>OY015312.1:52308772-53699127 GCA_955612985.1 Cheilosia scutellata | reverse complement strand
AAAAATATGGAGTATTTGACTAAGGAAATACTTCTGTTTTTAGATTTGAGTTTAGTCAACTTCTTTTTTCAACAGTTTCATGTGCCAGAAAATCAGCCGATAATAATTACTCAGCGCAAATGACACATGGCCTTAAAACATGGATGTAGCTACCGCAATAGCCCACCTTGGTCCTAGATTTGTACTCTTTTTTAGATCCTATTTTGTCCGTTTGCGATGTTCATGCTCGATAACTACTTTCTTCAAATTATTTCGGGCAACCCTAGCGTGGATGGATATATGTATTATTGTGATATTTGTATTATTATTAGATATATTGCAATTATGAAATAATTTGTCATTTTTTGGCTGTTTTTTTTGTGTGTTCCTGGTACCCACCTGTGTACCTCCTTTATATAAAATATATTGTAAGTTGTTGACAAAGTTGAAAAATATTTGTTTTCTTTAAATTCGTAAATTAGAAAAAAAACAGAATTAGCAGAATTTATTTGTTTAAAATATTGCCTGTCAGAATTTTAAAAAGCAGAATTTTGTAAGACAGAACGAAAAAAAAACAGAATTTTGAAAAGCAGAATTTTTGTGTTAAAAGTCAGAATTTTGCAAAGCAGAATTTTGCAAAGCAGAATTTTGAAAGCAGAATTTCGACCCGCTCCCGTTGCAGGGATGTAGAAGAAATAGGTTCCGTGGAACATCTTCTGTGTTACTGTCCAGCTTTCTATTCTAAGGCTACGTCCATAGTGAAACCAGCTTCTCGCTTTCTCACCCTAGAAAGCTGGTTACCGGCGTCAACAAGAATTAAAAATGCATTCCGGTAAAAGCTGGTAAGCGAGAAGCTGGTTCACTATGGACGTAGCCTAAGAACGTCTCTACTCTTGTATGGGACTACGGTTACTTGACAGCTTGGAAGATCTAACAACGATACCTCTACCAGATTTAAGAACATTCATTAACAGATCTGAATGGTATTGGTAGTTGTATGTCCTATCATGTACTATAAAAGAGTAATCACAATTTCACCCTGAAGTAAGTGAGGCAAATTGCATATAATATCTACAAGCTGTCCCTCTAACCTAACCTAACCTCAAAAAGGATCATTGGTCCATTTTTTTCGAAAACGATGAACAATTTGCGGTTAATGTGGATGCCATTCAAAACTGCACAATGATTGACATTTTTTTAAGGCCGGATGTAGAGACGAATTCAGAATAGTGGTTCCTCCAACAAGACGGAATCACAGCGCACAAAGCTCGTCCAACTATTCCTCTCCTCATGGAAATTGTTGGCGCAATATTGTTATAATCATATAATATGTACCTAGTTTCCTTTTAAAATGCTAACAAAATATATAATTAACATATTTAAAGATATTGGCCGCGTTCTATTAACCGCTAGATGACTAGCGGCATGCCCAACCCCATATAGAAAAACTGACATTTCAGCATTTGCGCTAGAGCTCTAGCATATTTTGTGAAATATCCTTTTTTCTGAAATTTTTCAATCTAGCACAAAATTAACTGCTAGATTGAAAAAAATAACGAACTGCCAAAATAAAAGTGAAAGTGCAGAAGTCAAATATTTTCAATTTGGTGTAAAATGGGAATTTAAACTTCTATGTAATTAATATACATTGTATATTTTTTTATTTAAATTATAGTGTATTAATAAATATGCGGGATGATATGCAGAACGACTAGCGGTCAATAGAATGGGCCATTGTATAGCTGATGAGCTCTTTTGAACGGTTAGAACGGTACATATGTGCACTTGAAATGAGACATTAGACAATCCATTTATTATCAGAAACACTGTTGTACGAAAATATTCTTTTAAAATGACTATGGTGAGTACAAAATCCCTATTATTGAGGAATTAGAATTAACTATGTTGCAGAAGTCATTTTTGGAAATGTTTATTGGCACTTGGGCGTTATTAAACCATCAGCGACCTCTCACTTAGTACTATTAGCAACTGAGCCATTGAGCTTACCATTTTTCCTAAGTGCAATGTTTATAAAGTGGAGGAATATGGTAGAGTAGAGAGTATCATGTAAGTACCTAACTACCTACTTACACGCTCTATTGGTTTTTGTTACAAAAAAAAAATATATAATTACATATTCTGTAAAAGTGCAAAAATTTATTAGATAAATCTTGTAGTACCTATACAGATTTATTGTTATAGATAACATGAACTACCACCACACAGGTAGGTACAGTAGTCCCTCGATAATGTGAACTAATTAAAACAAGGCGTTTTCGAATTTTAGAGGGATTCACATTACTGGAACTTTTTTCAGTACTTACTAAACTGATTGAAAGGATATTCAAATCCATTAAAAACAACACAAAATGATTTTTTAAAGCACAGTTTCAATATTCATCAATTCAGAAGAAAAACAAAAATGAAATAATTTCATATAATTTCAAAAAATTCTCAATTTTTGGTAAATTTTGTTTAAAATTCGGTTTGTTTGAAATGGTCCAACAGCTTCTTCGAACTTAATTTTATTCTGTATTTGTTGACTTTGACACCAGTATCTGTTTCACGTAAATTTTCGGACTTATCTTTCATCGATAAAAATTGATTGCATTTTTGTTTAGATGCCATTACATATAGTTACTAAAAATATAACGACGAACTGCTCATACATACAACATCCATACCTATACAAATGGCGGTTGTTGTGTCTCTATAGCCTGCAGCTGCATTTACAACCTTAAGATAAATAACAGTTATTTAGTCCCTAATATCGCACGCAAAACGAGCACGAGAAACAAGAGAAATGTAAAAACTTTTACAAAAAATTCACATTTTAGAGGTTGAAAATTTTGGAAGTTCACATTATAGAGATGACAATGTAAAATTTTGCCGATTCACATTTTAGAGAAATTCACATTATCGGTAATTCACATTATCGAGGGACTACTGTACTAGGTACATACAAATGAAAAGAACAAAAAATTAAAGTAATAATGTACAAAAACTGAAACAACAAAGTTATCTACTGTTTGCTAACTTCAGTAAAAGAAAGTAGGTAGATCCCTTTGGAGTTCAGTGTCCACTTTATAAAGTTATCAATTTGAAACTCCATTTCATATTCGCAACCAAAAACAAATCCAAAACTGACCTGTCACATCCATTTTAACATAAAGGGAAAGCAAAGTATAAGTTCCCTGCAAAAGGTATACCCAAAAAGTCTAAGTAACTTTTGAATTTGCTGTCAATAAAAAAAGAAACTTTGGTAGGTACCAACAAAAAAATATAAAATGCTTGTCCCATAATGCCCGCCGTGACAAGTGGTATTCGTATACCTACCTTTTCTTCATAGAAAACCCCTCATTATTTTTTTAATCATCTACTAATTGTAAGGGCTGCCAAACAATGTTTTAAATTACATTCCAAAATAAACACATCAACCCCACGCACTGATTAAACATTGCCTGAGGCAAACAACCCTTTGTCAGAAGCGACAACCCTCAAAGCTTACCCTGTCAGTGAAACGTTCCCGCTCTTTCTTACAAATTCTGAGGTTAATACACTCTTGGTTAATTTGAGGGCTGATCTGTGACATCTCTTTCGACACTTACTACACCCACGCACTACTCTACTGTGCATTTTCATAGTTCAGCCGTATCCATAAGGGTACGTATACATTATAGTACAATAAATCCGTAAAGGTGCTAGTACACGGTATGTAGCACGCCACATATATAATGTGGCTCTGACGTAATTTTGACGTCAGCGTACACTGAAAAAAATATTGGTTGTCATATTGACAATCGGTGGTTGTTAACTGGAAATTGTCAAATTGACGAACAAAATTGTCGATATGATGAACATTTATTGAAAATATCAAATGCATTTAACAACCGGATAGTCAATATGAAGAACGGGCGGTTGTCAATTCTTTTAACAATCGCAGTTGTCAATATGACGTACGCACTTTCATTGTAATCACATTGAAGAATGCGTTTGTTGAATTGAAAATCGGGGTTGTCAATATGACTACCACATAAGTGCAGTATTTAAAAATTTTTATATTGATGAACTTTGTTGTAATATGGACAATCGCAGTTGTCAATATGAATACTCAAGAAAACACGTTTAGGTTTATAGTTCACACTCACTTTTGACTGTGAAACACATGATAGTCCCGGTAAACGTGTGGTGGTGGTTTGTCTACTGATGAGCCCGATGTATGTTGGGTCATCGGGGCGAAACGCATTCTGGAGTCTGTATATGTATGTGTATTATCAATATAATATGTTGACACTCCACTGTAAGTATAAATTCCTTAATCTAGCTAACAGGTGTTTTAAATCATGACGTTTTTATTTTGAAAATCGAATTCTTTAATTCAATTAGGTACTTCGTTCATTAGATTGAAAATTGCGATTTTCATTATGAAAATCGAGTTCTTCAGTTTAACAACTATGATTTTCATTATGAAAATCAATTCCTAAAATTTAACGACTGCGTTCATCAAATGTTGTGATTGACTACTGTGATTTTCATTATGAATATCGAGTTCTTCACTTTAACAATTGCCATTTTCATTATGAAAATCAATTCCTCCAATTTGACTACTGCGTTCATCAAATCAACAACGGCGATTGTCAATATGAACATTTAATTGATTCAATTTTAATTGACAACCCAAGTTCATCATATTGACAACTACGGTTGTTGGCTCAAAAATAACAACTTTTTCTTCAATATGACGAACTTAGTTGTTAATATGACGTACCTTTTTGGTTCAGTGTATGGAGCCAATGGCTACGATTTGTGCCAATAAATAATAAATAAATAAATAAATAGGCGGCGCAACAGGCGGTAGACACCCAAGGCCTAGCTTCTCGCAACCATTCTTTTTGTGTAAGTTTATATTTTTGGAATGAATGGAAGGGACCTACAATTTTATGCCGAGTCCGAACGGCTAAATTGAGAAGCTTTTTCAGGACAGTCATACTCTCGGATGTTTGTCAGACGTTTGCGAGAGGTGGCGCAGTAGAAAAAACATTAAGATGTAATTTGTGTTTTTCCGGGGATCGAACCTGGGATCCCCCGCACAGTAGTCCAGCGCACTAACCACTGCGCTACTGCGCCCACATACGATACATAATGTCGAGTGGCTACCTGCACGGTTCGTATGTGTTTTTCAATGTAATTTCAGCAATTCAGTTTATGTGTCAGTGTGTTTTGTACGAGCGGCATGGTATTTCGATTTTTGTACGTCATGAGAGTAGTTAACACTATATAGGCCACGATCATAAAACGACCAGCCAATGCAAATGTTTTATCACGACTGAATCCTCCACACCCACAATACGAATGGATATTGCATATCGTGTTCGTGTACTAGAAAACCACACACACATTTGAAATCCACATACGATATGTGCGCGCTGTGCTACATACCGTGTACTAGCACAAATTTGTCCGTATGTAGCCACTGCGCTACATACGAAAAACGAAATGTGTACCACATGTGTACACTATCTGGTGACGTCAGAGCCACATATATATGTGGCGTGCTACATACCGTGTACTAGCACCTTAAGTAAAAAAAAAACGACACACTTACTCAATATGTACGCCACAGCGTTACCGATGGACAATTTGAAAATGTCTCCAAAAAAGGTCGCCCGAGCCAAAAGATGCGTCCCACTGAATTTCGTTCAGGTTTAAATTCAAAAATTGTAAGATTGTTGACATTGATGTGCATTGTACTTACAAATTCGAATAGGGTGGGACTGGAAATCGGGGAATGGCACGACCCATACAAGTTATTTAAAACACTATAGCTTTAGCTTTTGAATTCATTTGAATTATTCGAAAGTGTTTCATTTAATCACTAAACGAAACTTAAACTGTAGACAGTGCGGCCAATATTCCCGATCTCATTGAGTTGGGTACCGTACCGTACCGTAGTACCGTTTGGTACTATGCGCCTGTGGAGAATTATTAAAGCAGAAAACACACGCAAATATGTATGTATTTCTTTTTTCAAAATGTTTGGGTGTTATTTGAGAAATAAATTGAAGCTTTGAAAATGCGTCCCAATGTCGCCTGTATTTGTGAAAGGGGTCCAAAAAACGATTATTTCGAATTGTGGTCGCCACGCGTCCCGACAGTAGAAAAGTCGCCATTTGGCGACATATGTCGCCCATCGGTAACACTGGTACGCCATAGAGTAGTAGAGAATAGCAAACACGGCATGCTACCCCGTATTGTAGATACTATGTAGTATAGAATTCCTCACGGTGAATTTAATGTGAAATAAAATTTAATGTAACATCTAATTAAATTTCACGCAGGTTTAACTCCTATTTGAACTTAATTAAATTTCTTTTCATCTTTTGACTCCCGCATCGCTTTCGGATCGACAATGTTCGTCGGGCGCGCTTTATATCTACGCAACCAAACGTTGCGCTGCGCTGGCTGGCTGTGCCATAGCCAAGCCAGGCACATTGACTGGAGCAGTTAATGTGGGAAAAGCTGTAGATATTGCTGCTGTTTACCCTTTTTCATGCACCCAAGCGAATCCATTAACACATGCGGTATTACCGTACAATTTATTGTTGAGGTTGTATTAATTTATGTCCTGATAGCAGACATAACCAAGTTGAGGCTACGGCATGCTAGCTAGTTATGTCGTCGTCGTGTTATGTTGGTAATTTCTCCAAGATGTACGAATAGATAAATGACTCGACGGAAATCGCCAATCAAGATATGGTGGTGGTGATATTTGTTGCTTTTAAAATAAAGCCAATTGCATTTTTGGAATGTTTCTATTTAAATGCAAATTTTTTTTTATGGTCAGGAAAAATTATCGTAAGGGACTTTAAATTAACTCAATGTTCTTTGTTTTCTTTCCTAAATTGAGATGGTTTAGTTAGGAAATTTAAGTTTCTGGCGTTGCGCTTTAACTTAGCCCTTAACCATCGATCTGCGTTTAAATTAGAGTTAGTTTTTACAAATTTAAATAGCCGCTCCCTGTTTGCCTGTTTGCTTGAATTCGATTATGTTTCATGCTTTCGAAGTTATAGGCTCACACTGGGCTTCCTTAAACGGTACAAGAATTTTTTTACTACTTCTGATCTGGCCTCAATATAGGTATATGATGGCGTTCAATTGCCCCAAACTTGAATACAATTCTCGCATGTGGTCTGATGCACTGGAAACCATATTTCACCTACTGGATGGGTCCAAAATCGTGCGTTGAAACTAATCGGAGATACGAATATTTCGAATCCTATTAATTCGTTTGAACAACGCAGAAACGTTACATGGCTCATGCTGTTTTATAGTTTTTTTAGCAAACAATGTTCAAACCAATTTCCCAGCTGCATTCCGCCCTGTCAACAATTCAACCCAACCGCAATACTCGCCACGCTAGGAATGCCCATCAGTTTACCATACAGGCTATCTTCACTATGAAATATAGAGACTTTTTCATAAGCCGTACACTACTTCAATTGCCTTCTAAGCCTAAAGAAACGATTGGAAATTAATTAAATTCTATAGATACCTCTGTATAGTTGAAGCTTGGTCTCCTTACTTGTTAAGCGGGCAAACTATGTTGAGATTCCATTCATCAGGCTTTCATTTATCTGACAACATTTTGGATGTAGTACATATCTACCAGTGGCGTGGCGTGAATAATTTTAAATGGTAAGTCGAAGTCGAAAAATATCAAAATGTCAAAGGGAAGATGTGGTAGGCATACAAAACCTACAAAACCTTAGTTAAATTGTTCAAAGCCATAAAATCGAAAACTCCAGGAAGAAACTAAATTAATGAAGATATTTTTTCATCTTGATTCAATAGTGCACAACTTTCATATTTCGATTTGTTCAATAAATCCAAAAAATAATTTTTGTGGAGTTTTGTGGAGGTCCAGCAAAATCATCTACTTAATCTTTGAAACATTTCTTCAAACGTATTTAGGTACCTACGAAGATCATAGCCAGCCAAGACTCAAAACACTTGATTTCTCACTTAGCGACTTGTTTATAAACTTTATAAACACATCAGTTTGTTTATTTTTTAAAAGATACTTACAAAATTCACCAAATAACTCGGAGAAAAGCGTGTTATTTTATTGCATAAGAAAGCGGCCTTTGAACAGAGGATACTCCCCTCAGAAAATCGTTAGGTAAAAAGGAACTGACTATGACTTGACTACATCACAGCGACAGCGCACCGATAGGAGATACACACACAATTCAAATTCACCAAATATGTCGGCGGTAAGCCGTAAGCGTGTTATTTTCCAGATATACTCAATTACACCACAGCGCAGCGGTAAAAGATACACACAAAACCCACCAAATAACCCGCTTTTCATCGGGTTATTTTTTTGCATAAGAAAACGGGCGTTGAACAGAGAGGATCAAACTCAGATAATCGCAAGTGTACAAAAGAGAAAGGAGACAAATTTGTTCTATCCACTGAGAGATTTTATAACCCGACATATTTCGGGTTATTTTCAGGGTTGTCAGATGTGGCGATTTATCGCCAAACGGGCGATTTGAAATTTCATTTGGCGACACGAAAATCGGTTTGGCGACGAAACCCAAAAAAGGCGATATTTTTAGATTTTGGCGATTTCAATATTTTTAACCAAAATCCTCATATTTTTTATTTTTTATAATTATTATATTCACTCAAACCTTATGCACATCTGTGATGACTGTGACGAAATATTAAAATTAGTAACGAATGAAGACAACTCTAAACCTTGGAAATATACTGATTTAGGGTCGGATTTTGAAAGAATCGCGATAGAAAACAGTGGTAACACATCAGACCATTTGAATGAAGTTAAGAAGCAAGATAACGATTTAATTCTTGTTTACTAAGAGAAATGCGAATAAGATTGTCTGACTGCAACACACCTTTTCTTTCTTTGGGATATTTGTCACCATGCGTTTATTTAAGCCAACTGCGACCCTGTTTTAAAAGTCCGCTTGTAAGCTTGATTCCACCCAAGAGCTTCCAACTTACTGAGGCTCAGTGGGAAAAATTAATTTCTGTCAATTGGTCAAATGAATTTTATCTAGAAAGTGTACCCGAAGACGACGCTTTGAAGTTTTGAAACAAGATCTACAAAATGACAAATGGGGAATTTGCATTAAGTTTTTTTTACGTAAAAATTGCGAGTTGCACGAATTCATTAGATTTCTATGGTTTTTGAATTTGGAGAGTGGCAAATTTTGAAATTTTGCGATATTTTTGCGTTTTATATTTTACGTTTGGCGATTCCTGGTTTTAAAACCTGACAACCCTGGTTATTTTAGCTTTGGGCTATGCTCAGAGAGTGTGGGCAGTTCTCTAATACTAATGATAATGATGGCGAAGGGTGTGTGTTTCCGTGTGTATAATGCTCAATTAAGTTGGTGGGGACGGGGTATGTAGCTTGCGCAGATGAATAGATACATATTATTAAGTTTATCCCGTGGGTTTTATGTTGCTCGTTTTTAAGTAAACATTGTTGTGTAGCTGAACTGAAACTTTTAAAAGGTAACCCGGTAGGAATCGGGTTATATGGACGCCACGCCACTGGTACATACATATGTACATTGTCTCCACTAAGTCATCAGCAGATGCACTCAAAAGCTCGATGGCTATGATTTCCATTGTTATCTCTACAGGTTTATTTAGGTGGTTTGTTGTCCCGGCAAGTTATCTTATCTTACCTTTTGGTAAAAATTTCAAACATTGTAGTAGCATCTTTAAAGGTTAGTATATGTTCAAAGTACTGGACGCATGACTTTCTTCGTTCGCATAATGTTATTAATTAGGCTAACGTATTGTTGGTCCCGAGGCATCCATGCCCCATTATATGAATATTGAGACGTAGAAACCTCGAGCTTGCTGAAATTACATTTCCACCGCAAAAAAAAAGTGAATTAGCCTAAGTTCAGTATAAGACGTAGGTAGTGTCGTGTAGGATGTGGTTGCCAACTCTGCTTGTCTATTATGGTGTTGACATCGACTGAATTGATTTTAATAAACCTACGTAAATTGGTCTGGCTTCTATAAGGTCGGGTAATTTAACTTTGCTGTACTATTTTCAGTGCGGGTAATTAAAGTTGTTAGTCGTTAGTCTAGGTTTAGGTAAACAAGCCCATAATTCCAGCCATCTAAAGGCAATATTAAACGCTCCATTGGTCAGATACGGCCTCAAATGCTCGAAAAATTGCTCCAGGGTATTTCTAAGACGATAGAGTGGTTGTGGTGGTCATTATGCCCTAAATAATTTTAATTTTTCATCAATTATGCCTTGAAATTATTATCTATATACTTATAGGTATAGGTATATGTATATAAAAATAAGTTGTATTGTGTTTGCAATTAATGTTCTCTGTAATGCGTGAACCGATTTTGATTCTGGAAATTTCTCAAAATTGGACAAAAGGGCGTGGCAACTCCCGTACAAAATCACCTAATCGATGGAGTTCGAATTTACATACACCCTTAGGTCTTAGCCCAGGAGTATTCCTGTGAAGATTAAAATAAACACTGCAAACTCTGTTTTTCGACAGTCATGGGAGCCAAAGTTTGTTAAATGTTGTGTAGGTACTACAGAGCATTACAATAAAAACTGTTTATCACTGATTTAAATGAGTTTGAAATTGATTTAATTTTTTTATTTTGCACTACGTAGTGTGCAGATGGTTCGCTAGTAGGCACAAAAATATTTTGTTCATTGACTCAACTTGTTGCTGTTTTTCAAATTAGAGATGTTATGCGCAGTTTTGAGTCAGTCAGTATTCTGCTAAGTAGAACACCCTTAACTTCAGAGGAGGGATAGCCACACCTAAGTTAAGTATATGTATCAGGAGTATTCTTATCATGTTCAATGTCTCCAGAGTTTGAATAGACTACTTTCCTCACATCAATCATTTCGTGTTCTCATTAAACCTCATCAGAAATATGGCAGTGGTTTGGTTAAGCTGTTGACCGTCATATAGACGACCCAGATGTTGTTGGCTTCGCTAAAGTAACTTCCGGCAGCAAATTTATTTTCGGCTCCACGAGAGACGGGCGCGTTGTAAAATATTGAGCTTTCAAAAATTAAAATAAATATATTTGCATCTACCTACAAAGCTAAGTTTCCTTCGAGTCGTGCGAAATTTAACTCCCCCTTAATTTCATATACAATAAACAGGAAATGAAACAAAATGGTTCGCCATTTAACATCAGAAGCTTGTTGCAATAATTGTATTACCTGCAATACTCGTAGCACCGAAATGTCTAGCCTAAAATATTTCAGAAGCGATGATATCGTCTGTTCAACCCTTTATTTGAGTTCATTGGGGTGGCCATTTTCAGTTCTTCCTCAAAAATGTAACCATATCCGTTCTTGTTTGAAGCCGGATATTCCGGTTATCTTGAATTTATTGATAAAATTTGTGTGTATCCGGTTGGTTACTACTTTGCGGCGGACAACTGTTCTTTCATTACTGGATAATGCTTGCCCTTTGTCTAGGATTTCGCTTTTGTGTGTCTATTTTGTGGTGGCCGTGGCAGTATTACTCCTTAACTGCAATCGGGTATTTTGTATGCAAATCACTGACGACGGTATGCATTGCATTTCTACACAAGGTAACATGATTATCTTCCTTCTATTAGGTATACGGAAATTTGTTGCACAGTATTACCGTTTGCGAAAATCTTAAAAGGTCTTATTGGGAAGGCAAAAGGGGTAGCACCCCTTTAGAACAGAAAAAAAGAAATTGGCGTATAGACTAGAAGAATTTATTATTAAGGTTAGGCCTGACGCCTGACTCATATTACTACTGTGAACCATTGAGGAGCTTGGAAGAACGATTTTGTCGCTTGCCTATTAAATTCCTAGTTAACTTTAATGTAATCAATTATATTTACTGTGCTATAAACAATATATTTCAAGTTTCTGAAAGAATTACCGCCCAAGCAGTTAATTGTTTGGGGTCTATTGGAGACCAGTGCGTAGTGGCATAGAAAGTGGGTTGTATCCTGAAAATATTTCTCGTCACCACAGACTTAGCAATGTTTCTTTTCCTTCAGGTGCAATTTCTTCAAAGGGTACCCTTCAAGCTTGGACATGAAATGCTGAGATCTCACATAAGGATCAGCTTGTATATAACAATGGCTGCCGAATAATTCTACCGCTTTTTCATTAAATTGCTTTTATGTTCATTCAGCTGTAGATATTGTAGAACCCCAAGCTCTTGAGCTCTTTAAAGCTTTCTGTAGGTATAAACATGTAAGCTACCAGCTCAGAATGTGATGTTTTTAAAGGGTTTTCTGTTCAAGGCTCAAGTATAGCTTACGGTCTTCTTAAAGAAAATCTAACTTTGGATGAGAGGTATACCATATTTAGTCAGTCTTAACAACATAAACTACATTGCTGTACCTAATTTTGAATTTACTGTATAGTGGTGTTCCTTTTCCGATTTTATGGATGTTGTAAAATGGACAGCCGAAAACGATAAGGGAAAAGCGACGAGAAGCTGATCAACGATCAGTCGATAACTATTCCTGACTTCCCCAGTGAACTATATAAATAGGCACGGAATCAGTCCCGCCAATGCCCTGAATGACGTTCACATTCGAATGGTCCTGAAATTTTTTTTAACATGCGAGTATGTGATGTATCGCTGGTATGAAGATGATGACTGCTGCACACAGATGGGGTCATGCATGCGCATTGTGTGCCGAAAGGGAACGTTTCGTAACATACCTATACATTGTGATTGTTGGAAGACACAAGTCCCCATTACTTGTATCTATAATACTCTTTTAAATAAGTGGAGTAGAGCAGTTATAAGAGGGGACAATTTAATCTGAAATCTTGAACTTCGCTTTATCCCAGATGCAAAATAAGCCCCAAAGTATGGCATAGAACGCACTCTTTTTACCTTTCATAGTTATCATTGCAATCAACACCACCATGAAAATGTAGGTATTTTTCTACCCAACGGACACAAATCATTGAATTCAACAGTTTTTCGCCACAGCGGGTGATAGGGACCTACCTATAGTACAAAAAGTATTCACATCCATTCTATCATCATCTTGCCATCTCCTTAGAAGCACCCATCAATGTAAAATCCCATTAAAAGGACTTCAACCGCATGTTACTATTTTGAACATTTTCCTTTCTTTCAATTCTTCCTTGGGCTATGAAAAAACCTCATTCGTAAGACTCCCTTTGAAAATGAAAAACACCAGACCATCAAGCCATGGAAGTTGAATACATCTATATGTAAGAAGCAGGCATCTGCTAAAGCAAGCACACAAGGAAGATACATCTCCTAATGCTGAAAATCATCATTGCGACAAATACTTATCTGTCCTCGTTTCTGGAAAACTGGGGAGAGCAAGTGAGAAAGAGGGTGAGCTGCTGATTGCCCATTTAGATACGGAGTAATCAAAGAAGACAGAAAAAAATGTAAGAGTACACACTTTAAACTAAAGCTCTCGTAATGCTCCTTTGAAAGCTATAAAAGAAGTTTACGATACAATTTGAAGAATCATCAAATGGACAAGGTTGAAATACTTGTTTAGATGAAGATTGCTGATTGACATCCACGCGAGGACGGTTTAAGGTTGTGGTTAAAAAGTATTTTTCTTCCGTATAGCAAGGTGGCCTTCTCAGGAACTATACAAAAATATTTAATCTTTGGTAATTTTGTTGGTAATAGATACAATTAAAACGCTATTGACTTATGAAATTTAAATTGCGTGACATAGTATTTCAATACGTCACTACGAACCAGACGATTTACGTTTCGTGCGACCGACGGCGAGTAGTATACCTAAACATGAATTATATGCATGATCCGTGACACGTGTAATCGTAGCTTTAGGCGAGTTCTTCCTCTACTGTGTTGTCCTTCTGAGTTAAACTCGAAAACTATACTGGCCGGAATATTCATATCCTTCCGCTCCACATGTCCCAGGCCCAGTCATATTAGTCTATCTACTGATGGCCAATGATCGATGTTGCTGTATATCTCGTTTAGTTCGTTGAAACGAACATTTCAAGGACAATCTTTCTCTCGAAGCGACCAATACTGAGATTTCATTCATCTGACTAAATTTTGGTGGGTGCTCATTTACAAAAAAATAAATAAATATGTCTAGCTTCTCGCAACCATTCGTTTGTGTGAGTTTCTCTTTTTGGGACAAATGGAAGGGACCAACAATTTTATGCCGAGTCCGCACGGCTGAATTGAGAATCTTTTTCAGGACAGTCATACTCTCGGATGTTTGTCAGACGTTCGCGAGAGGTGGCGCAGTAGAGAAAACCTTAAGATGTAATTTGTGTTTTTCCGGGGATCGAACCTGCGATCCCTCGAACCGTAGTCCCGCACACTAACCACTGCGCTACTGCGCCCACTGGATGCTCATCTATAGCTGCTCTTAATAGTGAAAGGGGTGTTCTGTTACCAACGACTGTATACATTTAATCCCTCACCAAAATCATATTTTTATAGCAAGTCTAATCTAACTATAATTATAATTACCTTTTATCAAAATGCTAAACAAATCAATTTCCTATTATTTGCGTGTTTGTATAAGTACCTACATAGATATCTGCTGCTTTTTTGTTGACTTGATTTGAAAACTAAACATTAAAAATGAAAATTAATATGAAACAGCTAACTGGTATTTGGAACATTAATTCCCAATCTAATTACCTTAAGCACATTCATTATCGATCATTGATTTAATAAATATTATTTAATAATTTTATTCTTTCCTCCGTCAATTATTTAAAATTGTTTGTTCTCTTATTTCCTAGTATTAATTTCAATAAAATCAAAACACAAATAATATTTATATTTTTAATTTAATTTCGTAATCACATCACATTACATCACTCTTCACTCTCACTCTATACTATATAAAGAGGTAGCGGTTGTTTGTATAGGGGGTAAGCTCTGGAACTATTGAACTACGGATATAGGTCATTTAATTTTTTTTTCCTTTAGATTGAAAAATTGTTAGTCTAATGTGTCAACAACAAGAAGCGATTTTCTGACAGCTAAACTTGTCGTGATAGTTCGTAATTAATGCCATAAAACTAAAATTTGATTTTAAATTTTAAATTTAATTAATAATAAATTGCCTCATTATGCAAGAAGCACACTTCAGATTGATATTTTCATGTTATACCTAGCATTGCTCCTTATGAGCAGTCACGAGTCCAGGTGTTGTTTGACTACACTCTAAAAAATGCATGTAAAAATAGGCAAGTTGCGTTTTTATACACACGACAATAGGTAAAAAAAATATTTAAACACATAATGTTAGATATTACAAACATTTGTTGCAAATATACACATTTTGTGTACATTTCAACAACTATTGTTAAATAGTAATCTATTATTGCTTAAACATTACTCTCAAAATGTTTATAAATAATCAAATTTTGTTTAAATATAAACACCTTATGAAATTTACACACACAGTGTTTGAAGACCAACAACCAATGCTTAAATTTACACCCATCTGATAAAAGTTACACATTTTATGTGTAAAAATTTGTAATTCGATTGTGACGATTCATTTGCGGTTTCATACATGATCAGACCGTACACGCATCGTTTTGTGCGTGTACGGTTTCTGAAGTCTTTTTGGCGTTTTTAATATAAATAATAAATATTATAAATATTTTTAATAAATATCTTAAATATTTTCAGATTGTTTTATTTCGTTTAGATAGGTTCACTGCAGTGGAGGGTATCAAAGAATAGGTATTGTTTTGAATAGTCTTTCTGATCCATGTACAATTTTGTGTAATTGTACTCATTAAATATTGAATCTCTATACCATTTTTAAGCTTTTTAAAGCAAAATTACACAAACATTTTTGGAGTTTACACATTATATATATGTCGAATTTCGCTACAAATTTGAAGATAAAAGGTTTGAATTTACACATTTTATGTTGATTTATAAACATTTCTTTCTGAAATTCTGTTGGATTTTAAACATTAATTATGTTAATGTACATTTAATTTGAACACCTTAAGTGTAGAAATACGCATTTATATTTAAAATTTATGTTTGAATTTACACAACAAAGGTTTAAGATTTACGCATTAAATATTTAAAATTGATACGTGCGTAAAAATACTGCAATTATGGTAGGCAAGTAGATTCCTCGCTTAATGATAGTAAAATTACACGATTTTTTCTTAGAGTGTAGGAGAAACATGACCACTGGCTGATACTCACCTTGTCCTTGTCTATGCGGTGCGGACTCAACGAAAAATTTTACAGGAAGGAAATAGAAACACTAATAATAAATCTACAGGACACGACTGCCTGAATGAGTCTCACTCTCAGTTGTCTAACATTAGCCCCTCAAAAAAAAGGAACGGACCCAGTGTTGGTAAGTCGTGGGAAATTTACCTTTTCGTGGGAATTTTGATGGTGAAAAACCGTCTCGTGGGAAAAAGGGAAAATCTAGTTCTCTAATGCAATTTTGTGGGAAATTCTATTTACTCAAACTTCTTTTTGTTTTCATTTAAATTCTCAAACTTTTTCAAACTTATAATGATAATTTTATCACATTTCTACTACGTTATCTTATTTTCAGAAATTGAGCCCATCTAAATCTATGGTAATGTAATAAATCTACTGCAACTAAAATCGATTCGGATCGGTTACGTACTTTTCGATGTACTATACGCAATTGCCATATAAAGTTTGCTCTTTCTCTTTCTTACTTTCTTCTGCATCTCATTGTTTTGGTTTTCGTTGTTGTAGGTACTTGACACTTGTGTCTCTGTGGTTGTTTTTTTCTTTCTGTTAGCTGCGTAACCATTGGAGTTTAATTAGTGTACGTTATACTGACTATTCAAATAACTCTTTTACTCGCTAAAATACACTTTTATGTTATTGTTTTCTTTTTTACTCATTTTTAAGTTATTTAGTTACACGAGTATTGTGATATTGTAATGAATTATGAATTACATTTTTTGTTTATCTATTGATGAATTTGATGATGATGATTTGATTTTTTTAATAATGAAGACTGAATATAAAATATTTTTTTAATACTTGTTTGTTTTTTGAAATGATTGTTCCTTTTTACTAAAACTGCTTTTAAAAAAAATATGTTTTAGTTTATTTTACTCAAAAATATCATTGTGGGAAAATTATGGGAATTTCCGACCAATGGGGAGGGAAAAAAGGGAAAAAAATTATTTTTTCGTGGGAAAACCCAGTTGAAAGACATACCAACACTGAACGGACCTATGAAGGATAAATTCAGTAGATTGAAGTATTGGTGTTGTCAACACTCAAGATGGCAGATACCCTATAGAGGTTATTCTGATTTATTTCAAATTGAGATTAGAAAAATGTGTTTAGGAAAAATTAGATTGCTTAAAAGATGTGATGGGGGTTAGTTGGTTAGAGCAAGTGCCAGGCTTATCCAATTTTTGACTGAATGTGGCATTAATTATACCTATAACGCCCAAACTATGAGCCAGAAAAAGGGCATACGTTTGATTTACTATTACTATTACTAAAATCGAAAAAAAGGACAACGAACGACCTTCGGCTCTATATATTTTTCACCTTTGATGTGAAATTTACAAGCCATATTTTCCACATTTATCAGGTTAAGCGTGTGCAGCAGATGTCATTGACAATTCGTGGTACTAATTATAATTTTTAGTGTCCAGGCTAACTTTTACGAAGTCACAAAATTCTATATAAAATTTTCCATTGTGACTGTCAAAATATTTGAGTTGAAGATTAAAAATGATTCTTGGTAAGGCCCAATGTTAAAATGCAATTAGTTGCAAAATTTTGGTGCATAAGCGCGCAAAATAGTTTAAACTATATGAATAGTGCAATACATACTAAATACGTATAATAGACAAGAAGGGACAAACTTCATTAACGAATCGGAAGGAATACCTATCACTGATATACATATTATGATAGACAGCTATAACTATAACTTTTAGGATGTTTGCCTATAATTAATCACTGTTTCTTTGGACCAATAAGTCAAACAAGACTAAGGAAAAAAAAAATATAAAACCTTAAACATTCCAGTTCTGCTCTATGGCAGTACACGAACATTGGCGAGATCGAATGAAGATAACCCTGGTCGTCTTAACACAAAATATTTTGGTCCCATTTTCGTGGACGGACTTGATGGTCTATACAGCGCCGTCAATCTGGCCAGAAAAGTCCAAATCAAATCCTCTGATATAGGAAGGAACACTAGCTCTCTGATCTAGATTAGCTCTGATTAGCTTTCGATTCGAACCCGGAGACAGAGAGACGGAATTGCGCTCGCAAGTGAAAGGAGACTTCAACCAAATTGGAGTTGGAGTGCGCAACTTTAAGTAGTATTTCCGCTCCCAGGCCGCTCCATAACTTTAGCAAACTTAAGTTAAAGTGGCAACCATCAGCAGTCATATACCCACAGTGATCAGATTAGAGTTGGAGGGTAGCGTGTAGCGTCAATAATTTTAATTACTATTTTGGATATTTTTGTTTTCATAATTTCATTTAAATTTTAGACAATTACATAAATATATTAGCAGTAGGTACTTACTCCGACGAAATATCTTTCTTGAAGTAGATACTTCGAGTTAGCGTTATTTCATAAAAAAAACTCAACTCTTTGAATTACCTTTTAAACATCTCACATAATTTTCTTAAAAGTTCACAAGATGCACAAATTAACTTGATAATTAATATGAAATTGGCAAGACTCTTCGCCTTTATCGGTGTTGTCCAACATGGAGGTATTAACTTTCGTTCGTCTCACGAGAGCAAAATTTGTATATGGTATCATTTAAAATTATCCCATTCTTTTATTTGTAGTATTTGCATTTTAATTAGTTTGAGCGTACAAAAATACAGCACTAGGGTAGCTGGTGAAAAACTAAACTCCAAACTATGACCACCTACCCCAAGAACATTCTTCTATTAAAAAGAGAACATTTTCACTTTACTCTACCGTGCGTCGTCGGTCGGTCGTCCTTACAAAATGGTGTAGCTGTAGGTACACAACTTTGGTGTAGGTAGGTAGTGCTTGAGGGTGGTCGCGCATCAATTAAGTTAACGAAACTCTAAAACATAGTAAAGTAAATTACTAATAATTTTAATAATTGCATATATAATATACCTACTCTTTTCCAGGAAAATTTAATGAGACTCCACTTTGAGCAAAACGGAGGTGAGATTTCATTATTTCACCTTGCATTTCAAAAGTAATTAGGAATATTTTTATTTATCAATTTTATTCATGTTTCCTTTTCTTTTTTATAATAACCCAGCTAAAATATGTAAACAAAATATTTGCGAGGGTAAATACATAGATTGGGATTCGATTTGCAATTTAAATAATATATAACGTGTTTTGAGTTAGATACCTAGATTCGGAAAAGTGGATTACTAAAATTGTGTGACTATTTCTGTTATTCTCTCGCTATAGGTAGTCTAAGAGCACGCAAAAAATGTTGGGTGCGAAATATAACCGAAAAAAAAGTTTGTTGAGTTGAAGGATGGCGTAAGACTGAGGGTTGGGGTTGAAATACTGTATGGTCAAAATTCTGTTTTAAAAATACTGTATTTGAAAATACTGCATTTCAAAATTCTGTATGAACAAAACTCTGTACATATTTCAAAATTCTGTATTTCAAAATTCTGCATATCAAAATTCTGTATGTAAAAAAAATGTTTATCTAATGAATTTTTTTTTAAATACAGAATTCATGTATATGTAATATATTTTTTTTTTAATTTACTGTCTCCCTGAATGTCACCATTTATGAAAACAAAGTGCGCCGAATACCTAGAATTTTGCTATTGCAATCAAAACTTTACCTTTAGCGATTGCCTTTAAAAAAAAAACGAATTTTACTATACTCTGTCCAACAAAAATTGTCAGTACAGGCCTTATGGGGGAGCTTTTTTTCTACCAAGGGTGCCTGTAGGTACTCTCACGGCACTCAAACACAAGAATTGCCACTGAAATACAAACCAAACCACTGACTTACAAAGGAATTATTGTCATAATTTTCCCAAAATTCGCATACAGCCCACCACAACCACTCTGCCACACAACTGCGGGCAGAATGAGCATGATCGTTTTGTGTTCGCTTGCTATTATCATCCACGAAAATAAGCAGTGTGTGTGAGGAAAGCACATCAGAAGAGTGTTACCATGCATACAATGAAAACATATCATTAAGGGCTTTTCTATGGATTTTGTCAAAGAACTTTCGGTTTTGGTGCTTTTGAGAACGAATTATTATGTGGGGTGTTGCCATTCGGTTTTAGTTTGTTTGTATATCTGAAGGATCCATAATATTCAGTTAAACCATTTTTTTTTAATGTTGTCTTTTAGAAATAAGGTTTATTCGTGAGGTGTTTAAATGCATTCATTTCATTAACGCAACAAGTGATCATAAGTGCGTTGTAGTGATATTGCGATAAATTAATAGTGATTACTATAGAGCAACCGGATTCATGCAAAAGCATGGTTTTTCTTTGGGATATCGTATTAAATATCTTAATATACAAAACTAAGTACATATTTTCAGTCCTATTCGTTAGGGCATATTTCTACATATTTGAGTATAGATGCATATTTGACTTTGTAGAGGATATTTTTGGCATGTCGAAATTAAAAAATGTAGGTATGTACAGCTGCACATGTGCAGTCCTTTTACCGTCTGTTTAGGTATATGACATTGCGTCGTGGTTATATAATTTTGTATTCTAATTGCCTACTACGATTAGGCCTACTGGGGATACCCTTAAAAAAATGCGCCTATTATCTTACCGGAAAATTAAAAAGATAAACGGAATTTATTTCGTTCAGCAATATTTTTATTTTAAATTGGAAGATGGTAACCCTAATAGTTTTGCTCTCTGAGTTATGGCGAATTATTATACAAACTATGGCAACCCCGTAAGAGCTTTAAAGAGGGACCGATTTATGTAAGTGATTGCAACCAGACTGAGAGACAAACACCCTATCTTCCCTGTACTGACAATTTTTGTTGGACAGAGTATAGTGCGCTCCAAATCAATATTTTTATTATTTGCATCAATTTGAATTTGTTGTTATCTTTATGTTTACTGTTCATATTATTTCTTTGATATGACTTGACTAGTTTAAACTAAACCACTTCCATTCCGTCGCCATCGCCACACCACTCCTCTGACACCTGCCACGTGGTCACCACGTCACTGCCACCGTCTTCTGTCTTATGTTTTTGTTAAATTATGTAGTCAAGTCACGTAAGTGAATTTCAATTTATTTTACATATTTTTTTCTCAATAAATTTTAAAAAATTATATCAAAGCTTGCTTTTGTTATACAAACACTTTTTCAAAATATAGAATTGGAGCATAAACAGTATTTTTTCGGAAAACAGAATTTTGCATTTACAGCATTTTGAAATACAGAATTTCTAAAACATAAATATACAGAATTTTGTCGATACAGAATTTTGAAATGCAGAATTATGACCCGCTCCCTATATGCTATAAACCAAAAGCTTGCAGCTAATGGTCGTGGTTTTAGTGAGTAATACTATGTAATACTAGATTGCTCAAGTGGACCTTCCATAGCTCTCGATTCTCCGCCGTCGACTCTAAATCATAAAGGCCAATCCTCATATACGGGTAAAATTATATGAACTTGATCTAACCATCACATCCTTGGTATACCCATGATGGAATAAGTATAAGGTGGTCTCGTCGGCTGCCGACTCGTTCGTTTTTTGGTCCCTTAACGCTTCGTTAAGGTACACTTACTACGCTGAATAAAGAGAAAAACGTGTCGTTAAGGGACTACTTTTTGCCGACGAGACCACCTTATACTTATTCCATCATGGGTATACCTAGCAGACGCCTGCCTGATGGCACGGATACCATAGAGCGTCTTGGGATCCTGGTTGGGAACATGCGTTTAACATGATCAAACCACCGAAGCATGAACCGCACTGTTCGAAAAAGTAGCCGCTCGACATTGAGAACGATACAATACAACGGAGGAATTTCATTTCGGCAGCTTGTATCCGTGATCTTATTCTTTCTGTCATTACCCAAACGCCAAACCATATGACCATAGGTAAGAGTTGGAACAAACACCGAATTAGAGACTGATAGCTTAGCTTTGACACCAAGTTCAGTCCTCCTAATAACATAATGATCAAGCTGTCTCAAAATTGATCCAGCCTGACCAATCCTACAGGAAAACTCAGCATTGCTCCTTCCATCACTCGTGAATAAGACCCCGAGATAGTTAAACTTTTCCACCTGTTTCAACGGGACTCCACTAACATGCAGAGCGCTTTGAACAGGCGTTCTGGGATAATTATCACTTCAGATTTGTTCACATTTGTCTTTATCTCAACTTCAACACAAATCCATGTTTTTCTAAAACTGAGATAATCGATATAATAATTTTAGTTTTTTTTTGTATAGATGATTAGATATAACTTCATCGTAAATATGTAGGTCCCAAACGTTTTAAGAGCGGCAAGACTTGAGCCAGACTGTTTTAAAATCCTAAAAAAAATCGTTTTTTGTAATATTTGACATAAACAAATAATATTTGCTTTAAATGATTCAAGGTCATTTTGGTACAATTAAATTTCCAATTACGTATCTTGTGCCGTTACATACATTTGATTACCTATGTAGCCACTTTATTGAAGGGAATTCAGAGATCAATTCTCTGCTGAAAAGGTAAACTATCTTAAGTCAATTTTCATAGTTTTTCAGGAGAGCAAAAAAACATCAAAAAACTTAATTTGAAAAAAGCCTCCAACTTTTAACTCTAATGCAAGGGCTTTTTAGAAGGGAAATTTTATCCTCTTTTTTCCTAGCCACGTTTTAAAACAATATTTTTTAAAAATCAGCGAGATATAAGATAAAATGCAATTTAAGATGATTTACCTTTCGCGTGTTTGCTCATTAAGAAATCTTAAGTTGAGATAAGATACTTTAGCTAATTTTGTAGAGTATCGATTTCAGTTCTTAAATCGACTTAAGATGAAGTGCGCATTACAGTGCTTTGTTTAATGAAATATAAACACAACATAAGATATTTTGTACTTCTTTTATTTAAACTATGTATAAAAATTACTTTTATTTTGTATTATTTATGATAATTTACTAACAAAAATTACCGTTATAAATATGTACTTGCTAAATTCGATGCTCTGTTATTACAATTACTTTTTATAGGCACTTCTATAGACCACTATAAACCACTCTGACTGCTATTTGCAATGCACTGAAATAACATCTTAAGTTGACTGTCATTTTTGGTAACGGTACATCTGGTAGCACCTGGCAAAATATCTTATGTCGACATAAATCTGAGAAATATCTTTTTTTTTTAATTAAATATCATCTTAAGTAGACTTAAGATAGTTTACTTTTTCACACATTTGATTATATTTCACATGCATTTTATCTTATGTCGAGTTAGGTACACAATTTTTAGTAACTTACACAGAGCAAACAATCTTATATCGACATAAGATGTTTTAGCTTTTCAGGAAATGCCAATTATATTTTGACCAAAACATCTTAAATGAAATAAGAGGTTTTTTTTTACAAGTAGTATATCATCTTAAGTGGATTTAAGATAATTTATTAAATGTTAATACGCATTTTTATCGACTTAAGATGATTTTGATTTTCTATAACTCGGGATACAATTCAGATACAACGACGAGGGTTTGGTAGAACTACGCGTATTGAATAGGGGAATCTTTTGCACTAAACTGTTCAAAATTCACTTAAATCGACTTAAGATAGTTAACCTTTTCAGCAGAGAATTTATCCTTTTCAAGCACGTCACTGTACAACGTAAAAGGGATTTCGTATTGCGCTACTGAGTGAAATTTGCAGTTTGACGACATCTTTGAGTGGAGGGCAAGAGAAACTTATTGCCCTCCTTTTAACTAAAGGGAATATAGGAACGTTTCTAGACTGGACTTAGACTGTTTTGGTTACCCTCCGTCTTTTCGCGAAGACAAACAGTCACCCTTTCGACGTCAAATTAAAGATCAGTCTACTCCAAATACCCTTCTTCGACACTGTATCAGCCACCCTCCTTACAAGCGTACTGTCAGAGTGTCAGAGGCTACTAACGGGGGTTTAGACTGCTCACTCCTTCGCCTTTTCGGATAACTAACTGCCAGCTGGAGGAGCTGACTACGATAAAAGTACATACCTACTTTTTTTTATTAAGAAATAGTTTTTTAAAACGTTCAAAAGCATTTAATTTGAAGACACGAAAACAAACAAAAAAAAGAAATAAAATTAATTTATCTCAAAACTAATAAAATTGAGATGCGCCCTTTCTTCTTACTAAAGCAGTATTAGTGTCCAATTTAAACACATTTTTGGGTAAAACATTCTTGAAAAAAAAAAAAAAACTATTTTTAAGGACATTTCAGAAAGATGTCATATTTTACGATTTCAACTCAACTCAACATCATATTATGAGCTTTTAATTATATTACTTACTTACTTATCGGGCTCCCGACTCGTGTAGAGTCTCTGCCTGAGATACTGAAGCCTTCCATCCCCTGCGATCCCGAGCACTCTGCTTCCAGTAGTCCAGACCAAGCGCTCTGGCATCCGCGATGGCTTGGTCTTTGAAATGGAAGTTCGGTCAAAACGAAGTAGCAACGGTTTCCTCAACATCATATTATGAGCTTTTAATTATATTACTTACTTACTTATCGGGCTCCCGACTCGTGTAGAGTCTCTGCCTGAGATACTGAAGCCTTCCATCCCCTGCGATCACGGGCACTCTGCTTCCAGTAGTCCAGACCAAGCGCTCTGGCATCCGCGATGGCTTGGTCTTTGAAATGGAAGTTCGGTCAAAACGAAGTAGCAACGGTTTCCTAGGGTAATTCTTCGCCAGATCTCCACTAGGGTGTCAATCGTGGAGTTCATGTTTACTCTGAGGTAGGTGAACTCCTTAACTACCTCGAAATTTGTTGCTGTCAATAGTGACATTTTTTCCTAGGCAGCCGACAGATGCTTGTTTGTTTGTTGATAGCATGTACATAGTCTTCTCCTCATTTACTTCAAGGTCAAAGGATTTCGCCTGTTTTTCAATCGCCTGCGCACTATCTGCTCCAGTACAAGATTGAAGAAGTCGCATGATAGCGCGTCTCATAGCCGAAATTCGGTGCATGTTTGAAATTGCCGGGTTTTCGAATTCGCCCATCGCCATATAGAGCACCTGACGAAGTATGCTGCCGATCTGCCGGGCCGGAAGCCACACTGTTACGTGCCGATTAGTGTGGTGCAGAACGGTTTAAGACGTTCACACAATACGTTGGATAGGATCTTGTATGCAAAATTAAGCAGGGATATGCCTCGATATTTCTTGCAAGACATAAGATGGGGCATATGGAGCTGATAGTCCAGTCATCGAGTATGTTTTCTTCCACCCATACTTGGT
Source organism: Cheilosia scutellata (assembly GCA_955612985.1). Taxonomy (NCBI): domain Eukaryota; kingdom Metazoa; phylum Arthropoda; class Insecta; order Diptera; family Syrphidae; genus Cheilosia; species Cheilosia scutellata. The sequence goes on along the minus strand of OY015312.1, from coordinate 53,673,648 downwards.
TGATAATTCGGTGCATGCTCACTACCAAAACATCACTACCGTATTTAAAGAGTTCCGTTGGTAAACCATCAGAGCCCGCGGCCTTGTTGTTATTAAGCATTTTTATAGCTAAGCCAACTTCCTCTATACTAGGTGGTGGAACTGGTTTTTCATTGACTGGACGTGGGTTCCCTTCTTGCCCTATCACTCTCTCTACATGATGCCCATTAAGCAGCTGCTGGAAATGCTGCTTAAGCACATCTACTATTCCCTGCACTTGTGACTAAGTTTACTTCGCTGTTTCGAAGAACCTGCGTTCCTATTGTGTAGCCATCAGCTAGCTGCCTTTGCTTGGCTTTTTTATAAAACCTCCGAATGTTATTATCTACGATCGCACGACTCTTCGATCTCCTTGAGCTGGGAAGCTGCGTAAACCCTTTCTGTCTATGCAGGATTTTCTTTTCCCTCCCTTCTCCTGGCTCGATATACTTCTCTCGCTGGCCTTGTTTTGCGCTGCAGCGCTATCTTGTGTGCATCTTCTGTCTCCTTTTTCCTGTTCACCCATTCATCATCATACCACTGGCTCTTAATCTGGCGTGGCTGGTACCCTACAGTGGTTTCGGATAATTTCCTTGATGATGTAGCGATAATCGCACCACTGATTGTTGGCGTTTGTGATAGGTGAGTGCACAGAGGAGTCAGGTGCTGCTTGTAGGCTCTGGCTACTCCAGGTGTGCTAAGGCGTCCAACGTCAAATTTCTTCTTCTGGGCGGTTTCCAGCTTCTTCTCGTTGGACAGCTTTTAATTATACGTCCTCATAAAACATTATTTAAAACACAGAAAAGAAAAACGCCATAGTCGTACGAAGTCAACCACAACTCTTTGTGCCTATAGTAGTATATAGCATGGTCTTTGGACAGCTGTCTCCAGTTTCACAAGCTAAGTTGGATAAGGTCGACCTCCACTTGCGAAGGGTAGCTCCCATATTACTATATGTAATTTGTGTTAGTTCCATTCCAATAACGAGTCACCCCTACAAATAATTTCTTTTAAAGCAGCATGAGGGTTATTTTCAATAAACTTTCAAATGCTTATTGAATTTTGAACAACATTAACTAAGAAGCATAGGCTAGGCAGCCAATAAAAGCAATTCTAATTCTAGCGCAGTGGTTAGTGTGCTGGACTATTGTGCGAGGGATCCCAGGTTCGATCCCCGGAAAAACACAAATTACATCTTAAGGTTTTTTCTACTGCGCCACCTCTCGCGAACGTCTGACAAACATCCGAGAGTATGACTGTCCTGAAAAAGATTCTCAATTCAGCCGTTCGGACTCGGTATAAAATTGTAGGTCCCTTCCATTCGTCCCAAAAATAGAAACACACACAAACGAATGGTTGCGAGAAGCTAGGCCTAGGGTGTCTACCGCCTATTTATTTATTTATTATTCTAACCCTAGGTATAAAAACAGTTTCTCCTTTACCAAACCAAAGAAAATGTACAAACAAAATTAATCAGGCTACTCGGTGTGAAAAGGGTGTTAGGCTATAATTTCAATGAAATTTTTTTTGCATATTAAGCCCAAAGCCGCCTAGAATTTCATCAATCTTTATAAATCCATCCCCCAGCAAAATATTCAAATATTCATCATCATGGTCACATTTTCTAATAATTATTGAAGCAGATTCTTATATATTGCCATTGCCGCAAAGAGCAAATAAAATTAAAATCAAGTAAAAGTAACTACTAGCCTTTCTTTCTACCAAGCGGTATCACCTCACATAATTTCTTTATTATTAGGCAATAACGCCCAAATCAATATAAATCTAACGCCAAAAAAAATCTTTACGCCTAAAAATAAACAACAAGATGGAAATAATGCCCAAGAAGCATTTGAAATTTTATAAATACGTATGCACCCCTGCAGCACTCCTGCTAAGAGTTACTGTTGCCATTACGCCCAAAATAATTAATGACAGATTTTTATGAATATTTTACAGCCACAAATTACCTAGCAATATTTTGGGCAACGAAGCTCCATGGCAATTTTGAAGATTTCACATCCAAGTGCTTGTGGTTTAGATTTTCCACTTTCTTTTTAATTACAATTATTTTGTAGGAGATTTAGGGCCGGTCTGTTCAGAGCTGGTTAAATCTGCGGTTAGGTTATCATAGATTTTGTTTAATCCATGATTATATATCTGTGGTAATCAAAAAGCGTTTATTCACTTATTTTCTACTTTGATTACCAAACCATAGATTTGTCGCAAATCGTTCCAGTTTTCCAGTTTATTTGTCAGATTTAATCTATGGTTAAAATTATCATAGGCGCAGCAATGCATGCAATTTTTTTCCACACTTTCTTGCATCGTATTCATCTGCCAGTTGTTGAAAATGGGTCGACATAGCAGATACGAAGCAACACACTATTTTGTGTTTATTATTTATTAAATTAATTTTTATTTTTGGAAGAAAGCTGATTTGTTTTTGACTGCTATGTCAAACCTTGAACAAACAAAATTTTAGAATTTCCTTGGTTAAATGCCGGTAACCGACGAAAATCTGCTGGTTATCGATTTCTCTGGTTAACTAACCAAATCATGGATTCTCTGGTTAAAATTTGACTGAACAAACAGATTCTATGATTATCAGCTGGAATAACCGTTGATTAGAGTTAACCAAAGATGAACAAACCGGCCCTTAATGACATAAGTGATTGTGATTTGAAATCAAGGTTTGTTTTTAAAAATGTGGTTCATTTTTAGGCCTTTGTTTACAAAGTGGTTTTCTAGATTTTGATATGTCGGCAAAGACAGATAAACAACCGCTTAAGAGAAATGTTATTTCTCTCGAAGCAAAGATTACAAATTTTGGATCGTTTGGTGAAAATGTCACTGCAATTGCAAAAAGCTTAAATTTAAATGAATCTTCAGTACGGACCATTAAGAGAAATGAATTGGCAATAAGGAAAGCAGTAGCTGATGGTTCCTCAATATCCAGAAAACATTTTAAATAAAAATAATCTAAAAAGTAAAAAAAAAATATTTCTGGTTTTTTTTTTTTTTTTTTGAGATTATGGAACGTAACTCCTCTTTTGCACTGGTTTCTTGTTTCGTTTAGCACGATTTTGTTTAACACGATATTTTTCAGGAACGTTACCCCCGTGTAAGTGAGGTCTACCGATAGACCGCTGGCGCTATACCTAAAATTTTTTGTAAGCAAAATAAAATTAATGTATGTAGGTAGTTATTATAAGAAAAAAAAAATTGTATGACTCTTAAATAATCGACTCCCTTACTTCAATAGTAAATTCTGGCAATTAATAAAAGTAAATGTATACTTCTAATATATACTTCTTGTAAAATTACTTTCAGATACTTACGGCGAAGTTTTCATACCAAAAAAAAAAAAAAAAAATAATAATAATGGTGAATAAAACCAGCATTTTTAATTTTTTTTAATCTTTAATTATTAAATCTATATTTTCTTCTTCACTTGTTCATAATTTTAAATGTTTTGGTAAAAAAAGAAATTCACATACATAACACAAGGTAGTTCAACTAAATTAAATCCGAATATTCACATTCTTTAGTGAAATTCTAAGACATTTTACCTAGTTATTTTTATTAATTACAAATTAAAAATATATGTATCATAAATTTGTTTTTTTTTATTAATTTATTAAATCTTCTTTATATTTATTTACATTTTTTTTTGTTCGACAAAAAATAAAATAAAAAATAATTCTACCTATGAATGTAAAAACAATAACTTTTTTAATTATTTGTTTGTTATATCTATATAATTCACATTATTAATTATACTAGATATTAATAACAAAATTGTTTCCTTTCTTTGACTTATATTATTTTCAAATATACATGTACATAAAACGTTTGTTGTTTTTTTTTTTATTATTTATTTTCATTACAATTATATATAAATATGTGTATTGTATATACATTTTTGACTTACGGAGCATTTTTCATAGTCATTATTTTTTTTATAGAATTAAAAAAAAATAATAATCTGTTTTTTTTTTTGGACAACGTTTTTAATACCGATTTGTAGTGTTCGATTAGTGACAAAATGCGCAACTCACTAGAGAGATGGTAGTTTAAGTTCTTTCTCTTGGGTGCACCACTTTGCGTGTCGACGAATTGAAAAATACTCCAAAGTGCTTAGCTCGAGAGTCGGTTTGGTATTTATAAATACTTTAATTGTTTTTAATTCAATTAATTTACTCTGTGAACGTTTACTTTTCATATAGTCACAATCTCTGTTATAGTTTTTACAAGTATTCTTATTTTTCTAAGGATTTGATAATATTTTTGTTTCTTAAGTCAAATTGAGATAATTTGAATTTATTTTTGAGTTTGAATGTACAAAAATGAATTGATGGATAGTGTGGATTTTATTTTTATCACAAAATATTTTATTTTTTTAACGAAAATTCAACAATTTTATTGGAATGCTAATTTTGTAGAACACTTTTAGTGGGAAAACTAAAATTGGGAGAATTTTTAAGGAAAATTCATTTACCTAACATATCCGAAATAAATACACTTCGGCTCTAAGATATATTAGATCTACATTATTTGTAGAGGGATGGACAAGGAATTTTCTATAAGAAAGTATAATATAAATAAATAGCTAAAAGCATAACTCAAGTTATCCCTGAAATCAGAAAATATCATCCTTCCATTTATTTAATAAATAGATTTTAACATAAAATCTACCTCCTTAGTCACAGTATCAATGTCTTAACCGTACCCTATTCAGGATACTTCATTACAAACTAGTTCATGTGTTTTTTTTTTTTTTTTTTTTAATTTACAAAATCCTGTGAAATAGCTTGGCATAAATCTACATTAATAGTTCACCCATAAATATTTATCTATCAATTAGTTTAATTTATACAATTACATTTAAGTATATACATTACAATTGATGCTTTTAAAAAATATTACTTTTATAGTACCTAGTAATTGTTGTTTGTTTTTGGTTTAATTATTTTATTTATTTGTTTTGGCAAATTTCCTGCTCTCAGGATAGAATATAAATGTCCTTTTGTTTTGCGTGAAATGGCAAAAACACAGTTCTTTAATTAAACACAAATAAAAATGGTGTGGTGCAGCTTCCTCAATTTTGAACATAATGTCGAATCACTCTGAAGCGCATACAAATATAACCACTTAAGACAGAAAGGTCCTTTTTGAAAAATATAACAACTATTTCTGTTCCAGATACATTTAATTAGTGAAGGATACTGGTGAAATCACAGGGCCGTATCGCCGACCCCGTGCGAATCCTATAGTCATACGGTGCTCTCTCGTTTTACCATGAGCGGTGTCTGGGCGGTGACTTCGTCTTCGGACAGACAACTACTGCCACCGTGATGGTTGCCGAGGCCACTAGAAAGACCAACACCATTGTTTCCCAGGCTGATGCTGCCGCCACCAACCCCACTGATGCCGACACATATTCGTGCCCTCTGACTCTGACCCAGATGCTGAAGCGCTATCGTCGTCGAGGCTGGTATGGAATTTGTGGCCGTGAGCTCTGGATGCTGATGCTGTTGTTGGAGTTTTGTCTGATGTTGGTATTGTTGTGCAACTGACTGCTGTTGTTGTTGTTGTGGTAATTGATGAAGCGATGGAATCGGCTGTAGAGGTCGCACTCCGGAAACAGTACCACTGTAGCCCGGCCACATGTGATTCGTGCCGCGGGGCAGAGTGCACTGTGCTATCGAATTGGAATAGATGTGTGGTGGTGGATTCTGTAAAGCACATTAATCATGAAAATGGAAAAAGAGAATACAAAAAAAAAAATAGTCATTTTGGATGCAGAAAAGGGTTAGCAGAACCAAAGTACGAGTTTGGTTTGACCCACGGACTGTGGCTAGTGGGTGTCAAGGATGTACCTAGTATATGAATGAATGAGTATGGTTTTCGATTTTTCCTTTTGGCGGTTTGTGAATTGAGAATATGGTTTTTTTACACACGAAATCACAAAAAGAGAAAACTAAATTATTGATCTAATGGGGGGACAGGAACAAATTTACCACAGGCAATCGTTTTTTTTTTGTATAAGTTGCAATTGCCATTTGCATCGTAATGTAGGACTTTAAGCTTCAGTATCTTTGGTGGGATTTGATATTTCAGCTTAAATCTCACCGACAGATGACTTCTTGGTTCAGTGTGAGTAAATATGTATTGCAAAGGGACAATTCTCACTGGTGCTTATATCCTTTCAAATAATAGCCAATTGATGCAAAACATTTGAACCCCTTAGGAGTGTTAATCCCTTGAATCCTATTTTGTAAATTAATACCAAAATAATTGGTTTAATACATTTTGATGTCTGTTTTGAAAAGGGTTAATCAATGTTGTCCGGTATCTTTTTGAAAAAATGTGCAATTTGTCATCTTTTGGTGGGCATGGATCTGGTCACCCTAGACATGATGTTGTTTCGTGCTACATCGGGGTTTTCCTATTTGGAGCTTGTTTTTGCCGTGGAAAGAAAAATGTAAGCAGCAAATATATGTTTGGGTAATGACCGGAGGAATAAGATCGCGGATAGAAGCCGCCAAAATGAGATTCCTTCGTTGAAACGCTGGTGTGACCCGTAGAGATCGCATTAGAAACACCAGAATACGAACTCAATGTCGAGCAGCTTCTTCTCGGCTCGGAGCGGTCCATGTTCGGTGGTTTGTTCATGTTAAACGCATGTCCCCAACCAGGATCCCACGACATGCTATGGAATTCGTACCTTCAGGCAGGCGAACTCTAGGTAGCCCCAGGATGTGATAGTTAGATCATGGTTATCGGAGAATTAAGGGCTATGGAGGGTCCACTTTAGCAACCTACACCCGCGACCCACTTAATCGATAAGCTGGCCATTGAAAATGAATGAATGAATGAGAACATCTGCAGATGCCTAACAAGAGAGTTGGACGTATGGTAACGTAAAGACAATTAGTGTTTTCATAGGTTTTTGGAAGAAACACTCAATTTAATGTACATTTTAGTTAAACGAGCTTTCGTCAAGTATTACCCAGTCAAGTAAATTAAGTTACTAAGATGAAGTAAATAGCAATGTATTAGAAATTTCACGCCGCGATGAAGTTGCACCGCAGCTTTCAAAGGAAAAAATCTAATTTTGTAAACCTACGGCATAATTATTGTTCCTCTATTCCACAAATACGCTTTGTTATCATTTGGTTCTTGAATTTTTGTTGGGTTATTGGCATAAAGCATACACATTTGAGACAACCCCAAATGAAGAAGTCAATGGGCGTCAAACCCCACGATTCGATTTCTGGACGATCCCTCTTGTCTTTTCATCGGCGAAGCGGAGATGAAAATGGTTCTCCTAAGTCGTCACTAAAAATGGACTTGACAAATTTTATTGGTTGCGCCTGCATTTAATCAGCGAGCTTTCGGTGCTGGATAGAGGCTCAAATAATGAATGCATATTTTAAGCCCTGTTTAAGCTCTCTGCTACACTTCCGCGTACGACAGCAATGTCTGCGACTGATGACACAGTTTTTTGAAATTTATAGACCATCAGAATCGAAAATGTAAGTCGATATTTCACACAAAAAAAAAAAAAAAAAACAACGAAGACAAAATCGAAACTACAAAATTTCCTAACAGTGCCATCACTAAATGTCCTTAAAACTGGGTACAGAATCATATTGACAGAATCCATTAATATTGATCTTTCCACATGACTTAATTTAGGTAGTTCATTATATTAAAAGTCGACCCTCAAAAAGCATCCTATTCACAATGTTTCGCAAAACAGCCCACACCAACCAACGTGACGAAAATCATAGATAAAAATTGAATTGCCTGCTTGTAGAACAAACAAGTAAATTACTCAGGTGGAATGTTAAGAACCCAGACACCCATGAGGGTGTCTGCTTGCAATTATCCCCATGTATATAAATAACCCCTTTTAATGGTGTCGTTGACACACCTAAGCCCTTCATAGTTCAACACCTTCTTCGGCGTTAGCACCACCAATCAACCATCCGAGTAGGTAGGTACTTCCACTACATCTGATTAGAGACGCAGTCACCTGTGCATGAGACGCGCGGTTGGCAACTGGTGAACAACATGTGTGGTGGTGGATTTCAATTTGAAGCAGCGAATGAGTTAGCTCAACTGACATCCATTCACCTCTCGGGGGAGTGTTCTAGATATTATATGTCAACGTTAATTCTTCGCATTGCATGCAAGGTATAGCAGGTCCCACAGCTACTCTGCGCTGAGAATCAATTTACATGAGGTATTGCGCCAGCTCTGGGATAGTGCGGTTGTGGTAAGTCGCTACATTTAGAATGATCCTTGACCTGGGAGTTGTCTTTCTTGTGAAATCGAGCTGATTAATTGTAAAACGGACCAAAATTAGTTGCTATTCAAGAACGAACGACCGACACATCAGAGGAGATACAGAGACCCTACTAATCCACTTTGTGACTTTTACGAGCACTGACTTTGAATTGCGAACCCTTGTCGGGTGATTGGCTCAATGTGGAGGCTTGTTAATTTGTTGTCTGTTCAAAGGGAAGCACGTCAAATAAATTGGAGAAGATTTTCAAATTCACACTGCTTTTGTCGTTAATCCTTTTGCAAGCTGCTTAGCTTCATGCGAATTTCCGGCAAATCGATTTCGAAGCGATTGCTTACTTACGAGTGTGTTTGCGAATAATTGTGATTGGGTCGTTGCATGTGTGATTTGTTGATACAGGGGTAGGTTAGGTATGTTACTTAATTATTTATGTACTTGTACAATGGTGTCTCTAATTGAGAAGGGGACTTAACGGTGAATGAATAGAAGTGCCGGCTGATTACATTTGCACTGTGGACATTAATAACGAAAGCCATTAGGTAATCCATTTTCAAGCATGTAACTATAGCTACACATAACACATTCACAATAATGAAGTTAAATGGGTTAACTTAATCTCTTTGGAAGTAAACTCTTAAGTCTGCTGCAAGTAGCTGATATACCTAGGCAAGTGTGAACGAGGATGTATGAGTTGTGGATACAATGCATAATGGATGCATGATCGATATTTTAAAGCCCACTTTCCGCGCGAAATAATTGGTTACCAGTGTTAGGTCCACAATTCAGCAAATATTCACACTTCAGCAAATCCTGGAGAAAATTCAAAAAGTCCAGATCGATAGCCATTATCTGTTTATCCACTTGAAGGCTGCATATTACAGAGACGATTTTAGAGAGACGATTGATATAGAGCCATGTCTAGTTTTGCCATCCCTGCCAAGATATTCAGGCTGTAGAGAATGATGGTCGAGAACACTCGTTGCTCTATCAAGGTCAGAAACAATCTCACCGAGACCTTTTATACACAGATGACAGAATGCTTTTAGGAAAGGAGATGAAGGATAAGGAGATGTCATGTAGTTTCTCAACGACATACATACTTGAGAAAATTGCGCGATGCTCACAATCCAACATAAACATACATACGCTAATGTCATTATCATCATTGGCAGAATTCAGCGAGCTACAAACTTTTTATATATTGGGACAGAAGCGGCGAAAATGGGTTTAGTCGTGAACAAGGTGCAGGGAAATAAGTCCCCGGGAACTAAGTCCACTGAGGGACCTAGTTCCCACCTAGTGCGAAATAAAACAACTTTCGTGAAGTGGACTTAGTTCCCATGTGAGGTGGGAACTAAGCACACTTTCTTATGGGAACTTAGTACACATTTAACAGTTAAATACGTATGCAACCCCCCTGCTTGGGTTTACCCCCCCCCCCCTTGGGTGTACTGTCAGACTTGCAGTATATGTGCGAAATTGGGTATATTGAAAGGGAAATAAAACAACTCAGGGGTGGGATTCTGTAAAAAACGAAACGAAAACCGCTTTCGTTTTCACTAAACCTGTCTCTATCATACCTGTGGCAATAGACAGAGACTGCTATTGTCGAAACGAAAACGTTCGATCGTTTTCGTCTTACATAATCTGGCCCCAGAGTTTTCGGAATTTATTTCCCACCTTACATGGGAACTAAGTCCACTTCACGAAAGTGGTTTTATTTCCCACTAGGTAGGAACTAGGTCCCTCAGTGGACTTAGTTCCCGGGGACTTATTTCCCTGCGCCCTTGAACAAGTCATGTAGTATCGACGAATCGCACGGATCTTCAATTTAACTATCATGGCTTCGCTAAAATATGAAATCACATCAGAAATTAAGTAAGACTTACGATTGCGAATTGCTATTTCATTTGACCTAAGAAAGCAAATTCATAGTAATGCCTTGTCAAGAAAGACTAAGAAATTTCTTTATAAGACCTTAATCATCCCAGTATCATCGTGCGCAGAAGCATCATGGACATTAGCAAAGGCGGATGAAGATAGGTAAGGATTGGTCGTTTTTCTTCAAGTGATTTTTTGTCAACACCAAGGACACCAACCTCGCCCAACTTTCATTCCAGAGGGACAACACAGTTAAAGAAGACTTCGCCTTAAGTGGAGCGCACAAGTGAAAGGGGACCTCAGTCAACTTGGAGTGACCAATACAAGTCAGTTAGCCAAAGAACGAAGCGCAATCAGCTTACGGGAATAGAAAAGTCCACTTCACGAAAGTGGTTTTATTTCCCACTAGGTAGGAACTAGGTCCCTCAGTGGACTTAGTTCCCGGGGACTTATTTCCCTGCGCCCTTGAACAAGTCATGTAGTATCGACGAATCGCACGGATCTTCAATTTAACTATCATGGCTTCGCTAAAATATGAAATCACACCAGAAATTAAGTAAGACTTACGATTGCGAATTGCTATTTCATTTGACCTAAGAAAGCAAATTCATAGTAATGCCTTGTCAAGAAAGACTAAGAAATTTCTTTATAAGACCTTAATCATCCCAGTATCATCGTGCGCAGAAGCATCATGGACATTAGCAAAGGCGGATGAAGATAGGTAAGGATTGGTCGTTTTTCTTCAAGTGATTTTTTGTCAACACCAAGGACACCAACCTCGCCCAACTTTCATTCCAGAGGGACAACACAGTTAAAGAAGACTTCGCCTTAAGTGGAGCGCACAAGTGAAAGGGGACCTCAGTCAACTTGGAGTCACCAATACAAGTCAGTTAGCCAAAGAACGAAGCGCAATCAGCTTACGGGAATAGAAAAGAAATTAGAAGAGAAATTAGAGTACATATAATACACCTTCGTGATTATATGCATTCCATGACACATCTAGGAAGCCAGGGTTTGTCGTCTAAACATATGCAGATAGTCCAAAGGAGCTTTCTAGGAAGAGACTTTCAATTGTATGAAGGAACATTTTCTCCAGAGCAGATATACTCTCGGATGTTTTGTGGGGGCTGAACCGGACAGCCATCGCTCAGTAGTCCATCAGACAAGCCACAACTGTAGCCGTTTAATGAACGCCAAATAGTCCAAATTTGTTAATCTACACACTCGTCCTCATCTATAAAAATTAAATGTCCCAACACAAGAAAATTAATTTTGATCAAATGACCAACGCCATCAATGATCCAGGCTTAAGTGTCAAGATCACTCACATTAAGCTGAAGCTATTCGCTTTGTAGTGTAAAATCACTAAAAGAACATTCGCACATTCTGACACAATCACTAAGGAATTGTTTGAATTGTTTTTCAAGATTTCCATGCACAGTACATATTATAATATTTTTGTTTGTCCAAGATGTTCATCTCTTCATCCTGCGCTAGTTTTTTCTTTTGCTTTTGGCTTTGAGATAATTCAGTCATCGCCTCCCTCAAGTTCTAGTCTCGAGAGGAAAACACATGCTCATACTCTGAGTTTAAACTTTTAGCTTAAATGAAGTGCTTTATTCCAGTTGGCAACAAAGAGCCACAAGCGTTTAAAGAATTCCCACCAACTCTATACACCGACATCTCTTACAAAATCTCACAAAAACTACTACATACATACTTGCCATTTTAACATATTATGCACATAGTATAGATACCTATACCTACACATCATTTCGCTTTAAAATGAAAGTACGATACGTACCACTACAACAGAGTAGGCCATTATCTGCAGACGATTATATTCGTCTACAGACATCCCATTTTATAAAATTTATTTCATAGACACAACTACACTATTACACCCCCTCATGTACAGGCGGAGAACAAAATGTTCTACTGCAGCAGCAGAACTATACAAGCAGGAGCAGAAGCTGAACTTTATTTATGGGCAAAAAGTTCAACTTCTACTAAGTGATATATACCACAAGCTTAGCACACTAAAATTGGGCTGGAGGCTACAGAATTCTCACAGATCTCAGACTAGAATGAACAAAAAAAAAAAAAAGGATTCATGCAGAAGTAGTGCACAACAAAAGCGGAAAGGAAATACCACTTATAGGGAGTAACTTTTTCACAAGTCAAAGCAAAACACAAAAGTGTACACAAAGTTGGGGAGTGAGCGAAAGCGGAATAAGGATACATTGCTTGGTTTGAAGTTCAGAAAGGAATAAATAGAACAAACGGATTCAGAAAACTGGAGTGACTTTGATTTGTGCATAGATTTGTTTTGATAAATGACTAGGATAATATGCGCTTATGTGCAGAATTTATAATTTAATATTATAAAGGAACATACAAACTTTAAAGTAGGTACTACCCTTTACTGCTACACAAGGATATAGAGAAAAAAATAACCGTCAACTATAGAAAGTATTATGCCCGGCAGGGTTTGAAAATAATGGGTAGTAGGTACTCTAGAAAGTAAGCATTGTTCGCTTATAAACTTACTATACCTAGCTATAATAGGTAGGTACGTAAAATAAGAAAAAAATACTTTTCTTGTGTTGTGACGTTTAATTTGAATAGATGAGGACGAGTGTGTAGATTAGCAAATTTGGACTATTTGGCGTTCATTAAACGTTCATTGCGGCTTGTGTGATGTTCTATTGAGCGATAGCTGTCCGAGTCAGCCCCCACAAAATATCCGTGAGTATACCGGCTCTGGAGAACATGTTCCTTCATACAATTGAAAGTCTCTTCCTAGAAAGCTCCTTTGGACTAACTGCATATGTTTAGACGACCCCAAACCCTGGCTTCCCAGATGTGTCATGGAATGCATATAATCACGAGGGTGTGGCATATGTACTAGGATGTTTCTCATTTCTTTTCTATTCTCTCCATTTAGCTCGGTCTTTGGCTAACTGACTTGTATTGGTGACTCCAAGTTGGCTGAGGACCCCTTTCACTTGTGCGCTCCACTTAAGGCGAAGTCTTCTTTTACTGTGTTGTCCCTCTGGAATGAAAGTTGGGCGAGGTTGGTGTCCTCCTTCTTCAAATACCATCAGCGTGAATTGAAAATCACTTGGAGAAAAACGACCAATCCTTACATATCTTTATCCGCCTTTGCTAATGTCCATGATGCTTCTGCCAGTCTTTTAGACTTTGGATTGTGTGTTTAAGTCATTTTTATTTTTGAGCCGAATAGATAGGACCAACCCTCCTACCACAGTTTAAAGCATCAAACGAAACTTATCTACAGACAACACATATATTAATGGCCATCTTATATGCAAAAAAAAAATTCTATGAAACTGAAGTTCAGGCTAATTCAAAAATGGTCATTCTAGCTTTTACAACGTGTTTAATTAGGTAGAAAGTTTTTTAATCGTTCAAGGCTTTGTCGGAATCGAAGCGAGCAGCACACTTAGATGATGATGGATGGAGTGTTCAAGTATGGATTTGAAATGGCCATGAATGAATTGTACGAATGTTTTTGGTGCCGGCAGGGGGGCTTAGTCGTTTTAATTTATCAGCAAAGAGGAAAATACCTAATAAGAAGAAGGGTAGAATCGCCCAGAAGATTCTAAAAAGTACGCCTGAATGAGAAACTATTTACTGATCCCAGATCCCAGTATCTCAATATCATCAAAAAGTTAACAGACCCCGCTATAGCCTTAGAGATAGAGGCCATAATATCCGTATATCTTGAAGAAAGCATGTCCGAAGACTGCTCAGTTAACTTTTCCCATCTACAAAAAAAAAAAAAGCGATCGAAGACTATCCCTGGCTTAAATTCACATATAGGAATAGGCAGCGTTGCCGCAAAAAAAATGTTCTTAGGTGCCATTGACGGTAACCAAAGGTGCCAACTGGGTGCCACCAGCCCTTCAACGGCAGAGAGATATTTAAAAACACAAGAAACATATAATTTCGCATTAGTATCATTACGATTATTTGTATATGAATTCGTACACACACAGACACACGATATATATGTTTCACTACTTGAAAAAAAAAAAAAACATTATTTTCAGTCTTTTTTAAATGACTTTATTAAGTTTTTTTCATTAACCAATAGAACAACGCAATGACTTGCACTTTCAATCAATTTTAAACATTTTAAGAAATGCTTTTTTTTTTAAATATTATGTATTAAAATGTATCAAGCTCATAAGGTGCCAAATGAGAACTGAAGGTGCCAAGGTGCCAATCGGACTGTAGGGTGCCAAAATGGCACAATTGTGCCACTTCGGCAACGCTGAATAGGACCATATCCAACTCCAAAGTATACTGTGGGCCGTACACATCGCCATTATTTAGACCGTTTTGGAAAATATTGGTTGGCGCATTCCATTGTGACTTTCGGGCCAATAGATTGGCCATAGAACTAATTTTTATATTGGTAAATGCTGGGATAGACGAACGAATTTTCAAGTCGATACTGATCATCTTTTGATTAACCTCAAATGCGTACACTCAGAGGAAAAACGAGCTAAAATCAAGAATATCAGTGTCATTTCAAGCTCGTTCGTTGACGAAAGTATGGTAATGTCGAAAATCGTATTTCAAGTACAAAAATCTTATTTTGAGCTCGATTTTTCAAGACCAAGAAACCTTGTTTTTAGATTTTTAGTAAGCCTAAAAATCTTACTTCAATCCTGTTTCGGAATTGATTTAAGAATGTTCGTTCTTATTACAAAGGCAACGTTTTGGACCATTGTCAACTTAAATTAAGCTCGAAAATTCTTAAAACAAGACCAAAAAATCTTCTTTTAAGATTTTTTTTAAGCTTAAAAATTTTACTTCAATCCTGTTGCGCGATTATTTTAAAAAGGAGGTTCTTACATTATACGATGCCTGAAATTTATTTTGGGTATTCAAGATCTAAACCTTTAGGTACCTACCATCTTATAATAATCATCACATCTGTAGAATAATCAGTTCAGTTGATAGGAAATAATATTAAATTTTTAATGTTGCCTTATGAGAATTCACGCAAATCCCAATCCCCACGTTCGAGGCGATGGATGGAATCTAAATTTCAAATGGTCTGGAAAACTGAAAGCATCGCTCCTAGAATAGCAGAGGATTGAAAACTGCAGTGAGCGTCGGCCTTGTTAGTCATAGACCCTCAGTGGTTAGTAAGCTGAACTACTGAGCGAAGTCTTAGGTTCAACTCATGGAAAAATACAAATTACACGTTAATTTTTCACTGTATACTCGCAAACGTTAGAATTCATGAAATTCAGGAAAAATTTTAGGCCCTAAACATTATAGCCAAAAGAAATGAATGGCTGTTGATAAGCTAGGATTAGGATGTTGTCTTCTCTGTTTTTGCACATTGGTAGGTACGCCATGCCCATACACCATATGAAGTATCTATTATATTTTTACAAAAATATTCTCAAAGGATTGCATTAAACCCAAATAAAAAGACTTTCTAAATACAGCATTATACGCTTTGTCCACTTTCGTCTCGTCAAGAGTAATGCCATCAACCGTAGGACTTTCTTCAAGTGCAAATCGTAAGCATCCACCGTCTGCGAAATATTGACGATGTTGGCAAATCCCAGGATAATTCCTCGTTAACTGCTATTGTCGCCTATGGCAAGAATATCTAGCAATAAGAGTATAGACAAAATCAACAACAACAACAGCAGCTATACTTATACACAAAGAAGCAAGGACCTGTATAAGCTAAGCATCGGTGCCTTTGGTTTTATTGCACCTAATCCCCGAACCCCGATACTGCATGAAGAGTTTGTTCACCATAAGGATGTAGTCACAACATTTTGTTGTCTTTCCAAGCTAAAGCCATTCGGTACAGGAAACTTCTCACATTTTTCCTAAACATTCTTCCTGAGTTGTTGAAATTTGATGCTTGTATGGGTGGACTGAAATAACTATGTACCTATGTATCTATATGCAATGTATTTATAGTGTAGATGTGAATACTTTTTCTGCTCTAAAATCGGAAAAAAGCCAATGAATGTCCACTTACCATTGTGATAGTGCCAACCGAGGTAGGAGGTTGGCCTCCATTACGAAGTGTACAATAGCCCATGGCGTTTGGATGGGACGAGTGCAATGTCATGCCAGATGATGTGTACTTTTGCGGCGGAGGCGTACTCGATGATAATAGCCCCCTCGTCGGACTACAGCTTGTGTCTATGGTTGATATATGCTGTCGCCGTCTTATGTAATCGATCTGAAAATAAAAAGGAACAATACATACACATAGACTAATAGGAAATCGAGATTAATGATAATTCAACAGATTTTTCAACAAAAAGTGTAAGAAAAAAAAGAAGGTATCAATTGCCATATTTATCAATTGCCACGCAGGTCTGTCTATGAAGCGTCCTCTACTACCAACTAACAGAATCTCGGAAATATTAGTCTATATGAGTCGTGAAACCAAAAGGATCGATTGTCACTCTAACCTCAACGATAGCCGTACAAATGCAAGGATATCAGTGACATATATGCTGATGGAGACTATGAAATCCTGGGGGTTGAGGAAGGTCACAAATTAGAATCTACCTTGGAGGCAGCTCACTCATCCGTTGTTATTTTTTTAGTTGAGAAGGATAGGTAATTAAGGTATCTGCCTAAACGGTTATTCCATTGCTCCACTAATAGCAATAGTTTTGTTTTCTGTATATAAAAATCTGGCTTCCACAAATGTTCACAGATTCAACATGAAGTGAAGTGATTCATTTAATATCTGCAATAGCATCAGGATTGTTGAAAAAATATCAATTAGATTGCAATTGATCCGGCATAGTTGGAATTCAGCCCCGGAAAGAGTATATATCCGAATTTCCAGGAACATGGACAGGGCGGATGTAAATATAAAAAAGGGTTAAACGAATCAACGGATCGAAAGTTTATCAAGTATACTTATACAGATACATTTGATAACGAGTTTGCATGTATGGAGTCGTATACCTCAACTGTAGTAGAAGAACAGGATATGTACCACCACTGGCAGGAACTAGAATCCACTAAACAAGGAGGTAAGGAAAGCCTTTAGCCGAGTCATGGGAATGCTATAACCGGATGCACGGAATGATTACATGGCGAATAAAGACGATGAAAGAGACCTCTGATCAAGCATAAGGAGTGGTGCCATATCAGTTCTCCACTGTGAAGTTTAGTTCTGAACTTTCTCCTGGTAAAATTTGAAAATTTAGGCATTCATACAAATGGGTATATGCAAATATCTACCAATTATCTGGCGATGATGGTGACCCGTAGGAGTGCAATGGCGTCTAAGACAAAGTCAATCGGATGAAAAGTAAAAATGTTCTCATACAAACTTTGGCACCCCTTTCCAAAATATCTCTAATGCCTTTATATACCACGATATCTTGAAAAAAAATCTCGAATTTAAAAAATCTCGAATTTAAAAAATCTCGAAAAAAAATATCTAGAAAGCATAACCTCGAATAACATAAATCTGGAAAAAAAATCTCGAATTAATAATAAAAATCGTGTTAAAAATCGAAAAAAAATCTCAACAAAAAAATAACTCTAATTAATATTAAAAATGAAGTTAAAAAGTGAGATACGTATGGGGGCATGTTGCCCCCCTGCAACCCCCTGCTTGGGTTTACTGTTTGGATGGGTTTTGTGGAAAAAAAAATTTCGAATTTACTTTTTATTTTCGAGTTTTTTTTCGAGATATAGTCTTTCGAGATTTTTGTACATTCCAGATTTTTGCTTTCGAGATTAAAAAAAAAACTTTTCGAGATTTTTATCCTTCGAGATTTTTGTCATTCGAGATTACGTCATGATCCCATGGTATAGGTAGTAAAGTAAATCAATAAAGGACTTGCAACGGACCTACCGCCATTGGATACACGATCTATAATTCTTAAGAGAACGGAACTGCAAGCGTTTTAAAAAAAAATGTCCATTAGTGAACACTTGTTGTAGGTCTAGGTACTCAGCAGGTACGCAAACAGAAAATTTAATTTTTTCATGTTTGTCTGAATGCTCAAAAACATTTTTATCATACTGTGAGTCAAAGTGCAATGAACTAAAGGTCATCGCTCTGTCAAATTGCATGTAATAGATGAATACCCTGCACTTGTCGACATGCTGTTCCTTGAACCTTAAATCACGTATATACAACGTCCTTTCATCTCCACCCTGGGCCATTAATTTTACTTCTTTTAGTGTACCATTAAGAGGAATGTTTCTGCACTGCAGGCAAAAACTCCGACATGAATGTGAAACCCCGTATACAGTACTACCCGATAGGCGATACCACCACCACCACCACCATGCCATCCTTGACTATCAGTTCAACAAGAAATTTACTGCAGGAATTGGTGATTTATCGATTCTCAATTCATTTTCTTCATTCGCCATCGCCATCCCGATCGAACGAAGGACCCTCGTATACTCACATTCACATGCAGTACCATAATCACTCAAATACTTCATTATATCCCTTTGCCATTTGGCTTCAACTCACATGTGCCAACGTCCATTTCAATTATAATTAACTATCCACAGAGGGCAATTCCCTACCCCTTTAAAGCTCTATGATGCCAACACAGAGGACAAACCGCTCCTTACCTGATCATCCGAGTCAATAGTTTCGGGTATAATATCCGGATTCTTTTCATCACTCTCGTTACCATCGATTTCCTTGCTTCCGGAACTCTTATCACTCGGTCCCGGTGATCCATCCCTCGATGTGTTCTCATTAGAGAGCGCCTTCCGTTGGCGTCTAGAACTTTTGCACGGTATCCGAAGTGCTACGATAACAGCGAAACCAGCAACCATCACTGCCAACGTTAGGCCGATGGTTAAGGATAAAACTGGTGATAGCAGCAGTGCCGTATGTGGTTTTTCTGTAGAAATGAAAAGAAAACAAGAGAGCAAACAAACAAAACATACAGGAAATTAATTTTAGGTCTCAAGAGTTATTCAAGAAGGATATTTATCTCCCACTCGGAATTATTTACGTGCGACTGAACTCACCTCTTTCCGATGTTAATTGCTTTTCGGGCATCCGCAGCATTGCCGCATTCATTGTCGACGGATCCGAACGCCCTTTCGAATTGAAGGCATACACCGAGAGCAAATAAACGCTGCCAGGTGTCAGGGCCGAAACGGAGAATTTCGGTACCGGTGAGGTTATGTTTGCCCTTATCTCCTGAAAATGAAATTCACCAAGAAGATGTTGTCAGACACACTTGAAACCGCAAGCACAATTTTCAGACATTGTCCCAAAGATATTGAATGTCTCTGACACTATACCCGACGAAAACTTCACACAGAAACACATCACCCATGTGTCAGATCGCCTAGGTTTTAGGGGGGGGGGGGGGGATTTGAGGGTTCGGGATGATGTGGTTGTGAGTGAAGTTATATCTATCCTATATCGTGTCGTACTTACATTGGAATGGGGATCTCTCATTTCGAGCATAAATGACTGCGGTAGGCCACCATTGAAACCGTCAGTGCATTTGACAGTTAGTGATACCATTGATATGTTGGTTAGTGTGCAGTTATGCACTTGGTCTGGTCGTCCTACATAGTTTATGAAATAGAGAACGTGGAAAATAATGTTATTATTTTTTAATTCCTTGTGATAGTTTGAGAAATGGTAATGGACATTGGAGACTAGTGCGGTTAAGGGTGATTGGGTGTTACTTCAAGAGGTAGCACACTGAAGGGTTTGTGAAGTTTTGATTTAGACTAAATAATTTGAGGAAATTTGAAAATCTGTTGTCAAGTGCGACATTTCATTTCATTTGCTCAATCTAAGATTTACCACAACCGACTTCGGAATACATACACAAATTGTAAAAGAATATAACAAGTTAAAAATAATATTGCCTAAAAGATTCGACCCTTAAAGGCGTAAAAGGGAGGGTGTCAAAGTTTATATGGGAACATTTTTATTTTTCCTCTTCCGCTTATTATAAGAAATAAAGATAAATAATTTTTACGATGTTGGAAATTTTGCTTGGGGCCCGAGTTCCCCTTTAAGGGGGCCCTTTTCTTAACTTCCGAACCGTTCGTCGTATCAATTTGAAACTTTGAAATGCGTCCCAATCTCTGCCGCCGTTTAATATGTTTATCACTTCATCTAACTCCAGCGTACGTACCCCAAGGATATTCAAGCGGAATTCTGTAAGAACCGAGTCACACTGCTAGAAAGTGATACACATCCTCACGATCTTTCTGGTTGCATATGCTTCACAGTACCTATAATAAGATCTGGGCGGTGTAACGTGTAACAGACACAGAGCCATGTCTATTTTTGGCAACAAAGAAGAAACACACAACATCGACGAGTCTGACAGAACCTCACGATAGATAGCTACAGCTTTGAGGTGGGTAGGGACTTTGTCAACTTTGGCTTCGCTATTAAGTCTGATAATGACACAACAGCAAAAGTCAAAAGAAGAGTTACATTTGCCAACCGTTACACTCCATTCCCGTTTGCGTTGAAGGAGGAAGCTTTGGAGGAAGAGATTGAACAGCGAGCTGTACAGCGATATCGATTTGGTCAGAAAAGTACGTATCACACGACTATGATGGCCAGGATATGTAGAGCGAATGGCCTTCGATTCCAACCGAGAATAACAACGCAGTAGAAGAAGACCTCGCCTTAGGAGGCACGCACAAGCGGAAGGGGACCTCAATCAACTTGGGTGCGCAACTGGATGCAGTTAGATAAAGACCGGGCTAACTAGAGGCTAGTGTTGTTTGATGACCAGGGGCCTGTACCACAAAACAACAATTTAACTTTTTAACAAGTAATTTCTTAACATATAAATTTAACATGCGAAGTTAGTTTCTGTGCCACCAAATTATTCGGTATGATAGTTAACAAGGAAAATTTCCCTTAACACTTGTTGTAGAATTTTGCAAAACTAAATGGTGATTCAAACAGTGTGCGCGTTGGGAGGGTAGTTTAGTTTAGACTAATATACATACATATAGGTAGTTCAAAGCAGAATACAGATTATATGCACGATTAGAATGAGGAATTCTCTAGAATAGAGAAATATTCATAGATAGTAGTCTGAAAATTAAAGCAAACGACAACCTAAAGACAAAAAATCTAAAAAAAAAACTGTTGCCAAATACGCCTGCCGGACGAAAAGCACATAGATATCCCGAGGGGAGCAACGAAGTTGTATGAGCAGGACCTGCGACATGCGATAAGAGAGTTTAAATCGCTTAATCCCATGAAGCGGGCCACTTAGGTACCTACTGTTTAATAAAATAATTACTATAGTCGCCTGTTAACTACTTGATCAGCCTTGGAGTTTTTGCTGCTGGAAATTGCAGTTTGGACACTTTGGCTTTGGGAATTTTGTCTATAAAAGCAAAACAAACATTAAACAGTTTATAATCATGATTCGAATTTAATCTTTTATATGGGTCAATATTTCAAAACATTAATATTTTGGACCTCGAAATGGACATTTACTAAAATAATCAAATTTAATATTTTTTTGGTTACTCTGTATTTAAGAAACATTATTAAATATTTTAAGCCAATGGGCCACAAAATTTTGTTAATTTTAAATAATTTTTTTCACGGGAATGACAGAACTAACATGGAAATGACAAAATCCTATCTTGTTAACGACGAGACATTTTCGGCTTTTTTATTTACACTTTTGCGAGGCGCCATGATAAGCACAGATGACCTTTTATATCAATTTGAAATAAAAAGTGAAAATATTTGAACATTTTTTGCAATATGATTGAGTATGTCATTTCCGTACCCAAATTGTCATTACCGTGTATGCCACGGGAACCATGGAAATGACGACATGGAAATGACATCGAAAGGTATTTCTCTAAAATAAAACCGAACTTTACTGAATATTTTCCTAAAAACGCATACAATTAATTAAGTACATAAAAAAGGCATGCATTGGAAAAAATATTTGATTTAATTATTACATTATTACATTCAAAAACACTAACCACGGTAATGACAACTTTGGACGAAAACATGAAACGCCTTAACCACATGAAAGAAAAGTCATTTCTGATATATATATGGGCTTATTGCGAAATGTTCCAAAAACAATCAATATGTCCCGTTATTAATGTGAAATCCGCCGCCTAGTTTGCGGCCGCTAACTCAATTTTTTTAAATATTTACTTTTTGTCACGGGAATGACCATTTTTTTGGGGACAATCACTAAATACCTTCCACGTAATTTCTTAAATTTCCTTAAAATAAATTGACTGGGCCCCAGTCCTCATTGTCCTTTCTTCTTCAAGGCTTCATCAATAAAAATTGCAAACCGGCTTACATTTTACAAATAAAATACATTTGTTGAATGAAGGTACAACTTAGGACATGCCATGGTAATGACATTTTGGGTGTTTAAGTTAAAATTTCGGCATTACTATGCATTTTTATTTTTATTTTTTTATGTGTACATGTTAAAAGAGTTTCTGCAGAAACGTGTCTTAGGCGAATATTTAAAAAAAATAAAGTTTTTTAGCCTATAAATGCCTGACCGCAAAATATTAATATTTTGAAATATTGACCCATATATATAAAAATGAATTGCTGTTCGTTAGTCTCACTAAAACTCGAGAACGGCTGGACCGATTTGGCTAATTTGGTCTTGAATTATTTGTGGAAGTCCAGGGAAGGTTTTAAAGGTGAGAAATTGGACAAAGGGGCGTGGCACCTCCCATAACATTCAAAATCTTATATCTCGAAAACCACTGAATCGATTGAGTTCAAATTTAGATACCATCTTAGGTATCAGCCCAGGAGTATTCCTGTGAAGATTGGTCAAAATTGGACAAAGAGGAGTGGCACCTCCCATACAAAAAAAACATTCAAAATCGTATATCTCGAAAACCGCCGAATCGATTGAGTTTAAATTTACAGAAAATCTTAGGTATTGGCCCAGGAGTGTTTCTGTGAAGATTGGTTAATATTGGACAAAGGGGCGTGACACCTCCCATACAAAAAAAACATGCAAAATCTTATTTCTTGAAAACCACTGAATCGATTGAGTTCAAATTTACATACAATCTTAGGTATCGGCCCAGGAGTATTCCAGTGAAGATTGGTCAAAATTGGAGAAAAGGGCGTGGCACCGCCCATACGAAAAAAAACCAAAAAATCTTATATCTAGAAAACTACCGAACTGATTGAAATCAAATTTTAAGAATATATTTGTTATTGGCCCAAAGGTGGTTCTGTGAAAGTTTGATCAAAATTGGACAAAGGAGCGTGGTACCTACCGTATAAAAAAATATACATTTTAAATCCTATTTCTCGACACCCATGGGAGCTAAAGTGGGTGGGATTGGAAAACGGGCCATGGCACCACCCTTACAACAAAGTTATTTAAATCACGATATCTGAACATTGCCTGATTGAAGCATTTTACAAAACCTGGCGGGACTGGACAAAAGAGCGTGACACCTCTCATAACCATAACCAAAGAATACATTTCAAACGTTATTCCTCGACAGTCATGGGAAGAAATTTGTCTAGACAATACAATTCGTGGGCACACGAGGAAATATCGGTCTAAGCACACGGAGTACAGAATCAGACTGGACACATCGGTTAAATAAAAATGAAATGAAAATGTTCGAGCAGGCAAAAAACGTTTGCCGGGTCCGCTAGTAGAAAATAAAAAAACACTTAAAAATCTCGAAAACCAAATCAAGAAATATAACTTATTACGAGCTAACAATTTTCTATTCATCAGTTAGAATTTTGTAACAATTTAACAGACAATTTTAACAATTGTTGTTTTGTGGTACAGAAACCGAGAATTCATCAAATTTCCCACTTGTTAGAAATTGTGTATAACAAGTGTTAAGACGATAGTTAACTTGGTGGTACAGAAAATATTGTTAATTGTTAAAATTTGCCTGTTTAACTAGACTTGTTGTTTTGTGGTACAGGCCCCAGGTCAACCCCGGACTGTAGCGCAATCTAAGTTAGTAAGAAGGTAACGCCCAACAATTGATTTATATAATAATGTATGTGTATTTATATATAGATAGATTCTTATATATAACTAGCGGCCCCGGCGAACTTCGTCTCGCCCCAATTTAACGTCTTCAGATAAACTCCAGATTGATAATAAAACACAGATATATATGTAGTTTAAATTTCAATGTGATTTATTTGAATGGAATCGAAATCAGTAGAGAGCGATATGATAAACAATGTTTTTCGATTTTTTTTCCGCCGCAAAAACGACGAAAGACACGCAAATTGTCTTTTATCACTTTGAATTGCACAATTATCCGAACCGGAGTTTTCTATTTTTCCATTCAAAACGCAATTCGGGAACAATTCCACTCAAAATTCCATACAAAAAATCAGTTTTTGATTTTTCCAATTTCCTGATTTTTCCGGAGGGGTTTCCCAACATTTTCTTTCGGAAGAACCTTATCCCGGCAATTATGAACAACTGAAAAAAAAAATGTTTGCCAAATCGGTCCAGCCGTTCTCAATTGATGAATTTACTATACCTATAGGATAGCCATTATACCATTAGCTTTTTAGTAAATATTTTACTATTGGGCGATGTGAATTCGATCGGGCCAAAGTCAGTTTGCGACTGTTTCAGTCTTCTTGAAGATCTGATTAAAGTCAATATAATATAATCGCACCGTTCGTTGCCTGGACACAGGTCATGAGAGCATTGAGTGTAACAGAGAGGAGTAGTTCATCTGGAAAGAGGAGGCCCCTCATGGGTCCTGACTCCTGACCTGAACCCGTAAATTAGTAAATAGGAATATGATATACGATAGTATTTCAAACAAAGCAAAGGCAAAATATTGCTTGATTTAAACAGCAGACTTGAGGGTCTTAACTGGGCTACATGATATCTTTCTAAGAAAATTGGAATATCCGACGATAACTCCCGCTGACTCTGCGGGTAGGAATAGGAGTTGACGGAAATCATTTACTATGACTGCACTGATAATGTTAAATGGCAGATTACTCCATATGCAAGAACTTATCTAAATTGATATGAGATATGGAACAAGGAACCAAAGATAAGACATAATGATGTTAATAAAGGCCCTCAGCATCTCTTGTACTTATACACATATCGATACCAATCGATACGATATGAACAATTCTGATGTTCAATCTCGTCATTTGAAAATGTAACCGATATTATTTTGTTGCCATTGTTGCCACAATTACCACAATAACCAGACAAGTATAAGTACATTGATACTTCTCAAATGCATGCACTCTCTGATTTCTCTAGATTGTAGGTTCATCTATGAATCATATATATTGTTTTCCCAAAATTGATTGCTTTAATTCAGATGTTATCCGAGATAATAATCTCATTCAACCGCAGTAGACTTTCAATCCCATATAAATTAGACCAAAAATCTTATAGATATCTATTTCAATTTGACATAAGATACTGTGCTGATACATACCTGCTGCAATTATATGAAACACACATGGTACCCTTTGACGTCCGATTTTGTTTGTAGCAATACACAGGAGAGTACCATAATCAAGCTCCGTGATTGGCGTATATGTCACTATCGATGAGGTACCTGATGCAAAGAAACAAATAATAAAATTGATTAAATGTCTTCGATATTTAAAATAAAATAACAGCAAGAGGATTTTACGTCTATTGTTCGTATCTATCTTCCCTAGTGTTATGATCATGAGATAGTACTTATTTCGGGCAGTATCTATATTGAAAGGCCTCTTGATAAATTGCAATTGTATACCTACATATATATATGTCTGTGTAGTATATTATTTCTTCGACAATATTGGAATGTAATGAAACACAACAAATAGCCGACAATTAATAAGGAAAATCATTTGTTCAATCGGAATATAAACTATATTTTTTGCTATCCGTACACCTGAAATCTGAAAATGCAATCTCTTTTACCCCAAGGACTGCAAGTCTATAGCCAGATACCGCACCAGCCTCTGCATAGAAACAAGCTATTCATATGCCCATTTTCTAAACATAGCAAAAAATTAGAACTAGATAGATATATTCATTTGATACATTTCCATAACTGGACTGGGTCTTCATAGATTTTACAGATTACACTTCGTGTGTGTTTGCTTGGGAAATACTGGTGAATGAATGATGCAGGCGGTTGACTTTGGTGTACTGACCTATTCTTCCTGTGTTGAGCGATGTAGCCTTCTGCGGCAAAATGGAAACTGATGCCTCTTGAGCTTTTTATTTCACTTTTGCCAGCTTTATTTTGTTTTCCTTATGAAAGAGATATTATACTGTGGGGCATTCGGCCAAGGCTACACAATCGGAAGATAGCCATAAAGTGGAGCACACAACCACCGTGATTGTATCACATAGAAATTAACAAGCAAAACAAATAATAAAGTAAAAGTAGTGAGTATGCGGATGAGCCGGTGGTATGTACAGGTATAATATCTACCCCTTTAGTCGGCGAAGGCTACCGTGCAGCTGCAAGCTCCAAATTCGTTTGGAGTTTCATTTTTATTGGATGATATGAAAATAGTATTATGACCTTTTTGCAATTTCAAAGTTAGCAATCCCTAATGATTTGACAGTGCAAAAATAGAGATTTTTTTTTTCAACAAAATCTAGTTTGCTAGGTATGGTGGTAAACTTTGTTTTAATTACCTTTTCAAAAGTCAGATAATGTTTGCTTTTAAAATAAATTTAGTATTGAAAGGAATAAGTTTATCCATTTAAAAAAATTATTCAAAGTTTGGCCCATCGACAAGGAATTTATAAATATGTAGCTATTGTCATCAGAATATTTACATAGAAATTGTCATTATAAAAACCTAATAAAAAAACTACTGGTGACCCTTGTGCTGGGTTTGGGTGTTGTACTGTTGAGCACAAAGTTACGTGCTGGATCGCTATCTAATACCACGAAATGATTAATATGAATAAAATAAATAAAAGGCCAAAAGAAGATTGGTTTTCGTTTAAAATCTTCGAAAATTGGTGCTACAACGGTTTTTAGTATACAGGTTATATTGTTTAGTTCCACCTTAGCTCAGTGCTGGATTACTAGTGCGATGGGTCCCAGGTTCGATCCGTGGAAAAACACATAAATGACATCTTAAGGTTTTTTAACTTTGACCTTTTTGTACTTGTACATACACTCCGCGCCATACTTGAATAGCACAGCCCCTAAGGTCGGTTTTCTATTGGCCACCAGTCCCAAACCAAGCATGCTAGAGACCTAATTTTTTTTTTAATTAAAGTTCATTCAATTGTTGTGACTTGACCAGAAGAAAGATTTAAAAATAAGTTTTAAGTATTAACAAAAATTTGTTAACTAAAAACAGGAAAAATGTGGGCCCCTGGTGTGCGCTACGGAAAAAGGACAAATCAAAGCTTAAAGGACGCTAGCCTATTTATTGCCAAATTGGCTAAGAAAATCGAGAGGAGCCGACACGTTATATCCATATTTTTAAGTAATGAGTCTAACTATGGACAAAAAATGAATTGCTGCAAACACAGTGTGCTTACTAATGCGCAAAAGCGACTTATATTAAAAAAGGCGTAACATTTTCCAGACTCTTTTTCAAAAATCAGAAAAAATGTGGTATCAACGCAAGTTTCACAAGTATGCGTCGTATTATTTCGAATGCTAAGGATATAAAAAGACTAAAGACAAGAAAAAGTCACCCCTTAACCCGGTTCGAAGAGCGCAACGCCTCCGTTTTTGTCGCGGACATGTGGAATGCACTCCGTAGTGGCACCGTGTGGTCTTCTCCAGTGCCGTAAATAGGGCGGTGCCAGCGGTGCCCAGGCACAGGGCGTAGGGCCAGGAGGGCGCAAAAATGACCAGAACCAACTTTTAGGTAATTCGGGTTGAAAGATCTTTAAACTGTGACATTCGTAAGTCTCGCAACATTACAAACTCAAACAAGATAAGTTTACTAATAAAAATATTACCTATAAAAAGGTTGCAGGTGTCGTGAATATGAACTTTGATTTAAAATGCAATCCATTTGGAGAAACCGAAATTACATAGAAAAAAGTATTTTCCTACCTCTCATGAATCTATGGATGTACGCCCAATCACAATCAGACACACAATACCCAATGATATCTATTAGAAATATCTAGTAGGTACCTAAACGTTAGTCTTTTTTTCCCCAACTTCAATTACAGGCATACGGCAAAAGTAAAAAATCAGTATATTTTTAACGTTATTGCATTTTACTGCTTATTTATATTTCATAATTTTCAATATCCTATTTCTTATGTGATTTTCCATTGGGCACATCAGATTTTTATTTCAGATCTTAGATTTATCGTGGCAAATGGAATATGAAAGCAGATTGATCTGATTTTGTAAATGTACACTCAGAAAAAAAACGAGCAAAAATCAAGAAGATCAGTGTCATTAAAAGTATATTCGTTGACGAAAGTATGGTAAACTCGGAAAATTGTATTCCAAGTACAAAAATCTTATTTTGAGCTCGTTTCTTCAAGACCAAAAAATCTTCTTTTTATCTTAAAAATCTTCAATCATGTTTCGCGATTATTTTAAAAATTTGGTTCTTACATTATGTATGCTTGAAACAAATTTATTTTGGGTATGCAATTGCTCCAAAATTAAATCCATGTCCATTATTTACGTTTTTGCTCTGAATAATTGCTTTTCGTAAATTTGTTTTGGAAACAAATTTTGAATGACGTGAAACAGATGTGCAAAGTAAATTAGTATTAGCGTATTAGTGATAAAATGTGTAAATCTCGAAAAATATTGAGATCTGAAAAAAGTGATCCGGATCAAAAAAAAAATATTTTTTTTGCCCAATGGATTATGAAAAGTGATCTAAATAAAAAAAAAGATTGATTTTTTGTCCCAATGGAAAACCACATTAGACAAAATAATCTGTACACATTCATTCATAGTCATCATCACAAACCACATAGAATTGACCGTCGACTGCGGGCCCAAGATTTTCCATGTATTGGAGCTGTACAAAATCAAAGGAGCGCCATTAACGCACGCGAAGGAAAACACCCCTGGTGCGAATTGTCACAAGTTTATTCTATCTCATAAAAAAATCTTTGGAACTTATGTAGGCTCTTATTGTGTTTGTCGATCAGCGATCGTCACGACAATTGTCGAATGCGTCGATTGATTATAGCTATTCGTATACGCACAACATTTTTTAACTTCCAAGAGAAAGCAGGGACCAGACATTTGTAATCGACTGTCAAATCGACAAATATCAATCGCAATCGACAATCACAATACTGAAATGTATAATCGACGATCAACAATCGTCGCTCAACGATACATTTTTCGACACTCACAATAGGGGCCTTAAACTCAAATAAGAGATTGTTAAAGTATAGTAGAAGTTTATGTGACATAAATGCCAAAGAATTTTGGGCCGAAATAATCAAATTGAAGCGGCTTCGTTATTTGAAAAATGCGAAAGTCAATCAAGCCTATATTATATTTTGTTTGCCTTAAGTTAATATATTTTTAATTCTAACAAGTAACTAAACAAAAAAATTTGGTATCCGAACCTCGCAAAATCAGTATATTTTTCGAGGGCGCAAATATAGAAGCTCGCACCGGGCGCATAAAAGCCTAGTTACGCCACTGGTCTTCTCCGACGAAAAAAAAATATTTGGAAGGCCCCCATGGCTATATCTACTATTTCCATTACCTCTGCAAAGAAACTCATCATTTCGACCGGCTGCATAGCAGAGTTGAAGGTGTGATAGTGTGGGAGCCCTTTCGTATTATGGCACCTGCAAATTAAAATTTTTGTTAACCACAATGAATGCGTTGTCTTACAATGGTATATTGAAACAGGCCTTTCCATACTTTCATAACGTTTTTATAACTCTGGCTTGGATTTATCAACATGATAATACGCCAATACATACAGCCCGGGTTGTTAAAACGTGTATATAGCTCCAAAATCTGGAGCTATTAAGCTAACCGGCCGACTCACCGGATTTAAATATCATCTAAAAATTTTGGGGATGGTTGACACCTCAACTTTATGGATCAGAACAACAATATTTCACTGTATCTAAACTAGGTCAAGTCTTTGAATTAGCTTGGAGCTCGATTACGCTAAATTATTTGGCCAATTTGTATAGAGCGATAGGGTCCAAACCGAACGACCTAGGCGAATGAAAATTTGTGAGAAGACTTATTTTTACCGTCGCGTCGGCTTCGTCACGTCAGGTTGGTATTGAAAATAGGCTAGGTGTATATATATGAGTAGATTAGGTACCTTCCATACAAAACCATTATTAGCGTAACGGATACAGAAGTTGACACCCCTTTTTTTTTGATACAGTAGTGTTCACCTCTCTGTTCCATAGCTATTTGCTCTGTTCCAGTTACTTCTTTCGACTTTATTTTTTCCAAAAATCCTAATAAATTTGTAATATTTTCCAGGAGTTCTTATATTAAAAGCTCTCTTCAGTCGATATTTTAAACGCCTATAACTGTAATTGTTTTTTGGGTGAAATTTTGTGAATTTTAATAAGGACTTCCAATTTGGTAAGTACCGATTTTTTTCTTAAATCTTTAAAATAACTAGCTCATTCGGCAGTAACACAAAAAAAAAACAACTTCAAAGAAGAGAGTTGCGGAAGTTTGCAGCATACCAAAGATCAGCTATTTAATATCGACTTGGTGATATTTTTAAGAAACCTGGACGGAATTGACGGAGAAATGCATTTATATATTTTTTTAATTTTTTTAATAATAAGTTGCGGATAGTGGCGTATTTTTTTATTAAATTAATTTTTATTAATTTCGAATAAAGGAGCACTAAATACATTTTAATAAATCGGTAGATATTAATTTATCATAATTTTTGGTGCCAACTACTGTTGGTTTTGAGAGGCATTTTAAAAACCATTTAATTAGAAATTGAAACCCTTTAAATTTAAAAATTAAAGTATTCGTAAAAAGAAAATTCCTTAAGGAATAATAAATGTATAACACTTTAAAATTGTGTTTAAAATAACAAATTTACGCTTGTTTATAATCAAAAATTTCCTTATGGGTGCCAACTACTGTACCCGTTACGCTAGACCCATGTGCGTAACATTTTGCAAGGAAAGCCATTGAAAACGGCATCCAATATTAATTATTATTCGTACTTTAATAGGTGCCTATGCAAAGCACTTTGTTCCCAGTATCCCATCTAAGTCGTGTTACATTATCTCCACCACGCAAGGTTGAATGGTAATTTATACAACAAAACAAACCACCAGACTAATTCATTCAAATAACGACTATAAAAAATGCGGCACTCTGAAAGGGAATTTCAATTCGATATCAATTGATGTCCTATATATCAGTCCGCTTTTATTTCAACCTCTAGCTGAATTGTCGTCAATCAATCGACGCCAAAACATCGACGTTGACATATCGACACAACATTCAAAAAATACAAAACTCCCAAAAAAAAAAAAACACCTGAAAAAATACATTAGATACATACCTACATCCATATATTATATCTACCTTATGTACATTTTATATTGCTTCACTCACCTGATCTAGTTATGTGATTGGTGGCAACATCGATGCTTTCAGCTGAATTATTGAACGTCCAATTGAATTCGACATCGGGTGGATTTGCATCGACAGTGCATTTAATTTTCGCATCCTCCTGCTTTGCCACTCCGTAGATCCGAGGCTGATTTGGCATGCATGTTGGCGCATCTGTTCGTCGTCGTTGTGTGTACGTAATTCAAAGCGGATATCCGAGGGATTTGTACCAGAATCGATTTCGTACGTGAGAGTGTACAAAATTCGATAACAAAAAAAAAATTAGACAGAAAAGGAAGAGCAAAAAAGAAAAAAATTCACAAAAATGATTTAAATTCAAATGAACCACTTAATCTGTACTCGAAATGCAATACCACTTACATAGAATGTTCAGCTTAAATGGAGGACTAATCCCATCGCCTTCTGCATTGTAACCAACACACGAGTAATTGCCGGCCGTTGCCCTCGAAACACCTTGTAGCACCAGCGAGTGATTACTTATAATTACGCCTTGTGATATATTATGTGGTAAAGGGCGACTCTGTTGCACCATTAATGCCCCCAAAACATAGCAACACATTTACCACCACCATCATCATCATCATCACCAGCATAAGAAGACGACGGCGAAGAAAATGTTGTAAAAGAGAAAACAAGATAGAGAGAGAGAGAGAGAAATTAATAAAAGGGGATAATAGTTGTGCTGAATTAATATTTTTAATTAAATTTTTCGTTGAAATTTTAATTGCACCCCTTTCAGTGTTATCCTTTATGTTCTCTTTTTATCTGCTCGTTTTTTTTTTTTTTAATTTTTTTTTGGGTAGACATATATAAATATATAATTGCTAAATAGGATAAGGAATGGAAAACATGGTAGTTTTTCATTGGTGTGGGGAGTTCCAGTGCATTCAACTTTGGAATGGGGTGAAGCGAGAGTTAGTTGTGGGCCTGACTGGGTCTTCTTTGGTGTATCTAGATTATATTGTGTATACTTTACTCACTCTCTTACAAGCCATTCATTCATTTTTAGAGGCTGCACTAATTGCATGTTAAACGAGATTTTTCTAATGTAGCCCATTTCAGACTACACTGATGGCGGTTAGTAGTTTCTGTCACATCAAAAGGACTCTCCTTAGATAATTTACGATAATGACGAAAATTTCCACTGCTTGAATTGTTTCCCATCAGCAATGTACAAGAGTTGCGTGTACAAATTTCTTATGCGATAGTTTGCCTAAGAGAGTGTCCTTTAATTAAGAATTTTTAGAAAGTACTTCATATATGAAAAGTAGATTTTACGGCTGTCCCATGGCCATTTTTGAGACACTTTTCATAAGTGAGAAATCATCATCATTACCGGTAGTTGCTTTATGGTAGGTAGGGAAATGCATTTCCCTTCTCTATTATTTCTACAAATTATGTTCAGTTTGAGTAGGCACTTAGGCAATTGCCATGAGAATGCTGTGAAATTATTTCCTGCTATCACTAAACCAACTTAAACCTTCTAGCAAACTAAGTGTTGAAGACTCCAGAACTTACGGTTGCAAAGTACGCCAGAATTTTTACCGGTCACGTCTTCTTTAACTTTTTTTACAATCTATAAGAAGTTTGTAAATCGATGTCTGTTAATGCCTCGCCAATCCATTACATGCGTCGTAGGTGTAGGATCCGGAAGTCGATGCTAAATAACTGTCGATCTTCAGCCACCACCGGCAGTAAATCATCAGGGTCATAATACGGGTAGGGGGAGATGTCGAAATTGTTGCAACCAACTCATAGTGAGCCTCGCCCAAGAGTCGCTCTTTCTGACACGGATTGAATGCATGCGTTTAACATGGCCAAACCATCATCGCTTCACCTCAGCAATATCGTACAACGAAGATATATCATTTAGGCAGGACGATATCTATAATTTTATTATTCATAACAACATTCTGGTAAAATCGGTTCTGTACTATAACGCCCATAGCTCCACGGGAGCGCATGTTGTGGGACAGCTTGGGCAAAATGGGTATGGGAGAGAAACGAAAATGCGAAAGATTCAGAGTAGGGACGAAAATGAGAGAAGGTTGCTCTGACTGTGTAGCACTAACTCGGACGAAATGGTCTGTGAGCTGTAATAGTTCATCATGGGTGAGTGTAAAATACCCGCGAGTAACTCCAGCAAGTAACATCCAAGAGCCATTGCCACTACGAAAAACATTAAGCAGAATAATAGACATTTTTGAAGTGCCAAATAAGGCTCTAAAACGAGATCTCAAATGCAAGAGAGCGTAGCAAAAATGCGAACATGGTATTGGTTACACGGGATGTTAAAATTTGATTGAATTCTCATAAAGGACAAACATATTCCAGAATGGAGTTCAATTTTATAAAGGTTGAGGATGAACATTTTCCTGGAAAATACATAAAATTCGACAAGGCAATTCATTTACGAGGTATAGCATTGAGCCTTGAATGTGATACGGGTTTTACCACCTGGGTTGAATTCACACAGTACATATACGAGTTAAAGAAAAATGCAGTAAGTGTTTCGATAACTGAACGATAGGTGAACGATTAACTGAACAAAGTGCATCAAACAATCAGATACATTCTGTTGAGATCTCCTGCAATATGCTAAAAATCGTTAATGTTTCGTCATGTGGTTAAAGTTAACCAAAAGCACTCAAAATTGGACTGAATGCGAAATTACAATAAATCCTTCGGCTTGTTATCACAAAGTAGATAGACAAATCGTGTGCTGATTAATAGGGCTCCGCGAAATAAGGCCCCAAAGAAATAAGGCAAAAAAAAAAAAAAAATTAAATAAGGCCCAAAAAAAATATACAGGAAACAACAACAACGACTTTTAATACAATTTGGGTTGTTATTTCCTTTATTTTTTATGAAATAAGGCCCCAAAAGAAGAAATGAAATAAGACCCTAAACGAAAAACGAAAACGTATGGGGTGTATGCTGCTCCCCTGCTTGCAGGGGTATGTTGTACCTCATACAACATTTAAGCATAGGTATTCATATTCTTGCAGTCGTGTAGTAAACCCAATTACATATACTTATATATGTACAATACACGCTTACTGTTGAACGGATTATCATACAATGCACTTTCGTACTGAGTTTGGGACATTAAGTCGTCCTATGTGCTTGGATAATCGTATTTATCTTCAATTCTAGTATTGAAATTAATTTCAAATTTTACTTTGCTATACCGGATAACATCCATAGATAGTAGGTACCTAATCCTTTGGAATGTGATGCTGGTGTTTAGAAGCTGTTATAATATATCTGGTAAATTAGAACGATAATAATGCACTTACATTGTGTCGCCATTCGACTTTGTAGACAATAGGATGAGCTGTTACCAGGCAATCAAAGTATACATCTGTGCCTTCTCGTATCGAACTAGGGTCAAGGGATGTACCCAGGCGTACGTATGTCTCGGGAACATCTGCAAGAAAGATAAATATAGGGAATTGAATGTATGTTTGGATAAGTAACAATTAGATATTATGTGTAGATACACTGTTCTCTGTTCCTTTAGCACACTAATCAATTTCGAGAATAATTAAAGATGTGCTAGTGCATAAATTTAGATACGTATGTATCTGTTCTGAAGGCAAATCAATTTTATTTATAGATGGCTGTAAGGACAATGGAATGGCATTTTATTAAAGTTGACGAATACAATACGTGAACGCGTTTTTGTAATGCTGAGAAATTGTATCGATTTATTACAAAGGATCAGTCAGAACTTACATACATAAAAATATAGCAATATTTCAATTCGACTGTTAGCTGGTAATGTGTCTTTATGTCGGATTTATAATCTGAAGATGTGCATAGGTACACATACATAAAAATGTATATTACCTTGGAAAATAAAACGATTGCAATTGAGTCTGTGGTAGGGTGTTTCGTTCGCGGTAAAAGATTGGAATTGGAAATTTCGTTATTTAAACCCTTTTAAAACTTGTTTTCTCGAATTTACTTTTTATTTTCGTGATTTTTTCGAGATATCTAGTCTTTTTTTATACTTTCGAGATTTTTGTATATTCGAAATTTTTGCATCCGAGATTAAAAAAAAAACGTTTCGAGATTTTTGGCATTCAAGATTACGTCATGATCCCAATGATAACCACCTAGTAGGTTGTACAATGCAATTCCTTAAATTCCAATTCCATCGCAATGCTAAATTCTTTTAAACCCTCAGTTCTTACTGTATAGTGTAGGTAGATATATAAAGAAAAAAATACATTATATATTTTTATTGCAATAATTTCGATATCAATTGAAAATGAATAAAATCCGTTTTTGGCTGCGTTTGAAATGATATGGACTGGACCTAAGGCTTTTCCAATATGTACTGGACTTAAGTTGAAAAGACCTTGTTCAAGCCTACTATTTCTACACTTTTTACATTGTGTCTATATTGAAATTGAAGGTATTAAAAAAGAGAACAAAAAGAGGGCACAAGAAATAAAGAGGACAAAAAAAGATCCAAGCGAAAAAAGAAAGTGTAAAATAGATCGCGGACAAAAAAATGAGATGTTCTGGAAACCATTGTCTATGGTGCTTGGAGCCATTTTGAAATCGAGTACTTTTCGAACCGGAGTAACTTACAAGTGGCATTGCCATCCATTTGCTCTACACGTCCTAACCAACCTAACGATGGCAAAGATGACCGCCATCATATACTAGGGCTAAATGTGATGACATCATATATTTCACCGAGTATTTTGAGCTAACATTCATTTTTCTGGTTCATACAGAGGGCGAGATATAATAAACTGAAATGCAAACAACAATTGCTATCTCGATTGCAGCTGTGCTTAGGAAGGGTAGTTTTGATTTGCGTTCTAAAAATAGAATTGTCACTGCGGCGGGCATTCAGAATGTATGCTCATTGTATGGCGCAGTTGAATTTGATGTAGGGAATGGATAGGATATGCATAAAACAAACTATGTATGAACGTAGGTACATATAAGGAGTTTGTAATGCGTAAGTAGGTATGCACAATCGTACAATACATACGTATATTTGAGATCTGCAGCTATGGAAAGTGCATCTGTATGAACACGTAGTTAGGTATAACAATCAAATCATACCTGTCGCGAATTTTCGTTTATGTGGAATACTATGTCCATTGACTTGGGACTTTGAAATTTTGCATGCTGACTCAGTTTTGATGACAATACAATAAAATAATCAAAATAAAAGCTTTTGTAAGTAGGAAGATAAAAAACTGCACTAAAAAACAACAAAATAAAACAATAGTTTAAAAAACTAATGAAACGCCTAGGTATCTATACTACACTAAAAAGCAAACAAATAAAAATTAACTAATCTATTTTAAGAACAAATTATTTTCTGGGGTGTTGATATTCGGTTTTTACCCCTAATAATAATTTAATGTTGTATTTTTGAAGGATTCGTTAATATGCAGTTAAATCGAATTTTCGATTTTGTCTTTTACAAAATAAGGTTTATTCGTGAGGTGTTTTAATGCATTTAATTCATTACAATGCAATAATTTGACATATGCATATGTGTGCATATTTTGGTATAAATGCATATTTCACATTGTAGATCATATTTTTGGCATATTTTAGCATTTTTGTTATATTTTTGCATATTGTCCCCAATAATGATAATGCCTTGAAAGGATTTTATGACCCTTTTTTTGTTAGTATTTCCGCGAAGATCTCCACTTTTACATTACATTTCTTAACAAATATGTAATCTTCATATACATAAATGTATGTACCTAACCTATGTATGTTTCTGTATAATGCTATGGGATGTATAGACTCCGAAACGTTCCAACCGATTGAGCTAAAATTTACAGGCTAACTTCGGTATTGGCCCGGGAAATTTGTTTAAAATCGGATAGACAATATACATACCTAGACAAGTGCAATGCTTTTACCATCTGTTTAGGCATATAACATACCATCGTGGTTACATAAGTTTGTATTCTAATTGTCTATTTTTTGTTAGAAAACAAGCTAAAAAGCGATTAGACATAGGTATACTGGGGATTCCCTTAAAAAACGCGCCTATTATCTTACCCGCTTGAGTGCTGAGGAAAAAAGATAATTTATTTTAAATTGAAAGTTGGCAACCCTAATGGTATTACTCTCTGATTTATGGCGATTTATCATACAAACTTTGGCAACCCTGTGACAGCTTTAAAGAGGGACCGATTTATGTAAGTCATTGCAATCAGACTAGGAGGCAAACATCCTATCTTCCTGGTACGGACAATTTTTGTTGAACAGAGTATAGTACCGTATGAGACCTCTCTATCACACCCCTATTTAACGTAACGTAACCTAACGGTTGTCATAGTGTTTTATAATGATTTTTACCAACACTGTTTTAAAAACTAAATAAATTCATTGCAATTTGTATCTTAAGTTACAAATTCAAGCGCCCCCTTTTCATACCTACCTACCGTTACCATATACCTAAAAAAAAACAATTCTAGTACATATCGCATCTGCTCCTCGAATTGTCTATTTCATTCTTGTTCTCATTACAAGTCGGTTTTCGATTTAGATGTTTTCCAATAAATGTTCATGTGGGATCCAATTTTTATAGCTTACAGTACTGCTTAAAACTACAAACATCTGCTACGTTGTAATAATGCATTGAATTGTACTTACACTGAATATCCAGTTGCCAGCCATCTTCCAATGGTTCCGATGGAACCTCATGATTATACGCCCGACACGATAGATACTTTCCCGCATCCTTTCTGCTCAATGTTATTGACAAAGTGCTCGTTGTTTGATTCCCATCACTCGAGGTCTGAAATCGAAAGAAGTGCGAATGAAGATGGTTGTAAAAGCGTAAAAGCGAAACCAAAATCGATATTGTATCAGAAAATAGAACTTCAAAGAGAATACAATCAAATAAGAGTGAACAACAAAAATATCCATAGATATAGGTATCCTTCGCCCGACATCCACTCAGCGTTCCCTCCCGTGCTACTATTGTACTCATTTGCTCATTTTGAGTACATTTTTATGAACTGAGTACGGATACTACTTTGAAGCTGTCGCGTACTACTATTTCATAACATATAAACATAATTCATTTTTATTTTTTCTGAAATACATATTATTTTTGTTTCCTAAACCTGACACTTGAGTACTTAATTACCTACTTATAAGGACCTTTCTACTTTCCCATACAATTTAAGTCTGAACTGTATGATTAAAAAGTGCCCAATTATAACACAAAATCATAAAACGTTTTGTAAGAGAAAAAAAATTGACTTTATATAGTGAGAGATTTGTTTTCATTAAAAATTGTTGAAATGTGCATAATACAATAATAGTACGAATAAGAACAATTGACATTATGGTGAAATTAAAACTGTTAGCTACGTAATTCTAATATTATATGTACCTACTTTTTTTTTAAAGAAGATGTGTAACTTACTCAATAAATATTATTTACTAATGGAGCTAGAATGGTCAAGCACTGACGCACTGAGTAGAGTAAACTCCGTTACATAAAACTTTCAGGAATATGAGGATTTCTTCGATTTTCAACTATTTATTTGAAACGAAGTTGACTCTGTATACACTGGAACTAAGTCAAAGCTTCAGCAAAGTCCAAGAATTGACTGGTGAATCTGCCACTGCCTTTTTGATGTATTTTCATACTATTGGGGAGGTATGTTCTATGTTTGCACAATTTTTGCAATGCTTTTCATATTTTGCAATTTTTCAATAATTTTTAAAGAAAACTGTGAAAAATGGTTTTATTTTCATACAAATTTATTTGATGTTTAACAAATCAGATATAATTCGCTATGCAAAACAACATACATAAGTACATAAAGGAAAACTAACTACGTCTTTATTTATTTTTGAATTTGTAAAAGTAAGAAAACAATTTATATTGGGAAATTAAAGTCGAATTTTCTAGAAATGAATGTTAAGAAAATACCATAAGTCACATTGGTCGGAATTATAGCTCTTTGAACAACGTCCCTAATACATTATTAGTCTTAAAAGTTATTGTTTGAATATACGAATTCTAACGGCTTGGAAAAAACAGCTCAGTTTATTTATGATATTTTTTAACTAAAGAATGTAGTCTCAAAAACAAAAAAACTACAAATAAGCAATTTATGGAAAAACAAATCATACTATAAAAAAATATAACATCACATTTAGGCACTACTTTTATCAAATTTGTCTGTCAAACTCAGCATGGCCACATGGTGTTATTTCGTCAATAGATTACTGATTGCGGAAATTGATAGAAACTCAAATTTTGACCACTTTTATACTTATAACTGGAAAGTAAACTATAGTTTAGGTGCATTGTATACCTTGGAAGCCATTTGAGTACTATTTTCCACCGAGATGAGAACTCTGCTCAACCAAAAGGGAGGGAACGCTGCATCCACTCCAAGTGCATGAATAAGTTGCCCATTGTAGGTCCAATGGTTCCATATATCCTATTGGAGTTGTCAAAGAAACAATTTATTTGAAGTGCATTCGAGGTTAGGTATTATTTTGTTCCCTTTTTGTGTGTCCGTGTGTGTGTGCTGTTTTGAAAGAGCTCTTCGATTGTTGCATATCATTTTCGAGTTGGTATCTCTTAGCAACAGATTGTCCTTCATTTTGCTAAAAAGTGGGTCAGAGTTGAAAAACTCTTCGTTTGTGGAACAATAGGTGATGTGGTTGCTATAGTAGACTTTGTACTTTTACAATAGCTGAAGTGGTATGAATTTCCTTTTGAGGTTAGGATTTTCTAAGGTTATTCATTGTTTTGAATAGTTGGCGCATTTAATTCAGTTCTAGGTCTGACACAGATAGTTTTATCTGAAGCACACAGATTCGTTTATTGGCTTAGTTTCTTGGACCAGAATCCCAGAAAATACCAAATTGGTTGTTAGTTGAAAAAAAAGAAGTGTTTCAGCGCCGCATTTCGAGTGCGTCTGCAAAATGCTACCATCTTTCGAGCAAAGTATTGTATAGCCTCAAATAGTAAGCTATTATTTTATTGAAGAAGACAGGATGCGCAGGGTGCACGTGCCAATTCTTTTAAAAATATATACCCTCTAGTTCATTTAAACGCTCACTTGACCACCAAGAGATGGACATTGGAAAATCGTTATCGAAATTAAGATGGTCAATTGCACTGCTTATGGAATTTGACGGCACATACAACTCAATGAAGTTCACGTAAGGGCCGGTCAGATAAAAACACGTGCAAGGATAATCAACGGAAGTATGTTCCGCTGAACACTTTGATTTGATTTGATTTCGTTGAATTTTCATCCTCTGCGGTGAAGTACTGAAATTCTAAAAAATGGTATCTATCTAGTGATAGATGCAAAAACAGAAGCAAAGAGGTGAAAAACCAAAAATAAAAAATAAAAATTTAAATAGGTAGGTACGTATAGACAATAATTTCATCATTACTTACCGTTTCTGTGGTTTTCTCCAATCTCTGTCCATCTTGCCACCACGTTATCACAGCGGGTGGTCGTGAGCCGGCACTTTGACACAAGAGATCGTATCGACGTCCTGCCGATAATGGTTGGTGTGCTCCCAGCAGTCTTATATTTAATGGAGGAACTGCAAGAAGCAAAAAGCATGGTAAAATTGTAAAAATGAGAAACGTATATACATCTTAGCTCTGCACAGAATCGCAAAAAGGAGAGGCTATTAGGAAAACGGAAGGAAAAACTTCCGCCATTCAGTTTTTTTTTTTTCCTTTTTTTGTGTCTATGTTTCTCGTTTTTTTCCTTTCCCAATGTCCTATAATCGTATATATACATATAATAATTACATAAAACTTGTCACAATATGACCACTTTATTCTTATCGAATAATTTATGCCAACGAACTGAAAGAAGGATGTATCGGTATGTGCGTGTAACTTGCACCGTTATCTTTATATTTGATCCCATGCTGTTTGCTTGGTTGGTTGTATCCGGCGTTTACATCTATCTACTCGTAGGTTCTTTCTTGTGTTGTCTGCTCCTTTGGTGTGTCGTTGTAATTTTGAACGATTATTATTTGTTATCTGTGTGACAGCAGAAATGGTCATATACGTTACGTTATATCCTGTCTGGCGGTTTCAGTGTGAGTTATTGTCTACCATTATCGTTGTCTTTTTAAAGTATACTGTTTTTGCTGTTTCCTAAGCAAGGTTAGGTGGCTGGACGCTGGGGTATTGTGTTGACCGATTGTGGGTGGTAAAATGTATCGATAGTATAATATCGACCGGAATGTCTGAGAAAGTTGTTTGCACTATTTTCATAAAATTATTTTAATGTAAGTTTACATATTGGTTTTAATATTTCTTCTATAATAATAATTTTTATTGAACACTTTATTATTTCTTAGCAAATGCCCCTGTCCATCCTCAATTAGAATTTTTAAATTTTCCTCGATCTTGATCCTGGTAAGTGCAACATACAATTGGCCATGTTAAAAAAAAACCAGACGATTTGAGCGAATTTCTTACGACATTAAAAGTTTTTCCTTGAACTTTGTTAATGGAAATGACAAAAGGGGGGGGGGGGAGATGAATGGAAACTGCTGTCTTTTGATGGCAAATGGTAGGTAGGTATTCATTGGTACCATATCAATACAGGCAAAAAATACTGAACTGTATTTTGAGTTCAAATAAATTTCTCTTACAATGAGACAAGTGCCATTACGCAATCAGTTTTTGGTTTCGAATTATTTAGTAGTATGACTCTTGTACCCACTTTTAAAATAAGAGCATGAAGTGACATTCGAAACTGTGACTGTGCACTAAGTGACCGACATACGCTTTAAATTTTTGCTTCCTCGGAATATTAGGCCGTGAGTTATTTTTCATCTCACAGATGATTGCTGGCAAAGGACAAACTTGTTCTAATTGTAGAGGGATAGCAACACTAACAAAATTTTGGTATTTGAATCTGCTACCTTATACCTCATCCAATTCAATATCTATTGGAAGACTAACCC
This sequence comes from Cheilosia scutellata, assembly GCA_955612985.1. Taxonomy (NCBI): domain Eukaryota; kingdom Metazoa; phylum Arthropoda; class Insecta; order Diptera; family Syrphidae; genus Cheilosia; species Cheilosia scutellata. Next base: position 53,630,867 of record OY015312.1, on the reverse strand, counting down.
AACCACCTTTAAATTTGTTCACATAAGTCGATCAGCTTCTATTTCGTCATAGCTTTTGGGGGAGTGAATTAGGAGCATTCTGGAAAAGTTTCTAAAGGCCTTTGCCTCTGAAGAAAAACTTTCACTGTTGGTTTGGCACCAGCTTACCAATCTCCTGGCTGAAACAGGTAAATGTGCCATGACAAAATGTTAACAGAAGCTATCCACAAGGTCGTATAAGCACCCCTTGTTATAGGTATTGAGTTCAGATTTATATAAAAAAGTACGAAGGGAAAAAAAAATTGAACACTCTTTAGCATGACAGTGCTGGCTCTGTGGTTTATGGCCCAAAAGCTTACCACCATGCCCCTGTCGGTGAGTCGACTTACTTGGTACTATTGCCATATTTAGTGCTACTCATATCTACAATCACAGATTATGAAACAGTGAGCTCTAGTGGCTTATGTGGTTTGTGCAACATGTTTGAAACGAGAGGCGTTAAGAAGTCGACTTAAGACAAATAATGCCTTTTTTAATAATTTGGAATTATTATTTTAATTTAATTAAATTAAGAAAGTAGTTTCTACAAGGCAAAAGGTAAGCTGGAAAAAATAAAAATATTAGCTTTTCTCAAACATTCGTTGGTACGAGTTTTATTTTTAGGCCGAGTGGAAGGGCATAAATCTTTCGGATATTTGTCGGAACCTGCCCAGATGTAAGGTAAAACTTTAAGATTTAATTGTGTTTTTATAAGGAATGAACCTGAGAAACCCTTTAATTAGCATGAGCAGCCCAGCAGTCAAACTGTATGATAAAGCTATATATTTTGTATTCCGCGCAAGCGCTATCTTTAGCGAACATCGGAGAAACATACGAGAAAATAGCTGTCCTGCGTTCGCACCCCATTTAAAAATTAAAACGGTTATATTTTTTAAAATAAAAATAGTTATTTTTGAAAAGTGCCATGACTTTTATTTATTTCGTTATTACTTTATTCCTGAAAGATGTTTAGTGCATTTCCTCCTCCGGACTGTGGATATCGTGGTCACTGGGGTGTGCTGGCACCCTATATGTGTTAGTGTAATTTAATTTTTGAAAGACAAGTGAATAATTTTTTTTAATTTTTGGAACTCTAGCAAGGTAAGTTAATAAATCATTTCAGAATTACATTAAAATCCGTTCCACAATTGCAGTACCATCGAAAAGTGCTTCAAGAATCAATGGAAAGCGATCCACAGCATTGCGAGGATATTTTATTAAGAGAACTTCAAAAGAAGATTCCAAAGCAGGGAGGTGTTTTTTATATCCTAGAAAACGTGATAAAAAGGCAAAAGTGAGGTGCAGTACTTGTCAAAGGCACACTTATTGCGACCACCGCTGCGAAGTAGGTATATGGCACACTGTACATAAATATCTGTCTTTATACGTTGAACAAAAAAGGAATAAAAGTATGCGGTTAAGATTTACAAAATCAAAACTCCTTATACGTATACATATACTTATGTTGCCATTTATGTCTCCTTGAAGAAACAAGACAAAATTTGGAAGATTCAAGCTTAAAAAGCTACATTTTCTTGCATTTTTTTAAAGACTATATATGGTCACACACTTAATAACCTCAGTCTTTATTTTATTTTTAATTACTAAGGCTGTGAATAAATAATGTATTTTTTTTTGTTAATTTAGTCAATAAATACATTAGTTTAAAATAAAATAAATAAATTTTATAAGATTGTATTATAAGGTGCTGGTATTTTCAACCCAAGGTGCTGGGGTACATACAACTTCGTGTTCATTACAAACAACACTATTTTACATATGTACGTAGGCACAATATTATTAAGGCTTAACTACATTCGGGAAAAAGTCAAAAAGTGAAAAAGTGCAAGCTCACACACAAACGCAGTTGCCCCCTTCTTGTAAGAAATTTATTTAAAAAGCTTGCTCTGACACGAAAGCAAGCCAAATTAAAATACTGCAATTTTGTGCAATAATGGTTCTTCTCTGTGGTATTTTCTGCAATAATGGTTCTTTTCCATGGTATTTTCTGCAATAATTGTTCTTTTCCATGGTAAACCGGAAACAAAAATGCGACATTCTAGTCGAATCAGAGCCCTCTAATGGTGATCTCAGTAATTAGCGCAAACTTTTTTTGTGCATGTAGTAGTTTTTATGGCGCTTTCAAAAAGTGTGCCACTTGAAAGTTAGAGGTATAGCTAAAGTATGAACTACATCCAAACAAAAGTGGAAAAAAGTACAAAAAAGTGAAAACATGGAAACTCATCGAAAACACACGCATATTTACGTGACATCTATGAGTAAAATCTGAACTACTAAAGCTCTGAGCTTTTTATTGTTTATTTCATCGAAAACACATGACTATTGACAAAACATCTATGAGTAAAATCGGAACTAATAAATCTAAGAGCTTTTACTTGTGAAACTCATAGGAATTATGTGATTTGAACGTGATCTGGCGGAAAGTCTGTAACGATTTTATTGAGTGTATTGGTTATAAAGGCTAAACTACATTCAACACAAAGTAAAGTACTTGCACGAAAATGTTTTTTCCCTTTCCACACCATTTCAAATCTGTATTTTTTTCTCAACTTTTCACAAAGTGTGTTACTTGAAAGTTAGCTATACCTCTAACTTTCAAGTGGCACACTTTTTGAAAGCGCCGTAAAAACTACTACATGCACAAAAAAAGTTTGCGCTAATTACTGAGATCACCATTAGAGGCCTCTGATGGGACTAGAATGTCGCATTTTTGTTTCCGGTTTACCATGGAAAAGAACAATTATTGCAGAAAATACCATGGAAAAGAACCATTATTGCAGAAAATACCATAGAAAAGAACCATTATTGCACAAAATTGCAGTTTTTTAATTTGGCTGACTTTCGTGTCAGAGCAAGCTTTTTAAATAAATATCTTACCAGAAGGGGGCAACTGCGTTTGTGTGTGAGCTTGCACTTTTTCACTTTTTGACTTTTTGCCGAATGTAGTTAAGCCTTAAGAACTTTGTGAAAATTGAAAGCTGGAACATGTTCAAGCTTTCAGCACACACAAAATTTTAAATTGAGAGAAAATATACAGAGTTTACTATATGATGAAGTAGGACAAATGATTTTGTTTACTTTTTTGTACTTTTTTTCACTTTTGTTTCGATGTAGTTCAGGCTTAACTTTCAAGTAACACACTTTGTGAAAAGTTGAGAGAAAAATACAGATTTGAAATGGTGTGGAAAGGGAAAAAACATTTTCGTGCAAGTACTTTACTTTGTGTTGAATGTAGTTTAGCCTTTATTCTCACTGACAAAACAAATCAGCAATCAGTTAACATTTTGCAGTAGCCTGCTCCACGTCAAGTTACTTCAAGTTAAAAAAAAAAATAAATAAATAAATAGGTGGCGCAACAGGCGGTAGGCCTAGCTTCTCGCAACCATTCGTTTGTGTGTGTTTCTATTTTTGGGACGAATGGAAGGGACCTACAATTTTATGCCGAGTCCGAACGGCTGAATTGAGAAACTTTTTCAGGACAGTCATACTCTCGGATGTTTGTCAGACGTTCGCGAGAGGTGACGCAGTAGAAAAAACATTAAGATGTAATTTGTGTTTTTCCGGGGATCGAACCTGGGATCCCTCGCACAGTAGTCCTGTACACTAACCACTGCGCTGCTGCGCCCAGTTACCTCAAGTAACTCATGAAAAGAGAAGTAGAAGAGTTTTGGACAACATTTTGTCCATGGAGCGCCAAAAAAATGGGTTTTTCTGGTCTCTTATATTAAGTAGGTACATATGAGGGCCACTAAACCGACCTAAAGTTCTAATTGTCTTTCAGTAATAAAAAATGTGTGTTTAGACTACGGTCAGATGTTCTGGCAATAATTTTTCTGACAATAGGTATATGTAACTAATTTTTAAATTGATTTATGAATTTTGTGCCCCCGATCGGCTGTAGATAGTGGTAGCATTTTTAAAGTAGAGTCACATGAAATCCATAGAAGACACACCAGGAATATTAGGCTGATGTACTGTCAAATGACAGGCAGCACTGGATTGTGTGTTTTTTTGAAACACAAATGTCACAGAAAATGCAACGAAAATCCGCTTTCCGAAACATTTCTCGTATGAAGGTTCTTTTCCGCACAATTGCGCTTTCGATACAAATCTTCATTTGATATTTGCGTTCATGGAGTGAGGGCGTCCTCTTTGGCTTTACCATAGAATTTGTTAATGTTTTCAATTTCAATATTCCTTTACCTGCCAAATTTTATTTCATTGCAATAGAGCAGTTCTCGAAAACGTCAGTTTAAAATGACTTTAAATAAAGTGTCAGCTAAAAAACGAAATTTTGTATGTCGGAAAATAGGTTTTACCTAACTTATTGGCCAAAAGTTTATATCTAATAAAGTGCGAAATGCAAATTGAAAACATTGCAGAATTGAAATTTAGTGATTCCTTGTTAAAAGAGGTGTTTTATTCACAAAAATTCAACTTTTCATTTCACATTCCAGGTTTCAATAAACCCCTCCCAAGCACGGTTTTATAGTCTATTCACGTCGCTATGCATTTAACTAAAAAACATTTGAAACCTTAACGACATCAAATAATGTAATTGAATACCTCAGAGTTATACCCGTCTCCTAGGATCCATTCAAAACGCACAGTCATGATGCCTTTTTTTTTTTTTTAATGAAAACAACCTTCAAAGTTGAAGGTCTATTCAATCAGTTTTTAACTGGCTACAGATTCAACTGCTTTCCATAGCAAGTCAAACGAAATCGATACCACATCAAACATGGAAAGCAAATCTCAGCAACATGTGCCCGACTAGCTACACCAATCTATTCATGACCGGAAATCAATTACTTATTATATTTCAAATTCAATATTATAGAACAAATATTTTATTACAAAGCAAACGACTACAGAGGCAGACATTCCTTTTTCTTCTGTGAGAAATTTCCATTTCCTTCGAACTTTGATCGTTGATGTCGACTTGTTTTGTGAATAGGCTACGATGACGTCACAGGCGAGTGTGGAAAATATAGTATATGTTATGTAGATATTACTGAAACAACAACCTTGCTCAAGAGTTGACTTTTACGAAAGGGATATACGATGACGATCACCAAGATACACCGCCTATATCCGCACACACATCCATAGTCTTAAGTAAATCAAAAACTAATATTTGAAATTGAATTTGCAACGCAAGGACTGAAAGTTACATAATATTCCTGTCACATGTGTGCTTGTGTGTGGGAGGGTGGAGCTGCAATATCAAAAGTGTTCCCAGTCGATGTGCATATACTGAGCTTCGTAGGCGAATTTAAGATTAACATTGTAGAGGATTGAATGCAGAAAAGGATATAAAGGAGGGCTTTGGACATGCTGAAGGGGAATGTACTCACAGTTTATATCAATTCGTACTACTGATTCAATTGGTGTTGCCCTGGGATGATTGTTTGCTCTGCATGTCAGTCTTGAGTTAATATACTCCCGTCCAAAGGGACCCAATGTAATTTCACTTTGTACATAACGTCCGCCTGGGACATGATTTGTTTCAGAGATTACCGGAATGCCGTCCCGGTACCAGCTTATGGTTGGTGTCGGTTTGCCTGTGGTCAAGAAATAGAGAAGAAACATTATGAGCGTGAGTAGGTAGGTGGAAGGATCAAAATGAATGAATTTTGAAAATTTAATGTGTACAGGAATTTCACTGCGAGCCAAAAGGATGCTTGGTTACTCTTTATGGATTCCATAGGTTTATTTTCCCCATAAAGTCATGAAGGATATGTCCCAAATTTCATGAATATTTCCATTGTATGTGTGTGTTTATGTGTATGTGCGCCTGGAATGTGAACTTACCTCCATAAACTTCACATTTTAAAGATACCACATCGCCTTCACTGTATGCCCCAACAGCACCGGTTCTTTCGATGTCTGCATCATCCCGTATGATAATGCGTTCAGGTGGTGCTGTAGAATAAAAGAAAAATTCATTGTAAGCGATTTTGTTCGAAATAAATTCATTTCTTATAATAACAATTCGAAAATGAGTTTGACGCATATTTCAGGTTTACGAGGTGAAAGGACAAAAGTAGCTGGATAAAATATTAACGATAACGGACATTTTTATAGTACATATGTAGTATAGGTAATCGTAACATTCTTCAATTTGTTTGAATTATTCTTTCGGTGAGGTAGGTACTATTTAGACTGTAATTTTTTGCTTTAAAAAAATGTTATTGCTTCACATATATCTGAAGTGAATGTTGGGTGTTGAGGATACATTAAAAATTGAATTGAGTTCTTTTAAAAAATCATAAGCGCTAACAGCACGAAATGACACTTGCAGTTAAGAACGAGGATTATTAGTCAAAGCTGCAGACCAAAACTTTTGTGCGAGAGCTTCCGGCGGCCTCTATTTGTTCAAAAGATAGTAGGTTTCAAACATCGATATCTCTGAAAGAAAAGAAAGAGAAGCTAGCGGTCGAATCGTTTGAGGCATTGTTTAAAAGTTTTACCATAGGGTAGGATGATTTTCACAAGACAAGGTAGGAGCGGAAGCCTATAGGAATGAACATGTGAATACGTTAGAAGGTTCATAAATGGTGCTGAGGATATGGAAAGAACATTCTGCATATCATTAAACAATTCAGTCCACCAGATCAATACGAAGTGAGGATAACGATACCCAAAAAAAAAACTTGGGAAAAAAGGCTATACGGAACTAATGGCCTACCGGCCAAGCTTTTCAAAGCAGCGAGAGATAACTTTTATGGTTAGGAGTCAGCACCAGCTTATCTTATAAGCCAGAAAAGTGAGCCATCAACCAAATCTTCATAACCCTCACAAAATTTGGAAAAGATGCAGGAAATCATGTTCAATGCATATTCGACCTTCGATAGTGTACTTAGGAACAAGTTATACATATATAGAAATATAAAATTTTGATAATAACAGTCAAACACGTTCAAGTTCATCTATACAGAATGACGATGAAGAAATTATGCTGCCTTGACAAAGTCGACAAAAACATCACCGGGGCCTTTTATATCGAAAAAGATTCTAGACAAGGTTACTGGCGATCAGCGGTACCAGGTACTCTGTCTTTTCGGGACTAATTCGATATCAATTTTCCTAAAAACCATCCACCCATCCATTCATCAAGTGGTCGTTGCAAGGACGTTTGATTCATACTTATGATGGCTTCATCATCAGCAAAAAAAAAACTGATGAACTTTGGGGCCGTTACTTTTACTTCAAGCAGATAATCTAGGAATGCAATCAATAGCAAAGGATTTAAGACGCATCCCATATTGCAAACTGACTTTAGTTGGGAACTCTTCGTCATATTCTTGTCTTTTTCTCAGTCATTAAACATGTCCATGATTTTTTGTACGTAGGGTTCTGGAACTTCTAGCTGTCTTAGCGCTACATCTCTCCAAGGGGATATTGTATAAGACCCTAAACAGTCCGAAAGGAAGGCCCCTTCATAAGTGGCGCCATCATTTGGATACCGACTTTAACCAGATTGGTGGGCGTAAATTGAGGCAGCTAAGTAGACACGTTCCAGAATGGAGGAGCTTGTTGATTGTTGTCGTGGTCCACCTTGAGGGGCGTCTTTAAACTACTATTTAATTCATGGTATGTTGCATATCCCCTGAACAGCCTGAATAGGCTTTACAGAAAGCACTAGCACTAGTACAGAATTAGTTACTGAATAATTCTATATAGGTATTGCATAATATTTTCAAATACGGTAGGTAGGTTATGTTTCTCTTAGAAAAGGACTCATTTTCGCCTCTAGAATAGTGTGGAGAGTACTTCTAAATAATATTTGCGCACAATATAATTAAAGCCCAAGAACATTTACATTAAGCCAAATATGCGCATTTATTATCCAAAAGCTATTATATAGGTAAGACATAGAAACATGCCCACTAGAATGAATACACGTCCTTCCTTTACGTCGGCACTTATACCTTTTCTGCATATACTTTTGATTTATGGCCAAAAACATTTTTAATCATCTCTTACATAGGATCTTTTTCCAAATATCAGCAGAGAAAATTTCCATAAAAAAAACATGTTTTGTTTATTCTTTTGTTCGCCAAAAATCAGACGAGTCTAAGGAGGAGGATAACAACTCTTTAACCACGTGTTCAATTCCAAACCCTCTGACGCTACGTTCTACCTAACTGGCGTATAATCAACGGATACAGTACACCCCACGGTTATCCTGGTCGTTTATTATACGTAACTCGTAATTTTCCACTAAAGTGTTTTACTTGTGCCAAACGCTTTGTTGTGTAACACAGCAACAGCAGGAGGAGTAGGATCACAGCAGACTTTTGCTGGGTCAACCCTTGAGGCGGGTCCTATTCAACTTTTCTTTCAGCTTGGCGACGAGAAATGAGCTTTTTTTGTGAACAAGCGTCGTTCATTCTTTTCACGACTCCTTTTAGTCCTTTATTGTAATTTTTTATTTTATTTTTTTTTTTTTCAGTTTATTTTTACAATCTTAACGATTTTTTTAAGGGTGCAATTTTTCATTACATTACTTTGGTAGTGGTAAGAAGGTTGCTCTTATGCAGAGTGCTGGCTGGCTGGCTGCTGCTGGTGGGTGGATTCAGGAAGTTCTGATATATTTTACAGACTTGCAATCTACTTGGGAAATGTTTCTCTTTTTTTTTTGTATTTTTCACAAGGACACATTAGTAGGTAGGTATGAAATGATATTCATTGTGTGAATTAATGTTGTTGGTTATGTATTTTTTCGATGGAAAAGGTGGGTTGAAAATAAGAGAGAAGACGTGGAAAACTCAGGTTCACAATTTAATTTATTAATCAATTTTGGTTAAAGGAAAAAGTTAAAAGAAACCTTTTTTTGAATAAATTCGAAATTGCATGAGAAGAAATATTGAAGTATAAGCGTGTGTGGTATATTAATTTTAAATATTTCAAGGGGGCTATTAAAAAACTGCTTGTACTTACTTTTCGTGAAAAATGTATATAGTACATTGATTATGCAATTTGAGAATGCAATTTTAAAACGTCAGAAACGACAATGATTTTCTTTCTTTTATCATCGTGTATTTCTACTGGCGTCCTGGCGACTAATTCGTGCACACTCCTCGCCACTTATTCATCGGTGTTAACTGTGATGGGGTGATAAAAGGACCTTCTAGTTCCACTGCTTTCTCATAAAAGTTGCGGACCATTCCACCACAACTAATGCCCATTTATTTCTGATGGTAGAAGTCTTCACGATGCTAAGTCGTTGGGGTTGTGTTGTGTCGAGATGACTCTCCTATTTTTGTTTTTCTAAATCTTCCGAGCCGACAGCACTCAGTAGTACTACTTTTGAAACTCTTTCAAACGTCAGGTATTTGCAGAAGGCGAGAAGTATGACCAAACAAATCGGTGGAATTTCCCGGACCAACTGGGACCCCGGACCAACCTATTTAATTAAGTTCGTTATGTACTAAGCAAAAACTGTTTCTTTTTTACGAGTGCTCTAGAAGACCTGAATGGGTTGGGGTTTATCGGTTATTTGACTTTACAAAGTCCCAAAACATAACGAATCGCGTCAAATTTCATGATCTCGGTGTCAAATTTGCGGAAATATTTCCTGATAAAATGTCATCGAATCGAGTTCTTAGCAAGTCAACGGTCTCATATGGGCACGTAGTTGGTTGGTACGTACGTTGGTTGGTTGGTTGGTTGAAAGTGGCTGCCAGCTGGGAAACGCCAACACATACTTAGACCAGCATAGGTCCATTGTGATACCACGAAAAAAAAGGATCATATAAGATCTCCCTACTAGTTGAACCATTTTGAGCTCTTTATAAAGCGTATAAGAGGCTTCTGATGTCTGCGTTTGTCAGATCGCCCAAGTCGTTGTTATGGAAGGCTCCTAAGTGAAGCTTCCTTCTACGGGAGAGAGCTGGGCAGGAACAAAGAAGATGAGGAATAGTTTCCTCTTTTTCCTCATCCATACGGCTTCTGCAGAAGTCGTTTGCGTAGAGGCCTAGCCTTGCGGCGCGTTTTTCTATTAAGCAGTGTCCAGTAATGACAACTATTGTGGTGCCGATATGCAATCTGTTGAGAGAAATCAATTTCTTAGAGCGTTTCAAATCCAGCTTAGGCCAAATTTATTTTGTTACTATACAGGTTTTGCCATTAGTCCACCTAACATTTGCACTCTCGATAGCATCCAGCTTCAATCTCTGTTTGCAAGTAGCGATTGGTATCCGGATAAAGGCACCATAGGGATACCATATTAGTTTTAGAGTTGTCTTTGGTTTTAGAGCCGTCAAGAAGAAGGAGTTCATCTACATCGGAAAAAACATAAACTCCACGAATGACACCCTAGTGGAGATCTGGCGAAGAATTATCCTAGGAAACCGTTGCTATAATTCGGTTTGGCAAAACAATTATGTTCAAAACTCCTAACCCGAAGGACGAAATGTATGTTGGACGACGACTGGAGATTATATCCCCCTGAATTCCAATGAGGATCACCGCACCGAGAAGAAATGTTCTTTTACCCTGAAGTCAAATAAAGATCACCGACGTCCAGTTAATCCCTTTTCATCATCGTATGTGCAGTGTACATACCAACCGTAGCTTGCGGCTATCCGAAGTTTTTTTTTACGCTAAAGCTATGTAAATGTTAATGCAGTTAATTCTTTTCATAATTTTTGGCGATTGGCAGAAGAGAATCAGTCGCAGTCGTCACTTTCCACTTTAAACATTATTCTTAAATAAAACTTGATTTTGTATATTTTTACATCACCTCGTTTTATTATCCAACATGTATGATCTACAAAACCCTTATCCTACCAGTTATGCTTTACAGCTGCGAGTGCTGGACGATAAGCAAGATGGAAGAGCTAATACAGAAGAGCTCCTTCGAAAGAAAAATACTTCGGGGGATTTTTGGACATGTTCCTGTGTACGAGGATGGCGGATGGAGGAGAAAATACAACCGCGAACTCGAGCACGAGCTCTACCAAGATGTGGATGTTGTGCAAAAAGCAAAAACAGAGAAGACAAAGGAGACCGAACCTCCGTTTTAAAGACCAAACCATTCCGAATGCCAGAGCATGCCCGGGATCGCAGAGGTATACTTTTCACATGTTGGGAGCCCGTTAAGTAGTCGTAAAATCGTTTTCAGTGACGAAGCTCACTTGGCTCAATGAGGTAGTGAGCAAGCAAAATTGCACTTTCTAGAAGTAACCAAAGAGACTATCGTGAGACTTAATTATATCCATAAAAATGCATTGTGATCTTGGTGTGATCTCCAGAAAGGGGTGCCATATCACCCGACTTTACCCTAATTAAAAAGTACGTATACATATACCTATATCTTATTTTTCAAGGTTCAGTCAGATCTGATAAATTACAGTCCCGACCCCGACTTATGTATCGACAGAAGGTTCAATACAATTATCCGAGACTGCATGGGATTTTAAAATCCCCACAATAAGTATGGTGTATGAAGTGGTATAAAATAAACAGCGGCCGGTGTAAGATCCGAAATTCGTGGACCTAACTTAAAGGAACAAAGAAAAGCTCTGGACTTCTCGAAGGCGACAGCCGACTAGCTAAAAACGCTTACAGAAGATAGGTGTTACTCATGATGCTGAATGTCGTATTGGACGGCAGAAAACGAAAGCCTGGGGCCAGATTATGTAAGACGAAAACCATCGATCGAACGTTTTCGTTTCGACAATAGCAGTCTCTGTCTATTGCCACAGGTATGAAGAGACGGGTTTAGTAAAAACGAAAGCGGTTTTCGTTTCGTTTTTTACAGAATCCCACCCCTAAGCTAAAGCATAGCCATTTCGGATTGGGTACTTCAAGCTGGTTAATGTCATATCCTTCATTTGAATGTGTCATCGAGTATTTTCACTATTTGCGCATACTCGATTGGGTTTGATTCACATAGTATTTTCAGGATGAAGGATTTGTGTTCATTAGCTTTATTTAATCAAGTGGTGTCGTTTATTTGAAATTTATAAGTCAACTTGGCTAATAATTGTCTGAGTGATTACAAAAATAAATCTGTCCAAAGCATTATTTTTTTCAATTTTAATTAAATTAAAACGCAAAGTAGGTACCTGGCATGGCGCTGTCCAAAAACTCATCGAGTAGAAAATTATCATTGCACTTACAAACAAAAAAAGGATGCCCGACATGAACAAAACAACAAAAAAAAAAATCAACAAAAACAAATAATCTGCCAAGTGATTGTACTAAATTATTTTCATTTCAAGTTTGTTGCTGAAGTCTCGTACAATATTTTCCTTTTCAGAGATTTGTTTCATTAAATGAAATCTTGCCATAAGCCCGAGTGCATTTTACTAGGCACCTATATAAATGTGTGTTTCTGTATAAAAATATATCATAGGTATATATTTACTTTTGCAAGCGGTAATGCTACAATGTTAAAAGATTAAGTGTGTGTACAATAATGGCGACGTTCCGCCATATCGCCCGAGTGCTAACAGCGGAGGACAACAAAATGAGTTATTACCCTCATTTTGGGACTTTGTTCAGTTAATGCATTTGTAAAGGGTGAACAGAGTGGAGTCTTCCTTTAGGATAGGTTTGGCTAAGGGAGAGTTCAACGCTTACAATATGAACAATGTTTGGAGTTCGTTTTGTTGTCTCGTTTTTCTTTTTGAGAAAGATTGCTGCAACAGCCAGTCATCTCCATCGTCCTTGTTCTTCACCGAGTGCCAGTGATTTATGAATTTAATTTTGTAGGTATATTGTTTTTGTTATGAGATTCTTCAAAGTAAGAATTATGTATTTTCTAAGCAGTTGTGCAGAGTGTTATGCGAAACGCAATTGCTTGGAATTTCACTTTCGAAATATGAACATAATAGGAAAAAAAAAAAACACAATAAATGCTATGGCAAATGTAAGAAAGGCAGAGATGAAATGAATTGGAAAAGTTAATTTAAATATTATTATTTTTGTATGATATTATACGGTAGCTATACCGAAACACTAAAAGTAACAGAACAACGCAGTTTTGTGTACCACGATGGACTGACCACAATGACAGCTTCCCTTTGATTGGTCTGCTATACTACTACTGCATTCCTTCCAAAATTAAGTAGGTACTCACACAAACGAATAGTTGTGAGAAGCATCGACTATGCTCCTATGGACCTGTTACGCAAATATATTTTTATTTAATTTTTTTATGTAGGAATCCAAATGTCAACAACATTATTTGTTGCTGGCGCAACAGGCGTGTAGGCCTAGCTTTTCACAACCATTCGTTTGTGTGAGTTTTTATTTTTGGCACGAATGGAAGGGACCTATACAATATTTTATGCTGAGTCCAAACGGCTTGAGAAGCATTTTCGGGACAGATTGATAAATACATAAATGGATTGTTAGTCGAGATAGAGCCTCCATGTTGCTCTGACACTATGGCCTGGGTGCGAGGTTTTAGACCGAGAGCCTTCTTTCACTCCGGAGGCAGTAATGAAAAAAATTATCTTCTCGGGGGATGATGTCAGCAAGATTTGCTGAAGTAACGATTTCCTTGTCAAGAATGTTCTTACTGAGAAAGAGAGGATTAACCACTCACAATACAGAGTCTGCATGTAGTACCTACGCCAATACGGTGAAAAGGTTTTTAATCAGGCACTGAAATCTAATTATTTCTTTCGAGATTCTCAGGTATTTTTTTCCATATTAATGAAAGAACTGGGGAATTTGGGGAAGAATTGTCTGATAGCCATGTGATTTAAATTATTCTTCATTAGATCCGACGTGAGACAAGTTTTTGATGTAGTGTTTGAAATATCTTTTACTGACTCCACAGAAGTGTCCGATAAGTGGTATTGTTGCCCCGACTTTAGCAAGACTTGGAGAATGAATTGTTCTTAACTAGTTGGTAAATGGTCGTGCATGCTTCCATAAGCTTCGATTATATGACAAATAAGACAAGAGCTTTGATAGCTTCTTGGCTGTTTAACAAGATAAATATAGTTTTTCCACGTATTAGAATTTTTTTCTGTTTAATGGCAAAGTTTTCAGCCTGGAATGTGGATGGATTGGATTTTTACCAAGGTGAATAATTCATTTGGGGCGACTTTCCATATACATAAATACTAGATCCAGTCCCTGACTTCATCTTAGAATCGTCTTTCTACCAGACTAAGTCTAGTCGTGATGGATTGTATCTATTTTTCCCAGTTTTCCCTTGAAGTGAGGATGAAAGAGACATTTTTATGAAAGCAATATTCCGGTAGAATGTCATTTAGATAAAAGCATTCTGAATGGGTCCGTCATATGGGCCTCATAGCATCATTCCAAGGAAGAGGACCTCCATCGTGGGAATAGGATTGTATGTAGTTCGAATGCAACAGTCGATGAATGATCAGTCTTGCTTCCATTTGATTGTGTGTTTGAATGATAAACCTAGGCTAAAATGACGAAATACGCTATAAGCTACTCAGTACACCATACACCTCATAAATATTCATTGTTTCAACATTATCGATTGGGTCCTTGCTCGGAATCGAGATTACTGACTTAGGTGGCTCTACAGACCGCGATGAACTTGGGCCTCAACCAGTAAGACTCTCCAGTTAGTTAATTATTTTTCTAACTGCCTCCAGCTGTGGCACTCCAAGTTGGTTGAGGTCCCTTTCCACTTGTGGCCACCTATGGCGATGTCTTCTTCTAGGGATCATGATGTAATCTTGAATGACAAAAATCTCGAAAAGTTGTTTTTTTTTAATCTCGAATGCAAAAATTTCGAATGTATAACAATCTCGAAGGACTATATCTCAAAAAAAATCACGAAAATAAAAAGTAAATTCGAGATTTTTTTGCGATCCCATAATATCTATAAACTTTGCATACACCCAACCTTACACCTACTCCAAATCCTATACAGTGACCACGAGCAGGGGGGTTGCATATGTATCTCACTTATTAACACCATTTTTAGATTTGGTGTTATTAATTCTATCGCACGCAAATTATTACCATTGTCTCGAAAACTAATATTAATTCGAGATTTTTTTTATTCGAGATAATGCTTTCTAGATTTTTTTTTTTTTTGAGATTTTTACATTCGAGATTTTTGCTTTCGAAATTTTTTTTTTTTCGAGATATCGTAGTAAACCCCTTCTTCTATTGTATTGTCCCTCCGGGATAGAGTCGAGGACTGTTCGGCAGAAGCGCTATCTACACGTCCTAGCCACTAAGACGACTAATGTGCAATTTTTTATTCGATTTCGCTGCAGAAATCTTATAGTTTAAACAGGATCAAACACCTTATGGTAGACTTTTCTATCGCATGATATTTTCATCTTCATCGGATAGAATCTAAGCTTCAGCACGTGATAATATTCTCTCTTACTAACAGTACTAAATGTCTGATTATAATAGATTTGATATACACATGATGATATACATGAAAAGGGAATGAAGAGTGTGGTGTGTGTATCTAGTAATCTATGCTCAGAGAAAGAACACACGACTTTTAAGGGCTTGCTATGGATTTCTGCAGTCATAGGACTCTGAAATGCTAACATCTGTTTATTACCGATCACCGGTCTACATAGAGAGAAAATAAAGGGATTCCTAACAAACATTAAGATGATTCGTCCCGATGCTCTTGGGGGTGCCACTTTCAGCAATGTTTGCATGAAAATAAATCGACAACGACCAACTAAATTTCGGAATTGAATTTAACTTTATTCTACTGCACTGAATCAAATCAATTAAGCTAATGGGATGAAAATGTGACTGACTCCAATATTTTAAAGTACCTATTTTAAGCAACTACAAATGAGTACGTCAATCATTGCCCCAACTATTTCATTCTATACCAGTAAATAAACATTTCAAATTACCAAATGACTGTTTATTAGTGCAAAACCGTTAATCACCCCCAAACAATAAACACTGCACAATATAATTATCATCAAACTCATTCCCTCCATTATGGGTGCTCCTGTTTACATCTCATTAAATATTCAACACTAATGTGTACTGAGGAAGAAATCACCACATACCAGGACGTATTTAACAATGTTTACCTTTTCAAGTTTCGCGCACCAACACGCCCTCATCAAACAAAATGATTTATCATCACACAATTAGCACTCCAGGTACTACTCTAATCCAACTGTGCACATAATGTATATACCTACACAATCCACATTGAAACCCTATCAAACTTGCCTTTCAAAATTATCTGGGTATCTGCACTGCCGCAGCCGCACACTGAATATTTTCCGATAATACGAATAGATAAGGGAATTACATTGTTAGATGTACTCCTCGTCCTCCACGATAAAATGGGTATTCACCGCACCGACACGATTGGTGGTGGTGTAAAAAAAATATACTGATATCCCACAGTGCTCCTCTGTGTATGGGTATAGGTAAAAGTGATAGAAGCAATTGCCAAGCACAATGGGAAATCATTCCTACGGCAATCAAAAAGGAATTAGCTAGCACTTGCTGCTAGAGAAGGGCGTTGCGTGATTCCCAGCATAAAAGTCGCCGTGGCATTCCGTGAGCAAAGCAAATTTCAGACATTTACCCTGATTCCCACACAATATTCCCACACACATAGCGGACAACACTCACCGGTTAGGGGTAAAAGCGATTCGTGTGATCGTTTAATCGTTTCTGGAGCTTAATCATTCCTTTGCACGCACGTTCCGGAAAGAACAACTTGTTTGCAATTTTTTTTTGCTTTTGACGAGCGTGCTTAGATCAAAATCGGAAAAACAGGACAACCACCACGCTACCATGCAGTCGGACACTTGCAGCACAAATTTCAGAACTATAAGGGTGGATAAGCAAGAGTGGGGCCAGCGAAAAATATTTGATTACTTTAGTGGTGGGCTTGGGGATAGCCACATTTTTGGCGAGCAACAAAGTTTAATTGAAATTTCCTGGTGGTGGCTTTTTGTTTCCATACTAGTGGAACTTTGGGGGCGGACTGCATGAGTTTTGGTGTGCTAATAAGGTGGATCACTTCAAAAGTCAATTATATACCGTTTGTATTTTGGGTGGAGCGAAAATGTGTGGGCTTATATTGATTATACCCGGTACCACACTGTGGTGAGGGTATATTCACTTTGTCATTCCATTTGTAACGCCCATAAGGAGGCGTTTTAGGTATGACAAACTATATATATTATTGATCAGCATCACTTTCTTAGTCGATCTAGCGATGTCCGTCTGTCTGTCCGTCTGTCTGTCCGCACGATTACGGCCGTAATTTAAGAGCTATCGACTTGAAATTTGGTATGTAAGCTTTTATCCACCAAACTGAGGCTAAGTTCGAAGATGAGCAAGATCGGATGAAAACTACTACTACCTCCCATACAAAAATATCAGATTTATATAGCTTTTTATGTTAAAAATTAAATTTAAATAGCTACAGTAAAGATAGCAAGTTTAAACTTTGCACATATTGTTTTAATAATATTTAAAAATTTTTGACAAAAAATGAGCTTGGTCGAATAAAAAGTACCCATACCTCCCATACAAATATATAATTTTTTAATACTAAAATATTTTTTTTATTTTACAATAATATAGTACCGGGTATTTGAGCTTCGGCATAGTCGAAGATAATTGTCTTACTGGTTTTTTATTAACTTTTTTCTATTTATTGCTGTAGCGGTTGAAGTTTACTGCACTCGCTTGCTACTGAGAAGAGATGGAATCGAGAAAAAAATCGATGTGATGTCCAACTTTCGGCATTTTTTACCCTCCGTATAAAAGAGTAGCGATTTAATTTAAGAAAAAATATTTAAAAAATCAGACATTCAGCAGACTGGTGGAATGTAGAAGTAGCTTTAGATTTAAACTATAATTGCAGCATATGAACCTAATCGTTAACCAAACCGAAAAAAAAATTTCATGCTATATCTAACTATAGAAGTGCCAAGTGTCAAAAACTTCCTATACTGATCCGAAATTATGCAGGACTCAGGCTATAATTCACTGCATAAAGTTTGGTGGACAAAACACTATAAAACAATAATCAATTTTAATTTCCATTCAGCACTCTAGTCTCTAGGTATGAAGTCTCTTAGCCTACGCGGGCCATCTTACCTTACATTCTTCTGGAAATTATCCTCAAGATTTTTGTGATTCATGTCTAGTCTTAGCGTTAACCTGATGAAAAATAACCTAATATTTTATTATATTTATTATTTAAACCTGGGACTGAGGAAAAATAGAAAACTTGCATTTACCTGCAAAAGGGCCATCGGGGGCGGAGGCGTCGGCATCAAATGGCCACTTAGTGCTTGCACATACCTTCAGTCCAGACACACTCCATTCTCACTGATGACCTGACTATGTAAGTCAAATCAGGGGTGGAATCGGCTAAGGTGATTTGTGATCATCACAAATGTGACAATCACTTGTGATCAAATAATATTTTCCGTCTGCGTAAAGTGATCACCAAAAATTGTTTAAAATTTGGCATCACTTGACACTGACATGTGCCATTTTTTTTTATTGTTTTCGAATTGGGGAAAAGCATTTGAGTAGGTAATGCACTTTTAGAAAATGCAAAGTAATATAAAAATAACCATTTTAACAATGTCCTACAGATAATACTGTTAGAGGACCGGACCGGACCGGAGGTTAGACCAGGCCTGGAATATTGTTCGCATATATGGTGCTCGGCCCCAAAACATTCACTTAACCTACTTGACAGCATACATCAGAGACGAGCAGTTCGACTTATTGGAGACTCTACACTCACATCAAATCTATAACCGTTGGTGCACAGAAGACAAGTCGCTGATCTATGCTTTTTCTATAGATCCTTCCATGGTAGATCTTTTGAGGAACTCAAAGACATTATCCCTCGAAATGCAACTTTTGGGCGCCCCACAAGACAGGCAACTAATGTTCATGAGTCATGACCATACAGTACACCGGACAACCGCGAGGACATCAATTTTCCAAAACTCCTTCTGTTACAGGACAAGCCAACTCTGGAACTCGCTTCCTGGGGACATATTTCCAGAAGACTACAATTTGCAGCAATTTAAGTGGAGAACTAACATACATCTGCAGGCATCTCGGGGCGCTGTTGAAGCGTCATAGCTTCGCCTTTCCCGGGAGTTGTTGACCAAGTATGTGTGGAAAAGCACTCTAATATGGCCAAATATTTTTCTGACAAAGGCGCTATATGCCGTGATGCCCATAGGGTTTTTTGGGAGAAAGTAGCCCTAAATATGAATGAGCCACTCACCCATCTGACAGAGTTTATGTGTTCTCGAGGCCACCTCACACAGAGTATTTTGCCCTATTGATGCTGACCAGTCATTACAAACTTCCTATATTAGTACCCGCCACTCGCAAGAAAGTTTAATGTTGTAACTAACTAGAAAGTAGATGGAATGTGAGTTGACGGAACTCCAGCTGGAAAATGCAATTGCCGTAGGGGTAGTAGGATATACTTACTACAAAATATGTAATATATCGTTTTTTAGTCGAATATTTTTTACGAAATTTTTATTTGGAAAAACATAACAATTAGCTTTGTACATAATCTATATAAATATGTACATTGAATTTCCCAGCTCCAGTATGTTCAGCTTATTTTGGAGGTTTAAAAGCAACAGAAGGTCAAAAAAACACCCTATCGTTAACACTTTGATCCAACCAACATGCAAGTGACAACTAAACTGCTATCACAAAAATGTGATTGTCACCGGTGACAAAACAATCACCTTACGCAGACTTCTGCGGAAGCTGCAGAGACGGGTAGAAGGAGGAATACATTAAACAGCATCTTCCTTGTTGTTGCTTATCCCAGGAAGATTTTTTAAGGAGTACAGCTAAAAAAAGTTGTACCAAGAAAAATGTGGATAGAAGATGGACATATTTAATTTATAGTAAAGGGGCGAGAAAAACTTTCACGGAAAAGATATTTTTTGTTTGTATTTCTCGATGAAAAATCAAATCATAAATAGAAGCAAACGTGATATAATATTTTTGTTTTATTTATTACCTTACGTGGAGTGTAAACTGAAGTTTAACAATAAACCTGAACAAGAGTTAAACTTTGAAAGCATTGGAGGTATGTTACCTGTTTCATTTCATTCCATTTGGTAGCATTCTCAATTATTTGTATGTAGGTGTAATTATAACTTGCACTCATCTGAAAATGTATCTCTATGGACAGTTGACAGATGTAGACTGCAAATTGGCTACCGAAATCTTAAATGGCAGAATGCATTCGTTTAACTTAAACCACGAGTTAAAATTCACGTTGGGTTTAAACTAGCACTGCGAAACAGAAAAATTGTTGAACAAAAGTTGAAATCAAAACTGAAATTTTAACTTACTCTGTGAAACTGGGTATTAGTGCCTTTTAATTTTTCTATTTGAAATACCTAATTTTTTAGTTTTGACATTTTGCCCAATTAATAAATACCTCTTGACACTATAATAAACCACAAACCCACAAAACCATCAAAGCAACCCGTTGCCGCTACGCTACCGAGTTCAACGAGCACTATTATCATAGCGTGAAATTTAATCGAGAGCAGTCTCCTTTTCACCCCCATCCCTTTTTCGATTTATGTTAATGCTTCAGAATTTGTGTATCGTTTCACTTAATATACTATCAAAACAAACAGTTAATTAAAAACATTTTTAATGGTCATTCAGGCATTGGGAGTGTATCCCTCTGTAGCACCTCTCAGATTGCCTTTATTAAAATAATTAATTTGCTGCCGAAACGACCTACTGCGGTCATCATAAACAGCATTAAAATATAGACTCTCGCCATTGGATACTCGGATGATACGTGCATTGTCATTAAATTATTCCATACTCGCGATACAATGATGTGCGCCCGGTATAACCGCAGTTAAATAAAATATTTTCTTTTTTCTTGTGCCAATGATGGTATCCTGTCACAAAATGTACAGAGCACGTAATCTGATAATATAAAACAGTGTTTATCATGACTGATTGTTGATTAGTGATAAATGCCAAGCCCAAACAGTAAGAACTAGGAAGCTGAAATGTTAAAACATTATTTCCTTTTATTGCCAAATGAACAATAGAAATTTATTTGGCGAAATTCAAACTCCAAGTGGAGGAAAAGATTCTCAAAAGTTTGTATGGGAAAATTCCTATTTTCATCCTATCGACTTTGAACTCGGTTTGTGTACTATATTATAAGATAGATAGATATATTTATTTCGTTAATAAATTACAGTTTGCTATCGCACAATTTACATTATTCGCACAGAGATATGAGAGATAAATTTTTATGTAAGTGACTGGTAGATGAAAATTTTGTTTAACCGATCTGGCTACTTACTTATTATTGTTAAATTTATTTTACTATTTCTCGTTTGGGCCTTTAAAAAATCCACACGACATCGATAGTCTCCAGTGTCGGTTTCACGAGTACTCTGAATGGACAATTCACCAGGCTCCTTGTCGAAAATAAAATAAGCTCGACCACCGAAAACGCTTTCATCCGACCATCGCTTTGCTGCTTTGGATCCACCGCCACGGATGTCGACACTGGAAAAAAGAAAGAAGGAAAAAAATTGTTATACTTACATATACAATGCAACTTTGGTAGCCGTAGGTAAAATATAATGACATAATAGATGACCGATATCATTTCATCAAAGAAAGTTGTACTGAATATGAAACGCTACCATCAAGAAAGTGAGACGGAAAATGTGCCATTTAGCATTTAGCTCAATGCAAGTCGCAAAGCAAAGTGAGACAAAGCTCAAGAGATCTTGTACTATCGCATTGAGGTGAAGCAATTCATACACGATGAACGAATTCTTACCAGACCCTCCTAAGTCTTCCTAAAGTGAACGTAAGTTTGGGCGACATTTCGGAGATTGGATAGCTTCCAGACAAGAATGCGATACAATGCTCTACCCTTACCCTTACGGAAACCGACATTAAGCTCGTCAAGCAATAATTGTGACACCAGCATTTAGGTACGCAATTATGGTGATATAAGGTGCGCGTATTGTTGAAGGTCACAACTTCGTTAACAAACAAAATTAAGTCCTTATAATGATAACATCCAACTGCCTGAACCCTGAAAACTTTTGGAAAATAATCCGCCTTGCAAATGTATAAAAATAATAATGCCTGCCGAAAGATTACCTGCTTAAAATCTGAAAATAAAGGGGAGTAGCTATTCGGATTTTAAAAGTTATTTCAACGTTGTAATGATGACACTATAGGCTATATAGACAAGGGAGGGCTTAAAATTACATTATCGACATTAAAATTAATACATACTTGTACCTATATTATTTAAAAAAAAAACGTGATGTGCTAAAATCGAACACGACGAAATAAGAGTCATAAATCTTAACGCAAGCCAGACAGTATATTTTTGTATATACCCACGGCACATACATATGTACCTACTTGGCTATGGCCCTATGGGAAAGTCCTTGTTCGACCGATTAAATTTTTTAAATTCGCACGGTGCACACGGTTATCTAAACATGTTACCACAAAGAAATCAACTCCCTTATGTAGACCCATTTTGATGAAGGTCTTCAAAGTATAATCCTGTTGTTTTTAAAAATTCCAATGCGGCCAAGCATTTTCTATTTCGAAGAAAGGAGACGTAAAACTCAAATAAAGCAACCGATAAACAAACATCTCGGCACTTAGACTCGAGATGATGACTGGTATACATTGTGGAGGCAACTTATCATGTCCATGACCACATTTCCATGCAGAATAGTAGGTACATACAAACCTATGTACCTATACCTACATTTCTTTCCATATCCCCTAACCAAGACAGAGAGCACACTTGAATTCATCTACGACTATGCTAGGTATATGGCCAGGGAAGCGAGTAAAAATAATGAAGAATTTTGATCTGTATATGAAGAGCTAAAGACAAAGTATTTGCAAAATCGAGTAATATTAAGACAATGAACAGTGTGTCCGACAAGTCGAATGTGGCTTATAATAAAGAAAGTCTGATATTGATCGCCTATTTAAACGCAACAATCACCAAAATGTAGAGATGACATATATGTAACATCATAATAACAAGTTGGGTTATTGCCATCCAGACAATCAAATGTACCTGATTATAATGACTGGCAGCTGGTATCAGAACATTTTCCAATTTCGGTAGTGGGCCAAATATTGTAACTGGCTTGTTCATCAACTCATCAAACTGATTCTTAAAATTGGGACACACAATCGTTGGGAAATATAAAAATTAATGAAAATTGTGCATGCAAATAATATCACCGAAGGATTGCCATCAAACCTTAAAGCTTTGATAGATACATACTTACAAAAATATGGATTCATCATTTCGAGCTTAAGTGGGGGTATTTTAACAGTTTTTTCAGCGTAAGTAACCGTGACACTATACGTTGCTTAATGTGGGTCTAGAGAGGACTAAAGATTGGCTATATCTGAGATTACTCCGCCGATTTTAAAAAATTGTTTCAGCATTGCAATGGTGACACTTACCAGATAAGTATAGGTTACTTGAGGATAATTATACGCGACGAAATCGTAAGCATAGTTCAGATTACTATTAATACCAAATGCAACCTCTATCTGTTTTTCTGTCAATCCATAATTCAAGAACTTTTATTTTAGGAGTTTCTGAAATTATATTTACTTATTACCGGATTTCGAAAAGTTGAGTTAAGGCCTTACACCAAGACTTCCCCATAACAATCAACAGTAGAAGGAAAGGGACTTTGGAAATTGCTTTCAATATTGTTGCTGGTTGAAATTGTGGTTGTTGCCATACGCGGCACTGCTTCCGAAATACCTTCCGACGTGTCCGAATAGTCTTCCGCCGATCGACGTTGCGTTTCTTGCCCATGGTTATCCCAGGTTTAGGAAAGTCCTCTTGGTCTTTTGATGGGGGACGTCGAGTTCTCGATTTAAGACACACTTCGATGTTACTCAGAAGTGTGGTGAGTTCTTCGTAGATAAGCCTCCCATTTTCAGTCATCTTCTTTAAGTGATACCTACCACTCTTTCCTTGAGCTTCCCACAACTCTATGAAGTGCGGAGAAGCTAGGGGAGTGACGTTCCACATTGTACTATGGGTTGTTAGGACGTTCGCAGCATGTTTCCTGATCTGATTAATTTGAAGCGTTACTTCCTTTGACGGTCCGAGTACTACGAGCAGATCTTTTGGAACGTGTTTTGCATTGTTTAAAAAATATGTTTCGAATGCGCAATTTTCCAGATTCTGGTGTGGTGCTTCTTTCAACTCATGGACTTGGCGGATGTCAGCATTCCTATTGCAAGTTTGATGAAAACTTTGAACAGGTTGTGATTCGAATGGAGCGCGTCCGAAGAGAATCCAGCCAAATTTGGTGTTTTGAGCTACAGGCATATTGGCATTAGGTGGCCTAACCAACTCTGGTAAGATAATGTCGGCTAAAACGTCGCCTCCTAACAACAAATCAATCTTGGCTGGCTTAAAAAAAAATGGGTCGGCTAAGCTCAAGCCATCAAGATGTATCCAATGAGCAACTGGAAGAGTTCGGGCCGGAATATGCCCAGACAGCGACTTATAGACGAGAGCCTGTGTGTTGACTGCGAACGTTGATTGGCAGGAACCAATCGTTATATCAACGATTTTGTTACATGTGCCGCTTTTGACCATACCTAGCCCGGACACCTCAACAGAAACTGACTTGTGCTTCAAATTCAGAAGCTGAATTGCTGACTCAGTGATAAAAGATGCCTCAGAACCAGAATCCAGCAATGCCCGAAGTAAAACAATTTCCCCAGATGAACCGCTGACCTTGACAATAGCTGTGGATAACATCACTTGGCATTTCGCGTGTGGCACAGAATGATACGTGTTGATGGACCTGCTGCAACAAGGCTGCTCTTCATTTTGGGGTTGAACATTCGATGCATCTCGTTCATTTGTAAGATGTCGGTCCATATTGGGTGGCTTGAAACTTGGAGCATTGGGATTCTTTGCAGAGGTAAGATTATTTGTACTTTGTTGTTGAAAATCATGATTAAAATTTGAGGTATTACAGGGGTGAGAGTGCGTCATATAATTGGATTGTGGAGACGAATTGTGTAACAAAGAATGATGGGGCTGCTGACAATAATAACATCTACTGGTACTTGGGCAGCTTTCGGACAAATGGCTATAAGCTAAACAATTGCTACACAAACCTAGCCTAGAAATAGCTTGACAGCGATCATTGATACTCATTTTCAAGAAACGGTTGCATTTGCGGATAGCATGTTGACCTCGATCGCAAAGCTTACAGGAAAACTTGCCTTCGGTGGCCTGGGTCTGAAAAGAGTTTCGGTAAGGAACCTTTTTGGATGATTCTGATGGTGTTTTCCCCTGCTGGTAAGAAACTGCCTCCAGACTACGGAACCTCGATTCTAGAAACTGTTTAAATTCCGTAAAAGTCGGTAGCTCCTTGGTGTTCTCCTTTGACCCCAGTTTCTCTTCCCACATCTGCTGCGTTTTCGGCGGTAACTTTTGCAACAGAACGTAAATTATTATCACATCCCAATGTGTGACCGGCACCTTCAAGTTATCGAGGCTGTGAACTATCGCCGTTGAAGTATCCAACAGTTCCTTGATTACTTCGGATCGTTCCTGTGTTACTGAAGGTTGGTTAAAGAAGCACTTCAACTGTGTATTAACCAAAAATCGGAGATGGTCATATCGGTCTTCTAAAATAGCCCACGCCTTAACATAATTGCCGTTGGAAATAGGTAAATGCGACAATATTTTATCAGCCTCACCCGAAATACTGGTTTTGAGATAATGCATTTTTTGTATTTCAGACAACGACGAGTTATGGTGAACCAGAGAAATAAAAAGATCACGAAAGCCTCTCCAGGATTCATAGTTGCCTGAGAAAACAGGTACCGGAATGTTTTGCAGTTTGATGTCTGAGTTATGAGTAGACAAGGTGACATTCGCATTTTTGACGTCATCCTTGGATTCTGCCCCCTTCACCTTGTCCATAGCATCTAACAGAACAGCACGGTAATCGAAATATAATTCTCGAATCTTGTCGTAAATCTCCTCTATTTGGTTGCATTTGTCCTCCTCACCATCAGATAACGAATCTATGCACACCTCATAAACCTCTTCAGCCGATTTCATGGATTTCTCCAATAACAACAAGCGACCGGACAAATAATTAGCAGTACGAGCGCTGGACCCCTTTTTACCAAAGTTTACAACATCTTTCTCCAATTGGGTAAGTGCTCGTTCAAGTTTATTTTGTTTCATTTTGAAATTGGGTTTGTTTTGCAGATAAACACACAAAAATAGTAAATGTGAATGCACTTACTTGCAAATTCCGGTGACTTCGGGTCCGATACTTCAAATCGCTTGGTTGTTGTTTTCTTGTCCTTCAGATGACGGCGACACAGAACACATCACACAGAAAAAGGCAGCAAAGTCCAGCAAATCCTCAAAAGATTGTATAAAATCCAATGTGTAAACTCCAGCACACAAATCGCACACAAAAAAGGCAGTATTACAATAACAACGCTAATGAAAAAGCGCGTTGTGTAGTATCGAGAAATTAATTTTTCTTAAAGATCCGGCTCGAAGGACCAAAATGTTCGACCTTGAACTTGCAAGACAGTGTTGCTACCGGTTTTTAATTTAAGTGAAAATTGCTGTAAAACGTGCGGAAAATAAAATGTACTGCCTTTTAAAACGTTATAAAATAGATGATTTATTGGTTAGAACTGCACTAGGTTATATTATATACAACATTTTTGTTTACAAAAGTTGACAGCTGATTATAATTTGGAGGTGTGCTTGATGCACACGATCATATCAAGTGTGACGTCACGCAGTTCGTTGATAGTGGAATCAACACATTTCATATACCCTTTTCTTAGACGGAATTGAGAAACGATTGAAGAAATATAATAAATAAAACACACTACCACAGATATTGTATTTGTTTGTAGAAATTCTAAATTTCTCAAGTGACTTGTCGTCTGTAATTGGAAGAAGTTAGACAAAACTGGGTATGTAAATTAAATGACTCCACTGCATTAAATATTGGTATTGGTTGATTTGTAATCATTTATCTTTTCCATCGATATTTTATCGATTTATTATACATAATACACAATTAAGAACTTCCATTAATTTGTTGCTCGTAGAAACGTAACATTGCAACTTGTGGGCGGAGCCGCATTTGAACAGCTACCCGGTTTGATATAAATCTGTATATACATAACTATGTATAAATTTCGAGAGATATTCGAATCAGACCACCATTGTCGGGTCTCTTTTCGTCTCCCTACCGCTATAAACCTTATACCCAGAGAGACTCTCTGGATTTCTCCAGAGTTCTTCCCTGAGTTCGATTCCTAGTTTTAACGCTAGCATCTGTTTATGTCAGATCTGTTTCATCCAATGGGTTTCGACCCAATGTTTTCCCAAGATCCCCATTCTTCTGCCAGCCAGAGCTGGACATTGACACAATATAATATCTGCTGCTGTCTCAGACTCAGGCATAGCTTACAAGTATCATCCTCTCTAAGGCCCATCTTTCTTAAATCATACCCGAAATCACCATGACCTGTAGTTAATGCCACCACCCATTTCAATGTTCCTCGACTCATGCTTAGAACCTTTCTCTGATTGGAGCAGGTCGGCCATTGTATTGCCATTTTAGCTTCTCTACATTGTTCAACGGTTGTCCACCTTCTCAGGTATTCGAACGGCACAACCGTGTTCCTTTCGTGAATCAGCTGTTCTACCATTCCTCTACCAATTTAAGAGAATGGTTCTGGTCCCAGCAACTTTTTAATTGACCCCTGTTTTGCAAGGGAGTCCGCCTTTTATATAAATCTATAAATAAATATAAAGATACTGCCGGTATATCGGTACGGTATAGGGAGCAGCTTGCACCCTACATCTATATAGGAGTAGATCTATTGCGTTTTGGCCGAAACAAAAATCAACTTAGCACTTTCTCAGCAATATGAATATACTCTATTTTTTATCGAACTATTTTCTTTTGAATTTGGTTGTGCTTAATTTTTTGTTGCAAATGGACATATGTATTCGTTTGAGAAGCCAAGACAGTATATTATGTTATATGATCTTAACTAGCTTTTACCCTCGGCTTCTCTCACGCAGCCCTCAGGATTTGGTACACAGAGATTCAATTACAGCGAGTTAGTTTTTTTTTTTCACACAAACCGAGTTTGAAGTTGATCAGATGAAAAATAAAAAATGTCCGATAAAAACTGGCGCCCCCTTTTTCCCTTTATGGATTGAATCTTGAAATGTCCTTCCATATTCCCTGTATACTTATATCTACATCATAAAGGGACATTTCTGACATTTCTGTTGATGAGTCAGTGAGTGAATGTGGATTTCTATTTTTTAATATGATATTAAGAATAATTTTTATTGATATCGATAATATTCCAGATGAGAATAATATATTCACTCATTTTTAAGAATTTTTTAAGATTTTTAGAATTTCAATAAGATTTTAGCTCTAAAACTAAAATTTAAAATAATAATTTTTAAATCCAAAAAAAAAAAAAACATTTTCGGCGAACATCGATGTCAATTGTCATTCTTCATATTTTTAAATTTAATGTATCAATTTTCATGAATTATTTCATTGCTCTGATACAACTTAAATTAATTTTAGCGGTCAAAATTGGCCCCCAATTTTAGTTTATAAATTATATCGAGGACAGATCGGTTACTGTGAATGTAACAAATAATTTAATTTTCTTACATTTTTTAACATCTGATGCAAAATCGGATTTAAATGCGGAGAGTACAATTGAAGATTTGCGTAGTACCTACATTTCACAATTCGGTTTCAAGATAAATTAATCAGTTGCAATCGAAAATGCTCACATTTAAATTGCTAAGCCGAAAACAGTTTGACAATTTTCTGCTTAAATTAAAATAGACTAACTTAGGCTTGGGTATTTGACCCAGTATGTTAGATCTTACAAAATTAAGAGTCTGTGTAATAATTATCAAAGATCGACACTGAAAAATTAGTTCAGCTTACGGAAAATGAAATTAGGGAAGACGTGTTTTTAAAGGTTTTAAAGAACGTGATTTAAATATAAATGTTTGAAATAAATAAAATGCTGTTTCATGACACTATGGGCCATTTTCAAAGGTTCCGGATAAAGTTTCGTATAGAGTTAGTCGACATTTTTGATATTTTTTTTTTCTGTTTCATCGTCAAAGTCTCTGATAAACTACCTGTAGGAAAAATATATAATCCAATTTGACCGAATGGCAATACTATTTTTATTCGTTTCGATATACATGTCATTTGTTCTGTCTTTCTTTAATTTGTGTTTTCTAGAAGCTTAATCAGACTAGGGTGACCAGATCCATGCCCACCAAAAAGAGGACACCTTCAAAAATTTCAAATGAAAAATTGAAATATCGGTTTTTTTTAGAATATAGGTAGTCGTAAAATTCTGAGCAGGACAAATTTCTAAAATTATATTTACAAAAAAAAAAAAATGCTATTACAATTTCGACTTTAAGTCTATTCCGTTCTTCAGTCCATTGGCTCGTTATTAGAAAATATTCGTTCAACATTAGCATTATGTGCAGAAATTGAAAAAACAAACAGTGCAATATAGGTATGAAAAGTTCACTGTGTGATTCAATAATGTAAATTTTTTTTAAAGTAGGTATTCTACTCATTTTTCGTTCATTTAAGAAGTTATTGTTGTTTTGTTCTTGTGCTACAAAAATTTCTAGGTTACAAAATTGGTCAAACACTTTATTTTCGTTGAATTTGTTTGGGAATTTGGTTTAAATTCATCCATGTAAAACAAACAAACTCATCCAGAGATTAGCCCCATCTCCAAAGATATTTTAAACTCCTTGAATAAACATCTAATACATTTTTTCCACGTTTAAGGCATCATTTTCATTTCCACCTTTAATTACAAATGTTAGGTCGTGTTCATACCAGAAAGATGCAGAAAATTTCTGAATTAGTGTCGAAAACAAGTTTTGTTATAGTTTGTGGTGTCGAAAAATTCCGTCAACTGGGAAATCAAAAAAAAAAAGGACAAATTGCACATTTTTTTCAAAAAGATACCGGAAATTTTTTTTAGATAAAAAGAGGACATGTGCTCTTAAAAGAGGACGTCTGGTCAGCCTAAACCAGAGGCAAGCCATTTTTAAGTAAAATGTGTTGCTTAACATGGATAAAGTTACAAAAAATTGTGAAAAATCAAAGCACAAGAGTGAAAGAAATGCCAATTTCTGTCAAGAAGAAATGGACCTTCTAGTGTTGCTTAGAAGGAAAAAAAACATGTACATAGTTGAAAATAAAAGAAGTAAAAGTGTTATTGTCGGCCTGGCCGATGCTTTGATACCCTCGACTGGGGATCCCTACGGTATCTCCTTTTCCAAAATCCCTTATTGGACATAATTTCTCTTTTTTTTATCTCTTTTTCCAAAATCTTCCTGGACGAAATCCCCTATATCAAAATCTCCCATTTACATACATACTTATTAAATCCCTCGTTAAAATCCCCTGTTACACAGATTAGAATCTATCCGTTTTTTAAACACGTAGTTTTGCCAGTAAAATTAAACTAACAACATAATATAAACTTTGCATATACATAATTTCGCACATATTCCGCAAATCTGACAGTAAACCCAAGCAGGGGGTTGCATGCTGCCCCCTCATACGTACCTCGACAGAATTAATAACACCAAATTTAAAAATGGGAGATTTTGTCCCGTGAGGACTTTCTCTCAGGGTCTTTTGGAGTAAGGGATTTCAGCACAGGGGATTATGGAATAGAGGATTTTGGAAAGAGGATTTTGGAAAAGGGATTTTGGAAAAGGAAATATCATCACCAACCCCCTCGACTGCATACAAATCATGCAATATGTTAGGCATGTGAATTAGTACGTACACAACACATGAGTTGAATATTGGTTTTGTATGAGATCGGCTTTCCTGAAGATATCGCCGTGATTACTGTGACCAAACACATCCATGAGACATGAGACCGTTGCGGTCTCTCAACGGATGAAGCACCCGATAGAATTAGAAACTTTTTAGAGTCTGGCGGCATAGAATTAGTTGACCATAAACAAGACCACGGATGTCTTTATATCCGCAGCCGAAAAACTGGACTAGGCAAATTCTGGGTTGGGAACCAACCTACTTACTAATCAGTTGAAGTTTTCACTTTCTATAAAATATAAGAATACAGCCGTTTTGGTAATCCAGAAACTCTGAAGTCTTCATCGTCGAGTGTTTCCAAATAATTTGGCCTTGGAAACAATAGGTACTCTGTTCCTAAGGGCCCGTCTAATATGGTTGTAATATTCATCAAATTCGTCGTCTAAGAATTCAAATGAACAAATAAGGAGCTGGGCCAAGTAAAATATTCTAATCTACTGAGCTATATCTGGGCTTTATCTTAAATATACTGCGCTCAGTCATCCGTAGGGTGACAGCACTGGTAGGGAGTATAATAATACGAGAAAAGAAGGTAAGGTAGTCGGTATTCAGCATCAACCAAAGATGGTACATATTGTCATAAGAAAAGTGATTAATAGATAAAAAATCGAATGAATCCGGTGTTTTAATTAAATGATAATATCTAGAGTGCGACTTTTACAGTATATATAAATAATACACATTCAAATAATATGTAAACATCAACAAATTTCTATGTTTATGCTCTTTGCTAACTGATGACATAAATCTATATTCACACTTTCACTACATACTGTTCAGAATGTATGTATAGCTGGAGCGAAACCTACAAGTCGTAACAGAGTTTTCTTCGTGCGTTTTATTTCAACTCTCCTATGAACAAAATGTATTTCATATTCAAATTGGATTTGTTATTGGCCATGCAAATGAAAGGGCGGACAACTTTCCGTTCCCTTCCGAAAGTTCAAAGGAATAAATAATAACAATAATAAGTGGTTTCATAACAGCACAACAAGAAGAAGACGCATC
Organism: Cheilosia scutellata; assembly: GCA_955612985.1. NCBI lineage: Eukaryota > Metazoa > Arthropoda > Insecta > Diptera > Syrphidae > Cheilosia > Cheilosia scutellata. The sequence goes on along the minus strand of OY015312.1, from coordinate 53,598,849 downwards.
AGAAGAAGAAATAAACTCCTGCAAAATTGAAACTTTTTTGCTTACCTGTATATTGGTGTTCCTTTATCCTCACGATACCACAGGATGAGTACGGCGTCATCTCCTTCGTACGTACTCACATTGCATGGAAGATAAATTGTCTCGCCACTCAGTGCTTCCATTTTTTGAGTTGGCACTGTTATAGTTGGTTTTGTTGGTTACACACCGGCGGATACCACAATTGGTACATTTATATGGAATTTATGTATATAGCAGCAGTAATGTCCCAGCAAAGGCAATCCGTGTGGTAGGTACATGAAATCAATAAGAAAAAAAAAAGAATAACAAAACAATTGATTATTAGAGTTCGTTGTTTATTACGTGCAATAAATAACAAAGCAAACGTTTGGTCTCCTTCCGGGACCCCTATATACAATGCACGTTCATTGGTTGAAAACAGAAGCGTTTTTAGTCTTTAACTTTATTTGTGGTGGCCTATAAACAACCCCAACCCAACCGAACATTCGGAAATGTGTGCAACGATGGTGAAGCTGATAAAATGACAAAAAATGCGTTCGTTCCATCTGTAGTAGGTATACCTATATGAATAAGGTGCCAACTTTTGACAGTCGTAATTATTGTGGAGCTATTATGGGTTCCGTGTAACGGATGCATTTTTTCCTGTCGTTTTGTATGTACTTCAATAGGACTATAGTAGCCTGTAGGTCGCGAAACGGCATTGTTCAATATTTGCCACCCCCTCCCCTTGGTACCTACATCCAATGATATTGGGTCCGCACCAAATCGATTGGATAAATTTATTACTGCGCCTTTGTCGGCAGAAACATGGGCAAATGTCCGAATTTAATTTATGTGTTCTTAATTTTGTATATAATTTGGTTGCAAAATGCCAGCTCCCCTTAGGAGATTGTACGTGAGATAATGCTGAAGCAGGTGATGGAATTTTAATACACGTACATGTCGAGTTGAAGTGTAATTTAAGTAATTTTTTTTAATGGAATTAAGCGGATGGAGATATTTTGGGAATTAAAATATTCAACGGAATCGGGGTTAATATGTAATGGAAAATGGAAAAACTCCCCACGAGTACTGGGTTCCTTGGTCATTATTGGCTTTTGGTTGCACAATGCATTCAACGCGCTGAGAATGATGGAAAGTTGACGAATAAGCTGAAAAAAATTTGTAAGTACTCTTATCAGTAATTACACAGAATTGAATGGCCATTTTACTGTGTTTGTGTATATGTGCTAATTATGATAAAGGGTTGCTGAAATTCGATGCAATTCATTGTAGTAATCGTTGCTATATTTGGCTGGGATAATGGTATTGGCTGATGATGGATATTTGGCATTAACTGCTGAGAAATTGCACATATTAATAAATTCGAGCTTTGTGAAAAATTGTATTGCAAGGAAGGTCTGAGGTCTGAGAAAGGCTTCAATTCAAGTTTTAAAATTAATGCTTCGGCCCTTGTTTATTGGCTACCGAGTGTGGTATTCTCTATACGCTATTCACACCGCACTAAAAACAGAGTTTTCGACAAAAAATTTACGAAAAATCGTCGATGTATTCAAACCCAATAACAGGTAGGTTGTTTGGCGTTTCAATTAGCTATAAAACTAGATACGAAATGTTTGTGTCTTATTATTTTTGAAACATGCACCGAATTTAGGTAAGGAGACGCGCTATCATGCGACTGGAGCAGATAGTTCGCAGGGCAGGTATCAACACGGAAAGCACTATCTTCAACAGATCCGTCCAGCTGCTGGGCTATGCGGACGATATTGACATCATCGGTCGCTCCCAGCGTGCCATGATAGAAGCGTTCACGGCGATTGAGAACAGCCGAAATCCGTTGGCCTTGAAGTAAATGAGGACAAGACTAAGTACATACTATCAACAAACAAACAAGCAACTGTCCACCGCCAAAACACGTCGAATACATTGGCTCGGCCACATCGAGCGAATGGACAATAATGCACCAGCTAAGAGGATCTTCGAATCGCAGCCCCCAGATTCGAGAAGACAAGGAGGACCGAACCTCCGTTTCAAAGACCAAGCCATCGTGGATACCAGAGCACTTGGTCTGGACAACTAGAAGCAGCGTGCCCGGGATCGTAGAGGATGGCTAGAGACTCTTCACGGGTCGGGAGCCCGATAAGTAAGTAACCAAGTAAGACTTTTATTTTTGTAGCTACATTTTAGTCGTATTTACATTATGTAGGTAGGTATATATGTACATAGAAAATGGCAGTGCTGTCGTTCTCTAATTCACTAAAAACTGAATTTTTGCTGCAAAGATAACAAGAGATTTCATATTTGCAAAAAAAAGTGCTTAAAAAGAATATAGTAGAAAGAATTACCTATTCAGATTTCGATGAGTTCGTTTTTTATTTTGTATTGTTTGGAAACTATATCAAATATCCATTACGTAACAGCGTGCCGGATTAAACCTTATGAGGTAATTTTGGATGACCTTAAAACTGGTATCTCGGCTATGACTTGACGAATGTTGATTTTCAACTCCTTAAGAGTCTCCGAAGTGTCTGCGTTAATACGATATTTCCCGTAGACACAAAATAAGTCTGACAGCTTCAAATCGCATGATCAGACTTCCAATTGACATCACTAAATCTCGATATTACGCGGCATCGAAACTTTTCTTACAGTAAAGCTGACATAAGTCGTACTGTGTGGTTTGTGGCACTTGATTCGAACTATGCAAGGCAAGCTCAGATTTTGAGATCGTCGAGGAATCGATAAATTTGGGTCTTCAGCCACATTTGAACATCAGCGATAATTTCCATCGAGCGAGCTCTTCGATGCTGCACAAGTTTTATTACATGCGTATAATGCAGTATTTTTGATTTTCTGTGTTGGAAATTGTGACAATAATCTGGTCGTTAAGTGCGGAACGTGGCAACGGCAGGATCAGAATTTTTTAAAACAATTTTTAAAATAGTTGACAGATTGGTATGTAGTTAAATTGTAAAATAGCAAACCTGAAACTGAACAAATTACAAATTTGATGGTATTTAAGTTTGGCAGCTGCTGTCAAAATAGCAGAACCATCAATGTTCCGAGCCACGAATATATACAAAAAAAAATATATATATAGCTATGGTTTTTATGTCTCATTCTCATAAGTTCAACATAATTCGCCCTAACTTTACTTGAAAGTAAGTAGAAGATAGAAGATTTGACTAGTCTCAAATGGTTCAAAAATAATTCACCCATATTTCTCCAATATACATCTTGGAAAGCTTTCGAGCCCTTTTCCTGAGTGTAGACCAAGAAGAATGCCCTTTGCGAATTCATCCAGATAGTGATCAGATTTTGCGGGGTCATCTCCTTCAGCTTCTATGATCTTGAAGTTCTTAGGGTGAATATACCTACAGTTGGCTGACCTGCTTCAATGTACTCAATCTCAGCTTTAATTTGGTATAAATCAAGACTGCTTCAGTTTGATCTGAGGATCACGGCAAATAGTAGGTTGTTGGAACTTTTGCACATCAGTTAGAATTTATTTATGGTGCAAGGTTGGTCTATAGTCTATATTATTTGTTTCTATTTAGTTTTGAAAAAAAGACAAATATAGGCCTAGAATTGTGTGTCTTATGCTGGAATATTGAAATGGTAGCACCAGGTGCGAAACTACACTTATAGGTGTAAATTCGCACCTGGTGCGGAAACTACACTTATATACAGTAAATTCGCACTCTGTGCATTTCCTGGGGCTTTTGAAATTACACCCTCTTAAGGTTATTTCGCACCGGTGCCCCTTATTTTTATTATTTTTCCCGTGGAATGGGTTGAACTTGGTAACCATTACTTAGTAGACCAGCACACTAACCACTACGATATTAATATATACCTACGATATATTATACACTACGAAGCTAGGTACTTCAATGTGGGTGGATGTGTCGGCCACAATGTGATTACTAATCAAGTTGGTTGTGTTTTAGTCCAAAAGGTCGTTACACACTTGTAGAAGATTTCTTCTGATTAAAATCATAATACAAAAAAAAAACTAATTTTGAAATTGCATGAAGGAATTTCGTATGTGAAAAAGCAAAAACAAAAACACTCGCTAAAATATCGTGGAATATTGCTCCTCCCAATTTCGTAATTTAGTTATTAAATGACATATCCTTACAAAAAAAAAAAAAAAAAACAAAAACAAAGTAAATACCTACACCTAGGTGAACTCAATTAAATTTGTACGGAAATTCGTCAGTCGCCATTAGGGTAGCATGCCCAAAATGAAAATCACGTGAATAAATAGTATCTAATGGAAATCTTAATACACTCTGACATCAGCATTTCCACTTGGATAATCAATTGTAATTAATTTGTCATCAGTGAGATAAACAACCCACCTGACAGGGCCAACGAAATGAAAATTGCGTCATTTCCTTGCTGAATTCCCTTGCTCGTTCTCTTCCGGGTACTGTCAAGTCCCAACGGGCCAAGGTCATCGCCATCGCCATCCATAATTTGTATTCTATTCATGACATTCACCTGAATTCTCATTTGGAATTAGAGCTCTAGAATAATCCTCTTTGAATGAGATAAATCCCGGCACCAACGAATTTTCACCATACCCAACAGTGTCACCTGCGGAACGAAGTAGTTGTATACTGATACTGATGGCCCAAACCAGGACGACCGAATATTTTCATAGACTGAGAGAAAAAGAGCACAAAAAGGAAAATAATGTTCGGGCAAATTTTATTCGACTCATCCCACCCATAGCAGCACCGGAGAAGAGCGAGGCATTGTTCATTCAGTGTATAGCTCATCCATTGTTGGAATCCCAGTATTCTTATGGATTTCAATGAAAATAATGGACGACGACATTCACAGTTGTACTGGCTGGCATGAGTGCTGATAAAACTTGCCAAATCTCACGAATGAAAGTTATCTTTATCTTCGCTGGACACATGAATAATAGAAAAAAGGAACCGACTTGAATGGTAATTTCTGTGCTATTGTAGGTAGTAGGTACATAGTCACATAAGTACTCTTCTTGTCGAAAAGTATACACAACAAATTGAAAAAAGAAATACTACACGACGAATGTACCTACTCGTGCGTTGATAGAAGGGTGGATGTGATAATGGGCCAATTTATCTGAGAAATGGCTTTGAAGAGGAGCGGGCAAGAGAATTCCGATCGATGTCAAGTTGAAAAATAAGAACGATACATCGAGACTATGGCTAATTTATGCAAATGTATGCGATACAGGAAGTGGGTGGTAGGTAAGTAACACTTAACTGAGATTGTTGTGGGTTTCCTTCCTTCTCCTTTTCTATGGAGAATGTACCTATGTGCGTGTATAGATTTGACGAGATCCTAATGAATGGCAAAGAAGTTTTTACTTAAGATACCTAAAGAGCCGTTCATTTATCTGTAAGTGGCAGTCTGTCTGGCGAAGGAGTTTTTGCTACCCCTCCCCATTGAATTGCACATGTTGGGTTCCGCAGGAAAGCTGATGGATGAGTGTACTTTTTATATTTGATGCGGCGAGATTTGTGGATTGTCGGTAGTCGGTTAACCAGTTTGGAAAATAAAAGCCAAATATGTATACCGATGCGACGGCTTTGGAAGTGCAAAGTGAATATTATATTTATTTGTTTTGTAATGTTCTTAGATATGTAGTTAAGTCCGATAAATCTAAGTTGAGGTGAATTTTTGGGTATCTAAACTAACCACTGACTTGTTGGATTGGCAGATAATAATCAAGGTAACCTATGAGGGTATGCTTATACACTTGGACAGACTATCTAACGATTGAACTGCTTTATTCAAATTTTTCCATTAAAACCAACAATAATATATAACCACGATTCAAACACCAATCCAGCAATCAATAGTGGCTAGTCCTGAAAGTTTAAGATTACAGCAAGGTAATTAAAACGAAATGATTTATTAAGTTAACTACAAGCTGAAAGTTTTGAGCTCTAAACTTGACAACTCTTACAAAAAAATTATAATAAAACTAGCTGTACCCGCCCAGCTTTGCCCGTGCACAGGAATTGTATTGCTTAGGTCTTAGATAATAATGTTCTTTCGTAAAATGAGAATAAATCTATTTTCTGGAATTTTCTTTCTGCCTAAACCTGAAATACAGAGCAATACGAAAAAAACAAAAAAACAATCATGGAAATCATAGAAGATGTTTTTTGAATGCGAGGCGTCACCCCCGTTTGTCCAATTTTGGCGTGGCGATATCGATAATGGATGTAATGTATTGGATATATGTATAATGGGCACCCTCTGCATCGCCCTCCCTCTCCTTGATCATGCTACTTGTTTGTAATGCTGTATTTCCTTTCCTCTGTTTCCCTCTTCCTATGGAATACGAACAACTACCTACCCCAAACCTACACTGTTACCATACACCATATCGAATGAAATTCTGAAATGAAACCTGTTTTGTATTATAGGTACGTCTCTTCTCTTATGAAGATTATTAATATACCCCATGCCATACTGCAGCACGCACGACGCACCCCATCCCCATCCTGCATGCATCGGACATACGATTATAATATACATACCTACATTACATATACAGCTGACCATAGCACTCACTGCGAAAACAAATGAACCCTTTTCGAATGTGTAGTATACCTACGTATTGTTTTTGTTTGACGATCCCAAAAGTATAAACATCCATTTGTAGCAAGGTATATGTGTATGTATATATTTTCACTACAGAAAATACATTTTGGCTAAAAACTGTTCCTAAGGACGTGGCTATAAACGACGTAGCCTATAGCAGTCTTACAGTCTTAAAGCACATTTTAAAAAAATTTCATCGAAATCTGTCCAGTAGTTTTCGAGTTTTTAGGTGACAAAGAAAAGTCCTACAGTTTTATTATATGTAATAGATTATTATAATAAAATTAACAACCTAAAAATAACCCTAGACCTAGAAATATAGGCCAGATAAGGTAAAATGAAAATGATCGAACGACATTGTTTCGCCAATATTATGGCCTCTGTATACGTAGCAAAATTTAATTCATAGTAGCAAAGTCAAATTTTTGATATTCTATGTTAGAGATATTATCACTCTACTATGTAATTCCTCAAAGCTAAACCAAAACTCCGGTTTCATCATATACCAAAATCTTAAGTTTGCTAAAATGAGGTAAATTTCTTTCACTTTTGAGGTTATGGCACCAAACGAAAGCATTAAAGTTGAGCAATGCGCCTACAATTACATTTAAATATTCCATTCTTTTAGCTATGGAAAACAAATTCCAATTCTAGTGTGAGCTCTACCTACTTCGAAATAATTAACCCCAAAAGTTTGCAACAGAAATTGTGATTAATCTAGAATATATAAGGAGATCATCTGAATTTCCTAAATAAGGAGATCATAGAATAAAATAGTACGAAACAGATGTATATCTGAAATCTCAGCATTATACAAGGTGGGCCAAAAGAAGTCGTCCGATTTTGTATGGCTTTTTTTTTCTAAATGAAAAACTTCGATTCTGTTTTTTGATTATGTTTATTTATTGGTTTTATTGGTTATTGGTTTATTATTAAAGGTTAAAATAAACATAATCAAAAAACAGAATCGAAGTTTTTCATTTAGAAAAAAATGAGAGCCAAACAACATCTGATAACTTCTTTTGGCCAACCTTGTATTAACATATCGTGGTCCGAGAATTGTTTTGTTGTATACGCCATTTGGACGATTTTAAGAAATCGCATATGTAGATATTAAGGTTTACGTTGAAATTAAAAGAAAACAAACCGCTGACGTTTTTTTTTTTTATATTTTTAATATTCTTTCAATTGTTGTCCTCCAGGTCCAGACTTCTCAATCGCTTTTAGTTTTCAAATTATTAAGGTTTTTTTTTCCAAAATCAGTTTGTCGTATACGCCAAGAAAATGAAGGGCACGAGTACCTACGATAACTACGGCGCCAAAAATTGATAACGGTATTTTTTAGAGGGGTTAAATACAAGCATTTTTTACTATGGGAGGGGGGGTCTATCTGGCTTCACTTAGGCGGGAGAGGCAATTTAAAAAAAATAATACTTAAAATGAAAAAAAAAAAAAAATAATTTTATAAATAATGGCAACACTTACAATAAAGGATTTTAGGATTTTTGGAAGCCAGGAATCTGTTCTTTGATATTATTTTTAAATCAAGTTATAGCTGTTAATAGTTTTTGAAAAAAATACTTTCAAACTTGAAATTTAAGGAAAAAAATTAAAAAAAAAATTTGTATGTTGATTTTTTCAATATTGAGAAAGTAGATACTTAATTTGTTGGTAGTTTTTACTGACTAAATCAATACTTAATCGAACACTGAAAACCAGTTTGATTTATGTCCTCTAGTTTTTGAGAAAATTGAAAATTACTTTTATATGTCGGTCCGCTTAGAGTACAAATTGCTACCCTTGCGCCTTGAAATGTGTATGGGGGGGGCATGCTACCCCCCATAAACCCCCCTGCTTGGGGTCAATGTTGGATTTTGGGATGGGTGCAAGGCTGAGTATATGCAAACTTTCTTTAAATTATATAGTTTACCCAATGTGTCAACAACATTTTTCAGATACAGTCTCTGGCCTGAAATTTCACATTGGTAGACAAAATTTTGTTGATTTGCATTTTACACAATTTAGAACGGATTCCTGGCTTTGAAAAATACTATAGTTCGTTGTTGTAAGTGTTGCCATTGTTTTTTAATGATTTAAAAATAATATGAAAGAACAGATTTCGGGCTTTCCAAAATTATATAGTCGTTTATTATAAGTGTTGCCATTGTTTTTTAATGTATTTTTTTTTCCATTTAAAGTAATTTTCTTTAAATTACCCCTCCCGCCTAAACGGAGTAAGATAGACCCCCCTCCCATAGTAAAAAGTGCTTGTATTTAACCCCTCTACAAAATACCGTTATAAATTTTTGGCGTACTCTCCCCAAATGAAGAGTTGCTTAAGCTACATACATATACACGTACGACAAAATAATAATATCGAAGGTCCACGCCCCTTTTTTATTTAAATTTAAATTACAAATTAAAACGGCCAAAGGTGGGGGGGGGGGGGGTTTATTGCATCATAAACGTCCTCACAGGTGTAATGTATATTTGTTTTATTTTTAGCAACCTGGAAAGTAATACACAACTACCTAACTCGTATTTTGTGCACAAATCGTTTCAGCAGTTTCCTCTAAATGCATAAATTATTATGTATTGCTAATAAGTAATTAACATTATAAACTATTAAATTGTATTCAGAGATTCACATGCATATCAAATATTGTAGAACACACTCAAACTCTCTGAAAGTTGTATTTTTTTATTCCAATATTTTTTAGCGATAATACGCTAATTCCTTCAGCATTTGATCCCCATGTCTGATAATTCCCTAACTACAAACTCATATTCAAAAGCTCTTAAAAATCTGTATGAATTATTCAAAGCAAAAAAAAAAAAGTACAAGGAAACTTATTCCAAACTCAGCAAAGACTTTTTTTTCAATTTTACTCGGATAATCCTTATTTGAAATATTTTTCAATTTTATCCCTCATTCTGTTAAAAAAAAAAGAAGGAGATACGATGACACCTGCATCCACTGTAAAGCAAAAAAAAAACTGAGAAAGATGAAAGTAAAATAGCGCAGAGGAAGTTAAAGATGTTCTCCTACATAAAGCGCACAGCTTCAAGATAAGGCATGTTCAAATACTCATTAACGAAAGTTTTCTCTTGAAATTTTCATTCTACTAAGTTGATGGTACTTGAAGGCTCTGCCACCCGCACACACACAAACATACAGCCACGTGAACAACGTCAAAGCCAAAGAAAGAAGAAGAAACGTTCGGAAAAAGTAAACGAAATTGGGTTTAACGTGCACACAAGGTGGATGGCTTAAAAAGTTACCTGCATACAATTTACCTAGAAAAACTCAGCAAGCTTCCAAATGAGATATAAGAATTTTTGCCAGTATTGTAGTAGCTGTTGTACACCAAGGACTTCAAGACTGATAGCTCCTTTAAGCAGCTACTACTTCTCTTTGCATGTGCATGCAAAATCCAAAAAATGCAACGAATCGTTTCATTTTTGCTGAAACTTTCAAGACGCAGATGCACCACCTTACCTTCAAGGAAGACTGCGAAATTGAGTTGAAATCTGGGCTAGTAGGTGCGGAAAGTCATTGAAATGTTGATGATACTGTTGTAGGTTGTGGATTGTGGGTGGTGATTAAGACGAGCTAGAATAAACTTGCAGTTTCGATGATAGAACAGCAACTCGTATGCCATTCTGGTGTAATCAGAAACAGTAGTAACATACTTCCTGGTGACGCATATATTCACAAGGTTCTTTAGATACAGAGCGCACAGGTGAACGTTGTGCACTTGACGCGAGTGAGAGTGGGAAACTAGGCTAAAAGGACTCCCGCACGTTGATGATGCTGGGTATTTTCAGACGTCAACTACATCTCCGTGGGGAGTTCATAATTTAGCGCGAGCAAGTGGTCTCTTGGGCTAGATTTTAAACAACGAAGGATACAGTGGATAAGGATAGAAAAGAGGAAGCGGAAAGAATAACTGAAAACCCGCCATGGTTTTTGGTGCAATCGTGCTCAATTGGGTGGAAATGTTGAACGGATTGCTATTTTATTTTTTTTGTATAAATAATTATAGCAGATAGTTGGGTGGAATATAATATTTTGAACTACAATGGGATACCTAGTTGGGATTTTTATTTTTTGTGTCTAGAAATAAATCTGTGTAGAAGGCATTGTCGGTGTGTTTCAATGGGTCTGTGGGATGATGGATCAGATTGTTTTTAATAAGCTTGTCCTCTTTCTTGAGGCGAAAGGGCGATTTATAGTTATGTGGGCTAAATTTGAGAGGCGAACTGCTCTGAATATTAATGAAAATGTGGGGTCGGTTAACTAGACATATTGCTTATGGTGAAGCTACGTCATAATTTCTGCCTGATGTTGAAAATGATGAGTTCTTGATTTCGGAATTATAAGAGCATTAAATAACTTTAGAGAAAATCTGTTCAGTACATATATTTCACTTTTTGAAGACGCGATGGATCAAATTTAATATTCGTCAATACTTTTACACTTGCAAGTTCGCTCAGATTATTATCAAATAATCAATCTCTTCAGCAGCAGTTTTCTTCAAATTGAGAGGCGGAAAGCGCATTGCAGGTGAAGAATATCAAGAAGAAGAAATCTACTAAAAAGTGCTTAAGGTACAAAGTGTGTCAATTCTGTTTCGTGATGAAAAATATCTACGTGATGTAGCTCGACCACCTTCGATTAGTAGCGTTAATCGCATTTTGTTGATCTAAGTTCACAAGTAGACAAGAATAGACTAGTACGCAAATGGATTACTTTCATGCTAATTGCTGCATTTACTGCTACTTGATTGTAATAGATATCTAGTGATAATGTGCAGCAATAATATGTCCATAACCGAATTTGCAAACGCATGCGATTCTTTGCATACGACTGAGGCAGTTAAAATGGATCGCTTTATCCAGAGTATTTCATACTTTACGAGCATTTAGCCCTAATAAAAGATAACGTAAAGCAGAAGTCTCCATTTGTTTCCAATAGCTTTTTGAAGCAGTACAGACCCATCGGACAGGGATGATTAAGGTCTTGTACAATATTTCCTTATTTCTGCGAGAGAGGGCTTTACTTCTTAGATGCCTTCTTAGCCCGAAGGAACAGCGATTGGCAATTGTAGAGCCTATGGGTTGGGTAGACAAATTCTTTAACTATGTACTTCGAAGTTATATCTGTCCACTGTGACGTTTTGTCCGAGTCGCTATTGATATGAGAGTCCTTTCTCGATGACTGAATAGACTTCGTTTTGACCTCATTAACAATGCTCCGTTTCAATGCTTGCAAACGCGCCATTGACAGCTCGCTGATTTCACATGATAGCGCGTCACCTTGTCTTAAACCTTTTCGATATCAAAGGATTTCGTGGTATTCTTTCCCACTTTGACGGAGCAGCGAGATTTCTATCATAGGCAACCTTGAACCTTGAAGTCGATAAAGAGGTGGTGTGCGAAAATAACTAGTTCAATTTTTTGGGGTTTCGACCTTCAGGTCACAGGGGACATCTCCAATAGTTCAGATTTGATGAACCTGTTAGTGATAAAAACTCACTACAATTGATTTCATGTTTACCCAGAAAACTAAAAGCAACCCTTAACAGTAGTTTGCTGCACAAACGTCACATGATATATTCGAACGAATTTTTGGACTTTCCATAATAATATTAATAATTATATTAATATAATGATTGGTTTAAACATAAACACCTAAACCACAAGACAATTAATTTTTTTTTTGTTCTATTTTATTTTCTAATTTTTGCTTGATTTTCTCTAAAATCATCCTATTTCCATTCACTTGAAACGATTTAATTTTCTGCGAGAATTGATGGTGCTTCAATGTAAAACCATCATTTATGTCGAAAATCCAACACAAGTCTCGCTTGTGTAAACATCGACATAAATAGACAAAAATACATGTGTACCTAATTAAATCAATTTCAATAACGAAGTATTTGTTTTCAATTTTTTGTTTAAATTACTTTTAAAATTCCAACGATAATCTTATAGTGAACCAAATTTATTTTTCGGAGAAATATATATATTAAAACTTATTTTATGATATTTCTGAGAATATAATTTCACTTTCCGTCGAGTTTCGCAAAACTTTCCTTACAGCCTAATATTGGGGTAAATGAATTTTTATTTAAAAATAAAATCAATAATGTGACAGGACTTAATGGACTTTAAATGGAATTTACAGAACACAGATATATACAGTTTATTGTAGATAAATGCTGATGGTTCATATCTCCGAATATTTTTTATCCAACCACAGAATGTTGATTTCTGGACTGAAGAAAATAAGGATTTGAAAAGTGCGGGCGATGTTCTCAACAAGTAATTGCTAGGGGCACTTCTGGGAGATGAAGATTTCATGGAACTCGAATGTATTTTATTAGAGAATAATTTTCCTAATGCTATTCCATCCAATACATCTGATGGAAATAAAAGGGAAAATTATTACTACTTCTATAGAAAAATCTGTTCGCTGTTAAAAGAAACATAAGAATTCGAGCTGATCAGTTGAGACACCTTCCGATTTTTTTTATACCCTCCACAGGAAGGTATATTCACTTTGTCATTACATTTGTAACGCCAAGAAGGATTCACCGGAGACCCTGTATTTTCTGAATTAGGATCACATGCTGAATCGATCTGAAATTTTGGGAGAAGTATTATTTTTACAGTCGTCAGGTTGGTATTAAAAATGGTCCATGTCGGTCATGTAGTTCTGTTACCTACCATACAAAGCCAATATTTGACCCATGTGTCTCTCTGTCTGTTGAAAACACGATAGCGTGCAAACGAATCGACCTAGGCGAATGAAATTTTGGGAGAAGTATTATTTTTACAGTCGTCAGGTTGGTATTAAAAATGGTCCATGTCGGTCATGTAGTTCTGTTACCTCCCATACAAATCCAATATTTGGCCCATGTGTCTCTCTGTCTGTTGAAAACACGATAGCGTCCAAACGAAACGACTTAAGTGAATGAAATTTGAGTGAGAGGACTTCTACTTACCGTCGTCAGGTTGGTTTTGAAAATGGGCTATGTCGGTAAAGTAGTTCTGATACCTCCCATACAAAAACAATATTATACCCATGCGTGTATAACTGTATACATAGGTACTAGCTCCCATGGCAAATATTTTGGATGACTTTTAGGTATGCAGTGGAGCGTATTAAGCATCGGCCAGGCCGATGATAACACTTTTACTTGTTTTTAGATATTTTAGGACGACGACGCAATATCAAAAATTATTAATAAAACAAACATAGACGGACGACCCAAAAATATACTCTTGAAAATAATTGAAGACAAAAAATATCTATACGTTACGAAATGTGATATTTTGAAATATCTTAAGATTTTTATCGTATCAACAGTCGATAAGTTTTTAAACATTAGACTTTATTGGGACACAGACATCGGAATACAGTCAGTGAAAAACACAACAACTGCAAATCACTGTGAAAAAATTCGATATGTACTGCATTTCAATGATAGTGTTAACAAACAAAACTGCACCTCGATTCGGCAAGCTGTTCAAAATTGGTCCAATCGTTGAAGGATTCAGAAAAAATTCTTTCCGATGAAAGAATTTTTTTCTATTGATGAACAAATTTTTGCAACGAAGGTCAAGAATCATTTGAATTAGTACTTGCTGTTTAAGCGCCATACACAAGCTTTTTTTGCAGATTATATCTAGCAATTTTTGAGCTCGAAATCTTGACAGAAAGTCAGTATCATACCCCCGCGGAACGAAATGAGACGCTTTACGCTTGAACAACGTTAGGAAATATTGAAAACTTATTTGTGCTGTGTAGCCAAAACATTGCGTTTTTTGAAAATAAGTTTTGGCTGAAATGAAGCACCCACCGCGCCTGCTGTACCTACACAAGTTTGTGCAAAAAGTTCTGAGACTGGTATGCTAGTGCACGTTATTGTCGAGAAGCCAATGCACCCACAGGGAGTAACAGTTTGGTTCGGATTGTGGAGTGGCGGCATCATTGGACTATTTTTCTTCGAAAATGAGGCTGGGAACAACATTTTAGTTTTAGTCAACGGTGGGCGTTACAGAGCCATGTTAATCGACATGGCGTGCCATGCTACACAGCCCATGCCAAAATCGATATTTTGCGCACCAAATTCCCAAATCGTGTTATCAGCCGTCTTGGCGATGTCAAATGGCCGACCAATTTGGATTTTTTTTTGTGGGGAACCGTGAAGGACAGATATTATGCCCAATCCGGAAACGATTCAAGCACTTAAGGCCAATATCATCCAAGCTATCCGTGAGCTACAGCCCGAAACAATCAACAAGGTCTTGTAAAATTGGAGTGACAGAATGCGCTACTGCGAAGCCAACCGAGGCAGCCACTTGAACTTGAATGACGTTGTGCTCTATAATCAGTTGGAATGTTTGCTAATACTGATAATATATGGAAAAACTATATAATTTTGTTAATTTTATTGCAGTTTTAAAAAGAAACTTGTATTTGGCCCACATTCAATGATAAAAGATCCAGCTTTCAGCGGAATTTATCGATGCACTTGCATATTCAAAAGTAGGTTCATACTTAAATTCATATAGAAGCACACAAACTAAAGGTAGATAGCAATAGCATCTCTTTCTCTGTTATGCAGTAAATCTTCATATGAAAGAGTATAATACTTAAAATAAATTCCACCGTAAATAAGAAAGTTTCTCTTAGGTAGACATCTTAAAAGCGAAAGTTACTCCTTTTATTATGGAATCACTTTCAGTATCACTGAAGCTAAAGCACTCTCATGATGAGATACATCGAAAGGAGCATTCCTGCAACAAGTTCTTTAAGCCCACATCAACTTCTATGATGGGATACTACTCGTACACTCAAGGAAATATTATCAACGTATACCTCTCCCTTAACGTGTATCTCTGTGATTTTTTTATCGTGCACACTCATAAAATACTCCCAATGACGCGTTCAAGTTCCTTTGAAGAATAATAATCCCTAAGTACTAAAACCTACAGCGATAGTGATGGCACTTAGAAGTCTCCCTTCTTCTTCCTATTATGATTTCTAATACTCAGCCAATAAAATTCTAAAGGATCCTATTACCGCACACAAGTGCGCATTCCAATAACTCAAGTACGGCTTTCGAGAAGAACTCACCTTTGGGGTGGAAAAACAAAAATAACTATAAAATTATTTGCTCGTGAAAAATTGTCATTTCCTCCCCGTGCCGGTCGGTATAGCATTTGATTGATCCACTCACACACATTCTTATCAAAGACAAATCCTGTCATGCATAAGAATTTGGAATGGAAAATCAATAGATTTAGATGTGTGTTGTTGCCGTCTAAGGGGTTACCTTACATGTCGAGAGGTGGTGGCTTGAACGGAAAAAGAAAATACTAACCTCTTAGAGCAATACCTGCCATCATATTTAAGACTCAACAAGGGACTATACGGGGACAGCACCGAATTTATGAACAACCATAAAAAGTCCTTAAAATACGTCATATATATACCGAACTGATGAAAGCAGGACGCTGTGCATGTACTCCAGTGAACCACATACGCAATGAAGCGGGCTCAGCTGAAATCTATTAAGGGGCGAGATCGGAGTGTATACGAGTATCCTTGTTTTCGTTTTTATAACCCACTTACATGAAGCTTTTAGGGCAGTAAAATTGTTTCTGTGTGGTGATTGCAGGGCCGAGGTGTGGTGGGGGGGGAACGAATGGCAAATGGGTAATGGGGTATAACGGTGGCTTAAAGTGAGGGCGGCGGCGGGAGCGATACAGACCTGAACGATGAAAATGAACAGCGACAACGACGCCTACATAAACGCGAGGGTGACTCTATACAATTTTTTTATGGAATCCAGACGCCAATGTTTGCTTTTATAGAAAAAGGACTTTCCGCTGAATGGCATTTTAATATTTTATTCGCTTGGATACGAGTTTTTTTTTTCGCTGGCCTCGTTCTCAACTGCAGCCGAAAAATGTCTCCGGTGTTTTTTTTTTTTTTTCTGTGATGAAAGTTATGATGGTTGCCTTTGGCAGGGTTGATAACTGTGGTGAATGTCCTTTCTCCCAAGTGATGTAGAGAATTTTCTTTAATCAGTTCTGAGATTTTTTCTTCTCTGGCGATGCGTAGATTTTATGATGCCATCGTTGAGGGACAATTTAAAGAATTTTAGTTTATTTTTTTTTCTTTTCAGAAATCACTTTAATGGAGGGACATTGTAGAAAGAAGCGAAGAACAGAAAAAAAAATGGATGTGTACTTCATCCCTGAAGTGAAAAATTCCTTTTAAACTGGTTACTATAGCTATGTTACAGCCATGAGCACAAATTTTACACATCTGGCCAAGCGTGACAAGGCTGCATTCTTATGTGGATCGAATGTGTGCACTTGTAGTCAGTTGTTCCTGTCAACGATAAATTCTTATCACATGAACCAGTGCAGGTCCGGCGTGTGTGTGTGTCATGTGAGTGAATGTGTCTGTTGGAGGTAGGACATGTTCACTTGACAGAGTAATGGAGCACAGAATCGGAATATTGGAGAATTATTGTATCGGACATGGACGTTGCCGTTGCCACCAAGGCAGAGAGATGATTGCGATGTTTTCGATTCGTTACATTACAATTTCTTTTTTTTATTTCATTTGCTCTCAACTCCGGGGTCTTAATTACTTTCCCATTAACAAAATTCAAGTAGAAAGAGCAATTCACAAATTTAAAAACATATACTGCCTTAAATTTTGTCAGTAGCTATGCGATTTGCCAAGTTGCATTAACGTAAACCACTAAATATCGCTTAGCTATTGGTAACTAGTTGCGAATTTTGCCATTTTGTGAGGTTACTAGACCCGTGAATATTCTCTAGTACCCATCGGGATTAAGGAAAGAATTGATAACGTTTACAGCAAGCTTTAAAACACGTTAAGTCTCTTTGCATTCTTTGAAACGGAAACCAGCCCCTATCAGAGCTTATATAATTATATCAGAAACACGCTTGTTAAAGTTTTTGGAGAAGAAAACATATCAAAGAGAACTAATAGCTACGGGTCATTGCAGAGATTTCGTTCATTTCCATCCAAGATCTGAACCTGAAGTTTGTCAAAAAAATCGATTTCGACTACACAGAAAGAAAGACACTAACACCTATTGGTATTCTTCTGAATTCTGCTGTTGAAAAAAAACTTATAGTGGAAAGTAAGCCAGACATCAGTAGAAATGACAAAAGCAGGCGTACACTTTCGAAAAGTTTAATCTTTACAGTTTTTAATGAAAGTTTGTTTATGTCAAGACCCAACATATTTAACGTAATATTAGCCTAAGGTTATTTTCAAGGTCTTGCTCAGGTTGTTTAGCTTTGTTTCGAGGTCGAAAGGTGATCGTCGAGAAATAACATCTGAACGAAGTTTTTTTATGTCTACCATCGACAAAAACTCAAAAACAAGCTACAAAATGTACGTTGGTTTTTCTTGCTTTTCCGTAAATAAGAACCCAAGCCAACAAAATGCTTGTAGGAAGATTGAGCCAACTATTTTTTGTATCTATAGCTGTCTCGCATTTTTGCATTAGTTAAGTTCACGTTGTGAAAGGAGTGAGTTCATTACAATGAAATAGCCGCAATAGCAGGCCTATCGCTATCCCTGGGGAAATTTTGCGGTCAGAATCTAAACCTATTCGCCCAAGCACTTAATTTCCATACAGATGGTTTAAATTTCGTTTGAGACACCAACCTCCTCTACATTTTCGAAGAAGTACCTTTCAAGGTGCATATTGCAGTTCCGAGCAATGGCTTGTCATTCACAGAGGAGATGAGCAATATCCTCTCACTCACAATAGATGACTGCAAGTATATTCGTATTCGTTAAACATAATCTCCTATCGTGCTTTCTCAAAAGGCAATGCCCTGAGAGTATCCGGCTATTCGTAAACTTGATCTGCGGAGTTTTTACAATTCTTGAAATTTTTTTCACATCTAACTCAGGCCACAAGGCCATTGTGAACCTGTAACCATCTATATGAGACCGGCTTAGGTCTGCCTTATTTATGTTTTTATCGAGGATAATTCTTTTGGCCACTACCATTGACGGTCTTATGCCTTCAATTAATTTTAATTCTGTTGTCGACTATGCCTGAACTTTGGCCCTTTCGTTATACAACTGTCAATATCACAGTGTCCATTAGCCCAACACAATCTGATGGGCTTGCAACTGCTAACTAATTAAGATTTGATGATGTAAGACTCTATAGCGCCTGACTATTATTGTACACTCAGAGAAAAATCGCAAGCTAAAATGAAGTATGCTCAAGCTTGATTTTAGATTTTTTCATTCTTACGTGCTAAATCTTAATATGACACCAATAATTGTTCTTGAAATAAGCCGAAACAATCTTAAAAGAGGACATTGAAACACAAATGAGCTCTTGAGTTAGTTTTTTTGTTCTTGAAATAAGCCGAAACAATCTTATTTCAAGCTTGTTCATGATTGAAACAAGCGCAACAATATTTAAACTGCATGCGCATGTACTTTATTTTGATTTCTATTCGCTCCTAAAATTCACACTCACTTACTGAGTGAATTCTCATAAGGAAACATTGAAAATTTAATATTATTACCTATGATATCTACTGATGTGAAAGGTGAATGAATGATGTGATGATATATTATAAGATGGTAGGTAATTAAGATCTTAGGTTTAGATCTTGAATACCCAAAATACATTTTTTTCAGGCATCGCATAATGTAAGAACCACATTCTTAAATCAATCCCGAAACAGGGTTGAAGTAAGATTTTTTGGTCTTTATTTAAGAATTTTCGAGCTTAAATCAATCCCGAAACGGGATTGAAGTAAGATTTTTTGGTCTTGAAAAAACGAGCTCAAAATAAGATATTCGTACTTGAAATAAGATTTTCCGAGATTACCATACTTTCGTCAACGAACGAGCTTGATCTGACACTGATATTCTTGATTTTAGCTCGTTTTTCCTCTGAGTGTAGATGGCGATATTCTTGTTGGATAATGATCCCATTTCAGGTAGTTTCATAGCTTTGAGTACGGCCATCATGGATCACTGCATGTGTCCGGAAGTCTCATTACCACGCGTCTATATCTCTAGAGTATATTCCCGGCCCCGTACCCTATTATTTACTTTCCGTAGTTATACACCCACACGTTATTCCTTTGAGAATCCTCTCTACCAGGGTGCCTACAGTACTTTCATTAGTAAGACGTCGAAATGGTTGATTCGTCCTAACAATTTAGCAAACTTCACAGCAACAATCGACTTTATGGATCATCCACTGCACCATTATTCGAAACCGGAATAAAATGGAAAGCAAAATTGATAAATTACATGGCATCCTTCAAGAGTTATGATTTTGTTTAAATCCACTCAATATTTACGACAGACATGGTAACATCCATTTGCGTATCTTCAAATCTTAATCGTTCAACACAACCCCACAGCTATAGCAATAGCCTTATTAATCAGACAACCGGTACCCACAAGTAACCTACATCTAAAGTAAAGATCTAGACGATAAATTTAATATCGAATAAAAATCCCTCTTCGATTTGATTCGTCAATTTCTCAGCAACCAATTTATTCTCGTGTTTATATGCCAAACACGATGACACCTATTTCCCGGTAGCAATTTACTAAAACAATTTACAATCGTAATATAAGATGCTATCGCTCCCATAAATGAAATAAACGCGTTAAGCACCAATTTCCGTATCTAATAGATGTTTTATTTTTTTTTTCTCTCTTTTTTAATGCGCCCATAAACACACACACATTCCACACACAAACATACAGGAGAGAGAAAAAGCATCGCATTCGTAAACCTAGAGGCAATAAATTGCCAATGCCACCGATTTCAATTCACAATGTGTATTTTATTTTAGCGACCCACCCTCCGCCTCCTTCCGTGATTTAAGGTGCGTCACCATATCAATAAATTCCCTAGATATATGCGTTTCCAGAATTGTATATATTTTTTTCCTATGTCGCTCATTTTAAAATGCATAGAATCTATGCAACAAAAAGCTCTCATGTTGGCAAAATCCCTGAAAATAAAACCAATTTCCAAAATTATTTGGAGAGGAAAATATTGGGAAAAACTGTTGGAAATTTCAAAAGCCACATATCACGCCCTCTTTCGCCATTCGGTCGGAAAATGTACATAGATTTGGGTAAATTGACGAAGCAAAAAAAAAAATATATATACCTATATAATAATATATATGTAGATATATAAATTCTAAAATTTATTCCGTACACAGCTGGTACCCACCGGGATGTTACCGCAGGAATGATATGAAATAAAATATATACTCCATCTCAATGCTAGGCTATATCCACAAACGTAGATGCATAAATAGCATCCATATGTAGAAATCCTAGAACCGGAAGCTCTATGCAAAGCGGTATTCAATTTTCCATATTGAGCGTGTCGACAATATTCCCTCTTGCCGAAATTTTCTGTAGAAATTGAGAAGAATAAAACACATTCGCATGCATTCTTTAGATTGCAGCATTTGCTCAATAAATGAAGCCCTTCCGACCGACGACGACGCCGCCGTCTTTTCTATACAGAAATTCCATTCATACTTGCACCATGCACAGCACAGTCATTCAGAGTGCACAGTCAAAACTTTGACAGGATGTTGGGTGTGCGACTGTGCGGTGCGTTGCATCGGAAAGTAGTAACGTTTTGGGCGAGTTTTCCATTTTTCTAAACGACTTTACGAAAACCCACGTAAATTAAAGAAAACTTGCACAAAATTCCATCCTTCATCCTTCGGATGCATGTGTGTACGTCAATCTGCTTGATGTTTCTTTATACCACCTACAATCACACATATGCCAGCGTTGCATTGTTGATGCACGCTGCTTACCATGAATTATGCAAATTACTTTTAAACAGAAAAGAGCCTGTGAAAAACGAAAAACAGGATAAAAGGGATAAAACAACAAAAATTGTCTACCGAGACTAGCATGAAGGTTGAATAGAAATATTGTTCATTTCTGTTCTTTCTTTGCGTACACGTCGCCTATTCCACCACTTGATGTTGGCCATATACAATATACATAGTATATAGTAGACAACATGGATGTGGTTAAGAGAAAGAAAGAGAAATCTATGAGATGACACGAAATGCCACGAGAAATGAAAAGATAATAACAGACTCAGATCTCAGACACGCATAAACACCCGGCACTCCCCTCTCTTTTGATATTGTGGTGCTCTATCTCTAACTATTAGTGAACTAGGGAATACAATATGTGTATACCCACATCATGGGTGGTGATGCGTCACAGTTTTTGTTTGTATCCTTTTCTTTCTGTTTAAGTGTCGCAGTGATATAAAGGTATGACGGCGGGCAAATTACACGAATAAAGACTCCCGAAAAGAGTGTGTCACGTCATGAAAGACAATGAGCTGAAGGAGGAATTTTTTTTATGATAAAAGTATCCTGAGACTAAAGCGGCCCATAGACACTACACTTGTGTCTGCACCGGTGTCGGTGTACGGAAATGTGTGCTGTGTGTGGGCTGGTGCGCACACCGATTTTGGTGTCAGGCACGGTGCGAGTAAAATCAAAAGTTTTTGATTTTTGGTGTCGGTGTCTCGATCGGTGTGATGTGTATGGCGGAATGCCACACCGGTGTCAGTACACCGGTACAGACACAAGTGTACTGTCTATGGGCCGCTTAAGTTAATGATACAGACGTAGATGACTGTTTGCGTCACGCATTCTCTTTATTAGATGAATGTTGCACAAGGATGTTTTCACCCATGATGTTAAAAGGGAGGCACGTGGCTATTTAATTTGAAGGAAATTTAAATTTATTAGCACTATGGCTTTATATGCGGCAAATTGTACTGGCGATCGGAAATCTTCTATCGGGGTTGTGGGATCAGTTACTTTATAAATATATTTTTCGTTACTTGATAGGATCTGAATATACTTCGTTCGTGACACCAACGAATGCCTCAACCACTGAACTACGGGGCCAAGGGAACATGTCAAACATATGTTATAGAAGCAATAAAAGGACTACAACCCTTCCATATGGGCAACTCAACGAAGTTGCTACATTCGCCAAATGGCGAAATCTTTACCTAATGTATTTCAAGCAGTGCTAACGCCATTCAATTAATATTACAACATTCTTTTTAAAAGCGCTGACATCCATGCATTCATGGACAGTTAAGCATAAGCAGCTATAACTGACATTTGCGCATCCACAATGCATTGCCAATCAGTCATGCATTCTTTCAGCACCCTTCAAGCAATCAAATTCAGAGAGAAAATATATCAAATTAGGTATTAGTAAGCAGGTGGAAAAAATGATGAACTGGCCATCACAGGCTTAGTAAGTAGTAACTCCTTACCTGAACCCTTCTTTTATACTCTCTGTTACGGATGTGTAAGGATTTAAAAGGCGAGCGAAACTTCATTAAAACAACGTCAATCAGCTTTAAATTATAACATTCTTTATTAACTATAAATTACTTTAAACTAAAACGCGTCCACATAAGCAACATGCTTTCATCAGTTCTTTATCACTCATCATCGTCGTCTCGTCAATGCGGCCACTCTTCAACTGCCACTGCACTCATCTGCTGCAGGCATTCATCGTAGCGAAACATGTTTTTGCTTGTCAACTACTACTACATACTACACACACTACTGATACATTGGGTTTCTTAGTATTTGCACCGCTACAGATGCTAAAAAAAAAAACAAAAAAAATTGGAATAAAATATTTTGTTGTCACCCTGTACTGCGTGCGGAATTCGAAATTTGTATTTTCGAAACGTTCAGGCATTTTGTGAGCGGAACCAGTATTTGTTCTCCTTTTGCTCTCTCTCGGCCTATTTGCCATCCAAACCACAATTCGTCGGTTTTTTCTTCCTGTGACCGTCCTGCGAAATATAGTCATACGCAGCCAGCATTCCTTTTTTTTTGCCCAACCATCGTGTTCCTAAAATCCTAGGCCCCATTGCGTAAGCGTAAGTCCGCAAATAATTAAAACCCGAAACCATTCGAAACGAGTTACGAAGTTTTTTATTTTATGTAGTGGTAGATATCGAATTGCTGTGAAAACCCACCAGGAATATTATAATAAAAAAAATAGTTAATTGTCTGAGATTATCCAGGTAATTGCCCTTAAATAAAGCCATTGCAGCACTCTGCTTGTCGGATAATACCGCTAGCGAAACAAACGCACAGGCAGAAACACTACATACGTCTAAAACACCACACGTAGAAGTCCGGTAACCTGCAAGAGAACTCCAGTGAAAACATCAACAAGTACAAGACATCCCGAACACCCTTTGGAGACTTTTCCCGCATCAACGAAAAGACCATCTCAGCTTGCTTCGCCAACGACGAGCGTTTTCAGTCATTGCATTGCAGCTACGGTGGCTTAGCAGTAGCATCCTCAACAATCGCTGATCAGAGCCAAAACCGATCTTCGTTTTGTTGTGCTAGTGGGTGGTTCGGGTGTTTTAAAAAAAAACTTCGTGCGGCTGGCGGTGTGTCAAGTCTGTGCGGTTTTCGACGACAAGTGGGTATTTATGTTCTTGGTTGCCGTGTGTTATCGGTAAGGTGTTCGGTGGAAGTTTTGGGTGTACCGACAAAGGCATGATCCAGGATAGTCAATCCTAGTGACGGAAATAAGTTTTACCTCTCCGAAAATAAAAGAATCGCTGAGATAACCCTTTTATGTAAGTGGTCAAAAAAAAAAAAGAGAATATACAATAAAATTAGAATCTACCCTTAACGTAAAAGAAAAAAAAAAAAAATTTTTGTTTGCTATCTAACCCTAACGTAAAATTTAATAAGGAAATTTATTTAACGTCAAATAAGTGAAATATTTACCTAATTTAAAAAAAAATTCATTTGACCATTTTCGTCTGACAAAAATTGGCTTTTACTATTACTTCTGTTGATCGTACGTAAAAAAGTTACTTAACATAATTTTTAGAAAATTTCTCAAGGATAAAAATTTTATAAAAAAAATTTGTTTAAGTAAAAAAAATGTAACAACTAATTTTCAACATGTTGAGTTAAATTTGCACTACTGTAACTACAAATATTTTTCAATTTTGTTTTTCTGAATTAATAGTACAGTGATCTTAAAGACGAACACATAATACATAAACTATACCAATTCAGATTTTTGAACATACCCTAGTCTTAACGAAGAAAAGTTCATCATACCCATACGTCTACTTCTTCGGAATGGGTCATATGAATATTTTCGTAGAGCTAAGCAAGTTATACCTAAGTTATTTTGTTTGTCATTCCTATCAACACTGTCAAATTTTTAAAGTGCTACAAAAAAAAAAAAAAAAATTGCCTTCGCGTGAACAGGATAAACGCGCCAGGAAGTGGCGCGCCATTTGGTGGAAATAGCATAAAATAAAAGATGAAAAATTCCTACGTGATTCAATTTCAATTCAATGCCATCTGACACCATAAAAACCGGTTGATGTTAGTATAAAAATGTGTATCGCCTGTTCTTGTGTTTCCTTTTATTCATCTCATCCTGAGGATGGGCTGTTTTTAAGTGTATTTGAATGATTTTTTTTCCTTTCTGCTGTTCACTTCTCGAAAATGACAGGTAACATAAAAGTACACTTTTTATCATCAGCTTATAGCTTGTATAACTTTCCCTTTCTTTTTAGGCTGAAATCATTCAAAAAAAAAAGAAACAAACGAAACAGTGAATGACAGAGCATAAAATGAAAACCGTAAAATTTAATATAATCCAACATGCCAATGTCATGGATCGAATGTGTGGAAACAAAAACTGGCAGAAAGGTAGACATACAAATTTTGTATTTCCAGGTGGCAGAGGTTAGAGCTACTAAGTCCATAGGGAAACACTGCATCGCAGGAAAATCAGCTCCATGGTGTATAGAGTATAGATATTCCCGAAAGGCAATTCATTTACACGTGGAATCTATAAATTTCTCTGATGGTTTATATGAATATTTTTAATTTTATCCGCGACAATGAAATTTACATGTACCTACATTATAATGAGGATGCTGATGATGATGTAAGATGATGAATTGCGTCCACGATGTACTGTAAATTCGATCGTAAACAGATTTTATCACTTACGGGATAGAGTCACAGAAGTCATGTCGTTAAATTGAATTCCCCAAAATGAGTTCGGCTCTGTCGTAATATTTTAATGGGTTTGGACTGAGTTAATGGTTAGCGGAAATTTTTAATTCAAAATTTAGTACTTTGGGCCTGTATTCGGGTGGTAATTTTTTAATATGGTTAAATATTGAAAATCTATTGCAGGCAGTAATAAAAGGAACTTGAGAATATAAAGTTAGTAGTTAAAGAGACTTCCATTATTTTGTTGTGAATTAGAGGGGTTTGCAGAAAGAGAAAAAGCTTTTTTCATTGAAAGCAGTTAGAGAACATCGATGGATGCAAATTCGTCTGCTAATTGGATTAGAAATTATTCATTCCAGAAGATGAACTCCATAAACCTTACATTTAAAAATTCTATTGACTTAAGTATCCTTATACGATATGTTAGCAATAGAAAATTCATGATTTTCAATTCCAGCAAACAACAATCAAACAAACAATCTCAGGGTCAAATTGAGTCTCAGTGGACAATAAAGCAGTGAATTTATGTCACCTTAACTGTTTAGGGAATTTAACATGTCAAATTTTTCGAAATAGCTTTGGACTAACGAATGTAAGCCATGAGCGTTAGACCGCACTTTGTTGATTTAGAGCCCTTGACATTCAAAAATATTTCGCTATTTTTAGAGAAAAGAATCGACTGTATTTGTCAAAACTGTCGGATGTAGTTGAAAATTACTATCGAGCCAAACCTTATTTGACATAGGAGATACGATTTTTGGAGCGTCAAGATTATACATTGGACTAAGTAAGGCAGTTTTTAAAAGACCAAAATAGATTTCATGTAAAAATCTCGAGTCACTGAACGTAGGTTGGCCAGCGTCTTGAAATAGGGTATAAACCACTAAAACCAAAACTAGTTATAAAAAAATTCCGAAGATCCATTCATGGCATCGAAGGAGGCAAAACTTGTACCCTGAGCTTGATGTCCTCAATATTACTGATGTTAACACTCCGTCCGATGCTAATAATATATCCCTGCTTTCTATGGGCTGACGTCTTCCGAGAGTGTATGTAATGCAACAGACAGCTTTGGAAATAAACGATGAATGGTGCCTTAGGAATGGGCCGTCAGTCACTCCTGTCAAAATAGGAGTCTGATAAAGCTAACAATTAAGTGTTTCACCAGCCAGCTATGTCAAATATCTAGGAGTAATCCTTTAAATAGCCATCTGTTTTTGTTTAGATGGCATGTCCAATCAAAAACCTCGAAAGGGTGGTCTGCCTTTCAACAGTACATGGAGCACTTTCCCCATCTTCTATAGAAAGAAACTTATTAAGACACATTTCCCACGTCTACTTTGTAAATTACTTACATTAAGTAGCTTTCATTGCTTACATGGCGGTCTTACATCCATTTGAACTAAGTGCATTACTTCTTCCAGGACATTTAGAAAGGCGTCGATTGTCAAAGCTTTATGATACTCTCTTACTTAAGACTTCATGAAATTCATCTCAAGTCACCAAACTGCTAGATTTCTTCTCAAAGTGAGAGTTTCCCAAATATAAAGCACTTAAGGGCTATTTCTCGCTGAAATGTTACGTATATACGCCCTACATATTACATTGCGCTTACCTTTTTAAATCCTTATGTTTGCTATCATATCCCAGCAACCCTTAATAACTGCAATTTGGACTTAGGTATTTGAAACCACATTAAGGAATAATCATTTTCTGAGATATTTCTTCTTTTAATTACACTGAAAAATATATTTTTAATTAAAAGCAAGTCTGTTTTCCCAGAACTCCACTACAGCAACCAACAAAAAAAAAAAAAAAACAACCCACAATTCGTTCACTCGTTCAACACTCATACGCCAGTTAAAACTGAGCTGGCAAAAAAAATGACATCGTATCAACCTTTGTTGTAACTGCGACGTTTACAAGTCACTAAACAAAAATAAATAATTATAATGAACAAACAAATACGAAATGAGAATAAATATAAAAGGATACACCCCAATGGTGTTTTTGTTTTAGACGGATTTGTGCGTTCTTAACGAAACCATACCCCAAGTGGTATCTACTCCTCAACTCTAACTCAATGTTTATCTAGTCACATTTGGAGAATGTAATTTAATTAAAATTTACTTAAATTCCTGATTGCTACATTCATTTCCCACTAACACATGCGAGTGTTTGTTCAGCAAGTCCTGCCGGGAATAAAAATAGGGAAAATTACTGCGAGCGAATATTTCTTTTGCACTAAAGCGAACGACTAAATGTACTTGTACTGTCTGTGTAATTTATTTCCACGGAAAGTGGTTTTTGATGGTAATATGAATTTCATTTAATTAGCTATATTATATTGAAAGCAATGTAAAACATAATTGTGTTCTGAGAGCGTTGCCCGTTGCTAATAGCTGAGTGAGAAATTCGTACTTTCGAATTCCAGAAAACATCAAAGCTTACATATTTCTGATTGTGCATAGAGGTCGCTGTCGCTGCTTTGTCGTTTGCCGCTTCTCGACTTAGACACTGCAGAGGCGGAGGTGCACTAGGCACTACCGTGCTGCAGGTATAAGAGAAGGCTGGTGGGAAAACAACGAGGGGACGATGCCTGGGTTACGCGGAGCCTGTTGGAAAATAATTGACGTTAACAACGTGTTTATTTTTCTAGAAAGTCGTTCTTGTTGGTGTGACAGAGGCTGAGGTGCTCGACCGTGCTGTCCACTTCGCAAGTTCAACTCCACTTTATTCATAATTTTCATTGCCTTATATCAAAGAATATAGAATTACCAAGAAGACGCATCTCATACAAATGTTTCTACTGAAAATTTTTGTATGGCGGGTTCCAACATTGCTGCCCGCTCTCACAGCTTTTGCTATTGCTTTTCTTTATCAATAACTTTTTAATCTTGCGCTCAGAGAATTTCATAAAACGAGAAGTTACAATCAGTGTTGTCACTTGGGATTTCAAAAATGTGGTAGATTGGAAGGAAAAAAGAGTGGTCGATTTAAGAAATGGGTGGTAGATTTGAAGTTTATATGCACCATTATAAGAAGTCACTGAAAAATCAGCAAATATGTAGGTAATGTGCGATCCCAGCAATTATTATAATCATCTGTCCTATTCTTCTGGACTCTTTCCGAGTAAGTGGAAAACTACTCCAGCGCGTCCCTAAAAAAGGCGGTCGAATTTTGGGTGCAGTGGTAGTTGGTAGAATTTTGGGTGCAGTGGTAGTTGTGGTAGATACAAAATATATTAAGAAATTGTGGTAGATCTACCACATTGTGGTAGAAGTGACAACACTGGTTACAATCCAAACAGCGACACAATCCACAGCACAGGATAATACCACCGTATCGTGGGCCCCTATAGCCAGGTACACGCACATATACGTCGTTCTTGATGAACGACGAGACGATGACGAGGATTGACGAAAGGCACATGATCCTTCTGCACAGTAACGATTTTTTCATTCGCTTCGTTGATGCACATGCATGATGGTGGTGGTGGAAAATTTATTTCTTGCGTTGCGAAAAAATGAATGAAAAGAATTTCTTACGATCTGGCATAAAATGCTAAGGATTGTTTCACTCCAGGGCCCAGATTCCGTAAAATGAAAACGATCGAACGATATCGTTTTCACTAAACCTGTCTCTGTGATATCTGTGGCAACAGACAGAGACTGCTATTGTCGAAACGATATCGTTCGATCGTTTTCATTTTACGGAATCTGGGCCCAGTTTTATATTTTTTTTTTTTTTTGAATCGGAGATCGCATTTTGCAGTATTGGAGATTTCCATGGTGTATGGAATTATGGATACCTACGTGTGGATCGAGGTTGTATGAGAAAGAGCTTTACTCTCAATTATTTTTCAGTCGGCCCTCTTTTCATTATTTAAAAAAGAGCTTTCTGTGTTTGATTTCATTTTCAAAGTCAGATAATACTTCTTGGTAATTCTATATTCTTTGCTTATATACTATTTTTAAAGAGCTTTTATTTGTTTATTCTTTGTTGTGATCGACTGTGGGTAAGTTTTCAGAACTTTCTTTATTAAATTTACAGCATTACCAGATCTTACAATATAATGATATTTTTTGAGTATTGCCAGAAGGGCTTAGTTTTAATATAATAAATGAAGTAAATGATAAAACATAATATAAGAAATAGGAATGAATGAATATTTTAATATTTTAAATTTAATCAGATTCAATGGTTTCGTCGTCTAATTCGTCTTCAGTTCGACGAATTGTTTGACAAAGAGTTTAACCCTAGAGGGCTAATGCTCGTGGCTGCCCCTAATAAGCTAAACATTTGTCGAAACAACGACCACGCACTATTAAAAAATTAAAAAAAAAAATACGTTCTTTAAATACAAGGCATAAGTGGCAACTGCAAGAGGTCATCGGTGACCAAGTTAGCGACTATACGTTGCTATGTCCCCACGTTAAGAAGATATATCAAGATTATGATTGAGACATCGTCGAAATGACAAACATTAGCCTTCTAGAGTTAAACAGAATACAGAGAATACTCTCTCCTTACGAACACCTCTCATAAGCAGACACCTCTTATAACCGGCCACTGACACCAATTTTCATAACGGCAAACGAATTTCGTTCTCTTTTAAAAGGACAAAATACAACTACAAATTTATTTTTCGATTTGATGTTTCGCAGTATGATCGGCTCCATTTTTATTCAATGACAAAGGTCAATGCACGTGCAGTGCATGACATGTTAAACTTGATCTCAGGTCTGCGAATGGGTTTCAACGTTTTAAGTTTCTATTGCGAACACTTGTTCAACAGAATTTTCAAAGGTTTTAAGTCAATGTGAATAAAACAGGATAATTACAGGATATTTACAGGGTTTTTCTGAAAAACACAGGAGTCATTTTTCTACAGGATTTTCGTTTTAAATACAGGGGTATCCTGTACAATAAATAAATGGCATGGTTATAGCATGGGGAGCACATCCCTATTAAAAAGCAAAACGCGGAAAATAATGAGATGTGAATAATTATTGTTCTTGAATCGACCGCTACCTTTCGAAGACGCTAACTTTGGCCTTCTAAATTCGCCAGTGACAAATTGGTTGTTTTCCACTGACTCAATAACTATAAATATAAATACTTTACTAGCAGGCCCATGTTCGCGGAGTCCTTAAAAAACGGTTGTTGACTATAACATTTCAATAGAGTTGTTTGTAAGCTGTGTGAAAAAATATAGCAGTGATAGAGTGCGCGTATGAAATACACCAAAAAGAAACTCGATAAAGTTGTTGTGCTGTCAAAAAGGCTATAAAACGCAATATCCTCTCCACTTTTTTTTTCAGGAATAGAAAAAGGAATGGGACCAAGATTGCTTGCAAGAATGAAAATGAATTTTGCAATTGAATCGAAGTCGTCGAAGAAAAAAATAATATAATATTTTTAAAATAGATATTTATTTATTTCTCAGTATGTATTTATAGCCATTAAAATGAATTGAATTGAATTTTGCGCCATTTAATAATACAGTGATGCCAACCGAAAAAAAGATAACAATGTGACAAATAAAGATAACGGGTTAGTAAAAATGGAGCGCTATACGAAAGAACAACGCATTTTCATTGTTGAGCAATATTTTAAAAATAATGAAGGTTTGTTCGAACAAAATCATCTTCAGTTATGAAGCTCATTTTCATCTTGATGGCTTCGTAAAAGTTCCTTAAATTTACGACGAATTTCTCGAGATAAGAAGATAATTTCTTCAACAGAAAGCTGTTCTGAAAATTTAACCCTCTAGTTCTAGTATACAAACTATTATTCAAGTCTAGAAAGGTTGACATTTCTTCATAATGCTGTACAGTGTACACCAAATATTATAACAACAAAAGAATTTTCACGAACCGAACACATTTTTCTATTATCCGATTGATTTTTTATATATTTTTCTGCGTAGCAAACACCCCGCCTTAATCCATTTCATCAACGCATTGCCACCGAATCCTTATACATACCATAATCATTGACATCTTTCCACAGGCCAAACAAATGCTTTGGTAAAAGTATTACGAGGAAAGCAGAAAATAATACGAATATTTTTGAACATTGATGTTTCATCAAAAGTTAAGGAAGGAAGTTCATGTAAGAGCGGTTTATTCTTCAAAACAACAACAACAAAAAATCCGTCACTTCCGGTAGATTCCCAATTCCCCAGAAATGAAAGATAATCTGCGGATTAAGGGGTGTGGTGGCGGAAGTAATGTCATTATGTTTGGTTTTTTTTTTCTCGCTGCCTTCCTCTTCCGTTCATGCTCGAGGTGTTGTCAAGTAGACCCCCACTACCCACCAGTAGGGGCAGAGGAGAGAACAAATCTAATCAGAATATATTGTGCAATTTAATTTCGTTTTGAAAGCATGAAAAAACTGTTAGAGGATGTAGTTTAGTTGTCGGATACCTAACAAACGGTGGATAGCGATGCTGGAAATGTGCTGTGTTTTCAAAAGTTGTTACTCTACGAAAAATACGATTTTTCTTCTTCTTTTTTTTTTAATTTAGACAATTGCACCCCCTATTGTTGGATCATCTTGTCGTCGTTTAACAAAAAGTGAGCGATTTCGGGTGTATTTTTTGTTTTTATTTAGTATCTTATTTCGTCTTTTAAGAAAATCCTAGAACTTGAGGGAAAAGTTTTAATTAAACTGAACTGTAACCTTTATTGAAAGTAGTAGGAGGGGGAAGGGGGGGGGGAGGGTGTTAGGGAGCGTTGTTCGCAATGATGGTGGATGGCTGTAATTTTTTTTTTCTACACAATTTTATACTCTAATTGTGTATGCTAGTAACTTTTGAGATTGTTCGGGAATTAGCGATGAGCAAATCATGTTCCACTGCTTTTGTGCTTTTTTCGTAGGAGGGTAAAGTTTTTAGCGTGAGATTTAGGAATATAATTGGATAGTAGGATAAGGCTGGTGGTGTGGGAAGTTGTGCTGTAGCTCTCGTAGAAGGGTTGCTATTGGCTGTATCATTTAGTTGGCAAACAATTTAAGATACTGAAATTCAGAACCCCGATTAGAAACTAAATCAATATTCTGCTGAGGGTTGGTATAAGATTACAATTTCTGATACACTATATAAATACACTTTATGAAATGTTATTGGCATGAAGAGAATCCGGCTTACGAGGAGATATATAAATTTCAAATTTAGTAGGTAAGTCTTCTATAACCTTGGAATTTGTCAGATGCTCTTTCCATTACCGTTGGCGCAATGATTAATATGCTGAGGTACTGAACGATAGGTTTGAGGTTCAACTTACTGAAAAACATAGAACTCACCTTAGGGTATTTGTCGAACCCCTCGAAAACATAGTGAATTTATGAGGTGGGACACATGCCAACAACGTTAACCTATACCTAAACTGTTGTTTTTCAAAATATATATTTAGATTCGTTCATAAAAAACAGATATTTAAACATATAATAAAAACGAATTAGAAATAAAGTGCATTACTATGTAAGTCACACGAAACTTCCTCTCGAGCGACTAC
Organism: Cheilosia scutellata; assembly: GCA_955612985.1. NCBI lineage: Eukaryota > Metazoa > Arthropoda > Insecta > Diptera > Syrphidae > Cheilosia > Cheilosia scutellata. The sequence goes on along the minus strand of OY015312.1, from coordinate 53,565,547 downwards.
ATTGGAGCTTGTAGCAGGCTTTCTAGTTGAGAAGTGAGTTGCAGCAAAATATTTGGATGATTGTGTTGGGGTAAAAATCAAGTGTGGGGATGCTAAACATATTGGGGCGGTGTTTTTAATTTTCTTAAAATGTTCGGCTCCATAGGTGGTGTGCAAAAGTGTAAGGGGAACTCAATCAGCGTACAGTTCTCAGATGGAGTCAGCTAGCCAAGGACCGCGCTAAATGTATCAGAGGCTAATTGGTTGAGTCCGAAATCCACCCGAACCTTAGCTTCAACTAAGTAGGCAAGTGTTTCAATCATATCTATGTTAATCTTGACCGCTGTCCTTTCCCTTCCCTAAACAAATAAACAGATAGGTAGTAGGTTTAGAGAAAATGTCCTACATTTTTATTGATTCGAAGAAATTACTCAAATTAGAAATCAAAGTGATACCTTAAATTCATTTGTAGAACAATTAACTGCTGAACAAAATATATCACGTTTAAGGAACATGATCATTCTCTCTTTCTTCTACCAAACAGCGATGCCCATATTCACAGACTTATAGTCATTATGAAGATTTTCAGCCTTCATGACGATTTGGGATATAAGGTTTAGACGATTTCTCACTAACTAAAGTTATGTTCACGTAGAGAAAAATGCCGCCCAAATCACATCCGAACCTCCCCCATCAAAAATGCACTACCTTCTATGTCTATACCAAAAAATTTCAGTGAGCTAAAGCTCACTAAGGAAGAATAAAAAAGCCCTTGAAAGGGAACTGTTTATAGTATGGAATGTCGACATTATGCTTTAAACTTTAAGGTGTTTCAAATGGTATTTCGGCTTTTCGGTGGGCATTGTTCATAATCGAACTTCGAGTATTGTATGACTGTCTATTAATGCAGGAGTCTCCTTGTCGTGATCTCGGAGCTAAAGCCACGTACTTCTCTCAAACAATAATAGTAACAGAATGAATTTCGACAAAATTTCACACCAGAAATTGTCAGCCGGTCATACCCAACTAACAAAAATAGTTGTTACGTCTCGCTTCCTCAGTTAGAAACAAACCAATCAACAAAAGAATTCTTCCCAACAATATAAGCCTGTTGAAATTGAATAGCTTTTAGAAAAGGAAAGGAAGAGGCGAAGAAACCCGAGAGAACTGCAATAAACAAAAACTACATCTCATAACATAACAACAAGGCATTTATGCCTCAGTTGGCGCAAGTGGTAGTCCATTTGTTAGTTGACAATTCAAAATGCAAGGTTCATTTCCTAACAGGGGAATGCAGAAATGTATACCCAAATCTATTATGGAGAATTGACTGTCAGAATTCAAACTATTCAATAAATAATCACTTAAAGGCTTCTGATGATGATGCCTTCCCAAGGCGTTGTTTTGTTTTTTCGTATAAAGTATCTCACAATAAAATTTAAGTTTAAGTCCCTTCCGCCTTTAGCTGTATTTTAGTCGTTGCACTTGCAGAACGAATATCAACTAATTCATTTATTATAACATTATAAGGTATATTTTCTTATTGGAAGAACTTTCCATATAGTAATATTGCTAACGACTAACCATTCAGGAATAGGGACTCTATAGTTAGTTTAGTTAGTTTAATGGACTATTTTATTTTACGTTTAAAAATGCATACATTTTGTTTTTTAACTTAGTCTATAGGGTTTGGCCTTAGGCCGTCTACCAGATTGACATTCAAATAAAAAGAATTAATTCATATTTCTTATATCATGTATATAAAAATATGTGTAGGTACATAAATATATACTTTTTTTTTTTTTTTTTTTTTTTTTTTTTAAACATTTCTTCAATTATGCTATTTCTGTAACTAAGTGCGTTGACTGTGTAGTTGTAGAGCAAGTTCCAATCTCTACCACCATTCAATATATGTATTGCTTCCTCCAACCCAAGTGCCGGAACTCCGAAAAAGTTTATGCGGATTTCTTTAAGTATTGGACATTTTGCGATGAAATGTAACACATCCTCTCGCTTCTTGAGATTACAAAGTTAGCATAAAATTGGAAGCTCCGGGCGGGGTGGAATATAGTTCAGTTTTAGAAGTTCGCCTCTTACTTTGAAGATGATGCTTATCTTGTCTGCCGAATAACTGCTCAAAAAATAAGTCCTGTCATTTAGATAATGGTTTAGCTTGCTGTAGTAAGCTCTGTGTTGGGATGCTTGGGCTTCATTTGTAAATTCGTCATAGATTCGTCTTCCAGTTTCCGTCAGTAACCGTCTTGCTTTCTGCCTAATTGAAGCCTGTGGCTCATTCGCCATAAGAGTGAAGTTATAACCGCATTTCCGTCCCAGCAATTCCCAGTCTTGGACACATTTGACCCTGTAGCGCAGCATTTGTGTAAGCAGCAACCTTGGAATTCTTTCTTGGCTCATCCCAAAGACCTTTACGATGTAGTCTAAATGCAGTTTAAGGGTATCCATGAACAGGGGTGCTACTCCAGTCTCCAAGTGTAACATATAGTTGGGGGAACTGTTTGGAATTTTAAAAACCCTCCTAAGGAAATATCGAATAAACTTTTCCACAGCCTCAAACGAGCAGTAACCCCAAACTTGTGCTGCATATAGCAAAATTGAAGACGCTGTCGCACGGAATATTTTCTGCTTCGAAATATGAGAAACATGCTTATTATTAATACAATTTCCCCAGACTGCGCAAATCGCCCGTTTAGCTTCTGCAAGCTTTGCCTTTAGGTGTTTGCTCATGTTCAAACTCGGCGTGACCAGCACTCCCAGATATTTGTACTGCTTAACTATCTCAATCTGCTCGCCCTGAAATTTCCATTTTTCAGTTCGAGCGTACCGTCCTCCACCATCTCGGAATATCATCATCTTTGACTTCTCTAGATTTACAGTCAAATTCCACCTTTTGCAGTAGGTGTCCAACCTATTTACCATTAGTTGCATCGTATCTATTTTGTCAGCTAGAAAGACGATGTCATCTGCAAACATCAGTGCTGGAATATTGGTTCCACTGAGCTCAATTCCACCCCTAACGTTTTCCGATATATCATTTATATACAATATAAATAGCAAGGTGCTAAGAACGCAGCCTTGTTTGACACCCATGGAAACTTCAAAATCCTCCGATAACCGGTGTCCATCCCAAACACATGCCTTATTGTTTTCATACAAAGCTCTTAAAACGTTGATGACCTGAGACGAGATTCCGTACTTATATAGTTTATAAAAAAGCATTTCTCTCGGAATTGAATCAAAAGCAGCACGGAAATCTACGAAAAAGGCGTACAGTTTTAGCCGCTTCATCTTATATATTTCTGCAATATTTACTAGCGAGAAAATTTGATCTATGGTAGAATAGTTTCTACGAAAACCAGCTTGAAATTCATGTAATACCTTCTTATTTGTCACCCACTCTGTGATTCTCTTGAAGAGTAAACTGGCAAACAACTTCGCCGATGTGTTTAGAAACGATATCCCTCTGTAGTTTCCTGGATCATCGTAATCTCCTTTTTTGTGCAGAGGAAAAATTATCGCTTTCTGGAAACTTTCAGGCACGTCCGCGGTAGCGAATATTCTATTGAATTCCTGCGTGAGCGCAGATAAAAATTCCGGTGAGCAATTCTTGTAGAATTCAAATGGTATACGATCATTTCCTGGGGCTTTATTTTTCTTTGAATTCTCGATGGCTTCCTCTACTTCTGCGATAGAAAAAGGCATATCTAAATATTCATCAATGATCATAGGGGCTGCATACAAAGGCGGTGGGGAGATTTGTGGCGCATTGAGAAGAGTTTTAAAATGGTCTCTTAACTGCCCAGCTTGTAATCCTAAAGAGATTGAATTGCTTTTTCCATTTATAGTTTTAACCGCTTTCCAAAATTCAGCTGATGATCTTGATTCATTTATCAATGCTACATTTCGCTCGTCGAAATTTTGCTTCTTAGCATAGCAAAGTTGCTTAAATGTTTTGTTTGCGGCAGCATATAAAACTTTAAAAGTATCACAGTTTTTTATCCGCAATAACTTAAGAAACGAAAAAGAAGTTTTCCTAGCTTGCATACACTCGCTATCGAACCACTTCTGCTTGTTGATTTTATGGATCAGTTTCTTCGGCTGGCTTATTGGTGAAGCTTTTTTAATTATCTCCGTCAGATCGTCTATCCTTGGAACAGTATTCGTACAGCGCAGTTTTTCGAGTTCCGTGTTAAGAATATGGGTATATGATTCCCGATGGGCATCTTTCCATACCAACTTAGGAATGAGTCCTATCTGTGCTACATTCTCTTCTATTTGTGCGTCGGAAATCCCAAATGAAACTTCAAGGGGCATATGATCGGAGTACGTTTTCATTCCAACTCGAAAATTGGTAAGGTGCGATATACAGTTCCCTGATAAAAAGCAATAGTCAATTACCGAATTGGCTGTTCCACGAAGAAAAGTGTATTCCCCTTCCAGATCTTCCCCACAGCACCCATTCAAGACTTTGCAGTCCCACGCGTCTGCTAACTCAAGAATTTTGTCGCCTTTTGAATCGCTGACTTTATCCTTAGAATTGCGATTTATATTTATGCAAGCTGAGTTCAATCCGTTTACAAAGTTATTTTGCGCTAAGCCGATTCTTCCGTTAAAATCTCCAATAAGTATGAGTTCCGTTGAATTAAGATTAGTTAATAGATCGCTTAGCTTATTTAATTCGCACATCCAGTTGCTACAGTTGATATAGATTGGAACTAGATGGATTGCTTTGTTATTTAATTTTATTTCCAGCACATAAAACTGTTCTATCCTCCTATACGTGACATCTGCTCCATTAAGCTGCTTTCGATAACCAAAAAGTTCACCTCCACTAGCCCTTCCAAATAGGTTTGGTTTTACCGCAGGAACAAATTTCAATTCATGATTTTTAAAGGTGCTTTTATATCTACTTTCTTCATAATTTACTACATGAGTTTCTAATAATAGGAATATATCGAATTCAATTTATATAAAACTGACAAACAAATTTTTATTAGTCAGGCCTGCTATATTATAACTTAAAATGCTTAAACTAGTTTTAGATTCATTTATCTGGTAGACTGGTAATCCTCAAATTGAGTTTTCATGCGTACACCCACTTGTGCTTGCACCCTTATGTTTGATTACAGCGGCTTCTCTCCTTTTGTTTATACCTAAACCTGAGTTTTGACAGATGACAGGCGGCACTGACATTTCCTTTGGAAAGTTGTTTTTGTTTTCCAAATTAATCAATAGGGACTCTATAATTTAGTGCACACAGAAAAAATTCATGTACATAAACTCAAAAAATCTACATACCTATACTAATGCCAATGTGTAATATACACAACAAACACAACATCGCGTCTTTATTGAAGATCTGCTATAAGGCTTTAAGGAAAAATATAAGAAATCCCTTTCTTAATAATAAGAACAAACACAACTACGAATAATCCAGCTATTCTCTCACATAAGGTACATCCACATGAATTTTAATTCATTTTTGTATTTATCAACAAGACACAAGGAGCAAAACTTCTCAAATACACAATAGGATTTTCCCATGTCTCCTTTCAAGGTAAAACATGGATCTTAAGTGTGCCCCATCCATGTGTTACGCCCACATATGTCCGTACACCATCTGGGTAGAAATGGAATCAGATTTGTCCTTGTTTCAAGCTAATTTGCTAACGTGGCAATTTTACGATATAAAGTTGAGAATATTGTCATCGCATTTTGAAATCAACCTCCTTCGAAGAACTGACTACTATACCTAGAGTCCTTTCTATTCCTTTCTTTGGATGGGTGGCACGGAAATGGAGCCCCTTACCATTTTAATAAATTAAATTCATATACCAAGGATACCTACAGATTTTGGATGTCATTTCAATGTGTATGTACGCAAAGGGACATTCTGCGTAATCCTTTCTGAGAGGGTTTAGAAAACACTATAAACTTATGTTGAGTGTGGAAATAACAATTTCACCATAAAGTTTGTGTGTGCGTTTGCCGATGTCAACATGGTAATTTTCGATTCTTGAATTTTCAAAATGTACGGAGGCGTATACGCAACCTTTTCCTCCACGCTCATATTATGGTGAATACGTAACATTTTCTTGTTGTTTTTTATTTTTTTTTTTTTTTGTGCTATTGCCCTAAGTCGTTCACTTTACCACCGAGTTAATTCGAGCGAAATTATCGGGGTTAAACCTTTGTCTTGGAAATTTACGACCTAACAGAGATTACACCTTTATTTTACACCTCGATGGGATTATTACCAAAAAATAACCCGAAGGTGCTCCCAAACTAGGGATACCGAATACAAAATGTTGTTTTCGAGTTAGCGAAAGTGGTTATTATAAGGATTTTATCAAATCCTTTTTCCCCTCTTTTTTCATTATCGTGCTCTACGAGTTGAGGGGGGATCGTAAAATTTGTTATTTATGCCTATGCGTTGTACACACCAGCCGCCTACAAACACTTCAGGCATCATCTTATACGTTATACCTACCTTACCTATACAGGGATTCTGATTGTCATTTTTCTGTCTTTCAATTCTCGTATTTGTCGGAATAAAGACACATACATATCTACATCGCGCCCATGTAAGGTGTAATGAATGCGAAAAGCATGACTGAGTTTTTTGTTTTATTTTTTTACTTTGTCAGTTTGCCTCCCGGATTTGTAGCTAAGGGAAGTAGATTGTCTTAGCTTACGGCGGATGGTGTGACGGCAATTTAACATGTTAATTAGGGCGCCCATGCAAATGAATCTCTTGTCAACGTCGTCGTTGTCATTGATGTTGTTGTGGAGGATGGATAAATAATTTCTCCCCGGAGATGTGGAAATTGTTGTTCTACGAACACAATTGTCTTATGATTGTACATTCTGTACATAATATACAGATACATTTGCGAATTTTTCAAATGAAATGAATTAATGATAAAGATGTTGTAGTGGAGAGTTGATGAATAAACAGGCGCAGCCTGCGGAGGTGTATATCCTCGTCTGATGGCAGCTGTGTTACCATTCAAATTTTATGCAAATCTAATGATTTGTTTTGCTGCTGTTTTTTGGGCGTCACATACCAGTGACGCTGCTGTGATCCTAATGGTTTCGAAGGTTCCTTAATTAAATCAATTGGAGAGAAAGTTGTGACTTATTACTGATTTTATGCTTCATTAAGTTTTGTTGAATTTTCTGGTGGAATTGGAATAATTGCCAGAATTGATGGCAGGAATGTTGAATTTTATTCAAATATTTGCTTTGTCGGAGGAGTGAAGTTTCCTATTATCTGGAGGAAGTTCTTAGCGCCTGGGTAGCGTTAAGATTTAATTATTTTGTTTATCGAAGAGCTGCGCGTGCCTATATTTGGGCATTTTTTATGCAAATTTATAGAAATAGCTTTATGATGGTAATACAATGAATGGAACAAGACGAATACGAATGCTTTGCTGTAGGTGTGGTGTTTATAAATTTGTTAGTGATCAACAGTGGTGTTTGTATCAGCTCATGGAATTACTGGCAAGTATAACTCGATATAATTTTATAAACTTCTTGGGGGTATTTTATATTTTAGACTTTGAGCGGATAAAGTGATTGATTAGATCCTTTGTATGGCACACGAATACACCTTGAGGCATCTGTTAAAAAAACATTTTTAAAACCGGCGAAAAAAATTCTGCTTTTCCACCAGCTTTGGTTTGATATTCCATATTACATTCGTAATAATCTACTGCGATTTATGCGGCCAGCTTTTGTAACCTAATGGATAAAAACGGAGTTATTATGAAAACAACGCATTCCGCCAAATTTATATAATTTATATTTATAATAATCGAGCAGAGACCTAACTCGCAAAGTGAAAAGATTTAGACAATGGATAATACTATTAGCTACTGAGTAGTATAGACTTGGAAAGGTGATAAAGAGCCTATAAGTGTAAAATCTTACTTTGCTAAAGTAAGTTTGAAAATTTTAACAAAGTATTTAGTTCACTGCATGTGTCCTTCCATTTACAGATTCTGTCAAAACTTGCAAGTGACAACTGTCATGTGTTTTATTTTTAATTTTTTTTTATTTTAAATTCGAATTTAGAATTAGAAAATCGAGTTTTGAAGAAAATTTAATAAAATCTAAATTAATTAAAAAAAAAATTCACATAAGTACCAAAAAAAAGTAAAAACTATGACCTGTGAGGTGGAGAAGAGTATTTATGGTACGTATAACGCATACCACCCCGTGTCTCCAGATTTTCTTCTAAAAATGTAGTGCGCGCAAACGCAAAATATTTAGCAAATGCTCTGAGTCAACAAAAGAGCAGACTTGGAACTGCAATTGCTTTGTCTTCCACGTTTTATTCGTACCAATCTGAGTAAAAGTCGGTGGCGCCCCTTTTCGAAGATGTCAAAAGTTGGAGTTAACTCAAATCCGTTTTAATTCATAAGAAGCTTAGCAATTGCTTCGATTTTGATATTTATTCTGAGTAAAAGCAATTGCTACATTTTATTCATGCAACCCATTTTGTGACACTTAAATATTCTTTCGACTTTAAGGCATTTTCCAGTGATTCTGCTTTTTTTTATGATACAAGAGTTTTTTTTTTTACCTGTCTTCCTCCCATGATTTTATATGAATTTTTGAATGAAAACTTTGAACATCACTATACCTATACTGAGAGCTATTTTTCTTAATGTGTGTTCTTCGATGTAACGGCTTCTGCAGAGAAAAAAAAACTAAAAAACTCGAGAAACCAATAACAATTTTTGCAAACTAACGAAAACACATTACTGTGCGCTTTCATCCTCTATGTTATATTTAACAACTCTGCGATGTTATACTAAAATTATGAAAAAAAAAAATATATTTTTCGCAGTTCCTAGGTATACACAGGAGTTTCAATAAATGTCCTTGTAGCTCGATGCCCAACGATTTTCCAATTTTTGTATGCCCTCCAAAGATTAGGATTCCTCGAGGTCCCCCAAATAGGCGTATGTTTCAACGATGTAGATACTTGCTCTTCATTCAACCCAAATCTCTAACCTCCAATCCATTCCTTCATGTTTGTGGAAATAGTCGCAGGGGTCTAAATCTGAACTTGTACACCGGTGCATTCTACTGGTGGAAGGGAAGTTTTATCCTCGCCAAATGCGTTCGTATCTGCCTCAAAGCTAGTGCTATGAGGACGCCGATGATCGTTTTACCATTTTAAAGTTAATAACACCGCGCGCATCCCATAAAACTGTCGCCATGACCTTGTTCACCAACAGACCCACCTTGGCCACTGTGTTTTAGTCTCTGGTATGTCGTGATGAATAGTTGTTTCGTTCCTGGTTACGAAATGGCGCTATAACTCGTTCGTATTGTGATTGAACATTGAAAAAACTTCTTTGAAATTGTCATACAATACAATCGTTTGTTGTCAATTGTGGGCAAACCCGGCACCCATCATAGCTTTGTCATGTCCAAATATTTTTACAAAACTGAAATCATTGATCCCTGAATGAATTTTCCAAGTTCTGATATGGTTGTCTCTATTGGGCGACCAAAAATTGATAAGTCCACTTTTGCTTTTATGACACCGCACAAAAATTGAGGAAGCCAGTGGCGGATGGTTCCAAACGATAGTGAAGACAATAGGTACTTTTCCAGCATTATTTGTTTTGGGTAATATATTTATACCCGGTACCACACTGTGGTGAGGGTATATTCACTTTGTCATTCCATTTGTAACGCCCATAAGGAGGCGTTGTAGGTATGACAAACTATATATATTATTGATCAGCATCACTTTCTTAGTCGATCTAGCGATGTCCGTCTGTCTGTCCGTCTGTCCGTCTGTCTGTCCGTCTGTCTGCCTGTCCGCACGATTACGGCCGTAATTTAAGAGCTATCGACTTGAAATTTGGTACGTAAGCTTTTATCCACCAGACTGAGGCTAAGTTCGAAGATGAGCAAGATCGGATGAAAACTACTACTACCTCCCATACAAAAATATCAGATTTATATAGCTTTTTATGTTAAAAATTAAATTTAAATAGCTACAGTAAAGATAGCAAGTTTAAACTTTGCACATATTGTTTTAATAATATTTAAAAATTTTTGACAAAAAATGAGCTTGGTCGAATAAAAAGTACCCACACCTCCCATACAAATATACATATCATTTTTTAATACTAAAATATTTTTTTTATTTTACAATAATATAGTACCGGGTATTTGAGCTTCGGCATAGTCGAAGATAATTGTCTTACTGGTTTTTTTTTGTTTCAAATGGCTGTTATTTTTTTTGAAGAGCAAAATGTTGGATTTGATGTTGCAAATGTCACTTAATTTCATTTTCAGGTACTTGTTGATTTGGTCATGTTAAAGGCATTCCAAGACGTGCTATGGAATCAGTACCATCAGGCGGGGTTCCAGAGCCCGAATGAGGTGCTTAGATCAAGTCCATAATTTCTCCTGTACCCGTATACGGATTGCTAATGATGATTTAGAGTCGATGGCGAATTGGCGAAGAATAGAGAGTTATGGAGCAACTTACACCCGCGACCTACTTAATGGATAATCGGGCCACTGAAAATGAATGATAGAATCTTGAAGCTGCACAATCATCTTATAATTCGCTGACAATAGCAATAGCGATGACGGATCAATACTGGAGTTTACTGCAACGGAGACCATCGCATCTGACAAGCATCAGTGACTAGAATCGAGAAATTTAGAATTGACAGAAAAAATATTACCCAGAAAATGTTAACGGTCATTGAACTTTGGGAACGACATTTATGCAATATAATTTTGAAGCAGCCTTCTAAGGTATTTTTGGTGCTTCGAAAAATGTTGCCATAGGTAAGTTGGGAACCAAGAAGAAGCAGAGGCCTAATGCATCTTAAGTATGGGCGAATGCATTAAGCGTAAGAAAAAATCGATGGCTGATTAATAGTTTCTATTGATCGTCATAGAGTAGTGTGAACTTTTACTATATTTTAAACGAGGCCCCGTTCAATATTGTGACGGTCCCTATAGACACACTATAGCTAACGAAGAGAAACGTATTAAAAACAAAGGAATCTGGAGCATCGCAGTATATCGCAGCAATAAATAGGCATGGAAGGACTACTGTGAACTTCAAAAGACGTATAAATATGTATATAGAAAATTCGTGGATTTACTAGGTACCATTTCACGAAATTTTTGTCGACAAACATCCGAGATCAAATGCCTTGAAAAAAGGTTCTCAATTCAACCAATTAGATACGGCATACAATTTTTTGTCATTTTCATTCTTCACAAGCAAATGCCTGTGAGAAGCTAAATAGACTTGTTGTGCCTGTTACTTTTTTTTACTATACAGTACTAGGTATATATAGGCAATACACTGTTATAAAAGCAAGGCCAAAATGATTATTTTTCCAGTAAATATCTGTATTCCTCCGCATTTGTTTAATTTAATTGTAGATACCTATCTATGGCAAATGATTCGGAAAAATATTGCGTCTTAAGCACAATAAAGAATTTTCAGTCAGTATAATAATATTTTCCACACGTATATCCATTTTCGCATAGCTTGCCTATTCCTTTCTTCTCACACAACGGATTTAGGTGATTTATAGGTTCTATGCGTCTCTGAATACGTACAAAACACAATATAATATCTATTTTCAACACTCGGGAAATTGCTCTTGTTGTCGTTCTTCTTCTACCCACCTCAATTCAACTATATGCATACGAACAGTATCTAGGACATAGAGAGGAGAAAAAAGAAAACATAAACATATGCTTTTCGTTATTTCTATGTCACTCGTGTGCAACAAAATAGGAAATGTTTTTTTAATTATTTCATAGCTCGACTAGGAGTTCAGCATTTTTCATTGCCCCGGAGAGTCTCTACTTTGAGTATCGTCTTAAGGATGTGACTTAATTTAATGAAATGCACACATGCCCTTTTCACTCAGTTGACAAATTAAATTTCATTTTAACCACAAAGAGGAGTTGGTGTATGTGAAAGTGGTTTTGGTCTGAAGGAGAAACCTCTCAAACTGATTAAACTGTATAGTGACAACTAAAAGAACGACACATCTGTATGCTCGCTGTTGGGGTTGTATTTTTGAATTACCTCGATTTGTATCTACAGCTCAGTAGTGGGAGGAAAATGGATTTTAAATTGAAATGTTAAATTGTCTTAAATGTATATGAGTGAGCATATTATTGAAGTTCATAAGAATTTTCAAATGTGCGTTCGGAAAACATGACATTTGCTTAGGTACCTAATTGGTATTAATATGCAGGTATAACATTTTTAAAAAGTTATTTTTCTCCCAGGATCTTGGTTTTGGTTTACTAAGACATTGGGAGCTAGCTTTTTTTAACGATGTACTAGTCCATACTTTACAACTCACAAAAAAAAAAAAAAAATATCAATTACTCAATTGATTTTCGCTATGTATGATGAAATTTTAAGGCAAAAGCCTACTACAGATAGATTGGTGTCGCATGCCATATTTTCAAGATATCATCAAATTTTAGAAAGTGTTGAATGCCAATAGCATCTCCCTCTTCTTTGGACTATTTTGAGAAAGGGTATTTGAAGTTCTTCGTCTATCCGGATAAGCCAAACCGAATTCCGGTCATGAAAAGCCAACATCGAGCGTAACATGAGTGAAAAAGTGTCCTTGATTCTTAAAAAAATGATAGAATGATAGAATTGGAGCACTAGGATAAAAAGAGTTAAAGTTCACAAAGTACCTACTGGATCAACAACGAAAAGGTAACTTGATAATCAAATCAACAACAAAGAATGAAACAGCTCTCAAACATCTCATCGGAGCTTCATATTCGGAAATTTTGTCAAATAAACAACTCCTATAAGGACAAAAATCACATACACTGGCGATCACTAGAATGAGCCCATTTCGATTTTCACTCTTTATAGCTGTTGGAAGTTTTGTGCCCGGAAACTTTTACTACCTGTGAACAGGTTCATAAAAATAAATGGTAAATAAAAAACAACGGCTGTAATTTTACAAGATCAAACAATGAACTACTTGAAAGGCGTTGCGAATATTTCGTTGCAGGAGCGATCTTTTTCAAAGTTTTGTTAAGAATATTAAAAAAAAAGCGTTCAAAAGAACTGTTTCTATTTAGTTAAAAAAATGGGTTCCGTAAAGATTTTGACAGCGACAGAAAGGGGAAAAATAGATGCTTTCAAGGAGTAAGGAGTTAGGAGTCTCAGGCCGATAAATTGCAAGGAGGCTAAATGGAAGTAAGACTGTTGTAAAAAGTTATCTTGCGGATCCACAACACTATGGGAAAAATCAAAACAGACGCACGGCAGAAGGGACAACATTGCGGGAAAAGCGGTTAATTCTACGGCTTTCGTCAAATTCTACTCTACCAGCCAGCGACTTAAATAAGGGCCAACAGCGGAGTATCAGCATAGCAACGATCCGAAGGAAAGAAAGAAAGAAAAGGCGCAAATAAAATCTTATCCGACGTTAGAGTTTCAACCAGGCTTTACTTAGATCCACATAACTAAAATGTATAACTTGTTCAAAACCCCGTTTAGGGAAGATAATACAAGGGCGTGTTTAATAGAAGTTTCAATTTGGGCTTCAATTAGCCCTATTCGGATAAATGCGGTGAATGTGAGGCACATTGAACTGCAGAAAAGGAAATGCATAAATAAAAGACTATCAAATTATAGATAATATTTGTATTTCACTTATTGTACTAGAAGGAAACACAAAGTAAATGGTATGGACAGAATAAACTGGTGGAATGGAGTATGGCAATCGGCAAATACAAAACTCTGGTCGGCTGAAACCGACTAGAACATTCTGGACTAGATTTTCACTGAACGTAAAAACTTGATTGCTCGGGAATGTCACTTCAGGGATTATGGCGGGGAGTCGGACAGAATCCCGAAAAACGTAATCCCGAAAGCCCAAAATCCAAAAAATCCAAAATTTGCGCAAATTTTTCATTTTATATAATTTTTCGGGATTCTTTTTTCAGGATTTTGGTTTTTCGGGATTTTGGATTTTCGGGATTTTGGATTTGCGGGATTTTGGATTTTCGGGATTTTGGTTTTCGGGATCGTGTCCCCAATCCATCATGGCGTAATCTTGAATGACAAAAATCTCGAAGGCTAAGAATCTCGAAAAGTTTTTTTTTTTTAACTCGAAGGGGTTATGGAGGGGTAGTCGGCAATTGAAGTCAATAATTTCTCGACATACTAGATACTAAGTTGATATTTGTATTGGGTTCTCAGAGAGCGAATCTGACATTCAGATTGATCTTACATAGGGCAACAGTCAAAACCTGGGGTGGATTCCAAGTTGATTATTGTTGGCGTTTATATTTTTTAATGTTTGTTTACATCTTATATATTATAAATTCCGACATGTGCCCAAACTTACTGCATAATTGATCATAAAATTTGTAAAAATTGCTAAGTATCCTTCAAAAGAAATTTTATTTAAAATCAATCACTGAATAAAAGACGTTGAAGAAACGTAGCTATATCGTACAAGAAAAAATAAAATACAATTATTGTCAAAACAGTGACATCCCGACCAATCTAGTTAGTTTTTGCGTTCAGGTCCAGACAATTCAAGTCGACTTAACCCTTTCGGTACATCTTTTTTGGTTTAAGGTTAAAAAAATATTATTTTTCTTTTTGTTGCTACGGAGACTCCTACTAAAAACATTGTAACATTATTTTTGGTAAATATCTGTTCTAAAGTGGTTTTTGGGAACGTTGCCATATGCCATCAATAATTGTCTCAAGTGCAGCAAAATAAATGACAAAATTAATACTTTTGTTTTAGTTTCTTATTTTTATAAATTATTTTTTTTAAATAAAATTTAAAATAAAAAAATTTAATTATTTTTTTTAAATTAAATGTAGTATGTATTGTAAAAAAAATAAGGATTTTTGAAAATATTTAAAAAACACATATTTTCATATATAAAATAAAAAAATAATTAATTGTTATATAGCTACGTATACTCGGTTTTCTCCGTTTACACTACAATTACAGTAGACCCTCGATATAGTGAACTAATAAAAACCAGGCCTGTTCACTATATCGAAATTGTTCACTATTTCGAGCGGGAATTTTTAAATGTTCAAATAAGCTAATTTGATATAAATAAACACATATCAACGTTTTAATTACAAAACACTAAAATAACAAAAAAAAAATTTTAATCTTTAAAAAACACTGAGATGAAGATATTTTTTTTGAGGAACACAGAAATAAATATAATTTTTTTCCATAATAAAATGTTTAAAAAATAATTTGTCACCTTCGAAGAAGACATTTTTCTTCGCCATCGTCGATGACTAACCGCCACCTGTAGGAGCTACAACTACATCAGTCAACTTCATTTCGACACTCTAAACATCTCGTCAGAGGCAATAGACTGTTAAACTGTTTCGGTCACCATTCGCCTTTGCTTTCCCTGAAGGAGAAACTCTCTCTCTTTTCTGGCCACTTCCTGTGTCCTGTTTTTGGGACAGTCTAGGTGGCTAACCTAACCTTCAAAACTAAAATATCAAAAAAACACACAAATGAACGGTAAATTGTTCTAAAAAATTGTTGTCATGCAAGCGCATTGCTAAACTGGAACATTTTTCTTTGACTTTTGCGAAAAAAAATCTGAGTTCACTATATCGAGATTTTCATAGTTCACTATTTAGAGTAGTCTGTATAAAATTTTGGTGGTTCACTATATTGGATAGTTCACTATACAGAGGGTTCACTATACCGAGCGTCTACTGTATTACAAATTCAAAATAAAGCAAATTCCAAGAAACACGTGTATTTATAAAAAAAATAATTAAAAAATAAAAAATATTAAAAAAAAAATAAATACTTATTCATGAAATTCTAAGAACATTTTGTTTAATTCGAACTAAATTAAAAAGTAATGATAACCAAGAACATTTATGTATAAAAATAGGTACATTTATTTTTATACATATATAGATATAGGTATAGGTACGTATAATATATAATTTTATTCATAGAAATTATGCCTTAAAATGCACCTCTAAACAATATTGATGCCATATGGCAATACAGAAAGCGAAAAGTGTGCCAATTTGTATAGACGGATTTTATATGTTTATTTTATTCATTCAAATTAAATAAAAAAATGAAAAAGAAATAATAAAAATAGTCTTCCTGCAAAAAAATTGGAACCCTATTGCCGACCGATCTTTCACGAGAGCTCAAAGTACAATGACGACAATACTCAAGTATACTGGGCAATTTAAGTTTAAAATTAAATATGACACTATGAAATAGAATTTGAGCCTTGAGTGGAATTTAAGTGATAAAGCAAAGGCCTTAATGGAAATATACGAGCTATGTACGTAATCTCGCATCGGTGTTCTATATCTATATACTATAAACCAGTCCTCGCTACCGCTGGTGAGAGTGAATGTGAAAGTAGAAGTTGGTAATTTTATAAGCTTTTGAGTTTCTCCATACTCATTATCCACATCGAAATTAAAAATTCCCAGCGTCAATGTAGTCAAACCCTCTGCTTGTCTTGTGCTAAAATAGCTCCAGCTACCCGATACCGTGTATAAATATGATTACCCCATCAGCAATTACCATGTACTTCAATGGCCAATAAATAAGTTAATCCGCTTTCACTACTCAGTTCTGCTTCAAGCTACATACCCTTTTCTTAGCAAAATTTCTTGCCAAATTAGCAAATAAAGAAGTTAATTAAATAATCAAAACTCTTAGCTTAAGGAAAATCCTAAACAAGTTCATTTTAATGATTATTGCTTAAAGTTTTCGGTTTTAAAATAAAAACCTCTAACCTAAGAAGATATAAACCCTGTAATGCGTTACTTTGGGTGGAAAGCAAACCCTGAAGGCTCACAATCCGTTTCGCCATCATTATTGTGTATTATAAAAATCAAGAAAGAAAAACACTCAAAAACCTTATGTATATTTAATGAGTTCGAGTCAAAAGTGCTTCCTATTGGTTTGGCACACCGAAACACTCCGTTCATAGTCGAATAATGTTAAATTTTTGCAGTAAAAACCAACAACAAGCAGAAGCTTTGAAACGAAGATTTTGTCTACTCATTACAATTTTCTGGTGAGGGAGTTATTTTATGTGCGTCTCAGTCGAGCAAGAATGGGTTTCTTCTTCGAACATACTTTTGCGCAATATTCCAAGTATATCAGCGGTTTTTCTCCTTTTGGTATATGAACTCCTTTTTGGCGAGAAATTCATTTTAATTTATATGCATAGCCCTCATAACTTGAAATGAACTCTCTCCCACAGAATGATGAAGGGACCTTAAACTTTTCGTAAAAGTGTAATTATTCGTTATGTTGTTCCGCTTCGTTCCACACACCCTTTTGTCAAATTAATTACTCAAACTTTGTTTCGAAATTTCACCTTGGGTTGGCTGTGGTTCTCAAATAAATTTCTTACATGGTGTACTTTCTGCAAATTCCTTAAATAGCTCGCTGGGTGAATGTGTGCGTCAGAGAGATGTAAGAACAATTCTGTTCTGAGTAAAACTAGTCAATCAACTGCAACTGTGTACAACACTGAAGCTTTGAAAGGAAGCCGTCCGAGTGAACAACAAAAAAAAATGTGTCCACATGAGAAAATTTATAATCGGAAGTAGAGAAGAACTTTATATGGATATAGGGAAATTCATTAGCGCTATCATGGTTGGGGTGAGAGTTCCCACGAGAGTAATTATGGAGCACATTTATTGCAGAACTTTGACCATTACAGCATGTGATATTAGTTTCTCAATCAAAGAAAAAGTCTTTTCGACGGAAAAAGAGTCCTTCTTGTCCTTCGGGCTGACGCGTTAGTTCTTTTTTGTATATGGAAGTAATGGCATGCCATAAATTTACCACCAATTCATTTGTAATCTCCTTACGGTTGTCAGAACTCGGACATTATGTGTGGTTTAGTTTGTAAGGACATTTTTGAGACAGTTACAGTTTGGGTGTTACTTTTTTTTCCTTTCTGCTAAAGTTTCGTTGGTGGTTAGGACATTTTATAACTTTCTTTAAGCTAGGGACTGTGCACAAGTTTTAATTAAGAAATGCTGACTAATGCCATAGGATTTGTAGCACTCAATTGAAATTATTCATTTTATGAGTGATACTTAGAGAAGTCTTATTTGTTGACAAAGTATGGAGAAAATTCAGTACCCGCAAGAGGCTTTTTGATATTTAATAATTTTAAGTTAAAAAAAAAACGGCCAATTGCGAGTATCACTCGTGTACCAAAGATTAGTACTGGCACCTCCAAACTTCACTATCTTCCTGGTGTACTTTGGTGCCAACTCCTTGTTAGGTGGATGTCGTACGTAAGCTCTTCCATTGGGGCCTACCAGATTAAATTCATCGCTCCATATGACAGACCTTCAAAATGGCTGACCTTCCCATACATACACTCCGTGCCACTTGATTACGAACAGGAATTTTTTTGTTTTAATTTTACGATATTTTTCTAATCCTTCGGTAATTCGGGAAAAAACAAATGCACTAGGAATGAAGTATATATTATGGTTATATTGTAGAAAAAAATTGAATTAAGTTGATAAATGTAACTTTTATGACACTTTTCCCAAAAATGTCATAAAATTTATCTGTTATTTTTGTTTCACTTGATTACGAACACTGGCTTAATCTACCTGTTAGAAGCTTAAAAGGTAGACAAAAAATACAAAATTTGTTTGTATCATTATATAAAAGCTCTTCCATTATCGATTTGTAAGTGATTGCTGCCATTTTGGAGCTTTGGAAATCAAGCTCCACAGTTCCGTAATGGCTTACTGCTCCCCATCACATTACACCACCTCCATTGCTGTGCCGCCTTTGAAGATGTATTCTTTCTTTTCTCAAATCATGGAATTAACAACTGTACCTATCCATCAGGTCCGTCCAAATACAAATTTTTTTCATCAAATTCTACAATATAAACATAATGTATCCTTCATTCCTTGTGCATTTGGTTTTTCCCGGATTAGCGAAGGATTTGAAAAATATCGTAAAATTAAAACAAAAAAATTCCTGTTCGTAATCAAGAGGCACGGAGTGTATATGTATAATGGTGTAGCTGTTTGCGAATTTTTTGCGTTTTCTCCGATTAACTTTTGATACTATTGGCTTCTTCAAACTTTTTCATTCCCGAAGATTGTTTTCTAGTAATCGGGCTCTTATTGTTCTAGATGACACCGTTAGCGTTACTCCATAATTTGCTTCCATCAACGCTCGTATTTCAACTGAAGTAGCAAAAGGGTCCCTTAGGCATAGAGAATGACTCACTATCAAACTGTCCTCTCGTTTAGTGGCACAAAATTTGAAATTTAATCACTTTATTCATTATTTCCAGTTTAAACATACCGGACACTTCGGGTGTGCTTATTAAAATGCCATAACAAAACAAACGACCAATTGTTAAAACTTTTAGTGGCAAATTATATCCTTTTTTCTACAATCAAGCAGTGAGTCATTGCCAAACCTCTTAGAACATGGTAACACTTTAATCCCAATAGTATGTATGTAGTGTTGTAGAAAAATAAACATTATATGAAGTTGCATAAGTGGTGTGCTAATTAGCTTGCCAGCGGTGTGATTGACCTCAAATGTTGAGGAAATCGTTTCTAGTGGCCCAAATGTATTTGAAGTTTGGTCAAAATTATTCAGAGGGGCGTGGAATACCTCTTATACAAAAAAAAATACATTTCAAATGCTATCTCCCGACATTCATGAGAGCTAAAGTTGTAAAATATTGTATACATTGATCATTGATAGGTCTGTTTTTTTTTCACATCTATCTCAGTGAAGTAAAGTAAAGTAGGATTTTTAACACGCAATTACAACAACTATATAGAGTCTCGAATGTGTCAAACAGTTCGTAGTTGTTGTAATTGCGTGTTAAAAATCGTACTTTACTTTACTTCACTGAGATAGATGTGGAAAAAAACAGACCTGATGTACATTGCAAAAGCAAAACACTGCGCGTATGCAACCATACCAACTAAAGTTATTCAAAACACCATAACGTTAGTATTTAAACGGATATAGCTATTTACCAACTTGAAGCATTGTACAACAAAAAACTCGAACGCTAGGTAGATATTCTTTGACAGTCATGGGAGCAAACGTTTTTAAAATTTGGAACAGTGACCTGACATTGTCCTGATAGACAAAAAGTTGGCTGGGCTGGTGCAGCTAGTATTTTTTAAATTTATTTTTTTTTTTAAATAGAGAATTAAGGACCAACAAATTAAGGATAAAAAGAAAACGAATAAAGATCATAAATTGGCAAATAAATATATTATTGTAAACATCTGCCGCGTGCTTTAGTCAAAAAGGTGGTTCCTGCAATTCCGTCCGTCTGCACATATGTGTTCGTTTGTTATTAAAATACATATTTAGTAGTGTTGTCTATTATGGTGTGTATTTTTAACGGCGTTAGGAAAAAACAATTTAGTTGCATTTAATGCAAACAAGACACAGCTCACAACATTTTCTAGGAAAAATACATCAACACTTCCTCAGATCCAAATGGATGACCATCCGATCCATCCCAAGGACTCAATGTCACAGTCAATTCAGGAAACACATGGCAGGACCACATATCCTATATCGCAAGATCGGCGTCCGCTAAGTTGAGCTACCTATTTAGAGCAAAGAGATACTTTAGCCCCAAGCAACTTCTCCTCCTCCATAAAGCGCAGATTAGACCAGGCCCGGAATATTGTTCCCATATATGAAGTTCGAACCCAAAACATTCACTTAACCTAGGTACTTGACAGCATACAGAGACGAGCAGTTCGACTTATTGCAGACCCTACGCTCACATCGAATAATCTATACAACCGTTGGTGCACAGAAGACAAGTCGCTGAACTTTGCTTGTTCTATAGGTACTTCCATGGCGTAGATGTTCCGAGGAACTCAAAGACATTATCCCTCGAAATGCAAATTTTGGGCGCCCCACAAGATAGGCAGCTAATGCTCATGATCATGACCATACAGTACACTTGACAACCGCGAAGACATCAATTTTCGAAAACTCCTTCTGTTTCAGGACAAGCAAACTTTGGAACTCGCTTCCTGGGGATATATTTCCAGAAGACTACAATTTGCAACAATTTAAGTGCAGAACTATCATACATACATCTGCAAGCATCTCGGGACGCTGTTGAAGCGTTATAGGTTCGCCTTTCCCGAGAGAAGTATTTAAAAAAAAACGCCCAAGGAAATAACGCCCAAATCAATTTGGAAATAACGCCCTAAAAAAACTCGTACAATTTGTTGTCGCAAAATGCTTCGTCATTTTGGGTATGTTATTTCCTTTCCAGGGTTCGTTTTTTTGACAAGCAGTCAGCGCCTGCTTGACTTTTCTGTTGGATTTTGGAGTAGGTGGGAGTTTGTACTGCAAAAAAACCTACGATATTTCCAATTTCCCACATACTCCAAATCTGACAGTAACCTCAAGCTGGGGGGATTGCAGGGGGCAGCATGGGGTGTATTCGTTATATGTCATTCTATTTGGGCTTTGCGACGCTTTATTCCTTTAAATTTTGTGCGATGTGGTGGTTTTTGGGCGTTATGGTTTTGGGCGATAAGACCTACAGCCCCACAATGCGTTGTTCCATTTTCTCATTGCCAGAGTTTGGGTAAGTAGGTACTCAATCGAATCTCTGTGACTGAATTTGGGAAATTAAAGCACGTCACACTCCTTCTTTGAACCTCAAATAGGTATACAATGTCACGTAATGTAACATAGGAACCGCGATATTGTCCTACTCCTTTCGTGCATATAAAATATATCTGCTGGTTGGTTTATGAATACAAAAATAAAACTTACCAACATACAATTAGTTGTTATGTTATAGCACACTCCTGCATTTTGGTTTTTTTAAATGTAAAACGTTTGACGGCAAACTCTAGCAACTTCACTGCGATATACAATAGATATTATGAACGCGTCAGGACGAAAACAAATTAAAACAATTGGCACACAAGGCTTGTGCAGGAAGGCGGTTCCTAATTGATTATAAGTAATAAAAAAACCTACCCCATAACGAAACATGTTGTTTTCAAAGTTTTTTCATTATCTTTGTTTCAGTGTAGCATGCCGGCACATACAATCTCTACAAGGATTAATGCTACAGCACAAATCTCTACACCCTATATCCGCACAGGTAAATGATGATACTCCGCACATCATGGGTAACTTGTCAAACACGGATGAAATAGATGATTATTATGTTTCCGCTGCAGCAGAAAGCTCATCAGGCTTAGGTATAGTGATTCCTGTTCCCACATATCGTATTGCATGTTTAGTATGTTGAAACGCGACTGGAATTCTGAGTGGAAAAATTAACAATTTCTAATGTGAACGCAAGCGAGGATATACATCCTTCTGATGAATTTGTTAATATACACAAACACGGGCGCATATATATGTACATATGTATTGTCGTACATGTGCCGTAGGTATGTACACACAGATCTATCGTTCATATCCCGTGTGTGTTCTGTATCGTCCTATGTGCCTACGTAGGATACGACTCTTCTTCGTCTCATAGGATACTAACATTAACATCCTAGCATTTGCTATGAAAAGGGAAAATTCGATTTTGATGCAAATGTGTACAACCTCAAATCCCTTTTGCAACATATGTTAGATAGATATAGAAAAGTTTTGCTCATCGCCCTCGTGCATTGCTTTTGTTTCCCCATGGGAACACAGAAGGGGGTGGCCTGATAGGAGGCTAACTTTTTAGATTAATGTCAAACTCCAAAGGGGAGTTCCTTCGGTTGGTGCTTTGCTTCGATGTTTCTGTTTGATGAAAAATGGTTTCAAGGATGAAACTGACCCTTATGACCTTCGGCACAGACAGTTAAGAATAAGGATGAGCTGAGCACACTGCTCCGATGCGAATGTATATTTATGTTTCCCATTTCGTTGCTCACTGCTGGACCTTATATTTATAGACGAATGAGAAATGTGTTGTGCTTGTGTCCCCAAAGTAGTACAAGACTTCAATTTTGTTTTTTTATTTTATTTTTATTCTGCTTTTGATTTGTAATTTTTCATTTCTGCTTTCTTTTGGAAACTTTTTTTTTTTTTTTTTTTTTTCAAAATAAGCAATAGGAATTAGGAAGGGATAACGAAATGCGAATGGAATAGATTGGAAAGGCCAACGATGAACTTTGCCCTAGTCGAAATTAGTGTCGGACAGATGGGGATATGGCACTACAGGAGGTTTCTGATTATCCCTATTTTGGTTTGATTGTAATGATATAATTTGTTTACATTTATTTAGGGATGAAGAGATTGTTCTTTCTTTCCATAAATACTTTTTTTTTAAATACGTACCTAAGCCAAATATATATTATATTGTATGCCCAAAATGTTAGTAAAACAACTATATTGCAATGCAAGGGATGTGGCAGATATATCCTCCTATGCAAAATAAATCTGTTTGGCGCAGAAAATATTTTATAACCGCAACATGCAGCGGTAACAAACATCGAGAGATATATTAAATAAGAGGTATAAAAAATAGAAATAAATAGAGCATATGAAATAACAATATAGCATCAGAAGGCCTTCGATTTTCATGCATTTCGCGAGTACAGAGAAGAGGTAAACTAAACCAACATCAAGGTAACCCGTAATTTACATGCAAGTATCTTGTTCAATTACTGCAACATCCTGCTGATGTGAACCTTCACTAAATAGATAGTTGGTGTTTTATTAACTTTTTCGCATGCACCTTTACCTTTCGCTTTGAAATATGAATATATAAAAAATAAAAAAGGACCAAGTACTAGGCGCCAGTAGGTAAGCCTATAGGTTCTCGTAATTGTAATGATTCGATTGAATGAGTTTTCACCCCAAAAATGAAAACATTCAATAATTGTATACCATTATAAGAACGGTTAAAATGAGAATGAAATACTTTTGAAGCATTGAGAGGTGGGGAGTGTAAAAAACATTCATTAACTTAACTGCAAACTATAACTATCCATAACTATCGATTTTTTTGCCATCGAATCTCTATCATTAAGGGCAATCCCCATACGGGTAGAGTAGTGATTATGGAGTAGTGATTACTAACCATCTCATACTGGGTACAAGTAGAGGACGCCTGCCTCGTGGTACAGATTCCATAGCACGTTTATTTAGGTTATATGTAGGTATCCTCCTTCGTTCTAAAAACCAGTTGCAGACTTGTACCTGTCGATCAGTTGGCGCAATTTGAAATTATGAGAACAATTGCGGTAGTCACTTGGTCAATTGACAAACCAAATGAAAGGTTCGGTCTGGGGACGCGAAGACACGAGCAAAATCTAGTTTTAATATAAATATTCAGTACCTAGTAATTTTTAGCAGCAAATTAGAGATATATAATTATAAAAATTCAAAAACAATATCTCTAGATATACCTATGACTTTTTAGTAATCCAGATTCCGTATTTTTTATGCTATGCCCCAGCAAGAAGTGCAGCCTCAGGTATGCCAAAGACCACAAACATACAATTTACAAATTTTATGAAAATTTGCCTGTGACATAGCCAAGCACATTTTCTACATTAAGCTATAATTATTATGTTATGTTATGTGAGGACGCTAGTTTCATTTCTTTTTTCTTTTTTTTTTCCTAACATGCGACCAAAGGATAACATTTTGTGCCACCAGAGTTCGCTTCGTAGGTATGTAAAGATTTGATATTATTCTTCAGTAACCAAAATATGTCCAAAATAAAAGTATGACCGTGTGAGTATAGAGTATTTTTCAAGACACAGTCGAGTATTTTAATAAAATATGTAGTATCATAAATGGTAACAGCTTATAAGATGTCGTACTAAATTTCTGATATAAATCCTGCTTCGCACCTACCTTTACCATAAACCAGAATCAAATTTCCGAATACCATCGACTCTAGTACACCGATCTTTATATGTTTGTCAATATTTTAACCAGTAGGTAAGTTCTGGTTCTTAATTGATACATACTTGCATTTAATTATGACGAAGTAATAGGTAAAACCAATAAACAAATTTAATCCGTGATTTTTCATTTAGCCGAAAATTGAAATGTATAAATGTAATGAATTATTTTTTGAAAAATGAACAAATTATTCGAAAGAAAATATGTAGAAGATAATCGAAAATAACTCGAACTCGTCTTTATATCTGTCAGTCATCATATTTATATTGTTTTCCATTAAAGCACCTTAAACGCTTATTAACCCAACGTCTCTCACTCTCTCCCCTTTCGCAAAACATCCTCTGCTCTTTCACTTGTGCTATAAAAGCTTACTCCTATATCCATTATATTTATACAAAACATTTCTTCGTCAATATACCAAATAGGTCTAGACTCTCTCGACTACTAGACATATAAAAGTTCAGCAATAAAACGCAACTTGTTCTCATAATTTCAAAAAAAAAATCCAAAAAGACTCCCTAGAAGATTGTTTTTATTATTTATTTCTCTTCTAACAAAAGGAAATAAAATATCACTTCTCCGAAAAGTTTTTAACACAACTAAATAAAAACCACTCAATTGAGCACATAAAGGAAATAAAATAAATTTGTTTGTTCTCTCGAATGATTGAAAAAGAGAAATCCCACAAGCAACGACAATAACCCCAAAGAATATCCCGAAATACATAACACAAGAACAATAGTGAAAACGTTATAATCTTCTTTTATTTTCCATACCGCACATGATAGACACAAAGAAAAAAAATACTAAACAAACCTACCACCATAAGCCCAAAATACCAGATACAGATAAAAAATTTGAAATACAACATATTTCCGACACCAATCGATGGATTAAGAAAAGTCCCCACTTAGTTCGAATATCAACGGCCACTTAATCTCTACAACATCAGAGCCAGAATAAAGGTCCCCAAGATGGGTGTATATTTATTTTTAAATTTTACCCCCACTTTACAGAAAGGATTCCCTTGTGGGCAACAAAAAAAAAAGAAGAGAAATCACAAAAAAATGACAACAAATTGGAAAGAGCAGAAACGTACATCCATTGTGAAATAAGAAGGATGGACGATGGAAAAAATAACATAAACAACCTAAAGCTACTTTGCCAAACAACAATCATGGAAATGTCCTTTTTTTCCTCTCGCCGACCC
Source organism: Cheilosia scutellata (assembly GCA_955612985.1). Taxonomy (NCBI): domain Eukaryota; kingdom Metazoa; phylum Arthropoda; class Insecta; order Diptera; family Syrphidae; genus Cheilosia; species Cheilosia scutellata. The sequence continues at coordinate 53,539,387 of OY015312.1, read as the reverse complement.
AAAACTTCATTTTTTTTCTTTGTACGAAATTAATGACTCTAGTTGTACATTTGGGAAAGAGGGCAGTACAAAGTACAAAGCTTGCTACAATTCTACCACTGATACGAGTATCTCGTCATCATCAGCTCCGTTATCAGCAGCCTAAGTATAGGAGAAAAAAGCCAAAAAAAAGAGAAGAAATATAGCAATATCTATACATTCATCGTTTGTATATAATATAGAACCAAAAACCAAACTCAAGGGAGCAAGAAATATGTCATTATTTAAAAAGATAACATTTCTGCTTGCTTGCTCATGTGTCACAGTTTGTTTATGCTTATTTTGCTGACAACGAGAACGACACCGACCGACCACGGTGGTCATAGTAATGACGTAGATAATAAAGAAATGTCCTTTGGTAATGCAGAAACGCTAATGTAAGAATATTATCTTGCTTAACCGATTTCCCTGAAGACATTATCGCTATACCGTACTGCACTGATATTATAATGCTATAGGTATATCGATTTGATACTTACATTGGGTGTTGTCATCAAGTGACCATTGGGTTGGGATGATTCTCCGTCATTTAAACGGCATAGCATATCAAACCATACGCAATGAAAATGAAAATGTTAAAATACAGTAGACGCTCAATATAGTGTATCCCGAAATAAATAGTGAACAACAAAAATGTCTAAAATCTAAGTTTAAAGATGTTAGTGATAAAATCACATTTGCCAAGGTACCTATTTTGGTAAATTTGTTGGCCAAAGAATTTGGAATAGCTATATAATTCAAGGCCTATACCTAAATAAAAATGTTCACGTTTAAATAACTTATTTATTTTTACTGTTGAATTGTTGAAAAAAATACAATGTCCTTTTTGAATCGAAATCAAGTTTGAAAAGCCTTTTTAGATTCCTGCTCGAAATAGTTAACAACTGAACCACCTCGATTTACTGAACAGTCCTAATTCATTTTATGTAGTTCACTTTGTCGAGCGTCCACTGCCCACACGAACATTTGATCATCGGAATCGGAGTACAATTTATCGCATTGATAGGGGAAAATTAATTTATTTAGGAGGGAGTTCATATAATGGCCACATAAGATGTTAAAGGAACATATTAAAATATTAAAAAATAGACAGATATAATTTATGTTTGAAATTTGTTGCTTTGTTATTCAATTTTATATATACAGTCAGGGACTAAGGTTTAAATACACCTCACAAACCTTACATTCAAAAAAATTAAAGCATTAATAAAAAAATTTTAGTATGCAGTTGTTTTTCAGTAGGTACATCAGTAAGCAACAACAACAACAGAAAATTTGTACTTTGTCACATAGATAACTGTTTGTTATAGATTTGTGAGAAACGAAAAATTACGTTGGGCAAAAGTTCAAAAAATACAACTCAACAACAATTTCTGTTGCACTGGGCGACAAAAAAAACTTTCTCGCCGAGATGTTAGCCATATCCTAAAAGAAGTGGACAAAAATCCAAAAATAAGTGCGCCAAAGTTAGCTGGTAGTATTGTACAAAGAGATTTACGGGACAAGGGCTATCGAAGCAGAGTTGAACGTAAGAAACCTCTAATTTCTGAAAAAAATTTAATATTTTTTAATATTAAATTTAATATTTTTGGAAGCGATGGTCGCGCAAAAATGTGCCGTAAGCCCGGCACAGCACTTCAAACCAAAAACTTAATACCTACCGTTATACATGGTGGTAGTGTGATGGTTTGGGGAGCGATAGGAGCAGCTTGTGTGGGACATTTAGCCTTTATTGATGGTGTCATGGACAGACACGTGTATAAGAGTATATTGGAACAACATTTGCAGCCTTCCGTTGATAGCTTGGGTGTAGGAAGATATTGGATATTTCATCAAGATAATGACCCCAAGCATACCGCGCGTTTTGTGAAAGAGTGGTTGCTGTAGGTATTATGCTCCCGTCAGCTTTGTAGTCCTCCCAAATCACCGGACTTAAACCCAATTGAACACGCTTGGGAACTACTGGAACGAAAAATTGATCATGCAGCTTCAAAGACCAAAGAATCCCATAAAGAAGCTCTAAAAAAGGCCTGGTCAGAAATCACACCATACGAAATAGAAAACTTGATTCTATCTATGCCACGAAGGCAGTCATTGAAGCTCGTGGAGGACCAACAAAATATTAATTTTAGTTTTCTTCTTTCAATTTAATTAAAAATAATCAAATGAAATAATTTCTTGTACTGTATTTAAATTTTTTGCCCAGGGACTTTTTTACGTTTTTGATAAATTGACTGTTATAATATGCGAAAACAATTTTTTTTTTTATTTTATTTTTGATTGTTTATTTTATTTTGTATTTTATTTTAATTTAACAATTTGTGATGACAATCGTACACTCCAACAATTTATTCATTTCATAAATATGTATGTTTATGATTTGAAAATAGTTTCTTTAATTTTTTTGTTGTTACCTATTGCTTTTTATTTAAGTATAAATAAACTACCTACATACTTACATTTGAGTTAAAATGCTTACTTATTTATAAAAGCGACTTTTTAGAGGTGTATTTAAACTTTAGTCCCTCACGGTATAACGACATTTTGAATATCAAAGACGTGACCGCGTCCACGATTCGATAAATTTCGATAACTTGTCCACTTTTTGCTGGTATCTAGAGGAAAGTTTGTTTGCAACTGGTCAAGAATTTGAGTCGGCGTAAAAACGATCTGTAGACCCAATGGGCGCAGTAGCGCAGTGGTTAGTGTGCTGGACTATTGTGCGAGGGATCCCAGGTTCGATCCCCGGAAAAACACAAATTACATCTTAAGGTTTTTTCTACTGCGCCACCTCTCGCGAACGTCTGACAAACATCCGAGAGTATGACTGTACTGAAAAAGCTTCTCAATTCAGCCGTTCGGACTCGGCATAAAATTGTAGGTCCCTTCCATTCGTCCCTAAAATAGAAACTCACACAAAACGAATGGTTGCGAGAAGCTAGGCCTTGGGTGTCTACCGCCTGTTGCGCCGCCAATTTTTTTTTTTTTTTAGACTCAATAAAAATGTGCAATGGCATTAAATCCCATGAACTGGCCAGCCAGCGTCCAACGGCCACATCACCAAATCTCGAAAACATACCGCCCGCGGGAGCTTTTCTTGCAATGAAGCTAAAATGCTTCGTAGCATTGCTTCGATCGAAATATTCAATTTCTGGCAGAAAAAGTTGGTTGGGCATTATGGTCATTGCACCAGTCACTCCTTCTTCGTTTCCTTGAGGTTGCAATGGCTTCTCCCCAATCCCAGATACGGGAATTGTCATGAGTTTATGGCTATTCTGCTGTGCAGCTCTCTTGTAGAAAGTATTTAAAAAATGCTTCTGAAAATAAATTTGACCCAGTTTCTAATTGGCCATGATTTTTTAGCAAACGCGAAATGTGGCTACGACAAAATCGCCATTTTTGTAAAAAAAAAATCTTCAACAATATGTTAAAAACTTGTATTGTAAAACTTCCTTCCTTCCTTAGATGGCGCTACAGTCCGGGGTGGACCTGGGCCTCAACCAACATGCCTCTCCAGTTAGCCCGATCTTTGGCTAACCGCCTCCAGTTGCGCACTCCAAGTTGGTTGAGGTCCCCTTCCACTTGTGCGCGCCACCTAAGGCGAGGTCTTCCTCTACTGCGTTGTCCCTCCGGGTTGGAATCGAAGACTCTTCGGGCCGGAGCGTTGGTGTCCATTCGCTCTACATGTCCTAGCCATCTTAGTCGACTGATACGCACTTTTCTGACCAGGTCTATGTCGCTGTACAGCTCGTAGAGTTCGCTGTTAAATCTTCTCCTCCAAAGCCCGTCAACGCAAACGGGACCGAAAATCACTCGAAGAATTTTGCGTTCGAAACGACCAAGAAGATCTTCATCCGCCTTTGTTAACGTCCATGCTTCTGCGCCATAGAGTAGGACTGGGATGATGAGGGTCTTATATAGAGTCTCCTTAGTGTTTCTTGACAAGGCCTTACTAGTCAGTTGCCTTCTTAGGCCAAAGAAACAGCGGTTGGCAAGTGTAACTCTTCGTTTGATTTCTGCTGTGGTGTCATTATCAGAGTTTATAGCGGAGCCGAGGTAGATAAAGTCCCTAACCACCTCAAAGTTATAGCTGTCTATCGTGACGTTCTGTCCGATTCGCCGATGTTGTGTGTCCCTTCGTGTTGACAGCATGTACTTTGTTTTGCCCTCATTCACCACTAAACCCATTTTTGCCGCTTCTGTGCTAATACTTGCAAACGTAACGTATTGTAAAACGGTAAACCTTAAACTGTACATGATGTGATGACATTTAAGTTTGGTAGATGTCAAAATTGCAATGTTGTATGTATATATGTGAGCGCCGGCCGTGGCTCAGTGGTTAGTGCGCTGGATTACTGAGAGAGGAATCTTTGAATTTTTTCTATCTCACATTTCTCCTGTACTCTTTTTTTCCTCGTTCCTTTTAAACGTAGAAGTATTGTCCTTTTTTTGTTACGTTTGCAAGCTGGCATTGCTCGATTAATCAAGACTTTTTTGGTAGGTATTGGTTATGAATTGGTATTGGTACAGTACAAAAATTAGTGAATTGTGTTCAACTATAGACAAACTAAAAAACCTTGTACGTCCGGAAGTTCACGACACAGTATATTGTCGCCTACGAAGCATCTGTTGACGAAGACCCTTCGACACTAGCCGAAAAGGGTTTTCCTGTATTTCCCATATAGGTACCCACATACGATTAAATTCAGTCAACAACTAATTTACAGATACTCCACAAAACGACTACTATTGACACGCAGAATGCTGAAAGATAATCAATATCGATATTTTTGCGATATTTTGATTGTTCCAGAGGCCAGTCGAAGCATAGTCTGAATTGATTCATCATCATCATTTCTTAAATCCTTAAAATAAGTATAAAAACTTTAGCTATTTTAAATGGCAATATGTTAAATATTATTAATTTAGGTTTAAATATTTATATTTTTTGCTAATATATTAAATAAGTATATCAACAAATAGCCATAGTTTCAATTATTGGCAGGGGGTGCCAATAACTGTTTGATAATAAGTATAAGGGAGTCGGACAGAATCCCGAAAAATGCTATCCCGAAAGCCCAAAATCCCGAAAATCCAAAATCCCGAAAACACACAATTCCAAACATGTTTTCACACGGACTTGCTCATTTTATAAAAGAGCAATCAGTGAATATACACCAATGTCTGAATGCCCTGCGAGAACTTTCGGCCGGCGGTGCCTCGCCTCTACGTTGTTCTGTGTCCGCGGCAGATTTTGTTACAAAAGGTTACAAACCGACCAAAAATTATCTTTTCCTACTCACTTTGTATTACGATGTTCACCGGTTAACAAAAATCTAGTCGGTCAGCTATCACACTACATGAGATCAGCACAACGAACGGGATCATGACGTAATCTCGAATGACAAATATCTCGAAAAGTTTTTTTTTTTAATCTCGAATGCAAAAATTTCGAATGTACAAAAATCTCGAAAGACTATATATCGGTAGACACCCAAGGCCTAGCTTCTCGCAACCATTCGTTTTGTGTGAGTTTCTATTTTTGGAACGAATGGAAGGGACCTACAATTTTATGCCGAGTCCGAACGGCTGAATTGAGAAGCTTTTTCAGGACAGTCATACTCTCGGATGTTTGTCAGACGTTCGCGAGAGGTGGCGCAGTAGAAAAAAACACTAAGATGTAATTTGTGTTTTTCCGGGGATCGAACCTGGGATCCCTCGCACAGCATTCCAGCACACTAACCACTGCGCTACTGCGCCCACATATCTCGAAAAAATCTCGAAAATAAAAAGTAAATTCGAGATTTTTTTTTTGCTCCCACGCCATAGCCAGACAGTAAACCCAAGCAGGGGGGTTGCAGGGGGCATGCTGGCCCCCATACGTATCAAGATTTTTTTTCGAGATTTTTTAAATTCGAGATTTTTACATTCTAGATTTTTGCTTTCGAGATTTTTTTTCGAGATATCATTTTCGAGATTTTGACCATTCCAGATTTCAGTCGTTCTAGTTAACGTCATGATCCAAAATTTATAATTTTTCGGGATCACGTTTTCGGGATTTTTTCTGCATTTTGGTTTTTCGGGATTGTGGGTTTTCGGGATATTAGGTTTTCGGGATTTTGGTTTTTCGGGATTTTGGATATTCGGAATTTTGAATTTTCGGGATTTTGGATTTGCGGGATTTTGGTTTTCGGGATCGTGTCCCCAATCCTAATAATAACTGTACTTTTAATGAAACCTGGTCGGAATAGACGGATAAATGCATTAATACATATATTTTTTTTTTATTTTCTTAATATGTAATACATAGTTATTAAAATGACGCATTTTTTATTAATTTCATTTTTCTTAATTTCAAATAGATAGGTATCTATGCTCTTGGATTTTTGTCAGACATTTGTAAACAAAGGAGCTGTAAGAAATATTAAAATAATTAGTATTTTTCCCGGGCTTGAATATTGGACCCCTCGCTCAAAAGTCTAATACACCGCCGAAGTCTCTTTGCTCAAAAAGTACACAATCCCGATAAATCGTAATACCAAGCGACCTAGAGTTTATTACGAATTATAGAGGTTTTCGAAATAGCGAGATTACGAGTTATTGAAGACTTAAAAAATAAAAATTCGATTTACCGGGGTAATAAGTTTTAATATTCAAACAGTCAGTCTGCGAATGCATGTGTGAAAAAATGGCTTACATTGCAACAGAAACAGCACTCAATTGTAGTAGTGGTCCCATTTAACACACATTCTCAAGTGTGAGAGTTTAACATCTCGCTCTCACTTGCTTTTCCAAGAACCAAATTTGAATTATTTCTTTCCAATTAAACATATTCATGCCTATCAAACGTAATTCAGAGTATTGAAGGGAGGGAAAGAGGAGGTTTTTTTTTCGAATAAACGGGGTTGTGAACACAGACGTACGAATTATAAGACGTTTAACGGCAAAGTCATATGGAAAAAAGCATACACACTAAACAGCAATAGTATCAGCTGGCGTTGATGAATTTCTATGCTGAGAGTAAATTATTTTTCAAATTTAAAAATCTAAAAAATATAAGATAGGTAGCTACTTGATTAAAAGATCTAAACCAAAAATGATATTACTAAACACGGTCTTCGTCATTTGATTGTTAATCCTTTTATGCGATTGATCGCTGACTAAATAAAAAAAAAAACCTAAAAAGGACATTCTTGCTGGCCTCGTTTCGAAAATGGAATCACAAGCATGAAAGAAAAAGTAAACAAAATCAAGAAAAAATAAAGCTGCCTCTCTTCGTCATGTGTAGATATGTTTCGACCATTTGGTGAAACTATTACATGGCCTGGCGTTATTCTCTCCCCCCAGAACAAGAAAAAAAAAACACACACACATTACATGCCGATGCCGAATGCTGGGCTTTGTAGTCCGTCCAGCCCCAGGGTAATTTGATATGCTTATCAATCTGATGTCATTCATTGTTTGTGTGTATACTTGTACTTGAACATGGAGCACAGCCTGAAATAATGATGGGATGTGGAGGAGAAATGTTTTTCGTGTTTGGTTTTCGGATTTATTTTACTCCCGACCTCCCCCAAGAAGTTCAATTATTGTAGTATAGCTATTATCATTGTTGTCATACACCATGCACGATGCACATTGCATTGTACATGGACGAATTGACCGTACGTAGCATATTATTCTCCTGTGCGACACTGCCAGCCGCAGTGGATGAAGGTCCCCCAGGACAGTTGGTCACCATGCTTTTGCTGCACACTATTGAACCTATTGTGTTTGCCTGACATAACACCGAGATACCAAAAAGGGATACAAAAACGATGTGGGGAAATTTGTTTATCTATTCAAATTGGCTTCGAAGATAATATTTTCGTTTTTGAGATGAAAACAAAGTTTCCCAACTTTTGTGTTGGTTGCGATTTTGCACAAAAAGCTACATCTCCTAAATTATTTGTTTTCTGTGCTTGTGTTGACTTTTGTGTTTTATTTGTGCAGTGTCAGAAGAAAATCATCCATACGGTTTGTTGGTTTGTATCTATGTATCTAGCAATGCTTTCGAAATACATATCAAGTACAAGTTACTGTAATTATTTGAAAACAAATAAGAAATATAAATTTAAGACTGTTTGTTCGATTAGATTGCTTTCGGTTTCGGTGTTGTGCCTGACTTGATACACAAGACACAACCGTTTTTGCTGAATCTACTGAAGGGGAAATGTCAGCAAGGCATTTTTAAATAAATAAACCTGGAAGGTTTACAAAGAAATATATAAACCGTTTTGTTGCGTAGCTATGTACACTTATACAGTACAAGGGGTTAGGTAGTATATTCTGAACGTTGAGGTTGGTATGTAGGTATGTAAAATCGCATGGGGACCTGTACAAAAATAATGTCACTTTTTGTTTTTCGGAAATGTATGGGAGTACCTACCTACCTACCCTTTTTGTTGTTGATGACTGATGGTAAGATTTGCATCTACCACAAAATTACTTTCAGGGCTATAACCTATAAAGTCTGCATCTGTAAATCAGGAGCGTCGTTTTTGAATTCATTGGATTTTAATTGCTATCTGATTAGGATTTTTTTATTTCTTAACCCTCGAACAAAATTATTGTAATAATTACTGTGATTAATGAACACCTATGTTACAGAGAAACAGAAGTGCGTTAATTGTTCCTAGGAAAACCGAGCGGCCAAAATTCGACCGCATTCTAGCTAAATGTCAAATATTGTAATAAATTTTAAAAGTAGATATAAGTTAGGTCCTAGTTACATAAGAAATCATTATGTAACTAGGACCTAAATGCGCGTACAAAAAGCTTTTTTAATTGCGGTAGGTAGGTACTAGGTACTTCATGTTTTAAGGCTGTGTGTCAATTTCGCAGAACAAATTATTCTCGGCTGATTTTCTGACAAATATGAAGTTCACTAAACTCAAATCTTAAATTAAATATATTTCCTTTAGACAGGTACTCCATATATTTTCCAACTTCAAATTAGGCGGAAAGGGGGAAAACAAAATTATTTCTGTGATTTTAGAAATTTTGCTCAGGACCCGAGTAACTGGCGAAGAGAAAGCCATCTCCTTTTGGAATGATATTAAAGTGTCTGATATTCTAAGCTCTAAGGCAAGGTATATAAAACTACATGGACTGCATTCCAGGTTTGACTATTTTAACTAAATTAACAACGATTGTTTATTTAGTTACTTTTTGGAATCTGGGACAGCTTTTGTTACTAATTTCATGTTGACATTTCACTTTTCATGTGGTAGTGAGTAGTTGTTGTTGGACCGCATCACGTGCAAGTCGAATCCATGTTTGATTTCAAAAAAAAAATTAATACGTGAATCCATGACAGTTGCTTTGTTAGTATGAGTGAAATGAACCACACTTTTGCCTCTTGTTAATTTAGTTAACTTCCCCTCCTTCGAACTGTCACAGCTTTTCAACTGCCGAATTTGGAATACACTCATTGTATGATATTGCGCATGTTTGTTTGCATCTCCCTCTTTTAACGTGACGTCACCAGACGACAAAACATTTGACATTTCGATGAAAATTATTCTTAAAGTATACCAATTGTTTTGTTCTTCTGCTCGAAAAATAATTATAAAAATCCATAGAAACTAATGTGCTTTCAAAATGGTTCAATGTGCAGTGTTTGATTGCAACAGCAACAATAACAAAAAATTATGTCGAAATAAGACACAAACAATTGAAAAAATTAAATTCTTCCGTTTTCCAAAAGATACTACCCTACAAAAAAAGTGGATATACAAGTGCGTATCCAGCAGTATCCACATTAAGATATTGGGCTACGAAAATTGACATTCGGCCAGGCCTTCTCAATGTAGTTTTCAATCTTATGAGGAATGCTGATCTGTCAACATACCAAAAAGTGTGTGTTTTAATGGCAGATGAGATGAAAATACAGAGGTCCTATGAATACGATCAGAAAACCGATACATTGCTGGGTCCATCTAATTGCGTGCAAGTAATAATGGCTAGAGGCCTTTTCGAAAATTGGAAACAGCCGGTCTATAATTTTTGAGAAAATAATAAAAAAACTAGATGCAGGCGGATATGATGTAGTTGCAATTGTGTCTGACTTAGGAGGAGGAAATCGATCGCTTTGGAACAAGTTGGAAATAACAGAAAGTAAACCATTTTTTTCTAATCCCTGCAATGCTGAGAAAAGGATCTATGTATTTAGTGATACTCCTCATCTGATTAAATTGCTAAGAAATCACTTCCTAGATTCTGGAGTATTAATTGATGACACCATCTTAACCAGCGAGCCGCTGAAAGAACTATTGGTGAGGCAGTCGGCATTTGACTTAAAAATATCGAGTCGTCTTACATCAATGCACTTAACTGTTAAGTCCGCAAAAAGGCAAAAAGTTAAATTTGCTACCCAACTATTTTCGCACACAAACTCAAAGGCCCTAATTAGAATGGGACAGTTGGGAATTGCAAAATCAAACAATTGGCTTGAATTAGCGACATTACTAAAACAGGTAAGAATATAATAAATAAGGAAAAATTAAATGCATTATAATTATTGTATACATATCTTATAGGTTAATGACCGGATTGACTCACGACAAAGAATGGCAGCATACGGTTTGGAAATCCAAGAACAAGATACCATATTAACAAAAATGGAACATACAACTAGGAGAATGCGCATTGGAACGAAATCATCCCTCTTGCCATTTCAAAAGGGCATATTGAACAACATCAGCGCACTGAAAATGATGTTTGTGGACTTAAAAGAGCAGTATAAGTTCAAGTACTTGCTTACATATCGTTTGAATCAGGATCCACTAGAAATGTTTTTTGGTGTTATGAGAGCAAAAGGAGGTCTCTATGATCACCCTACTGCCTTACAGTTCAAGTACCGCCTAAGAAGCTTTTTATTGGGTCGCAGCGAATGCATTATGTCGCAATCAGCAAATGTTGAGTGTGACAACAGCGGTGAGAAAACAATTGATGGGTCACTAGCGGACTGCGTTAATGAAGAAGATGAGCATTCTTTATTGGAATCCGAAGATTGCCCCGAGAGTGTCATAACTTCCACATTGCTCTCAGATTTCACTGAAGAAACCCACAACATAAGTATCCCAGATTCTACTCAGGATATGGACGATTTACAACATGATGCGCTTGAGCATGTAGCAGGATATATAATTTATAGACTGAAACTGAAAATGCCAGAAATAAAGCAAAAATATTCCGATGTTAACAGTACTAGCTCAATTTCATGGACGAATGTGGTTTCGGAAGGAGGGCTTCAGCAACCAAACCAAGAATTCATGCAAAAACTAGAAACCCTAAATAATATATTTCATGATTATAATTCTACTTCGCTTAAATGTTGCTCTAATTACATCAATCAGTTAATGTTACTTTCTGAAAATTGTACCTTGGAAAAAGAAATAAAAAAATTGTTTTTTCGATGTAAAATGTTTTTCAAAATTAAAATTTTAAATTCACAAATACACGAAAATGTAAACACGAAAAAACGAAAAATAAACAAGACAATAAATTGAAACTAAAATGATTTTTTATTTAACTCATATGTTGAGAGAAGAATTTATTGGCCCCATTGGTATGACAAGCGCTTTAATCACCTTACACTAATGCTACATAGGTAACAGATAATAATAATTTATTAATTTGTTTACTATTACACTGAAAACAGCACACAAACTACCCGTATTTCAATACATTTTCACAGAAACGTCAAAATCGTTGTCATCGAGTGACGTACATGCGCAGAACAAACGAAAAATGAATCGCGGAATAGCATACCTTGTATTTCTATATACCTTGGCTCTAAGGTATATAATGTTGTCGCGCAATTCAGCAAAATATTTTATATTTTTTAAGTGATTACATCGACTTCAATAGGTAAGATCGCATTAGATATTGAGTATGTACTATGGTATGGGCATACACGAGTGATTTTTTCATACAGTGGTTTCGAATCATTCTTTGCCTATTGCCAAAGTTGGTACCTATTACAATAATATGTTGTAGAATTCAGATGCAACAAGTTTTCGACTCAAAATCACTACCAAAAACTGGGAATAAAATTGACACTTTCAAGTTCTGTTAAATTTGAATTTTCTTTTCTCTTGACGATGAAATAATGAACCCGTTACAGTCTAGAAAAACTATCCCAGAAGTTCCCCGCATAGGCGAAAAAGAGTGCATTTTAATGTACATTTAGAGAGGCATTTTATCAAATAAGTATTCTGTTCCGCACTCAAAATTCTTAATTTCATACAGAGAGGACAGACTAAACGTCTGTAGGGTATAACAATTAGTGTGTGTTATCTGTTATCCCACAAGGCAAAATTACAGTTAGACTATACCTACGTATTTTACGTACAATTTTGTTATACTCCGTCCATAATAAAAAGGTATCCCTTATTCTGGTGCTAAATTTTGACATTTCAGGGACAAAGAATTTTTGAATTTACTATTTTATGGAATACATACCTACTTGAAAATCGATGTAAGTTAGTAGGAAAAAAGTGTAAAAATAAAAAAAAAATCTTTGCATATGTGTACGTGTCGCCCATCTGTATCCTGTACTACAAATTTATCAAGCATTTATAAATGTGCTGTGGAGAGAAGTGCTGTCGGTAAAATTTAGTGCGAACAGGATACTAAAGTCGTACGACGCTGCATAGTATGCCCATCTGTTTGATTTAAATTCATTCCTATCGAAATGCAACCGCACTAACTGATATAAGAAATGTCTTCTCAATTGCAAAGGTTTTCCTTTAATCCCGCATTTACTACTTTTTATTTCCCTTTGTCGGAAGCTGTGTTGGTGCTGTTCTCCTCTGAAGCCTGTGCCTACTATTAAAATTGGATTCATGGATGAGGACATGAGGAGATTTTACTTGTTCTTGCAAAATGGGGACTCATTCGAAATATCAACTTAAGGCCCCTGGAAATGTTTACCCTGGAGATGAATTCATGAGGTTGTCATAAAATTGTCATTGTACTGCTGTGTCATCTGCATCAGTTACGATGCCCAAATATCATGAGAAATCATTTCACTTAATTGTTTGTAATATCTCCCATGGGATTTTAAATTTAGATAGATATGGCTGTGGCTTGGCAAGGCTAGGTACCTACAGTGCAGTGTATACAGGCAACCGTTTGACCGTGTTTAAAAACTGACAATATTTCTCATATTGTTGTGGTTTACGCTTAAGAAGAGAATAATACATAGGTACAAGCTTTCAGTTTAATTCAGATTTTATTATATGTTTTAATTAGGAAAAAATGACTAATTCCAAATTCTCGCTTGTTCGTCTACTCTTCTTTGGCAGCTGTCAGTACCTATTGGTCATTCGGTCAGCTGTCAATAGGCTTTAGTTAAAGGGTGACCAAACACCAGATCGGAAGTATGAGTGAAAAAATGCCCATCTAGGTAGAAAAATTACGCGGGAATGAAAGTCTGGCCAAAATATTGATGGGGCAACTTATTATGGGTTGGCCTTGAGCAACTTTTCTAAGGCAAGTTAAGTTGCATTACAAAGCCAAAATGGATCCGAGTAAAATAATGTAAACATAGGATAACCTATTTTAAAATTAAGCACCTCGTGACTCTACTAAACTATTGAGCCACCTGCTCTCTGTCTATTACGTTGGTAACAACACTTCATGATTTTTCACACATAGAAATCGAACAAAAGGTCGTTTCGTAAGCAATTTTTTAATATCTACCTTTCGATTGGTGCAAGTACCTACCTAGTTTTCTTGGAAATTAAGACATTTTATACCACACAAAGATACTCTGGTTGTCAATAGGGATTGTTTTAGATAGATATAGGTACAATTATACATTATATTTATTTTGCATAATATATTACAATACTGGGATTTGTTATACCTACTATTTATTATCTTTCACTGAAACATTTTTTACTAAATTATTATAAATTACAGAAAGATAGATATTATTTGTTATTTTTTTCACCAAATAATTAATTATTTACTCCAAAACCAGTGGATGTACCGCCACTATTGGTACCTATTTTTCGTTTAAATAGAGGTTATACCGGATGTTGTGCTCAAATTTTAGCCTTCTACGTCAATTCGTTTTTGACATAGATCTATAGAAACAAAATTGGTCTCATGGGTTCGGACAGACAGACAGACATCGTAGCGAAAGTAATAAGGTTTCTTTTTTTCCCTTTGTGTACAGAACATTAAAAAGTGGCAGCTCTTTGGGCAGTTATTCCGAGTTCAAATGAACGAAAAACGACAGGAAACGTGGTTGAATAGCTTTTCCAGAATCATACAACGGAGAGGAACGAAAAGGTGACAGATTTGGAGTAGGTTTCAAATAGGGAGTGGTATAGAGACCAGTAATTCATACGAGGATGAGGCATTTTCATGAGAATTTATGTGGGAATTAGCGAAGTTGTAAAGTATCTCTAGTGTCATCAGTCGCGTGGCATTTATTATTTATCCAGTTTATGTATAGTGTGTCAGTGCCATCTATTGCAAAACGTTCATACTAAGAACAGTTGTCCATCAAAACAAATACATAATGTCTTTTTCAAAAACACAAAAAGTAGAACTAGCTATGCTAGATAAATGTATCCTTAGTTTCATATTGTAAGCCTCAAAATAAATCATATATACAATATCCTATATTAGAGTCAATTCTCTAAATAACCACGTCAAGACGTTACAAAAAAAAAGTCTAGCAATTTTGTTAAGTATCAATTCAGGAGCATTATAAAAAATGTCCTGCGTCAAAAAATAAAAAATACAAATCATAAAAAGGCACTTTCTTTGATTTCCTGGAATATTTTATTTTTTCCAAATGCCATTCGGGACATGACTTGGCAATATTAATGTCGACATCATTTCTGTCAGAGAATGTCATTCATTTTCTGTTTTATTTCAATAGCGCTTAAAATGTCATGTGATTGGTTGTTCGAATCTTGGCTTGGTGATAAAAAAATCACAAATTCACAATAACATGCTCTTTAAACGTTATCTCTTCACTTCATAAAAACACACATGATGGCACCACAAAGACATGGGACTCACCCCAAATAGCACCCAACTAAACACCCAGTTAATCTAAAGTGACAAAACAAAATCTATGATCATAACTTGCAATCCCTAGGCAAAATCCTGACAAACATAAGTGGGTGGCCCATATCATTAAGAGCCATATCACCACTGACCATTAATTTCGCCTAAGTGCCCAAGTGTTAATTTTATTCGTTATGCGGGCAGCCGTGTAAACAAATTGCCACACGCATACTATAGCAGGCGTCGTCTATCGTTATCTTTTTGCGAATAAAATAAACGCAAACAAAATTTCCAAAGCGGTAAAAAAAACATTAGAAAAAAAATTATATGGGGGACCAAGGTATTTCCTGCTATTAAGTGTCGCGCGGTGTTAGTTAATGAGACGTGCGGCAGAATCATGTAATGAAACTGAATTACACTTATTTTTGGGCTCAAATAAGCCAGTGTGACGAATGACCGTCATAAAAGCGCGAAAGCGTAAAATGTTCTCCCAAAATTAAATCAAGCGGAAGGACGATTTAATTGTGCTACCGACCAGTAGTTAGAGGAAAAGCTATCTCAAATGGGGGTGCGCCAGATTATCTCTTAAAGTTTCAAATGTCTGAGTGGCAGAGGATTAGAGATGATGGCGCTTGTTGTCGTCTGTTTACTCGCTTTAGTGTCGCGACGCGTCGTCGTCCTGAAGTGGACGATTTTATACATAATATCGGGCACTAGTCTGCTCGGAAGTTGGAATTGTTTTGTTTATTTCTTTTTTTTGGGTATGGCATCATGATAGACTGAGTTTATTATTTCATTAGCGTTTGAAAATTTATATCTTTTTTCATCGTCAAGTTTGCAATTACTGCTGTTCAACAGAACGACAAATAATTTAGTGGAGATTTTGTGTAGTGTAATTAATTAATGGTTATGATTTAAATTTGTCTGTTCGGTTTTGCGGGTGCTGGCGATATCGTTTCTGGTTATTTATCATGTGGAACGAAAACGTATTTTAATGCTGGGGGCTGGGGCGCGTTTTATATGCGAGACTGTTATTAGTTTCATGAGGATTTTAAGACAATTATATTTAAAATAGTACATGATATTTCTGAAATATGAATGAATACATTAATGAATGTTTTCGGGTGTAATTGCGAAAATGAAATTTTTTTAAATTTTGAGCAATGAATTGAGTATAGTAGAAATATTCATTTCATTCATTCATTCATTTTCTATGGGCCGCTTATCCATTAAGTGGGTCGCGGGTGTAGGTTGTTCAAGTGGACTTACCATAGCTCTCGATTCTCCGACATCGACTCTAAATCATCAAGGGCAATCCCCATACGAGTAAAGGAGAGATTCTGGAGTTTATCTAACTATCTCATCCTGAGTATACCTGTCCTAGAGGATGCCTGATGGTACGGATTCCATATCACGTCTCTGTTCAAAAATAGACCCATAGAAACGGTAACCAACCAATAAGTATTTTCCACTCGACATTCAAGGCGTTTTAATTTATTTTTACCCAAAGGTAAAAAATAGTTTCACTAATCGTCCACTTCAATGAGGCTAACCTATTTCCTTCCTTATTACTTGAGTACTTAACGTGGCACCACAGTCCGGGGTGGACCTCAACCAACAGGGTGGACCTTTATCCAGCTGTTTCCAGTTTCGCACGCTATAACTTGGTTAAGGTCCACTTTCACTTGCATGCGCCACCTAAATCTCTGTCTTCCACTACTGCGCCGTCTCTCGGGTGTGGATTCGAACATCTTCCGGGTGATTGCAGTCGCGTCTATTCACGCCCATTCGCTCTATATGATCCCAGCCACCTCACTTTTTAGACCTAAACTCTTCTAGCTAGCTCGATGTCGCTGTACCTATAGCCCGCAAATTTAATTTAATTTAAATAAGAAACAACCAAGGGTAACCTCATCCGCTTTTGCTAGAGACCATGTCTCTGCGCCATAGATAAAGACTGGGACGATTTACTTTAGTTGTTCGAGAGAAGGCTTTCCTGCTCAGTTGCTTTCTTATTCTTAGTCCAAAGGGACAGCGATTGGCAAGAGTTATTATTCGTTTAATCTCAGCGTTGGTGTAATTATCTGATTTTATAGCGGAGCCTAGGTAGACAAAGTTCTACACAAGGAAATTTCTGTTTTACTAAAAAGGTTGAATTTATATATGTACCCACATAAAATAAGTAAAATCAAGTCACACAACCAACATGAGTCATCGGAAACGATTCCTTCCCTGACTTTGCCTTCTCAACGGTCAACTTATATATCCATAACTCAACTCAACTTTGGCATAAATTGTGCTTCAGTGATCAGTGAGCTTAATTTCTGTTCGCATATATTGAAAAGAGTATTATTAAAGCCAATCATTAACTGGCTTCGTTAGGGATCAAAGAATCCCCCAATCCATAGGGACGTGGGGGATCTTTCTACAAAAAAAAAAAAAAACGTCTGTTCGACGACGTACCCCTCCTTATAGTCTGTTACTCTGGGTCGTATGGATAGAGATCGCGTTAGACGGAGGTAGGAAATTTTCGACCTTCCGCGCGCCGTTTAGGCCTGGGTTATGCTGAAATAACATTTCTCCTACTGATGTAAAGAGTCCGAGAAGGTTTCTTTCAGGTGGCGCCCAACGTGGTGTCCGAGGTTGTGCAAAACAACGAGAATTTTATTTTCGCCCACTGTTGCCGTTCCGTAACTTTTGTTAAAAGATAGAGTAGTTAGACGAGACCTATTGAGGAGTTTTGGAGCAGAGATATTCCTTTAAAGCAAAATAAATCAAACTCATAGTGAATTTGATATACTTACTCCAGTTTGGAATTCCAGTCAAATCTCATTAAGTTCTAAGTTGAGACCCTTCGAGTCCAACGTGAAATTCATGCAAGTTACAGGCTTTTGTTAAACGGTGTCTGTGATACATTGTTAAGATTATGCGCCGTACTAATAATAACTTTTAGTGTCCGCAGGCCAAATTTTCCGTATAAAATTATCTATTGTGACCGACAAAATATTTAAGTTGAAGGTTAACCAGTAAGACAATTATCTTCGACTATGCCGAAGCTCAAATACCCGGTACTATATTATTGTAAAATAAAAAAAATATTTTAGTATTAAAAAATTATATATTTGTATGGGAGGTAGTAGTAGTTTTCATCCGATCTTGCTCATCTTCGAACTTAGCCTCAGTTTGGTGGATAAAAGAAGCTTACATACCAAATTTCAAGTCGATAGCTCTTAAATCACGGCCGTAATCGTGCGGACAGACAGACAGACGGACAGACGGACAGACAGACGGACAGACAGACGGACATTGCTAGATCGACTAAGAAAGTGATGCTGATCAATAATATATATAGTTTGTCATACCTACAACGCCTCCTTATGGGCGTTACAAATGGAATGACAAAGTGAATATACCCTCACCGCAGTGTGGTACCTACCGGGTATAAAAATGATTATTGGTAAGGCCCTATGTATATTTGCGACAAATTATATCCAACCAGGAATTGAGCCGTAAAACCAATCAAAAGGCGATAGTGCATACAATATGGAAACCCAATGCCACTACCGTAGTGAAGACATACAAATGGAATCCTAATAGGGCATGGTAGTAGGTTTGAAGACCGAGAATGCAACGGCCTTAGTAGCAGCTGGCTACAATTGAAATATCTAGCTGCAGACCGACAAATGATGAAATAGATTTTCTGCTGCACTATTCCCCCAGGGTTGAAGTGGTGAGGGAATTATGATTGATTGGAATTGGACAAAGAATATTTGTCATTACTCTCGAAGTATGAGAATCTCAGTCTACTTTGCGGGCAACTAAAATTCCAAATTGTGTCAAAAGAAAGCTAGGGAAGAATAGTTTCGATATTCCATCATTATATAATTGCTAAATTGATTAAGATTAGATGATTTTTAGTTGAATAAATAAATGCAGCTATTTTTCAAATGCTTCCTTATCATTTGTTAATCACTTTAAATTAGAAAGGTAACACAATTTAAGTTCAATATAAGAAAAGTAGTCGACAATTCCATGGTACCTACTCCATCCATAATCTAATGAGTGCTTCATATAATTTTAGATAAACGGAAAACTATGCTAATAGGATGAAGAAACCCTACAAGGAGAAATTATCTCGTTCCGTATTGTAGAAGCTAGGTACATTCAGTTGCTGCCACCGAAAAGGAAATTAAGGTCGCAGAAGACAAATGGCTGGCATTGCAAAGGATATAATTATCTCCAAAACGAAATTTCCTCCACTCCAATTGCGTTCTTTTGACGTCATTAAGAGCATGAAAGGAAGTGGTGCAAATTAAGTGTTGGTATATATTGTTAGATTTCTTTTTTTTTCATGGCAAATATATCTACACTCATCTTGTTATCTAAAAATAGATAGACATAATAATATATTTGGTATAATTTCTTGAAGGTTAACTATGACAGTCAGAACTCCCGTAATTTCCATCCGACTCATAACTTTGTTAGATATTGTACTGTAATTAGGTGTCCATTATTTCTATAAACTAG
Source organism: Cheilosia scutellata (assembly GCA_955612985.1). Taxonomy (NCBI): domain Eukaryota; kingdom Metazoa; phylum Arthropoda; class Insecta; order Diptera; family Syrphidae; genus Cheilosia; species Cheilosia scutellata. The sequence goes on along the minus strand of OY015312.1, from coordinate 53,519,746 downwards.
CTATAGATATAAAAGTTTTTTTTTTTTATCAATTCAGTATTAATTACAAAATCTTGTCGCCCGGCCGTTATTGATCCACTTAAACCTATTCTGATAAAAAAAGGTATTGTGTCGAAATATCTAGATTCTTTGTCAAACTTTTGTTTGCAATTTCTTCTTTCATGACCAGACCATAGATTCTCTGATGCGTTTGCTTCTCGTTCATTATAAAAGTATTGGATGCTCTCAGCGGAGGTATTCAATTTGACCTTTTGTATTATAGATATGGGTTGACAATTCGTCGGTAAATTGGAATTCATTTCGTACATTTGATCAAACACAATCCACACTCTTACCAGACATATTACACATTCAGTTCAGGTGCAGTTCCAACAACGAGTGTTCAATTTTAGAAGTTGATTGTACTGTAAATTTCGTTTCGTTTTGTTTTAGTTCTTGGCCATATGCCAATCGCATACCTACCCAAACTGAAAAATCGATAAATGACTAGGAAATATGCGAACCACTGTTTTAATGGAATTAAGTTTGCAACTTCAGACACTAATCGAATAATGATTTTCGACTCTAATAAAAGTTTTGTTGAACAACTTTTCTTTTTTTGAATTTAATAAATTTTTTTTCTATTCTTTGCTGTTCAAGTTTATTATTTAGTTTCAAGGATATATCCCAAAGTCTTGCATTAATAATGAATTTATGACGATGATGAATAGTTGTTTTAGAGCTCAAGATTATCTTTTATGAGAAACGAAGTAAAATCGTATTGATTCTCAATAAATCATAGCAGAAATTTTACAATTTAACATAAATCCATAAAATTTTGTGAGACGATTATGAAAATGATTTTGCAAAAGGACAAAAACAAGAACATCATAGAGGGGACTATGTGTATGTATAGTCTGCCTGTAAAAGTTTTATCAGAAAAATGGCAAAGAACATCAAACTTCGGACTAGGGATTAAAGTTCCATTATTTTCATTCTCAAATCGATTGCAGGAGTTGCCGTCCATCCATTACTATCGATCTTCCCTCGCCGACTACAAAGCATCATTTGAGATCACCATAAGGGTAGAGATGAGTTTAAGCATTCTGCAACACAGTATCTACTAGACCTCCAGACCGTTTTTAATAAATTATCAAACAAATATTGAAACAAAATACAAATCGATACTTTCCACTATGTTGCTAAATGTAGTAGGGTTGGGCGACTTTGAAACATACTAAGCGAATAAAATGTACAGTGAGTTAATATTGGTTTTCTATTGGAGATATTAGAACAGTTGACCGATGTAGCACATTTCCAATACCAACTTGATGGCGGTAAAAATAAGTCATTTCAGAACATTTCATTTGCCTAGGTCGATTCGTTTGGACACTATCGTGTTTTCAACAGACAGACAGATGGATGGACGTTATAAATAATGTAATGAGAAAGTGAATATATCTACCTTCCTTTAGAGGGTATATAAAAACCTGGTTAATATAGGACACTAGCCTTGCTCCACACAAACACTCGTTAGAATGAGCTTTATTTTTGGGACGAATGGAAGTGAGTTACAATTTTATGCTCAATCCGAATTTTGGACGACTAAATTGAGGAGCCATATAATGAAAGTAATATGTTTACGTTTGCAAGTCATTCGAGGATAGTGAACAAATCCGTATGGTATAATTTGTTCTTTTCCGGGAGTTGCATAGGAATCTCTCGTTCAATTGGACCGAAAACGACTGAGGACTAATGATAAAGGGATCTTCAAAAATTGCATGTGGACTTTGGAAGCCAGAAATTTTATTTCTCTTCTATATTAGATATTTCGATTATACGCTAAGGTATACAGTCCAACAAACGAATTTCATTGCCGCATCTTACATTCGGGCCACCAAGCACAGAGCGAGATAATATAATGTTAGAAGTGTCAACTCTGTAGATTCTGTCATGACTTTTGAACCCCGTTTTCAAAAGAACTGTAGCCTATCATAAACTAGCTGGTAGATCTACGTCCGGACGTTGCTGAGACCACATATTCGTTTAAGATACCTATAATAAAAAAAATTGCATAAAGGAAGTGTTACGAGCTTTAAACGTATCGTTTTACTGAACCCGTCATCGTTCGAAAATTTTAATGTTCGGAATGAGTGTGACATAAAACTATATCATATAAATAGTTTATAAACCGACACGTTTTAACTCAAAATAAACCGTTGCATAAGGTTAGATACAATGGAAGTTACTGTGCTTGGAAAAGCAATAAAAACTCAAACACAAATTAATTTATATGCCTCAACACTAAAAATCCTTACAGAAAATTTCACAAATCAATACTTTTATATTTTTAACACATTTTCACAAATCGTACCTTAAATACTACAGTAGAATTCGGTTATAACGACCACTCACGGGAGACAAATCTTCCATCGTTATAAGCGGATGTCACTATATAGGTACGAAACAAGGATTTTTTTTTATTTATGTACCTACATTTGTACATTTATGTTAATATTATGGTTCACTTTAATAAAGGAATACATACAAAGTTTTTTTTTTGTTATTACATATTTAATGCTTTATGACATGTTTAGTTCATTTAAATCAAATAAAACAAAATTATTTAATTTATTAACACATTCGCTGCCAAGCCAATTTTGGTAATATTTCTGAAGGTGAAAACGGAAAATTGTTGGCCGTGTTTTAACCGTTTTACTAAAAAAATTAATATATTTTCGTACAGGCCATATCATTCAAATATGAATGACACACAATCTTTCCACTACGGCCGTGTCAGTCATATGTAAATGACGGGACATTGGCAAGATAAGGCCGTGGCATTTAATAACGGACGACACTATGAACAAACTGAAAAAGCATTAAGGAGCCTGGCCTCTGGTGAACATAACTGTGTAGGTACTTAGTTTAAGAAAATCTGGAAAAATATGGCAGATAAAAGGAAATTAATTTGTTTTTTTCCAAAAAAAAAAAAACTGAACAAAAAAATCAACTTTTTTTCACTTCTGATATTTTTTGAAAAACGTCAATGGTACATTTCACGTCATTCATTTCTGAATGTCATGGCCTTATAGAAACATGTAACTGTCATACACATACAAATGAAGTGGCCCCCATCGAAATATAAGTGTCATTCATAATTTGGATGACGTGACAGTGAATGTGATTCTTATTGCCATAGAAAATTAATGAATGAAAATTAATTTAAATCAAATGATATATTCATATTTTCTTGTTTACAAAAATCAAAGAAAATACACTCCAGATGCATAAAAATAACTGAGACCTGTGTATAGACAGTAAAAACATATTGTACAGTTGTTCGCACAACTGAAACAAAATTCCAAGAAAATAAACAAATAAACTCCAGGTGCATTCAAATGTATAACTGTGTACTGTCTATAGGTACACTAAACTAAACACAAGAATAAAGCAAAGTAAATGAAAATTCCTTCGTTTTGTTTTGTTTTCGGTCGTTATATCCGAACTTTATGACAAACAACCACCAAGAAATGGTCGTTTTAACCGAAATGGTCGTTATAGCCGAAGTTGTTATAACCGATATATTTTATTCAGTATTGAATGGCAAACCAAACTTTAGCTTATAACTTCGTCGTTTCAACCGAAATGTCGTTATAACCGAGGTCACTATTCGCGAATTCTACTGTAGTTAACTATCCTATCCGCTTGGGATAGAAACCGCTTCATATAGAGTATATTTGTCTTGAAATCAATAACCCAGTTCCAATACAATTCCAATAGCCACTAAGAACTTCAACCTTCACCCCTTTACCATCCATATTACACACATATGCATTAATAAAACCTGAATCTTTTCTTAAGTATATAAATCTAAACGATTAACTTTCATATATCATTTGTGCTCATAAACACTTTCATCAATTATCATACTACCCACTTTACCCTTAAAATGTAATCAACTGGAACGCTATACAAGTAAGTATAGGTATACAAACAAATTTGTTATTCACAAATTATCTGAAAAACTTTTTTGGTTCAGTGATGTATATTTTTGTGTTTATACAAATCTCCACAAAATTAGTTTTGAATATTCACTAAAAGTTGCAAGATTAAACGGTTATGTTAGGTTAAATAGGGGTAGAACAGAGAGGTGTCATACGGTACTAGTCACGATCAGAGGTATCGGAGCTCATCACGATGCCTACAAGGAACAAATCATAGAAAAACAACCAATTTCCCTGCAAAAATCAGGTAGTCCTTTGTAAAGGGTTTTCCATTAATGCCCAGTTTTACAGTGTGCACTAGTTTGAGTTTGAGTGGAAACGACCAGGATAAGTGTCACTCATGTATATTTTGCGCTTCACAGTCATTCCAAAATACTCACGTCAAATGGTACAAACAGCACTTAAATAAAAATATCATCTAAAGCATAATTTGATAATTTATTAGAAATTCAAAATGGATTGTGATCGCCAAAGGACGCCATATACTTTAGTGAAAATCACGTCTAACTACACCACTAAACAATTCGTCATTATTCACTGACACTTCCAAAATCTAGATCATAATCTGAGTGTATATTTACAAATTGTTAGCTTTTTTAGAATTAACTACTTTACTTCACTTTCCAAAGAAATTCAATATGAACGATAATTCGTTGACAGCTGAGTAACTTGCCACCTGTCAGAGATACGAGAAGGTAAAACTTAAGGGTCCAATAGAAATTTTGTATAATTAAATATGACAGTATGAAACAGACACCGACACTTGAGTGGAAATAGAGGGAGAATCGATACTTAAGTGATCACTGTGCAACTATGATTAAGCGTTTCCTATCTTCAAATTCGAATAAAAGAAACTGTGAGTGCGATACAGTGAACTCTCTCATAAGCGGACACCGACGGTACCAACAAATTTGTCCGCTTATGAGAGGTGTCCGCTTGTGAGGAAAAAAACCTTAATTGACAAACTCGAGAAAATAAACACAACAAGGGTGAAATGGAATTTTATCTAAATTTGAATTTAGACCTATAGGATTATTTGTATATGATACAAATTATTTACGAATAAAAATATACACAAACAAAAACAAAGGCTTGAAAATGTAGTTTTACATTAAAAGTAGGTATGTATGCACATAATTATGCACATTTTTTACCCATTAAGCGGGCAAATAGTTTGACCAGTTTTAAATATTTCAAACAGCTGTATCATTTATGTTTTTTTCATGAGCGGGAAATAAATGACCCAGAATAGGGGCTTGTACTTTGTACTTTAGTATTCCAAACATAGACGGATAGTCGACGGTTTCCACAGCCTACTCTCTTCATGACTTTGTGCTGGGCCACACATGCCTCCCCATGAAAGTCGTGTCGGGCGAGACAGGTAGATTTTTAGGTTAGTTGAGAAAAGAAGGGTAGAATACACCGAATTCCCTGGCTCCCCCGACAAGACTTTCATGAGAAGGCAAGTGTGGCGTAGTACTTTAACATACCCCGAACAGACAGGCACAGTGGCACACGCCACAAAAGAGGAAACAAAAAAAAAAAAAAAAAACAATCAGCAGAACAGAGTAAGAAACTTAAAAAAGTGCTCGAGTTGTGTTTTGTTTGTCCGAGCTAAACCCTTTGCGGTTCTGAAATTGGGTGTCCGCGTCCGGTTATAAGAGAGTCCGCTTATGAGAGAATTATTAATATGAAAAATTATGTATTTATTTCCGTTCTTTGAAATCCGTCCGGTTATAAGAGGTGTCCGGTTATGGGAGGTGTCCGTAAGGAGAGAGTACACTGTATCATTGTAATTTTGTATTAACTTTCTCGTATACGTAGTAAGAGAAAGGCATTGTTTTCGTAAAAAATTTCGAACTCGAGATTTTGATCAATTCTGATATTACCTACGATGATAGGGCAACTCAAAAAAGTGGCTCTCGCAATTCTGTACGTCCGTATGTCTGTATATCACATAGCTGGGAAATCTAAACGTTTGGATGGATTTGTTTCAAACTTTGTATTTAGAGTTTGTGGGCTTCCCGCTAGGAGGCGTTTTTTTTACGCTAGCCCTAATATTAAAGGTACATCAATATAAAAATTTTACGAAATATTAAACAATTTAGATTTTTTCGAAAACGATTTGAACCAAAATTGATAATTGAGTTAATGTAGGCATGCTTAACATAACTGCATACCCAACCCAGTTTTTCGCTAAAATGTCCAGCAACGGCACTCTTGAAAATTGGATTTTTCTCGAAAACGGTACAAACGTATGATAAAACCTTTTGCTCAGTCTTGAGCTAAACAATTGCAAAACAGTGTTTTTTGAACCATTAATGCGTCCTTCGATTTCCACCGCAATCGACTACCCAAAATGACTACCCAAATCCTGATCTGTATTCACACCCGGCATATTTTTACAAAGCCCAAAACTTCAGTGGCAATATAATTCGAAATTCATCGCCTACTTGGATCTCGATTATGGCGACCGTATAAAATTGACGAAACGAGTAAAAAGTTGTTCGAACAGAAGACCAAATTTAATAAAACAACTTAATCATTTGCACATGTTTTTGAACGCTATAACTCTCTACGTTGATTTGACAAGAGAGACTTAATAAATGACAGTTAATGCGTAGACGTAGCTTTAACAATATGGCCGCAATCACCTGTCAAAGTTCGGAAATCCCTATTGGAAAACGCTTTAGTTAGTATGATCTATCTCCTCAAAATATTGGAAAATACAGTGACCGTGAAAAGTGAGTGAACACCGAAACTCTTTTAAGTTTTCTTTAATGTCTTTATAAACGTCTAAAAAAAAAGCCAACAATATGTAAAAAGTTTGATAACAAAATAACAATAACAAAACATATCGTCGTACGAGAATAACAAGGTCGTATGTCGAAAAAATTCAAAATTGACATTTTAATGCAACATTTTTTTAGAAGCATTTGCTACTTTCTACAAGAGAGCAGCACATATGATAGAGGGAAAAAAGCCATAAAATCAAAAGCATATTCACCAATTGACACTCGGTCGTACCGCGTCTGGCGGATTTCGGCGGAACCCTAATCACAGGATAAGTCACTCCATTAACTGTCAAATCGTATGAAAATGTGTGTTTCGAAAAATAAAAAAATTTAATTTAATAAGTAGAGACTGTTATTTACCAAATTTAGTAGTGAATTTAAGAAAAGGAATATTAAAAAGTAAATCTATACCAAAAAATAGCTATAAAAACCAACTAATAAATAGATTTTGATTCTTTTAAATATGTTGCGGCCAAATAAATGTAATTGTACCTTTCCCTCGTGAAAACAAATTGTGAAAAATACGTGATAATTGAAATTAAATATGTTGAAGTTAATATTTTCTATGTTGAATAGATTTTGTGGTCAAGTGCAAGAACGATGGCAGAAGAAACTATACATTAAAAACTGGGGAACTCTGTGGAGTTAAATATTGCACATCGTACAGGAATCCAAATAATGTACATCTATGCACCGAATTCCCAAAAAAGTTCGTAATGATCGGAACAATCGAAAGAATTTTCTTATTTGTAGCCGCCACTCGAAAAAGAACAAATTTTAACACCTCTTTCACAAGGATATCTTCTTATATTACTTCCTTTTGGACTAAGCATTCTCAACTAAAAACCTGCCGCAATCTTGTACTGCGTGTGGAGAAAATTAAATCCAAATATGAGTTATATTAAATCCTAAAGGGCAACAGATAACACGAAAAAAAAATTGTTCTATAATTGGTAACTTCGAGTGCTTTGTTTACAATTTTTTAAGGCATGATTTTATTCACATCTCTTAGTTTTTCACAAATATTTTACTTGTTTTATATACTTTGACATTTTGTAGAGGCATTTTGATATCAAATTTGTTAATGTCTATACCAGGGGTTCCCAAACTTTTTCATACTGCGACTCCCTATACAGGTTGTACGATTTTTGCGACGCCCTTCTAAAAGATGTGTGAATAGAAGCTGATCTTACGAAAATTCATTAAAGGGTTTTTCAATAAGGACGGGTCGATGTTGAAATGGCGTCGTCCCATATATCGCAATTTTGCTTGTTGACATAGTCATTCATCCAAAAATGCGCCTCGTCGCTAAAGATGATTTTTACGCCAAATTTGGGCTCCGAAGCCCCTGTCAGCGAACAAACGGCGTTGTCTACGGTCATTAACTTTGATCTCCTGCATCAGTTGGATCTTGTACGGGTGTCGGCCCAAGTCTCGATGCAGAATTCGTCAAGATGAAATCTGCGAAAAGTCGACTTCTTGTGCACGGCGAGGAATTGACTGCCTCGGGTTCTCTTCCACGAACCGCCGCATCCTGGATTTGGAATCAGTGACTGAATCAATAATAAAAACTCCAGATGAGGCAGATGCCAACATCGACTCGTCCCAATCCTTATTTAACTATGCGGCTACTCGTTTTTGTTAATTATTACTTTAATTTATCTTGTCATGTTTTTTTGTTGTTGCTTTATTTTTCATTCAATAAAAATTATTGAGAAAATTGGAGCCGTTTAAGTTATTTTTTTGTTTTTAAAGAGATCAAGTCTGCCTGGATAATGCGGGAAACACAAGCACGTTTTAGCTTCGAATTGGATGCGGCTATAATGGGGATTTGGATTTCGCTTCGACCTCACTCTTGTCATTCGTAAAGAGAAATGAAATGCTACGTATATTGAACTCTTCCTTTGTTCAAAAAATGAAAGAAATTTAATTTTAAAGCGAGCTCAAAGTTTATGGAACGTCGCGTGCAAGCGGCCTGTACGTACCGTCTTGCGACGCCCTTAGGATACCGCCACGACGCCCCAGGGCGTCGCGACGCACAGTTAGGGAACTCCTGGTCTATACAATAAATTTAAAATAGACTGTTTTGCGCGCGCTTCCAATTTATAATTTCAGTAGGAACATCTGTGATGAAATCAACTGTCACAAATCTTATCCTGTGATTCGGGTACGTAAAAATCTTGGTAGGTGGCGTGGAAATCAATTTACCGAGTCACAATTCTTTAGATCAAAGTCGTATGTTCATACTAAATGTATGTGGCTGTTTGTAGGTTTTTACTTTTAACTCAAAGTCGTATGTTCAATATTACACTAGAAATTCAGATTTTCGAAAAAAAATTTAGCAACAAAGTCGTATGTAGATTTTTTAAAGTCGTTTTCTGAGTTTGTGGGCAATATTTAATATTAATTGTTATTTTATTTATACTCTATTTTATGACATGAACACGTCTAGCAATTAGTCTAAGAACTAAATCAACTACAACAGCAAAAAAAAAAAAGTGTGATATTTTGTTTTCGCTGTATCTCGAAAGTATGTTTTTTCACATACGACCTTGTTATTCTCACACGACGATATGTGTTTTAAATTCGAAAGTTTTCCAGAAAGCGATAATTTTTCCTCTGCACAAAAAAGGAGATTACGACGATCCAGGAAACTATAGAGGGATATCGTTTCTAAACACATCGGCGAAGTTGTTTGCCAGTTTACTCTTCAAGAGAATCACAGAGTGGGTGACAAATAAGAAGGTACTACATGAATTTCAAGCTGGTTTTCGTAGAAACTATTCTACCATAGATCATATTCTCGCTAGTAAATATTGCAGAAATATGTAAGATGAAGCGGCTAAAACTGTACGCCTTTTTCGTAGATTTCCGTGCTGCTTTTGATTCAATTCCGAGAGAAATGCTTTTTTATAAACTGTATAAGTACGGAATCTCGTCTCAGGTCATCAACGTTTTAAGAGCTTTGTATGAAAACAATAAGGCATCTGTTTGGGATGGACACCGGTTATCGGAGGATTTTGAAGTTTCCATGGGTGTCAAACAAGGCTGCGTTCTTAGCACCTTGCTATTTATATTGCATATAAATGATATATCGGAAAACGATAGGGGTGGAATTGAGCTCAGTGAAACCAATATTCCAGCACTGATGTTTGCAAATGACATCGTCTTTCTAGCTGACAAAATAGATACGATGCAACTAATGGTAAATAGGTTGGACACCTACTGCAAAAGGTGGAATTTGACTGTAAATCTAGAGAAGTCAAAGATGATGATATTCCGAGATGGTGGAGGACGGTACGCTCGAACTGAAAAATGGAAATTTCAGGGCGAGCAGATTGAGATAGTTAAGCAGTACAAATATCTGGGAGTGCTGGTCACGCCGAGTTTGAACATGAGCAAACACCTAAAGGCAAAGCTTGCAGAAGCTAAACGGGCGATTTGCGCAGTCTGGGGAAATTGTATTAATAATAAGCATGTTTCTCATATTTCGAAGCAGAAAATATTCCGTGCGACAGCGTCTTCAATTTTGCTATATGCAGCACAAGTTTGGGGTTACTGCTCGTTTGAGGCTGTGGAAAAGTTTATTCGATATTTCCTTAGGAGGGTTTTTAAAATTCCAAACAGTTCCCCCAACGATATGTTACACTTGGAGACTGGAGTAGCACCCCTGTTCATGGATACCCTTAAACTGCATTTAGACTACATCGTAAAGGTCTTTGGGATGAGCCAAGAAAGAATTCCAAGGTTGCTGCTTACACAAATGCTGCGCTACAGGGTCAAATGTGTCCAAGACTGGGAATTGCTGGGACGGAAATGCGGTTATAACTTCACTCTTATGGCGAATGAGCCACAGGCTTCAATTAGGCAGAAAGCAAGACGGTTACTGACGGAAACTGGAAGACGAATCTATGACGAATTTACAAATGAAGCCCAAGCATCCCAACACAGAGCTTACTACAGCAAGCTAAACCATTATCTAAATGACAGGACTTATTTTTTGAGCAGTTATTCGGCAGACAAGATAAGCATCATCTTCAAAGTAAGAGGCGAACTTCTAAAACTGAACTATATTCCACCCCGCCCGGAGCTTCCAATTTTATGCTAACTTTGTAATCTCAAGAAGCGAGAGGATGTGTTACATTTCATCGCAAAATGTCCAATACTTAAAGAAATCCGCATAAACTTTTTCGGAGTTCCGGCACTTGGGTTGGAGGAAGCAATACATATATTGAATGGTGGTAGAGATTGGAACTTGCTCTACAACTACACAGTCAACGCACTTAGTTACAGAAATAGCATAATTGAAGAAATGTTTTAAAGAAAAACAAAATATAAAAAAACAAAAAAAAAATTATATATTTACCAACACATATTTTTATATACATGATATTATAAGAAATATGAATTAATTATTTTTATTTGAATGTCAATCTGGTAGACGGCCTAAGGCCAAACACTATAGACTAAGTTAAAAAACAAAATGTATGCATTTTTAAACGTAAAATAAAATCGTCCATTAAACTAAACTAACTAACTAAATTCGAAAGCATAAAACACTTTACGAAAATCAGTCCCTTAGGGAAAGTTTTTTTTATATCGGGTTAAAGTCCTTCACTATTGAAGAAGCATCCCTCGCTCTGCAATGTCTTTCGATGATTTTTCCTTCCAGCGAACCTCCAATCACAAAAAAACTTCCAACCGTAGATACCTTCAATATAGTCAAACTGTGTTGCATTCAATAGAAAAGCTGAACAAACCTTTTCAAATTTGTACTCAAGAATAATGTAAAACATAAAAGTTCAACCTATCCCTACACTATCATCATTGGTTAAAATTACATAATTGCATTCTGTAATCTCGGTATCTTTTGTTTTAAATCGTCAACTTGCTTTAACATATTTTTTTTTAAATGTTAAATATTATACTAGACGTATTATTCTATACGTATATTGTGGGAGGCGCCATGCCCATTTGTCAAAATTGTATCTTCACAGGGAAACTTTCGGTCCATTACCTAAGATTGTCTGAACATTTTAGCTCAATCGGTTGGATATAGTTTTCGAGATATAAGATTTTTAAAGTTTTTTTTATATGGTGGGAGGTGGCACGCCCCTTTTTCCGATTACCTGAGAAACTTTTCTAATGTTTGTCTTCGTAAAAACCTTCCTTAACCTATTACCAACATTTGAAAAAGAAGGTGTGAAATTGATCCAGCCATTTTCACATTATGGCGTCACCAACAAAATATCGATTGGTTTTTTGATATAATTATAAAGCCTTTTCTAATGTAACTAATATTTTATTTTATACTGATTTTCATTTCAGTAATCAGTTAATAATATTCAAAAATGTCCATCGTACCTATCATGCTTCATACTTATTTGACTTGTCAAATCAGATAATGGCGAATTATTGTATCTAACAATAAGATTCATTAAAATGTTCACTTTAAATCTTTCCAAACAACCCTAAGGTTTCCGAAGCCATTGCAGTACACTAAAAACGAGTAATTAAATTTCGAATGGGTATGGTTTGTTTCGTCATTTTTATCTCGTTTTTTAGTTGTTTCGTTTTAGTCGTTTCGCATTTTGTTGCTTCAGCATTTTTATTAATATGTTTTTCAATTATCTGGTTTATATTTGTTTCGAAAAAAAATAATTCAGTTTTTTACTTAGTTCGTTTTAAGCTCATTTCGCCTTTTATTGTTTAGTTTTTCGATTATTTCGGTTTTTGTTTATTTCGCCATCATTTGTTTCGTTTTTTTTGGATGTAAAGAGCCTAAGGGCATTCAAATTCGCGCGTAAAGAGTAAGATGGGTAAGATGGGTGACCCCTGCTTGTGGTCACTGTAGGATTTGGAGTAGGTGCAAGGTTGGGTATATTATGCAAAGTTTATATTATGTTGTTTGCTAATTTTACCGCCAAAAACTACGAAAACGAATTTCGAAAAGAAATCCACACGCCAAAACAATAGATTCTAATAAAAATAAAATGCGAAATAAACCATTAGTGAGATAACACTGACCTAAATAACTCATTGCACTTTTAACGAAAATGCAAAACGAGTAAAAAGCGAAAGAAAGAAATGCGAAATTATTGTAGGGCGAAGTGATTGAAAAACAAAGTAAAACAAAAACAAACTACGATATTACGAAGTAAACAGAAATAATTGTAAGAAAAGCGAAACAACAAAATGCGAAGTAAAAAAAACAAAACAATAGGCACCCATTTCGAATACATACCTATCTATATCTATCTACAACATCCCTCCGGGCAAATTTTATAAATTGCTTACCAACTTTAGGTATATACATATTATACAAGTCCTATTTCCCGCTCCACCTCACAAACGCGGGCACTAATTTGCGGAAAATTACATTCAACTTCATTAATCCTGGTAGCACATTGTTCAACATTGATAATAATAAAGAAGTCCTTGGAAAGAAGTCCTTCCAAGACTTTACTAGTTTGGTTTACATAATTTAAATTAACCCAATGAAGCAAATGAAATGTAAAAACCACCACACCAAACGCTGGTGCGGCGGGTGGAAGACATGATTAATTCAACTTATCGTGTATTTTCTAATTACCAACTAATTAATGATAGGATCAGAATCACGGCATTTATCCCCCAACCCCCAATAGCATCAGTGTATCTTCACATCATTCCATTGCCGGGTTTGATTCATTCATCATCATTTGGCCAACATAAAGAAATTACAACGAAACATTTCATAATGTTGGACTCCATCCACTCTGTATAATACAAAATAATATGTACACACCTACATAAATATACAAGGATGTCTGGATGAATGGTGATGTTGCATAATTTTGTATACTTTGTCGGTTATTTTGTGGCATACACCATTTTGATACTTTTCGGGAAAATCAATATTTAAAGTTTGACAAAAGATTTCTCAGCAACTAGCTAGCTAAAAGAGTACAACAATACTGTAGATATAAGAAAATGTTGATTTTTGAATTTTAACAAGTTGTACACATAGCGGGAAACTTCGTCCGTTGTTAGCTTTTGTAACATAATACTTTTCTTTCCGTCCGTCACTTCGTCAGTCTTAAAACACATTCTTTTATACTGTTGCTCGTAAGTTATTCGACTAATTAAACAGAAAGTATCATTTAAATCGACTAAACTTAGCAAAAAAAGGCAGAAAATGCAACAATATAAACGGACTAAAACAGGGACAGGAAATTCAAAATGTATGTGCGGGTAATATGGCCCACCCTGTGTTAAATATGGCCCAGGGTGGCTATCTACTATTAGCCCATGGTGGGCCATATTTAACACTATCGTTTTCAAGAAAATTGAGTTTGGTTTGCTAGAATTATTTCTTCTTTGACCCTGGTCTATTGTTGTTTTGTGCTCTTGTTGGAGCTAGAAGCCATTTTATCTGTCAAAAGTTCAATTAATATCAGGTGTCAAATATGGCCTACTGGGCCACATGGGTGGGCCATATTAAATACACCGTGATTTTTTCACTCATTTTTATTTTTAATACAACTGATAAACTTTTTTTAACTTCTGATGTCACACAAAATAAGAAAAGATTTAACATTATTCACTCTTAGAAAAAGATTATCGAATTTAAGCAATATTCAATGCGAAAAAAATTAACAAAACTTGCCAAAAAATTACATCGAAAACGAAAAAAAGCTACTATGGTCTATATTTTACAGATCCGTCGAGCTACGCCTACCATAATCGACAGAGACAAAACCGGTCTGAACTTGTTTGAAATGTATTAGTTTGAATCTACCTGCGCTTTTTGATTCAGGATATATAATGGTGCAGCACTTACTCTAATTATGTTAAATGTTTTTCATGCAAAAATCTGGAATTACTTAGTGTAAAATTTAGGTCCTCAATTAATAAAAAAAAAACAAACTTAAGACAAAATATAAAAGAGGAAACAAATCGTTGTACATCAAGAATCAGGGAATCAGCAAAACCAATATCAGAAACACCCTGCTTAGAATTTGCGCATTTGAAAAATATTAGACTTTTCCTTGCACTGTTAAATTGTCAAAATGTGTTTTGTACTCCAAGGCAGTGAAAGGCATCCGGAAGACTACAGTGGGCACTAACAAACACCAATCCCACTACCTAATCTGATCTTAACGATGAATGAATCACTTCAAGGACCGTTTCAATCCAACAAATCGTATCAACGTCTATAAGTACCTACAGCGCTATTAATAAGAAAGCCCTAACCGCTCTTTATTCCATCTTTTAGCTATAAGACGAATAGTGGACTTGTTCGTTTGATAACTTTAATTATTTATAAATACATCTTATATCCATATTAGCTATCCACTCTTTATCACTAAACGCACGGCAGCACTGCGTCCAAACTGTACTAAACATGGTTGTAAATCTGTCATATTCCATCAGCTGACACTATAATGTTCAGAGCATGTTATGTGCTATCGCTTGCGATTTTTAGATTCTCTCTGAAATTCTCTTCCAGCTTTTAAATTTCTCGCGTCCAATCGAACTTTGTGTTGGGTTTCGTGTATTTGAAATATGTGTAGATATAGCAAGTTAACTGGTGTGAGCAAGTTAACCACGCTCTATACGCCGAATTCGTTGAGTTAAGTTATCCCCTCCTTAAGATATGTCAGTGAAAGCTAAGATATGTTTATAAATAATAATTTCAAGTTTAAAGATGTGTTAGAGCTAAAACGCCACTATGCGGTATTTATTAATACAGGGGCTAGTTGTTATAAATGTAATTTCCGAACAAATGTCTTGGTTCGTATTTGCATTTCTATCAAATTCCTTTCATCAACTTTAAAAGAGCGACATAATTTCTAATGCAATCCTGTTAACCTTGGCCAAAAATATTAATGAAACTCATTCAATATAAATTGTCGTAGAGCAGTGATAAAATTTTTAGATAAATTACATCAAACGTACCTACTTTGAAACTAAAAATTTAAATAAATAAACCGTAAATCAATTCAAATTTTAAATTAACATGAAACAATAAAAATTAAAAGGACAATGCAACTATTATTGCAAAAAAATCAAACTCCAATGATGAATATCAAGTTTGATCATCCAATGATATAGATTTACATAAAACTCGTGATTTCTATTTCCCATCTCAGACTTTGTGCGCGACTTGTTTGCCAATAAATCCTCTTACACAAACATACTTCTGTGACTGCAAAATCATTTCGCCTGAATGACGTAAAACAGTTCCTAAACTTAGTAGGTATTTGTGGGATTATGTGTTAATATCGAAAAATATAGATATGTTTAAAAGTGATCCAATTAAAAAAAGTTTTTTTGTTAGTGGATGTTTAAGATACACTTTTATTTAAACTTCAGTTTAAAAATTAATTCGGTTTCAGTTTCGTTTAAACCTTAAACTAAACAGAGTTCATTCTGCAGTTTAAGTGAATAAAAAAAATTAATAAATAAATAGGCGGCGCAACAGGCGGTAGACACCCAAGGCCTAGCTTCTCGCAACCATTCGTTTTGTGTGAGTTTCTATTTTAGGGACGAATGGAAGGGACCTACAATTTTATGCCGAGTCCGAACGGCTGAATTGAGAAGCTTTTTCAGGACAGTCATACTCTCGGATGTTTGTCAGACGTTCGCGAGAGGTGGCGCAGTAGAAAAAACCTTAAGATGTTATTTGTGTTTTTCCGGGGATCGAACCTGGGATCCCTCGCACAGTAGTCCAGCACACTAACCACTGCGCTACTGCGCCCAATAAGTGAATAGTTAGTAGATATTCTGCCGTTTAAAACCCAGATCATTTGACAGTTGACACAGTGACATTTCAATTTCCAAGCTGCCGATTGACAAGGGACGATTTTGGAAAAGTCGTATAAAAGCTATAAGTTCTGTACAATACAACTGTAAAAAAATGTTTATTAAATTTATTTAAACTGCGTTCACTTGAACTGAAGTTCTGATTACATTGTGAAACTAGATGATTTGAACTCCAAATTTAAACTTAAGTTCAGGTTCACATGAAGCGTAGTAAGGTTTTCACCTCCTTTTTTCAACCCTTATAGGTCGAATTTTTAAAAACGATGAATAAGGCATGTAATAATTTTGACTTATCTATCAACATACAAACTTTCAAGTTCATACTGCTAACGGTTCGTGAGACCCCCGTTACTCCCCGCGACCCTTTTAATCCTCATCCTCTTAAAATAATTGCTCCCAAGGAGAATATATATTTTTAAAATGTTAAGACAAAGATCTTAATAAAATCACGCAAAAAATTCGCATTCTGACATTTGTCGGAGTTTTATTTTGTTAATTTAGAATGAGTTGTCGAATTCCACTAGTCCTACAAGTAATAATTGCATTATTGTCAGAAAATGTAATTCTGCGTTTGCCTTCGAACGTTTAATGTGAAGAGTGAAATTACCATTAAAGTACCATTAAATAGGGTATGATGACTCTAATGTCTAATACCCAAACCATCAAGGTGTTCGTTGATAATACCCCATAATTTGGAAATGAGCAAAGCCGAACGGATAGGTATACCTTACATTCGAAGAAATACTATAGCACCATTAATTAGCCTAAGTGGTAATTGAAAACTGTATGTTTCTTAATCATAAATATTATTGAGTATTTCTAAGGTATTTCAACTCTTAGAGTAACCCTCCCTATGAAAATGTCCACCTCCAGATTTAAGGACCATGGAATTCCGTATACAACGTTTCTATGACAATCGAAAATCCATTTCTGAGTGATATCGAATATCTTTAAGTAATTGAAAATATATTATTTGCTTATAAAAGTGGCTATATATATATCTACAGTGCCATAAGAAAGGACACTAAGAAAGGCCTTATACAGTGGCCGGCATAAGTATTTTGACAAAACTAAAGTTAATTCTGCTCATAATTTGAACTTATACCTACTTCATGTAAATTTTGGCATCAATGGAAAGGTCATTTAAATTCCGTTGGAATGATACACAACTTTCCCTAAACCATTAAGTACCCATTGAAAATTTAGAACATTTGTAAAAGTCTACTTTTTTGACTTTTTTCCACGGTCAAAAAAAAAAATGTTTAGCAATTTTCAAAAAATCATAAAAAATATTAGCGAAGAGATTTTTGAAAATGCTTTTTTGCATTCACTATTAGAATTGTTTGGAGAAACTTTTTGCATCAAAACATTTTTTTTTTTTTTTTTGATACCGAGGAAAAAAGTCAAAAAAGTAGACTTTCACAAAAATTCTAAATTCTAAAATTTTTAAATAGGTACTTAATGGGTTAAGGAAAGTTTTGTACCATTCAAACGGAATTTAAACGATCTTTCCATTGGTGCCAACATTTACATAAAGTAAGTTTCAAATTATGAGCAGAATTAACTTTAGTTTTGTCAAAATACTTGTGCCGGCCACTGTAGTTACGTAGAGATGTACTCCTTTAAATTCTATCATTTTTTATATTTCCGGTGTTTTTTTAGACTAATTAATTTCGTAAAAGAGATACATTTCTATTCATACTTTTACATTTTGACAGTTCTTTAAAATGTATTATGTTTACATAAATAAATCGATATTGTGGACTCACAAGAGAAGAAAGCTTCCTTCCCAATATTGTTGCCAATTCTATCAAAGCACTTCGAAAAAAATTCTTCTGAAACGGTTTAATCCGATTATTATAGAAATAGCTATGTACTCAACTCTAGATCAGGTGCACAGAATAACTTATAAAATAGAAAAGGCCTTAGAAGAAAAACAAATATGCTCTACCATTTTCCTTGATGTAACACAGGCTTTTGATCAAGTCTGACATAAAGGATTAGTTCATAAGCTACAAAAATATCTTCCCAAATAATACTCAGAAATACTTGAGTGATATTTATAATCCAGCGATTATTTACAATTAAGCAAGAAGATGAGTACACTGCATTAAAATATATAAAAGCGGGAGTACCGCAAGGTGGTGTGTTAGGCCCTGTACTTTTCCTTATATACAAGAAAGACCTACAAAAACGACGAAACTACTGTTCCCACATTTGCAGACGATACTGCTTGTTGTCGGAAAAACCGTGCAGGAAGTTACAGAAAAACTGCAAAGGACAGTAAGTGATATATCTGATTGGACCAAAAAATGGCAAATAAAATTAAATGAACTGAAGTCAATCCATGTTCACTTCACCAATAAAAACGCACAACACATACCTGTGTACGTTAATAACAAATAAGTTCTTTATTCGAACTCAGCTAAGTATTTAGGTATGACTCTAGACGCGGAGTTGCCCTGGAAAACTCATGTCAAGAAAAAATTTGACGAACTAATTATACGATACAATAAAATGTATTGGCTCATAGCAATATAAGAAAGTCCTAAAACCAATATGGACATATCATGGTCTGCAGCTTTGGGGTGCACAAGTAAGACAAACCTACAAAGAATTCAATGCTTCCAAAACAAAGTACTACGCGTACGCAATATTGTTAATGCGCCCCTGGTACATACGTAACGCTGATCTACATAGAGATCTAAAAATTTAAACGGTAGAAGACGCGGTTAGGGAGGTCGCAAAAAGACATGAAGGTAGGCTTCGCAACCATGCTAATTCAGAAGTAGTCGAACTACTTAACAACAACAATTTAGTTAGAAGATTACGGGTAAAATAATTCGAACTAGCTAACTAGGAAATGAATTTTAATGAAGTATCCGTTTTTTATTAAATAAATAAATAGGTGGCGCAACAGGCGGTAGACACCCAAGGCCTAGCTTCTCGCAACTATTCGTTTGTGTGAGTTTTCTATTTTTGGGACGAATGGAAGGGACCTACAATTGTATGCCGAGTCCGAACGGCTGAATTGAGAAGCTTTTTCAGGACAGTCATACTCTCGGATGTTTGTCAGACGTTCGCGAGAGGTGGCGCAGTAAAAAAAACCTTAAGATGTAATTTGAGTTTTTCCGGGGATCGAACCTGGGGTCCCTCGCACAGTAGTCCAGCACACTAACCACTATGCGCTACTGCGCCCAACCGTTTTTTATTGTATCACTATAATTTGACCAAAAAAGCCGAAAATGAATAACAATCCTCATGTAACGAAAGTATTTAAATAAATTGGTCACATAATCCACCTTTAAATATATATATATTTTTAGTAAAAAATATAGTCCCTATTCGTGTTCATCCACAATAAAAAAATAAATAAAGGGTGATTTATTTAACGTTTGGCTTTTAAAACTAAAAGAAAAAAAAAAAAAAAACGAAAATTTGTAAAATTGAGTGAAATTTTTATAAGGGCCGATAAATTAATAATTGTTAAGGCTATAGTTGCTCGCTTATCCGTATAGGTGAGAGACTTAATATAGCTATCCTACGACGAACGTGAGATGAATAATTGCTCACCAAATTCGCCTCGAAAAATGTCCAAGGATTCGCGTATTGTGTTGCATGTCGCGCCGTCCTGTTGAAACATGTCGACCAAACCCAGCTCTTCAATTTTGAGCAAACAAAAAGCCCGAAATCATCGAATGATAGCGAGCACCATTGATCGTAACGTTGGTGCCATCATGCCACTCATTCGAACTCATATTTCGAAAAGAAAACATCATTAAGCTGTTGCTTTTTTTAACGACCATGCATTTTTTTAGCACGATTAGGGGCCGAAATAAGCGTGTATTGTGAAAGCGTTTGAACATCGGCAATGTTGTAGGTAGTGTGGATATAAAAATTGGTTTTGTTGTTCTTTGTAATTTTGTGTCTTGTTTTGTTTTTGAATGTTTAAATATCCGCAGTTCTTAAGGAAGAAGCAATTGGATGATCAAAGTTGTTTATCGATCAAACACGAGTTTGATAATAAGTAGCAGTAAAAGTTAAAAAAGCAGGTATGTAAAGGGTCCGCCATTTAACGTTTTTTTTTTTTTCAACTATAGTGCTTATTTCGCGAATGGTAACACTTAGCTCATGTCTGATTTGACAGATAATTAGTTTTATCCTTCCGCTGAACGAATATGGTTGTGTATACGCTTGAACAACGCTGGGAAATATTGCGACATTACTTTGAAAATCATGGTAATGTTGCAGAATGTGTGCGAAAATTGCGTACGGATTTTGGAAGAAGAGAAGCACCGTCAGCGGGTATGTAAACAAGCAAAATTGTCGCATTTGGGGCACAGAAAACCCGCACGCATACATTGAAATGCCGATATACCCAAAACGAGTCACTGTTTGGTGCGGATTTTGGTCCAGAGGCATAATTGGGTCATTTTTCTTCGAAAATGAGCAAGGAGTGGCCGTTACAGTCAATGGCGATCGTTATCGGGCCATGTTGAACGAATTTTTGTTCACAAAAATTGAAGAGGAGGATATTGGCAACATTTGGTTTCAACAGGACGGCGCTACGTGCCACACAGCCGAAGCTACACTCGATGTTTTGCGCCCTGTTTTTGAAGATCGCATTATCAGCCGCAGAGCTGATGTCGTTTGGCCACCGCGGAGCTGCGATTTGACACCGGGGGTGCCGTAAAAGATAAGAGTTACGCCGACATGCCAGAGACCATTGACGCTTTAAAGGACAATATTCGTGAAGCCATTGGTGAAATACAGCTGCACACAAAAATTGGACCGATCGTGTAGGCTACTGCATGGCCAGCCGAGGCAGCCATTTGAATGAAATTATTTTCCATTATTAACCGGAAGGATTGTACTTTCAAATAAAAATAGAAATTTGAGAAAATATTCAGTAATTTTTTTTTATAGCATTTTCAAAAAAAAAAGTTATTTGGCGGACCCTTTACTTGAGTACAAACACAAAATGGCGTATGGTCACAATATGACCAGTTATGCAGAAAGGTTTATGAGTCGCATAATGCGTGGCCATAACCAATTATGCAGAGGGGCTTATGGGCCACAAACACGTGGTCATAACTAGTGCCGTTACACTGAAGTCTTTTTTAACAGAAGAATAAAAGTAGAATGCAGATGCAGAAGCAGAATAACAGAGCTGCAGCAAAAGTCAGTCAACAGTAACACAGCGCATTCTGTTAAGGATCAGTTGCATATGAAGATGCTAAAAGCAGCTAGGTAGTTATTTATTGATCTTTGAAGCAAATTGAAGAATCCACAGATTCTTAGTTTTTATGTTTGTTTTATTCATTGAGAGAAATTCCCTGATTAATTTAGTAATATTTTCTATAAAAAAATTGAAAAGGATTAAAAAAAGGTCTAAATTCAAGTTAGATACAGTCTTGACAGTTTGGCTTTCGAACAGGGGGTGTTCTGATCATAGTTGTGCAGATCAAAACACCATCGAAAGAAAGTTCAATTAAATAATAATTTATCCCTAAAAAAGTTTCAAGTAAATAAACAACACATTCAGTAAGCTATCACAGAAAATTGGATTGCTGTCATTAGGGAAAAATATTGAACAGAGTCAACCCAAGCATAGTTAATTTCAATCCAAAAGGACATGTTCCAAAAATACCTACAGTGTATAGTAAATTTTCGCCCCACTCATTCAGCCATGCCACAATACAAACAAGAAATCATTCGGAAACTTCTGCCAGCTACCATGATGTGAGCTATTTTTAAACTTGTTCCTTTATATTCCCCTAACAAATATTATCCTAGAATGAATTGGTTACTTCTTAGAAAATAAAACTTTCGCCCACATTCAATTATGTAGGTATACATTCAATGAACGACTGCAATACATACCGCCATAATTATCAATATATGTAGTTAGATATGATATTATCCACAATAACGAACTTAATTTAAGCAAAACGTGTAATGGCAACAACAAACAGAATAATACAAATTGATTGCATACATTCTGTCATTAATTATATAGGTTCTCAGGTCAACACTTTTATTGTTGGACAGCGAGAAAAAAAAAATCCTTAAACGCACAATAAATATTATATTACTCCAATAAACGTGATTGCAAAAAAAAATAAATAAATTACGAATAAAAAAGCCATTAAAATAATTTCTACATAATTAGTGCTCACTAACCATCCTTTACAGCAACTGTAAAATCCATCATTACGGATAGGAACAATAAAAACCATGCCTGCAGCTCCATGTCGTCGTCCTCATTAATACTTGGCTACTGCTGCTGCATGTGCTATTGATTTGTGAACGCCGCTGTGTCGCTGTTCACTGATATTTTATTTTTATTTCAAACTAAATTGCATTGCAATAAATTTAACAAAAAAAACACTGACGATACACAAACAATGCATACCCTATTTAGAATTTTCCTAAATTTATTTATTTCACTGCACAAATTACTATCTTCAACTTTTAACGGAAAACCCGAGCAAAACAATAGCACAAAAGATTAGTAGAGATTATTATATTTATTTTTATAAAACGCTGGGCTATCAAAGTTTCCCATCAGCAGTTCATTCTGCAAAAGGATACATCCGCAGTAAGACATTCGATAATAATACAATAGGAAAACTTTTATTCCTTTTTTTTTTTTCTATGTTAGAGGGAAGATAATGATATCCTTGAGATACAAAGAAAAAAATACGCAAAAACTACCGCACGCAACACTCAGCAAAAAAAAGAATAGAAATAAAACTCTTCACACACTTGACACTTCCGGTGGGGAAAAGGACAAGAAATCCTGTTCTTTCATAGCACTTAGATTAATGCGGAGAGCCCTTTTTGCATAACGAAGCTTTTTCCGCTTTTTATTTTCGCACAATAACACTTGCAGTAAGAATTTGTATTAAACCGCATTTCTTTAGCATGGATAGGATATGAGTATATTTCCAAAGAGTCCTATAAATTATCCTTCAACTCTGTTTGGGTTATAAAATAAAAAGGAAAAATAAAAAAAAACCCCAATCGAAATGGTGATGCTATAAAAATTCACTGTTTGTATCCGTTATTTTCGTCGATTTGGAGAAACAATTAATTTGTACAATTAAATTTGTCGCAGTTGTCGAAATAAGTCACCCACTCAATAATCCGACAGGTAGGTAGTATAGCAAACGTGCGAAACGCGAAATGGAACGGACCATCTGATTCGCATTCAAGTCCGGGATAAACTAAAGGAGATAACTAAAGGATACTGGACGAACCCCACCTGGAGTACAAAACAGAAAAAAAAGAACACCAAAGATCTAGAAAATATCTCACAAGGAAAAATATCCTTTTTGCTCTCTGTGAGCGAACACATCCAAGAAATTCTCTCAATGCCTAGTTCAATATTATCAGTCGTGTGTCGTTGTTGCTCTATTGAAAACCTAGAAATAACCATCCCAATCCTGAAAATGTTGTCCAATATCCTCTTCCGCTGTTTTCGAAAGAGAAAATGTCCCGTTCATCAAGCGCTCAATTGCTCTTAATAAATCTGCGCAAGACTGATGCCAAACATTTTATGTATACCAAAACTTTGTAGAGTTTCGTTAAATAAGTCTCCACTCAAGCCATGCCGCGGCGCTCTCTCGTCAAAACTCAAGCAAACTTGCCAAAAAAAAATCCTTAATGCCGATGCTGTTCGTGTTCGAGAGCTGAGTCGTTTTTACTCTCATTTAGCTAGCTTTTCACACGCAGTTTCCGCGAGAGTTAATTATTTCGAAATCCAGTCTTTGGATTGTGTAGTCGTTTGTTACACGGCTCGCCAGGCATTCCGTTTTCGTCCTTTTGAACCAAATGAGGAGTGTAACATAACGAGCAAATCTGCTTTCTTTTTATCGCGCACTGTGGCGCAAAGTTGATATATCCTGGAATGTTGATGGACTCGTTTTTCGTCATACTTGTCCCCGTTGTGCACTTGGCGTAGTTGTTGGTCTATTGGGGTAGGTGAAAGGACGCACGATGGAAAACACAAGTAAAGTTGCTGTACACTTCCTTTTTGTTTTTTTTTTTTTTTCTTCTTGCTTCTTTTTTCAATTGCGGAAGGATATCTTCAAGTCCTGTGTATGCAGTTGTTTTCCATTTGTAGTACATTTTCTTCATCGTCGCGAAGACAAACATCTCCCAAATGATGAGGAGGGACATGTTCTCCATGTGTTTTTGTTTGTGTTTCTCTTTTATTCTTCTTGTGAGCTAGTATATCGGGGCCGGGGCAGGGGCCGGGGTGTTATTCTTGATATATGCGCGCTGGTGGTTCGTCCAATTAGCTGTGCTAACGTTAAAGTTTTCGTCACCACCACGGTTTACATGGAAGGATACAATTTTTGTTCGATGCTCTGCGAATAAGAGAAAGCTGGAAGGAGGGCATGATGATGTGAATGAATGGATGGTGTAAAAGTTTCAATGGGTATAGCTGTGTTCCTTTGGAATTTTCAATCAAAAGCGCAACATTTAAATTTTGCAACTAGTGGGTGTGAATATTTTTGTAAAAGTTTCGAATGGTGCGACAGGGAATCAACAAATACTATGTGTGTGTGTATGCGTGCAATTTGTAAATTTTGAACTGATCCCGCTTGCTCTGGCTGACTGCAGAGGATTATTAGGGTTAAATTGACAAAGGATTTGTGTGGAGTGAGTAATTTATTACCGAAACAATGTGTAGGAATGGCAATAATAAACCACTTCAAAGATGGAAGACCTTATGAGTATTGTGGATAATGTGCGGGCGAAAATGTTTTGTTCGCCTCTTTAGGTACAAAAGTACCTACATATTACATATACCTACCAACATACCTACTTTTAAAAGTTGATCAGCAGTCTTCTTGAGAATGTTATACGCACGATCATATAAAATCCATTGATGAATTCAGGTGTTAGTAGAGTGAGAGAGAGGCTTCTTAGTTTTAACTTTAGTTTGTAAGTAACCGCTGTTGAAAAAACGTTCATACCTAATCAAATGCTTTTATCATTCATTTCTTCCTTCCTAACGCGAAGAAGCGATAAACCACTCAGCCGCTTAGACAAGACAATCATGCAGAGCCGTTTTAGGTCATGCAAGGCCCTTGAGTACACTGAACTTAGGGGACCTTCTACAGTAGAATTCGGTTATAACGACCATTCACGGGGGACAGATTTTCCGAATCAAGGATTTTTCATTTTAATTTTTTTTATTTATTACAACATTATAGTGTAGTAGAAATAGGCGGAAAAATTAGCAAAAAAAATAATTCGTTACAGCACTTTGACAGCGGAATATTGTAAATAGAACAAGCTCTTGTAAAACATGACAAAAATATCGAACCGACAGCAGCTATCCGGAGTGCAATGGGGTGCATTTTTAGGGGTTAACAATGGTTTTTCGTGATTTCTGTCTAAACTGTGCATCCTATCAAAAAAATTTAACGTAACAGTTGTAGGGAATAAAAAGATCTACAACTTTTGTATTAACCATTTTTACCTTAACCTTAAAATTTTTCGAAAAAATGGAGGAAAACCGGCAGTAATTTTTTCAGACGGAAATATTAAGAGGTTGTTGTTAAATTTAATTTTTAAACAAAAAAAAGCGATATTTTTAACTGCGATTCCTCTTAAAACTACACCTCCTACGGAGTTATGTTACTCGTTCTTATGTTTACTTTCGATAAATGGTAAAGGAAAGTTATACTGCAATGGAAAAAATGACTGGAAAATTGAAAAACTCTAAGAATCGTTTTTTTCGTATTAATTTTAATAGTATTTATAGTCGAGTGAGTGAAAAAAAGAAGAGTAGTAGTAGTCTTCGGCAGCGTTAAATTCCAAAGTAAAAACAAAGTTTTGTCCTTAAAAAGTATGGGTTCATCGATTAAAGTGAGTGATGAAAAAGTATCAAGAGATCCTTTACTATTATTTCAAAGAATTCCACTACAGATCAATAATAAAAATGATATAAAGGATCACCTCAAATATGAACTTGCTCCATATCCACTATCTCTGTTTAACGAAAACGGGTTTAAAACAAATGTCAAATTAGATTTTTATACATTGTTCACGAGCGTTAATGAGTTGCCGAACTACAATAAAATGGAAGTAGATATATGTTGTCGATGGGGGTTTCTTATTACATAAAGTGGTGTGGCAAAAAAAT
Organism: Cheilosia scutellata; assembly: GCA_955612985.1. Classification (NCBI taxonomy): domain Eukaryota; kingdom Metazoa; phylum Arthropoda; class Insecta; order Diptera; family Syrphidae; genus Cheilosia; species Cheilosia scutellata. The sequence continues at coordinate 53,492,996 of OY015312.1, read as the reverse complement.
GATACAGTCGCAGTAATACAAAAAAATACATGGACTACGTACATTAGTCATTACGTAGCGAATAGTTACATAATTTTTGATGTATACCCTAATGTTGATAAAACGTCTACGGCCACTTCGGCTGCCACAAAAACGACAGAACGTCTTCGGCGTCAAAAATTAGTGGTGGTACCAGATATGAATGATTTTTAAGATCATACTAGCCGTTTTTTATTATCAGCTATGATCCATATAGATCATCGATTTACATGAACTTACAACAACAACATGTGATCCTGCTTTTCATCGAGATCACGAAATATGATCTGAAAATTAATTCAACTATTTCTCGTTGTTGTTTCGTGGCGTTGTTTATTTCATTCACTAAAGGTTGGTGTCCCTGTAAATTATAGCCACACAGTAATGTTGCCAGACCAAAATGTGAACCACAATTAACAACACAAAAAATCAATTAGCATTTTTTTCAAATTCGAATAAGTTACTACTCCGACTTTCGAGATGTTTTGTTTCGCTATATAGCATAGAAATATAAATGGAAATATTAGCAGTACAATACGGTTAATTATAATGCATATTTGAACTTAACATTTGAACATAGTTTCCCCCAAAAAAATATTCAATGCTAAATGTATGCAGATTTGTATCCATATGGTAACACCCCGACACAACAAGCGAAATGTCAAACTCAAATATGAGCAAGTGCAATGGAGAAATCATCGCATTGTGACGTCACATTGTACCGTGTGGCTGCAAGATGGCTGGTGGCAATACGAAATTTGTCATAATTGGTATTGGATTTTATATGTTTGTTGCCACAACTCAATCAATGATCCAGTTTGTTTTATTTTCATGATCTGATCCGGATCATATCACGCTGATAATAAAAAACGGCTACTATTATACCCTATTTGCAAGAACAATTTTTAGCCAATGAATGTAATTCAAACAGCAGGATTTCTATGTAAACAGGCAACAGAAGATGCAGATACACTAATAATAAATGCAGCAATTGAAGTCGCCACAAATGATAGAACTGTGATAGTTGTTGGGCAAGACGTTGATCTGATAATACTCTTAAATCTGTTAAAAAAATTTGGATATACTCTTTCACAAACCATCCACGGGTAATGCTAACGATTCTTTCTATACGTCTAATAGCTTTACTGATCCATCGAAACGAAAGTATTTGGCATTGCTTCATTGTTTTAATGGTTGTGATACTACCTCAGGATTTGTGGATATGGAGCAAGTTCATATTTGAGGTGATCCTTCATATAATTTTTATTATCTATTGATCTGTAGTGGAATTCTTTGAAATAAGAGTAAAGGATCTCGATGAACCCATACTTTTTACGGACAACACTTTGTTTTTACTTTGGAATTAAACGCTGCCGAAGACTACTACTACTCTTCTTTTTTTCACCTATTGCATTTAATGCCTCTGCTATTGAAGGACTTCTTTTATTTTCAAGGTCGGCTTCGTCATCAGAGTCCTCTAACGTAGAATTTTCTGCTGCAGTGGTATCCCTCACTATTTCCTCTAAGTTGGGGTCATCTGAGGTTAAAATGTTGTCGTCAACGGTTACGTACTCGTTCCATGATAATTCCGAAGTACCAACGATTGAATTGTTCATAAGTGCAATCCATTCAGAGAGGGGCCAATTATCCTCTTCATCAAATCGTTCATTTTGAGAGTTGTCTACAAACCCGCATGCTTAAAACAGTTAGCGATTGTCTCGCGGCTGACGCGAATCCAAGCTGTAGCCACCATGCCGACAGCGTCTAATAAGCCAATGGTACTTTCCTTATTAGCTTCTATGTCACGAATTATTTTGAGCACAAGGATTTTTCTAAAATTGCTTTTTAAGCTTCCAATCACACCCTGTTCCATTGGCTGTATTGTTGATGTCGTATTGGGCGGAAGGAAAGCTAATTTTATTGAAGAAAGATTTTGCACGTTTGGATGTGAAGGGCAGTTATCAACAAGTAACAAAATTGTCTTTTTCTTTATCCTTAGTTCTGTATCCCCGCAAAACTCCGCCAACAATTTCGGAAGTCATCCAAGCCTTTTTGTTTGCTGTGTAGTCGACTGGTAAGCACTTGGTACCCTTAAAACACCTTGGATTTTTTGATTTAGCAATAACAAGCAATTTTCTCCTCTAAATGTTAATGTTTTGTCAAGTTTTATTTTGTAGAATAATCCGGCTTCGTCTATGTTAAAAATTTCACAGGGTTGGTACTCTCCTCGAACTACTGGCCACACTTTTTGTAACCACTCATTGGCACATTGGCCTGGTTCAACGCTGTTAGCTTCTCCCGAAATTTTTCCAAGCACAATGTTGTTTCGCATTCGAAAGCGATAAATCCAACTTTCTGTACAGCTAAAATCAATTCCTAGAAGTTGCGCAATCTCATTTGCTTTCATTTGCAGTAATGGCCCTATTATATGCACGTTATTACTCCGCTGAGTCTTAAACCATTTTAGTAGTGATTCTTCAATGTCCACATTTATTGAAAAAAAGAATCTTTTTTACTTTGATTCGAAACTTTTTTTTCTGGACAGCTTCCTTATTTTTTAAAATTCCACTGATTGTGGAATGCGAAACATTGAATTCTTTTGCCAAAATTGAGTTCGATTCGCCGGACTCAAGTCTCCAAATTATGGCAGCCTTTTCCTCAATTGTAATCGAGGCTACCTATTGCAGATAACCGTCATTTTTATCACTGCGTTTAGAAACGGTTAGTGAGAAATGCGGTTGTAATTGGGAATAATATGAGTCGGTTTGGACCAGAGTATATCCATTAATGAGTAGGGACACTCTCCAGGTGTTTCTTGTCAGTTTACATATTACACACATACACGAGAATTAGACGGCAATAAAAGTGCTCTAGTAAAAGAGGGATAGAAGAGTAGTCGAACTACATATTTTGAAATGTGGCACAGGGTGTGACGTAAAAAAAATTAAATTCATTTTTCAAAAAGTTAAAAATATTCGCCTCAAAATTATTTAGGTAGGTAATACATATTTGGAAAACAAGAAATAAATTGTTGTTCCAGATTCTCTAACGAGTCTAAATAATTTTGAAATCTGTGAAAAGCGAGGAAACGTTAAGTTGTGGACTCAATTTTAACTCACACTTCTGGTTTAACTTTTACTTTTTAAAAATATAGCCTGCGAAATAATAGAACGCATTATCAGTACCAAAGTCCACAGTGGAAGTTCCATGTTAGCAGTTAGGTCACAGTTTCCACGGGTATTATCTTCCGTGTGTGTATTTTTTTGGGAATCTATAGCTAGCTCATTTTTACTTTTACATGCAAAACTGGTATACTCACTTTTGGTTTTACATGCAAAACAGTTATACTCACTTTTGGTTTTGTTATACTCACTACCCAAGAAAATACGCCTCATATACTTTGCCGAAAAATATATTTTAAATAAACAAATGAATTGAAATTGAGTAAAGAAAGCTACGAGTACACCATACGATTTTTTGGACATCCATAGACATCGTAGCCATCCTTTGATGGATTTTGTTACTTTATGGCTTGATAGAAAGAAGACGAACCATATTTTGGGATATATAATATATTTATTTCGAAATGCCACCAGAAAGCCCTAAAATCTTAATTTTTCCAAGCGAAAAAAAATCACTAACATTTCTAATATTTTAGGGAATAGGTATAGTATATGTAAAGTATATCCCAAAATATGGTTCGTCTTCTTTCGTCTTCTTTCTAAACAGCAAGATCTATGTCTCACGCCCAGTCTGTGTTATCTAATAAGAGTGCGTAACTGAGTCGTTCGCTGAGAACTGGAGTGAACTTACCTGGAACTAGAATTACTACATCGTCTGCGTATGCGCTCACAATGAAGCCTTCCTTTTCCAGTATTTTCAGCAGTTCGTCTACTACGCGGAACCAGATGAGCGGTGAGAGAACCCCACCTTGTGGTGTTCCCCTACTCACCTTACGTTACGTGCCCTAGCTGCGACTTGATCCGTCGTGTCCCTAGCATGAGTCCAATCCAGTTCCATAGGCTGCTATTTAGGTGGGCTTTCCTCAAGCTACGCAGGATTGCGTCAGCTTCTATGTTATTGAATGCCCCTCAATGTCTAGGAACGAGCTCAGTGTATATTCCTTATGTTGTAAGGATTCTTCCACTACCGATACAACCTTGTGTATCGCCGTGTCTACAGATCTGCTGTTCATGTACATACGCATGTTGTGATTTTTATAGATAGTTATCGCCGATCACTTGCCTTACATACAGATCGATTAGTCGTTCCAGTGATTTCAGCATGAAAGATGACAGACTTATTGGTCTGTAGTCTCCTTGTATGTGGTGTGGCTAGCCTTCCCTGCTTTTGGGAAGAACATCCCTCTCACCTCTCGCCATGCCTTTGCAACATAACATAGCCTCAGACAACACGTATAGATGCGACTTAGCCATGGAATTATAGCTTCTTCTGTCTTCTGAAGCATTATTTGTCGAATATTATCTATTCCGGTTGCTTTGAACGGGGCAACATGTGGTAATTGCCCAGGCTATTTTTTTATCGTTTAATATTTCTTTGATTGTTGCTAACTCCATTCCCTCCGATGACCGATGACCGATGAATGAAATAGTCACAGCATCGATAGCCCGGCCCTGAGGAAAAAAATCCTTAGATCTGCGTCAACTGCTACATGACTTAATGTATGTAGATTCGTTGTGATGCATTTTGGGCTGAAACTACTCCGAGACATCTTTAAATTTAAGTTAATCATTTAATCATTTAGACAGGTCTACTGTAAAAGTAAATAAAAAAATTATATTTTCTAGAGTGCTCGGCATTGGTAAAGAAAGTGTTCTACTGCACAACCTAAGTACAGAGACCAATGTTTGGTGATAATGACCACAACACAATTGAGTTCTGCTGATTGGTAAGATTCTCTGAGTTTCCTATTCTTTTTGTAGAGTGGCCACATTTTCCTGGTTGAAACACATAAATCGAGTTTACTCCACCTTTTTTTTTGTTTGTCGTCACTACTTGTCACTTGTCGCAACTCCCTTCGCGACCGAGCTATTTAAAAAAAAAAAAAACTATGACCACATATCCACGTTGACTATACTATAGACATGGCTCGAATAATATAGCCCGTCCCAAAGCAAAAGAAAGATCCCAACATGCGCAGTAGCACTTTATTTAAGGTACATTTTTTTCTCTTAAGGATTTTTGATCGCATGAAATTGTTAATGCTTTTCTCTACTTTATCACAAAGTTTACCGAAAATTCCATTTCAACCCTTTTAAAGACATAGTGGGTTCTACGCTGTTATAGTAAAGTCACTCAGAACTCTGGCTTTCATTACTCAACACATAGCTATTTGAGAAGTGCAACACCCAGCAAATTTCCCTCTCCTTTGGGGTGGGTAAATGTGTATCTTTGGCATAGGCAAACGACGGTGCTGTGCTGCTGCTGTGTGGACAATCAGTCATGGCTCGCTCGTCGATCGAGTTCAATATCTTCGGAAGCAGGGGTATGCTTGTTGTTTGAAATGCGCACATATTTTTTTTAGCTGTAGTTCTGGTTGGAAAAGTAGTTTTGTTGTAGGTAAGAGAATAAAATCCCTAGTGTGAAGAGACCTGCGCAAGAAATTTTCACTTAAGTTGGGACGGGCTATACCTTCGCCCAACCCAGAGAAAATAGAACGCGATTAGAGAGAGAGAGAGCGAGAGAAAGTAGGTAAAGGAAATAATGTCTAGAACTAGCTAGAGCTTTGAGCTTTATGATACACTTATTCAGACTTAATTTTTTCTTTAGCATTTGCCTTATCCTTTTTGGAAGGAAGAATAGCACATTCTCTTAGCCAAACGACTGGTTTATTAGTGAGCCTTTCTCGGATATAATGTATTCCTTTCAACTTACGCGAAAGCGAAATTTCATATCAAATTTGAAGATTGTAGGTCTATTGATTTGAGATTGGATGTGTCCAAACGAAGTCGGCCATGATTCTATGTACGGACTCGAGATGAATCGCCGATATCCTGCGTGCTTTGGAACCATACATCAAGTCATCAACAAACTGACACTAAAAGATCAAAGATCGCAACAGCTCCGTATAGGCTCCCTAGGCCTAGCTTCTCACAACCATTCGTTTGTGTGAGTTTTTACTTTTTGAGACGAATGGAAAGGACCTACAATTTTATGACATTTATACTCTACGATGTTTTTCAGACGTTTCCGAGAGGCCCGGAACCTATCGCACAGTAGTCCATAACCACTGACCCCACCGTACCGAACAATGCATCATTGGAAAAATGGCAAAAGGCTACGCGCATTTTTACAAAGAACCAAAGGATGCAGATAAAATTGAATCTGGGAACATCTTTTGTAACACTGTCATAGTGTCATGCCCTACAGTTTCTTTTGTTTGGGAGGACGATTTTTTGATGGTCCAGACCCTAGACGATGTAGAGATAATATCATAACATATTTGAGAAAATTCATCAAGAGATTCCAATGATATCGTTAGGGATCTACCCCGATATCTCGAAAGCAAAAATCTCGAATGTAAAAATCTAAAAAAAAAAAAATCTAGAAAGCATAATATCGAATGACAAAAATCTCGAAAATTTTTATATATATTTTTATTTTCGAGATTTTTTCGAGATATAGACTTTCGAGATTTTTGTCATTCGAGATCACGTCATGATCCCTTTTGTTAGTTGCAAAATGTGGCCTGAGCTAATCTAATCCTTGCATACATTGTGTACTCACCCCCTCTTCCACTCATGGCTCATTCATTCCGAGTTATTGCCCCAACCCACCAACTGCGTTATTTAGGAAATTATACGTAACGTTGTCAAACTGCTTAAGTGGGGAGTTTCAACATTTTGCTAAATTTGTTTGTGTCCTCTTATGGGTGCGAATTTTGGAAGGATCTCCATTTCTCCATCAATCCCAACATTTGAAAATATTTAATGAATGCACCTATTCAACAGAATTTATATAATTTATTGTATTCAAAATGACATGATTTTTGGAAAAAAAGCTTTTTCTTACTTATATATTTATAATTTAAAAATGTCATATAATAAAACGTGCAAACATGTCAGAAATGCATATTATAGCATTACTAATCGATTCACATTACATACCTATAAACAAAATTGGTCGCCTACAACTGCAACAAGACTCCGCTCACAAAACGACACAGCATGCAAAAACTATGTCCATATAGGTAGGTTAGGTACTGCTTTTGCATTCCTCTCCCCGACTTGCATCCGAGACATTGAAATGGTTCAGTTGAACGGGTCGTCCGGTTTTGCGATTTCAACATTCATTTCAATGAACAATGTTCACATTAGCACACGTCTAATTTCACCCTAATTTTCAGCTGAAAGACGATGACGTGTATACGAGTAGGTACTACAGGTTCACACCAAACTCGCTTTGTACGAAACCATTTGGGTATCCTTCATATCGGCACAGCAGCCAGCCAACCTAAAGCCAAAGCCACCCGGCCCAACAGACTGGGTTGGCTCAGTAGTGTAGGAGATACCCATTTCAGAACATATATAATGGCGAATGGATAGCGCCGTGAAATTCGTTGGAATTGCATGGCAATTTTGGCAAAAGTTCTGGTTCCTCGTTTCGCCAAGTGCAGTGTTTCATGTACCATTGAGTGAGAACTGTATGCGCCACAAATAGTTTGGCCAGCATAACTGATTGCTAAGTTGGCCTACTTTTGTTCACATGGCAGTGAACGTGGAGAATGCATCAGTAAATTATTGTCTGGGGACCGTTGTGTGACGACTGTACGTGGGTATTTGGCGCAGATGACATATAAATGCACGCGGCTACATTTCTAGGACTAATTAGTAAATTGATTGAAAATATATGCGAACATTGTTGGAGAAGCTCGCGCTGTCACAGGCCCTTTAGGGGTGGTGCCCGTTAGTGAAATGCTTCACTGTTTAATGGTGTGCATAACGTCAATTGACAAATGTGAGTAGGTATGTATTTCGTTCTTCTTTTTATTATTGAAAATTCAAATTGATGCTGTGTTGATGGATGTCACATAAATGCTACCTCGCTAATATTAATTTTGAAAACGGTGCCGTTGGATACATATTATGCAACTTTTAATTAAACGGTGTATGCACCCACACAATCGTATAATTAAATGAAATATTACACTCCACTGATGCACATAATGGTTGCTTTAATGTTGCGCTTTATTATTAATTGATAATAGATATTGTAATTCGTGATACATACTACATAATATTATGAAATAATAATAATTAACAACTACGTCATTGGGTTTGTTGGTCAATTTCGGGCTATTATAAGTTGAATAGGTAGGTATGTGATTTTCTTTAAAATGTTTAATCATTTATTAATTAAAGAATTTAGATTAGGTTTTATTCATTCCATTGGTATAGGTAATACAATATCTATATATATAAAAGAAAGTGTCCGAACCCATGTAATCCCATAACTCGAGATTGGCCGAACCGAATGTGATGATTTATACTTTGTTGGAAAGGTATTTTCTCAGTACGGGATTTAAAAAAAAGAAAAATTAGACAAAGGGGCGTGGCACCTCCCATACAAAAAAAACATTCAAAATCTTATAGGTATCTCGAAAGCCACTGAATTGATTGAGTTCAAATTTACATACAATCTTAGGTATCGGCGCAGGAGTATTCCTGTGAAGATTAGTCAACATTGGGCAAAGGGGCATGGCACCTCCCATACAAAAAAAAATACATTCAAAATCTTATATCTCGAAAACCGCGCAATGAATTGAGTTGAAACTTACAGACAATCCTAGCTATTGGCCAAGGAGTGTTGCTGTGAAGATTGGTCATAATTGGACAAAGGGGCGTGGCACCTCCCATACAAAAAAAACATTCAAAATCTTATATCTCGAAAACTGCCAAATCGATTGAGCTCAAATTTACAGATAATCTTAGGTATTGTTTCAGAAGTGCACATGTGAAGATTGGTCAAAATTGGACAAAGGGGAGTGGCACAGCCCATACAAAAAAAAACATTCAAAATCTTATATGTATCTACAAAGCCGCCGAACCGATTGAGCTCAAATTTACAGACAATCTTGGGTATTGGCCCAGGAGTGCTCCTCTGAAGATTGGTCAACATTAGACAAAGGGGCGTGGCACCTCCCATACAAAAAACATCTTCTATGGGGTGAAACTCGATGACGTTAAAGCTCGATAACCGCTGGGGCGATTCTCATGATTCTTTTTTTGTTTTGTTCGTATTTCTGTATTTCAGGTTTACGCAGAAATAAAATTCCAGAAAATCGATTTATTCTCATTTTTCGCATTTTACGATAGAACATTATTATCTAAGACCTAAGCAATACAACTTATGTGCACGGGCAAAGCCGGGCGGGTACAGTTATATTACATTACCTATATACAAACGTTGGGGCGTATGTAAGTCCGATAATGGATAATGGAGTGAAAATAAATCATGACCGTCTGTCACTAATAAATTACTTTAGATAAATTATTGTTAATCTCATTTGAGTCGTAATTAAAATGCCGCTTTTTTACCTTTCTGTTAAATAAGAAGGTATCCTGAGAACGCCTTATTTATTATTTCAATGGGTAAATTTATTAAAGATATGTGGTGCTACAGAAGAGCTATAACTTAAGAAGAGGTAAGTAATGTGCGGGGGAACATAAGCAAGATTGCTAACAGAGCTACAAAGACCATAGGCTAGGGGTGGGAAAAAACCTTCCGGTTTTAGCCGCACTTGTTCAAGTTTTTTTTTTTTGCTCGGTTATCCTCCGGTGTTTTTTTTTTAGATCCAATAACCGGGTAAAAAAACCGGCTAACATTTGCTTATTCACTTTCGCATTTTCGCCTAGCAAAAAAAATCTTCGGCGTCGTTTAAAGCTATCCGTAAAATGCATCCGTAAAAACACGAAGCAGAACCGAACTGACACATATTTCAACCATAGCTAGCATATCATAGGAATTCAGTGGAATACTTCGTGAAACTGAATGAGAAGTTGAACAGAAAAAGTTTTTCGTACGGAAAAATTAATAAATTCGTTTTCGAGAAAACTTGTAGATCAATTGCCTATTTTTTTTAGATGAACTGACTTTATAATTCAAAAGCAACATTTTAAGACCAAGACTGAGTTCATATGGGTATGGTTCGAGCTACTGAATAGACGTGTTTTTCTTCTCGGCTGGCAAATTCATATTTTTCATTTTAAATTTACGCAAATTGGTACTTTTTTGTTTGATAGTTGTGCAAAGCTCTCAATTTTACAAAACGAAAATATTAAAACATAAAATAAATCAATTCCAGTGATTTCTTTTTATTTTTTGTTATCCATTTTGTGCAGTGCAATCAACAATTTTCTTTGTTTTCATTTAATACCTCGTAGTCATACCGCCAACTTAATACCCATACTCATACTTTTGATAATATTATGTCCAACACAAAACGGTGTAGATCGAGCCCCAAACTTGGCATGCAAAATATAAACTCACCTCGTGCCTCTCTTGATTCACCGCAACAAAACCCCAAAAAAATGGCATTGGACGACAGCAAAATGTGGGAAAAAATGGACCAAAAACTTAAAAGTCAAAGTGAATTCATTATTTCCCTCATATCTTCTAAAATGGAACAAAACAATGATACACTCGCGTCTAAAATTGATATAAAGCTCTCTGATCTCAATAAAACTATCGCAGATATAAATTCAAGAGTGACACAACTCGAAATCGCGAATACAACAACAAACAGTGAATTTACCATAATAAAACCCGAAATTAAACAAATTAAAGAATCATTAACAGATGTAAACAAAGTGCTGTCAGATACCAAAGCCGCGCTTCAAAGTAGCTCCGCTGAAATCTCTGATTTAAAATTACAACTCGCCGAGATAAAATGCACACAACAAAATTTCGAAAACAAATGTGTCTCGCGCGACGCGGTTCTTTTCGGGATTCCACACACTCCAAACGAAAATCTTAAATCGCACTTCAACCACATTTGTCATATTATAAACATTAAACCACCAATGATTAAAGACATTTTTCGTACGCGTCCGCGGCCTAATACAAACACTTCCAGTATTATTATAAAATTCCGGTCTGCGTACGACAGAAACTTCGTGCTTACTTCGGTTTCCAAATACCGGAAGGTAAACAAAAAACAGCTGAGCCTAAGTGATGTCGGATTAAATTCTCAATCGACTGTTTATCTGCGCGAGTGCCTTTCTCGTCCGATCAATAAATTGCTCCATGACGCACTTCAATTAAAAAAACAAAAACAACTCTCTTCGGTCTTCACGATGCGTGGTCGACTATTTGTCAAGCGTCGCCCAGATGAGGAAGCTGGTCAACATTGAAAACATCGCAAATTTAAATGATATTGCCAGCTCTTAAGGATGAATTGCCTAAAAATCTTTTCTTTTTATTTTCTCTCAGTGATTCTCAAACTGTCATTTCTTTATTTTAGTTATTTTTTATTTCTTCTCTTTCGCTTTAATATTTCTATTTCTAATTTTATTTATACGTTATTATAATAAGTTTAGTTTTTCTTTTTTTTTCGATTTTAATTTTTATTTTTCTCTCTTTATTATTTGCATTTAAATTAAATCTGTAATTCTTCATACATCTCCATTTGGTCTCTGTTTTTTTTTTTTTTTAATTTTTCTTAATTCGTCGTTTTTATGGAAAGAGGAACCTATCTCATGGAACCCATAATTGTGCTGCTTGTCTTTCATCACATGCTTTTTCCATTATTTTTGCTAATTTATAAAAGCTTTGCAGCCTAATATTGTTTGTGGAAGTTCTATGGGTGGAAGTAATAATAATATTCTTCGTTCAATGATAAATGTTCTTGGTGACCAAAGGACTGGTCTTCGGGTGTGCCACATAAACGCACAAAGTTTGTCTCCTAAACTGGATGAGTTTAGGGATCTGTTTGAAGGTTCTAGAGTTGATGTTGTTTGTGTCACAGAATCGTGGTTTATCGACGGGATTGTAGATGAAGCGTATAAAGTGAACGGCTTTAGGCTTTTTCGTGGTGATAGGATAGGAAGAGTTGGTGGTGGTGCTGCAATTTACGTGAAAAAGGGTTTGAGGTGTTATCTGAAATGTAAATCTACAGCTGGAAGTGAAGTTGATTATGTTTTTGTGGAATTTAAATCAAAAGATGGTGATCTTCTCATTGGATCGGTATATAGACCTAATAAATATATCGACTTCACCCCAATTTTCAATCTTCTGGAATCAATATCGATACATTATCCTAAGATCGTAGTTGGCGGTGACTTAAATAGCAACCTTCTGGCTGAGAGGACTATCATTGACGGTATGGCGACACTTAATTTGTTCCCGGTCAACACGAATAATCCTACTCATTTTACTGCGGAATCCAGTACCCTCCTGGACGTTTTTTTTGTTAGCGATCGTAATTATATTCTTTTTTATGACCAGCTGTCAGCACCAGCTTTCTCTAAACATGACCTCTTATTTTTAACCATGGACTTTTTAGTAACTTGTTCTGTCTCAAACTATGAATATAGAGATTTTAATCGCATTGACTATCATCAACTGGAGCTTGATGTGCGTAATATTGAGTGGGATCGAGTGTTCATCATGACCTCTCCATGTGACCAAATAGACTTTCTCAACAGCAACATTTGTGCTCTCTTTAACAATCATGTGCCAATCAAAGTTAAACGTTTAAACAATGGTCAATGTCCCTGGTTCACCTCTGAAATTCGGCTACTTATCGAGCAGCGCAATCTGGCCTACAATGATTGGAAGCGTTACAGGTTAAATGAACAGTTACAACTTTATCGCTCCTTGCGTAATCAGGTGGTCGTGAAAATAAGAACTGCTAAACTTTTTATGAAAACAAATTAAATCCATTAATGAAAGGTCGACAGCTATGGAAAAATTTACGAGAAATTGGAATTGGAAATAACAAAAACAATCAATATGTTGATGAAACCCTGGATATAAACCTTCTGAATAAGAGTTTTGTTACACTTCCTTTTCCTACTATTAATGACGTTTCCTCAAATGCGTCTGTATCTCGTGATCCCAGTTCGTTTGGTGGTGTTTTTCAGTTCGCTTGTGTTGATAACACAGAAATTGTCGATTGTCTGTTATCGGTTAAATCAAATGCCGTTGGTTTTGACCAAATACATCCCAAGTTTGTCAAAATAATTCTACCAGTCATTCTTCCTTATCTAGTGTATGTTTTTAATTTTATCATTACTACTGGTATTTATCCCGAACAATGGAAAACTGCAAAAATTATACCCATTCAAAAAAGTCCTAATAGTAAAGATTACCGACCGATCTCTATCCTACCTTATCTCTCTAAAATCTTCGAGAGGGTACTGCAAAAACAAATAAATTCACACATTCGTACGAACAACTTACTCACCCCAGTGCAATCCGGATTTAGGAAAGATCATAGTTGCATGACAGCGATTATCAGAGTTGTGGAAGATATTAGGGTATCACTGGATTATGATAAAGTAACCTTTTTAGTGCTTCTCGACTTTTCGAAGGCCTTTGATACCGTGGATCACATTAATTTGTGCAATAAATTATTAACGCTATTTGGTTTCTCAATTTCAGCAGTTACCCTAATATCTTCATACCTACAGTCTCGAAAACAAGCAGTCTCTGTGGGTCATCATACGTCCGATTTCCTTTATAATTGTAGAGGGGTTCCACAGGGCTCGATTCTTGGACCTCTCCTTTTCTCGCTATATGTAAATGAGATTCCCTCACTAATAACATCATCATCATCAGTCCATATGTATGCTGATGATGTCCAGCTGTATCAAAGTTGCCCTCTTGGGATGATAGAAGACTGTGTAAACTCAGTCAATATTGACCTTGGGAGGATAGCCACCTGGTCAGAGAAAAACGGGCTTTTTCTTAACCCCATAAAATCCAAATGCGTTGTCATTAGTAAAAAACCATTAGATCTTTCTTACTTTCCTGACGTAATGCTTAGTGGTTCAAAAATCGAATACGTCGACACGGCCAGAAATCTGGGAGTGCTTTTTAATAAGAAATTGACATGGGATACTCACATCAATGTGGCTGTTGGCAAAGTGTATGGTATTTTACGTCAGCTGTGGATGTCACACTATTACACTCCCCTGAAAACACGTATGTTGCTAGCAAAAACACTCATTACTCCAATTCTTAGTTATGGTTGCGAACTTTTTTGTAATTGTGATGCTACTAGCAGGAGAAGGCTTAATGTTGCATTTAACAATACCGCGCGTTACGTTTTTAACCTTAAACGATTTGATCGTATCTCCAGCTATACGAAATTACTTTATAACATGTCCTTTGACCACCTACTTCGTTACAGATCCCTAATTTTGCTTTCTAATGTGATTCAGACTAATCAGCCTAGCTATCTCTTTGACAAATTGCGTTTTAGTACGTCAAACAGATCCTCTCAACTTATACATCCACGGTTTTCTTGCCTTACATCCGAACGTCAGTTTTTTGTAAACTCCATCCGCTTATGGAACTCCTTGCCACGGCATGTTCGAAGGGTAGGCGGCACTCGGCGGTTCCGGACTGAGCTTAGGTCTTTTTTCCTTAACAATTTCGACTAGTAATTTTTTATTTTTTTTGTGTATCTTGTATCGAACTTAATGGAGTTGTATGATTAAGGTTAATTGTAAAATTCTTTTCTTTTTTATTTGCTCACCCTTTTCTCTCTTTATTTTATTTTTTCTTCTCATAAATACGTTTATTCTTTAGCTTGTTCAAAATTGTAATTGAAATAATTGTAATCTTCACTAGTTTATAAGACTCTTTTGTCTTAAAGTGTAAGTTTTCTATGAAATAAATCTAAATCTAATCTAATCTAATCTAATCTAATCTGAGTTCAACGATTAAGTTTAAGTGCTCCAAAAAAGTGAAACAATTTTTTTACGGATGCATTTTACTGATAGCTATAACAGACGCCTTAGGCTTCAATTATAGCTATCCGTAAAATTCATCCGTAAAAACACGAAGCAGAACAAAACTGAAACATTTAACCAAAGCATATCATAGGAATTCAGTGAAACCTGTTGTGGAATTGACTGAGAAGTTGAACAGAAAAAGTTTCTCGTATGGAAAAATAAAGAAATTCTTTTTTTAGAAAATTTAAAGATCAATTGCTTAATTTTTTTTGATGAATTAGCTTTATAATTCAATAGCAACATTTTAAGACAAAGATTGAGTTCAACGATTAAGTTTAAGTGCCCCAAACAAGTGAAATAATTTTTTTACGGATGCATTTTACTGATAGCTATAATTGAAGCCTTAGTTAGGTAGTATGTAATTCACTGAAATCTTTTTGTAATTACATTTTAGTCTTCTGTCATCATTTTTCATAAATATAAATTTCAATAAAAATGTAATAAATTTTTGTTTTTTTCGTAAACAAAACAGGAAACCGGTTTAACTTAAAACCGGTAATTTTAAGCAATTTAAACCACCATGTCAAACTGATGACAAATTATACTGGAATAACCGAAAACCTGTCATTTGGTAATAACCGTCATCCCTACCATAGTACCCGCTTGTTAAGAAAAATATTTGTAAAACTTTGTAGAAGTAAAGATATATTCAAGTGTAAATTTGTCACTATTCTTGTCCCACAAGTAGGTACAAATTAATTCTGTAATAGAACGTGGGGAGAGTACGATAACTACGGCGCCAAAAATTGATAACAGTATTTTGTAGAGGGGTTAAATACAAGCACTTTTTACTTGGGAGGGGGGTCTATCTTACTCCGTTTAGGCGGGAGGGGTAGTTTAAAGAAAATGATACTTTAAATGAAAAAAAAAAAATACATTAAAAAACAATGGCAACACTTATAATAAAAGACTATATCATTTTAGAAAGCCCAAAATCTGTTCTTTCATATTATTTTTAAATCAAGTTATTCCCTTAAATAGTTTTTGAGAAAAACAATTTCAAACTTTAAATTTTAGGACAAAAACTGAGGTGAGTAAAATAATTTTGGCGATGAAAACTAATGACGGATTTATGTAGAGGAGTTAAATACAAACATTTTTTACTATATGGGAGGGGGGGTCTATCTCGCTCCGGTTAGGCGGGAGGGGTAATTAAAAAAAAAAGTATAAATAAAATTAAAATAAAATATTAAAAAAAACAATGGCAACACTTACCACAAAGAACTATAGTATTTTTCAAAGCCATGAATCCGTTCTAAATTGTCTAAAACGGAAATCAGCAAAATTTTGTCTACCAATGTGAAATTTCTGGCCAGAGACTGTATCTGAAGAATGTTGTTGATATTGGGTAAACTAATATAATTAAAAGAAATTTTTCATATACTCAGCCTTGCACCCATCCCAAAATCCAACAGTGACCCCAAGCAGGGGGGTTGCAGGGGGGCAGCATGCCCCCCCATACGCATTTCAAGGCGCAAGGGTAGCAATTTGTACTCTAAGCGGAGCGACATATAAAAGTAATTTTAAATTTTCTCAAAAATTAGAAGACATAAATCAATCTGGTTTTGAGTGTTCGACTAAGAATTGATTTAGGCAGTAAAAACTATAAACAAATTAAGTATCTATTTGCTCAATATTGAAAAAATCAGCATAAAACTTTTTTTTTTAATTTTTTTCCTTAAATTTCAAGTTTGAAAGTATTTTTTTCAAAAACTATTAACAGCTATAACTTGATTTAAAAATAATATCAAAGAACATATTCCTGGCTTCCAAAAATCCTAAAGTCCTTTATTGTAAGTGTTGCCATTGTTTCTCAATTAATTTTTTTTCATTTTAAGTATTATTTTCTTTAAATTGCCCCTCCCGCCTAAACGAAGCCAGATAGACCTCCCCTCCCATAGTAAAAAATACTTGTATTTAACCCCTCTACAAAATACCGTTATCAATTTTTGGCGCCGTAGTTATCGTACGTTATCGTGTCAAAAGAATTAAATTTCCTTTAAAAAATGCTATTTTAACTAAAATAAAAGAGGAAAAAATATCCTTTTTGGTGCTTTCAGTGCAAAGAAAATTAATGTGCAAAATGGAAGGAAATACACAGCCTTGCAGAAAGTCTAAACGTAGTTCCACAAAATAAGAATTGGACGTATGTACATATGTATATTATAAGGGACGTATATTGGCAAAATGATATGAAACGCGCAATTGTAAGTATGAACTATGTAACATTAGAATTAATACGTTAATTACACAAAATAAATGTTAGGCATTAGTTATTACATTAAAATTGCACTTGTCAGCTTAATATTCAAATCACCTGTCCTTATTGAACCACAGTTCTACAAGTGTTTTTTGACACTTGTCGCGTTCTGTTACAGAAAGAGGGAAATTATATAATTTCTCACTTGTCATCTTTCATCGCGACAATTGTCGAAGTGCTCACGGACTTGTCGTTTTGTATTACACAATTTTTTACAAGTTGTCGAAATTCACTACTTGTCGCGTTGTGTTACAGGTCATAATAAACTGGTCTAAAAGTTTTATTTAACCTCAAAGGGTAGACAATTTTATTTGTCTTTTGTATTTATTTCCTAAGGGAAGTAGTATAAGAGCTCAAATTTAATCTACTTTCGACATATTTGTACATTTCAATAACAAAACAATTGGTTGGGCTTGTTTTTTTTTAGTATTATAATGAGAGACATAGCAAGTGCCAGAAATTATTTGAATGTTGTTGCAGGGCGAACTATAAAAATTGAAATCATGTACGTTATTTTCGTTTTACCGCTTATAACTGCAAACTGAGTGTCGTAGTTAGTTGAGAGCTTCTGCCATTTGTAAGAAAAAGTCTTCTTATTTTTCCAGTTTTTAAATAACGCGTAACGAGTCTTCATCCTTGCCTGATAGTTCTAGGTTATTGTATAGCCAAGACAGCTATATATATATATTTTACCTCTATTCCGTATATCTTAGCGCATTACTGCCTAGCAGTTGTAATATTAGGTGCGTTTTTTTTTGCAATCCTATATGGGCTTAGATAAAACACCAAAAAAAAAAAAAACGACTTACTGTGACTTGGCAGCACTATGCTAGTTGACATTTGACTTTTAAGCTGTTCTATTTTTGTCAGTGGCAGTGCACAACTCCTTACGTGCACTGTAGCATTTCAGCAGTCCCACTCTGGTCCCAGTGTCTCTTCCTAAATCCAAATTTGAGTTGCAATCTTTCTTGTCCATATTTTGATTGTTGATGTTTTTTTTTCTCTTTTTTTTAGGGGAGACTGGGGCACCGTGGTTAACATGCCGAGCAGTTTTGAACTAGGCTGGGCCTAGTTGAGTTACATGTTCAGGAATTTAGGTGTTCTCGATGGTCCTGGAGCGTTGATTGGTGGTGGTAGCTTAGCTTTTATTTCAATGCCACTTACAGACCACTTGTTCAAACGTGCCACGATAGGCCAAGCGACAGAAAAATGTGCCCAAAAAACATACCTTTATACGGTTCCAAATGAAGCTGTGCCTTAAAGATATATTTTAAACAAAAAGAAAAACTCACCATAAAATCGTTTTATGTAATTATGACCATTCACATGAGAGCGACAAAATACCTACGAACGAACGAATATTCGCTTTGTCGTTTTGACGTTTTTGACAGTCCGTTCACATGAACACTTTTCTAGGTCGACGCAGTTCGCAGTTTCAGCCATCAGTTTCTACCCGCAATGTCTAATTTGAGGTTAAGTTCAAACGAATATTTTATTCGCTTGTTTGTGGATGGCGAATTAAGTGATGTGGATTGCGAATAAACTTTGACAATTCGCGGCAAGGGTCTTTTTGTTAGCGGCAACAAGTTTTGAATTCGAAATTTCGTTATTTAAACTGTTTATAAACTTGTTTTCTTAATACATTTTGATTGGATAATTAGTTATCCTCCTCTTGGAATAATAAAATGTGCAATTTTTTGTCTATAAATGCATAAAAAGTGGTTTGATCGCATTTCAACAATTCGTTCCTTCGCTCCCATACGAATGATGCTTTACAAATAGAAAATTAATATATGCAATTTAAGCATAAAAACCGCCTCATGCGGCTGCTTCCAGGCAAAAGGATATTCGAAAGTCGTTGTTGTACTTTTAAATATTTTTTTAAATGTTGCCTTATTAGCAATGTTCAAATGGCCAACGTTCAAAGGTACCCCAGTCTCCCCTATTTATTTTGGTTAACAAATTAACGTCATTTATGACACAATCGATAGCACTTTCGATAACATTTAAAACAATCGTAGATTAGTAGCACAGTTTTTATCTGGGCTAAGGCATGCATAAGCCCCGATGATTATACGGGCTAACGATTTGTATGGAAAACTTGCTAAGCCCATATAGGATTGCAAAAAAATCGCGCCTATTATGTTCTGAACGATGAAACACAAGTCGCCCTCATATTATAGGTATATTTATCGCATATGTATACAGAAAGGAAAGAAAAGAAAGGAAACGAAATGATCTGTTCGTTTTTTTTTTTCACAAAATAAATTAGGTAAATATTGAATAACGTTGGTATGCATTAAATAAAATACACTTGCACTTCTGCGCATATTACGTACTTACAGAATCTGGTAAAATAATGGCGGAAAGTTAAATGTCTGTCTGTCGGGTTCAAGTCGTCGCGTTTAAGGGCGTCAGGCAAGGTGATAGTGTGATAGTCTGAATTCGAAGCGTAAAATATCTGTAGGTATTTCGTAATCAGGTTGACCCTTCTTGACCGTTCTATCGTTTAGGAGACGATTTAAGCGGTGGTACCAAAAATCTAAATTTTGGAAAAATACACGTTTTTAGGTTTTATACCCTTCCAGAATCCACATTCCTATATAGAATTATTTTGGTTATATATTCAGCTTTAAGATTTACTGCGGCCTCTATGTCTATTCTGGGTTTTACTCACTGACATACGTTTTAAAGCTTTGCCTGATGTCGACCATTACTCTTATTTGCATTAGACCTGTTGATTTAAATTTCTGGCTGTAAATTTGTATATGTATTCCACAGTTCTTCGTGAGGGGAGAAAGTTTTAGGCCGGCCAACTCCAATCAATTTTTGATCATGGAAATTGCAACTGTTTCGTGTAGACACTATTTTGTGGATGGCAGCAAAAATAACTTGCTCATATTACATTCGTAGTGATAGGTCAAAGGACCGAGACTTACAGGACTCCCATTTCTGTATTCCCCCTACCTTATACTTTTAGATGTTCACTATATCTGCAGAGGTGATTTTAACACATCTCGGTATAACTGGATTGCTAAATTTCCTTAAGTATCTTGTAAAACTCTAAACAAAATGCCTGACTTACACAGAATCTTTTTAAAAACCTTCACGACCTGAAACAAGCTAACAAACTTTCGGGAAATTTTCTTTAATATTACAGGGTTTGAGGGTTGAACTACTTTGATTGTTGTATTGTTTCCTATTTATATATTTTGGCGGTGTATGTGCAGTGCATGTCCGTTTTCATTGCTGACTGTCCAGATGTTGTCTTGAATCATCGCTTTTATGTCACACTACTTGTTTCATTCAAGAAACTGAACTGATTGAAGTGCTATAAAGTGGATATTTTTACCAATGCTCCGGACAGAATAAGACCCTCAAAACTTAAACTTAAAGGAACCACAATGCGACACAGGGATCTGGATAAGGGGATGAGCCTTTAAAATGTAAAAGCTGAAGGCACAATAGATGATAAGGTCTCAATGCACTGCAAACTACACGTGATAACAAGAAGTTACTTAGTGTACATAAAACTCGCCATCAAACACTTCAGTCTTAGTTAATTGTGTTTCCCCAGGTTTCACAGATCAGAGAACACATCTAAATACTTCCAAGGTACTAAATCAATCCATCAGTGCATTTCGAGGAGCCTCTGGTCCACTCGTTATCTTATAACAATCTAAAAAGAATTACTCACACCAATCCTAGCCAAGTGCAGGACTTAATCCAACACCCGCATCTTCTTGCAATGCTTTCACTTTAATTAAAAATCCTCTTCGTTCACTTTCCCCTATACACCTTTGAGATCACAATCAACAACAACATCCATCCGAAGGCCATAACAGGATAAAACAACCGGCAAGGGTTGTATCCTCTTAAAGCGATTGCAATTTTTTTTTTTCATCCTCGCCTGCTGCTGCTTTCTGATGTTTCATTATGTTACAGGACACAGCACTATACCTTAACACCACCTTTACACGTTTTCCTATTTTTCACTTCAACTCTATGTTCATCTTTGGCGTGATTAGATTAAGGATTTTATGTTTTGCAAGAAATTTCGCTCCTTTTTTTTTCCTCTCTCTCTTTCTCTTTATTTGTCCTTTCTGTATCGTGATGGAGACACAATAATCATGGCGTACAGCCCATTTGGACGTCGGATGTTGCCAAGCTAGCGCACAAATACATAGACTACCTATCCTAGATAATCTGGTAATGCTTAGGATTCATTTTGCAGGCTTCTCAGCTTCTCAGCTTCGCCCAACTGTCCCTCGTTTCCGATTCACATCACCTACGGTGTAATTATTTTTAGTTTGGCCGATTGATTCAGTGTGGAAGTGGGTGAGGGAGTTGTTCTTCCCCCGAGGAGATTACGTGCAAAGGCGTAATGTCAATTCACTTGTAATACCTTGCCTTTTGCCTGTCGTTCATCCTTATTCGTCCTTCACACAGTGTCGGAAATCAATATTCAATTTACCTTTATTTCACTGCTCTTTCGTCGTCATCATGTTTGCAGTCGGTTGTCATCCGGATTGATTCCAAAATTGACGCCCTAATGCCGTTTGCCAAATCCTGGGTTTGACTCTTATTTGATTTTAATTCTGCACACGTGAACTGCACGAAAGGTTAGAGTATACACTTTCATGAGAGGGAAATTGGATTCGGAGAAAACCTTGGTTGGCATTCATCACCAGAAGTTCGGGGAGGCCGTAGGTCTAGGTGGTGTATGAAGCTGATTATGACACTCAAACTCACTAATTCAAGGCCCTTAGGCGAATCGAGTGTCCAGTTAAATCGGAAAAACAACCCTAAAGTTGAGTATTATGTTTGTATATGGATGAGGATGACTATATAGATTTAAGGCCACTCTATCAAAATCACCGACAGAATCGAAAGTTCATTCCAAAAAGATGAAATGCAACGACGCACTGTGATTTTGTGAAGACTGCTAATTGCCCAAATTAAGAACAGACAAAGAAAATGATTTTCTATACGAACTGTTGGTGGCAAGGAAGCAAAATCAGTTTTTGCTTGCTGTAACTGACAACGCCATTTCCAACCAAGCTTCCTCATATGAGCTAGATATACTCATTTATAGATAGATGTGTAGGTAATGTAGAGCACTTGGCCCAAATGTCAATTAGATAATAATAGCGCGGTTTGTGGCATTCGCATATCTGAAGCGCCCGTAACTGTTCATTTTATTTAAATAAAATAAAAATACATAAGTACTTGACGCATCAGGTCCGTGTAAGGACCACACCCCAGGCCTAGCTTTTCACAACCATTCGATTGTGTGAGGTTTTTTGGGACGAAAGGAAAGTACCTAAAGGGACTCTCTCTCTCTATTTTCACCTTTCGGTAAAATAATGTTTTTAGATTTGTACTGCACCTCTCTATTTCCTCAATTGTTCGATTCTAGTATTCGGAGATCCAGTGAATTTTTTTCGAGATTATTTCGTCAAAAATTTTCCTTTTTTCGGTTGTCGCGGACGCATAAATGTATCTATGTCATAAAAATGTAACTTTGCTCAACCTGCCGCGAGCGGTTTGCGGGGTTGGGACCTTGGAAGCTCGAAAGTTGCAAAAAATCATTAAAAAAAAAATTATAGTGTCACATATGAATTTTTGCATGATGAATCTCTAGATCGAAGTATGCAATGTGTGAACTATATGACTCAAGTTATAATTTCTTACAAGCATGTTTTGTAGCATTATGCAAAACCTTCATTGGTAGCTCCATTTCACTGTAGTGTGAAACATAGAGCGATCGTTTTTTTTAGGTCGATTAATTTAATAAAACTCCTCTCAAGAGAAATAATGTAGATAAATTGTGTCACTATAGTGTTCAAATTTGTTTACGACTTTTTTAACATTGGTACACTTTAGTACAAGTTTAATTAATTCGGTTTTTAGTGAATCTACAGTAGTATCTTCCAAACCGTTCAATATAACTTTAAAAGCTATTGCACTTTTTAAATCGTGAGTGAAAAATTGACATTTTTCTGCTTTTAATTTTCCAATGACCAAATTGTATGCTTCGATACTTTCACACATAATTTTTATTCCAATTGATAATTTTTTCACAGAATAATTGTTAATTTTTACAGAGTCATTATAGGGTGCACGTAATCACAAGATTGTTGAAGAAGTTTTATTGGTGGAACATAGGTTCATTTTTTTAACAGGGCCAGACAAGATTTTTTCTGCCATATTGTCGTTATCACTGTCCGGTAAACATTGAAGAGTGAGAAAATATGACAGTTCAAGAGAAAAACTTTTCCCACCTTAAAGTTACAGAAACAGGTTTTCTCTCGCCAGAAACCAGATGAATGTCAGAAAGTGTATTTTCATTCAATTCAAAGCTTTCCATATCGAGAAATTGCTCGATGCGAGAGTGGAAGATGTGGTCCGGGTCCTTTACTAATTTTTATTTTGAAAATGTTGCCATTAAAGGTTCGCAGACACTCTGAACACTAAATCTGAACACTAAAAATTATTAGTAGGACCGCACATTATTATAAATGT
The DNA here is from genome assembly GCA_955612985.1 of Cheilosia scutellata. Lineage (NCBI taxonomy): Eukaryota > Metazoa > Arthropoda > Insecta > Diptera > Syrphidae > Cheilosia > Cheilosia scutellata. The sequence goes on along the minus strand of OY015312.1, from coordinate 53,469,212 downwards.
CAAAGGCCAATTTGTGTGTGTGCTCATGCTCAATTTGAAGTCTGCTTTTGAAATAAAATAAAAAAACTGTATTAAGAATTCTGTTATGAAATTTATTTTTAAGCTAAAGAAAACTCACTTTGTCCCCCATTAACTTGTTCTCTCTAATTTATGGATTGCTTCGCCTTAAGGCAAAAATGTGCTATACATGTACACACTTTATGGCATTTTCATTAGCATATATGGTGAGGACATATCCTTTTATTTACAGTCTCAATAATAAACCTGCAACCATGGCGCAAGTTATGATTAGCATCATCTTCTTCAAAAGCATTAAACATGTCGTCAGATTTTTAATTTGCAAATTGAAACCACCGGCTTTACACCCACTCCAGGTAGTTACATATTACGTCTTTGACACAACCTCTAAAGAATCCATCAGCACAGCGCAACCGAAAAGGGAAAGAGATTCGTCGAATGTACATCCATTTTATGCTCATGCAATAAGCATAAAAGTATCTTAAAAAAAAAAAATAAAGCGGTATGAGGTCGGGTGAATCTTTTATATCTTTATTTTCTTTTTAGCCAAACTTTTCATGGATAGATCGTTAATATAATAAGGTATTCGAGGCTTGTGGGTACGTATAAAAGCAGCAGTAGAACTTCGTAATTAATTTTATGCTCTGAGTTTCCTTTGCGATAATATTAGGTGTATAGGTGGATCTTTTCAACGGAAATACACCACTAAATGCAAAGTGCGAAGATTTTCATTATTAATTTTAAAATATTCTTTCTTTTTTTGTATAGTACTACTAGCTGGTAGGTGTTAGAGTAAATTAATCATTTTTCACTCCTGCGGTATAAATTGCCTTCAACATTCTACCCCACCACATGAGCAACTCTGAATTGTTATAAAGTTGATAGCAAACACATAGGTTGAAATTACATAACTATGAAGAACAGTATATACCACTAACTTGTAATCAGACTGTTTTAATTTAGTTGTTTCAAAATTTGAATTTCCAAAAAAAGACAAAAGAATTAGGTACCTACTAAAGGTCAGTTATATGTAATGAGTGGTACCTGAGGTTAGGTACCTCTCCGGATAAAAAATTGTGTTTTTCTTTGGTTTTAAGTATTTATTAGTTGTGCTAGTAGCTATATCCTCGAAAATGGATATATTCTTTTTTTTTTTCAAATTCATTTTCGAAATGTGATTACAAGGACGTGACATTATTCGATATTGTGTATCCCTTTTCGTTGACAGCATGTATTTTGTTTTGCTATCATTCACCAATAAAAACATTTTAACCGATTCCGTGCTAATACCCATTTTGTCCCATCACTTCGTAAAAACAAAAATTTGTGTAGATAGTCCGCGGGAGTCCATAATGGTTTCTCAGGTTCCATCCGCGGAAAGAACAAACGAATTACATTTTTAAGGATTCCTCCACTGATTCGGCTGTCGCGGAAGTCTGACAAACATTCGTCTATACTTATGGAATGTACTGAGGGAAACATAATTAGGCATAAAAGTGTAGGTCCCTTCAATTCGAGCCAAATACAGAGTCAAACGAAAAGTTGTTGTGGGAGGGTATGCTTAGGGACTTACACGGATCTTATAAGAATTAAGTTGATTTTGCAATAAGTACAACATTTTAAAAAATTTTGGTAGGTGTATACCTACGCATTATTTTCATTAGATAAACACCAGAAATCCTAATGCGATAAGATTTCTACCACTACTGCGAGAACATTAGATCTGAATTTGGTCGGTAGGCTAAACACGGTCAAACTTATCCAGGAAAATGAGATCGCCGATGAGCTTGCCAGGCTGGGTTGAGAAGAAGCTCTTTCAGGACCTGAACCTGCGTTGGATCTGCCTGCATCTGTGGTTAAGTCGTTCATTGATACATGGGTTTCTCGTGAATACGAGTGTCGGTGGCGTTACTGTGCTGGGTGTAGACAGACCTAACGAAACGACTGCGTCCGGACATCTGCAAAAGGTCCGCGTCTTTCCTTCTGTCTCTCAGGAAAATCAACTGCAGACTGCTTGTGGGCTTCATTTCGGGCCCCCAAGCTTTTGCCAAACACTTAAATGTATTGGGCTTTAGCGACACCATGATCTGTCATACTTGTGGAGAGGACGACGATACAGCAGATAGCGTCCTCTGTAGTTGTCCTGCCTTTGCTCGCATCCTGGTTGCGTATCTTTGGCGCTGACGTGGTGAGTCAAAACATCTAAGCTCTTCGTCACTGAAGTCCAGTGGACCAGTAGTTGTGTCTGAGTGCTCCAGAGGACCGTAGCAACCTCCGACAAAAAAAAATTAATAAGATAAAAATTGTAATCTCGATATTACGAGTGAGACTGGCACTGGTTCCATAGGTATTTTTAATTGTTTCAAACTTTGAACATGTTTTTGAGTACTCATTTTAGCCGTAACGAAGTTACCTTCTTTAAGTAAAGTACCTACATACTACATGAGAACTGTCGGAATATCAGCTGTCTAAGGGCGATCATACCTTTCTTGTTATGATACATGTAGGTCCAAGTAGTGTTCGCAACCTATAATGCATTTTTCACTTTCACTACTTCCCTACTGAGTGCAAGTAGGAATGCTCTCAAGTTTTGAAATAGCTGTTAAAAATGTGCTAATTCGTCGATACTTTTCGGTGGTATCTATCCCCCGGATCTTGCCGCAGACTAAATGCTACGGTTCATACTTTGATATGCCTAGCTATTCAGAAGGTATTCCTGACCCTACAACGCTGTAGTTTCTTGATCAGTCTATTTCTACCTCAATGGATTGGGTTTTAGGTAACCATCCACTTTTCCATTACTGTATAAATATATTTGGGAGAAGCAGAATGAGCCACAAGGTCGGCGGTAGAAATTGTCCTCATTTTGCGGGTGCCACTGATGCGGCTACATGAAATTTGGTCCCAATGAAAAATGGCCCCAAACTGAAAATGAAAAATCTCCCCAAACGAAACTGCCCTATTTTAGTATGGGTTTTACTATTGTAACAAGATGCCTCTTTTAATTATTGTATTTAAAATAAAACGCATTTCAACTTTAATTTTAATTAATATTTATTACTACTTTCTATCGACTATCTATCGTCTCTTCTGACTACCTTCCTGTACTAAGTACTCTTTGTATCCAACTGACACTGATCATGATCATGTGCTCGTTCAGTGAAACTATGCCCAAGCCACAATGGCGCTTTGCGGCGTGCGTGCGTTGACAGATAGAGTAGAACCAATGCTTTCATATGGTGCAAGCCAGAATGCGGCTTCAGGCTTCGGGTCGCGTTGTGATCGTAAATATCGTAAAGTTCAACGCGGCGCCCAAGTAGAGCAACTTTCTACTTTCAGTGGCGTTGGACGGCTTTGACGTTTTCTTTCGGTTTGGTTTGTTCCATTTGATAATATTTAAAGTGTTAGAGCATATGCCGTTCATTGTTGGAGTTGCATGGATTCACTTAGGTATATACGTACCTATTCGTTTTTAATAGCCTATGAGGTTTTTTCAATACAAATTAATTATTTTACTGTGTGGAAATGACGAATATTCTGCCCTATCGAGGTATCCGTCGGAACGGAAAATTATCCGATTTCATACGAATACGAATCGGAGGATTTTTGTTTCGAGGTATTCTTCCGAACAGCTTTTCGGAACTTCTTTCGGCAAATATGCAAGGCACACTGTCATTTCAGTGCGATCAAGTGCGTTTTTACCGATATTTTTGACAGCTTCGTACGAATTTTCTTCCGATATGCTCCGACAGGAATTGGTTGCGGAATTCGTTTACTACGATTTGCAGTGAAGTATTGATAAATCGAATTTAATTTCAGTATCCGACAGAGTATGCGTAGCGGAAAAAATTCCGTTCCGATCGGATACCTCGATAGGGCTGATTATTTTTGTTGTAATGCTACTAGTGATTTCTTTAGATTGTTGATAAAAAAATATGTGCTCAAATGTTATGTACACGCTTTTGATATTTCAATTTTGTCTGAAACTACCCTATTCTTCATACAATTTATTAACGAGATAAACATTTTTGTTTAGAATATTTATAGTTTCTTTTTCTAGTTGAGGGTAAATCTAATTTCCTGCGATGTGCAAAAGATAGGTATTATTTTATTACTTGGTTTACCCGCCCAGGTTTGCTCGTGCCAATGAATTGCATTGCTTAGATATATTTTTTATTGTCCATCGGGACAATGCACATGAATATGCGCACCTTAGTCCGACTTTGACCCAACTTCACGGGAATTCTCTGGCCAATAGATATCGAAGATTCCCTGTAAATTTGAACTCAATCGGCTGGTAGGGTTTGAAGTCCGTACATAGGAACATACAAAAATATAGCAAAAAAATGACCCTAATCAGGTCATAAAATCCTTTCAATATGCATTGTCCGATGGGTGACCGGATGTGGTAAAAACCCAGCGAGCGACGAGAATAAGCAGTACCTGCGATCGCAATCGTCCGAATGTCCAGCATACCACCAGATGTATACATATGTATAATTGATATAAAATATAAATATAAATTGAAAAATCAAGTAAATCGTCGGTATCCATATTTGAAAATTTATTAATAGGAGTTTTTTTTTAAATAGCCAAACCAAGTTTTTAACAAAATTGCACTTCTCTATTTAAGTGACTGAACTTCTTTCCACAGCTGAGATAAATGCTGTCCATTTGGTAATATTGCTCACTTAAATCGTTTTACAAGAAGTATTAGTAATCAATTCACAATTTTAAGGGAAGGGATTTTCGATGTAATTTACCCATATTTTCTCAACTAAACGCCTTTCATGTGAAGGCATGCACCTGAGTACATTGAATGCACAGGCAATTCTTCCACAAAAATATTCCACGACAATAAAAGTGAAAATACATTTTATTGATATTTATTTATGCATTTTTTTTTTTTTTACTATTTTGAACAAATTTCCTCTTAATTCGTGCATTAAAATAACAAAAGCAAAAAGGAGTAGTTGCATTCTGCTCTGAATTCGTACATAACGTACGTACGCAACATAAACCAAACAGAACTTTCAATCTCTCCTACTCTAATCTCTCAACGCGCCAACGCTCTGAAGCGCCATTTAGTTTTGGAAAAGTGCGGCTTGCGCGCGTTGACATAAAGTACGGTAAAGTTTCTAAAACGCCTGTCAACGCACGCAAGCGGCAAAGCGCCATTGTGAATTGGGTATAACTCATTCTTCTTCTTGCCTGCTATAGCTATACACTATATTATATACTACTCCACTGCTGTCTCCAACTTCTCTTCGATCGCATCTGTGACCGTGACTGTGATGCGTATCAGAGGTAATTACGACATATATAATTATAAATTAATGTTGTTATATTTTCGATTAGTTATTTTTAAGTACATATTTGTAATAAAAGTTTACTCAAAATGCTTTTGTTTCTCCATAACCCTTTAGCATTGCTTATTTTTGTTGATTATTTCAAATAAATAAACAATTGTTTTTAAAATAAATTACTATTCACCTAAAATGTAAGCATAACGAACTATTTTCAAATTTAACGGACAAAATCTATGAACGCTCCCAACGTCTTTGCCCACAATAATATTAGGTGCGAATGTGTTAGTGCGAGAGGAGCTTTGACGTTACGTGACATTTGTCAATACGAATTTCTATGGAACAATACTAGCGCACCTTAAATTATTAAGAGCGTAAAATTTAGCTTGTAGGCAAATTACTGTAAATCGGTCGAAGATGGGTATCTCAGTCTCTCTTACCTCTGATGCGTATTGTCGTGTCGCATATTAGAAGTTATCTGTATTGAAGTTGGTATGAATTTAAACGTTAACAAATTCAAATATTTCGGGGTCTTTTTCATGAGTGCTATCTTTTAAAAAACTGGCCAGGTCGGGTCTAATTTTAAATAACGAGGTCAATAGACCTGACCGAACTCGGTGTTAAAGTTAAGCTATCGGCTTTTAATTTGGTTTCTGTTCAAACCCTTAAATATTGTCATGAGATTCGGGTATTGTTTCCATCAGTACCTTAATTGTGATTCAAACTGCCGAAATAAGATTCCTATATAAAGTATACCTTTTCAAGAAGCTGCTTTTCCGAAAAGCTGCTCGGTTTAGGAGCATATTATCGTCAAACCAATTGGTTGGTCAATTAGAGATTATACAGGTCCTTTCTTAATTGACTCAATCGTTCCTGCTAGAGAGTCGGTTTCAGATGTGAATATATAGCTTCACAATATCCATCACTATTCCAATACTTATGTCTGTATTGATACTGTTTCATTATTTTCTAAAACATTTATTAAAGTTAACCTATACCTACATGAAAACATACAACTTTCAGATCTAAAAATTGGAAATAGGTACTCGTGGGTATGTAGTGTAGGTATAGCTACTTCCTAAAACAAAGCAGCATCAGGAAGTAGAAAGTGCAATTTGTGTGTTTTTTATTTTTATTTTGCTGTGACCATCCTTATACTAAATCACCGATGCTGCTCAGCTAAAAATTGCCGAAACTAATAAAAGTTTTCTCATTATTATGCTCCATCCTACAGAACAAATTTAGTCTTGACAAAAAAAAAAAGACTAAATTAGGGAGCACACACAAAATTCTTTGTGTTACTGTTACGCAAAAAAAAAAAAGAAACCAGTTTTGGAAAGAAGAAAATAGAAAATTGTATGTACATATATACGAGTACATTTAGCCGCAAAAAGGACATCTACGGAGACCTTTAGGGGTAAATTTTAAAGTGAGTTTTTATGCTCTTATTGGCAAAGTTCATTAAAATTAAGACAAGAAGAAAAATTCGTATCTAAATTTGTTGTTGTTTTTTTTATGTTTTGTATTTCTTGTAGAGGATGGCTGATTTTGTTCTCTCTTTTTTATTCGAGTTACTACCGTTTTCTCCTTAGGCATTATAAACTCCAGAAGTAACGGATGACGGTCAACATAATTAAAGCGATTATTATCAGATATGGCGTTGTATTTCTCCTATACGAAGAACATATTTATTTGATACAAATAACGCGCCAAAATACGCTTCAATATAGGTACTCTCCGAAAAACGGCTAAAAATACGTGCCGAAGTACGCGTTGAATACGCGCCAAAATGAACTTCAAAATCAGGGGCGTAGCGAGGGTTTGAGCCGAGGGGGTTGACTTTCATTGAAATGCCGACTTATTTCAGGAACTTGCCGACTGTATAGAAATCATGAAAATCGGCCCAGTGGTTATCGAGTTTTATCTAACGTCAACGAGTTTCACTCCATAGAAGATGTTTTTTTGTATGGAAGGCGCCACGCCCCTTTGTCCAATTTTGACCAATCTTAACAGGAACACCCCTGGGCTAATACCTAAAAGACCATTCACATAAGAGCGAACAACTACCTACGATCGAACGACTATTCGCAAGCTTTGACAGTCCGTTCACATGAACACTTTTATAGGTCGCGGCAGCCATCAGTTTATACCCACAATGTCTAGTTTGAGGTTAAGTTCGAACGAATGTTTAATTCGCTAGTTTGTGGAAGTTTGGAATTCGAAATTTCAATATTTAAACTGTTTATAAACTTATTTTCTTAATACATTTTGATGGGATAATTAATGATCGTCCTCTTGACCCAAACACACCTTTGCTGCAAATTGTTAAAGTACGCATTCCACATCAATAAGCCGCGAACTAGCGAATAACACATTCCTTCGAATTTAACCTCAAATTAGAAATGCCAACCGTCCTTTTTAAAATCGAATCGAAACTCGCTAAATTTTAAGGATTTCAGTCGGCAAATTCTCCGATTCACCGATTTTAAGGAGTTCATCTGGAACCTTTGCAAAATGCCGACTTTTGTATACATTTACAAGTAAAAACCTATAGCTACCTGATGGAAATCCAAACTTAAGACCTAATTTTTGAAAATTTATCGTTGATTTGCCGACTCTTGAAAAGCAACACCCCCCTCGTTACGCCCCTGTTCAAAATACTCGTTAAAATATGCATGAAAATACTCGCAAAAATTCCCCATAAAATACGCGCCTAAATACGTCTTGAAATACTCGCCAAAATACTCTTCAAAATATGCGTTAAAATACACGTGAAAATGCGCTCCAACATACGCCTCAAAAGACGAGTAAATATACACTGCAAAATACGTTTTCTGATGCGTATTTTGGCGCATATTTCGGCGCGTTTTTTTAACCGTAAATTGACGGGAATTTGGAGAACTATAACGACTGCCTTTTATTCACGAGTCAGGAAAAGTGCGGGATTTGATGATTCGTTTTTTTCCTTGTTACGAATGGGCAATAATTTCGAAACTATCAAAATAGCTACGAGAGCACATGAAATAAACTTTTTAGTTATTTATCCCTTTAAGTGTTAGTCTTATATCTTCAACGGAACGAAATTGAAATTTGAATACAAAATTAAATTCATTTACATACGTAGAACATCTCATCACTACGCAGATTTAAAACGAAACTTCTGTACATAATAAGTTATTTTTAAAAATTAATATTGAACCTTCGTCCCGTTCAAAATTAAATACCAACGTCAGAGCTGGATACATCAATTTCTCCCAACTTTGTAGTCCCACTTAATAAAAAATGTGTTGCTCCTGTGCAGTATCTATGTATGATTCTGTGGTAGAAGGTAGATAATAGAAAGCTTCACTCTAAAAATAATAAAGACCGTCTTTCAGGTTTGTCCTCGTTGTTGCTATCGAAATGACCTATTAAATGTGATGTGATAATGTGAACCTAGATACGCGTACACTTTGCACGTATGTACATTGATTTCGTATTTCACAATTCGCTCCCCACTTACCTAGGTACCTTACTTCGCTTTTCATCAGATCTTCTCAATGGCGTGAAACGACATCATCTAACACCTCATCGCTTCGCAAATAAATACATACATTTTTAACGATATGTCCTCGTCTCACACTCACTTCATTCCCACAAAAGACGATTTTCAACATCAAAATAAAGCATATCCATTTTATTTCACAGTCCCGCGCGTACTTATCATGTCGGTCCTGTGGCAGTAGTCCCCCGCGACCAAAGGACCGCGACCTTCTTGTGTACAAAAATGTGTCAATATTTCATTAGGATATAGTGGAGCATTAGAAGGAGCAGAAAAGCATTTTCGACTTAACTTTGACTTGGAATTTGAGTCTGTGCATGATACACCGTAACGTTGTATAAGCGACGACCGCGACGCTGCGACGAATGATTCCGGGAATCATGGAATCATAAGGAGGCAGCAACATCGTAGCTGACTCACACAGCATGAATTTTGCATATCGCATAAAAGGATTTCTAAAGAGCGGTTTGGGAAAGCGGATGCCGTATTTCGCGAGGTACTTATGTAATGTTTGCGTAAAAAGGACGCTCTCTGCCACAATGTGCGCATACACACAAACGCACTCATACAAGATTCTTCCCGGGGGAATAATTGCGGTCATTCAGTTATAACGAGGATTCTATTATTAAGACGATGATATTAGGCGGCAATAAATTATGCAATGCAATTGGTGTTTTTGTTTTTGCCGGATGAGATGTAGCTACCGACAAAAGAATATATATCTCACTTCTCGCCTCGTGTCGATGGCAATGTGTGTGGTAAACTCCCGCAGTGCTGGCGCTGGCTGGTCCTGGTGGCAATGTTTGCAGGATTTCTCCACTCAATTCGGTGGTTGTCACGGCGGGGACCAACGTTAGAGTGAAGTGATCACTTTGAGGATAATATTAAGGAAAGAAGGACATTTCGTTATGATGTGCAAAGGAAGGGAAAAGAAAAATGATGGGATTTCTTGATAAAGGACCCATCGGGCTTTTCATGCATTCATATTTACATTGTGAATGAGGTCCAATCAAAGCCAGCTGCTAAATAGCCGAATGAATTGTTATAATGAACACCAGTAAATTTGTGTGTATTAAATATTGGACATGTCGTCAACTGCAGATAGATGGTAGTTCGTTACTTAATATTAATGGAATTCCTTTGGGTGGTTGCGGTCTGTGTGACATCTATCCGTATGACGGACAACTACTGGCTGTTGTTTCCATGTTTACAATTTCATGGTTTAAATACTGGGCAGGCAATGAAATAAATCGGAATTCACTTATTCACGAAGAAGGGAGTAATGGATGTGGGGATCCTTTGTCCTTTGTAAATATTTACGAAAACCTAAACGAATTTTCAGCTTTGAAGGTGAAGGTGTACATAGGGTCGACAATAACCTCGAATGGTACTAATTATAATATATTAATGGAGATACCTTTTGAATGGGCTATTTAAACGACACCCTTTACTAACTTATTTATGTCCAGTTTTAAATTATGATTTAACAAGAATGAGCTTCAGGAATAGATTAATTTCGAGCTTATGACGTGCATGGATGTCGGTCTGTCAGGCCACTCAAGACCTTCTAATACCTAAATTCATTGATCAAGTAGCACAACGACCACGTTCAGGATTGAGGGATAGATTTTTCCTCATAATAACTGACATCTACAAAATGAAGAAAATGATTTTGAACCTTATCAGAAAATCCCGAAAATTAATTTTGATATAATTCTAAAAAAATTGAAAATTTTCTTTCAAGTTACCAATGTCTTTAAAAAGCAATACCTAACTGGATTGAAGAAATGACCAATTTTAAATATTTTTAAAAACTTAACACTTTCATAAAGCTGGACAAAATTTATTACAAATCTGCAGCATTATACAGACATTTATGTTTGATTCAAACTTTTATTTGCCGACCATTAGGCATTAGGACAAGTCAGCGATAACATATATTAAAATGGATCCTGATTTGTGTTCGGATACGTATAGATAAATTGAAAACCACCGACTCTATTGAGCTCAAATTTACAGATAATCTTAGTTATTGGCCCAGGAGTGCACCTGTGAAAATTGGTCAAAATTGGACAAAGGGTCATGGCACAGCCCCTTAAAAAAGACATTCAAAATCTTATATCTCGAAAACCGCCAAATCGATTGGGTTAAAAGTTACAGATAATCTTAGGTATTGGCCCAGGAGTGTTGCTATGAAGATTGGTGGCAATGGGGCGTGGCACCTCCCATACAAAAAACATCTTCTACGGGGTGAAACTCGACGACGTTATAACTCGATAACCGATGGGCCGATTCTCATGATTCTTTTTTGTTTTGTTAGTATTGCTGTATTTCAGGTTTACCTACATAGAAAAGAAATTTTAGAAAATCGATATATTCTCATATATATAGTTGGTGTGTATATAAGTCTGATAATGGCCGCTGAACCACTGAAGCTATCAGCCTTTATTCTTATTAAAAAAAATTATTGAACAAAAATATCAAAATAAATCTTGAAATATTTAAAACTAGCTGACCCGGCAAACGTTGTTCTACCTAAAATAGTTATTTTAAATATTTCAAGATTAATTTTGATATTTGATATTTGATATTTTTGTTCAATTTTTTTTTTTTTTATAGGAATGAAGACGGATAGCTTCAGTGGTTCAGCGGCCACTACCGAACTTACATAGGCACCAACGTTTTTATATAATACAGCTGTACCCGCCCGGCTTTGCCCGTGCACAGGAATTGTATTGCTTAGGCCTTAGATAATAACGTTCTTTCGTAAAATGCGAAAAATGAGAATAAATCGATTTAATGGAATTTTCTTTCTAAAATACAGCAATACAAACAAAACAAAAAAAGAATCATGAGAATCGCCCCAGCGGTTGTCGACTTATAACGTCATCGAGTTTCACCCCATAGAAGATGTTTTTTGTATGGAAGGTGCCAAGTCCCTTTGTCCAATTTTGACCAATGTTCACGTGAACGCTCCCGGGCCAATACCTAAGATTGTCTATATATTTTAACTCAATCGATTTGTCGGTTTTCGAAATATAAGAGTTTTAATGTTTTTTTTTTGTATGGGAGGTGCCACGCCCCTTTGTCCAATTTTGACCAATCTTCACAGGAATATTCCTGGGCCGATACCTAAGATCGTATGTAAATTTGAAATCAATCGATTCAGTGACTTTCGAGATATAAGATTTTTTGTGCATGGGAGGTGCCACGCCCCTTTGTCCAATTTTTCTTTTTTTTTAAACCCGTACTGAGAAAATACCTTTCCAACAAAGTATAAATCATCAAAATCGGTTCGGCCAATCTCGAGTTATGGGATTACATGGGTTCGGACACTTTCTTTTTTATATGTATATAGATAACTATTTTAGGCAGAACAACGCTATTTTTGAGATAAATCTAACCATACTTGTTTTTCAAAACAAGGTTCTGATCTTACATTACTTAAGATAACTCCAATTTTTCTGTCCCAATATTAGCTAAAATGTCACCATAATTTTGACATTCGCTGTGGATAAGAGTCACAGAAAATAGCTTTTCTTAAAAAACTGGTTTTCCACGATGTTTCCACTGGAATGCGAAACAACATTTTTTTAGGTTTCAACCTGAGTTACAGAAACAATATTTCCAGGAACGAGAAACAGCAGAATTTTTAGTTTCATGTGTTCGCGATGCGAACAAATGGTTTTTCCATCCCCTCAGCACCGAATGTGACTCTATAGTTCTATACCTACCACAAGATTTCTTTGTTCATCTCCGTTCCCGTGTCACGTTCTTTTTACCTTTTGGTAAAACTTCCGAACTTTGTTCCTGTAGTAGCACCTCTCTATTTCCTCGATCGAGCGCTTCTAATGCTCTTTCTTTTTCCTCCAGAGAAGCCGTGTTCTTCCCTGCTCCTTTATTGCTCGTAGGTCGTAGAGCTCACGAGCTGCATTCGTCCTTCTCTGTAGCGCCGCTTTGTAAGCTAGTTGTTTTTCTGCATGTGTTTGCTGGCACTCTTCATCAAACCAGGGGTTTCGTGGGGATGGTTTTGTGAGATCGAGCACATCAGTTGCAACTTTTCTGATGGTTGTTACTAGGCTTCGATGCTACTGCGGTCTTCAGCTTGATGCTGGCTGCACAGGACTTCGCATGAGGTTGGGGGCGACGTGATCGGCAAAGGTTCTGGCGGTTTGTTGCGATTGTAGCAGTTCAATGTTAAGTCTCCTCACAGTATTTCCTCGTTGTTGTGGTATATATAATGTCATTCTAAACCTTGGGTACAACAAGGTAGTGGGCCGAGTCTTTGCTGGCCGCTCGTTAAGTTCGGACATTTAGAATACTGGATGAGTATCTTACGTCGATTGCAATGTGATCAATTTGATTGACGGTTGATGAGCTAGGGACCGCCATGTTCCTTTCTGGATGATGGAATGAGGAAACCGTGTACTTGCTATAGTACCTAACATTCTGTGAGCCTAAGTCCGTTTCCAGACATGGTGTCGTACAGGCTCTGCTTCCCAATTATACTACCAAAGATATCCTCCTTTCCTATTTTGGCATCTGAGTCAGAGAAATATGCCTTGAACTGAAGGACTGTGGATTAATATCTAAACAAATAATAACGATAGGAACTGATTTCGAAACTTGCCACTTTTTTTGTAGTATTTATCTTTAAAAAGGTGAACCTACTAAGCTTCAAAAGCACACCGAAATACTTGTAGATAGGTGTTTTAAGTTTTGGTCCTCTCGAAATTTAAATCCTCAGAAAGCTCCCTATAGCCAGAGGGGTTTTGTGCTCGAGGTTGTTAAGTGTACCTATACTGATTTGCTGAAATACATTTTAATGACACTATTCCTATTGTACTCACTTACAACAGCAGCAATTAAATCACAAAAAATAAGTTTTATCTTGCAGAACAAGTACCTACTGCCAGATCACTAATGGCATTACGTACACACCACCAAAACATTGAAAAGCAGTTTCCAAACGAACAAGCAAACGAATCTCAATTTAATCTCATTCTGCTCCAAAAATATATTATTATGTTGTATGTATTGTATATGTATCCTCCCCATTGTCCAATACTTAACTTGGTAGTTCTGTCACGTTTACGTATTGGAGGGAAGAAAAAAAAAAAAAAGAAAATAAATAAAAAATCCAATTGTCTTCAATTTTGTGTAAAAAAAAAAACAAATAAAAGAAAGGACAGACAAAAAAAAATACAAACACACTTACTAACGAAGGCCAATCGGCTGGCAGAACAAAATCGAATTAACCGACATCATGTGACTCTGAGCGAAATCCCATTCTATTGTCATTTTGAAAGAAGGCGGCCAAGCCTTATTTTTATAATACGCAGATAAAACGTGCGATCATTTGACAGAGAAAAATGTATGCCACTTTAATCCCATCTAAAGGATCAACCTTGGGTTTGATTTTGTTAAGTAGAGGGACCATCGCATAAGTCACTGTCGTATGAATAACCCCCTGTCCCAATGGACTTTTGATAAATATGTCCCGGGGAGGAAGCAATCATAACTAGTGCAGTTCCAGTCCACCTGCTTGTTTTGAGTTTTGGCAGGTTAACGAAAAATTTTTACAATGGCTAAAAATGGTGAAATAAATCAAAGACGTTGTAATATCCTGGGCATATCGCATTGCTTGTCCCAGGTTTATCTTGGTGATGCTTTCGTCCTTTTTCAGATGACTTTTTTCCCATTATGACGATCAAAGGAAAATAATTGCAAAGCGAGGTCAACTGTGTAATTGGAAATGCTTTTTTTTTCGTTTCTTAACATTTTTCTCTACCTACTCTGGGGGTTGCCATCGACGCGGCGCGGCAGCCGACGTTGTTGTCGTGCAATCGATTCTTGCAACGCTAAATTATCCCATCATTCTACAAATGGGAACCAATCATCCATTGACTAATCGCCTTTATTAAATGAAAATTGCTAAACTGATTTGAGGGCGAACAATTTTCCAGGATCCTGAAGCTCCTCAAAAGGATTTAATCCTTGGCTGTTGAATGGAATTGTAAAGTTCATATCTTCCAAGAAGTCAGAATGTCCGTGTCAGAAACAAATATTGGTAAAGTTAAACGATTTGCTGGGGTCGGGGGATGGCGAGAGGTATTTCATTGAATGGACCAGGTTCATATAGATAGGAAGAAATAATGTTGGTTCACATTGGGTACAATAGCGTAGGTATAGTTAAAAATTGTTCGCATGTCATAATGAGTCTTTCTGCTTTGCTAATTTTCTATAATGAGCTATAAGGTTTACAGCGAAAACATGGGTGTATAGCGAATATTATGAGGTAAGGACTGACATGGTGCCCAGCATTGCTTACTTCCATTTCAGGGCGATATTATAGTTAAAATTACGTCGACATTATATGTATTTTAGGGCCGTGATAAGGATTCTCATGAATAGTCAGTGTATTCAAAAAAAAAGTTTGTTGGCAAAGAGTCGGTGGCAGCTCTTACTGCGGGTTATTGATTGTAAAATGTCGCTCTTATTGCGTTTTCCCTCACAAGTTCTTTTGCGAAAATAGAGTCCAATTTTTGCCAAGAAATTATTTTTAATAGAAGTACAAAGACAAATCATAGATACAGCGTTGCCGTTTTGAAATCCGCCTTCCAGTCAAATTTGACTGGAAAAAAACAGTAAAAATATAAAATTCAGTAAAAAAAAAAAAACAGTCAAAGACATTTAAACCAAAATCCAGCTAAAAATCCAGCCATAGAAGTAAAAATAAAAAAAGGAGTACCTAAAAGTGTTATCATTTATCAATGGTCTGGCCTCTCCGTTGCTTTGATACCATTACCATCCACTACATATACAAGTCATGCATAAAATTAGCCATGTGGGTTAGTAGTAGCACGTACACGCATGGGTCTAGTGTTGGTTTGGTGTGAGAGGTATCAGAACTACTTGACCGATATAGCCTATTTTTAATACCAACCTGTTACCTGCCGACGCACGGTAGAAAGAATTGCTCTCACAATATTTCATTTGGCTAGGTCGATTCCTTTGGACGCTATAGTGTTTTCAACAGAATGACATACAGACAGACAGATGGACATGGCTGAATCGATTCAGAACTTGATGGCGTTACAAATGTAATGACAAAGTGGATATACCTACCTTACTGTGGAGGGTATACATTATACAAAATGCATTTGTACCAATACACCAAGTTTTTTGTACTAACAACACGGGACGATATCCCGTCTTTCGACACTTGAAGAACAACAAATCCTTAAGGTTATATTGCTTTCTATCGCTCACGATGCTGAGGTTCCATTCATTCAGCCTCAACATCGTGAACCCCGTGCAAAAGAACAGCGCCAATTATAGAAGAATAAGCCTCCTGACTGTTCCCTTTAAGATCCTGCCGGTTATACAGTGTGAACGCCTAAAACCATTTCCAAATAAACTAATTGGCCTATATCAGTGCGGTTTTATGCCCGGAAAGTCACCCTCGATCTAATCTTCATACTCATAAAAAAGCAGGAATTTCAGATTGATATACAATCAGTGGCAAAATTATTTGCACAAAAGTAAAGTTAATCTACTCATAAATTTGAACTTACTTCATGTAAATTTTGCATCAATGGAAAGGTCATTTAAATTCCGTTTGAATGATACAAAATTTTCCCATTAAGTACCCATTGAAAATTTAGAACTTTTGTAAAAGTCTACTTTTTTGACTTTTTACCTCGGTCCAAAAAAAAAAAATGTTTTGATGCAAAATTTTCTTCAAACAATTCTAATAGTGACTACAAAAACATTTTTTTTAAAAATCTCTTCGCTTATATTTTTTATGATTTTTTGAATAGGACGATCTCCGAAAAATTTTGTATGAAAAGGAGGAAAAAGTGGATAAAATAGTCATTTTTAGCAATTTTCAAAAAATTATAAAAAAAAATAAGCGAAGAGATTTTTGAAAAAAATTGTTGGAGAAACTTTTTCCATCAAAACATTTTTTGTTTGAGACCGAGGAAAAAATTCAAAAAAATTAAAAATTATGAAATAAATTCAAATTATGAGTAGAATTAACTTTAGTTTTGTCAAAATACTTATGCCCACCGGTGTCAGAAACGAACTTTCATTTCATGCATGTAAAAGACTCACAGTGACATTAGGCCATAATGTATCTACTACCTCAATAATGTGAACCTCGAAAATGTGAATTATCCAAAAATGTGAACCGGAAAAAGTTAGCATTGCATATCTACTCTAAAATGTGAACTCAATTCCTTATATTTCATTGTCGAGCAATTCAGCAAAATTTTTATATTTTTAATGTGGTTACATCGACTTCAATAGGTAAGATTGCATATTGTGGTGGACATACAACACTAGTAATTTTTTATTCAGTGTTTTCGAAACTTTCTTTTGTCAATTACCAAAGTTGGTATTGCAATAATATTTTTCAGAATTCACTTGACACTTTCAAGCTCTATTCCCTTGACGATGAATAAATGAAAAATCCGGACAAGCTACAAAAACTATCCCGGACGTTCCCCGCATAAGCGAAAAAGAGTACATGTCCGGGAAAACCCGGACGTCTGGCAACGCTACATAAGGATTCACTTTTTTTAAAGTGTTCATCAATAATTAAAAAAAGTGTTGGTTTTTCTCTTGTTTTAATTTTTGTCCGATAACGTTGTGTTGAATATGGCAATTTCACAATACGTGAAAATGAAAAGTGTGACATTTTAAAGAGATTACAAAGAGGCTACTCAGTTTGCATTTAGCGGAGAAGTACCTACGATGTCTCTAAATCTGCGATAACTGCAATCAAAGAAAGTTAAAAAAAGCTTCGGAATCTATGAATGAAAAAAGGAAAACTGTGAGGTCCTCCGAAATGCCATAAATGGCCAAATGGAAGATGCTTTATTTGGATGGCTAAAAAAACAGCGTGAGAAGAACGTACCCGCGTCAACTGATTTATTAAGAAGACGTTTTTAATGAGCATTTAAAGGAGGCGCCAAATTTTAAAGTCAGCAACGGTCCAACGGATGGGTTCAACATCTTCAGAAATGTGAACCCATTCGAAAATGTGAACTGCCCATGTTTTAATTAGTTTAAATTATCGCGGTAGGTAGTACATACTGTTATTAAAAAATCTTGCGTAATTTGTTGTTGCAGAATTTTTCATCATTTCGGCTTTTTTCCTTGCCATTCAATAATGGAATGATTACTCCAGAGGAGTAATCATATTTTTTAATACATTAATGGACTTCAATTTTTACGAAAAGTATGCACAAAATAATTGTTAATTTGAATAGCTTGTGTGTGCGCTACAAGACTTCATTCTTAAAGCATTGTCAGAACTACTTACTGTACTAGATGTTGTAGGTACATATTACACAAGTCGACAGATTTGTATTCCATAAGGATAGGTACTCCATACCTTCAAAACCTGTCTCCTGTGTAGAAATTTTTGTTTTATTCTTTTTTATTTGTGAAAGACAAACCAAGAACGCTAGCTATTTGTTAAGAATTTGAACATTTTTGTCACAATATCCCATTTAATCTTTTTACAATGGCGTATTAGGATATCTAGAGTACATAATTATGTTTCCAAGTTCAAATGCTAACGGACGCCATAACCTTTTTTAAAGGCTTTTTAAACAGTTCTCTTTGATGCCAACGAAGAAAAAAAAACTTACTGAATGTAAACCCTCAATACCCTGCAAATAGACGGTATTGCGTTGCTGTTGTCCCAATCTCCTGACACAAAAAAAGGACAAACAAAAAATGCCTACAGAGCCAAAAGAAAATACCAAAAAAACCTTCAAAACTGTCTCGTTTGTCGAATATGTAAATTTCTCTCTCGTTCAGATTAAGTTACACAAGGGATGATAGCCAGCTGATGGACATCATCACAGTATGATGTTAATCCGTTTTTTTTTTCTGCATAACTTTTTTTTCGTTTGCCCTCTTCTCCGTTAAGACTTTAATTATTCATTTGAAATTTAAAATTGCTTGGTATTGCGAATATTGAATGCTTAAAATTGTGTATCTTTGCTCGCTCGGGGCCAGGTTGAGGGTGCGACGACGTCCGGTGCACCCTCAAGCAGATACACTCAACATTAAGTGCTGCCTGTAAGGAAGTTTTCTTTTGAAAATTTGTTCGAAAAGAAAGAGCAAAAAAAAAATGTAAACTGCAAGAAACTTTTTTTTTTGGGATTCCTCATTTCCACTTACGCAGAAAGGAGGAATTAGAAGATTCGAAGCACAAGAAATTGGTAGATATTCTCCTCTTCCTTAAATGTACAGAAAAAAAGAGGAATAATCATCTATCCTACCTTTCATCGAGGAACCGCCGAAAGAGGAGTAGGTAAAAAATAATTTCATAATAAACAAGTCAAGCAAAAGCGAGTATAGACATTAACTAACCAAGGATACCAAGGATACCGCACCGAGAAACCGATGAGAAGAAGGGAAAGAAGCAAAGCGGATGCGAATATTTTCCGCTATGAATTCTCCAATTGGGCCACTCGCACAGTTGCAAATGCATAATGGAGGAGCGAAATGTAGAATTTTTTTTTGCTTTAGCTGCTAATTGTGTTAGTGGTGGAAGGGTGAAGGTCCTGATTTCGTTTTTTTTTTTTAAGGAAATCTTGAAGAAGCTAGTGAATAATTTCTTTCATCTTTCAGACACATTCCCCTGGCAGCAGTGTAGAGCAATAAAATCTGAATATTCACAGTTCAATTAGAGATAAGAACCGCATCTTCGCTAGGAGGATGAAAGGCATCAAATGAAATTTAGTGCACCAATTGAAGGAAACACTTGAAAAGGCACGTGGTAGTAGAAACTAGGTTTTGCCATAGCATCGATTTATGTTTATTGTGTGCTCTTTTAAAATGTATGTAGGTACGACATAAGAATGTATTTTGTTGCTCCAGTTAAAGGATAATTAGGTACCTATATAGTTATGCTTATCTTATAGTCGTACCTACCGAAGAAGAAGAAACAAGTGCATGCGATGTAAAGGATTTTGAGGATTTTGCAACAGGTATAAGCTGTATCCCGTTTCAGTTTATTCTTTATCAAATTAAATGCGAAGAGTTGATGAAGTAGTTATTTACCTTAAGCACAATTCAATGGTTTTGAAGTGAAGCTTCCTATAGCTCGTTGGGTAGTAATTTCGAACTTCGATGAAACGAAGAAGCGACAGGAAATGCGACGATGGACGAAAAATAAGATTATGGGAGAGTAATAAAAATGCGAAATACTTAGAGTAGGATGCAAAACTTGCAAAACTTCTGATGCACGTAGGTATTCAAGAGTTGAGCAGAGTTTGATATTTTTAGAGTTCCAACAATCGACAATTTCCAACCAATTAATTCGCTTGCTAATGGGTGGGTTGTAAAAAAAATTGTCCATCACTCAGAGAAAAATATTTTCATAGTATTTTAAATAGTTAAAAAATTGTTATTTATAACTATTTTCATTGTCAATTAATCATTTTCGTGAAATCGACTGCTTAATGGTTAATATTACTATAGTTATAGTTATTTTTAACTATTTTACTGTCAGTTGATGTTTTTTTCAAAACTAATTATTCAATAGTCAAATTTAGCTATTCAATCGTCTAGTATCAATGATATTAATAATAATAGGAATTTGTGACTACGTATTTTGATTTTCAATTGGTTTTTTTTTTTTCAAAATCAACTTTTTAACAATTGCTATAACTACATATACGATATACCTATTGTGCATAGTTAAATTTGACTTTATACCTATTGTGCATAGTTAAATTTGACTTTATACCTATTGTGCATAGTTAAATTTGACTTTAACGAATAGTCGTTGAATGACTATTTATATGGTCATCTTCAATACCTGCCTCAGGTTTTGGAAATGCTTACTTGAGTTTTTTACTTGCCGCGTATACAAGAAGAATTATAGTTTCCTGAAAATTCTTCAAAAAATCAAAAACAACCAAAATTTATCTCAAATAATTTCAATTGACTTTTTATTATATCTTATACTAGTTGAACCCCCGCCGGCTTCGCCAGGCCTTTTATTGCTTTTTACAATTTTTATTTTTTATTTTTTTTTTGGCCTATCAATTGATCAGCGTAATTACCGACATTTAAAAAAATCAACTCAATTGGTTGAAAATTACGGGCGACAGAGGGAAACATATAGTTTTTTCCACTTTGTTTTATATATTATATAGAGATAGCTATACCCGCCAGTGCACAGATGTTCTTTCGTGAAATGCGAGAAATGAGAATAAACTGGAACTTTCTTTCTGCCTAAACCTGAAATACAGCAATAGGAACAGAACAAAAAAAGACTCATGAAAATCGGCCCAGCGGCTAAAAAGACATAACGTCATCGAGTTTCACCCCATAGAAGATTTTTTTCGTTTAGGAGGTAGGTATACGATTTTGAATGTTTTTTTTGTATGGGAGGTGCCACGCCCCTTTGTCCAATTTTGACCAATCTTCACGGAAGCACTCTAGAACCAATACCTAAGATTATCTGTAAGTTTGAGCTCAATCGATTCGGTGGTTTTCGAGATATACGATTTTGAATGTTTTTTGGTATAGGAGGTGCCACGCCCCTTTGTCCAACTTTGACCAATCTTCACGGAAGCACTCTAGAACCAATACCTAAGATTATCTGTAGGTTTGAGCTAAAACGATTCGGTGGTTTTCGAGATATACGATTTTGAATGTTTTTTTTGTATGAGAGGTGCCACGCTCCTTTGTCCGATTTTGACCAATCTTCACAGGAGCACTCCACGGCCAATACGTAACATTACTTGTAAGTTTGAGCTCAATCGATTTGGTGGTTTTCGGGATATACGATTTTGAATGTTTTTTTTGTATGGGCGGTGCCACGCCCCTTTGACCGATTTTTAATTTGTTTGGCCTATCGCCCGATCACCGTAATTACTGACATTGTAAAAAAAATCAACTGAATTGGTTGAAAATTACGCGCGACAGAGGGAAACATAGTTTTGCCACTTTGTTTTATATATTACACTGCCGCTCAACAGAATAGGTTCAACATTTAAAAAAAAGTAAAATGACGGTATCTCTTTAACCAACTTTCCGATTTTAATGAAATAAGTTTTTTTATATAGAATAATCAATTGTTAATGAAACACGAAAGTTTGCGGTTTCTAACAGACGTACCTACATATATATTTATTATTATTTTTGGAAAAACATATCAAAAAATTCCGATTTATTTTGGCTCATCAGAATAGGTTCAAGGGCAATGACTTTATTTTGTGATCTACAACGGTTATGTAATGACGTCAATTCTTTTGCTTTTTTAAATTGAAAGTAATTACTGCCGTTTATTTTCTAAAACTAGTCACGGAAAGCAATTGAATGACTTTGAAAAAGGCCAAATAAAGGGATACTTCGAATTTGGTTTAAAGCAGCGTCAAATCGCTTAGAAGATTGGCCGAAGCCAAAATGTAGTTGGTAACTTTATTCGGGATGAATTAAGCTATAATAACAATATGACAGGAGGGACTCAGTATGCGACAACACCAGCAGCCAGAAGACTTATCATCAGAGCTGCTTCAAAGATCCAACGTTCTGCTGCTAGAATCAGGGAAGAATGCGGTGCTAATGCAAGTCTGGCATCTGGAAAAGGCATTATTCGGAGTGCCAAGCATTCGAAGAGACTGAAAGTAAAAAAAAGAACACAACTCAATGATGTGCGCAAAGCTGCACGACTTCAGTTTGCTCGAGAGCATATGACGTGGAACACGGAGTCCCAGACTATCGTGTTTGCCGATGAAAATAACTTCAACCCGAATGGACCGGGTGGCTACTGGCTACATCTATTACATTCACGACCTGCGAAAGGATGAATGTGTTTTAGGTAGCCACCACACCTCTGCAGGGGGCATTACGGTGTTCCGCACATATCGTATTATGGGACTTGTGAGCTGCAGTTTGTTACATCGAAAATGAACGCGAATGTATACAAAACTGTACTACAAAATGCTTTTCAAAATTTTTCGAATATTTTTGAACGGATTCCGTGGACAACGGCCCCATTCATACCTACCGGTAGGGTCGTTAAACAGTGGATAAACGACCAAATGTAATATTGCTCGAGTGGCTGCCATACTCCCCGGCAATAACTATCATTGATAACGTTTGGGGACTATTGTCCAAAAAAGGATATGAAAGCAGGAGACAATTTGATGATCCTGCAAGCCCAATTGGCGCCATTAAAAAAGCCGGGTCAACAATTTCGCTTGGAATTATTAAAATATAGTATAGTATTTTCCAAATCGTATATATGAAGTTATATTGAACAAAGGAGGTAGTCCTACATACTAAATTATACTTAAATATGTAGCTAAATGTTAAAAAGAACCAAAACTGTGAATAAATACTTTATATATATATTTTTTTAATTTTAAGTTTTTGAACCTATTCAGTTGAGCCAAAATAAATGGGAATTTTTTTATATGTTTTTGGAAAAAAAATCATAAAAATATAAATACGTGTGTTAGAGACCGCAAGCTTTCGTGTTTCATTAACAATTGATTATTCTATATAAAAAAATTGATTTCAATAAAATCGGCAAATTGGTTAAAGAGATACCGTTATTTTACTTGTTAAATAATGTTGAACCTATTCAGTTGAGCGGCAGTGTATATAGAGAAGAGAAGAGATAAGAATTTAAAAAAAATTACAAATAATAAACAAACAATTAGAAATATTTAAGTCTTATTCATTTTTTGTTCGTTACAAAATGAAGGTGAAGTGGTGGGGAATTAATTTCTTTAAACTTCAAAATTAAAGGTCTTTTGTATTCTGCCCCAAGTTAAATTCTTTATCTTATTTAATACTAAAACATAAACGAGTTACTTACATAATCTTTGGCACATGTTGAGCTCGAATTATACAGGAACTTGAGGGCGATGATGGCCTTATGTTTGCGGAAGAACCACTTCTACTTCCCTCCACTGTAGTAGCGCTAGCTGCCGAATGCACTGTAAATCCCTGGATTTTATTTTGCATTAAAAGTAAAACAAATGCAACATAAATTAAATTAACAGAGTTACATCAGGTTTTTTTCCAGATTAACAAATTTCCCCGCAATCGGTAGAACAATCCGTACGATTTCCTGTCACTTCCCACAATTTCTTTAAGATCGTCGTTGTCTAAAAATTTTAAAATATTTAAATCGAGGCCCAGATCTTCGAACACATGTTTTTTAGAACAACATAAAAACACGTTTGCTTCGGTGCTTTGAAATAAAGCCAAAGCTACTTTCACATTGAAAAGTGAAGCTCGTTGGCCATTTTGTATTAGACAAAAACGTCCACAATTGAAAAAATGTTTCGGTTTGCCTTATACAAAATGGTGGCAAAGCTTCACTCTGTCCCATACAAAAATGTATGAGTTAGCTATTTAGTTATAATATATTAAAATCTATGATAAAAACTTACCATCAAAATTTTGATAGAGACTTTCCAGATCTCAATTCTGTAAAATAGAACACAGCTTGCCGTCCTCGATTGTCTCACAGGTACCTATCAATTGTCTCGAGAATATTTTCACTTTGGTTTGTTAAACGTATTTCAAGTCCTTCACTGTCGACAAATTGAACTTAAACTTTTTCTCCACTGGCGTCGAGCACTTCTAGATTTAAAGTTTCACCAATATAATTAGAATCGTTTTCGTTATTTAATTTTTTTTTTTTTGTAAATTCTTTTACCACTTATTTCTTGCAAATAACTTTTCCAAGAGGACACTCAGCACAGAATGTTCGACATGCAACAAAGAAATCGACGCGCAAGCAAAACTACTTCGACATAGTCAGTTGTAACTACATATTTTGTTACTACACATAGTCATTTTTAACTATATGTGGATGGCGTTGTGTATACCATCATGAATCAAATTAAATAAATATGTACTACTATTTCATAGTAGGAAGTTATTATAGAATAGTCAGAATTGATTGTTAATTCTTATTTTGAAGAAACTGTTCAATAACTACGCTTTAATATCAAAATAGTCACAATTAACTGTCTTATACAGTCACTAAATGAAATGATTGATTTTTGATTATTTTTTAAATATTTTGTAACTATTTTCAATTAATTTTTGTGCATTCGACAAATTTCATTGGATTTCATAGATTGACTATCTATGACAATAGTTACATAAGTAACTATTTTTTTCTCTGAGTTTAGCTAGTCACATTTCGCGCAGTATTTTTGTATGGAGCTACCAGTTGTTTCACTATTCGCTCACCTTGGTTTACATCTCTCGTCATCACTAATCTTCCCAGTTTAAATTTGTCCATTTTGTGGGTATGCTGTCGCGGAATCACTAGCCCACCAGAATTTTATTCCGTACTTGGCCCGTTGTTGGTCGGCTTCGACGATATATTGGGTAAACCATAAACGTTGTAAGTGGAAAACTCTTCTTCCTGAATAGAGTTCCATTCCAAAGGAATCTTGTCAGGATGAAGGACTCATTAAAGTGTCAACAGCTGTAAGACCTTTATTAACTGGATTTAGAGCCACAAATAACCTATCATGGAAAATATTTTATGCTATTTTATCCTAATGTTTTTGTCTTTATTTTAACAAAAAACCAGTAAGACAATTATCTTCGACTATGCCGAAGCTCAAATACCCGGTACTATATTAGGCGTATTTTTTGGGAAGTGAGTATAACAAAATCAAAAGTGAGTATAACCGTTTTGCATGTAAAAGTAAAAGTGAACTAGCTATAGATTTCCAAAAAATACGCCTATTATTGTAAAATAAAAAAATATTTTAGTATTAAAAAATTATATATTTGTATGGGAGGTATGGGTAGTTTTTATTCGATCAAGCTCCTTTTTTGTCAAAAAATTTTAAATATTATTAAAACAATACGTGCAAAGTTTAAACTTGCTATCTTTACTGTAGCTATTTAAATTTAGTTTTTAACATAAAAAGCTATATAAATCTGATACTTTTGTATGGGAGGTAGTAGTAGTTTTCATCCGATCTTGCTCATCTTCGAACTTAGCCTCAGTCTGGTGGATAAAAGCTTACGTACCAAATTTCAAGTCGATAGCTCTTAAATTACGGCCGTAATCGTGCGGACAGACAGACAGACGGACAGACCGACGGACAGACAGACGGACAGACGGACAGACAGACGGACATCGCTAGATCGACTAAGAAAGTGATGCTGATATAGCTTCTGAAAAAGCTTCTCAATTCAGCCGTTCGGACTCGGCATAAAATTGTAGGTCCCTTCCATTCGTTCCAAAAATAGAAACCCACACAAAACGAATGGTTGCGAGAAGCTAGGCCTTGGGTGTCTACCGCCTGTTGCGCCGCCTATTTATTTATTTATTTATTTTTTAAGGCGGACGAGCAGACGGTGTAATCTTGTTTTCTGTAATTCGTAGTCTTGAACAATGCTGTTGTTTACTCGCACTTTGGTAATGTTAATGAACTACAATAGTAGTTTTGTACTATACCCATCAGACGTCCGTACTACTTTACTACCCTTGTCTTAATTTGTACTACCCAAACAGAGACTGATTCCAGGCACCTGATTGCAGCTTGAAATAAATACGGATACCACGTTTTCTTTCAGACAATATAAGGCTTCTTTTATCACCATTATTTCTGCCTAAAAGCCGCTGCAGTGATCTGGATGACAAAGGGGGAGACTAACATTTAATCTATCGCAGAAAACACCGCCACCAAATATCCATAGTTTTTGATTCATCCGTGAAAATTCATTTTCCAAGAATGCTCCCTTCTTCCCGAATGATCTAATGAAGACTTGGAAGTTGTTACCTAACTATGGCTGTGTTATGGTGTAGTAGATATTTCCGGGAGAGTAGATACTTAATGTGTTCAGGATTGCGGCATTGTTTTTCTGGTCCGTTGTGCAGTGGCTTTTGCCTATTGAAAATGTCGATGGGTGTCAGGTGAAACAGGATGTCAAGTGCAGCTGAAGGGGTACTACGAAAAGCCCCGCTGATGCATAAACAAGCTATTCTTTGGACTTTGTTTAGATTATCACGATTGATTGTTTTTCCAAAGCAGTCCACCAGACTACCACACGTACTTAGGTAAGTATAGGTCGTATACTCGTATCGTATGACCGAGATGTAAAGCCAGTGAGTGATGCGACGTTGTAGACCCCATTTATATCCTGTGGCTCTTTACAAGAAAAATTGCCACATTCGCTTTTTTTAGCTCTTTTTTGTACTCCCAAATAATAAATTCATAGACATGAAATTGTCAGGGTCAAACCCAACTAGAACTAGCGAGAATCGTTGTTACTCATCGCTTCTCCACTCACTATTTCTTCTACATGGCTCAACTATATTTTATCTGAAATATCCAAGTATTTAACTTTTTTGAGAACGACGAGCTAATACCATTTATAGATGGAGTGGTGGGTCAATGTGTGGAATTTCTTTCCTGGAGAAAAGTTAAACTTTGTGTAGTTTTACGCCCAACCCACATCTGTTTGCCTATTTTACTTGCCTGTTAAGAGCGTATTATTTTATTATTGAGTTATTTTAAAGTATTTATGTATTTTCCTGACACGGCGATAGCAAAGACGTCCGCATAGGCATTTATATTGCAGCCCTCCGCTTCCAGGACGTTCACCACCAAGTTCCAGAGACGCAACCGTGTGGGGTTCCTCTACTGACAGGTATCTCTCCCAGACTATAGCTGATAGTTGATCTGATTGAGTATTAGATTGATTAGTTTTCCAAGCGGGATATCGATTGCAGATCAGCCGACTTTGTTAAAAGCGCCTTCTATGTCTAGGAATGCAACCATTGTATACTGCTTATGACGAAGAGAATCCTCTATGAAACACTGTAACGTATGAAAAGCCGTTCACCCTTATACAGTACAGTTGAGCTAAACGTTTAGTAGAAGCTAAATTTTTTAGGGGAAATGATACGCAATAATAGGTCTGAGATCTTTTGGCCTTACATGAGATCATTTCCCTGCCTTCAGTATGAAAACCAATTTAGCTTCCCTCCATACGTAGGGCATAATTTTCTTTAATAATATGAATGTAAGTATGTACATACTACCTTGATTCGTAAAGTAATTACGTTATCAAAAATTGAGCTCCTAAAAAATTAACGAAACGACAGCCCTGGTCTTGAACAGTATCTACCTATTTACAGTAAAGTGACTGTAAAGAAATGCAAATGACAATAAAGGGTGGTCCATTTAGTGGTTTATTTTTAAATCATAGGTTATTTTGACACTGACAGCTGTTTCTTGCTCGAAATCTTGACAGAAATTCAGTATCATACCTCCGCGAATCGAAATGAGTCGCTATACGCTTGAACAACGTTGGGAAATATTGAAAACTTATTTGCAAGGTGAGTGCTGTGTAGCCCAAACAGTGCGTTTTTGGAAAAAAAGTTTTGGCCGAAATGAAGCACCCACGGCACCTGCTGTACGCAAGCTTGTGCAAAAAGTTCATGAGACTGGTATGCTATAGTGGATAATACTCATGGTCTCCGTCGTCGCACAGACTAGAATGTGGCTGCTGTAGCGGATTGTGGAGTGTTGGACTATTGGACTATTTCGGTCAACGGTGGTCGTTATAGAGCCATGTAAACCGACTTTTTTTTTCGCTGAAATTGAAGAAACGGATTTCGACGACCTCTGGTTCATGCGCAGACATGAAGGCGCGCCATGCCACAATCGATTTTTTGCGCACCAAAGTCCCAAATCGTGTTACCAACCGTCTTGGCAGTGTCAATTTACTGCCTCGGAGCGGCGATTTGACCCCTTTTTTGGGAAACCGTGAAGGCTCGATGTTATGCCAACAATCCGGAAACGATTCAAGCACTTAAGGCCAATATCATCCAAGCAATCCGTGAGCTACAGCCCGAACCATCAACAAGGTCTTGGAAAATTGGAGTGACAAAATGCGCTACTGCGAACGCGAAGCCAGCCGAGGGAGCCACTTCAACAACGCGACATTGTGTTCCATAATAATTAAGGGGAATGTTTGGTCATACTAATAAAGCCATAATACATGGAAAAGATTTAATTTTGTTAATTTTATTGCATATTTAAAAAGAAAATTGTATTCGGCCCACCCGGTAATTGTCAATTTGACATTTACTGGTATTAGGTATGGCAATGCAACTTGTTTTGAATAAATTTAAAAATAAATTAAACCTTGGAGCACAATTATTCAACGTATGATAAAATTGTGTAGGTCAGATAAAAACTGATCAATGATATCATTGTACATTAATTAACAAACTATTATTGTCAAGTTTTAAAGAGACACTAAATTGACTACAATTAGTGCAAATGTCTATACATACTTATTTTTAAAGAATACATTGGTATTCTTAAAGTAGTCCAACTTCCAAGTGTAATATTATATAAATTTGTAGCAATCGCTTTGGGCGAAATTGTTATGAAAGCGTTTTAAGTTTGACTGAAATAAAAGACAATCAACCCCTTTGCATAGAAGTCTGAAGGGTAATGCATACCCTTAGGTGTCGAAATGACTCTCGCGAGTAATTGAATTCATGCGAAATGTTGAGAGAAGAAACCGCGTCATTAAAATGCAATTAAAACTCGCACTTGAGTAAAGACCACCCATCCAAAGCAAAACAAGGAACACAACGACATCCGAAGCACTTATCTTTGCTTAAGTGGTCGCACTTTTTTTTTTTGTTGTATTCCACTTTTCGGTGTCTTATCCATGCCTATGTATCTACGCTACTCTACTCGTATATACCAATAATGAGTTTTGTACTAAAATTAATTTCAGGGCATGCCGCAGGTAGATCGTCTTTTTTTTTTACAAGGTGTCCCTTGTCACAAAGTTCAAGCGAAGGAAGACACACAACGAAGACCTAAACGGAAGCGAAATAAAAAACACAAAAAGGCAAAAAAAAAAAACAGCGACAAATTCCGGAAATCTAATTTAAGGCTCAAGCTAAGAGCCTTTCTACCATAATTTTAGTTTCTTCTCCGTAATGGCTTTGTACTTAATGCTTGCCGTTGGTTTGTCAATGTGAGTACAGTGGTTGAAATGTAGGTACAGGGGACGACGGACGCAGGGCAAGACCAAAAAAAAAAAATCCAGAGGTTCATTAGTGAATTTTATGTGATGCTGAATATTTCAAAGAGGTTGCCAGACTGTATTCAAAGTGAGCATTAACTGGTTATACGGACCGGATAGGGGTGACGAAGAGATTGTTTCCACCAGCGACAGCAATAATTAGGATCAAATGTTGCAATTTTACGTTTGGCCGAGCGGGAATGCTCTGTTTTAAAATTGCACTCCTTTGTGCAGTTACCATGCCTACCAGTGCTGTTTGACTAAAGTGGATAATGAGCCACGCCAATGTCAAGTCGAAGTGTCAAGTCCTCGACCGACGCGACGGGAGAGCGCTTTGCTGGTACCACCGTCAACTTGATTGCACTGCTGATGACGTACCATTGGGTTGGGCAGGGTCATGCATACCAGCATACCTACCAGAAAGTGGTTTCAATTACACTTAAATGATTCGACTTACAGCTGTAGATACATATTAATGTATCTAGATGAGGGAATTATTTTATTGCACAAAGCAAACGATACTTCGGGCCATCGCGATGGTAGATTTAACATTTGACATTTTGGGTTGTCTGTCATGTCGAATTTTTCGTGAAAATAAATAATTAAAGTACGGATGAGATCGCAGAGCGGGTGAATGGATACATCCTTCGTCAATTTCAGTCAGGCCAGATACGATTCAACGAATGAGTAAGGGTATGCGAACAAAAAATTAATTACGTCTATTGAAGTTGTACAAAATGAGGTAGGTAACTAATTACTTTGATGGAGCTTCAATATAATTTCCATACTGTGATATCTCTCATTGCGGACAAATAAATTAATAGCACCCATTTTCCTAACCGATATTGTCCTACTCTACAGTAGAGTGGTAGGTAGGGTCACCTAATCGAAAAATTATAAGTTAAAAAGTTTATTTAACTATGTTTACGTTATGGCTGTGCCTATAAACGATCTACCCAAGACATCTAAGTCGACTTAAGTTCCTTAATGTATAAATAAATAAATAAATAAATAGCGCAACTAGCCTCTCGCAACCATTCGTTTGTGGGAGTTTCTATTTTTGGGACGAATGGGACCTACAATTTTATTCCTTAATGCACTTAAGGGTTTTTGTAATATATTATCCTTGTTGATTTTTTTTAAGATAATCCATATGAAAAAAAATCAAAAATTGTGAAGTTACAACTGTTTGTAAAATATATAAGTCATAACTAGTTAGGCCAATAAATAAATAAATATAGTTGGCGCAATAGGTCCGTATTGGCACCCCAGGCCTAGCTTCTTATAACCAATCTTTTGTGTGAGTTTTTATTTTTTGGGACGAATGGAAGGGACCTACAATTTTATGCCGAGTCCGAATGACCGAACGACGAGTTTGTAGTTCTTAGGTAGACTTACTTAATCCGCCAGGTGCAAGCAATGTATTTGGAAAGAAAAATCATCGAAAGACATTGTAGAGCTATTACGTGAGGGATGCTTCTGCGATAGCATATATGGTACGCATTTAAACGTAAAATTAATATGGACTGACTTACTTAAGGTCATTTAATCTAATCTGGCTTTTTTTTTGTCCAATCTGAGATATTGTCTTTATTGACCTTTGAAAATTTTTTTGTTGCTACTTCAACAGTTGCTCCTACAGCAAAGACAGATGTGTCATTTGCAAAAGTAGCTATAGTGGTTTCCCCACTTTGAGGCAAATCGCTAGTGAATAGAAGGTATAAAACTGGACCTAGCACTCTACCTTGTGATACACCAGCTTTAATTTTTCTTAATGTTGAGTACCTACTCTGTCTCTTGTTTAATTCTGAAGAATCGATCTGATATATATGACTTCAAAATAGTCGAATATTGCTTTGGCAGTTGCCTTTGTAGTTTGATACGCAAACCAGACTTGTGCCAGACTTTATCGAAAGCTTGTGCTATATCAAGAAATATTTAGGAGCACACTTTTTTCTCTTTAAATGCTTTTTCGATTTTATCTGTGATTTCATCCACCTGATCGATTATAGAGTGCTTATTTCTAAACCCAAATTGGAGATTTGGGGCTAGCGATTTTTCGTCAATTATATTTTGCAGGCGTTTTACCAACATTTTCTCGAATAACTTTGACAACATTGGTAGTATAGATAGATATTGGACGATATGAAGTTACCTCATTAGGTGATTTGCCTCATTTTGGAACATACAGCTGTGTTCATGAAAATAGTAGTGCATCTCTCTAAAATAGTCAAAAGTAAATAAATTTTAACCGAAAGTAACGGAATTTTGAAATTGGTATTCTCTTTTCTGCATTCTAAACTAAAAGTTTGCATCCTTATATTTTTCAACGGAAAAAGTACCGTTTCATTTGGTTCAAGTTTTGTGTAGAGCAGCGCTACTATTTTCATGAACGCAACTGTATCTCAACTTAAATGCAGCATTTATAATCTGCGCTAGTTTTTTCAGACATTTTCGTGGAAATTGTTTCAAAATTTCTCTTGTAATCAAATCATACCCTGGGGCATTTTTAATATTTATGCCTTCTTTAATTTCTTTGACAAGTTCTTTAGCTATTATTATTATTACCGACCGAATATGTCTACCTTACCTCGAGTCTTATCATAAGGACTCGAGGTAAGGTAGACATCTTCATAAGGTTTAAATACATCTTAAAGATAATCTGCAAAAGTGTTTGCCTTTTCTTGGTTGCTTTTCGCCCAGCTACCTTCTCTGGTTTTTACTAGAGGAATATGAGCTATTGTCCTGTTCGTCCTCTTTGTTGCCTTCCTGCGCGAGTAGTCAGTACTAGCATCAGTTGTAAGGCTGGTAAGGTAAGGTTTTGAAGATTCTTTATTGAATTCTGTAATAGATTTTCTAAGCTTGTTATTTAAGTTGTTCCATCGTAGGTAAATGATACGGACCAACGAAATGATTTTGATGATTCAAATAATTGATCCCTAATTTCGTATGAATAGGGAAACTGATACTGATTTAAATAATGAAACAGACCGTGCGCTGTGCATCTTTTGGAATCAAATCTAAAGAGTGAAAAATCCAATCGTGGGGTAAGAACATTCAAAAGGGTTGCTCGATATTGAAAAAGCATTTGACTCTGTGTGGCACAATGGTCTTGTCTATAAATTACTTCGCTATTCTTTTCCTTCGTTCATATGTAAAATAGTGCAAAGTTTTCTGTCCAACCGTCGATTTAGTGTATACGTCAATAGTAGTGCTTCTAATTCTAATTTCTTTAACTCAGGTGTTCCTCAAGGTTCTGTCCTCGGTCCAATATTGTACAATCTATATATCTCAGACTTCCCACAACTACCTTTATGTGAAGCCGCTATCTATGCGATGATACAGCAATATTTTCATCGCATGAATTTGGTATTAATATTGAGACAAATCTAAACAATGCGATAAGAATATTAGAAGCATATTACAATAAGTGGAAGATCAAGTTGAATGCTGATAAAAATCAGGCAATCTTTTTCACTAGAAGAAAGAAAACTTGTTTTCTTCCTAGCCAGCAACTTATAGTCAATGGTACTCAGGTTGAATGGGAATCCTCAGTAAAATATTTAGATATATATCTGGACTCTAAATTGACTTTTAATGTACACAATACGCAAACTATAAAGAAGGTAAATATTGCTCTTAAGGTTCTTTATCCCTTCATCAACAGGAAATCGCAATTATCGGTAGAAAATAAGATAATCATACACAAAGTTATTTTCCAAGCAATAATGATGTATGGATGCCCAGTTTGGAGTAATTGCGCTAATTGCTATATTAAAAAACTACAAACTTCCCAAAATAAACTCCTAAAAATGATGCTAAATCTCCCATGGCATCATTCAACCGCTGACCTCCATGTTAGAAGCAATGTTGAATTGGTCTTCAATAGAATACAACAACTTACCAATGCATTTATTACGAGATGCGATTATGCAGATAATCCTCTCATTAACGAGTTGGCTTAGTAACAATGCCTCGTTTTTTGTTTTTTGTGATATAACTGGTATTTCTTTTTTCTGATTGTTAAAATGTTAACCTTGATAAGTGTTACTGATTCATTGTTATTTGCTGTTTATATAATGTTTGCTTATTTATTTGTTAACTTATTTATTTATTTAATTAATTATTTATTTATTTATTTTTATTACTGGTTTTGTTTTGTTTATTTATTTATTAATTTAGTTATTTATTTATTTATTCATTTATTTATTTATCTATTTATTTATATACTTATTTATTTATTTATTTATTATTTATTTATTTATTTATGTATTTATTTATTTATTTATTTATTTATTTATTTATTTATTTATTTATTTATTTATTTATTTATTTATTTATTTATTTATTTATTTATTTATTTATTTATTTATTTATTTATTTATTTATTTATTTATTTATTTATTTATTTATTTATTTATTTATTTATTTATTTATTTATTTATTTATTTATTTATTTATTTATTTATTTATTTATTTATTTATTTATTTATTTATTTATTTATTTATTTATTTATTTATTTATTTATTTATTTATTTATTTATTTATTTATTTATTTATTTATACATATATTTATTTCCTATTTGATATATATTATATTTTTATTTATTAAATGAATGCAATTAAATCATTTGTATATTATTAACATAAGAATTTGATTGAATTGATTCATGTGATATACATTACATATACAAATGCTTAAAGTTATTATTATTATATTTTTTTTGTCTTAAATTAGAGGTTTTTTTGGTATTTTCCTCTAAACGTATTTTTCTCACAAGATCCGATTTTATACCCAATAATGTTTCAGTAGAAAGATATCACTAATATATCACATCTCTGTATTAAATATATGTATGCGATAACAAAAGAAATGTACATTTTTATACCAATAAAATATATCTATCTATTCAAAAGGGACACTGGTCAGGGATACGTTAATAACTCACGAAAAGACAAAAAGCTTCTCAATTCATTCGTCACAAAAAGTAAAAACTCACACACAGGAATCTATTTATTTTTTTTATGTATTTTCGTGTTGTTCCAGGAATAAGCATTATGAGGAACATATTCCATCCGTCTGCCCGTTTGCCTACAGTATATGAGATCCGTTCGCTATTATTTTTCTAAGACTGTGTTTTATATTTTTAAGTTTACTTATATGCCAAAATAAAGTAAAGTCGTTCACTCCCTATTATTACATTTTGAAGCCAAATATTTATCTGAAAATATTGTATTACATATTTGAAAAAACGACCACATATCTATATTTTTGTGTAGCAACTTCGTAACTATTTCAAATTAATATTCCTTTAGAAATCGGTCCATATTGGGTTTCCCAAATTTAAAGTCTTCTCTGCATTGTCTGCAATAGCTAATTCAACTAAATTAGTCGAATGGCTGAAATATGAAAAAAAAAAAAGTTCAAAAGCATCCATTCGCAAGAGTTGGAATACATCTCTTTGACCATAGGTACTCTGTGCAACGTTAATTTCTTCACCTTCCATCCGCTAACATCCGCACAGAAGCCTTAAGTAAGCCTCCAGTCCACATGCCGTTTGCAACATTAATAAAACCTCCCAAAAGGAAATCCATAAACATTACCACAGGCATTAGCTTGGTTTCCCGTAATTTTCTCATTCCCCCCATACAGCTCGCCACAGACGATACCTTTCAAAATCCTTTTCGTTGCATTTCTCCATTGTGTACGATTGGAAGCAAGTGAAAAAGAGCAATCCTCAAAGGAAGTATATTTCCACTATGAGCAAAGAAATATTCTTAAGACATTCAAGCGACACAGGAAAATCGAACCACTTCAAGGAAGAAGTGCAGAAAGTACAACTATACCTGACTCTTTAAAAAACATAAAAAAAAATAAAAAACATTTTAACAAAAGTGGGGAGAAAATTTATAGCTTATTAGGTAAAAGGGAATTTTGCTCACATAACCTGCTGCATATATTCACGACGAAGGCGGAATGAAAAATTAGAGGAAATTGAAATTTCGTGTAATAAACTTGCTTTGTTGGGGATGAAAACACAGGCAAAGGAAAAAGAAAAACTCAAACTATAGCTGCAAAAAATATACCTACACATTCCAATCGTACTTACACTTTGAAGCCCTGTCAACCTGTGAATTGTTTCCTGGATTTAGTTTCCTTCTTCAAGGAGACAAAGGATGCACAATACATAAATATCTATATCAACTTTTGGACCGAGAACACTGTAGCTAACTGATTTGAAGGTTGAGAAATGGTTTTGCTTTGTTAGCGCAAAGTTATTGTGTAACTTATTAATGTGACAGTCTATTGTGATACACTGTATCTATAGACTAATAATAATTGGTCAGTAGGAAAACACTGATAAATACTATGAAAAGGTAGAAAATATGAATCCGCTACTGAGTTTTAATTTTTTTTTTTAGACAAAATGGAGGAATAGGGTCTTTCAAATCAAATCAAACTGGTCAGTGCAAACTGTGAAGGAGATGCTCAGATGCTAAGTCAGGCTTAATTTTCTTCAAGTGATCCAAGCGAACACTTTAGCTTACCTACTTAATTATATTAAATAATTAAGATGGAAACGTTTTAAAATCGTTTCAAGTGGATGCTACCTACTGTTTAAATAATTTCCCAGTAATAGCTACTTGTGGATAATACTGATCTGCGCTCGTTTTATAAAAAAAATATTAAATTATTATTTATTGAATGTTATATAAATATATTAGCTTAAAAAATATATATATAAACTAGCTGACCAGGCAAACGTTGTTCTGCCTAAAATAGTTATATTAAATAAAGGGTCCGCCATCTAACGTTTTTTTTTTTCAACTAGTGCTTATTTCGCGAATGGTAACACTTAGCTCATCGACTTGACAGATAATTAGTTTTATCCTTCCGCTGAACGAATATGGTTGTGTATACGCTTGAACAACGCTGGGAAATATTGCGACATTACTTTGAAAATCATGGTAATGTTGCAGAATGTGTGCGAAAATTGTGTTCGGATTTTGGAAGAAGAGAAGCGGGTATGTAAACAAGCAAAATTGTCGCATTTGGGGCACAGAAAACCCGCACGCATACATTGAAAAGCCGATATACCCAAAACGAGTCACTGTTTGGTGCGGATTTTGGTCCAGAGGCATAATTGGGCCATTTTTCTTCGAAAATGAGCAAGGAGTGGCCGTTACAGTCAATGGCGATCGTTATCGGACCATGTTGAACGAATTTTTGTTCACAAAAATTGAAGAGTAGGATATTGGCAACATTTGGTTTCAACAGGACGGCGCTACGTGCCACACAGCCGAAGCTACACTCGATGTTTTGCGCCCTGTTTTTGAAGATCGCATTATCAGCCGCAGAGCTGATGTCGTTTGGCCACCGCGGAGCTGCGATTTGACACCGGGGGTGCCGTAAAAGATAAGAGTTACG
This sequence comes from Cheilosia scutellata, assembly GCA_955612985.1. NCBI lineage: Eukaryota > Metazoa > Arthropoda > Insecta > Diptera > Syrphidae > Cheilosia > Cheilosia scutellata. The sequence continues at coordinate 53,431,839 of OY015312.1, read as the reverse complement.
CCGACATGCCAGAGACCATTGACGCTTTAAAGGACAATATTCGTGAAGCCATTGGTGAAATACAGCTGCACACAAAAATTGGACCGATCGTGTAGGCTACTGCATGGCCAGCCGAGGCAGCCATTTGAATGAAATTATTTTCCATTATTAACCGGAAGGATTGTACTTTCAAATAAAAAAAGAAATTTGAGAAAATATTCAGTAGTTTTTTTTTTATAGAATTTTCAAAAATAAAAAAGTTAGGTATTTGGCGGTCCCTTTATTTAAAGATATATATTGATATTTTTGTTCAATTATTTTTTTTTATAGGAATGAAGGAGTTTCAGTTGCTTCAGAGGTTCTGCGGCCATTATCTTACTTACATACGCGCCAACGTTTTTATATATCTAATATAGCTGTACCCACCCTGCTTTACCCGTGCATCGCGTATCGCGATCCTGCTTTTTAAAATCCCGTTTTTACAGATTCCGCTAAAAAAGTTTTCAAACCCGTTTCTCAGAATCCTACTTGTATTTTAACAACGTCATAGTTCAAAATTTAATATTGGTTGTTTCCCATTTTCTTCATTATTTTATTCGTTTCACTTGTTTGAATTGGCAAACTGGTTGTTTTTTGATTTCTACTGTAAATGCTTTTTGCTTGCATTAATTAAATGAAGTATAAAACCATGTAAATGCACAGAAGATCATGTACGTACATAATGTATTTACACATTTTTATGTTATTCTAAGAGCAAACACTCTCGCGGAGGGTAACGGCTAAATTTCATTTTTTGCAGTAACAAGTGGTCGCAGCAAAAAAAAATATTATTTAGTCTTTGAATAGTGATTAGACGAGAACAATTGTTAAGCGCGATGAGTTTAAAAAATTACGGAAGTTAAGTCCAACAAAGGTGGCCGAAAATTATTGACGGCTACGCTTATAATCTGGAAAGAATAGTGGGTGAAATTTTCCGATGGATTTGTTCTGAGAGGAAAAATAAATTTTGCAAGGGAACGGAAGAGTCCATACAACTCTATCAGACGCGGGAAACATAAACATTTAATTAAAAAACCTCTGGTTTTATTTCACTTATTTAATTTATTTTAACTTATAAGTCCTAAGTCCGTATCTTTTATTCCCGTTTTGTTTTTATAATCTAGCTTTTGCAATTAAAACTAGATGTTTTATTTTAAAAAATCGCGGCCATTCCCCCCCCCCCCCCACAATGGACCAAATAACTATGGTCTAAGTGTGTCCCCTTTGGGACTGCCACCTTACCTAACCTAACCTAGGTCTTAGATAATAAATCGATTTTATGGAATTTTATTTCCGCGTAAACCTAAAATACAGCAATACGAATAACAGAACAGAATCATGAGAATCGGCCCAGCTGGTATCTAGTTATAATGTCATCGAGTTTCACCCCATACCTAGAAGATGTTTTTTGTATGAGAGGTGCCACGTCCCTTTGTCGAATATTGACCAATCTTCACGGGAACGCTCCCGGGCCAATACCTAAGATTATCTGTCAATTTTAACTCAATCGATTTGTCGGTTTTCGAGATATAAGATTTTGAATGTTTTTTTTTGTACGTGCGGTGCCTTGCCCCTTTGTCCAATTTTAACCAATGAGCACTCCTGGGCCAATACCTAAGATTGTCTGCAAATTCGAACTCAATTGATTCGGTGATTTTCGAGAAATACGATTTTGGAGGTTTTTTTGTCCAATCTTCTTAGGCCAATACTTCAATCGAGTCGGTGGTTTTCAAGTTATAAGTAGCCGAACACAAATCTGGATCCATTTTTATATATAAAAGAAGAAGATTTGTTTTTGTTTATATAATATTAACAAGATTGTAGCTGTTCTTTCGCAAGTGTATATGGAAGGAAAGCATTTTTTTCGAGATAGCGTAGTAGATCCCAAAAAGTCTTCAAGTCAAGAATGAATTCAAGAAATTAGGCCACTTAAATGTTTCAATAATAGGAACGAGTTTTTCGACGAACTGTTAAATAATACAGGCATAATGTAGGGATAGTTATAGAACAAGAAGAAAACGCCATCCTAACCAATACAGAAGAAGTTTCGCAACCCATTAGCATAGTACAGCGCGAACCAATTCACTTGGCCAACCGTGTCGGTTGCGCAGAGAGAGGATTTAAGAGAACAAACACGACACAAAACAAAATACACAGAGGCATGCGCAGTAGAATGGCCAAGTGAATTGGTTCGCGCTGTAGAGTCTAAGCTTTATAGGTTCACTAACGTAGCTCTTCGAATCGGCAAATGATGTTTTAGCAACGAGCATGGTGTCAATTCGTCTACTATTGTAGGTGGAAGAAAGCATATTCGGGGATCTATCCGATTCATATTATCCACCTACAAAAAAAAAACACGCCTATACCTGAAAAGAATAAAGGCGGCCCTGCTGCTTATCAATTGTGAACATCTTAAACTAATCGGCATTAGTCAGACTTTTGGTCCGACAGATCCGATCATAGATACAATTTTCACATTGAAGAAATACTGAAAGAAGCCAACGAATTTCAAATCGAGACTCACCACATTTTCGGCGACGTCAAAACCGCATAGGGTAACAGTTAGCATTTATCGCCAAGAGCTCCATACGGCTGTTATTGACATTTTTCGGCGAAGCGCTGGAAACAGACCTTTAAAATCCAAACTATTCCAAACTTGCACTAAATTTTCGCAAGGAAATGCGGTATCAGGTGACTTCTGTAATCACATTCTAGAGCAGATAAATCGCGGAGCTATAAAGCTGAGAGAATATCGACCGCTCTCTAACGGTGATTGGAGAACAGGTGAAGCTGATTGTTCTTGAAGGAAAGGTCAAGGTTAAATACAATAAGCAACGAGTTTGTACTGATATTGAGCTCCTTTGAGAGAAAAAAAATTTCGAAAGAGTAATGCATTGATGGCCAAGATGATGAAGACAGGCACGTAGCCAGGGGGGGCTTGAGGGGCTGAAGCCCCCCCGAAACGCAAAGCAAAAAATTAGAAACTAAAACTCCTGCAACCATTCAAATGCAAATACATATAATTTAAAAAAAATATCATTAAAAAACACGCACCAGAGAGCCGAAAAACTCGGCTTCTAAGCCTTTGTGCTTTATTTCCTTTGTAGAGCTCTTCAAATGCATTTCAATAAGTCTTGAAGAAATAATCAGCAGAACGTGGGCGAAGTCTTCGAAAGCATCAACACTTTTGGCAGCGATCCAAAAAAGTGATTTCCTAGTAAGTCTCATTGTATGCGAAAAAATATTCAGTATAACGCTACCCTTATCAGTTTTCCTACAGACCAAATCCTTAGATTTCGTTTCTGCAATCGACCGAACAAAAGAAGTTCTGAATTCTCTTAAGAATATCAGAGAAAATGCCGAAGATTTTTTCAGAGAGGCTTTTCAATCCGAATCCCAACTTGCCGAGGACTTATTTGAAGCTGAATTAAGAGTTCCAAGAACTTCATTGAAACAAACAACGCGTTCCAATCCAGAAACCTCTTCTACTGAAGCCTATTTTAGAGTGTCTATACTGATTCCTTGCATGGATTCGTTAATACAAAATCTTACGGACAGTTTCGTGGTCAACGCAGACGTTCTACCATCATGTCATGTCAAAAAAAAAAAAAAAACAAGACGTCTTCTGCTTTGAAAAAAATTATTTTAGTATGTTCGTTTAGGTACATACGATTTAAAAACTAATACAAATCAATGAATTGGAATATACAGGGTGTCCCAGTTAAGCTGTTATTTTCACCATATTTCCCGTTGAATTTTTTTTATGAAATTTTTATCCTTGAGAATTTTTTTAAAAATTATGTTAAGCAACTTTTTTACATACTATCAACAGAATTTGTAGTAAACGCCATTTTTTTGTCAGACGAAAATGGTCGAGAAGATCCTCGATATTTCTCTAAAATCAATTTTTTCTTTCACAGCACCCCAGAAAAAAAAACCCTTGGGTGTTACGTAAGGAGATCTGGGTGGCCAAGGATTGGTCCAAATCGACCAGTTCACTGTTCGTTAAAAGTGTGGTTAAGGAATGGAGAAATGCAAGCGGGAAAGGACATTATCTTGCAGTAAAAGATAGTAAGTCTCTAAAGCTGCAAATAAATGGAAGTGATATTCCCCTTCGAGATGGTGTCAAATACCTCGGTATTACTTTCCATAAAAGACTTAGCTTTAATATACATGCCCGAGAAACGTTGAAAAAAGCAAAAATGGTCACATCAATACTTAAGCCAATGCTTAATTCCCCACAAGTGTCGCCAAATACTAAGATTTTAATGTATAAGACTTACCAATATTAGCTTATGGATTTTGTACATGGTTTACAATTTCACCCACTGTCGCCGAAGAGCTTCAGATTTTTGAAAGGAAAATCTTAAGATTCTGTTGCGGTAAATTTAGGAGACCAAACAAAAAATGGTTTTCCAATAAAACGCTATATTCGGAAAATAAAATCATACCTTTAATGACATACCAAACCGAACTACTTGTTAAAAAATTAGAGCGTGTACGTGAACATCCTAACCCGCTTGTTAAATGTTTAATGGACTCAAATATTAATGATAGTGCAGAGGAACATTAATACCTTTCACCATTTAACCTTTTAAATCCTAGATCTTTACCCTTGCTTAGACCAAACGAAAATCGAAACCTTTCCGTTCCATTTTACGAAAAAGCATCCCCGTCCAATTTGCGGCGATAACTTTTTCTTCTTTTTTCCGGTAGCTTACAGAACTTTTTTCTAACCACTACAGCTTTTGCTCTGCTTTTGAACATATTGTGCCTCAATATGGGTTTCTTTAAGCAGATCATAAGCTAAAGTGAATAACTATAGGTATACACACATACATTTAAAATTGTTAATTACTTACACACTATATAAGAATTATTAACCTAATATGTCTTATAAAGACTTTAAAAGTAGTTAAAAAATATATAATACCTTATATTTTTTTTTTTTTTTTTTTGTATCTAGTCATATATTTTAGTTTTAAGTGCTCTTTGAAGCAATGTTGAAGTTATGCCGGGAGCAAGCGTACGTAGAACGTAATTTACCTTTTCACACTTACATTAAAACAGATTAAATTGTTAATAATCAATTTTTATTATACTTCCTTAGCCAGACATTATACTAGTCATAGCTACAAAAAACATTTGCTTTACACAAACAATGTATTGATTATAAAGAAATAAGTCTCAATAAAAACTAATTGTAATTGTAATAGGAATGGAGTTACCCCGCTGCTACTGTCACAAGGTGCTCCACTCTGTTGAAAGAACATCGCTCTTCTCTGAAAAAGAAGAACACCTTCAAGGAGCTTCGGCAATCGTTCTCTAAGAAATTCAATGGAATTAACTGTTTGTGGAAGAACGTGCGGATGCGGACCTACTAAAGTGTTTTCAAACATTTACGCTAAACTTCCTTTGAAATAAGCACACATTTTGAAGAAGTTGTTCAAAATAATTAAATTCTTACCTTTGAAAGGATGTTGTGCGTATTAAAAGGGGATTGGGGTCTGACCAATGGTGCAAATTGTAGAGATTTGTAAATTTGTGACTTTGTTTGTGAATAGAGCTTCGTCAGTCCACAGAATGTTCTTGAGGAAGTGTATGTACCGGTGCTAAATGGAAAGGGTGTAACCTATTACTCTGGAAAGTTCTGGGAATCCTGGTTCTGGTTCTGAAGTTCCAATTGCACAGCTAGTACTCGGACCTGACTAAAGGCTTAACTTCCACAGCACGCAAAATCCCACCCTCAATTTCTGCCGCGCGCCGCTGCGTCTGAACGTCGTTTTTTTTTATTTCGAAGATCTACAAGGCCCTGATACGCATCAGTACCAGTGCTGCCAGGTCGCTTTAACCACTCGGAGATAAAACAATTCACAAAAAGCGCTAGATTGCGCTATAGATTTTACTTTCATCAACAGAGTAGGAGCATAATATACTTTTTAATTAAAAAAAATAAGTAAAATTTGTAGCTCAAAAATCAAGTTGATACATTTTTGCAAAGAGGCCGAAAGGCACATTGAACTTTTAAGCAATTTTTTAATTCTGGGTATAGTTTATACCACGGATTTTATGAGCTCATTTTATGCGCTCCTGCTCAATAAGAGAAGCATTGGCTGCGCCAATTCCAATTAGATTTTTTAAATTTGTAACTTTGAAGTGTAGCTTAAACTTTTTTCTTCGATGTCACTTCCATATCTAATAAAAATCGTTGAAACAATTTAATTCGAAAGTGATGCGTAGATATAGTTACTGTCACTAAGGAGATGCAGTAGTAATAAATAAGAAAGGGATATCCAATAATTTGAACCCTAAACGGGGATTGTAGGGCGATGCCATGTTAAAGTTTAGTAGGTACGTACTGATATTTCCGAGTGGAGCTTCCATATAAAAGTTACTTAAATAAAAAGCGCTAGAAATTCCGCCAAGAGCTAAAACATTTTAAAGCGCGCTGAATAGGTACAATAAAAAAGCGCCAGATCTGGCGCCGAAAGCGCTAAACTGACAGCACTGATCGGTACCCGGCTACATGGTGTACTACGATTTGGGTTTTTCTGACTTGATTTTGTTTGACCATTTTTTTTTTTGACAAAAACGGCTTTTACAACAACTTCTGTTGATCGTACGTAAAAAAGTTGCTTAACATAAATTTTAGAAAATTTCTCAAGGATAAAAATTTCATTAAAAAAATACAAATTTATTAAGTAAACATTTTGAGAAAAAAGCATTTTAAGTAAAAAATGTAACAACAAATTTTCAAAATGTTGAGTTTAAGGAGCCATAACTTTTTTGTAGCTGCACATATGTACCCTAAGTGCATAAGACTTGTATGCGCTTCTAAATTATTTTTTCAAAATGCACAAAACAGTTTTTGTATCTCTAATAGTTTAGAAGTTATAGCGTTTTAAGTGGTAACACCTCCAAATTAGAGTTCACATGCTTTGAAGGGCCATAACGGGAAATATAGTGAAAATAGACGCCATACAATTTTTTGTTCGTCGGAATTTCACGAATCTTCCCTTAAAGGATTATACTGCTTAACTGGGACACCCTGTATAGTTTTTTATTTAAAGAATTCCTCGTAAGATTTGGAAGCACTTATTGAAAATCTAATTTTTTCTAAATTTGTACTTAGTGTACTTATCCTCATCCTGGATGCCAGACCGCTTGGTTTGAACAACTGTATCGCGTGCCTCGAACAGAAAACCTTCTCAGGTCAGGATCAGGAGCCGATTGATTAAAAAAATCCCTGTAAACATATACCGTAGGTTAGGTACTCTCTCAAGTTGTTGGAAAGCCTGCGAAACGATGTAATGCGCGAAAATGTTGTCGATTAGAAGGTTAATGCGCTTTTAACTGAGTTCCACAATTCATGATAATCACCAAACTCGAGAAGTTACTAAATCTAATAACTAAATCTAATAACAACATCGTCGTCGCTTAAAAAAAACCCTTCATCGTTGTAGTCGTCATAATATTTACGGTTATCTCCTTCTGCTTTGTCATTTGCAAAAATTGTAGTAAAACCCCTTTATACCATATACCTACATAACAGACATTAAACCTAACAATGGATTTTCTCTCAGAGGAATATATCTTTCGCCCGCAATACCTCACAGGGAGCAAAGCATACAAAGTGAAAAAAATCTCGTAACCTGCATCCAAAGCCTGGGAAACGCTGAAAATTCATGACCTCAGCATAGCATCGACACAATGATAACATTCTCGGTATTGTAATTTATGCGATATTCTATATAGATGGCAGCAATGGCACGAGGTATAAACCACAGTAACAACAGAACAGAACCGTCGACGATATAACCAAGAGAAGAGTGGTGAGGTTGTAAGGATCTGTTTGGTGCATCCGGTTGAAGAAATAAAAATGTTAAAAACGTTATCACATGCGAAGAACGTTTTTCCTGATGCTTATGCCCTCGCCTTCTGGAAGATTGTGACGGAGAAGGATGGCACCTAAAAGGACAAACGTTCAAGCCGATGGAATAAAGGCGAGCATTGGGTCTTCTTGGTGGTGGCTTGCTTTTCAAAATCATAACCATTGTTGTCCCTGTTACAATTGTTGGTTTTGTTGTTACTCCTTCTGTTGTTTACTTATCGTTATGATTTTGTTTTTACTTTTTTTTTTTATTACCAAAATGGAAAATGTAAGTTTTACTAATTTTTTTTTTGTTAACTGGGTATGGTATAGACAAAAAAAGTATAGCAAAACTGGAGATGATGTTTCTAATTTCATCGTGGAGTTTTCTGTATCCATCTTTGAAAATAGTTATGCAATGCAACAGGTTGCATCCTATAAAGGGATTATTAAACTGGCGGCAAACGGTAGGTATTTGTTGAGGATTATATTAGAAACAGACGTATCTAAAGTTGTAATATTTTACTTTTTCTTCGACATGGTTCTCTTTTTAGATTTACAGATTATGCTTCCAAACAAATGTTTCTCATTCTTACCATAAAATTATGCTCATATAGGTACGAATATGTGTAAATATCTAAATCATTCTCGACTGAGGAAGTTGTCCATACCCCAACTGAAAAGGCTTATTTTTCTGGTGGAGCGTTGCGTTGTAATGGAACCTATTCTAAAGGTATTACCATATGGCAGACGTTCGGCGATACGAAATTATTCCTCGAAAAAGGACCTAATGAGCGCCGGAGAAGACAGACAATTAATGTCCATCAGAAAACTTAACAACAGCTAGAACATCAATTCTTCAAAACTCTTTTGGATACAGGACAAGTAAATTTGGGGACATATTTCCAGACGACCATACATCTTACACCAATTTAAGTGCAGAACTAACCCCTTTCTGCAAGCAGGGGCAATACGCCAGTACAGAAAGTTTGACAGAGTTATACCCAATTCACAATGGCGCTTTGCCGCTTGCGTGCGTTGACAGGCGTTTTAGAAACTTTACCGTACTTTATGTCAACGTTGGCGCGTTGAGAGATTAGAGTAGGAGAGATTGAAAGTTCTGTTTGGTTTATGTTGCGTACGTACGTTAAGTACGAATTCAGAGCAGAATGCAACTACTCCTTTTTGCTTATAATTGTTATTTTAATGCACGAATTAAGAGGAAATTTGTTCAAAATAGTAAAAAAAATTCATAAATAAATATCAATAAAATGTATTTTCACTTTTGTTGTCGTGGAATATTTTTGTGGAAGAATTGCCTGTGCATTCAATGTACACAGGTGCATGCCTTCACATGAAAGGCGTTTCAGGCGAGACAGGTAGATTTTTAGTTTAGTTGAGAAAATATGGGTAAATTACATCGAAAATCCCTTCCCTTAAAATTATGAATTGATTACTTTGTGGAATACTTCTTGTAAAACGATTTAAGTGAGCAATATTACCAAATGGACAGCATTTATCTCAGCTGTGGAAAGAAGTTCAGTCACTTAAATAGAGAAGTGCAATTTTGTTAAAAACTTGGTTTGGCTATTTAAAAAAAACCCCTATCAATAAATTCTCAAATATGGATACCGACGATTTACTTGATTTTTCAATTTATATTTATATTTTATTTCAATTATATGTATACATATGGTATATGCTGGACATTCGGATGATTGCGATCGCAGGTACTGCTTCTCGTCGCTCGCTGGGTTTTTACCACATCCGGTCACCCATCGGACAATGCATATTGAAAGGATTTTATAACCTAATAGGGGTCATTTTTTTGCTATATTTCCGCGAAGATCTTCGCTGTCTTGTCCAGACATTTTTTATGTTCCTATGTACGGACTTCAAACCCTACCAGCCGATTGAGTTAAAATTTACAGGGAATCTTCGATATCTATTGGCCAGAGAATTCCCGTGAAGTTGGGTCAAAGTCGGACTAAGGTGCGCATATTCATGTGCATTGTCCCGATGGACAATAAAAAATATATCTAAGCAATGCAATTCATTGGCACGAGCAAACCTGGGCGGGTAAACCAAGTAATAAAATAATACCGATCATTTGCACATTGCAGGAAATTAGATTTACCCTCAACTAGAAAAAGAAACTATAAATATTCTAAACAAAAATGTTTATCTCGTTAATAAATTGTATGAAGAATAGAGTAGTTTCAGACAAAATTGAAATATCAAAAGCGTGTACATAACATTTGTGCACATATTTTTTTATCAACAATCTAAAGAAATCACTAGTAGCATTACAACCGAAATAATATTCGTCATTTCCACACAGTAAAATAATTAATTTGTATTGAAAAAACCTCATAGGCTATTAAAAACGAATAGGTACGTATATACCTAAGTGAATCCATGCAACTCCAACAATGAACGGCATATGCACTTTAAATATTATCAAATCGAACAAACCAAACCGAAAGAAAACGTCAAAGCCGTCCAACGCCACTGAAAGTAGAAAGTTGCTCTACTTGGGCGCCGCGTTGAACTTTACGATATTTACGATCACAACGCGACCCGAAGCCTGAAGCCGCATTCTGGCTTGCACCATATGAAAGCATTGGTTCTACTCTATCTGTCAACGCACGCACGCCGCAAAGCGCCATTGTGGCTTGGGCATAGATATTAGCGAATATCCAGAACTAATGGAACTACCTTCGGAATTTCCCAATAACTTGAAAAGATCTGTGCTGTCGCAGTCCGCTTACGAAAGACACTATATATGCTTCAGCAACCAATTCTTCATGGAGATCACAAATAGAGAAACAAATACCTACATAATTTCAAAATATGTACATATTAGTATTCTGCGGTCAGGCATTTAAAGGCTAAAAAAAACATTATTCTTTTAAATATTCGACTGAATTAAGCTTTTGATGCAGAAATTCTTTTAACGTTTTTTTTTTTTAAACTTCTCCCGGGAAAGGCGAACCTATAACGCTTCAACAGCGCCCCGAGAGGCTTGCAGATTTATGTTAGTTCTGCACTTAAATTGCTGCAAATTATAGTCTTCAGGAAATATATCCCCAGGAAGCGAGTTCCAGAGTTTGTGTGATCCCCGGATAAGTGACCCTCGCTTAATTGCGTTCCTCATTTAATTCAGCCGAAAACTGAGCAAATAAAGCATTACATAACAAATGTGCCTAACTTTTCCCGTTTATGTGCACCGCTTAAATGCATTACCCGGTTAATTGCGCTACTAAAAGTAAAGCTTCATACAAAATCTTCCGGTTAAATGAACACACAAAAAAAAAAGCATGGACAACTGTTTGTACTTACAGATACAACTTAAATAAAATCAAAGACACTTGTGAAATCAATTGCCATATTGACATGCCATAGAGGAGGCTCCTCTGCTGATGCCGAAGACTTTCATACAAATGTTCTCTCCAATTTAATTAAAAACTATGCACCCAAAGACATTTTCAACAAAGCCCTGCCGACATCATCTCTTAATCGAAAAGGCCATCAAATAAGTTATTTACAACTAGTGAGCCCTTTGCACACTTCGTAGTGCAAAATAGAAAAATAAAAAAATCAATTTCAAATTCATTTAAATCAGTGATAAACAGTTTTTATAATGTTCTGTGGTACACAAGGATTTTTTTGTTTTTCAAGGAATCGTATTGCCTAGATAGCATTCTTGTCTATCAGGATAATGAATATCAATGTTACAAATCTTTAAAATCTTGGCTTCCAATACTATCGAAAAATAGAGTTTGCAATGTTTACTTTTTGTTTTACTAATTTTTCCGATATTCACAGGTATACTCCCGGGCCAATACATTATGATTGTTTGTAATTTTGGGAGATGGTAATTTTGCACCCTGGGTGCGAAATTCCACCTATACATGTAAATTCGCACCAGGTGCGAAATTACTCTGATACATGGTAATTTCGCACCTGGTGCGAAAGTACATTTATATGTGGAAATTCGCACCAGGGTATATATTTTTTTTGTATATATTCGCGCGCGCGAATTAGCTATGTTTTTTTATGTCTCATTCTCATAAGTTCGACATAATTCGCCATAGTGTCCCTAACTTGACTTGAAAGTAAAAGAAGAGCTAGAAGATATTCTGCAAGTATGTTAATAACAAACCAATTATAAGATGATTTTATTTCTAATCTAAAGCAAAGAAAAACATATAGGAATACAATCCATTAAAAACGATAAAAAGAACAAAGTATAATAAATAAAATGGAATTATATGAAACGCGAACGATTTGACTAGTCTAAAATGGTTCAAAAAGAATTCACCCATATTTCTCCAAAATACATTTTTGAAAGCTTTCGAGCCCTTTGCCCTGAGTGTGGACCAACAAGAATGCCCTCTGCGAATTCATCCAGATAGTGATAAGATTTTGCGGGGTCATCCCCTTCAGCTTCTATTCTTTGAGCCGCTGCTTCTATAATCTTGAAGTGCTTAGGGTGAATATAAAGTTTGCTGACCTGCTGTACACAATCTCAGCTTTTATTTGGTATACATCAAGACTGCTTCAGTTTTCGGGGTCATCCCCTTCAGCTTCTATTCTTTGAGCCGCTGCTTCTATAATCTTGAAGTGCTTAGGGTGAATATAAAGTTTGCTCACCTGCTGTACACAATCTCAGCTTTAATTTGGTATACATCAAGACTGCTTCAGTTTGATCTAAGGAGCCGAAATCACACAGCAAATAGTAGGTTGTTTGCACTTTTGCACATTTGTTACAATTTATTTATGGTGCAAGGTTGGTCCATAGTCTATATTATTTGTTTCTATTTGGTTGAAAATAGGCACACATAGGTCTAGAATTTTGTGTTTTAGGCTGGAATCTTGAAATAGTAGCACCAGGTGCGAAACTACTTTTATAGGTGTAAATTCGCACCTGGTGCGAATCTACACTTATATCAAGTAAATTCGCACCCTGTGCATTTCCCGAGGTTTTCGATTTCTAGGTGGTAAAGAACCAGTTTCCACACAGGTGCGAAATTATACCCTCTTAAAGGTAAATTCGCACCGGTGCGAAATTACCTTAACCCGTAATTTTGAACTTGTCGATTCGGTGGTTTTCGAGATTTAAGATTTTGAATGTATTTTTGTGTATAGACGGTCCCACACCCCTTTGTCTAATTTTGACCTAACTTCACAATAACCGTCTCGGTCCAACATCAAAGGTTTGAGCTGAATCGGAGCAAAACTTTTAGAGTGTATTTTATTTGAAAAATGTAGCCAGTTTTCTGGAAGAAGAAAGGAAAATGAAGAAAATAAATTTATTTTAAGTGAAATTACGTGGAAGAAACATTTAAATTTAACTTAATTGGGTGGCCCATTCGGTTTAAATATTTATTAATGTTTCTTAAATACAGAGTAGGTAACCAAAAAATTATTAAATTTAATTATTTTAGTAAATGTCCATTTCGAGGTCCAAAATATTGATGTTTTGAAATATTGACCCGTATACGAATGGTCCGAAAATGGACTCGGGTGTGAGAACTCATATTCACGAACCAAACCGAAATGTCCCAATACCTATAGGAAAAGCCCCTGATGTGTATTTCACACAGAGCTCCATGCCATTAAAGAATGCGCAAACCTTATCTCCAATCCGGGTATTAAAGGCGCTTACATCCATGTACTCACGGACAGACAATCAGCCGTAAAAGTCATTTGCTTAACCATTAATGACTCCAAGGTAAGTACTGCACTGCTTTAATACCCTCCAAACACCAGGAACAAAACCAGTGTTTAATGTTGGTCCCATAATGAGTTAATTGAAGGAAATGCAGGAAGCTGATGAACTAGCCAGAATAGCGTCGAAAACCGCTTTTATAGTATCTAATTGAACCTTTCTGCGCCTTCTCCAAATCAGCTATATCAATTCAGCTATAAAAAGTTGGAGACACCAAAAGTGTATTTCATATTGGGAGGACAACTCAGGTCTCCGACAGGCCAACAAAGCTATTCAGCCTTTCAAAAACGATGCCAAAAAGATACTAAATCTATGCAGGCTAGATTTCAACAATTCAGTAGGCTACCTCACGAGTCTTTGTCTATGTCTTGACGAAGACGAAACAGCTTTTCCAGTCCCTTCAAGTTCGTTATAACTGATTTTGACAGTACTATAATTTTTCGGGAAAATATTTATAAAGGCACCGCGTGTCCTTTGCGTACAATTTAAATTTTATTTAAAATCGTTGGGCCCAATTCTACCAAAACTAAGCAATAGTAGTCATACTGATTTTTTAAAGAAATGTACGTACCTATGCCATTCTAGTTATGATATCGCATATACCGCATCGCAATACACGCTATTATGCTAAATTAACAATATTAGCTAGCAGGCCACCATTACGCCATATAATGTCGGCTCAGTTTTAACAAAGTCAAAGGACATGTTTGGCTCACTTTCGTACCTCGCTTTTGTGATAGCAGTTGTTACCTATACCTACCATTATTACATAAAGCCTATATTATCCAACTTGAGGGTGGTAAAAGTCCAAAATCGCAATCATGTCATAGATGTAACGAAACCATCTCTCTCAGCGATGCTATCACATACAATGAATGTCCCTAACAAAGCGTATACGTATACCCTTGAAGTGTAATTACACATACGCAGACTCTCCAGTCCGACCTCCATTGCCCATGGATAGCCCAAAATTTTCTCGACACAAATCCTCCACATCTGATGCGATGGCTGATGCGACGTACGGCCGGCGACCGTACCTTCTGTCCTTCCGAATGTATTCAGCGCGTTGTTCAAGCCTGGACTAGTTTACTTTGCTTATAATACCATGAAATTTGTTTTGCTGTTCTTTGGCGACTGTTGCCTACCACACGCTGGCTGGCAATAGCACAGGGCCTGCTTCAGTTCAGAATCTCATTTGATAAACCTCTGTTGCGGGACAACGCACTGACTCTGGGGCTGTCTGTTGTCATTCATCGCACTACCAGTGCATGTATATTTCGTTTGCTTAGCTCTACATTGGAATTGTCATTCTGCAAATGGAAGGCTTTGGGATAGGATAAGAGCGACACGAAATACAAAACCTTTAGCTAGCCACCACTCCTTCCATCCTATAGTGCACAAATCCTTCGAGAAGCAACAATCAGATACAGCGGTGGCGGCCGCCGGGAGTGTATGCAAACGGGATGAAGAAAAAACTCTAGCTCTCTCTTTTTGTTGTGTTTTGCAAATGCATTCCATTTGAAATGGATTTGATTTTGTTCTTATTGTGGGACGACTATGGAACAACCAATGCTCCATGGTTGAGGTGGAATAAAGTTTTATTTTCATACCTTCAACAACCACTCCGGCTTCTCGCTCGTATCCTTTCGGAATTTCAAAAAGGATTAATTTCGAAACTGTCCATTCAATGATACTTTGTATTTTCTACATTTCTGTAAAACACCGCACCGGTGCAGCAACTCAGTCTGTGATTCCATGAGGAGTTTAGTTACACAAAGCCGGGCACGAGGCGAGAGAATACAAAACATCCCAGAGAATGCGAACGGTGCTCGTGGGCTATAGTGTCTCTTTTAATATTTGGGATTTTTATTTAAGGCCACAATGATGGGCTTACAATTGTTGTTCTTTTCGGGCAATGCAGCTTCACTTCATATTACGTTTTCCATTCGTCCTTTGCGGAGGAGATTAAAAGCTTTTGGTGCGAAAGGATTTGTGAAAACTAATAATAGGTACTGTGCGCGTCGTTTAATGGAGAGTGACACAGAAGTGTTGTTATTTTTTTTTGTATGATTGTGTCTCGTGGTTCACTGGCGTACAAAAGCAAAAAAATTGTTGAAGTGTGATCATTTCTCGCTTGTTTGTATGGCTTTGGCAAAATCCTCTCGGGAGAATTGTTTTAAATTTCTAATGGGCTTCGAGGTGCATCAAGGAACGAAATGGAAAACTATTTACCATCATATATTGGAAGCTTAGCAGAAGTATAGAGTTGTATTGGTATCCTGAGAAAACTTGTTTGTATCTATACAGATGGGCTATTATTACAATTTGGTATACATATATATTTTCTATCCTGAGCTTTGGTCTACCTGATGTCAAATGGCGAAGAGAATTAAAAATGGTACCACACTAATCCTTTAATGGATAAGGACTTAGGTTTTACAGAGGCTTTAAAAAATTGTGATTGGCGGACATTTATAAGTAAAGTATGTACTTTTATTTCGTTTTGGTATTTTTTTTTTTCTTTTTTTTTTTTCAGTATTATTCATATGAACAGGTGCGCCGAGGACTATAGCGCCATCGAAAGTATTAATTCAGTTGTGGGTTTTAAACGGAATCCTTTTAATCCAAAACTGTTACGAAATACATACATGCATTTTATGCAAGAAAACCTTCAATGCACTATACACAGAGAGGATTTTGTCAAAGATTATTGTGTCAGGGAAAAAATAGAGTGTGTCAGTGTAATTTGACTGTTTAATCTGACAAGTGGAAGTGGCATGCATTTTAATACCGGTTTTCCATTAGTCTTATATTTGATATTGTTTAAACTAATCGTAGACTTATTGCGTCTACGATTAGTTCAAACAATATCATGACGATCCGAAAATTATAGACAAATGAAAAAATAGATTTAGCCATGGTACTAATGGTAAGCATGTTAGAGACGTATACTGTAAAACGATTAACGAGGAAACAATTTTTGCAAATGGCGGAAAATGACAATTTCTACTTTAACTTTTGTAAACAGATACAAAATACATGTTAAAAAGACATACTTCTAAAGATCGCGGAAGAAATGATATTTTGTTTTGCGGAATAATTCGGTGGTGTTGGCGCAGCGTGAATTTCTGAACGTTCGACACCAATTGCCAACTGGGAAAACACTATCTAATGTCGATTTTCTTTGGGCAAAAAAAAGCACTTTTTTTAAGATTCAGAGCAGTTTTTCTTCTCTAGAAATCAGCTGTCTGTCAAAATCAATTTTCTTTGGGCAAAAAAAAGCACTTTTTTTAAGATTCAGATTACTTTTGCGAATCTCGATTCGAAAGAGAGATTCGCACGTACTTTCACCAATACCAAAACAAGTGCCATTTGTCAAACTTTGAGGTTAGTTATTGTTAGGGGAGACTGGGGCACATTTGAACGTGAGGCTTATTTGAATCTATAAATTTTATAGTGAGCTTTTCTTTTTGTGTAAATTATATTTTTAAGGCGCAACTTCATTTGAAAATGTATAAAGGTACGTTTTTTGACAAATATGAAAAATATAAATATTTGCGCACATTTTTCTGTCGCTTGACTTATTGGGGCAGGTTTGAACAAAACAGTCGCGGCACATTTGAACAAGGGGTCTGTAAGTGGCATTGAACTAAAAGCTAAGCTACCACTACCAATTAACGCTCCGGTGATAATTTTTGTCTTAATTTTTTCAAAATTTCTGTTCGGTTAATAAAATAACTCATTTTTGTTTTTATAAAGTTTCTTCAGTCATTTGTAAAATATTTCAATAATTTCAAAATTTCAGTTTGCTTTTGCTAAGTCGTTTTTAATTTCTTTATTAAAATAATAAAGTTAATTTATTTTATTAAAAAAATACAAACCTTGTACCTAGTAACTTATTAGCTTCTAAAAGCAATTACAAATAAGGTACTGCCGTTCAAAAGTGCCCAGCCTAGTTCACAACTGCCCACATGGGGGGTACCTTTGAACATAAGGACCTATTTCGTTTTTAAATAAATTATACGCCCTTACTAAATTTACGTAGTTATATGTCCAAATTTAAGTTTATTTGCATTTCTTAAAGTGAGAATACTTTACAGTCTACTAAATTAAACAAATAGGATTTTATGAAACCTCAAAGCAAAAAGGGTTCAATGTGCCCCAGTCTCTCCTACCTATTGTGGAATAAATTTGAAAATTGAAAATGGATATTAATGGACCGTCGTAGAAAATGCCAATGGGGTTGTTTTCATGGGGAAGGACGAAGTTCTAATTCAAAACAAAACAAATAAGTAGTTATTGTACAAGTACAAGTAAAAAACTAGCAAATAACAATTCAATTTTATAAACACAAATTGGAATCTAAAAACAGCTGACTGTCAAATCACACACCAACACAAATGCAAAAAAAATTGATCTCATTTCATGTTCGATTGGGGCAGGAAAAATCTGAGATTGAGAGCAAAACGGTAAAAGCCCAAAGAAAATCGACATAATACATTTAGCCGCGCGCCGCTTGCCTAGAAGAGTATGATTATGATTATGGGTTTTGGGGGTTCAAACACTTCCCCTCCCGAAATAGCTGGTTCTAAAAAATAAGGGGAGTTCTTTATAAAAAAAAAACAATAATGAGGTTTCATTTACCAGTAACCAGTCATACTTTCTTCAGACCAACCCTTGAAGATGAATTCTTGTATGCTCAAGCTCACCACCAAGTCGTCTTCCGTGGGCTGTCTAGTCCAGCAGCCTTGTTGAACTTGAGTTTAAATAACGCTATCCTTACTGCCGTTTATTCGTGTATAAGGAAGTCTTGGCCGTCTTGGCTGTCATCGTTCAGATTGAATAGTTCGATCTGCCTGACGGTAGAATTGTATAGGCGAATTGCTTTGCTGCTGCCGGCATGGATACCACTGGTCTTTGGCACTTCATGAAGGCGGTATGGGCTTCTGGCGGTTTATTGAGATGTCGTTCAACATTAAATCTCTTTACCGTATTTATTCCTGGCAATGGAATCTGAGATGTACGCATTCTTACCAGGGCTGCACTACAACAAGGTAATGGTCCGAGTCTATGTTGGCAGTTCGAAAAGTTGGGACATCTAGAACACTGCATAGAAATGCCTTACACTCACACGTCGATCGCAACATGATCTATTTGTTTCACAGTTGTTCATGGTAGGCTACAACCATATTTCTTTATGAATACAGTAGAAATCGGTTATAACAATACCTGATAGCGATGATGATTTCATTGTTTCTAAAGCCGTGTATCAATTGCGCTAAATAATTATCCTCTTATAGTTTTCTGTCACCATCGTAGTGAAAAACGAATTTTGAGCTGTCAAAAAATGATCCTGCTCGGGGAGCAAGGTAATAAATTATCCTATATGCTAAATTTTTATAAGTTTGCTATTTGAGTTTTGCTAGAATGTTGAAGAGAAAATAAAATGCCGAGGATAAATTTAGTACAATTGATGGTATCTAAATTTCCAGAGATCGCAGTCACCGGTCACTGGATATTCTCACAGGTCTACAGCGTTAAAGTTAATTGAATTTTCGATTTACATACTTATATGGTATCTAAAGAGCTTAGTAAATGTTGATTTTTGTTAGCAACAAGTATAGTACGTGGACTGTGGAGGGAAGGTAATTCTCAAGATGGTATATGGCCGCTTCAAATTAAAATCCAAATATTGCACAACTCTCTTAGAAAAATATTTTACACAACCAAATGCGCAAAAGAATAACAAATTGTTGATTTTGTTCCTCGAGACTTTTCTTAAATTTATAGCACTTTTTTTCGATAAAGTACATAATTTTTTTGTATTTTTTTATTGTACCGGATATAACGATGGACCGGTTATAACGATGAAATTCTAAGGTCCCTTCAACATCGTTAGGAAACCGTGTCCTATAGTTACGTCCCGCAACAATATCAATTGACCTAAGACCGTTTCTAGATGTGGTGTCTTGTAGGCTTTCCAATTGTACTACCAAAGATATCCTCCTTGGCTAATCTGATAGCGTTGAAATCACCGAGTATGCTTTTAAAGCCGAACTTAGGGTTAGGATATTGCTCATTATGCTTTGACGAAAAACTCGTTGAAATAATTTTTCATATAGCATCATCATTTTCCCTCTAGCCCCACAGAGCGCGTATAAGCCTGATATTTTAGCTGTGATGCGGATAGTCATTAGACGTTAACTAACATTACTGAAGAATCTTCACTGAATTTAGCTCCAAATAAGTCGGAGTAGGTCAAGTAGAGGTCAAGGTACTTGTCCTGTCGTCTTTACTATTGACGACACCGTTGCTTCAATCCAGCGAATAAGGTAAGATTTCACTGCCTCAGTCACCATCAAAACCTCTTAATGAGGTAAGACACTCAAATTCGCAAATTGCAATAGAGTTCGCACTGTAATGGCCACATAGTGAAACATAGTTTTTTCTGGCCACATTCGCTTTATGTGAATTATTATTTTTGGGGCAAATGGAAGGGTCCTACAGGGTCCGAACGGCTGAATTGAATTCAGAAGCTTTTTCATGGCAGTTATACTCTCGGATGTTTGTCAGACCTTCGCGAAAGTTGGCGCAGTGTACAAAACTTTAAATTTTTGATTTTCCGGTGATCGAACGAACTACGCCACTGCGCCCACAAGAGATGGCCATATTGTTAAGAATAATTTATGAGTTCTTCAGTTTGTCGTTCCACAGAAATACTTTTTTGTTTATTCGTGAAATTTTGTCAAAATTATTGGTGATTTTAATGAGATGGCTTGCCGACAATTGAACTGCCGAGATGATGTCAACATCTCTTTGTTCAGAATCAGAATTTTTTATTTGAAACAACACTCGTAAAATATCCGCATTATTGCATTTCCAATCAAAAATCGTTTTTCGTAGTTCACCACAAACACACAGATAATACACACACCCCAACATTAAACAAATACATACATCCCAAATGCGGGTAACCCATGAAATAAAACTAAATCCATTTATTTTATCACAGCAACATTTAAAAAGATATAAAAAAATCTTGATACTTAATTAATGAGTCCATCCGCAAGAGCACTGCTCTCTAAGGACATATATTTTGTCTGCTTTCAGGCCAAACTCGATAGTCTATATCTAGGCAACAAACTACACTCACATATCAGTAGGCATCTCATAAATTTCATCGTCATTCCTCTTTTGTGGGATTCTGTGTGTTGTGTGCTTTTGTCTTTCTCTTGTCTTAAGAATAATTCAAAGACACTATAAAAGCACAGCATTAAGAATGTTTAAGTGGAAAAATTTACTTTTGTTTCTTGCAATAAAATGTTATCCTTAGAGACATACATATATACCTCTGCATATTCCCTTGCCATTCCGTTTTTTCTGTCTTCCCCCAATCTCGTCCAGGTTTTAGTATAAGGTACTCGTCTTGTACTTTATCTTCATTCTTCGGAGGAGAGCGAACGCAAAAAAAAAATGAAGGACAAAATAGCAAACTCGAGCAGTTGGATTCTTCCTCTGTCATATTGTTTCTGTTTTAATTCTTAAAAATGACAGGAAAAAGAAGGACGAACTATTCCCTTTGAACGTGCGTTATATCTAGGTACCTACTTGTTTGGATTGCATCGTTTTTTCGCTCTGGGTTTCGTATTCTTAAACTTCAACTTCAAACGTCATGAAATGCATTGAAGGAATACATCCTTGGAGTATTTCAAATCTGCGGACATTTCTTTATGTCTTATAACTTTCATGGATCGCTATAGGTATATCGAATATCTGCTGTCCTGTGAAGGACGAGGTGCTCAATATCTGAAAAAAAAAAATTCTAAAAGATAGGTAAAAATTATAATATTATGATAAATGTCAGGCGTATGCTTTTAAATGGGAAATGGGTTCTGAGATTGGAAGCATACGAAGCGACCGACGCATTTTAATACATCGTCAATCCAATTTGATGTCACAAGAAGGTGAAGCAAATGCATATCCTCCCCGCTAATTTTTTTTTTCGCTTGTACATAAGTCATAGATGCAATGTCATGCTTCACTTAGGGTGCGGCCCAGTGAACCGGTAAGCGATTTTCCAAACCTTAAAAATGACGAACAACAACCAATGGGAACAAAAGAAAACCATAGCAAAACGACAACAAGGACTAAACAAGCAATAGTGCAGCAAGGAGTTGCAAAAAAACAACGCAAGTTGAAGTTGTTATTTTCAGAACATCGATTAAGCCAATAGCGAAGCGGAGCAAAACAAATTTTAAAATTGTGATGCGCTCGTGTTTTTCCCTCGGATTGTTCATGTTCATGTTCATTCCTCGCTCCACAATATTCGTTAGACTCTTTATTTCAGTCTGTTGGGATGTTGTCTGTTATGGTGTGGTGATTCCTTTACTAAAGGTAAAGCCATGCCATCGCATCAAATGCTCTAATTCGAAACTTGTCCACGTCGACGAGGTATGGCGTTTCCTGTCTGTTTTCAAGGAGATTTCTACTTCTTCAAGGATCTAGTCATTCGTGCATTTAACTCGGTTGGTCCTTAGTTTTTGTTCTCGTTGCTGTGCGTTGGAACGAAAATGCATTTCTCTAATGGTAAATGGCGGACCATATAGCAGTAGCAGCAGCAGCACGTATGTCAGGTGGTAGAGGAAATTTTATCGGATTCTGAGAAGCTGATTAAGTTTTAAAAGATTAGGACGGTATACTAGGATAAAACTATTATGGACTGAAGACGGCCGACTTTAGTCTTGTATGTGAAGTGAGTGCATGTGGATGTAAGATTCTGTGGAAATGATCAAATTATGGAAGCCTATATGCAATTGAGTAAGGTCAACCGTCGACCTGCTCCACTCAAAGAAGCGTTTTAAGCATGAGTCGAGGAATAAGGAAGATGGGCTTTAGAGAGGAGGATACTTGTCAACTATGCCTGGTGGAATCTGAGACACATAATCTGTGTAAATGTCCAACTTTGACTGGCAGAAGAATGAGGATCTTGGGACAAGATTTTGTCGAGACCCATTGGAACTAAACATTACTATTGACTGTGTCACCAATATCAAACGTAAAGTCGTAAAGTCGAGAAAAATGTCAGGGTTGGGACTCTAGATAAAAACGGTACTGTGACATAAAGTCATGTGACATTAAGCCATAGGTGTTTCGAGATATGGCCTTATTACACTTTCACTAACGACTAGCGACTAACTAACTATAAAGTGACATAAGGCCATTTGACACTTTGCAAAAGCGTAATAAGACCATATTTTTGGCGACATGGGTCCATTTTTTCCATCATGCCCTGAGGGCTTTATTTTGCTCAGTTGAAGTTTAATTTTTAACTATGTACCTATTTGAATATAGTTTTTTTTTTTAATTCGAGATTTAATTTTAAAATTCTTAAGTCCATAATACATAAACAGTGGAAAATGCAACATAATGGCCGTATAACGCATTATCAAAGCAACATAGGGCCATGTGTTCGAATATAGCCTTATGTCACTTTCAGAAAGCGTCTCAACACACAACTAAACAGAAAATCATAGACCATTGTCATATATCTTACATTTAACATTTCCGGTCAAAAAGCAAAAAAAAAAAAACAAAAAAAAAAAACATTCTTTTGTGGAAATTCGCCATGTGATCCATAGCGTAGGTATTCCTAGTATCGAATAAGAAGGAAGTTGTAGTGTACACTGTACAGTGCCATAGACCACAGTAAGGGACTGCAATCTTTTTTTTTTTTGGAAATACATACCAATTTGTGAATACACAAAAATAATGTGGGTTCCATATATAATATGCTTTAAACATTTCCTGAATCTTACCCGAACTTATGTCTTTGGATCGTTGTAAGCTTGTTAGTCTTCGCAGACGTTTTTAGAGGAAGTCACACGCAATATACGAAGACGTTCGAACAACAAGGTATCACAGCTCCCATACAACAGCATATTAAATACATTGTATTGCGTTTGTAATGAATGTTCTCTTTAATGCGTGAACCGATTTTGATTCTGGAAATTTCCCCTGAAAGGTGACATCAATACAATGGTTTATAAGTATATATGGTATTTCTATGTGTATTGGTTCAGGAGTTATAGGGACGTGGCACAACACATACAAAAAACATTCAAAATCTTATATGTATGTTGAAAACGATCGAATCGATTGAGCTCAAATTTACAAATGAACTTAGGAAGATATTCGCCCAAAAGTATTTCTGTGAAGATTGATCAAAATTAAACAAGGAGGCGTGGCACCGCCCATACAAAAAAAAACATTCAAAATCTCATTTCTCGAAAACCACTGAATCGATTGAGCTTACATTTACAGATAATCTTAGGTATTGGCCCAGGAGTTTTCTGTGAAAATTGGTCAAAATTGGACAAAGGGGCGTGGTGCCTCCATACAAAAAAAATCTTTGCAAACGCTATTCGACAGTCATGAGAGCCAAAGTTAGGAAAAATTGCACTATTTTGCACTACGAGTGTGCAGGGGGTTCGCTAGTTTGGTATAAAAAAGAATGTAACTAATGCCAAGTTTTAAGGGTCCATAGAGTTTGCTAGTCAGTATGCGATGTAAAGGACACTAATGCCTCTACGAAAACAGTGATGTGGTTCCATAATTTTTTTATCATTTATTATCCATTTATATAGGTTATGGGTACTATCACCCGCTGCTGTTTATATAGTTCGGCCATCTGCTAAAGTAACCTGCTTTTTTTTTTTATATATATATACTTCTCTCGGGAAAGGCGAACCTATAACGCTTCAACAGCGCCCCGAGATGCTTGCAGATGTATGTTAGTTCTGCACTTAAATTGCTGCAAATTGTATACTTCTGGAAATATATCCCCAGGAAGTGTGTTCCAAAGTTTGCTTGTCCTGTAACAAAAGGAGTTTTGGAGAGTTGATGTCCTCGCGGTTGTCAAGTGTACTGTATGGTCATGAGCATTAGACATGAGCACAAGACAGGCTTGTGGGGCGCCCAAAAGTTGCATTTCGAGGGATAATGTCTTTCAGTTCCTCTGAACATCTACCATGGAAGTACCTATAGAACAAGCATAGGTCGGCGACTTGTCTTCTGTGCACCAACGGTTGTAGATTCGATGTGAGTGTAGGGTCTCCAATAAGTCGAACTGCTCGTCTCTGAATGCTGTCAAGTAGTTTAAGTGAATATTTTGGGGCCGAGCTCCATATATGGGAACAATTTAATTGGACTTTAATTTAAATATTGCTACCCTCGCTACTCCCTCTGGTGCGGAAGTATGTATAATATTTCATCATGTAAGTTAAATTATTCGTTTTACCTTACTGCTGAATTTCTGTCGCCTTCGCGTTTAAGAGTCTGCAAAAGTCGTTTTTCCATATCCTCAATACCGTCTGTGACTATGTACTTGTACTACAAGTCTCCTTATAGGCTCATCCTTAGATATAGATCTCTTTCGAGACTTGTTGCTTAATATGTTCTTTTCGCCTTTTGCTAAGACCTCCAAACATTGGTCCTGAAATAGCAGCATCTCTCAATTTCCTCGAGCGCGCACTTCTCATGCAGCGATATACCTTTTTTTTCAAGATTTTTAAGCTTATTGTATCTAAACCTACCAATTGCAGAACATAATCTATCTGTCAATTCAGCTGATCATTTTGATAATTTTTTTATACTATTGTTGATGAAGTCACTTGTAGCAGGACCAATGCAACTGGGATTGTTAAAAATGTGCACCTGTAGAAAGACCTAAGTGAAAAAAAAATATTGATTCCATATAGCCGGCTCTCACATTGAGGCAACAAGACAGTAATAAGCGACAAACCAACCAGCATTTGTCATTTTGTCAATAAGAAATACGCAACTTTATTTTAACCTATTCACACATTGAATCAACATTATTGCCAGACATTTTTAGGTATCAGGGATATTATTCCTCACTATTTCTACGAACTTTAGGATTTCTACTATTTTTAAGGATTATGCGGACTTTAGAGTAATATTTTATATATTCACTTTGATATTCCTGTTATGTATGTATTTGGAAAACTGCCACAACGAAGTCTTATGTCAACGGAAAATCTATAGATCGACTAGCTGACCCGGCAAACATTGTTCTGCCTAAAATAGTTGTTATTTTAAATATTTCAAGATTTATTTTGATATTTTTGTTCAATCATTTTTTTTTAATAGGAATGAAGGCGAAAAGCTTCAGTGGTTCAGCGGCCATTATCGGACTTACACACCAACGTTTTTATATACTATAGCTATACCCGCCCGGCTTTGCCCGTGCACAGGAATTTTATTGCTTAGGTCATAGATAATAATGTACTTTCGTAAAATGCGAAAAAGGAGAATAAATCGATTTTCTGGAATTTTCTTTCTGTGTAAACCTGAAATACAGCAATACGAACAAAACAAAAAAGAATCATGAGAATCGGCCCATCGGTTATCGAGTTATAACGTCGGTCGTCGAGTTTCGTCCCGTAGAAAATGTTTTTTGTATGGGAGGTGCCACGCCCCTTTGTCCAATTTGGACCAATCTCCTTCAGTGCACTTTTGGGCCTATACCTAAGATTATCTGTAAATTTGAGCTCAATAGTTATAGGTATCCGAACACAAATCAGGATCCATTTATATATATATATGTCGAATCCTCATTCTTGTTTACGCAATGATATCAGAGCGGTAGATGCGGAACGACGTCAGAGTGTTTGGCATGTATGTCGTGTCCTCGTAGCTTTAGTATTACATTTTTTAATTTTTTTTTAATTGTCAAAACGTAAATTCTTTCCTTGTTCCCTCTACCAGGCACTGAAGTGTAAAATACCCTTTTATACAACCTAAAATATGTATTAAACATAATGTGTGATGTACTTAGCAAATGAAAATTTGTATATCATCATAATAATAAGAGACCTAATATTTCACCCAAAAAAATTAAAAGCCTCTATTACCCATTTTCTATGGCCCAAAAAAATATTGGGTCTAATAAATCAATAATAAACTTTTTTGTTTCGGCTAGAAAAAATAAATGCTTCATTTGGCCACTTATGTTATGTGGCCAAAAATACTAATTTTATGTGGCCCATTTTCATCATCATCATCAGCATCAACCAGATGTACTTCTTTTTATTTTACAACCTTAACTACTACTGGCTTTTTTTGCTGAAAAAAATCAAAATACCCGGTATTTTCGATCCCTGAACACTCAAATCTTAGTTCTTCTCCCCTTGCAACAACTGTCCCGAAAAGTATCAACTGGTACTTAACACGTCATGTAGTATTATTTATCTACATCTATAGTGATAATACACATTACACAATTCTGCACTCCTTACCACTTCCATCTAATGATAGAAACCAACATTTCTTCCATCCAGCATTCTTTACCACTTCCATCCTGCGATGGAAAACAACAGTCCTTCCATCCAGCACTCCTTACCACTTCCATCCAGTGATAGAAACCAACAGTGCTTCCATCCAGCATTCTTTACCACTTCCATCCTGCGATGGAAAACAACAGTCCTTCCATCCAGCACTCCTTACCACTTCCATCCAGTGATAGAAACCAACAGTGCTTCCATCCAGCACTCATTACCACTTCCAACCAGTGATAGTATACCAATTACAAACCATAAACCACATAGTCAAACGCGTACCGCTCACTCACAGTCTACATTGAACAGACACCGATTTCTAACGAGCTACGGTTGCGTATTGACTAAATGCATTCATTTTAGGAAAAACGATAATATAAAGGTAAAAATCTGAAAACAACACTATCCACTCTTGTCGGATCAATACTTATCGAAGTCACAACATTCTTACACCTTTTGCCAGTAATAAACTTGTGTCTTTTATCAGAAAGTCCATCTCTTTCGCTTCGCAGGAGCTCGCCCTTAATCATCCGTGTCTTCAAAGTTTGCAATAAAGCCAAAAAGGTTTGGTTTTCCTATTCCAGGATTAATCTCCACTTATTTGCACTATTTTCCAATATTGTTCCTGTTCGCCTGTAAATTTATTGTTCTCTTCCTCGTCTTGCGGGGGTAAATTATCCCACTTCTGATGTCGAATCCTCATTCTTGTTTACGCAATGATCTCAGAGCGGTAGATGCGGAACGACGTCTCCTTGCTGTTTTATCGGAATCTCCTATTATTCTCCTCGAATAATCGTATCGCCCGCTCTGATTACATTTAGGTAACTGATAATACAGGAAGCCTAACGTTTGAATGTACAGTAGAATGCTGTACTACTCAGTATATACACTGAACCATGCTTCGACATATAGGTATAATAAAATTGTAAATTTTTTGTTTGTTCCGCTATCACGTAAGAACTACTAACCTGATTGTTATGGATTTTTTTGGAAAAGGTAGGCCTTAACAATTGGCACCATACCTATAGGCTTTATTTTGTCAAAATTTTTCAAAGGGGCGTGGTACCGTCCTTACATAAAAAGCATTCAAAATCTTATATATCTCAAAAACCGCCGAACTGATTGAGCCCAACTTTACAGACAATCATACGATAGTACATTATTATCTAAGATCTAAGCAATACAATTTGTGTGCACGGGCAAAGCCGGGCGGGTATAGTTAGTTCAATAAAATAAAATAAAACTTTAAAAATTTAATACACTATTCTTCCGAAACTTTTAATTGTGAGCGGAGTGCAGGTACCAAGCAGAGATTAAAATGAGTATGTTCGAGCGGGTTCGAACAATCCATCGATTTTCATAGTATTCGTTTGAAATTGATCGTTTTCCTTTTCTACTCACGAATCAATTGACTCGTAATATAATCTACAACAACCCCCGAGTATGGCTGTTCAACATGATGAAACTCATAAACATGATCGAACCCGTACACTCGCTTGAAAGATGATGCATTGGCTTACGAGCAGGTAGTGATTTGTTTGAGTACTCGTAAACAGGTCAACTGTTTGTAAGCATTTTCCAATGTTCGCGATCATTTACGAAAGATCGAACCAACAAAGGGTTGGAAATGATAATGCGTGTTGTTTTTGTTCTTTTTTTCTTAATTTTGGGAAAAAGAGCTAAAAGATAGGCGGTCGTATCGTGTATACTGTGCTTATGCAATATGCATGCAAATAAACTTATAGGCGACTTTTTGATTAGTATGTTTGCAAATATACAGTCAGAAAATATACATTCAGTCAAAAAAGTCTCCGTACACTCGATACTTACGGAAAAAGAATTCAAATGCTTACTTTAATATTATGAATATAATATTATGCTTAAATTTGGTACAAGTACTTCCGGTTTTAACAAACAAATATTTAAACTATTTTATAACCAATAATTCATTTATTAAAGTAAAAAAAAAACAAAACAAAACTAAAAATTACTTCATAATCGAGCTCAAAAAGTCTCCGTACACATTCGATTATATGCCAAAATTGAACGAAATTTGATGAATATAATCGGCCTAAAATTTCGTAGGGAAGCATTAGGCCCCAATAATTGCCTGTATATGTCGATGTATTCAATTCACCAAGTTTAAAGTAGTCCTGGAGTCTATTTTGTCCCATTCATCCTTTAACTTTACTACACACAGAGAAAAATACTGTGTAAAATTGCCTTAAACGCCTTAGGTAAATATTTTTGTATGTAACTTTTTGGACAAGCATGAATTTGCCAAGAAATAGGACGATTTATGTACGTCATAGGTAATAAAAAATAAGCGAAATTGCCTTAAATCCTAAGGTATTTTTACCTAATCATCAAAAAGTTTAAGTTCACCTAAGGGCAAACGTAACTTTACCTTATCTCTAAGGTACGGTTTCCAGAACATCTCTTTTTAAGAGGACATGTCCTCTTTTTTGTCCGCGATCTATTTTACACTTTCTTTTTTCGCTTGGATCTTTTTTTGTCCTCTTTATTTATTGTGTCCTCTTTTTGTTCTCTTTTTTAATACCTTCAATTTCAATATAAACAATGTAAAAAGTGTAAAAAGAGCAGGCTTGAACAACGTTTTTTATAAACTTAAATCCAGTACCTATCGGAAAAGACTTAATTGGAATTGATTGTCCTGTCCATATCATATCAAACACAGCCAAAAACGGATTTGAATCATTTTCAATTGATATCGAAATTATTGTAATAAAAATACGTATTCTTTTTTTCTATACTATATACCTACACCAGGGGTTCCCTAACGTGCGTCGCGACGCCCTGGGTCAATCCAGTAGGCAAGGATTAAGCGCGTTTGTGTTTCCCGCATTTCCAGTAAGACTTGCTTCATGTCTGGCACTCGTATATTTGCCTGGCACTCAAAAATAAATAAGGGTTTTTCAATTAGCACGGGTCTTTGCCAGCCAGATTCGTCGGGAGCATTGCCGTGGTCCATGAGAATTTACAGGAGAACCCGATCATCAGCAGTCAATTCATCCACGTGCATAAGAAATCAGACTTTCGCAAATTCCAACTTGGCAAATTTGGCATCGGGACTTGGCTTACGCCCGTACAAGGTCCAACTAATCCAGGACCTTAAACTTAACGAACATAGACAAAGCCTTTTGTTCGCTGACTTGGCTTCGGAGCGTTTGAAAGAGGACCTCAATTTTGGCCAAAAACTCATCTTTAGCGACGAGGCGCATTTTTAGATGAATGTATGTGAACAAGCAAAATTGCCATAAATATGAGACGACGATATTTCAACGTCGAACCGTCCTTATTGAAAAACCATTTAGTGAATCTTCAGTAAGATCAGCTTCACATATATCTGTGCTTTTAGAAGGGTGTCGCTAAAATATTTCAACCTCTCTAGGAAGCCGCAGTAAGAAAAAGATTGGGAACCCATGAGGCCATGACCTACACTATACAGTAAGAACGGAGGTTTAAAAAATTGTTGTATTGCGATGGAATTGGAATTTAAGGACTTGCTCCGGCATTTCACTACCTACTATGTGGTTCTCATTTCACCCTACTATTAATTCAGTTTTACAAGTATTTCCAGCTCTAACAATATTTTTTATCAAACGAAACCCGTACGGCAGGGGTTGATTGTAAATTATGTCCTCTTTTTTCGTTTGAGGAATATGGACACCCTAAAGGTAATTTTCATCTGTTCATCACCATGCACCTTAGTAAATATACATTAAGCCTCCTAGTTCTAAGGAAAAATATTCAATATTAGGCCTTAAGTGCTTAAGTTGTGTTTTTAATTAATTTGTTATCTAATTGTTTTTCGCTAAAACGCCAGCACGCAGTTTGAATTTTGAATAGCTACGTAACAAAAATTGCCGCTGTTTTGTCTAAAATTTAACCACACAATTAAACGTTTCCTTTACGGAAATTAACTACTAAGCATTTTTAGGCAATTCAGCCTATTTGTCGTTAGTTAGGTCGTATACAAATGGCCTTAGTTTTAAGGAGAAAATATGCTTGTCTAATAACATCCATACAAAAAACTTTACCTAATGCGGTTAAGGCAATATTACACAGGATTTTTCTCTGAGTGTGGTAATAAATTACGAGCAAACATATAGGTAAAGGATTGTTCGTTTTATTACACGTCCACCAATTTGGTTCATAAAATTGACCTTTCTTTGTCACAATCATTTTATCTTCATTCCAAACTCGCCGTCATAAAATTGACAATTTTTTGCTTGAATCATTATCAGCTCATTTAGGAATTTCCCTGCCAGGCGCATTGAGGAAAAGTAGTTTTCAGCCCGAGATGTGCCCGCAAAGGTTGAATCCTACAGTCCTGTTAGAATTAAGGTTCCACTGCCAGCCACATTATCTCGATATCCATACAGAATCTACATTTACAGAAATACTCGGAAACAACTCAAATGTTTGCAAACGATCAATTTTTTCCCCGGTGTTTGCAAGTTATCATACCCATTATACTCAAACTCGTTTGTATTCAAACTCGTAAGCATTCATACTCATATGAGCTCGTTCGATGTGTGCTTCGATTCACGATGTTCACGATTCATCAAACTCACAAACAGAAATTACCCATGACCATGAGTGTGCAGTGGTGTGCGGACTCTGTTCGTTTGAGCTCGCTTTTTTAGAACGAGTACTCGATGTTTGTACGATCAGCTCGACTCGTTTTAATCTCTGGGGGTCAATTCTCAAAAATTCTCGCATACGTTTATCTGTCAAAATATCCAATTTCATGCGAAAGACTGAAATTTGCTATTCTCAAATTCCGCATACGAGAATTTCTCTTCGAATGTTACTCGTCTGCTTTTTCTAGGCGGATTTGCTTCTCGCATACGGAATTGTGAGTTTGACAATTTGATTTTTTAATTTCTGTGTGAAATAATTTATTGTGAAGAAGCAAAAGTAATTAAAATGGAAGGAAAACAAAAGAAGAAGGTGCTTCAGCAGTTACATAAAGCGTTTGATCTAAATTGGTCAATCATATGAGTAGTCAAGAAATCGATGAATTCCTGTGCCAAGCGCTTGTTTAACCGAAATAATTTCATTTTTTTTTTTTTTTTTTTTTTTTTTTTATAATAAACACGCGCTCAAGAGGGTATGACTACTCTTTTAATGTAGAGTGAACTACACAGCGCGGGCGTTAAGGAAATGAGGATAGATATGATAGGAGATACCGATGCACATTGGTTTTAAATGTTTGTAAATTGTAACAAGGAGGAAAAACAGAGTTTGGTAAAGCATTCCACATTCGTGTTGTACGGCTTATGAATGAATCTCTATATTTCATAGTACGACCGAAGATAGGCTGAATGGTAAACTGATGAGCATTCCTAGCACGGCGAGTATTGCGGTTGAATTTCTGAAGGGGTGGAATGCAGCTGGCGATTTCGTTTGAGCACTGTTTGTTAAAAAAGCGATAAAACAGCGAGAGACACGCAACATTTCTGCGATGTTCAAGCGAATTAATAGAGTTCGCGATATTTATGTCTCCGACAAGTTTTAACGCACGATTCTGGATCCTATCCAGTAGGCGCAATATGGTTTTGGGCGCACCAGACCAGATATGTGAATTGTACTCAAGTTTTGGGCGAATGAACACCTTGTATATTGTAGCCAGATCAGAAGGGGTAAAATATTTCTTGCACCTTTTGAGAAAACCTAGACATTTCGCAGCATTCTTGGCGACTTCGTGTACATGGTCATTCCAACGTAGGTTGTCATGAACGCACATACCGAGAATGGAAAGTCTTTCGGTTTCGGTGATGCAAGTGCCATTCATGGATAATGGCTGTAGGTCCGGGTTTCGCTTTAGAGACAGCAGACAGCATTGAGTTTTCGAAGCATTAAATTCCACTCTATTGGCTGAACCCCATTTTAAAATGCTGTCAAGGTCGGAATTTAATGAGCTTAACATACGTTGCCGTTCCAGTTCTACGGCCGAAGAGCAGGGACGTGAGTCCTGGAAAGAATATGAGAAGCTAAGTGTGCTGTCATCAGCGAAGGAATGGATTGGATTAGATGTTGCAGACAAGAGATCATTTATAAAAATGAGAAAGAGAGTCGGAGACCAGCATTTATATGGTGAGTTTCAGACTTGAAACCATCCAAAACAACTTGAATTGAACGGCCAGAAAGGTAGTTTCTAATCCATTGAATTCATAAATATTGTGTCGAAAAGTTCAAAATAGTCTTGGGGTTCTCGGATATCTCGGTCTATTTGAAGTTACTCCAACTGCTCCATTGCCAACTGAACAAAAAATTCTAATCTCATTTCCCCCAATGTGGCCATTGTAAAAACACAATTAATTATTAACTGAAGTTAGAACCAATCACACACAATCGCAAAATGATTTTTTTCGTTTTTGTTAATCGCAAATCAAAACCCACATCCACAATATTTCTTAGCCAATTTGAATTGAATTTTTTTTTTTTTTTCATACCATTCTTTGCACAAAAAGTAGGTACATTTCGACGTAAAATTCTACCTCATGCGAGAGGTGAATACAATTTTCGCAGAGGTGGAAAAAACTTTGAGAATACCAATTTTTTTCGTATGCGAAAATTTCAGGCGGATTTGCTCGTATACGAGCTGCTTTATGCGGAATTTGAGAATTGGGGTCCTGGTACCAATACGTATCTGCCTCTTGGAAACACAATAGATTGGGTCTTGTTTTATTGGAAAATATAAAAATATATTTTATGAGACTTTTGAATTTTTTTTACTTATCAAAAAAAAAAAGTTTTTTAAGCACTTTAAAAATTTCCGTTCTAGAAAAATCTTTAAAAAATATACCTATTTTATTTTGGGAAAAAATATTTTCAGCTTTTTCATCTGGGAACACTGTTCTTACGATCTTTTCTT
Source organism: Cheilosia scutellata (assembly GCA_955612985.1). NCBI lineage: Eukaryota > Metazoa > Arthropoda > Insecta > Diptera > Syrphidae > Cheilosia > Cheilosia scutellata. The sequence continues at coordinate 53,397,958 of OY015312.1, read as the reverse complement.
TGTTCTCCTGAGAAGCCGATGTTCTTACCTCCTTTTTTGGCTTGTATAGAACAAATGATCTGCTCTCCTTCTTGTGTATACCACCCCGCATTATAATTTTGATTTGGTTTACTGCATGTGTTTGCCGGCACTCTTCATGAAACGGCTTCCATTACAATAGCGGCCCGTATAAGACTCTGAATACAAACCTGGTCCTAGCGTCTTATACTTGAAATAAGTACATCTAAAAAGTAGTTCCAATGACTAACTAGGCATCGCCAAATTGATACCAATCAGCATCTACGCTATTAATAGGCTATAGCATAAACAGCGGATTTCGGATCAGCTGCAAGGAGACTGTAAGTGTTTCTCTCAGTATTCGAAAATAATTTTTGTATAGGTACCTACTGTCATACAAACCTATTATTGATTCTAAAATGTATTTGCTGTTATACCATCTACCCACATGTCGTTTATGGTTACCAATCGAAAACATATTTGACCTATAAAAGAGAATAACTACATCGTCTACCAGAACTTAAAACTAATTGAACAAGTTATGACATTAACAATATAAATTATGAAAGATAAGAATCCATTGGTCCTTCCATTGTGGTAACACAATAACCTGGTGGAAACTTGAAGTGGCAGACATAATTATATCAGAATTGGTCTGCAACTTTTCTGTCTGTAAATTCAATTTTACTTCAAGTTGAAAAAATAAACTCTCCTGCTACAACAGGGACACCTTTCCTGACACAATTAATCATCACGTCCGCACCTGTGCGATTCATCCCATCAAAGGGGTTAACACTCGTTATATCATGAAACAGAAAAGTGACGCAGACGACGACGTCGTGCTCCGTTCACTGCCGACAAATTACATCGACTGTCATTTTATTGTCTTACAAAGAGACGGTTTCTTTCACACTCGACAGTCGACACGAGCAAAATAGGATGATAACTCCACAGTCCGGACGCCCACAGTCACTGATGAATGAATCAAAAGTACAAAACTAAAGACACAACTTGATAACAACTCATATTTCCCCCGAGACATGTGCTCGAGAGATGGATCACAAGAGGAGAAGAACGAACTTATTTTCAGCCATTAGTCATCGGGTCTTAGGATACAGACACAGAGACCCCGAAAAGAACAAGTTTGCCATCCTTGTTGCGAAGATTACATTTGTCTTGCCGGTAAGGACATCCTGAAGCAGCTACCCTTTTTATGCATCCGTTCTGCCAACAAATACACTCGGCGTTATTAGGACAACTCTCATAATTTTGATTTACAAGGACCCTGCTTGCGGTGGTCAAATTTGTAAGGGGGCTTTGTCTAACAATCAGACCATTATTAGGCAGTACGGTTGCACTCTCCCTGCGGTGTCGTCATTAAACTCCCACCAGACATGTATTCACCACCAGAGGACATGTTCATCTTACTAACTCTGGAGTGGAATTAAATTGTACTGATTGCCATGCTGAAATTTCATGCGGTTCATGAGTGAACAACGAAGAAGGGTAGGTAGGCCGTGGGGATGCAAAGCATCTGAGAAAATGTATCGTCTGGCGCGATGTACACCAAACAATCGCGAATTCGATTTATATATACCTACACTGTGTACCGCAATGTTTCTTCGATGAAGCCGTATAAGGAAAGGGCGGCTTCTGCCACCTACCGACATGTAATTCCTTCCCAGCCAATTGAACAAGGCAAATGAAGAGTACGAAAACCAAAAAATAAAATAAAATAAAAAGACAAACACGAATCGCAGGCAGTGCATATATTACGCACAGAAATACTCATAAATCAGAGTCAATCGCACCTGTGCGATTCATCCCATCAAAGGGGTTAACACTCGTTATATCATGAAACAGAAAAGTGACGCAGACGACGACGTCGTGCTCCGTTCACTGCCGACAAATTACATCGACTGTCATTTTATTGTCTTACAAAGAGACGGTTTCTTTCACACTCGACAGTCGACACGAGCAAAATAGGATGATAACTCCACAGTCCGGACGCCCACAGTCACTGATGAATGAATCAAAAGTACAAAACTAAAGACACAACTTGATAACAACTCATATTTCCCCCGAGACATGTGCTCGAGAGATGGATCACAAGAGGAGAAGAACGAACTTATTTTCAGCCATTAGTCATCGGGTCTTAGGATACAGACACAGAGACCCCGAAAAGAACAAGTTTGCCATCCTTGTTGCGAAGATTACATTTGTCTTGCCGGTAAGGACATCCTGAAGCAGCTACCCTTTTTATGCATCCGTTCTGCCAACAAATACACTCGGCGTTATTAGGACAACTCTCATAATTTTGATTTACAAGGACCCTGCTTGCGGTGGTCAAATTTGTAAGGGGGCTTTGTCTAACAATCAGACCATTATTAGGCAGTACGGTTGCACTCTCCCTGCGGTGTCGTCATTAAACTCCCACCAGACATGTATTCACCACCAGAGGACATGTTCATCTTACTAACTCTGGAGTGGAATTAAATTGTACTGATTGCCATGCTGAAATTTCATGCGGTTCATGAGTGAACAACGAAGAAGGGTAGGTAGGCCGTGGGGATGCAAAGCATCTGAGAAAATGTATCGTCTGGCGCGATGTACACCAAACAATCGCGAATTCGATTTATATATACCTACACTGTGTACCGCAATGTTTCTTCGATGAAGCCGTATAAGGAAAGGGCGGCTTCTGCCACCTACCGACATGTAATTCCTTCCCAGCCAATTGAACAAGGCAAATGAAGAGTACGAAAACCAAAAAATAAAATAAAATAAAAAGACAAACACGAATCGCAGGCAGTGCATATATTACGCACAGAAATACTCATAAATCAGAGTCAATTCCGCCGACTGACAGATTGACAGCGCCTGTGACATTTTGTCTGATTTAGCTTTCGTGTTGTCTCGTTTTTCGTTCATTAATTCGATTCAAACATGTAAATTTGGGTTGAAAACTGCGGTCCCGTGTCTGCCGTTGCCGAAGACAAAAGGATATGCGCGACGAAGTCAATTATCGCCGGAATATTCCTGCGTAATTGTGCGTTCTAGTGAATGATAACAATTTAATAAGGATATTCGAGAATATTAATGATGCATTCTGACAATGGTAATTTGGAATGTCTTTCGGGTGCGATTAGATTTTTTAGGTACATATACATACCTACATTCGTTGTGGCTGCTTCGGTGGGAGGAGTTATTTGTTTTACATCGGATGACAGATTCAATTTATTTGGAAAACAAATTTCACGCGAATTTGGTGATAATAATCGTTTGTTCAAACTGACTGATGGAGGTTTAGCTTATTTTAGTTAGGCACATTTCAGGGGGAGTGTGCGTTCATTTATTATGGAATTAATCATGCACGGTGTGTGGTTGAAGTGTGCTCTACAAGCTACAACAGTAGCTGTATACAATGCTAAAAAGTTGGTGTGTTCGATGTCGATAAATTGCTATTATGTTTTATATAAAGGGTCCGCCAAATAACTTTTTTTTTTGAAAATGCTATAAAAAAAAAACTACTGAATATTTTCTCAAATTTCTTTTTTTATTTGAAAGTACAATCCGTCCGGTTAATAATGGAAAATAATTTCATTCAAATGGCTGCCTCGGCTGGCCATGCAGTAGCCTACACGATCGGTCCAATTTTTAAGCACATTGTGTGCAGCTGTATTTCACCAATGGCTTCACGAATATTGTCCTTTAAAGCGTCAATTATTGTCTCTGGCATGTCGGCGTAACACTTATCTTTTACGGCACCCCACAAATAATAGTCCAACGGTGTCAAATCGCAGCTCCGCGCTGGCCAAACGACATCAGCTCTGCGGCTGATAATGCGATCTTCAAAAACAGGGCGCAAAACATCGATTGTAGCTTCGGCTGTGTGGCACGTAGCGCCGGCGTCCTGTTGAAACCAAATGTTGCCAATATCCTCCTCTTCAATTTTTGTGAACAAAAATTCGTTCAACATGGCCCGATAACGATCGCCATTGACTGTAACGGCCACTCCTTGCTCATTTTCGAAGAAAAATGGCCCAATTATGCCTCTGATGGACCAAAATCCGCACCAAACAGTGACTCGTTTTGGGTATATCGGCTTTTCAATGTATGCGTGCGGGTTTTTTGTGCCCCAAATGCGACAATTTTGCTTGTTTACATACCCGCTGACGGTGCTTCTCTTCTTCCAAAATCCGTACGCAATTTTCGCACACATTCTGCAACATTACCATGATTTTGTAAAGTAATGTCGCAATATTTCCCAGCGTTGTTCAAGCGTATACACAAACATATTCGTTTAGCGGAAGGATAAAACTAATTATCTGTCAAATCAGACATGAGCTAAGTGTTACCATTCGCGAAATAAACACTAGTTGAGAAAAAAAAAACGTTAGATGGCGGACCCTTTACTTTCCCTGTATCTGTAGTAAAAGGATGTAGTGTGGCCAACATTTGAGGTAGATTTAATTTAATTTTTTCTTTGTCTCATTGGGCTATAATTCTGAACTTGTACTTGTGTGAAACGAAAAAGCGACAGAAAACCAGCATGAAGTGCACCGTCTTATTGTCTGGAATGCCGAATACCTGTGAAACGATAAAGCGACAGGAAACGGACGTGAATAGATACTACTTATAGTTCATTGGGCAACAATTCTGCACTCTGGTGAAATAAAGAAGCGACAGGAAAAAATGATCATTATGGCTCTATGGGAAGTAGATAATTCCAAACTCCGATGAAACGAACAATTTACAATTAACAGGCGTGAAAAAAAACTTCATACACCTCATTGGTCTGTAATTCCGAGCTCCTGTGAAACAAAAAAGCGACACTAAACGGACGTTAAGGGAAATTTCTTATGGCTCGCAGGGCTATTATTCCGAACCCCTGTGAGACGAAAAAGGCGATAGAAAATGGGTGTGACCTGAGACTTCTTATGCTTCGTTGCGTGCACTAATTAAAAGCTAGCAGTGTATCTACCAGTTTTTATAAAGATTTTGTTACACACAGCGACGAAACTATGCCCAAGAATTCTTATGTCATATAAATCCGGGCAACGTACATATCGTACATATCGTAACACATCCGTGCTATTTTGTAATTGGTTGAACAAACTTATACATGTATGTTGTATATGTACAAAATATGTCCTATAAAGTTAAGTAGGATCATAAAAGAATTCATATGCCATTTAAAAAAATCTACATACACCCTTTTATCGAAGAGTGAAAAAAGAATTGGATGTACAAAACTTAATATCAATAAATTAAACACTGCCTGACGTTTTGCTTTTTTTCCACGCAAATAAGTACAAATGCCTAAATAGGAACTTCTTTTCAGCACAAATTTAACGCGTTTGACAATTGGGAAGTTTTTAGCACGCATAAAAACCACAATTCCCAAAAATAAACATTAAGCCTGCAAATAAGAACATATTCCTAAATAGAAACTTCTTGTCAACGCAAATTAAACGCAATTCCCAATTGCGATGTTTTTGGCACGCATATTAGCCACAATACTCAATAAGAAACATTAACTACACAAATAAGACCAAATTCCTTATTGGACATTTTTTACTGTAGCCACTATTCCCAAATAGGAATTTGTTAGGTATCCATTTTGTAATTGTAAAAAAATTGCAAATGGAAAATAAGAAATTTTAAATTTACACTTTTGGTAGATATGGTGTAGTTAAATAGAGCAAAATGTTATATTATGTCTATATAGATATCGTGGATTTTTTTTACACTGAATTTATAATGCTTTTTATCAGCATTTAAAATAGCTTAAATAATTATAGGATAGATTTTTGATTAAATATATATTACTAGCGGGCCCGGCAAACGTTGTTTTGCCTGCTCGTACATTTTCATTGTTCGTCAATTGTTCTGCGGCCGTTTTATTATTTGAAATTTTATTTAAAGACGTGCACAGAAATTGTATTGCTTATAGATCTTAGATAATAATGTTCTTTCGTAAAATGCGAAAAATGAGAATAAATCGATTTTCTGGAATTTTCTTCATCATCGAGTTTCACCCCATAGAAGATTTTTTTTGTATGGGCGGTGACACATCCTTTATCCAATTTTTACCAATCTTACAGCAACGCTGCTAAGTCAATACCTAAGGTTATCTGTAAGTTTCAACTCAATTGATTCGGCGGTTTTCGAGATATTTTTTGTATGGGCGGTGCCACGCCTCTTTGTCCAATTTTTAACAATCTTCATAGCAATACTCCTGGGCCAATACCTAAGATTGTCTGTATGTTTCATCTCAATCGATTCGGCGGTTTTCGAGATATAAGATTTAGAATGTTTTTTTTGTATGGGCGGTGCCACGCCCCTTTGTCCAATATTGAGCAAACTTCACAGAAACCGTATATGGACCAATACCAAAGATGTGTGAAAGTTTGGTTAAAAACGGCAAATGCGTTAATTCGTGAATCGACGACAAACATTTTAGGGCTCAATTTTTATATATATAGATTTTGTCAGTTTTTTTCGAAGTACAATAGTAACATTCCAAGGCAAAATTATGTTCCCCATATAATTTCCAAAGTTGTTTTCTCTATTTAATATTTTATCCAGTCAGTATATTATTTTGGTATATAGATACAATAACAGAGATACCTACACAAAATCAATGACATACATAACATCACAAATTATATGGTATACATACACAATAACAGAATTAAATATTAATAAGGCATTTTTCCCAATTTGTGTTGACAAATGTTACTTAGGCACAATACTTGACACTTTGGGCTGAAATTGTGTGCTCAAAAATGGTATATAGGATTTGCGTCAAAAACAATTCCTACTTTGAGTTGCGCCACTTCCGAAACGAAAAGCAATCTGTTACTTCGTTGTTTCGAAACATAAGTTCCTAAATGGGATCACGAATTGACAACAGAACGTCATCAGGCCTAAAATGTGTATTCAAATGCTACTTGGGTTCTTATAGCTCGCTAGTCGCTGGGCTATATTATTCCGAACTCCTGTGAAACGAAAAAGCGACACTAAACAGGCGTTAAATGGAAATTCGTATATTTAACTCTTTAAGCTATAATTCGGTAGATACCTACTTCGATGAAACGAAAAAGCGGCAGGAAAGGGGTGTGAAGTGAAAAACTACTATTAAACATGTCAGAAGTTAATTTTACACATGCTGACGTCAATATAATCAGATCTTGTGTTAAGAACCAAGTCTAACGTCATATTGACGTCAGCATGTCAAAAATGTACCTACACTATTAATAGTAGTTAAACTTCTTAAGCTGTAATTTCGACCTCCAATAAGGACGATAAAATTACGGGAGGTTCAGGGTGCGTAGTAACGCCGTTTGGGTGGAATGAGTTTGGGGAGTTAGTATAGGTACAGCTAAGGTTATGTCTAAAACTTCCTGTCTAATCCTGTTGATAAAGGTACATTTTGAGTTTTTGTTACCTACACAATTAGTTGTCATTATAATTAATTAATTAATTAAAACAACACTCAACTCTGTTGTTTCCTATAGTGTCTGTTATGAACTACTTTAGCAGAGGTAAGAGAGACTGAGATTCCCATCTTCGACCTATTTACAGTAATTTGCCTACAAGCTAAATTTTACGCTCCCAAAAAGTTTAGGTGCGCTAGTATTGTTGCATAGAAATTCGTATTGACAAACGTCAAAAATCCTCTCCACCAACACATTCGCACCTAATCTTTTTACACGGATAGGAACTGATGTAGGAAAACAAAATGGCGGATTCCTGGCAAAAATTGAGGGGCCCAGCGGCAAGAGGATTCGGAGATGGGTATCTCAGTCTACCTTACCTCTGTACTTTAGCATGTGCAGGTACCTACACCAAAAACAAACGGAATGGTGATCGAAATACTAAGGCGCCAATAGTGTCATTATGACACTCTCAAACTAAACCTATACCTAAGGTATTTTGAGCGGCTACATGAAATTTGGTCACAATGAAAAATGGCCCCTAACTGAAAATGAAAAATCACCCCAAAAGTTTACGTGAAAGGCAACAACAACAGAAAATTGCGTAAAATTTTTCGATTTGGGGTCACAATTCATATTTTGGGGCCTTTTTCAATTTTTCAATTTGGGGTAAAATTTCATTATGAAATAATACCCCAAAAGAAGAAATGAAATAAGACCCCAAACGAAAAACGAAAACGTATGGTACCCCCTGCTTGGGTTTACTGTCAGATTTGGGGCCTTATTTCATCGCAGTGGGGCCTTATTTCATATTTGAAATTGGGGTATTATTTCATTATGAAAATCAGTCCCAATTTTGGGGTGATTTTTCATTCTTATAGTTTAGGGCCATTTTTCGTTGGGGCAAAATTTCATGTAGCCATTTTGAGCATGTGGAAGGAAAAGCGGACCGAAGACCAAACTAAAGATTTCGGCTCTACTAGCCCTGTTCAGATTGAAATGTTATGCGTTCCTATTGCGGGAAATGTGTGTATGCACCTGAAAACACTATTCTAATCTTATACCCTGTCACTGACCTGATGCACACTCTTATGCCAGTTATTCAAACGGTTACTCCTCAACCACCCTTAGATATATTATATGTCTTTTTATATAATCATACCTTTATTCTGATATGGGCTCGAAGGCCCATAACCTACTTACGTTATCACCAACAAGCATTTGCAATTACCATGCATTCATCGAGATAAACATCTACACACAAAATAATATGGTTTCCTCGTGCACGCAATTTCACACGCCCGACAATTAATTAACTCATTAACTGCCAACTGGTCCCTATATCGCAATACCTAACCTTGTTCAAGCCACTCACACCCATTAATTCTGCCTATTTGCGAGAATTACTCCACCTAATTCCGAACATGTATATGGAAATCTGCTTCAGATTCGCTCTATCGCACCTCCACTTCATTTGGCGGTGCCCATCAACTAATACCAACGAACTCCCATCAAAGTGCTCCGGCGAACAATGAAATCAAACGAACAGCAGAACAAAACAAGGACCAACAAAAAAAAAAAAATATGCGCACGGAATTAGTTTTTGCCAGTTTCGCCGACTAACACTTCTATCGTTTCTCCACAAGGATGGGAAAAACCTTTTTATGATTAACGGTAATTATTTGAAGATGTTCTCACAAAAGAGCAGGAAACTCCAAACACGCTTTTTCCATTACCTTTAACACAATGCGGTACTTCCGGTGTGAAGGTGGCTACATACAATGATTTTGCCAATTTTTTGTCTTTCGTTGTTTTTTTTCACAATCACCCATTGCAAGGATTTTTAACCCCACCATCATCCATATGCCACCCTAATCACACATGCACGTTATATATATATTTTTTTTTATTCTGCAGGATTGCCAAGTCGCACTCACTCACGTCATGTGTCTTGTTTCCCAAAAAAAATTCCTCGTTCTTGTCGACAGCAGCATCGACACACTCGCCTAACTGAAGGGAAAAATTGTGTAAAAAGACTGAAATTGCTAACCAAAGTTCAAAACCTTATATTGGTCAATAAAATTTCCGAAAGTTCCTTTCTCCTGTTCACTTGGGTTAAAGTGCTTTAACGTTTTTCCATCGTAGCATTGTTAGGTTTCCCACCCATGCCGCCCGCCGTCGCCCGCCACCCAGCTTTGGCAAGCCCATCCGCTATTCGATTTTCGATTTTATCGCTTGCTTTGGTTGGGTCCTGTTGTTCTTAGCTGTTTTTGTTTGTGTTGTGATGCCATGTTGTTTGCTGAAAAAAAAAAAACAGAACAAAAATACGTTCGACAACACGCAAAACACTGACCAAGTAAACCAATCATCCACTTACAAAACCAATGCAGGATTCTTCACCCCTTATATGCAAGCTATGGTCGGGTGGTTGTCCTTATAAAAGAAAACAAGTAAAAATGAAAACAAAGTGTGACTGTAAATTTATGAATTCGATTTGCAGAGTGGTTTTGGTATTTTTGGGCTTTCTTGTGGGTGAGGCATGAGTCTTTCCCCTGCTTTGCTATGTGTGAAATTTAGAATAGAATGTTTCCCAATTTTTTCTATTTTTTTTTTTATTTAATGGGCGTCCGTTGTAGGGGACCGACAGAGATAGACAATATCGTGAGAGCATTTCTATGTCATATAAAAAATGTATTAAGCCGCAATGTGAATTGGCAAAGTTTAAGTATTTTCTCGTACGAAGGTTAAAACTAGCAGCTTTCGGTTAAATTCGAGATTAAGTATGGGGTATGTATGCCGTATGCATGCAATATCCGGATGCTATTTGGGTGGGAAATAGTTATAGTCTGATGTTTGGCAGAATACGTATTGAATGTTGCAATAGACTTATGAACTATTTCGTAGAATTAAGTAGATACTTTAGTAGCAAAAGGGGTAGGTATACCTACTATGTACAATGTACATGTAGGGATATGTGGCGGTTTTGAAAAACTCAAGTTGGAGTGAGTTTCTTGAAATGGAGAAAAATGAGCATGAATACTTAAAGAATATGGCTGAGCGGTTTCCGATCTCACATCCGATCTCAGCGACCTCTAACAATTCAAGTTAAGGTAACTATACTGGACCATTAGTTATAAATATACATATATAGTTACTTATATAAATGCCAATGACATGTGGTGATCGTTATTATCCTTGGAACATCCCTTAGCGCTTTGCTTAAAAATAGATTTTTTTCCTTGATCTAGTTTGGCCATGTCCTTCTGGATTACAGTTCGTCAGCCTTCTAGAGACCGATATACATCCTGGTTACTCCACCAGTAGACCAAAAAAGATTTCACTTTAAAAACAAAAAACATAAAAAATAAATAAATATACAATATTCAAATAAAGGTTAGATTAGGTTAGGTTAGATACTAGGGTATAGGATGTGAGTTCATCAGAGTAGACTAGACACCATATTGGGCTCATCGTCATTCCTGGGGAACTTTCACCTTCACGGTCAAAATCTAAACCAATTCGCCTTAACACTTCATTTTCCTACAGATATTAAGAAATTGTATCAATTTTGTTTGAGAGGCTAACCTTCTGCGAATTGTAGAAGAAGTACCTTCCAAGGTTATTCTGTGACATGTAGGTCCTCGCAATACCTACCTGTGCGTGTCTGTATCTGTTAAACATAATTTCCTAGAGACAGAGAGTATCCCTATCGCCATTCGTAACTTTAGCCGTTTTTTATTATCAGCTATGATCCAGATCATCGATTTACATCCTTACTTACTTAAGGTGGCGCTACAGTCCGGGGTGGACCTGGGCCTCAACCAACAAGCGTCTCTAGCCAGCACGATCTTTGGCCAGCTGCCTCCAGTTTCGCACGCTAAGTTGGTTGAGGTCCCCTTCCACTTGCGTGCGCCACCTGAGTCGCGGTCTTCCTCTACTGCGCCGCCCGCCGTCCCTCGGGTGTTGATTCGAAGATCTTCCGGGCCGGAGCATTCACGTCCATTCGCTCTACATGACCCAGCCACCGCAGTCGTTGGACCTTCACTCTTCTGGCTAGGTCGATGTCGCTGTACAGCCCGTACAATTCGTCGTTGTATCTCCTCCTCCATTCACCGTCTATGCAGACGGGACCGAAAATTACTCGAAGAATTTTCCTCTCCAAGCAGCCACACTGAACCAAAAAGGTACGTAGATTCAAACAAAAAATTCATTGAGACAATGAATAATTAATTAATATTTGTCCAATGAACGCGTTAATTGTGACAACGAATACGAGTTTATTAATTTAATTAACGTTTATGGATTTAATAAACGTTAATAAATTCTATTAACAGTGTTTATAAAAAAAATATTAATAACCCATTAATTATAGCAATGAACAAGTTTATAAAATTAATAAACTCCATTTATTGATTTAATTAACGAGTTAATAGTAACTATGAAGACTTGGTCATTAATTTAATAAATGCTTTTATTAAAAATAATAAACAGGTTTATTGAATTAATAAACCTTATTAATTGAATCAATGAATGAGTTAATAGTGACAGTGAACAGTAGTTTATTAATTTAATAAATACGTTTATTAAAAATAATAAACAGGTTTATTAAATTAATAAACCTTATTAATTGAATCAATGAATGAGTTAATAGTGACAGTGAGCAGTAGTTTATTAATTTAATAAACAGGTTTATTAATTTAATAAATACGTTTATTAAAAATTATAAACAGGTTTATTAATTAAATAAATACGTTTATTAAAAATAATAAACAGGTTAATTAATTTAATAAATACGTTTATTAAAAATAATAAACAGGTTTATTAATTTAATAAATACGTTCGTTAAAAATAATAAACAGGTTTATTAATTTAATAAATACGTTTATTAATTTAATAAATACGTTTATTAAAAATAATAAACAGGTTTATTAAATTGATAAACCTTATTAATTGGATCAATGAATGAGTTAATAGTGACAGTGAACAGTAGTTTATTAATTTAATAAACAGGTTTATTAATTTAATAAACAGGTTTATTAATTTAATAAATACGTTTATTAAAAATAATAAACAGGTTTATTAAATTAATAAACCTTATTAATTGAATCAATGAATGAGTTAATAGTGACAGTGAACAGTAGTTTATTAATTTAATAAACAGGTTTATTAATTTAATAAATACGTTTATTAAAAATAATAAACAGGTTTATTAAATTAATAAACCTTATTAATTGAATCAATGAATGAGTTAATAGTGACAGTGAACAGTAGTTTATTAATTTAATAAACAGGTTTATTAATTTAATAAACACGTTTATTAAAAATAATCTGGGTGATCACAGAATCCATCGTATTCGGAATTTTGCTACGAACCCCGAAAGAACTATCGCAGAATCCATCGTAGTGGAAATTTTTTCGGAAAAAAATTTCACTACAACGGATTCTGTGATAGTTCGAAAGAACTATAGTTCCACTACGATGGATTCTGCGATAGTTCTTTCGGGGTTCGTAGCAAAATTCCGAATACGACGGATTCTGTGATCACCCAGAATAAACCTGTCCATCAAATCAACGAACAAGTTATTTTGAATAAATTTAAAATGTAAAATTTCTTATAGCCTTATTTTTCTGCCAATGAATTTTTAATTTCCGGACCAGAAATTAAAAATTTGATTAACAAAAAAGCAAAACAAGGAAATGATGCTTTCTAAATTTAGTTGGTCTTGTTGCTCGAACTCTGTAAAAATACGAAAAAGATGAAAAAATGAATGTGTGAAAATTATTTTTTACAAACCTATTAACAATTTGCATGTTATTAATTCTCTTGGTTTTTTTGCTGAAATTTGAATGGTGAAATTAAAAAACATCTTTAAATAATTCATTTTTACATTTTTATTTTATAAATAAGATGAGCCCAGGAAAATGGAATTACAATAATCTTTAATCTGTTTATTATAAGATCTCATTCAGTAACACATGAGTCTTGGCACATATTTCTTTTTTATTTCTTTTAAAATATTGGGTCTCTATAAAGCCCCAAAACGAGGAACAAGCGATTGGGTACTGGAGATTAAACAAATAAAAAATTTTGAAGCAGATATCCACTGCTCGGATGAAACTTTTAAATATAAATTTAACCCCATCAAAATACACAAAAATGTCTGAAAAGTTCAGAATTGAATCACCGTGTACAATTATAAATGGCTGAACATTCTCAGCCATTTTATTAAGAAAAGCAATATGTTCCTCTATTGCTTGAATTGTCTTGCCCACCCAAATGAAAGAATTCTGCGAGTCTTTGATGGTATATCTGGTAACATGTTTATGTCCCTCTTTGTCCTTTTTGAAAACTTTTTGGAAAGGTACAAAGTATCCATGTAGAGCCCAAAGCAATGCTGCATCTTTGCAATCTGAAAATAAGCCAAACAATAAACTTAGAACTTTGAAATGTTCCATGCTGGTTGGGTTGTGAAGACAATGTAATATTTAGAAGGAATTTTTAAATTTTGACTTCCCCTGCCCCTTTAAGGGAGGCTTTTTCATAACACATGAACCATTAGCCATATTAACTTGAGGCTTTGTATGTCAATAGATACCTAAGTCAAAACTATTACATACCTAATAAATTTTTAAAATTCGTCCTATAAGGGTTGAAAAAAGCGGGTGCAAACTTTTCTATATATAAATCTATGTAGGTCAACTCAAGAAATCCTTTTAATTCTAAGGCAATACTTCACCGAGTATTTTGAGCTACCTAACATTCATCTTTCTGGTCCATCCAGAGGGTGAGATATAATAAATTGAAAATAGATCTTATTTGGCCAAATGCAAACAAAAATTTTTATCTCGATCTCGACTGCAGTTGTGCTTAGGAGGGGTAGTTTTGGTTTGCTTTCTATAAATAGAATTGTCACTCGGACGACTGGAATTCAGAATGTATATATACGAGTACGTATTTTACATGTACGACGTAGTTGAATTTGATGTAGGGTATGGTTTATCATGGAAGGGTCTTAGAGTAAGCCATGTTTGTGTAGTTTACACTCAAATAATACAATACATAACTACAAACATGGCTTACACTAAGCCCCTTCCAGGAAAAACTTTAAAAATAGATTGGTTAATTTTTACTTTTTTGCCTTTTAGTGCAGTAGGTATACTTATAAAAACGTTTTATTAGTTTTTTAAACTATAATTTTTTTTAGTGTATATTTATGTTTACCAATTACTTGAAAAGGTAAAAATAATAATAATAGTAATGTATATATTAAGAACATATAAAAAAGAACATACTTTCAGATGGATTTGTTGATTCTATTTTCTTTAGGATCTCTCGTATACTTTTTTCCTTGACATGGTTTTCAGTAGAGAGAAATCTCAGCAGTTTTTCCACCAGTTGTCCCCACTTGTTCAAAAATGAACCGGAATTTTGATAAAGTTGACTGAAGTCTATATCAATCTAAGGAATTTAAAATTCTTAATATTTTTCGAACTGAGTGAAGCTGATTAAACGTTTTTACTTACCAAGCGATGGCCAGTTGGAAGCTTATACTGGGGCCATTTAGTAAAAATTTCAGAGGTGGAAGAAGCGTTTTTTATTTGTAGGAGTCTGTGATTTATACATGCTTTCCAGCAACGGTCAAATTCCTCCAATGACAAGTTATCATACTTCAATGCCCGATATGTATGTTCTGCATCTTCTTCTGCAACTAAAGACAACAAAAATCATTCCAAAAAAAGCTAAATTATTGTCTTAAAGGGTTGGGGTTGAAAGACTGTATGGTCAAAAGTCTGTTTTCAAAATACTGTATTTCAAAATACTGTATTTCAAAATTCTGTATGAACAAAATTCTGTATGAACAAAACTCTGTATTTCAAAATTCTGTATTTCAAAATTCTGTATTTTAAAAAAATGGTTTTGATAATGTAAAAAAGTGCGCACTTTTTTACATTATTAAAACCATTTTTTTTAAATATAGAATTCTCGTAAATACATTTTTTTTATATTTTACTGTCTCCGTGAATGTCAGCATAGATTTATGAAAACAAATTGCGACGAATACCTTTTGAATTTGCTACTATACAATCAAAGCTTTACCTTTAGCAGTTGCCTTAGTAAAAAAAAAAACAGAATTTTACTACTGAGCTCCAAATCAATATTTTTGTTTATTTGCATCAATTTAGAATTTATTGTTGTCTTTATGTGTACTGTTCCTGTTCATATTATTTCATTATTAAGTTTACTTTAGACAAGGCGCGCACCGAACTGGTGAGGCAGTGGCGGGCGTAGCGCTGGCATAGGAATGGTGTGGCGATTGAATGGCGCAAAGTGGTATGAAAGTGATTTAAGAGCAAACAACGAATTCACCAGTCTTTAAAATGTCGTATTTGTTAATTGGTCTTAATTATCTTGGTCACCACGCAACCACCACACCACGCCAATGTGCCAATGTGCCACTGTCTTCTGTCTATTTTACATATTTTATTTCTCAATAAATTTTAAAAATTATTTCAAAGCTTGCTTTTCGTTACGCAAACACTTTTTCAAAATATGGAATTGGAGCATAAACAGCATTTCGATAAACAGAATTTTGCATTTACAGCATTTTGGATATACAGCATTTTGAAATACAGAATTCTGAAATACAGAATATTGTTCATACAGTATTTTCAAAAAATAAATATGCAGAATTTTGTCGATACAGAATTTTGAAATGCAGAATTATGACCCGCTCCCTGTCTTAAATTATTTCTTTTGTCAAATAGAAATTGATTAAAATAAATAAACAATTCAAACATTTTTTTTTAATAAAAATGAATAGAAAACTTAGGAAAATTTTAAGTTAGCATATAAACCGATATCATCAATACTATCGATTTTTTTTGGGTCGATTTCTTTTTTACACCGATATTTTCGTCTTGATAATAAAATATCGATGTATCGATGCGGTTTTGGATTATCGCGCAACACTAAAGGATAAATGTTTTCACTTATTTAAAAAAGTGTTGAACCACGAGAAATATCAACGAACTTTAATAAAAACTTCAGTGCTTAATATCAAGGCAAGAAGAAAAATAATAAAAAAAAGGTTGAAAGCGCTTACTCTCTAACCAAGATGCAAATAAGATATATTATGTATATATATTTTTTATTTATATAAATTAATTTAAATCAAAAGGATAACTTCTGCTTAATTAAACAGTATTTGAAAAATATGATTTCTTCTCTCTTCTATACAAAATTGTAATCAACTTTTTTTTTTTTTAAATAAGTGAAAACATTTGTGCACTTTTCATATATTTTATAGTCGAGTATAAGTTTCGGATATCAATTATTTTGGTTGTATGCTTAAGCAGGTTCCAACCCAAAATGTTTCGAAGAAAGTAGAGTTGCTCTTATTTTCCTTAACTAAATAAAAAAATAACGCAAATAAGAACGTACCTATATCAGAGCTCGGTGTTTCTGGAGTTTTATTTTTTGCTGCGCTTGTTGAAGGGGATGAAGTAGTACTTGCCTCCATTGTATTCATTTTGGAAGAGGATTTAATGTTGCAATACTTGTTGTAAATTTTGCCTCTTTTACCTGTTCGATAATATTCCTACAAAAGTTTAGAAATTGCAAATTATTTTCATTCCAGCTTAAAATGTGGATATAGGTAGTGTTTACCAGTTTTTCAGTCGGGAATCTTTCTGCAATCTCCGTTTCAATTTTGTAACTTGAATGTAAATCCAAATGAATTTTGTTCTGATCAAAATAACTGGCTATTGTATCAATAAGTTGTTTCCTTTGGTGTTCTTGAAATTTGTTTGACTTATCGTAGTCTTCAGCTAATGCCAAAGTTTTGGGGTTGCTGTTCAAAATTTCTCCTAAAGATATTGAATTCTGCGGATTTGGTGATTTGGATGATCTTGGCGTGCTTGGAGAATTTATAACGTTTTGTCGTGATACGTACGGGGAGGATGCTCTAGATGAACATTGGGAGCTGGCAATCGGCCTAAATCCTGCATTGGAGAACATTAATAGGGGCTTTCCAATCGAGTGTCGCCACTCTCTTAATTTGGCTTCAAACATAATCAATGTTCGGTATGTAAATGGTCTTAGAACTCGTTCTAGGTGGTGACACTCAATATTTTTCAATACGTCAATATCTATGCCCTCCTCTGAAAGAGAATGTTGAAATACAATTTCTTAACCCTTAGCCCATCAGATGGCATGAACAAATTTATGAATTATGAATGAACTAATTTATAGCAACATTTTTAGTTTCGTTTAGCAGTGGGATGTAATTAAGCAAAAAATCTCAAAAACAAGAGCTTGCATTTGTCTTTTGGTTTAGTTTAAAAAAAAGGGCCTTGAAGATCATTTAATTTATATCATTTAACACGTGATTAGACAAATGTTTGGCATACCAAAAACTAACAACTATCATAGAGTTTTTGTATGGAAAAGTTTAACTAATTCAAGCTTAAGCCCAGTATCCTGCCCAGTATCCTGCTCGCGAGGCAGTTTAGCAAAGCAGTATTTATTTTGGCTATTTTGTGGTATTTTCGTGAATAAAATTAAAAATTTAAAATTTTGTAGTACCAAACCCATTTCGACTTATGTTTTTTTGTGCGAAATGAATATACCAATGTCATAACGTATTTGGTACTACAAAATTTTTAAATAAAAGGATATACTCTCAACAGGATATACTTTCTTTTAGAGCATTCTTCAATGAACTAAGAGATACCACAAATTTAGAGCAGATATTTTGCGTGGCCCATCTATATAAAATTAAGAATTAAGCGTGCGGAACAGGATACTGCTTCGTTGAATTTTATCTCTGTAGGCATTTAGATCAAATAATTTCTGAAATATTATTTATCTCTTCCTGCTCAGAAACTTTTTTTTTTTAAGAAACCCACTAAATTTCTATAAATGAATCATAATTTTTATATTGTGAAATAAAATGGAAATGAAGTATGTACAAAAAATGTTAACTTACTTTTAAATTGATCCAATAATTCTAACTGGTCCCAATTTTTCAATAAATTTGTCAGCTCATCATGTGGGTCTATATTTACAATAGTCGTTGTTTGGTAGTTTGTTAAAATATTTTCCAATTCTATGTCTGACATTATTTCCATTTCTACTGATTTAGATATAATAATGCCTTCCCCATCTGCATCCTCCACTTCACCAACGTCCACAATCTTCAGCGGCGGCGGCGTTGCCATTGGCAAGGATTGAAACTACTGCAGTGTTTAATAAACTACGTTAAATATAAAGGTTTCACTAGTTGTTATATTTAGTTTTGTATCAAAGTTGGGTTATTAATTACGAATATTGAAAACCATAATTATTTTACACTTTTAAACCTTATACTAATTTCAATAATATATTATTTTGACAATTATTTTATGTTTTTGTAAGTGTATAACTATCTAAATGAAAGATTAATTAATAATGAAAGAGCTTTTCTCCTAAATGCTTGATGATACACATGACGAATTTTTGTCTTGTCTTTCTTGGTATTTTTACATATGTTATTTCGTTTTTATTTTAATGTAGATAATATGACAGCAAAATTCGTCTTTTGCATAATTGTGTTTGTTTGGCAATTCTTAATTCTTGAGTCTAATTAAACCCTAAACTTTGTTTGCACAAATTGCAATAATCCTGTATACATAGTTACTAACAATTTAATAAATTTTGTTGGTGTTACCCTATATTTGTAACCTGACCCTATCTTGTAAACTCACCCTACTTTTATTTGACATATAATAAACTTACTCTTTCGTACTACCTACTTCATTAAAGACGCGTTTTATCTAATAAATTTAAAGAGAAATAATGACTCGTCGATTAAAGCTAAATTTTTATATCTGATAATTTGAAACAAAATATTCCTTAACTCTTAGTACCGTTTTACCTTCAGCAGTTTTTATTAACGTCATTGGTGGTCCAACAATGTCTTTTAAAGATATAATTGAAAATCCACCTAACTGCTTTTCGTCGATTTCAAAAGATAATATATGCGGATTGTATTGAATTCTGTTAATCTTTTGGCAAAACAAATAAACCTTTTCTTTTTTTAAGAGAATAATGTCTATTATAACGTACAGTTCTATGTCCGATTTAAACTGGGCTATATAAAATTGTGTTTGGTATTTATAACCTTGGATCTCAGTTTTAGAATAAAACTCTATGTCCGTGATAGGTACTTTTAGAATTTCTGATACTAGATTTGTAAAATTACTTTCTTTTTTATTTGTTTCATAAAAGCAAAAGTAGCTGTGATTTAAGTGATTTAGGGTATTAAATAACTTAAATGCAGCTTTTAGCTGATGTTTTTTTGCTAAAGTCAAACAAATATTTTTACGGGACGTGATGGCATGAGAATAAAGCTTAAATTCTTTATGCTTAGCTTCAAATTTAAAACACCAAAAGTTCCGAATAGGTCCCGATTGTTTCATAACAGATGGATAATGAGTCAAATTATGATGTTTTGGTTTTAGCGTGTCATTGAAAAGACGAACATAATCGTTGTTGTGAATTTCAATTTTCATTTTCAACATAGAGATGATGTCATCGGAAATTTCAAAAGAAAGCAGCAAATCAATTGTTTCAATTAAATTGAGAAGAAATTTCCATACCTCGTCATCCTGTGGAACTAAATCTCCAACCATTATCTGAATGAAAGATATAAATGTCATCATTTCTCTCGCTGTCATTTTTAAATGTTTGCTTTTTAAATGATTAATTTTTATTTCACCCGACATGTTATCAATCTCTAATGGGCCGTATTGAAAAGTTTGTTTTCTTAAATTTAGGGTTTCCAAAGTAAAATAAGAAGTTGTATGGATGAAATAGTTAATAATATGGCAAACATCGTAATGACAAACCCCTTCGAATAAGTCATGCATAAGATCAACGCAATGGTTTTCTACAACATGAAACGATGGTATTTCATTTAGTTGCGAATAATTTTGTATGCCACTTTCAGAAGAATTATTTAGAAAAACATCTCTTTCATAGTTAGAACGATTTCTTAATAAATCGTGTCGTTCAACGGATAACGTCTGCGCTTCAGATCTTTTAACTTTACAAAACCTACAATAGGAATTAGCTGAAAATGATCTATTGAAATCTAAAATTGTATTCAACCCCAAATTATCTCCTAACACAATCCCCAAAACGAAATAAACTTTTTTT
Organism: Cheilosia scutellata; assembly: GCA_955612985.1. Classification (NCBI taxonomy): domain Eukaryota; kingdom Metazoa; phylum Arthropoda; class Insecta; order Diptera; family Syrphidae; genus Cheilosia; species Cheilosia scutellata. The sequence goes on along the minus strand of OY015312.1, from coordinate 53,377,321 downwards.
CTACCCTGTCCGTTAAAGTTAATATCAAGGCCATCAACTTCAAGACTTTTAAGTTCTTGTATCAAAGCTTGAAAACATTTTTCGTTTCCAAACGACTTCAAATCCCTTGATTTAATGATTCCTGCTAAAAAAATATTATCTAGCTTTGATTCTTTCCACGGGAGGCAGGGAAAAGTATAGTAAATGTTACATATTGAGTGAACTCCGGCATGAGAACTTAATGGATTATTTATTTCGAAGTCATCGGTGTATAGAAAATATGGTATAAGTATTTTTCCCGGATACAAATTACTTTTTTGCTTCCAAAGGTCACCCTGAATAAAACTTGACATTTTGTTTTCTTTACTTAAGGCTTGCATGTGAAGAATAGTTTTATTCAATATGTCACCGCTCTCAAAAAATTTTTGGAATTGGAACTTTAATGGCATTAAAACACCTTTAGTGCTTTTTTCGTCATATGCTAGGTTCCCGTTATTAAAAACTGCGTCGATTTGTTTGTTTACTGAAAATTCGTGTAAGCGTCCTAAAAACTCATTTTTTTCTAGCCAGTCAAATAACTTGTACTCAGTATTGCAATAATAAAATGGGTCACGACACTTTGATATTAGACTCAAAAATTCGTTATGGGCTTCTATGTTTTTGTTTGCAAGGTGTTTATTTGAAAATGATTTAAACAATTCAACCATCGGATTTAAAATAAAATTTCGTATACCCTCTTGAATCTCTATAATATTTTTCCTTGAGAAACTATTTTTATCATGCAATTTTAAAACAAACCCAATAGCCGATGTAAAGAGTTCATTAAGACTGTCTTCAACATTGAATTCCTTAACTTCTGGAATTTTACTTTCGAATGCTTCTGAGTATTTTTGCAAACTATCAAATGTATCATCATTTTCGAAAAAAATATTCTGGGTCATATTGCCTTGATTAGAGCTACTAGCGACACTTACAGGTTGTGTTGAAATCTGAACGTGTTTTCTAGTTAAATGTTTTTTAAAACTTCCTAAATTTTGAAAGGATTGCATGCAACTATTTTCCATACATCTAAAAGTGCTATATGTACTTAGATCATGTATTTTTTTTAAATGTTCTATAAATGGGTTCACGGACCCTATATTTTCTTTACATATGAAACAAATCATGTTATAATATTAACTTAACTTAACTTTAAATAATAACTTATGAAACTACAGACGGAGCAGACGAAATAGTAAATGAGACAATAATCCTAAAAAGAAAAAAAAAATAAAAATTAATTGCAGCGCTATTGCTTTGAGATAAAATTGTAAAGCTAATACCAGACAATATGTGTATACACTCTATTGGATACTGGATACTGCGCAGCTTTCGGTTGTATTTTTGTGCGATCCTAGGCTGCACTTGAAATGCGACTGGAACTAAGTTTTTTGTTGAGTGGAACCGCACCGCTAAGACTAGCGCAATTTACATTTTACAATCTGTGCCATTCTGCACTGCACATAAAATGCAATTTGTTGTTGCATTCCTGAGATGACACTGAATTCGTGCACAGAACGCAATACTAATGAGTAAGAGAGAATTGACGCAATTTCTTTTTCAGTCATTAACTCACCTGCAAAGTTCGTTTGTATTTCACGTGAGCAACACTATTGGATTCAGCGCATCAAGAGCCATCCCGCATAGAGATAGTTCTAACTCTGGAACTACCACTAATGGTGGCCAATAGAGGTCAGTAATTATTTTTTAAAACAGTTACTGCACTCACTGCTTGAAAAGTAAAACAAATGAATCAGGAGATATTCGATTACTAAGTGAGTATTGCACCCATTGAAAATAAAACATTAGTGCAGTGCACTCATAACAAACGGGTATTCATAAACGAGTACTCATAAACATAGTGTACACTGCGCTGAATATACTGAGTAAATGAATGAGAATGTCTTAACAAGGCATTGGAGGAGAGATAATGGTGAGTTAAAGAGGGAAGAGGCTATGTTTCTATATGAATGTAACGGGTGACCCATCTTTTATAGCTATACAAGCCCCAAAAATATTTTTGTTTTGTTTTGTTACATAAAATATGGCGCACCCTGTAACATCAATTATTTCCATTTTGTAATAAAACCCTAAAACTTTCCTAGCAAAGAACAAATTTTTATAAAGCTGCACTCAATAGAATCTAGAAACCAATTAACCATTGCATCTGTTTTATTCAGTGCACTCACTGTGTTATTAATAGTTATTATTGATCTTGTTTTGTTGAATTCAAGCACCCATGCAAGGCAAAGAAAGCAAACAGTGAACTCATTTTGGTATCAAGTGATCTCTATTGTGGAGTATTTGAGCTTTGCATTTTGGTACTCATTTTTAAGGTACTCTTGTTTGTAGAATTCCTGTGAATAGAATACACTGAACTACTGTACTCGTTTAAAGAAAGCATATGAATGTATTCATGCAAAACTCTAGTGGCCAAACCAATCTTTTCTCCAACAAGTAAGGCGCTTGCGTGGCAACTAGAGGACTTGTTGGCTTTCGTCTTCTGTTTCACTTTCGAGTAAATACGATGCCAAAATAACCGCAAAACATTTTATATTCAACTTTGTTAAATTTAGAACCTGACCGAATCCAAGCATTTATATAATAGGTACATAAATTGTCTGAATATATTAGCTAAACATCTAACTTCTACATATATAATGCGTCACACAGAAAGAAAACTTACGAACAATTTAGGAACGTTGCTATTGCGGTGAAATTTAATTATTTTTACCAGTCCCTATCGTTATCGATTAGGCTTTTCAAATGTTTATCTGAGATTTCAGATTTCTAATACGAAATAGAACGAACAAAGAATATTTAAATAAGAAATATTGGATATACAGCGCATCTAGAGCTATCCCGCATAGAGGTAGTTCCAACTCTGGAACTACCACTAATTTAGGCCAAGCCAATCTTTTCTCCAACAAGTACCTACGGCGCTTGCGTGGCAACTAGATGACTAGTTGGCTTTCGTTTTCCATTTCACTTTCGAGTAAATACGCTGCCAAAATAACCGCAACACATTGTATATTCAACTTTGTTAAATTTAGAACCTGACCGAATCCAAGCATTTATATAATAGGTACATAAATTGTCTGAATATATTAGCTAAACATCTAACTTCTACATATATAATGCGTCACACAGAAAGAAAACTTACGAAAAATTTAGGAACGTTGCTATTGCGGTGAAATTTAATTATTTTTACCAGTCCCTATCGTTATCGATTAGGCTTTTCAAATGCTTATCTGAGATTTCAGATTTCTGATACGAAATAGAACGAACAAAGAATATTTAAATAAGAAATATTGGATATACAGCGCATCTAGAGCTATCCCGCATAGAGGTAGTTCCAACTCTGGAACTACCACTAATTTAGGCCAAGCCAATCTTTTCTCCAACAAGTACCTACGGCGCTTGCGTGGCAACTAGATGACTAGTTGGCTTTCGTTTTCCATTTCACTTTCGAGTAAATACGCTGCCAAAATAACCGCAACACATTGTATATTCAACTTTGTTAAATTTAGAACCTGACCGAATCCAAGCATTTATATAATAGGTACATAAATTGTCTGAATATATTAGCTAAACATCTAACTTCTACATTATATAATGCGTCACACAGAAAGAAAACTTACGAAAAATTTAGGAACGTTGCTATTGCGGTGAAATTTAATTATTTTTACCAGTCCCTATCGTTATCGATTAGGCTTTTCAAATGTTTATCTGAGATTTCAGATTTCTGATACGAAATAGAACGAACAAAGAATATTTAAATAAGAAATATTGGATATACAGCGCATCTAGAGCTATCCCGCATAGAGGTAGTTCCAACTCTGGAACTACCACTAATGGTGGCCAAGCCAATCTTTTCTCCAACAAGTACGGCGCTTGCGTGGCAACTAGACGACTTGTTGGCTTTCGTCTTCCGTTTCACTTTCGAGTAGGTATATACGCTGCCAAAATAACCGCAACATATTTTATATTCAACTTTGTTAAATTTAGAACCTGACCGAATCCAAGCATTTATATAATAGGTACATAAAGTATAGGTACATAAATTGAATGAATATATTAGCTAAACTTCTACCTTCTACATAATATAATGCGTCACACAGAAAGAAAACTTACGAAAAATTCAGGAACGTTGCTATTGCGGCGAAATTTAATTATTTATTCCAGTCAAATGTTCCTTTTTTAAATTTTTATCTCAGATTTCAGTCTTCTGATACGAAATACCTATAACGAACAAAGAATATTCTAATAAGAAGCGTCATTATAATGCGTCACATAGAAAGAAAACTTACCAAAGTTTAGGAACGTTGCTATTGCGGCGAAATTGAATTATTTTTCCAGTTAAATGTTCCTTTTTAAATTTTTATCTGAGATTTCAGATTTCTGATACGAAATATAACGAACAAAGAATATTTTAATAAGAAAGAACACCCGCACTCCACAGACAACATTTTAAATTTGACGAACGCTAGTGAACGTTTTGCAGACGCCGGCTACTTCATTTAACGAAAGATATTCTTTCGTTTTGTAAAACAACAAGTGTTCCCACTTTATTCGCCAATTTCTAGTCAAATTTTGTTTTAACTTTGGAATTTTCATGTCTGTCTGTCTGTCTTTCGAATATTTTGGGATAGGTATATATTCAATTTATTTCGAAATGTCACCTCAATTGAAGATTTGTTAGACGTTTTTTAATCCATTGACATCGTAGCCATCCCTTGATGGAATTTGTTACTTTATGTCTTGATAGAAAGAAGACAAACTATATTTTGGGATATGTACTATATTTATTCCGAAATGTCACCAGGAAGCCGTAAAATCGCAATTTTTCAAGCAAAAAAAAAAGTCACTCAAATTTTGAATATTTTAGGTATTCTGCCTGTCTGTCTGTCATGTCTGTCATGTCTGTCATGTCTGTCATGTCTGTCATGTCTGTCATGTCTGTCATGTCTGTCCGTCATGTCTGTCATGTCTTTCATGTCTGTCTGTCTGTCATGTCTGTCTGTCATGTCTGTCTGTCATGTCTGTCTGTCATGTCTGTCTGTCTGTCTGTCATGTCTGTTTCGATCTGTATTTTGGGATATATGTATACTATAATTATTTCGAAATGTCACCTCAATTGAAGATTTCTTAGACGTTTTTTAATCCATTGACATGGTAGCCATCCCTTGATGGAATTTGTTGCTTTATGTCTTGATAGAAAGAAGACGAACCATATTTTGGGATATACACTATATTTATTTCGAAATATCACCAGAAAGCCCTAAAATATTAAAAATTTAAGTGATTTTTTTTTCGCTTGGAAAAATTGCGATTTTAGGGCTTTATGGTGACATTTCGAAATAAATATAGTGTATATCCCAAAATATGGTTCGTCTTCTTTCTATCAAGACATAAAGCAACAAATTCCATCAAGGGATGGCTACGATGACAATGGATTAAAAAACGTCTAAGAAATCTTCTATTGAGGCGATTTTTTGTTTGCTCTCCGAAATAGCCAGTAGAGTAAATAATATAAGAACAAAGCAAAGTGTCAACTCTGATGCATGCAAGAAGTAAGTATTTTCAGCGAATGACGCACATTTGTTGAAATCCGTTTCGTATACAATAGTACAGAGCAATTTCTTTTCCTTCAAAGTGTATGCCTCTTGTACTCCAATGTGATGTTTGTTCGTTCTCTTGTGAAAAGTAACGGTGCACATGTGCCGCCTCGTTGTCGGTTGTCATCATTTGAGTGTACGTCATGGTTGCCACTTTACTTTATTTTTATTTTATTTGCTATTTCGATGAGTATTGTTTGGTTTGTCCTTCTTTTTTTCTTTTAGCTATTTCGCCTTATAAATCTGAATTCTGGAAAAATTATTGTTTAAACTGAGTGCTTTTTAGATCAAAAAGCAAATAGCGTTTAGGACAAAACGTCATATTGAAGCTCATTAAATTCATTCAGGCCTATTCGGCAAAATTTTTCATTATTTTATGAATTTTCTGTTCATAATAGACCTCGACCATAAAAGATCTTTTATAAATCGTATTCTGGGTTTCGAACTATTATGGACCTCTGTTATGGAACTTCGAAAATTGAAAGTCTGTTACGAAGCGTCAAAACAAAAACAGCTGAGTTTTTAGTTTTTTTGTGCACAGTCGGTAGGCACCTGGGGACAGATCACGTAAAATAAAAACGATTGAACAATATCGTTTTCACGCATGCTGTCTCTATCATATCTATGGCAATAAACAGAGACTGCTATTGTCGAAACGACGTCGTTCGATCGTTTTCATTTTACGTGATCTGCCCCCTGATCAAATTTGTGCAAAAAAATATTAAAATGCAGGCTGAAAAGAGTAAGTTTTGAATAATTATTACAACCTAAATAAATGTGTAATAAATACTGGAATATCTTTTTAGCAAAAAGACAACAAAAAACCGCGACAGAGAAAAAAGAAATATAGCTATTGCTCTTACATGGAGCAAAATCCAATTAGAAAACACTATATATGTATAAGTCAGTAGTGTCGCGAGAAATTCGAAATCCAACTTTACATCGTCATTACATCATTAGAAGTACAATTTACCTGAATTTGACATGAAATTGTCGTATTCGTGATACCTACCAAGATCCAAGAAATTGTGTGAAACTATTGGATTTCAGCAAAAACCAAGTCATAAAAGAAGTCAATGATATGAAAACAGTGCTCAATTTATTTCTAGTCTGATACACGTCATTATTTTAAAGTGTGATCACTGCAACGCCCAACTTCACACTGAATAAAGGAGGAATATCAACTTTTCGTTAAATTTTTAAATAACGATTCGTTAAAACAATAAACTGTTTATTGAATTAATGAACACATTCATTACGACAACGAATGATTAATAGAAAAGGTATTGCAATTAGTGCATAGAAACTTAATAAACTAGGTATCAAAGAATCGAAGAGTTTCGTTAATTAAAGGCTTTCACTAACTTCGTGAAAAATTTGTTATGTTCAAATCTTGCAAGCCAAATTTGAACCACTTCCACTAAACTTAGAACTTTGAAATGTTCCATGCTGGTTGGGTTGTGAAGACAATGTAATATTTAGAAGGAATTTTTAAATTTTGACTTCCCCTGCCCCTTTAAGGGAGGCTTTTTCATAACACATGAACCATTAGCCATATTAACTTGAGGCTTTGTATGTCAATAGATACCTAAGTCAAAACTATTACATACCTAATAAATTTTTAAAATTCGTCCTATAAGGGTTGAAAAAAGCGGGTGCAAACTTTTCTATATATAAATCTATGTAGGTCAACTCAAGAAATCCTTTTAATTCTAAGGCAATACTTCACCGAGTATTTTGAGCTACCTAACATTCATCTTTCTGGTCCATCCAGAGGGTGAGATATAATAAATTGAAAATAGATCTTATTTGGCCAAATGCAAACAAAAATTGTTATCTCGATCTCGACTGCAGTTGTGCTTAGGAGGGGTAGTTTTGGTTTGCTTTCTATAAATAGAATTGTCACTCGGACGACTGGAATTCAGAATGTATATATACGAGTACGTATTTTACATGTACGACGTAGTTGAATTTGATGTAGGGTATGGATGTGCATAAAACAAACTATGTGTATTGTAATGTAGGTACCTACATATAGGTTAGGTATGGTATGCACAATCGTACATACGTCATATATTTGAGATCTGCAGCTATGGAAAGTGTATCGGTATGAACGCGTAGTAAAAACAATCAAATCATACTTGTCGCGAATTTTCATTTATGTGAAATACATAGTATGTCTATTGACTTAAGACTTTGAAATTTTGCATGCTGGTTCAGTTTTAATGACAATACAATAAAATAATAGGAAAAAAAATGTTTCTCTTATTCAAAGCATTAATAAAAGTTATGTAATTGAATCAAAAATTAATAAACATTCATTGGCACAATTAACATTTATTAAAGGCGTAAAAATAAGAACGAATTAATTGTTTCTATAAATCGTTTATCAACTAAAACCAATTTTCTCGATTAATAAACGTTTATTGGGTTTTAGTTGATAAACAATGAACGTTTATTAAAGTCAGAAATATATGAATAATAAACAGTTTATTGTTTCAATAATTGTTTTATTAGGGCAGTGAACTCGTTTATTATTCCAAGCAACGTTTTAATTAATTAACATTCATTGACACAATTAACATTTATTAAAGGCGTAAAAATAAGAACGAATTAATTGTTTCTATAAATCGTTTATCAACTAAAACCAATTTTCTCGATTAATAAACGTTTAGTGGGTTTTAGTTGATAAACGATTTATAGAAACAATTAATTCGTTCTTATTTTTACGCCTTTAATAAATGTTAATTGTGCCAATGAATGTTTATTAATTAAAACGTTGCTTGGAATAATAAACGAGTTCACTGCCCTAATAAAACAATTATTGAAACAATAAACTGTTTATTATTCATATATTTCTGACTTTAATAAACGTTCATTCATATTCCCAATAACCGTTTATTGATTTTAATAATTTGTATTCATTGTCCATACGGACAGGTTTGTTGCCATAATTAACGGAATAATAGAAACAATGAACCATTAATTAATATGTAGATATAGCTTTTAATTAATGGCTTTTAATTGTCTCAATAAACGTTTATTAAATCAGATTTTCAGAAACAATTAACCGTTCGTTGTGTCAACGAAAAGTTTATTGTGACAATGAATAATAAGTTAATTAACGCCGTTTATTGATTTTACGAACCATATTTTTTTCAGTGCAAGAGTAGCCTCATCCACGTTTGATAGAGTCCATGCCTCTGCAGCATAAAGTAGGACAGGGATGATTAGGGTCTTATAAAGGGTCACTTTAGTTGGTCGAGAGAGGGCTTTGCTACTCAATTGCTTTCTTAGCCCAAAGAAACAGCGATTGGCAAGAGTTATTCTTCGTTTAATCTCAGTGCTGGTGTCATTGTCTGAGTTCATAGCGGAGCCTAGGTAGACAAAGTCCTTTACCACTTCAAAGTTATATCTGTCTATAGTGACGTTCTGTCCAAGACGTCGGTGTTGGGTGTCCTTTCTTGATGACAGCATATACTTTGTCTTGCCCTCATTGACCGCCAAACCCATTTTCGCCGCTTCCGTCTCAATGCCCACGAACGCGCCAGTGACATCACGCTGCGTTCTGCCGATTATGTCGATGTCGTCGGCGTAGGCGAGTAGGTGGACGGACTTTTGAACGATAGTGCCTCTGGTGTTAGCGTTTGAGTTTTGCACTATTCTTTCAAGAACGATGTTGAAGAAGTCACATAACAGCGCATCGCCTTGTCTAAATCCTTTTTTGACATCGAAGAGGTCTCGGTGAGTTCTTTACCGACCTTGATGGAGCAGCGTGCATTCTCCATTGTCATCCTGCACAAACGGACGAGTTTGGCAGGGATGCCAAAACTAGACATTGCTCTGTATAGCTCGTCTCTATAAATGCTGTCATAGGCGGCTTTAAAATCGATGAAAAGATGGTGGGTATCGATTTGGACTTCCTGGGTTTTTTCCAAGATCTGCCGCAGTGTGAATATTTGGTCGATGGTAGACTTTCCTGGCCTGAAGCCGCACTGATAGGGACCAATCAGGTTGTTGACGAAAGGCTTCAGGCGTTCACACAACACGGCAGATAGGATCTTGTAGGCGATGTTATGAAGACTAATCCCTCTGTAGTTGGCGCAGTTCAGAGGGTCTCCTTTCTTGAGGATCGGGCAAACAATGCTGAGGTTCCATTCATCGGGCATACTTTCCTCCGACCATATTTTACAGATGAGTTGGTGCATGCTCCTAACCAAGTCATCGCCTGCCGCTTTGAATAGTTCGGCGGTTAGGCCATCTGCTCCAGCGGCTTTGTTGGACTTAAGCTTAGATATAGCTATCTTGACTTCGTCCAGGTCGGGTGGGCGGAATTGTTGGTCTTCATCGTCCAGGTTGAATGGTTCATTCTGCCTGACAGCGGGATTTAGTTCGTCATCGCCGTTAAACAGTCTGCAGAAGTAATTCTTCCATATCCTCAGCATCGACTGCTATGATCCAGATCATCGATTTACATCCACTTTCCCTAAAAATTATTGTTACCTTGATTGCACACAGAAACGTGTAGTAAGATACTCGTATAGAAGATCCGGATCATATACGGATGTTGACTGTTTGTACTTTAATGGTAAAATAGGTATATGCCGCAAGTAACGTTTCTAAACTCCTTTGACTAGAGCCCTCCTCATGTAGGTACGCATAATTGCACTTGAAGTGCAGAGCTAAGTTCTTTCTGCAAACGGTATTGTTGTTTTCCTTACCCGCAAGAATTATTTTTAAACCAAAATGTTCAACAAATCTTATCACTGAGCCCAATTCTTTAATCGTAATTAATTACAAAAATAGGAAAAAATATACCTGTGGTCCTAAATACGATGAGAATTGAATTCAATCTTACCTATACATGAACATGAGCAATTATGGTAATTCGACTTTTAGTTTCGTCAAAGCCATATATAGGTAGGTATACAACATACCAAAAGCAAAAGTGTCTTTCTTAAGTGCCACCACTTTAAATTTTACTTCAAACTAAGAAAGTGAACGAGTCTATTATTATGTACTTTTATTATGAAAAGCAATAGGTTAGGTATGTCTTATATTTGCAGCACCATCAATTTATGAACTCTTGCGAAACTTTAACAAGGAAGCTTAAAATGCTCACCACACAGATTCCTGACTATGGAAATTTAACCATTACGCCATTACCTATCTATATATACTACTTGCTTCATGATGGTAATTTATTCCGTCGAGTATGAAGCAATAAACATGTCATGACATTGCGAAAGTTGTTGAGGTGGAACTACTAAATAAGTTTACCCAACCTTTACCTTAAAGTCAACTATTTCAAATATTATTATAATTTCTGGTGAACAATCTTAGCATGAACCACATAATGTCGGGGTGTACGTACATGTGCACACACGTGCTAGAGTAGAGATTACCACACCGGAAGACTTGACGGGTGAGTATCTATGTATATAGGCAATAACAATGGAGAAAAAGACTTGTTCTTGTAACCCTAAGCGAGGGGCATCGAACCATCAAATAAATAATTCGAGGCTTTCATGGGTTGTTTGTTCGTCTTGTTCCTTCGTTTCAAGTCATTAATCTTTAAATTTGGACTCAATGCGAATATGCATGTCATGTGTCTCTAGGTATGGCTATTATTATGGAATTTTCACCATAAACCTATTACATGCATGAACTTCATTAGTGTTCATCTTGAAAGCTCTATAGGGATGCGGATAGTGCTTCCTTCATAGTGTGTTAAAGATTGTCAGAAAGCTTTCGCTCGCTCTCTCTCTCTGATTTAAGTAAATTTTCCCGAGTTGTTGGATTTTGATTTAAAATTAAACACACCCAAGTTGCAAATATTAGAAATAAGGTTTTTATTAGAAAACACCATAGAAAATATTCCATGGCATATTATATTACTTTGTGGAATAATTGCAGGCATAATTTCAGGAGCTGCATTTTGAAGCAATTTTTTTTACGAATATTTAAGGCCGTATCTCACGAAAAGTGCGCTCGTACACCAAATCCTTTAAATATCCTCCTACTGGTAATTTGTTTTACTATAAATTTGCTGATTTAACCTTCCATCCTCCCACTGGGGTGTGAGATACCCAACCCAAAATTTTAAACCGTGCCATCACCGTTACAATTTTTTGTTCACCGTGCCATGGCTATGTAAATTCAGTTTAACATTTTCTGCAATAGTTGGAAGCTGTTTTGAGTAATTTTAATTTTTTATACATATATAATTTTGCTGTGATATTTTGTATGATGTGTATGATACACCCCAGTGAGAAGTTCGTGTTAGTATTTTTTTCAGCTTGTGAATAAAGATATGTTATAATTTTGTGTTCTAGTGATTGAATCAGCATTTAAACAAAAATATTTACGCAGGATAAAAATAATTGATTAAGTCATAAAATTTTTGTTTTCAAGGAAGTTATTGTTTTTTTCCACAAAAACGGTATTTTTACGGTACTGAAAGGGAAATCGGGCTACAAATGGAGCAAGCGATGCCAAACCTAGCCCAATTGTGTAATTCTAGCCCTGTTTCATTCGATCTAGCACTGTAAATTTACCATTTAGCACTGTGTTTAATTTATATTTTCAAGCAATACGCATTTAATTATTGCTATAAAACTGTTTTTCTGTAAAAATGTAGTTAATTATTTAAAACTAAAATGTTGTTTCAGTATTTTATATGTCAAAAACGTCAAAACAGTGTAGATATATACTAAAGTCGTTTGGTCTGGCCCTGAACTAGCCCTGAAATCACATTTCTGGCTCTAAATCACATTTTTGAGTTGGCATCGCTGGGAGCTCGGTTGCACTTGAAAGACGCGGTAGGCATCTGATGCGAAATTTGATCACCCATTTAGTGTGTGTGACATGTCACCAGCCTATGTGCGAAGATCATCGCTCGCTGAATTCTGGAGAATAGCTACATAAAAATTGCATTCCGTTACATGCATTTTTCATTTTTATTTAAGCACTCCGCTAACAATGGTTTGCAACAATAGATTGCTAAAATTGTACTCATATGCTTCAGTAGTATTTTAAAAAACATAACGTATATCATTTATTTTTTATTTTTTAATAACTTCTGAGAAAATGCATTTTTATTTAATAATTAATTTTTTCTGATTTTTTTCTTAGTCTAATTTTAAAATCAGTTTTTTTCTTTAATAAGTATTTTTTTTTATTATTATGAGTGAAATATTGTACAATGTACACTATATTAATGTACTAAAAACATAAAAAAAATGAAAAATATAACAGAAACATTTTTTTTTTATATATACATATTTATGTATGGGGTATGTCACACCCCAGTAAGAGAAACGTGTAAGAAAAAATAGGTTGGAGGACAGAACAAAACAAAAAAGCTGACGAATTGGACAGAAGATTCTCATAAACCTCTTTTACGTAACCGGAACCTTCTGGGAACACACAAATTGTATCTCATATTAGGAGAAACATCCCAGAGCTAAGACAGGCCAGTATCTAGCCTTTCAGTCGTAATGCCAACAGGATCTTAATCTAGCCAACTGTCTTGAATAAGAATACAGCTGAACAAAGAAGAAGATGAAATTAATAAAACAAATGATATAAATAATAAACTTATTCAATCTAATAAAATTGTTATAACAATTCTTGTAGAATTTAATGAAACAACTTCTCATTCAAAAAAAAAAAAATTAATTCATTTATAATAAAATAAAAAGAAGTAATTAATAAAATTATTCTAATAATAATTAAAAAAAAAATAATTAAACAAATTGATAAATATTTCACAATCTAAAATGAACTAATTCATATTTTTGACACCACAAATCAACGTTTTTTTTAAACTATTCAAATTTATATTAGTTATTATAATCATAATAAACTTATTTCAGATTTTAATACTAATAAATTTAAAGGGAATCAATGTAAAAATATAAATGTAAAAACAGGGACCAACTTGACCCCGGCAAGATGAAAAGATTCTCTGCTCGCAGTACCATAAATTAAAAAAAGTGGAGAACCTATTAGCATATGCCCTTTCTCTGACGTATGGTTTAGGTGAGTCAAAAGTTAAAAAAAAAAAGTTAACTCTGTAGTCTGTATGCAGTATAATAATAATTAAGGCTAATCTGCTATCATTTCAATTATATTGAATAAACTTTTGTATCTCATTCGCTCCAATAGTGACAATTTTGCTAGCAAAGTCGTGACAGCGACTGAGTTCACGAATCACGACGCGTGGCGATGAAACAATGGGATCTGGGGAAAGGACATAGGTGACATTCTATATCGCATATTTACGAGCAAAAAATGGAGTCAGTTGTCAGATCCACTATCAGGTAACAAAATCTTGTCCCATTGAAAAAAAGTCTAAAAAAAACACACTTTATATAGGTAATAGATATATGTTTTATTCAGGAACGATTTTATGAATGCAGAACCGGCTTCAATAGGAAGCGCAATATGGCACACGTTTTTTTGTATACATTTTCAAATTCTTCTCATCTTTAATCTAGGAGGCATAAAGTCGGGTAGACAATAATTATTAAATCCCGACGGACGGTTAATTGAGAGCGACACAACCCGAAGGAGTTTGCGTTAAAAAAAAAATCAAAACCTTAACCACAGCCTTTCAACACAAACTATCCTCCAAGGAGCTTGTGTCAACTTAAGTTTTCTTTTAGTTTCCTTCAATGTATTCGTTGCAGATATTTTTTCTTTTTAATTTTCCTTCATACTCTCTCGCACACCATTATCTAGTTCAGAGAATTTCAACTATTTTCCTCTGCATTGGCGACAAAGATGACGATGATGGCGGTGTCGATGATGCTGGTGATGGTGCTGCTACTAGTGCGCTTATAGTCGATGGTCCTTTTCTGGGCTATAAAAGTAAAGACACAACACTGACTAAGCCGAGATGAGCTCCTATGAAAACAAACCCCCATTTAACTAATTAATCCGTTGTGGCAAACTTGGTTACGCAAAGCCCAACGGTTAGTTCTTAATATCGCCTTTGGCAGTTGTACCCTGAAGGAAGAATCACTTTCAGCCATGAGAAATAAAAGAGTCATGGTTAACTGCTGAGAGATTTTTTTGCATACAAAAGTATGATCCCTTAGTAGTGGGCTGACGACGACGAGTGCCGCGGTCTTGCGAGTGCTATTGAGCAGAGGGATATTCATTACCATATTCTGCCTTAGGAGGGAACTGCCTAAATAACTAGCAGTAGGTATTATCTCCCGCTACTCCTGGAAATTTGTCATTTGCAATTACTTGGAGTTTCATATATGAATAGAGAACTAAACCCAATTAGTTAATATCGCCGAACAATCAGATGAAATGAAATTGAATGGGCTGCGAAAAAAGAAAGGAAGCATGAATGTTAACATCGTGATTTCTACAGAGACGAAAAGAACGTTTTGAACTGCTTCGATATAATAAGCAATATAGTTTTCTAATAATGTATACTCTTATAGCAACTCAGAACTCCTTTAACCATGCAGGCTGATAAAAAGTAATTTTTTAATATCACGCTTTTAGAGCATATCTGCGATACTGAGGGGTTCATCGTTCTACTGGTAATGCACACGGTTCACGAGTTTTTCAAAATCACTATTCTACCCACTAAAGTGAACTCTTTCATAAGCGGACATTCAGTGCCGGTTTTAGAAGGGGCGACCGTGGCGGTCGCCTGGGCGCCTGGGCGCCGAGGTATACAGCGCACTGCGCCCGCCAGCTTAGAAATAAATGAATAATTCGTTTGTGTGAGTTTCTATTTTTGGGACGAGTAGAAGGGGCCTACAATTTTATGCCGAGTCCGAACGGCTGAATTGAGAAGCTTTTACAGGACAGTTATGCTCTCGGATGTTTGTCTGACGTTCGCGAGAGGTGGCGCAGTAGAAAAAAACCTTAAGATGTAATTTGTGTTTTTCCGGGGATCGAACCTGGGATCCCTCGTATACAGTAGTCCAGCACACTGCGCTACTGCGCCCCCGCCAGCTTACCTTCACTGAATTTTAATACCTATCTGCTATCTCTATTTATATAAAGAAAATCTAAATTCAGCGTATTAAATTTCATGAACTTATCTTGTAGGAGTGAGTATGAGTATACTCAGCATTTATCTACCAGGGCCTGTCATTTTGTTGCTTGTCTTTTCGTATTCCGCTCTAACTTATGTACGGCGAAAAATAGATACACTGAGCGACCATAGAGCCCAATTTAGTCTATAGTTTGAAAAGGCCTTTATATATTATTATGATGAGAGAAGTGAGAAGTCCTCCCCGTAGAGTGAATCAGCTTAGAATAAAGGGCAACACTTCCGGAGCGATCAAGATCTTTTATTTGGGGAGAAGTCCCAATAATTATTTTTCTGAAGTGAGCAGTTCGCTAATGAATGAAATGATAATAGTCCATTTCTTTACACTTTTATATATGAAATATGTTATAATAAATACCTAGTTATTGTAAGAATTTCTTGATTAACAGAAAAAAAAATCAAAATAAAGAAGAACTCAAGCGCCATTGTTCTGCACCGCAAGAAAAGTTATTGATTAACTTTAAATCTGATATTGATGGCGATTTGTTGTCCGATGAAATTTTAGGACTGCAACACTATATCGAAAACACTCAGGCAATACCTATCAAGACATTCGCGATCGCGATTATTCTGAGATTCGGTCGAATGTAGTATTCCTCGAATTCAAAACTTTCACTCGAATGAACTTCTCCGTTCTCCTATTGGCCATTCTAAGTTTCGAGGGAAAGAAGTTCATAATCGAATGATTTCATTGGATGAATAATATTATCGAAATCAGCTGTATAAATATTTATCTGTCAGATTCTCATGTGTGTAGTTTTGAACAGAGCTTTCCACCACAAATTTTCGCTTGAATAAAATTTGACATTTAACTCGATAAATCGAAACTGAGAATTTAGGGAGAAATGAACAAAATAAGAATCTACATCGAAATCGAAAATTGGAATGTCAGATGGCTGAAATCGAATGACTTTCGAATCGACTCGAATCTCAGAATAAGTGTGATTAAATTTTATCTAAAAGCGCAATCTTGAAGAGATATATCCCAACACCTAGAAATCGCTCCATATTCTGTTAACAATACCAGTAACCGTTGCAAGTGGCGAACACAGTTTTTCTAAATTTAAAGTAGATATACAAACGTGCCTACAATGGTCTACAATATCCAAAACAAGATTATCTAGTTTTGCCTCGCTGCCCATTGAAAATCAAATTGCAGAAAACCAAGATTTTGAGAATCATATCAGAGAATTTGCTGAAAAAAAAACAGAAAAAAAAATTATTTCATCAGTTTTTCAATTTTTTCTTCAAATGTTTCGTGACTAAAGCTATGATTACACGTCTATTTTTTCGAGTCATTTAAATGACGCTCATGGCCGATTCACAATACAGCGAGAGAGCGAGACGAGAGCGAGATCGAGTCTAGCGCGAGTTGTCAAATAATTTCCAATCAAAGAAAATGCATGCGCCAATACACAATGGCGCGAGACTCATTGCCTCGTCTCGCGACGCGACCATTTCGAAAATTTGGAAAAATCTCGCCCGAGACACCGAGACACATTTACTCTCTGAGTGGGAAGCGACGCCATTTTCATAGAAATGTACTTAAGGTTGCCACTTGTATTTTCTCAAGCAAACACGGCGGCACTTTTATCGTTTTTTTTTTTGTTATTACATATTTTGATACGGTTCGATTATTCTGAGAAATTTTTAAATAAGTCAGCGACAATGTTAGAACTTATTTTCCCATAATAATGAATGCGGTGAAAAGGGGAATTTCGTATTTCTTTAAACAAACATTGCCGCGAAAATATATACGTTTTGATTGTGTTTCTTTTTGATTTCTTGGTTATTGGGGGTCATTTTCTTGAGCAAATTTTATTAGGATGTAAGACTGTAAGCTTTTTACAGGGATTCATTGGAACCTGTTCTGGAATTGACTAAGAAGTTCAACAGAAAACTACAGTTGTACGTACGTACGTACGAAAAAATTAATAAATTAATTTTCTAGAAAATGTAGACTAGATTAAACAACACGTTTTTGAATCGAAAAAATCTTTTTTTATTTGAACACACACCAAGCGAAACAGATTGTAGCAAAACAAAACGTTTTGTTTTCTTGTTTCGTTTGGTGTGGAATTTACGACTTGCTTTTAGTGTTGGTCGGACTCAGACAATGAAGTTGTGCAAATCTTATTTACATTTTAAAAACAACGACATGTAAATTTTGTTTCGCAAAAACAACAGGTTAACTATCGGCAACGAAACATGTTTTTCTGTTTTGCTTTGGTTTTTATGTTTTGTTTTCTTTGGTGTGTGTTGCGCTCTCAGAAAGTAGGCAATTATCGTCAACGACGCTGGTTCGAAACAGTTTTGTTGCATTCGGTGTGTGTTATGCTTGTATACAATGGCATGTATTTTCGACAACCACCACCGAAACACTTAAAAACAAAAACATCTGTTTTGTTTCATTTGCTTTGGTGTGTGTTGCCTCATAAGAAACAATGTGCTCTTGTTTCACGAAACAAAAAAACACGTTTTGCTTTATCCGGTGAGTTTTCAACCTTAAACAACAATTGCTTAATATTTTTTAACTAACTTTATAATTCATAAGCAACATTTTAAAACCAAGATTGAGTTCAGTCATTAAGTTTAAGTGCTCAAAAAAAAGCAACCGAATTTTTTTCGGTTGCATTTTACTGATAGTTAGCGACTGATGATGATAGCGACGCCTGAAAACTGCGAATTGGTTGTTTTTAGAATATTCAAACTGCATGCAATAGTGCTAAAAAAGCAATAAAAGTGCAGCTCTGTTTTGTAAAAAAAATCGAAGTGGCAATATGGTTTTGTAGTTTCAGTGGTCCCTCTATTCGTTGTCAGAAAAACTCGCCGACGTACCACGTTTCATTGTGAATTGCCGGACGAGCTTAAAGCGAGAACGAGGCGAGAGCTCGTCTAGTTATCACGCCCACATTGTGAACGAGGCATCAGACGTACAAATCGCGTCACAAGGCAGTCATTTAAATCACCATTTTTGGGATAACATTGTCGGCGTCATTTAAATGACTAGGAAAATAGCGGACCAATTGACATGCATTTTGTGCCATTTAAATGACGGAAAAGAATGGCCGTGTGATCGCTCTTCAATGACACCTACTTTATCTGTCTTGTCTGTGCTTTCATTTGTATTTTTGTCTCGTGGCGAAAGGACGTGTTAGATTAGATTATATTAGATATTAAGTCGGGAGAGCCTTCATTGGGCTTCTGGCACTGCGGCCTCTCTAAAGGAGCCTATTGTGCCTTCCCTTGTAGGGTCCTAGAGCAATCTTTTTACTCCGGAGACAGTCAGGAAGACAATTATGTATCTTCTTTGGGGGTATTTCAGCAAGATTTGCTGAGTTAACGATTTCTTCGCCAAAGACATTCTTTCTAAGGCGAAAGAGAGCCAGACATTCCATGAAAATGTGAAGAGAGATTTCGTTGCTCTCTAGACATAGTCTAGATGTGGGGTCCGGAGAGACTCGAATTCGGTGAAGATGTTTTTTCATAAGGCCATGGCCAGTAATTAAACCTGTTAGGATTTTTAGGTTAATTTTGTTCCAGGTTGGTAAGAGAATAGGATTTTACTGACACCGGAATATGGACGAGTATTTGCCTAGGTTGACTGAAATGTTCGCTTGAGGCGATTCTCCATAAATGCCAGATTCAGTCCACAAACCAGAGAGAATAGACCACCAGCTTCGGGCCAAAAAGATAATTCCATAGAGACAGTTTTGAAATGAGTAGCGCCGCCTCTTTTTCTATCTGTGAATACGTGTTGTACCACAGAAATAACTGTAAATATTATTAGGTGCCAGTGTATGCGTGACCAATTCGCCCTCCATTTACTTTAGCATGGCACACATACTTAACCAAATAATAACTTTTTGAAACTGGCTCTATGGATCTCTCATTTTTGGGCGGAGCTGGTGGTCTATTCTCTCTGGTTTGTGATTCAGTCCCTGTATCCATCTTGGACCCGCCTGTATACCAGACTAGATCAAGTCGCGATGGAGTAGATTTGCATTTTGTCTCAGTCTTACCTTGGAGAAATGATGACAGAGAAGTTTTTATGTAAGCCATATTATATTATTAGATTAGGGAAAGCTGTCCTCCAGGAATGGGGCTAGATGATTTTCGAATGGAATAGAGGATGAATACTCAGGCTTGCTTCCATTTGAATGTGTACTTGAATAGGTAATAGGCCAAGGATGACATTTAGTTTAGTGGTCGGGGTGGACCGTAGACAACCCGTCATGCAGTTTCCGATTGCTACGTCGTCGGCTATCCTTCGATCGATCCCTTGATTAGACAGGGATTGGAGTAGGTCGTCAATGATTAGGAACCACAAGAGAGGCGAGAGGACGCCCCCTTGTGGACACCCTCTTGTTGTTAACGCCGAAAGTTTCACATCATCAATGCCACAAACCAGAGAGAATAGACCACCAGCTTCGGGCAAAAAAGAGAATTCCATAGAGCCAATTTTGAAATGAGTAGCGCCGCCTCTTTTACTATCTGTGAATACGTGCTGTACCACAGAAATAACTGTAAATGTTATTAGGTGCCAGTGTATGCGTGACCAATTCGCCCTCCATTTACTTTAGCATGGCACACATACTTAACCACCTAATAACTTTTTGAAACTCTATGGATCTCTCATTTTTGGGCGGAGCTGGTGGTCTATTCTCTCTGGTTTGTGATCAATGCGGGTCTCAATTACTCTTTCATTGAGCATTGTCATAGTTCATCTTCCTATTATTGGAGACTCAAAGGACGTGTAGTTGAAAGCTCCTTCAATATTCAAGATAGCAACGAGACAGATTTATTTTCTATTGACGGAGTATTCAATTCTTGTTACTAAATCAGTGAGTGCTGACTCAGTGGATTTACGCGGTTGATAAGCTTGTTGAGATTTGCTAAGCGGAAATGTCTGCAGTGTTTTGTCACTAAAGACATGAGCAAAGGACGTGTTAAACTGGTTTCTATTTTTTGCTGTGGGCTGTGTAGTGTTGGGACTTGAGGGTAGGCAAAAGGTGGTATATTGGGTGAACAAAGCAAGAATTATGCTTCGTAGATTGAGAAAACATGCGTTTGAACCACGTTATAAAAAATGTCTTTATTTAGACGATAATTACAAGTAACAATTAACATAAAAAAAGGTGCTAGACTGCTAGCCGTGGTGGTTCGTGTGCTTCTGCTAAAATAAAATCGTCGTTGTACCGATTATGACTTTAGTGATCTTGTCAATAGATAACATTTTTTAAGCTTTTTAGATTTAATTATTTTTCGTGGAAATTTTGAAAACAATTGTTATCTTTATTTAGACAAAGAGCGACACCACATTTACGGCAACTTATAAAAGTTTTTGACGTGCAACTTGGAAATTTACATCTCTGTCTAACAGTGTTCCAAATGGGCATGTGATTGATTCCGTCATGTCTTACATCCTTACTTGGTATGGAAGTAGAAGGTCCTTGTCTTTTCTTTGCAGCGTGTAAAACTGCAACAGATGGACTTCCTGAAGGCCGTCCACGTTTTGTTGGGAAGCTAGAGCTCGTTCCTATATTACACAACGATTTAGACAATTCAATTCGGAATCTATCCATGTGCATTTTTTTCTGACCGCTAGCTTTTTTATACATAAGCCAAGCATTGATGACAGCTAAATCGATTATGTGATGGAAAAGGCGCATGTACCATTTTTTTGATTTCATTGAAATTTTAGATCTTCCAATGTAGCTGTCCATTAAATCGACTCCTCCCATATGCCGATTATACTCCTTTATGGCAGCTGGACACTTTATTGAAATACTTTTTTTCGCTTTCCGATCGAACCTGTTTATAACTGTCTTTGGTTCAGAACCCACAAAGGTCGATAACATGTTGACACTCTTGTTGTCTTTCCAAATTAAATTTGATATGTCGACACCTTCGAAATCGGCCACGTATTCAACAGATGCACCCCTAGCTATTTTTTTCATTTCTGCATCATTCGGGAGTTTGCAATTTGGTATTCGGTTTCGCCTCACCGTTCCTAATGAATAGATGCCAAGTTTCGCTAAATAATGCTCAAGTTGAAGGGAAGTGTAGTAATTATCGAAATAAATCTTGAAATTCGATCCTCGTGGGACTTCTCGGCATAATCGCACAACAACATTACTACTTGCTCCCAAGTCTGGCTCTTTGAATGATAAACGTTCCGCATTATTATTTTCGAGTCCATAAATTTCAAAATTATATGCAAAGCCAGAAACCCCACATAACACAAAGAGCTTGTAGCCCCATTTATGGGGCTTAAGCGGCAAGTACTGTTTCAAATGGTGCTTCACCTTCGTTGCACAAATTTGTTCATCAATAGAAAGATGTTCTTCCATCGGAATAGACAAACACTTCCTTCTGAAACCTTCAACGATTGGGCGAATTTTGAAGAGCTTGTCGAATTGAGGTGCAGTTTTGTCTGTTATCATCTTTGAATTATCATTGAAATGCAGTACAGATCGAAGTTTTTCAAAATGATTTACCGTCATTGTGTTTTTCACTAATTCTATTCCAATGTCTGTGTCCCAATAAAGTCTTATATTTGAAAACTTACCGACGATGATAGGATAAGAATCCAGAGATATTTTAGGATATCATATTTCGTAACGGAGAATGAATCACCTATGTTTTTGGATTGTGCGTATAGATTCGTTTCTTCCACAATTTTGGATATTGCTTCGTCGTCCATAAAATATCTAAAAAACTCGTAAGGTGTCTCAAGATTTGTTACTGATGATGGTAGTTCAGTTGAGCCATTAAATTTTAACTGGTCAGCGAAGTGATTTTTTATTCAATTCGTAGTTTTCACTTTCATTTTCATCAGATGCATTGGATGGAGCAGCATTTGGCTCATTCTCTAAATAAGGGCATTCTATTTCCATGAAATCTTCATCTCCCAGAAGAGCTCCTAGCAATTCCTCGCTAAAAACATCGCCCGCACTTTCTAAAGGCTCATCTTCTTCACACTCATCGCTTTCGTTATCATCTTCACTGCCGCTAGGTATTTCTGCTAGAATTTGCAGAACTTCTTCCTCAGAAACGGTTTTCCTACTACCAGAAGCCTTACAAACACCGAACATCTATAATCAAATTGTTATTATGTTATTGCATGGTGTGCCATATATAGCACAAACAATTTTGTTCTCATTATAACTAATTGCATACTTACTGTGGAATATTTTATTCTTTTTACTGATTTATGCACTATTATTTTAGTAGAAAACAATTTTTAAATTCACCAAATTATAATATTCAAGGCACACGATGTACTTCACTGAATCGATTTCTACTGACAGACTGAACCTGATATGACCGTTACGCAAAGGTGTTTTCATTTGAATATTCTAACGGGACCAAAATAAAAATAGCATCATTGCATTAACTGAATGTGCCATATGTGGCACTCGATGCGCTTACATAAATTTTTTTATTTATATGCCAATATATCGGCAAGAAACCGGTTTGTGCCAGATATGGGCCACTATGCATTTAAGGGTTAAATGTGAACGAACACGCCCTTAGGAAATACATGCATTTCTGAACTCTCAAAGAAAAGCCATAAATTTCAGTTCAGTTCAGTTGTGTTTGTGTTCATTTGTTAACGAAGTATTTTACGAGATTTATAAACAGATAGTCAACGGACGCACTTTGTTAATATGGGTAGGAAAATAAAACAACATAACAAAGTATACCTACGTAAAATTATGATAATTGGTGTCCGTGTGGGAAGGAGTATACTGTATTTTCTACACAACATACGATTTTCTTCCCTGTAATAAAAAAAAACTTATAGAATTCGATTCTTTACACAGTCTACAAATATATATATATGTACATTTACATGATTTTATTTATTATTTTAAATTTGAAAAATAAATTGAACAACTAATAAAATGAAAAAAAAAAAATTTTAATTACAAAATAATTTGAATTACATTCAATTACATACTTTTCAATTACAGATTTAATTACAAACTTTCATGTAAGTTTTCCGAATTTAATTTGTTATATATTTTTTAATTTTCATATTTTGTTTATTAATTGTTTTTAGAGTTTAATGAATAAATTAAGAGTTCAATTTGGGTCAATATACAAAAGGACAACGAACAAAAATAACCAAATTTTACTCTAAAAATCAAAACTCAATTGTTTTGTGGCAGCGCTCCAAAAATCATCGATGGAGTCCATCCCCCTCTCGAAGCCACCTCTTTTTTAACTTTCTTGTATAGTTTACCAAAGGTTTAAAAATTCCTTTCAAAGATTTATTGGTACCCACCCTATTACATTATTTCAGTATTTCGTTTCTTTATTCCACTCTAACTAAGTCGCCGAGAGTGGCAGATACCTTCATCATCTGTTATTCGCCCATTCTTCATTCTCGTCTTTTGACCATCAGTCGAGTCTGCAATTCGAGTTGATTTTGATAATTGTGTTTATACCTGTAAATTGAACTTTTTGCAAACAATATAGCATATTGGTAACTAAGCAAAATAATATATAAATTACGGAGAATCCGAGAGAAGTTCGTCGGCGACAATAATACCCCCTATTCTTTAAATTGGGAGTCGCCAAGGCGATGTAAGAGACGTCGACCTAGAATTATGTAGGTATTGTTCCATGATTTTATCCCCTTAGGTGTACTGGCGTATCGTCTGAAAAGATCATTGGCCCATATTTCTTTCAAAATGATGCCGATTCCGCAAAACAGTACACTGGAAAGTACACAAATTTGGAAAACATTAATTGGCTACCGCGTTTTCCAGGTAGTCTTATGTGAATAAAATATCCCATTTTTTGACCGTGCTCAGGAATTGTATTACTGCATAGTTTTAGATAATACTAGCTGTAGTCCAGTAGTTTTCGCGCATAATCATTATGACACGCGTTAAAAGAGTTTCTCGCAATTCAGCCTATCCGTCCATCCATCTGTCTGTCCATCAGTCCATTAGTTCATCTGCCCAAGCAGTTTGTGCTTCAACTATTGAAACGAGTTCCTTCAAACTGTGCAAACTGTGTGCATGCATTCGGTCACACCTCGGGGCTATACCTTAACGCAGGGGTCATTATATACTGCCACTCACCTAAAGACTCAGCCAGCTTCTGAACCAATGCTGGCATTATCAGTGCGCTCTATTAATGTGGTCATTATAAAATGTCAGCTGGCCATTCTGTCATCATCATAAATTTGCAAACTTCTGCAAATAAACAACGCCTGAACTAACTAAAAAAAAAGAAAAAGAACTAGACTTTCGTTGCTATCGTTGAGCCTTTAAAATTGCCTCACGGTCATGTCCGGTCTGCTAATTGCTTCCATTTTTACAAAACTGTTTTTAAAAAGTCACACTCAAAGAAAAAAACCCTCATTCATTATAAATATGCATAAGTTAAGTACCTAAATAAAAAGTTAGCTAAATGTGTCATTCCAAGGTCACTCTCATGCTAACAAGATGTCAATGTTTGCCACTACTTGTACAATGTGTCTATCTATCCCCCGGGCGGCAAAAACGCTTCATGTAAATATAGCCCTCTCGGCTTAAAAGTTTTTGCCTCAGCAATCCAAGACCAACCCATCGCCGCCCCTTCATTTTAACAATCAAAAGATAAAACAACAACTACACACATTTCTTTTTAACTATGACCCAAATTTATGCTAATTATGAGTGTTTGCCGCCTTATCATCTCACTGCCAGGAGGACCCGAGTTCCCTCATTAACTTCGTCGCATCATCAGCCTCATCAACATCATGGCAGTATAATGCAAACATCCCTCCCATTTGGAAACGCCAAACAACAGTTTCCATGTTGCCATAGACCACACACTACTGACATAATAATTCTGGGGCAAGTTTTTGAACAGTTAAATTTGTGTCTTTATTTGGTGGTAGCACAACAAAGTGTTCAACACCACCCGCACCGTCACCCCCATTCGTGGGCCTTTCTCTGTCATAAGCGATGCGGTGAGGGCGGGAAAGGTTTTGTTTGGGAAAGTTATTATTTGTTGCCAAACACATACAATCGCATAAGCAGCGTCGTAGCGTAGCAGCGCTACTGACGTTTTATTGCTCCCTGGGCCCTTGGTGTGTATAATTAACCGAGTAAAGAGTGTCATGGGTGGTGTTGTTATTTGGCAGGGGATGGGAATAGTTTCAGCTCTCTGATTGCTAGCAACATTGCAGGCAAGGATGAATACTTAAATCTTAAGATGACGAACGCAATTATCTAGACTTTTGCCTGTTCGCCTAATCGTGTAAGGAGGGAATGTGGATACGATGTAATTTTTATTCAACCACTCTGCCATTCCAAAATGGGATGCACCAGGAAAAGTCAAAAGCTCTCTTGCAGGACAAAGTTTTAATGAAATTTTTGCTGCAATGTGATTCGATTTTAAATTCTCTGGGAATTGGTATAAGAAAAAGCAAAACAAAATTGAAACTGTACTGCTTTGGTATCTTATATTTCACTAACCATGCCGCATGTCAATGAATATGTGTGTGTGTGTGGGTCTATATCCGGGAACGAACTTTCGCAATTGTTTCCTCCGACAAAAGTCACCGAGGCAAACATCGAGTGTAGTTTGGAGTTTAAACGAGGATTAAGAATTCCTCTCAATTATTTCCAAGTACTGGGAATTTGAGGGGGATTTTCTTTTGTATCAGCAGTATGTCCTAGCAAGAAGAATCCTCTTCTTGGGGTATTATTATATTTTTGTATGGGTGAAGGACTTTGTAGGTGACAAATCTTTCTGCAGACATTCCTTAAGGTCAAATATTCTCTCCGCAACTACTACAGTAACATACATCCTAGACTTTGTTGATGAACTCCTGTGGTTTTGCAAAAAGCAAATTTTAAAAAATACTGCTCGAATTGCTCAAATGATTTTAAGATGAAATTGTCCACCGAATTGATACCCTCGTAACCACTCCAATCATCAAACATCAACGCTTTTGACGAGCTCGGTAGATGACTGCTATAGCGTATAGAACAGCTGTAATATGACTATGACATTTGCAGGGAAACGTGCTGAATTGATAAATCCACAGCATATTTGGCAGCTACTCAATACAAGACATGCCAACGAGATATTCACATGGCAAAGGAATTGGAAGTGAGAAATGCATTTGGTTGATTTGAATACGATGCAACAGGCGTCCTATGCCTAGCTTCTCACAACCATTAAATTTTTATTTTTGGGGGGCGATTGGGGCGATACCATCAGGAGGAATCTCATAATGAAGCTCAGCGATAATAAAAGCTGATACGATTATAGACGTTCGAGGTCATGTCATTTAGTCAAAATTTAGTCAAAATTTAAGATAAATAGAACTAAAATAGAACCACAACCTTTAGAAACATTCATTGCCTGAAACAGTGAGCTACCTAAATAGTTCAAAGCACGTATTAGGCTAGGTAAGCCTCAAGCTTTTAGCTATAGTAAGTCCGGCAGAACTGCCCGACTTCGCTCGGGTATTTTATTATAAAATAAAACCAAAATTTAGTTCTTAAAAAAAACAAGTTTATCTATAATTTATTTAATTTACACATTTTTCTGTTAAAACTGGAAAGCCACATATAAGTTGCTGACTATAGAAGAAACATGCATCCCAATAGTTTATATACAAACGGCCGGCATTTATCCGCGATCAGGAAAGTATATAAGCAGATTTAGATGCAAATATATGGCATAGCATACAGTATCGAAAAAATGTTTAAACAATCGAAATATCTACAAGGTATTCAATTCCAGATATCAATGATATAGTTTAAATTCCCACGGGACCTATGCTAGTAGTATTCCATTCCTCAAACTCATCGTCTAAAAATTGAAATAAATCCATGTTACGACTTTAATTGTGACTGCAATCTAAAGGCACGTCAATGGAAAAATGCTCTGAAGCTATATTTTTTCCAACCAATTCAAATTAATATTTTGCGTACCTCCCAGATAAAGTCTTTAACAACATCTTGAACCGGCCGATGGGCTGTCCGACACTTTATCTGTCAGATATGACTATCCGAGACCTTTGAGACCAAAAGTTTAAGTTTATCTGGCAGATAAGTTTCTGATAGGCTATCCGAGACCACGGCCTCAACCAACAAGCCCCTTTAGCCAGATCGGTCCTTAGCTAGCTGTCTTCAGTTACGCACACCAAATTGTTTGAGGTCACCACCCAAGGGTGGGTCTTTCTCTGGTTACGTTGTCCCTCAGGGGTGGACTCAAGGACTCGTTGGGCTGGTGCGTTGCTGTTCATACGCTCCACGTACCCCAGCCATTTCAGCCGTTCTATCTTCAGCGTTTTTACCAGGTCAACTTCGCTGTAGTGTATAGCCCATAAAACTCGTCGTTAAATCTTCTCCTTCACACTCCATCGATACAAACTCGACCGAATATCGCCACAAGAATCTTTCTCTCTCAAAACCACCCAGGAGTTATTCATCCGATTTTGACAGAGTCAAAATTGATTAGGGTCTTATAAAATATCTCCTTGGTTCTATGAGAGAGGGCTTTACGTCTTATATGCCTTCTCAGCCCGCAAAAAAAAGCGATTGTCAAGAGTGATTCTTCATTTGATCTCTGCGCTAATTTCGTTTTGAGAGGTGGTAGAGGAGCCCAGGTACACAAAGTCTTTAACTACTTCGAAGTTGTATATGTCGTTGATGCTGAGACTCCTTTCTCATTGGCTCCATTTTAATACTTGCAAATTTGTCACTGACAGCTCGCTGCAATCTTCCGATAATGTCTTCATTAGCATATGCAAGCAGTTGAACAGACTTCTGAAAAATTGTACCTACGATGTTGACTTGTGAGTTTCATACAATTGCTTGTGATGTTAAAAGAGTTACACGATAGCGCATCAAACCTTTTTCGACATCAAAAGGCTCGGTGATTTTTTTTTGCCAATTTTAGGTCCCTTCCATTCGTCTCAAAAGTAGAAACACACACAAACGAATGGTTTCGAGATGCTAGGCCTAGGGTGTCTACCCGGCCTGTTGCGCCTATTTATTTTATTTTAAGGGAGCAGCGAGATTTCTCCGAAACGTTACATTACTTTGCTACGGTATCGTAGGCGACTTTAAAGTCAACAAAAGGTATCGATCGTATCGATTTGAAATTCCTTGGTTTTTCCTACGATCTGTAATAGTGTGAAATTTGGTCAATGGTAGACTTTCCTGGCCTAAAACGGCACTGATATGGGCCGATCTGGGGGTCAATTCTCAAAAATTCTCGCATACGTTTATCTGTCAAAATATCCAATTTCATGCGAAAGACTGAAATTTGCTATTCTCAAATTCCGCATACGAGAATTTCTCTTCGAATGTTACTCGTCTGCTTTTTCTAGGCGGATTTGCTTCTCGCATACGGAATTGTGAGTTTGACAATTTGATTTTTTAATTTCTGTGTGAAATACTTAATTTATTGTGAAGAAGCAAAAGTAATTAAAATGGAAGGAAAACAAAAGAAGAAGGTTCTTCAGCAGTTACATAAAGCGTTTGATCTAAATTGGTCAATCATATGAGTAGTCAAGAAATCGATGAATTCCTGTGCCAAGCGCTTGTTTAACCGAAATAATTTCATAAATTTTGTGTCGAAAAGTTCAAAATAGTCTTGGGGTTCTCGGATATCTCGGTCTATTTGAAGTTACTCCAACTGCTCCATTGCCAACTGAACAAAAAATGCTAATCTCATTTCCCCCAATGTGGCCATTGTAAAAACACAATTAATTATTAACTGAAGTTAGAACCAATCACACACAATCGCAAAATGATTTTTTTCGTTTTTGTTAATCGCAAATCAAAACCCACATCCACAATATTTCTTAGCCAATTTGAATTGATTTTTTTTTTTTTTTTCATGCCATTCTTTGCACAAAAAGTAGGTACATTTCGACGTAAAATTCTACCTCATGCGAGAGGTGAATACAATTTTCGCAGAGGTGGAAAAAACTTTGAGAATACCAATTTTTTTCGTATGCGAAAATTTCAGGCGGATTTGCTAGTATACGAGTTGCGTTATGCGGAATTTGAGAATTGGGGTCCTGGTTGTTGGCTAATGGTTTCAGACGTTCACGTAATACCTAAGGCAGGATCCTATATGCGTCATTCTGGAGACTTATTCCTCTGTATTTGGGGCAGTTCAGAGCATCTCCTTTCTTGGGGATGGGGCACACGATGCTGAGGTTCCATTCGTCGATCGTCGGGCATGCTTTCGTCCGACCAAATTTTACAGATGAGTTGGTTCATGCTCCTTAACAATGTGTCTCTCCTTAAATCTTTAAAATCTCTTATATTTATCCTCTAATATCATTTCGTTCAATTTTGCGTTAAAATTATTTAAAATAAAATTTTAATTTTGCCCTTAAAATGACAGACTATTGAGTCCGTACTAAGAGATCAAATTAACTTTTCATTATATTTTCCATTTAATACCAGGATGACCAAACGATAAAGTGAGTAATTAACAAAACACTAAATCTGAGTTTGTTACGTACTAAAATTACTTTAAAATGTACTTTATCTGACTGAAATTTTGCGCCAAAGTAATTTTATTTAAAACAAAAATTGTAAACCTCTTAAAACACAAACTTTATATAAACAAAATTCAAGGAAGAAACAGTGTGTTTTGTTTTGTGTAAGGTTGAAATTTAATTACCCTGAAAGGGTCTTTTTTTATTTTTTCCAATGACATATTTTTTTACGATAAAAATTCCCACGAAAAGGTAGACTTTCTACGACTTACGAACAATGCTCCAAAGCAGAGCAGCAATTGAGGTTTGGTTTCGTACGTTCAGACAACTTTAAATTTGTATTTCTACTTAATAAGTCTACCTATTGCGATGTGGTAAATACTAAATACTGCTTCATGAAGTTCTATGTTATGTTTCAGAAATTTAACAGATTGGCCATAAGGCGTTAATGCCACATGCTAAAAGACAAACAAATTTATCAAATCGCCTTGCATGTACTAAACTCTACAAGGTTAGTTCTTGACTTGTCGAACATATCGTTACCAATATATTATAGCCATGCTGTACCCGATGTCCTGCCTCATATTACAATTATTATTCTTTTCCTTCTGCTAAAAATTCGTAGACTCTGCAGATCGTCTGCACTCCTACAATTTGAAATACAAAGCAACGTCGATGACAATCAAATGAGAAACTTTTATCCTTCGGAGACAATCGTTTAATTTATTATTTTTTGTTTCTTCTCTTTTTTTTGGTTTGAATGCAATAGGATATGAGATGACGAAATGTACAAAAATAATGAGGGCAGAAACAGTTAAGTATTTTCTTCCTGTTAGAGAGGGAAAAATATGAAATTGCATTGCTTGGGAGTAGACTCGAAATGAAAATTTCACTTTTAGTTGATCCTTTGCCTGCCGCCAAAATCAAGATAAATTTCATTTCAACGTTACAGATGCTTTCGTTTTGGATTTTTTCTGTTTTCTCGAGATTCTTCTCTTATTTTTTTTTAATTTTCTGGAAAGGTTGCTACTTCCGCTTGAAGTCATCCATCCATAACTTGATGCTAAAGGAGACAACAAAACGCAGGACATCCAGCAAGCCAGCCAAAGAGCTTGGGGCTTAGTGTGTTATGGAATAGATATACTATTACACCTATACATATATTTTCTGACGTAGATATTGTTTTGGACGTTTTTCTTCCGGTGAATGGCGTTAAAACGCGCAAGCTGAAACAAAAATACAAACAAAAAAAATTGAAAATAACGGCAAAGAAAACTCGAGACAAACGAAGTCGAGCAGAGGAAAGCAATTTTTCATTTCATCACGGGGTAGCGCTTGTTCGTCGCTTTGGTCGTTTCGTCCTGTTTCTTATATTGTAGCTGAATGATTTTGATTAATTAATGTGCAATCATTTCTGATATCATTCCATCATTATTTATTATCGGTCAATTTGATTTGATATTGTGTCCAAAGACGAATAGTTGCTTTGTATGCTGATCAGCTGATGCCTGATGCGTTGTTAGATATTTTGTCTGTTAATCCATTTGACTTGACAGGATAAATATGCGACGTGTTGATTAAATGATTTTGCATCAGGAACTGATGAGGCGCAACGGATATAACAATATGGAGATATGAAGGGAAACAGATATTTACTATATAATATACCATGCGACAGTCGATGACTTAAAGTAAGCCAGCGGTTTATGAATGTTAGTCTTCGTTTTTATTGGAGTTGTATGTCTAAATTTAAGAAGCGGTTGGAAGAGATTGCACACGGAATTCCAATGCTTAACTAAGAACTAAGGTGAGAGCTATTATCAAAAACGGACATTGTGGCTCTTGTCTGCAAGCTACAATGTGCCATAGGACAACTTGAGCTACAGGGCCATGACAAATTTATATACATATTTCTACTGTAAAATTCTTATAAGTAATTTTAAATTAAATATGCCTAAAGACAAAGGAAAGTTTTGAGGAAAGCAAAAAGCTCAAATTCCTGAAACCCGATCGCAGCGTCTGTACATCTCTTCTCTTTTGAAGATTTATTAATATGTATAATTGTATACAGTATAATACGGTATACCCCAACCCCATGCCATAATCTCTATCAGCTGTGTTCATGAAAATAGTAGTAGGTACATCTCTCTAAAATAGTCAAAAGTAAATAAATTTTGACCAAAAGTGACGGAATTTTCAAATTTGTATTCTCTTTTTTGCATTCTAAACAAAAAGTTTGCATCCTTATATTTTTCAACGGAAAAAGTACCGTTTCAATTGGTTGAAGTTTTGTGTAGAGCAGCACTACTATTTTCGTGAACGCAACTGTATATAAAACAAAGTGGAAAAAACTGTATGTTTCCCTCTGTAGCCCGTAAATTTCAACCAATTTAGTTGATTTTTTTTATAATGTCGGTAATTATGGTGGTCGGTCAATAGGCTAAACAAATTCAAAATCAGACAAAGGGGCGTGGCACCGCCCATACAAAAAAAACATTCAAAATCATATATCTCGAAAACCACCAAATGGATTGAGCTCAAACTTACAGGCAATCTTAGGTATTGGCAGTTAAGTGCTCCTGTGAAGACTGGTCAAAATCGGACAAAGGGGCGTGGCACCTCCCATACAAAAAAAAACATTCAAAATCGTATATGTATTTCGAAAACCACCGAATCGATTGAGCTCAAACTTACAGATAATCTTAGGTATTGGCAGTAAAGTGCTCCTGTGAAGATTGGTCAAAATCTGACAAAGGGGCGTGGCACCTCCCATACAAAAAAAACATTCAAAATCGAATCCGGCGGGGGTTCATCTAGTAATTATACATACCTTACCTACATATACTTATACAAATCAACCCTTTTCGAATGCGAGGTAGGTATACGTATCCTAGTGTTGTTTTGTTTTTGTTTGTCCTGTCGCACGATCCCAAAAGTATAAACATCAATAGAAAACGAAGCGAATTGTAGGTATACATAGATAATAAAATCGCCGAAAACACTAACATATATAATATTAATATCTAACAAATAATTTATTTTCCCTTACTCCTTCACTGTTCTGAAATATAATTTCTTTAGTGAAACAGATAACTGAAGTGATGGACGTGCTCTTGCGTCTTGCATGTTCGCAGCGACAGCGAGCAAAAGCTGACCATAAATAAACGAATATGAATTATGAAATACTCAGCCTCAGACGTCAGACAAGACTTAGTACACATTCGAGTTTTGTCCCATAAACATCTACTACGTTCTTGAATGAGATCGACTGTTCTCGTATAAATATGTTGTGTTTTGGTTTCGGCGAGGATTATAGGCAAGGCGCGCATCGAAGTGGCGTGGCGACCAAGTGGCAGGTGTAGGAGGCTGGTGACGACGTGGATTTTGACATTACAACTGCGTAGTTTTATTTTTTCCCGAAACTAAAAACATCTGAGACGACCAAGAATTCAACATAGCACGACATTTTTAAAACTGATGAATCGGTAGCACCATACGTTGTTTGCCTCTTCAGTGTGAGTTAAATCACTTTCATACCACTTCGCCCACTTCGCCGCCATTTCATCGCTACACAACTCTAAGCCACCTGTCACTCGGTCACCACGCCACCGCCACGCCACTGCCACACCACTGCGGTGCGCCCCTTATCTTGGAAATTTTAGAAATGTTATTTGAATTTGAATAAAAAATCACATAATTCGCTGTTAAAATGGTACAGTTTTTATACAGTTTTTTGGTCTCCGTCTCGGTTTTACAGTGCCGACCTATCAAAGAGTTGGTCACGTTAGCTATGATCCATATAGATCATCGATTTACATGCACTTACAAAAATAAGAAGTTACCCAGCTTTTCATCGAGATCACGAAATATGATCTGAAAATTAATTCAACAATTTCTCGTTGTTGTTTCGTGGCGTTGTTTATTTCATTTACTAAATGTTGGTGTCGCTGTAAATTATAACCACGCAGTATTTAATGTTGCCAATCGAGTTCAATCAAACAAAATAATTTCTTTTTTGCAAATAGTAGATATAAGTTAACAACCTATTTTACAAATCAAATAAATTATGAAATATTACAAAACAGACCATATTATACCAAAACAGACCATATAAGTGCTGCCAAGTTTTTTGTAGGTAATATTTGGGATGAGTATTATAAACTGACTTTGATGTGCAAAACATATTATACTACTGACCCTTATATTAAGTTTGTTTCTACTCAATCTCTCGCTGTGAAACCTTATAACAGTTATGCCAACCCTAATTTTCAATTGTCAAATTGTAGATGAAAGATAATAATTCTGCAGAATTCTGTATTTATGCTTGACGAAATTCTGTAGAAATCCAGACTTTTTTAACATATTAAAAGTGTTTAAAATGTGAATTTTGGGTGCCATTAAACATTTAGAATCGCTGAAATCAATAATACTCGTGCATCTTTTCTAAAAAAAAAAAAAAAAAAAAAACAATGCCCTTAAGTTTAAATTGTCCGACACAGACGCTATTTTGTGTGACAAACAATGAACGTATTGTTTAATAGCATTTATTAGAAAAAAAGGCGCTCTAAATGTTGCACTCTACATTTGTGGCAAAATTTCGAGACTACATAATGGTAACAACCTAGTTGGATCACCTTTTTCTAAATTGAATATAAAAAATATCTGAAAAAATTTGCCACTTGTACATGATCCGATGAAGATTATGGTAATGTCATTATTTGCAATACTCTCCATTGTCTTTCAAAAATACAGTCACATTCATATCGTACTAAAATTGAGGTATTTAGGAATAGTGCATAACCAGATTTGAATTTGTTGAAAATCGCTTCAGCATGGCTTCAGTTTCCCAAAATTGGAAGATTGATATATAGATATATTTGATATACCTATAGATATATTTGTCTGTCTCGCTATTTGCTTGTTCTTTGGAGTGGTTCGTTCGGTACAATCTTCACTAAACTCATCTTATTTTTAGTTATAATTTACAGTAATGTTTCGCTAATCCGAATCACCATTAATCCGAATATCGCGCTTATCCGAGCATTCAATAAACATTCTCCGGTTTTTGTAATTCGAATTATAAATAAAGAATATACCTACATTCAACATTGCATTGATTTTTACTATCATTTCCAAAGAATATTTAAAAAAAAAATAAGAAAATTCCTTTTTTTTTGTCAGCCATATTGGTATTTTTTCAGGCGATATATTTTGTAGGTAGTTCCTTCTTTTATTCTGTAATTGAGTTTGGAAAAAATTTCTGTGTAAGTGTAGCAATTTTTATAATGAAATCCAATTGGACACAGGTCGGAATTTATATCAGATGTAGCATTAATAAGATTGAATGCCATAGTGTCCACACAGAAATATTTAACGGCACATCATATCGAAAAATACTGCCTCAATAATAGTATTCTAAGATCCAAAAGTAATTTAATGAACAATAATTGTTCTTTTAGTTAACAATAAGCAATTTGGAATGTAGGTACAGAGGTACTCTATAGGCGTATTTTTTGGGAATCTATAGCTAGCTCACTTTTACTTTTACATGCAAAACTGGTATACTCACTTTTGGTTTTACATGCAAAACTGGTATACTCACTTTTGGTTTTGTTATACTCACTTCCCAAAAAAATACGCCTTATGTCAGATAATTTCGAAGTTAGTTGAGTTGTCAGCTACCCCTCCATAAACGTCAACTGTAAAATTGTTCACGTGACTAATTCAGCCCAATGAAAACTCGCATAGACATCAAATGAGAGAGCTGTCAGACTTACTAAACTAGATCTGTTTGCGCCTTAACGAACATTTGGCATCACTATTTGTTTGTTTGTTTTTGTTAATTATTTTCTTTAATGACGTTTGTCATTATTTCGTTTATTCATTTTTCTTTTTCATCTTTCTGTTCTGTTTAAGCTTTGGTGAATAAAGCACGCATATTTAATTGCGTTTAATATATTTTCTTTATTTGTCAGAGAAATATTTCGATTAAATTAAGCGTTAAACAGATTCGAACTAATCGCATACAAGATTCTTGAACGTGCTCATTGTTTTATGCGTTCGAAGAAACAGCTAAAATTAAACCAATTTTTTTATTTGAACAAGCCTTTAAAGGCATTCTTACAAATGCTGGTGGGTGCTGGGTGCATTTATTTACAATTTACAAAGAATCATGATAATTGAAGTTACATATTTCTAGTTAAAACCATTTTGGCTATCCACTTAAGTTTCTTTTTCGAGGATATCGAGATCATATTTGTGATCTTGTGTTACCTAATGAATTTTAAAAGAATTTTGCCAAAATCTTTGGATACCTTGTATACCTACGGTTTACATATCTATGCATGTTCGGCTGAGCTTAAGATTTTAAAATATTTAATTTTATATGTATTCACAAGTCAATCTGCATAGATTTCTACAAAATAGATACAAAAAGCGGACCCAACTCCGCAGAATTGTATTCACAGTAAAAACACAATATTTCTCGTTACTACTGCAATCTGCGATATAAGCTTGTGCTAATCTGTTAGAGGGCATATTTAGTTAATATTCACTTCTCTATGACAACAAGTTGGGAAATTATTTTAAGGATTTTAATACTCTATGGATGATGCCTACCACCCTTATCTCATTTTGGAAAACTATCTCTACTCTATATTTCAAATCATTTCGTCACAGTTAATAACAGCGACTACAAATAAAAACAAAACTCCCAATATTACCAAAGGCCGCAATTTAGCTGTTCCATTTTACAAATAGTCCACATTCCAAAACTCAGTATTAACAGTTCGCATTCAGCTCAAAAATCTCAAATAGGAAGCTTCACCCACTCGACCGAAAACAAAACGTTTGCATTTCCTCCGACATCCGCATTAATCCTGGAGCCACATATCTACTACCTATATATCAGAACGAAAGTGCAAACGCACATTTCCAATTTGACGAACCATCATTGGTGTCAGGACTTTTTTAATATCGAACCCAACTTTTTTTTTTGCAGGAAATTGTGAAGTCAGTTACCAAAACTGAAAATGTGTGGTTGCGAGTATTATTATTAGATCTGGTCTATAGCAGAGGTGAAGGAAGCGGGAGGATAAGTCATCAAACAATATTAGGGATGTGAATGTATAGGGCCATATCCTGCATGCATGCATTATGTGTATGTTTGTTTTGTAAGCCATCAAAATGAATGACAATTTTTTTTGTAACTGCCATCAGAAAATTCAAATATCCTGAATTGTTGATGCTGGCATTTACCCGTAAAATAAGTGCAATAAACTTAAATGGTGGCACAATTTTATCTCTTCATTCAGTTCAATGCGGGAATAGGGAGGGGAAGTGAATAATGCTCATAAACAAATCCATTTGGTGGAAAAATAAAAATAAATTATGTAATATGTATTTATGAACAAAAATTTGTGATGGCGTAAAAAGTGTATTTAGGTGTATTTTATTTGAAATAGGAAAACATAAAAAATTCAAAAAACAGGGGTACCATCCTACATACTTAGTACCTTATGCATGGAAAGTGGAGAGTATACCAAATTGTTTTCACAAATATGATTTTGTTATCAAACACTTGTACAAGGGATTCGACAAGGTTAATACATGTTCTCAGATTATATTTAAGCATCATGACGGAGGATTATTTTTTGGGATCATTTAAGCCCAGTATCCTGCTCGCTCTTAATTTTAGCAACCGCACTTCTCTCCACAGTAGAGATCAATGCTCCCTAAATTAGAAGTAGATATACAGGATATAGATGGGACACACACGCACATTATTGTATTGGTAAATGCATGAATTTTGTTATTTTTTCCACTTTTACTACTCTAGTAGGTACATATTATTCCCCAAAATAGTCAATTCAAAATTTTTTCGTTCTGAAAATGTCAAAATTTAGCGTCGATTTAATGCACCAGACAATACTTTCGCGAGCTAAAACCGTGGAGACTTATTATGGGCACTGACGTTTAGTGTGCCCCATCTACACTACATGGCACTAAGAGTCTAGCGTGCGGAGCAGGTACACACAGGATACTACTTTGCTAAACTGCCTCGCTAAATTCTATCTCTGTAAACCATTTGGGCTTTACTTTACTTTACTTAGGTAATGGGCTCCGGATTTCTGAAGCGAATTTGCCTGAGACATTGCAGCTTACCATAGTCTGTGATCCAGGCCACATTTTTTGGCCAGACCATGCCTCTGGCAAATGTTGGGGCGGGGATTCAAAGTAATCCATTTGGTATTTTCCAGTGTTTGGAGATGACAGTGCCAATATACTATATACCTATAGTCACTGTATTATTGATTTTTTTAACTAAGTAATTATACATCCTTGTACAGCTCATATAGATTACGGTTGTATCTTCTCCTTCATTCGCCTCCCTCGCACACAGCACCTAAATTACGTCGCAGAATTTTTCTTTACTTATTTACTTACTTGTGGCGCTATACAGTCCGCGGTGGACCTGGGCCTTAACCAACACGCTTACCGCCTTCAGTTGTGCACTTCACTTGTGCTTGCAGATGTATGTTAGTTCTGCACTTAAATTGCTGCAAATTTTAGTCTTCTGGAAATATATCCACAGGAAGCGAGTTCCGAAGTTTGCTTATCCTGTAACAGAAGGAGTTTTGGAAATTTGATGTCCTCGCTCGCGGTTGTCAAGTGTATGGTCTTGAGCAATAGCAGCCTGTCTTGTGGGGCATCAAAAATGCGATGTCTGCCTCTACTGCGTTGTCCCTCCGGGTTGGAATCGAAAACTCTTCGGGCCGGAGAGTTACTGCTAGGTTCCACATTTCACTTTCACTCGAAATGAAATCGGAAATGAATTGTTGTGTTCTACATTTCAGTGTATTCGATATTGATTTCAAAATTTTCCGAATTGAGACAAAGTGAAATTGTGATTTCGAAAAAATTTCGGAGTTTCCGAATCCCTCGAAATGCAGAACACCTAAAACGAATTCACACGATTTGCAATTTCGATTTCACTCGATTTCTGGAACCTAGCTGTTAGTGTTCATTCGCTCTACATGTCCTAGCCATCTTAGTCGAGTGATACGTACTTTTCTGACCAGTGGCCTATTTCACCAAATTACAATTATAATTACAAATTTGTATTTGTTGATTACATTTTCAAATTTGTTTACTGATTTTCTGTTTCACAAACTACAAACTTATTTCTAACAAATTTCTTGAAAAGAGAAAAAAATGAAGGGAATTTGTATTTGTTATTTACAAATAGAAGAAAAGACCGTTTTTCATAATTTTGTAATTCTTCTAACTGATAACATCAAAGAACAAAATTAACAGAACGGAACAAAATTTTTATTGGTTTTATTCGCGATAACAAAAATGTTTTATTAAATAATGTTCTAACCTATTAGAAATTGATGTATCGGTATCAGTCAAAAGTGTTTTTCAGACTGATTTGCAATCCGAGGTCCAATTTGTCTTAAGGACTTGGACTATTCTCGCGAATTTCAGCCATCAGTTTCGAAATTTCTCTAGCGGTTTAATAATGTGGATTGCGAATAAACTTTGACAATTCGCGCCGATGCCGATGGTGTTTTCATTCGCGGCAAAAAGTTTGGAATTCGAAATTTCGTTGTTTAATCTATTTTTAAACTTGCTTTCCTAAGACATTTTGATGGGATAATTAATTATCTTTCTCTTGGAATAGTTAAATGTGCAATTTTCTGTTCATAAATGCATCAAAATGGATTGTTCACATTCATCAATTCGTTCGAAACTTTTCATTGAAAACAAAAGAGAAATTTCGTAGTTAATTCGTAGTCATAAGTTTGTCTTCGTCTATTTAGCACAAACTTAACCCGCCAATGGTGACGCAAATTTGACTTTGATCAATGGTGACGCCGGTCTCACAGACCGGGTTTTTCAACTGAAGATTTTTCGAAACGTGTTACTAATAGTTCATGTTTTTTTTTTATTTATGTTCATTGACAATAAAACAAAGATATTTAATCAATTTAAGCTCTTTTATTTCAATATTACAATTCAAAAAACATTTTTAATTAGAGCATTAAAAATAACAATGTTTTTAGTAATAAATTTTTTAAAATTAAGAAAACAATAAAAAATCACATATTCATAAAGGAAAATAAAGTTTTTTAGTCTTTCGACATATGGAACTTTTATAAAATGAACAAAATACACAATAAAACAATAAAAAAAAATAATCAAGGTAAAATAACACGAATAATAAAAAATTATTTTACTTACATAAACGGTGACGCACGGTCTCACGCACCGGGTTAGTAAAAAAAATACACAACGTGTGCTCACTACGCAGTTTCGACGTCAACTGATGGTGGGGGACGTGCAATACGGCAGCTACTCGAAATTGCAACAAAAAACAATGACGGAGAATAAAGTTATTCGCATTTTTTAACACACCCGGTCTCACAGACCAGTACGTCACCATTGGCGGGTTAAGGCGATTTCGTTTGGGATTCTCAGATTCGTGTTTCAGATTTCGGCTGTCCAATCGAACAAAAAAAGTATACTGAGCTGTTGGTGGTGTAGCTGCCAAAAGTTGTTTACCTTTTTTGTTGTGAAGCTATTTATTCGTAGAGTGGTTGCAACTTGCAAGTTTTACAATTACATTTTCAAATTATAAAACAAATCTCATAGATAATAAATATTCCGAATATAATGTTCCCCACGTCTTCCACAAAATTGCAAACTTTGATGCTTTTTCTCGCTTACAAATAATAAATACTGCAACTGGAGAAATTGCTGGTATGAAGAAGACGAAGCAGGACAAGACGGCGACGAGTACGATGAATATGTGGCACATCATGAATATGCAAATAGCATAAACTATTATTTGTTCCATATTTATCCAAATTTTGGTTTATATTATTTATTTTAATATGGTTTTTCACTATTTCTAACTTTTTCGGCCAGACTTTCCGTAAAACGTAAACAAACGCCAAACGTCAAATCATATGTAAGAAGTGTGTTTTCTCGAGCAACTCTGAGAAAAAATTTTAATTCGCAAAAGTGATATCGAATCTAAAAAAAGATTGCTTATTTTGTACCAAACGAAAACGGATTTATAATATCACTATCGGTGATACTATGCCTTCGACATAAAAACATTTTTAGGTTTGAAAAGCGATTCTTTTAGAAAATTACAAATTGTCACTAAATCGACACACGATCTTTGTATTGTAAGAAATTTTCAGTAATTGAACAAATTTGTAAAATGTCTTGATTTGGTGAAACCCAAACTTGAAAAAAATATGAATTTTAACATATTTGTACTTGTAAGCAACAAAGAAAATTAACTTTTGGTGAAAAGGAAATTATGAAATTTCTACAAATTTCCCTTTGTAAACAACAAATACAATTTTGTAATTCAAATTTTTTCTGAAACAGAAGAAATCGATTTTTGCACAAATTTGTTAAAAAATGCCTGTGAACAACAATTTGTAGGAGTTGGTGAAATAGGCCACTGGTCCAGAGCAATATTAAAAATGTCCATGGTAGCGCATCTTCTTTCTGAAATACGGTGCAAGTTTGGATTGGAATGATGCCGTGAAATAAAGCAAAGCTTGACCTTACATCACCTTGGGCCTGTGACACAACGCGACAAGTAGTTGTAGGATAAGTGAATTTCCACAACTTGTAAAAAATTGTGTAATACAAAACGACAATTCCGACTTCGCCAATTGTCGGGATGAAAGATGACATGTGGGAAATTATATAATTTCCCTCTTTCTGTAA
Source organism: Cheilosia scutellata (assembly GCA_955612985.1). Lineage (NCBI taxonomy): Eukaryota > Metazoa > Arthropoda > Insecta > Diptera > Syrphidae > Cheilosia > Cheilosia scutellata. Next base: position 53,335,368 of record OY015312.1, on the reverse strand, counting down.
GAAAACACAACAAGGTCAAGAAACACTTGTAGAACTGTGGTTTAATGAAGATAGGCGATTTGAATATTCGTCGCCATTTTCATGTTTTTTTTAGTCAGCAAATGATTTTAGGTAATTTTTCAATCTCTTTCTAAATCTGCAATCCGTATTGCGCTGAGCCTTTCCTATACCAATCCTGAGATATCCAGCATCGACTTTGTCCCATATCCATCAAAATCAACGGTTTGTAGAATTGTTTTGTACCATAAACCATCTTTTGGCGTTTGGAACAAATTTTCCATACAAATGTTTGCACGTGCGACAAGGCAAATAATATAGAATTGAGGATTGTTTTGTCCCACGTGCATTTGCATTAAATAAAACTAATGGTTATGGTACACTGGTTGCAGTTAAATATTTAGTATTGGTTTGTACCACCTTCAATGAAAACACAAGCAATGTTAAGTGTTACGACTCAGATATAATGTACTATACATACGATCATGGCTCAAGTGGAATATATTTTTTTTTTTTCAATGGAATTTTTGTGTATATTAAGTATATTACACGAACATATTATTTATTAGTTTATAGGTGGTATATTTAATTACAAATTTCATTTTGCTCTTTTCAGAAGGTAAAGATTAAATTTATTTATTTGAAAGTGGCGAGAGGTATACTAAAAGCTTGCCAAACACAGAAATATATTAAGGGATTCAAAGCATTAGGGGTACCTATTCCAATTCACACAATGTCGTAAACTCGACGTAAACGTAGTAAACTTGGTAAGTTTGTAAATTCGGCCTTATTTCGCTCGGCATTATTTCGCGGCACAAGATGGTAAACTTATTACGCGAATTTGGGTGGAAATCGAGATGGTAAACTTACGACGACGTCATTGTGACATTTCACACTTGAAATAATGGCGCGAAATCAGAAAAAAATTACTTTGCATGCATTTATAATACTTTTGATGTATTTATAAATAGAAATTACACATTTTACTATTCCAAGTGTAGGATAATTAATTAATCCATCAAATTGAATTAAGAAAATAAGTCTTAAAAGAGTTTAAATAACGAAATTTCCAATTCCAAACAAATATTGAAATTGGAAAGTTCGTTATTTAAAATCTTTTAAAACATGTTTTCTTAAAAGTTGACTTTTGCGTAAACTTATGCAGCAACTTAAGGGCATGCCGAAACGACATGAAAATTGGAACGTAAGCTCATAATAAAACAAATTTTTTATGAAAAAAAAAAAATAAACCTATCGAACAGATTTTGAATAATGAGTGCAAGGACATTTAACCTCGTTTTTCTCGAAACCGAGTCAATGGCGTATGGGACAAAACAATTCTCAGGCGACGTATTGTCAAAAGCTGACAAGTGCATTTCTAATGTAATACCTAATGCCTAACATTATTTTGTGTAATTAACGTATTCTTACCGTATTAAGTAGCACATTAAGGTATTTGCCATGTTGACTGTTGACGCCACCGTTGATTTAATCATCTAAATTCATCCGCCGTACGTCCACATTCTGAGGTGCTCATGTTAGACTTCTGAGACTCGAGCAGACAGTCAATTCCGACAGAGTGTTATAGTGTTGATATTTTTCTCTTGTTCAACACTCGCGCTTATAAGTTTATCAAGCCAAGCCCGGGTGGACGAGACAAATACCCGGTGGCTACTACGGGGAAGTTACGACAACTGGGCATCGCCAAGTTGACGCCGATCATTGCCCAGCCCTATTCATATACACACCCAACCACCAACGTATTAATTCTATGTTACTTATTTAGTTAGTACTTATCATTTTGCCAAAATACTTCCCTTATACGTACAATTCTTATTTTGCGGAAGGACGTTAGGCTTTTTGCCAGGCTGTGTATTTCCTTCCATTTTGCACAATTATTTTTTTTTTGTTATGAAATCACTGAAAACACCAAAAAGGATATTATTTTCCTCTCTTATTTTAGTTAAAATAGCATTTATTATGTTTAGCTTTCTTCACTTGTTAAACACTTGTCGAAGAATGCCGACAAGTCAAGGAAATTTAATTCTTTTGACAAGTGCAACGGTTTACGTTCTGTTACAAAATTAATTTGCACATGTCGGACAAGAATAGTTAGACAAATGAATTTAGACGTGTCGACTTGTCATGTTGTGTTATAGGCCACTGAAGTCGCCTAAATTCTTGTATGCTTCATACAAATTCACACTTTTTTTGCGCTTCTTAATTCTTAAAATAAGAAACTGGTTGTGAATTATATTTTGCAACTTGCAACATTTGTGCAATAGATATAAATGTATATTGAACAATATGCAAAGCTATAACCAAACACTATTGACCCTAAGCTCTTGGTTGATGTCATTTAAATTAAGGAACACATTCAATTGTGGTTCAAATCCAGATGCGCCATTTGAACAAATATAGATATTTCTTTGACTAAATCGATCCTAATCAATCCTTTGGAAGCTACCTACTTATACTACACGCCATAAGTTCCATATTCGCCCAATTTATTTGAAATTTTCTTTGAAAACTCTGCTCAAAATAGATACATATATAAACACATGTCTGTCGCATCCTTAGCTGAAAATGCATCTGAACTGTATCCTATGTCCTATCTGGATAAACGATCAAATCAAGGCAATAACAATTAAAATGCAATTTTATTGCTACGATAACAACAATACGACGGACGGAAGTTCTCATTTAAAACGACGACAATTCCATTCGGAAGAACCGAAAGAACACTTAGCAAGTGTCCAAGTCTTTCCCCCACCCGTATACCCTTGGTAGCCGGTGGATTCCTATACCATACTGCCAATAATCACTTTGCGTCGTTGTCGTCGTCAGATTGCCCGAACGTATCCCTGTCAGACGGCGTTCGTATATACCACGACTATTGAGTTGGGGTTGAGAATAAGATATCAGGCTGTTACCGTTTGAGGCCACCTACCACCCACCCAGCCCACTGCTTAGTGTGAAAGTTTTTGCATTTAATGAGTCTCGTTATCTTATTTACCTATCCCCAGAGAGGAGGAATTTTTAGTGATTCCAATTCCGTTGCTCTCGATAGCTCAATGGGTCCTGGACTCCTGGAATGTCGTACTCGTTGTCGCAGTTGGCATCTTATATTACGGAGGAGTCGGGAATTCAACTCGACAATTGACCGTTCAGTGTAGATAAATATACTCGAAGTGGTAGTTACTTCAAGGATGCCACTTGAAGCAAACAATTTTCATTCAATGAACTTCGAAGAAACCATAGTTGAACGCGCGTGATAGTGATGCCTTCGAAGGGAGGCTGCAGAAATCTGTTCGCAGCTACACTGGAACCTTTCTGATCCATTGTGACCATTAGCAGCAGTCACATATGTAGATTTCTTACAGAGATACAGAGAACGCAAACACAAGCCGAGTGTGTGTGTGAAATATAAATGTTCATTTGGACAGATACCAAATGGTTGGGATATTTTATTACATCCAAAGATACTTTATTGCCATCGCACTTGTGCAAATATTTAGATACATACTCGAATGGAATATATACTCGTACAAATAATACAATAACTGTTTTTGGGTTTTATCAAATCCACTGAGTGTAGAGTTTGTTCATTTATCTTGGACAATTTTGGAAGGTCTTGGTTTTCGGTGTAACAGAGCATGAAAGATGTAACCCTAATGATCGTCAAAGATTAATTGATGCAGTAAAGTCCTTCCGTATGCACATAATGCATACACAGGGCTTGGTATTTTCTTATGTAAATGTTTTGTGTGTAAGTAGTCATTCGTATATAGATTGAAACAGGCGCATGAAGTTCATGATTGTTAAAACTGACGTACGTCAAGGCCAACTTTATTCACCCTTCGCATGAAGCCCATCGTATGTCTTCCTGTCAATAACTTATTGTTGATAAGAAATGGCTTTTGAAACTTAATCCCAGTATTGCCTGAGTAGGTAGTAATTTATCATTCTCATCATCATATTCCAATATGCCGTATATATATTATGCAAGAGGACTATAACTTACAATAATTTAAGTGTAGAACCAAATATTTCAGCTATCTAAGCCGCATAGTTTCGCCTTTGTGAGAATAGTATTTAACATACAAAAAAATCCCCGAACTCTCTTAAATCCGGTCTAATGCCGAGCGGAAAAATCCGACCACCAGATACTCACAAACTGTCACTTCACATGCCTAGCTCGAAAGAACAAGTGGCGAAGCGTGGATTGGGGCCGCCTCTAGTAATTTTTTCACACACTAAAAAAAAACCTTTGTTTACGGTTTTAACTAATTATACCTACACTACACATATGTACTTAGATATGTATGTCAATAAACTTGGTAACATTTCTTTTCAAAATTTTGTCGCCAAATTTCCTAGCTGTTGATGCTGTTGATGTTGAATGTAGTTGCATACTAGGGAACAGCATTCATTTGATTTTGTTCTTAAGCAACACAAAACAATGTTAACCACACCAAATTGCCGCCCCTACCGAAGTGCCGCCCGGGGCCTGTGCCCCCTTGCCCACCCCCGCTTCGCCAGTGGAAAGATCTCCATAATTCGACAGGCTTGGCAAATTTCAAGACTGAATTTTCTGTCTTAGGTGTGGGCTCTGTTATCCATGGTACCAGCCCTTACAATAGGGCTGTCAGCGCACCTAATGGAGCTTGTAAAAAAATGTTTAGGAAAATCATATACCTGTCTCTGAACATTATGAACACATACTACCCTGATGATTTAACTTCGGGGTGCAAACCTAAAGTAGCCAGAAACAATATTCGAATAAAATATAGAAAAACGTAAAAAAAGGATCGATATCAGTAAAACGATAAAAGCGTGTTTAAAATCGCTCGTATACAAATAATGATTTCAAGGCCCCGTGTCAATTGTGCTAAGCAATTATTTTTGGCACATTTTCTGACACTATTGTGGTAGAAAACGAATTAGAAAAACCATATCCTGCTCCGCGACCAAGGTAAAAATAGCCCTATAGGCCAATTTTTAGACATGCTGGCATTTGCGGTATCACCCTAATAAAATGCACCCATTTGACCTCCCATCAGAGTACCGACTATACCCTGAGAAAGACGAAACAGTTGAACATAATCATGTGTGAAAGACTGTCTCTTCGCGGAATTAAAAGGAAATTATTTTTCAGTTAATAAGTTCCGAAGAATTGAACAAAAATTCTTAGCCGCATTAGGAAAGTTAAGACCCTACCCTAACTAAAATATAATTCTGACTCTCTAACCGCAACAGATCTTTAAAATCGACTTGAATTACTTCGCTTTGCGAGTCAGAATTTTATACGTTCTTTTAATATTTAACATCATTCTTTCTTCTGCACCTCTCTGAATACAGGCTTTCAAAACAATGGAAAGGAACTTCTCAAAGGACTTTCGAATCGGTAGACCTTTTACCTTTCTAAAGAGCTACATTGTGTTTTTCTTGTGAGAAATTTGTTTCACTTTATTAAAATTACCTTTCGTACCTTTTTCTATATTAAATAATTTAAGAAAGGACAATGGACATCCGTTGCGAGGTCAGTAAAGTATATTTAATAATTAAACAATCTCCTGAGTAGGTATGCAAACAGAAAGATACCTACTCTAATGCTCAACCTAAAGTTGAATTTTAATTTTTATCTTAATTATGCATAGGGAAAAATATTTCAGAAAACCCAAATTATTATATTCAAGGACCCAAATGAATCCCTTTTAACAAATCCCTATATTCGATCCTTATTATGTCCATTTAGCATCCCCAGCCAGAGTTCAACGTCATTTTCTACACATCACTTAGGATTAAACTGAACTCATCTGCGATGTACACAATACCCCTACATACATCAATTTGAATAATCCTTACAAATTGATTTTAAAGTCCTATCGTAACAAGGACCAAAACGATAGACCCACCACTCTCCAGAGTGTGAACATCTCTTAAGGAATTCAATAGAATCATATAGTCGAATGTGCGCTCATGAAAAGTTGTGTACATAATTGTTGGGTCCAACATTTTCAAGATTAATTTGATATTTTATTTAGTACATATTATATTGTTCGTCCTTGGGTATATTCGTAGATTAAGACGAGGGTATAATCGACCACTGCCAGAATGGGATAAATAATTGCTACTCATTCGTCTTTATTTGAAAATGATTGACATGATTATTATCAGAGTTAAATTTATGAAATTGAACGAGTACCTACCAATATTGAAAATTAATCCTTTGCACTGCGAGATATTGGAATAGTTCTGGTTGTCTTCAATTGTATTCCATTTTATGATAGAATTAGATAAGTTATGGGTAAAGTGCTCAATATTTTCAATTCTCTTATATTCTAGGATAATCTCCGACATTAATTTAAGATGTTCCGAAAAAGATTCGGTCCAATCTTTGGTTTAATTTTAACGAATCGGGTTAAAAAAGTACAAAAACGGTTTAGAGACTGTAAGCAGTACCAAAAATTTCAATTTGTCACGAGCCCACGCTCTCGAAATGGCGTTTTCGAGATACTAGCAGATTTTTTAAAAAGTAGATACCATTATTCAAAATGTTAGAGGAAAACAAAGGAAAAAATCGTTATGCTGTTCTTCATATAAACCCAGATCATTCATAGATAACCAAATTTGAAGAAAATGGCTATAAGCCCAAATCCGTTATAATCTACGAATTTTTAGAGAAAAACTAAGTGTGCAATCTTGGTAGGAATGACCAGACCATATACCTTAAGGCCGCATTTTGTAGAAATCGTAGGTATGTACACTGTACCGTTTAAAAAAAAAATAAAAAATTTTCAAAAATATCGTTATTCGTAGATATTCTTAACGAAATACTAACCTTAATATTAATTTTGGTTAAAATTATTAAATTTGTTTGAAAAAATCAAACTTGTTTAAAACCACTGTATGGGACTTGTGACCTTTAATATTATAGTTTAAACACGATAATAAAAAATACGACACCCAACTGCAAGCCCACAAGCTCGAAATACGAAATAAATATGCGTCCAGCCTTTTATTCTGTAGATAGGTCTCAGGAGAAAATCAAACAGACGAACAGACAGAAGATAGACGGAATTGCAAGACCCCCTTTTTTTGAGTACGCAAGCTCAGAATTGTTTAAAATTTACGTTGCTTTTTTGACAGTCTCTCGCAAAGCAAGCATTGCAGTTCATGATTATCAACTGTTACAACCGCTGCTTAAATATCTGGCAGATACCTGTTTTGTTTCCCTGTTGGGAGGGGTAATCTTCTAAAGACGAAACTCAGCACGTACTGACTGAGTGACAGTGTGGGATTTTTACCCACTAAACCCCTAAACCTGCCTCCTACAGCCACCCCATCCCCCGTGGTATTCCATCGCAAAGGGAGGAAGGGGGTTAGAGTTCTGTATTCTGAGTCAAGTTTGCTAATACACACTACAAACAATTAGCTATTTATGTTATGCCGTCGATATTTGCCGTTCTCTGACTCCTGCTTGGTTGCTGTCCCTGACCCCGACTCTTTCTGGCCGACGAAGTTCCTTTATGATTATCGATGCAACCTGCTTTACGGCGTCCCATATTGCGCTCGATGTTAACATATGGTTTACAATGATCTCGGGGGTTGGTATCTACTTCTCCAACTCATCTTCCTTTTGCAGACTGGTACCATCTCTCCTGCCAAGTTCGAATGCTTCGTTATCTTTCTTCCAACCTGATATCTTTGATTGAATTACGGGAATTCTGAATTTTGTCATCGTAGGTCCTTTTATTTGAGACACCAACCATGCACTACCCACAGAAAATCATGTAGGTACCTTACCTAACCTAGCGACGGTTACTGCCGACATAATCATGACTTCAAGCTACCGAGTAAAATGATCAACTATAGTTAGCCAGTATAATTATAGAATCCCCATAGCGAATATGTGAAAAACGGCAATCAGGTGTTGCGAGTGGAGTGAACTTATTACGCCGATAAAAATTCTTTCTTTCTTTGACAATCCAGGCACAGTTTGTAGATGGTCAATGAATCTCTTATCACACCACGAAAAAAGTTTGTTTGAAAACGACCAACGATATCTTAATACCTCGAGTCGACTTCCAGAACCAAGATGGCACTCAACAAATTCTGCGCTTTATTTATTTTCATTTTCTTCACGTGTTAAATCTCTGCTGATACTTTAAACTTTACAATGAAAACATCTGTGCAATGCCCACTTCTCCTCAGGTGGTCACGGATGTTGTTGGTACCTACTTTTAGATCGTATATCCACTCTCTCCTTTCTTGTTCTCTTTTCATAACAATGCGCTTACGGGGGCACTCTACAGCGCTGTTGATTCCGGACTGGCAACAAAAATAATTGTTTCGGACTGGGAAAAAACAAAAAAAAAATAAAAAATAAAGGGAAAAGCGTAAAGAAACAACTAAGATAAAGAAAAGTACATGTTGAGCTTTATTTTTCATTTTACTTTTTTCTCATGCTTACCTACGTATAAATCCACCTGGAGAAATATAAAACATTACATCAGCTTTGAAAAGTAAACTCGAAATCTTCACAACAGTGTGCACATTGCACAAGTTGAAGTAAGAGTTTTCTTTAAAGGAGCGAACTGCTGTATAATAACGCCTGGAAAACAATTACGCAACGAAATTAAGGCGCACATCATGGTTGTATGTACCTACTTGTTTATATAAGTGGCTCATGCCCTAAACTCATTTACACTCCTCGCCACTTGAATAGAACACCCTGTAGGTACACTCTCTCTATATTATATATAGGTAATATTGCTCATTATCTCCAAAGCAGAATGACAAAATAATGGTGGTTATTTTTTGAGTACCTAAGTCTTCTTCTTTCTCTCAAAAAAGATGATATATGCTTTTTTCCACTTTATTTTAGTATTCGCTCAAATTCAGGCAACATTTTTGCGCCACTTGAGTAGAACATGCATCTAGTTTGACCGTTATCTTTGGCACGTGGACTTATATTTTTCTTAGGTCGATTTTTAACTTTCTCGTATACGTAGTAAGAGAAAGATACTGTTTACGTACAAAATTTCGAACCTGAGAGGCGTTTTTTTTTTTGTTTTGTACTAGCCCTTATATTTAACGGTACCTACTTCCCATATAAACATTTTCCAAAAATTTAAACAATTTAGATTTTTTTGAAAATGGCTCTAACGATGAACCAAAATTGATAGTTGAGTTAATGTAGGCATGAAAACCATGACTGCATACCTAGTTTTTGGCTAAAAAGTCCAACAACAGTACTTTTGAAAATTGCCTTTTTCTCGAAAACGGTTGAAACGATTCTAGAAAAAAAACTTATTTTTAAATGACTGCGTCCTTTAATATCCACCCAAATCGCTAATAATAATATGTACTTTAAAATACTGCGCCTATCTCAAAAACGCCATTTTCGATTATGATAAAAATGTAACTGGCAGGTATTGCTTAAATCCAGAATAATACCATCTGCTCAGTTTTCAGCTAAACAGTGTTTTTTGAACCATGACTACTTCCTTCGATTTCCACCCTAATCGTTAATAATTGTACTTTAAAAACTTCTCATATCTCGAAAACGCCATTTTCGATTTGGATGAAAATGTATCTAATTGCTATGTACCTAATGTTAATATCCTGAACAATTCCTTTGTACTCAGTTTTCAGCTAAACAGTTTAAGAACAGCGGTTTTCGAATTCAAAGTTGTACGATTTGTCTGCATAATTTTACAAAAAAACCCTCTAACAATTTTGAACGAAATACGTAATTTAAGACAACATAAGCATTCTAAACATGATCACGTACTTAGTTTTTCTCAGAAAACTCGAATATAGGCGTTTTATGAATATTTGTCAAAAATGACTACCCGATCTGTATTCACACCCGGTATATTTTTGCAAAGCCCAAAACTTCAGTGGCAATATAATTTGAAATTCATCGCCTACTTTCCTCCTTCAAGTGTCAGTTCGGGGTGAAATTTGAAAGTTATAAAGTGTGTGTAGTTAATACGTATATTTATGTAGTAGGTACCTACCTACCTAATGTATTACGGTTTTAATTAACAAGGGTTCATTTACTAAACCTGAGTACATTACTCTGAAATTCTGCGAGATTCGCAAGAAAAACGAAAAAGTTTAGTGCGACCAAGTCGTGCAGATAATATTTAAAAAAAAAAATTTAAAAAAAAATTAATGAAATGGGTGGAAAAAAAGCCTTAAAAAAAGCGGAAAAGGGCAAATCAAAACTTAGGACACTCGTTCATTTAATACCAAATTATTTATTTTCATACTTTCATAACCTTTTAGACCTCTGCCTTGGATTTATCAAAATGATAAGGCGCCAATACATACAGCCCGGGTTGTTAAAATGATAGAGCTCAAATGCACAGCTATTAAGCTGACCGACCTGGTCTTCGGGTTTCAATATCATCAAAAATGTTTGGTGATGGTTAACACGGTTTGGATATTGAATTCTACTTTTAATTTGTGGGACGCCCAAAACTCTTGACTTTTTGACTTTTAAATTCATTTTTATTCCTTCTTTCGGTTAGATTTTACTTTACTGCCCATTCGAAAAAAATACTTTTTTTTGTTTATTCCGATTGATTTTAATGCTCTGAGCTCAAATATGCAAAAAAAAGTTGGCGGTCTCTTACCGTTTGGGCGTAGCACGCCCCCAAAGTTCAAAAAATACCATATAAAATAGTACCAAAATTTCAGGAATGGAGTGTCCAATTTTTGTAAAATTAATTTTTTTATATTCCCTAAATGTGCAGTTAACTTATAAAAAAAGTTTCATCAAAATCGGACCATGAATACCGCTCAAAGATTTGTGTTTAGGGCACTGAAATCAATCGGACTGTACAAAAAAAACCGTTATTTTCGAATGGGCAGTAAAGTAAAATCTTGCCCTTCTTTCTTTAACTTACATATCTACTAGACAAAAATGATTAAATCTAAATTAAAACTAACATTTATCTTATTCTAGGTTACTGGCTCTTAACGAGCACTCTAAACTTAACTATATCCTTATAATTATTGCCTTTCGGCCTTAACTCTATCAATTTTTGTGTTTTGCGCTGTTTTTTCATTTCCAAGAAACTTTGCTAAAAACTTGGACTCTTTATTATTTGGTTTTTCTTAAAACTACCTAAAACTACTTAAAACTACCTATAACCTACTTAAACTAACTTAAATATAATCAGGGTGATGAGCAATCTCTCGATTGGTCACCATCCCGATTGCGTCGATGGGCGCCTGGCAGTCGCCAACATGGTGCACACGCACCGCCGGGACCCGAGCGAGGCCATAAGCAAGCATAAGCATAAGCAGAATGCTCGCCTGCCACGCCCAAAACTCTCCGCAGTGTTCAGTGCAGCATAGTATATAATTTGATCACAGTGAATAATTTGATCAGAGTAGAATATTTTAGACCGGCTTAAAAAAAAAGGTCGGAAGTGCTATCATAATATTAAGCCGAAGTCGACCGTCCATAATGCAATAGCTCGGAAATCGGTATTTTCAACGGGGAATTTTACCAAATTTTTTGAAAATATCTACCTAAATTGGGTCCTAATAGTACAGCATGATGCCCAAAAATGATTTATGTACTAGCCTCATCTTTTCGGACCTACCTTGATACCAACCTACAAAGCCCTTCAAAACCAAGTGCTTCATCCCATCAACTCGTCGATCCACTACTGCTTGACATTATAGACAAAATCAATGAGGTCAGCAATGATGTCGCAGCTTTCCGACTAGTTATGGGTGATATTGATGAAAACCTTTGACTGGCATCAAGTTAAATTGATTTCATAGCAGAGCTCATTCAGCCACAATCAAGCCCAGTCTACAATACGTCAATACTTACCGAAATCCTGGAATCAGTAGAATATCCAACCCCATTTAATCCTCAACCAGCATCAACGACGAAATTTGGCATATCCTGGCTTTTTTCGAGCCCCTCAACCGACGACGTGTTCAGCTTGGGAAAGACTATCAGCAAGTTGAAAAATAGAGGAGAGGCTTTTTGAAATTGAAACAGTAATTTTTGTACTCTAGGCAAACGTTGTCGCTGAAAATATTTTCGAAACGGTGAAACGAATTGACATTGCTCTCTTATCAATGTTATCGATATATTTTTATTCCACTTGGCTTGTATCTTTTATCTTCTTTGATATCTTTCTTTACTAGATTTGAAAGGAAAGCACTTTTCGTATTTGTATTGGTGTTTTCTTGGAGCTTGGAGCCTAAACAGATGGGTTGAAACTCTCATTGAATATGTTACGTTAAACGTGAATAGAGACCGGATTGTTGCTTTTTAAATATCGTGCATTCCTTGTATCTAGAAATAGTTTAACTACAAAAATGGAAGTCTATAGCTTGATTGTTATTAAAAAAAAAATTATTGTGCAGAATAAAATACACATGTGATTTTACGAAGAGTAGTTACTTAAATTTTGTGTGAATAAATTCTGGTACATATACCTACTGCATAAACATTTTGCACCACAAAAATACCCACTGAAAGGTTAATACTTATCGCAAAAGGCAGCTAATTATCTCGAGAACTAAGAAATCTTTCGAAAAAGGATATCAAAGCTTGAAATTTCGAAATACAAATTGGCGTAGTTCTCTAAAACCTCGCCAACCAGTTGTAGTTGCCACTAGAGGCACATTTCACATGTTAAATAGAACAACAACATGCTGGTTTTGACTCCTGATTTTCTCGCAAGTAGGAGAGCTGCTGGCTGGCAGCTGGCTAGGAATTGACAATTGACGCAGAAAGCAACAAGTGGCTTAGAAAGCAGTTTGTTTCACTGCAAAATTTCACTGACACCTGCAAAATAGGGAACAACGCTTAAAGTACATGGACACACTATCATCGGCATGACTTTTATTCCCATGAACGTTTTGGCTACACACAAAAACAAGGCGTCATTCCAACGAGAGGTTAAATTCATCGTTTTCCAGAGACCAATACGCAGTGCTTAAGGTGTAAAAAAAAATAGTATATAGGGAAGATTCATTGCGCTTGAGAAAAGTTGGATGAGGACTCCGCGTATAAGTTGGAAGTGTGCTCTTTTCTTTCAATAGTTTTTCTGTTGGTCATCGACCAGTAAGAAAGTTTTATAGCCTGCAATCCTTGCTAGCAGTTAAAATCACCTGCCCTAAACAAGAATGCAGGAAAAGGACTGCAAGTGAAAAGAAAAATTTAAGCTTAGGCTTAACGAGGGTTACAGCGGGCAAATACAAGAGGTAATGCAATTAATATTTTTATTTACGACATTATTCAACGGTTTTTGATCAATTGCTCTTTGCTATAATAGGTGTTCTTGGAACTAATTGTATTCACTAATTAGTTACAAGAATGACTTCGCCAATGCACAGAGGCATAGGGCATTTCATAACGGACTAAGAGCTGACACAACTGCTTTGCAAATTTCTTTATATTTGCTGGGAATGTCACTGATGTTTATATGTCTTGCGACCGAAAATGGGCCTAGCTGTGCCCTCTTTGATGAAATGGGTCCTTTCATAAATTAGCTTAAAATAGAAAACCATTGAAAACGAAATAAAATAAAAATCAATATAAAAATACAGATCTAGCTTCCCACAAAACATTAAAAACCTTTTAATAAGAACCGGAACGGAACACAGGAACAGGAGTCACCCTGGGTAGTTGCCACTTCTTACGTGCCTAATCGAGATTGAGTAGTCACAGTAGAAACTCTCATCAAATTTGGAATTGTAAGCGATATAATGGCCATTTCCTACATAATCAATTATTATTGTTGACTGTAGGTGTAGGTTGTAGGAAGTACACAAATCACATCAAAATTGATTCTGACGTAGAAAGATCAATAGAAAGCGGTGTGCCGATGATTTGAACAAATTTAACACCAATTTGTTAAACGATGCCAAAAATTGAAATCATATAGGTGGTAGAACGAAGAATTATTTAAATCGAGGTCTTTAAAAAAGGTTACCGTCGGATTTTTTTCAACATTAGTAGCCCTAGCCATCTCTTATAATTAAGGTTTTAGTACCGAGTCCGCTGAGTAACCTATAAAGCTGGTTTTAAGCTTCTGCGTGTATCAGTTTATGTGAAATACTGTTCTTGTTGGTTGGTTGGTTGGTTGAAAGTGGCTGTCAGCTAAAAACGCCAACACACTTAGACCAGTATAGGTCCATTGTGATGCAATGATGAAGGATCTAAGATCTCCCTACTAGTTGAACCATTTTGAGCTCTTTATGAAGCGTAAGAGGCTTCTGATGTCTATGCTTGTCAGATCGCCCAAGTCGTTGTAATAGAAGGCTCCTAAGTGAAGCTTCCTTCTGCGGGAGAGAGCTGGGCAGGAACAAAGAAGGTGAGAAATAGTTTCCTCCTCTTCCTCGTCCATGCAGCTTCTACAAAAGTCGTTTGCGAAGAGGCCCAGCCTTGCGGCATGTTTGCCTATCAGGCAGTGTCCAGTAATGACACCTATTGTGGTGCCGATATGCTATCTATTGAGAGAGATCAATTTCTTAGAGCGTTTCAAATCCAGCTTAGGCCAAATTTATTTTGTCGCTAGACAAGTGGTTAAACTCTTCCACCTAAGATTTGTATTCTCGATAGCATTCAGCTTCACTTTTTGTTTGCGAGTAGCGATTGGTATCCCTATGGTGCCTTTATCCGGCAGAATGGGTTGAGTTGTTCCTATTCTAGCGAGTTCATCGGCCTTACAATTCCCTGGAATGTCTCTATGCCCCGGCACCCAAATTAGGTGAATGTTGAACTGTTCGGCCATCTCCGTAAGAGACGATCGGCAGTCGAGGGCTACTAGAGAAGTTATGGAGATCGAATCCAAGGATTTGATGGCTGCTTGGCTGTCCGAAAATATGTAGATATCCTTAACGGATATGACGTTTTTCTTGAGCCAGGATAAGACTTCTTTAATCGCCATAATTTCCGCCTGGAACACGCTACAGTAGTTTGGTAGACGGAAGGAGAGCTTAAGATTAAGACGTTCCGAGAAAACACCCCCACCAACTCCATCATTGGTTTTTGAGCCGTCAGTATAGAAGTGAACTGATTCATCTTCCGGGAAGGCATCTCCATCCCAGGTTGCTCTGGATGGGATTGTGACGAGAAAATTCTTGTTCCTCCAAAGGCATTAAAAACAAGATTAAGCAGCCTCCTTCGTTTTTGCCAATCTAGTGCATATAGTTCTACCACACTCCAAACTTTGATTTGTAACCATAAGTCTTTAAACCTTGTGAGTCACAATTTGTTATACAGAAGCATTTTTCGAAGGGATACAACCAAGTTTTGCAACTCTAGCTATACCTAGACCTACCATTAGTGCCGAGGTATTGCGTTTAGTGTTATGTTTTTTGTTGCAACGCTCTATGGTCATACCACGGATACTCATGGATGTGTGGCGGTCCATGAGTCTCTATAAGTTTCTGGAAACATATTTATAAAATGACAAAAGAAAGTGCCTACTTGTTGCTTTCAATTTTAAATGCAAGAAAAAGCCTTATGTACTTACCTGTCGACATAATGCACACCTACAAATACTTCCATCAAATTTAAATATGTATTTTCACTATCCACAGGTAAAGAAGCAAGACTGGGTATGAACAGCAGCATGCTTTCAATTGTCTGAAATTCAAAACGAGTGACCTGTTAAAAATAACAATAAAAGATATAACATACATACATTACATTATAAAATCTATACAATGAAACCTTTCGAGTGAAAAATCATGCAATGGATGTTGTTGCCTCAGCCATATTGAGAGGTGCATTTGCCACTGCTGGTCGTGACTTTCTTTCGTCCTTTGCCACCACTGATATCTCTAGACTGCAAAAGGAAAACCCAACCAATAAACACCCTGAAATGAGAGGAATAATAATAAATGCGGGCTGGAGACGGAATAACATGGTATAAATCTAGATATCCTTATAATTATACTGCAGCGCTTTTAGGAGAAGTCATTAAGGTCTGAAAAACAGAATCGTGCCTAACGACTTGGAAAATTCAAGTATAAAATGCACTGGGCTAATTTATATTCTCGTGCTTCTTGGTATGGGTCTACTCCCCGCCCTAGGCACTGGAAAAGGGCTTCAAAGGCAGTCAGTCGTCCTCGTCCACCCGCCAATGGTTTTCTACCCCGGCCAGTCACCATATATAGGATGCTGACGATGCTGCTGATGAGGACGATGATGATGATAATTGTTGGCGTCAGAGTGAGGTGGGTGGCGGCAAAGAGAACCAGAAAATATGGTACTTTTGGTTGGGGTTGCCTGACTGCTTGTGACAGGAAATTTTTGAAGCTGTTTCCCTATAGTGTTTTTGGGTCTATTTTTGTATACGTTGCCTTGTGCGTTCTCTTGATGGCATAGAGTGTATTTATTTTCCGCTCTTTGTGTGCATGCTTTTGTTTTTGTATTGTGTTGTGGTTCTTTTTAAAGTTTTGTTTTTTTTCGTATTGTTTTATGTGTGCAAGTGAGTTTGTGAATGCAGAAAAAGCAAATTAAGAAGAAAATGCAAAAATTGCTTCTTTTCCGGATTCAGCCTTGTGGGAAATTTTATTTTAATATCATTGTCGTATTGTGAAAGCTAGCAAGGGTAACATTGCATCTACGCAATCATTTGCAGTTGGAGTGTTTGTGCATTAGCAATTTCTTTGTGTGAAGCCGTTGATGCATTGCTACCTACTTAGTGGTTCTGCGTTGTGTTAACTACTGTTGGTAATGCGGAATCTTGGTTTCTTTTAAAAAAGTCTAAAAAAACACCATTCAATATTTTCAATACAAATGAAGAATCATCTAAATCGAGCTAATAGATATTTCTGGGATTTTTACGAGACTAAACGCACACCTATTGATTTTTATAAAGGGTGTGCCATAATTCAAGCAAAATTTAAATTTTGCGCCATTTAATAGTACACTGATCCCAACGGAAAAAAAAGATAACAATGTGACAGCAGACAGTTCAGGGTTAGTAAAAATGGAGCGCTATACGAAAAAAACAGCATTTTCATTGTTGAGCAATCTTTTAAAATAATGAAGGTTTGTCAGCTACAGTCCGCAATTTTCGAACAAAATATGGCCGTCATAGTGATTCAAAACCATCAACTGCGTGAAGAGAATAATTAAAAAATTCAGGGAGACATGATCAATTAGTGATCTTAAACACTCTGGCTGTTCGGTCACAAGTCGTTCAACAGAAAACATCGAAGCAGTTTGCGAGAGTATTGATGACAGCCCAGGAATATCAATTCGCCACCGAAGTCAAGAATTGGGAATTTTCACGAAGGACTTGAAACTTCATGCTTACAAAGTTAAATTGACTCAAGAACTTAAGACTACTGACAATGCAGCGCAAAGAGAGTTCATTGATTGTATTTTGGAACAACAACAAGTGGATGCTGATTTTTCGAACAAAATGATCTTCAGTGATGAGGCTCATTTTCATCTTGATGGCTTCGTTATTCGTCAAAATGTTCGCAAAACAAAAATGTTGAGGAACAAATGCATCCACAACGCGGGACTGTTTGCTACGGATTTAGGGCTGGAGGCATTATCGGACCATTCTTCTTCGAAAATGCGGCTGGTTACTGCCTAACAATTAATGGTGTTCGTTATCGTGACATGTTAACCCAGTTTTTAGTGCCTAAATTACAAGATATGTATGATATGACCAATATGTGGTTTCAACAAGACGGTGCCGCATGCCATACAGCCAGAGATACAATTAAATTAAATCGTGTAATCGGCCGTTTTTGCGATCAGAATTGGCCATCTAGATTTTGCGATTTAACGCAAGATTTCCTTTGTCGTTTTTTTTAAGTCTCTCTAAAGGTCTATGCAAACAAGCCCACGACCACTAACGACTTGAAAGAGGAAATTGGGAGGTGTATTAATGAAATTCAGTCACATTTATGCGAAACGGTCATAGAAAATTTCAATGAAAAATGACGTACTTGCCACCAAAACCGCGGCGTCCATTTATCTGATGATGCTATTCCATTATACATAACCCTAATCTGTATGCTCTATGAATCAATAAAAAATGTATGCGTTCTAATTAAAAATAAGTATTTTCGATTAAAATAACATTTTGCGTGAATTGTGCGACACCCTTTCGTTATACATATAATAATTCTTCTGCACGTGTATTGTAATTGAACTCCTACTGAACGGCTGGACCGGTTTTGATGAAATTTGTTGTGTGTGTTTGAGTGGGTCCAAGGATGGTTTTTGTTCACATTTGGTGAAAATTGGACAAAAGTGCGTTGCCTGATTAAAGCATTTTACAAAACCTGGTAGGATCGGACGTAAAAAAAACCTAGCCGGCTCTCATAGCAAAAAATACATTTCAAACGCTATTCTTCGACATTCATGGGAGAAAATTATATCTAGATCTAGACAACACAATTCCTGGGTACGAGCATAGCTGGGCGGGTACAGCTAGTATATTTATAAAAATAAGTTGTAGGTATTGTCTTTGTAACTAACGTTCTCTGTAATGCATGAACCGATTTTGATTCTGGAAATTTCCCTTGAAAGGTGACGTCAATATCATAGTTTATATGTATATACGGTCTTATTATGTGTATTGGTTCATGAGTTATAGGTGCGTGGCAGCTCCCAAACAAAAAATTTATTCAAAATATATATCTCGATAGAGTTCAAATTTACAGACAATCTTATGTATTAGCCCAGAAGTGTATCTACCTATCTGTGAATATTCATCAAAATTGGACAAAGGGGCGTGGCGCCTCCCATACAAAAAAAAAAGAACGGTATTAAACAGTATTAAAAACTGTTTACCTACCACTGAATTAAATGAATGTTAAATAGTTTTTTTTATTTTTTTATTTTGCACTACGAAGTGTTTGCTAGTATTGTATAAAAATATTGAAATAACATAAATATCTTGTAATATACGGCACGTTTTTAAAACGACCTAAAAGTATGAAGTTAATAATTCTCTTAAGTCCATACAGATTTATAAACCCATGCAGGTTGCCATAAAATCTAAATAAACAACGTTGTTTTGCCTGCTCGTACATTTTCATTTCATTTTTATTTAACCGATGTGTCCACTGTCCAGACTGATTCTGTACTCCGTGTAGTTCGACCGATATTTCCTCGGACGTTTGCGCATGAATTGTATTGTCTAGACAATTTTTTTCCCATGACTGTCGAAGAATAAAGTTTGAAATGTATTTTTTTGTTATGAGAGGTGTCACGTCCTTTTGTCCAGTCCCGCCGGGTTTTGTAAAATGCTTCTATCAGGCAATGTTGAGATATCGTGATTTAAATAACTTTGTTGTGGTGGTGCCATGGCCCGTTTTCCAATCCCACCCACTTTAGCTCGCATGGGTATCCAGAAATAGGATTTAAAATATATATTTTTTATACGGTAGGTACCACGCTCCTTTGTCCCATTTTGATCAAACTTTCACAGAAACACCTTTGGACCAATAACAAATATTTTCTTAAAATTTGATTTCAATCAGTTCGGTAATTTTCTAGATATAAGATTTTTTTGGTTTTTTTCGTATGGGAGGTGCCATGCCCTTTTGTTCAATGTTCACCAAATGCATGGTTTAGATTCATCCTTGGACCCACTCAAACACACACACAAAATTTCATTAAAATTAGTCCAGCCGTTTAGGAGGAGTTCGATTACAACACACGTACAGAAACATTAAATAAGATAGCTGTACCCGCCCGGCTTTGCCCGTGCCCAGAAATTGTATTGCTTAGTTCTTAGATAATAATGTTCTTTTGTAAAATGCGAAAAATGAGAAAAATCGATTTTCTGTAATTTTCTTTCTGCGTAAACCTGAAATACAGCAATACGAACAAAACAAAAAAAGAATCATGGAAATCGGCTCAGCGGTTATCGAGTTATAACGTCGTCGAGTTTCACCCCATAGAAGATGTTTTTTGTATGGGCGGTGCCACGCCCTTTTGTCCAATTTTGACCAATCTTACAGCAACACTCCAAAGCCAATAACTAAAATTGTCTGTACATAAGTTTCAACTCAATCGATTCGGCGGTTTTCAAGATATTTTTTGTTTAGGCGGTGCCACGCCCCTTTGTCCAATTTTTACCAATCTTCATAGCAACACTCCTGGGCCAATACCTAAGATTGTCTGTAAGTTACTCCTGGGCCGATTGTATGCAAATTTGAACTCAATCGATTCAGTGGTTTTCGAGATATAAGATTTTGAATGTTATGGGAGGTGCCACGCCCCTTTGTCCAATTTCTCACCTTTTAAACCTTCCCTGGACTTCCACAAATAATTCAAGACCAAAATTAGCAAAATCGGTCCAGCCTTTCTCGAGTTTTAGTGAGACTAACGAACAGCAATTCATTTTTATATATATAGAAGATTATTATTATTATTATTATTACAAATTTTGTAATCGCTATGGAAATTGTTGTAGGATTTAAATTTAAAACAAAAAAAATCTGTGACACTACAGTATTAATAAAATAGTAAGGAGTATGAAGAGTACTAGATAGAGATGTTTTTTAAACAAATTCGTACAACAGTTCATATCATTTGCAGTGCCCTAAATAGGCTACATGAAATTTGGCCCCAATGAAAAATGGCCCCAAACTGAAAATGAAAAATCACCCCAAAAATTTACATGAAAGGCAACAACAACAGAAAATTGCGTAAAATTCTGCGAATTGGGGTAAAATTTCATTATGAAATAAGACCCCAAAAGAATAAATGAAATAAGGCCCCAAACGAAAAACGAAAACGTATAACGCTGCCCCCTTGTAACCCCCCCCTGCTTGGGTTTACTGTCAGATTTGGGCCCTTATTTAATTTTTTTTTGGGGCCTTATTTCATCGCAGTGGTTCTAAACTAAACTAAAATGTGTCGACGTCGAGTGCGTCTATCATATTTTTTTTCTGAGCGCAGTCAGGTTAGTGTGCTGGAGCTGGAAAATTTTCTGTACTTCTCGGAAAATTTTTGTTATTTCATTTGTTTTCGGTCAATCATACAAAACTGTCTAATTATTCATGAAACAGAAATTTGATAATTTATTGCCCAGTTGTTAGTTTACAAATCGTCACCTATCACTGGTAACAATATATTGTCAATTTGTGTTAAATAGGGAACTGCTTTGCTGCTTTTGATAAGTAAGACTTGGGTTCAATATACATAAACCCATTGCGTTTAAATGATTATTTCAGTTTCGATGATTGTATTTCCAACTAACCAAACTTATCAATGTGAGGGTAATTTCATCTTTTTATTTCTATCTAAGCCCTTTGGTTTCGTTAACTAGCCGGTGCTTACTAAAAAAGTTCCACAAAGTCCCAACCCACATTAAATGCATACCTAATTTATGAAATGCGAAGGATAACAAATAAATTCATAATTTGAAATTTCAAGAACCCCCTTTCCACAACCAGGACTGTTTGCAATATATAAAAACTTCTTCAAATGTTTGAAATGAAAATATTATTCAACTCTTCAGAGAGGAACAGCAGCGTTTGAAAGTATTATAAAAATCGTCCACACAATACACCAAAAGCAGACAATAATCAGAGCGCAGGGAACAACAACACTATTGACCAGCCAAAAATATCTACAAGTCAAAGGTAAACAAAAGTAACGTTAAAAAAAACTTCAACTCCGACCCTAACAATGAATTAACCAACAGTATACGAGTCAGTACATACTTCACCCTAGCTTGAAAGCCATTTTTTCCCTTTTTTTTAGAAAGCAAAAATTATTATACGTCCCCTTCATTCTGCGATGGTAATTTGTCTTCAATCGGCCTGTAAATATTTTTTAAAAGTTAATTTTAGGTATAGAATTGACCGGAGTTCGCATTGGATCTAACAAAATACCCGACCCAACCGACGCCGACGTTCCTTTGGTCTTCTCCACCGACCTGTCATTCTCACAAATCCATTATTCATAGACAAACAATTTTTTTTTTCTCATGCCAGTTGCTTTGTGTTTTCCGCTTGACATCAATAAATTTGCCATTTCAAGTGCAAAACGAATACAGGATTTCGGTACCGTGGGTGGGGTTAGATCATCTCTGTATCGTGTACATTCATCCATCCATCTGACCGCCAATCCCTTTTATATTCAGCCATACCCAGCAGTTCAGTTCACCGGTGTTCGACGACGATATTATTCTCTGTTGCCATATCAAAGGGATATAACATGGTCCATAGGTGGAACTGGGTAGACAGTAATAGACCCTCTAGTAACAGCGCTCCTCACGGTGGTCACAAAGGGGCGGATTTTTAAAATTAAAAATCTTTATTAAAAAATTAATTTATTTTTTATTCCTACATGGGTATGTAGAGGTATCTTGTTTCCAATATATACCACAGAAAGCAATTTGCAATCCTTGATCCTCTGCCGACAACAAAAACTTCCTCGTGCCATGTAAAAGACGTACGGTAGTGTAATAGGAAAAGGTTTATCTCCCTGGCTTTGTTGTTTGTTTTCTGTACTTGTGGTGGCCAGGTGTGGGAGAAAAAATTGTGTTTTCACTTTACGTCTTTATAAGCTCGTAGATGTTTTAACAAAGAACGATAATCGAAGTTTCACATTTTTTTAGGGAAGTAATCCTTTTGAAACCAATTTGAGTTATGCATTGCATATATCCCTATATGCAGTCATTTATGGAAGCCAACTTACTTTTGTTTGACAAAAGACCAACCAAGGCCTAACTTTGTGGCAGAACAACCACAAGAAAAGTAGTTACAATCGTCGGACGTCGGACGTCGGACGTAGACATAATATTTACCCCAACTCTTTCGTGTCAGGTGTTAGGTATTGAAAGGTACGATGAGGGGTGACCTGCAAGGAATAACTTCGTTAAAATCCTCGGAACATCCTGTTGTACCTATAGAATATGGACAGGCCACTGACTAGTTCTATGTCGGACAGGGGCTGTAGATTTAATGTTAGTGTAGGACCTCTTCTTAGCCAAACTGCAGGTCTCTCTCTCTATATGCTGTCAAGTAGGTTAAGTATGAATATTTTGGGTTCTATAGAATTGAGAGGGCTGTATACTTACTTACTTACTTAAGGTGGCGCTACAGTCCGGGGTGGACCTGGGCCACCAAGCGTCTGGGCCAATAAGCGTCTCCAGCCAGCACGATTTTTGGCCAGCTGTCTCCAGTTTCGCACGCTAAGTTGGTTAAGGTCCCCTTCCACTTGCGTGCGCCACCTGAGTCGCGGTCTTCCTCTACTGCGCCGTCCGCCGTCCCTCGGGTGTGGATTCGAAGATCTTCCGGGCCGGAGCATTCACGTCCATTCGCTCTACATGACCCAGCCACCGCAGTCGTTGGACCTTCACTCTTCTGGCTAGGTCGATGTCGCTGTACAGCCCGTACAGTTCGTCGTTGTATCTCCTCCTCCATTCACCGTCTATGTAGACGGGACCGAACATTACTCGAAGAATTTTCCTCTCAAAGCAACCAAGAGAAAGCTTTTGATAGAGTCCATGCCTCTGCACCATAAAGTAGGACTGGGATGATTAAGGTCTTATAAAGGGTCACTTTAGTTGTTCGAGAGAGGGCTTTGCTACTCAATTGCTTTCTTAGCCCAAAGAAACAGCGATTGGCAAGAGTTATTCTTCGCTTAATCTCAGCGCTGATGTCATTGTCTGAGTTCATAGAGGGCTGTATAGTGTATATAAAATTTATTTCGAGCTGAAATACCTTTTTAGCTCAAACTTATCAGGGCTAGCCAATCCAAAACAAGGTTTTGAAGACGACAAATCCATCACTTCAGGGTTCAAAATAGCAATACTTTTGCGATGATAATGATCAAATCGCTATAGATTACCAAATCTCCCGGAGTGGATGAAATAAGGCCAGAAATGCTGAAGGCCCTAGCATGAAGAGAGAGCGAAGTGGATCTAAGTTGGGGAATGATTTCTGCCAGGTACAGGTAGAATTTACCAGCTAAATACTGTAACAATGGTAATTGAGAAGGCTTAGGAGTTTGTTCCACCTGCTAAAACACGTTTTATAGACTTGGATAAGGTACACGATCGAGTCGCTTGAGGTAAACTATGGGATTGTTCTGCAGGATTATTCGACCTCTTTACACAAACTTTACAACGCCTTTCATTGTCGGCATTGTACTTCGACAATGGTGTGTTTCTTCTCCTTTTCATTACTTATATATGGACGTTTTGAATTACTAATTGACTATAGTCGTTTGCCCAGACTGAACTTTAGCGCACTGCGCACAACCAATAGGTTTGGGTTGAAGTTGAGATGAAGGTTAATATAAACAAATCTGAAGTAATGGCCATATTCAGAACACCTATTCAATGCGCTGTGCATGTTAGTGGAGTTCCATTCAAGTATAGCTAGCTGGACAATTTTAGGTATCATGGACGGCGTTAGGCAAAAACTGCATACCTAAAAATTAACAAGAAAGTGGAAATAAAACCGAAAAAGCATTTGCAGTTATACGTATGAATTGAAAGCTGACTCCCCTTGGGGTAACTGTCGCCATTGCGCCCAAAATCAATGTCACATCGTCTGAATTTGTTTTGAAAATTTTGCAGCAATAAATTGCCTATAGCAATGTTTTGGGCTTTATGACCACTTTTTAATTTGGGGATTATGGTTTTGGCTACAAGATCTAACCCCATCTTGGACTCTTATACTCGAGCTATGGAATTAGAAATGCTGAGCTTTTCCGTGGTACGGATTGGTATAGTTTGGTTGAAAGTCGCTGCCAGCTAATGACCAACATACTTAGACCATCCGCATAGTTCCATTGTGAAGAAGATGAACGGATCATTGAAGACAGTTTGCCTCTGCGTACTTTTTGAACCATTTTGAGATTATTATAAAGTAAGAGGCTATGTTTGCTAGAAGAGAGCTGGGAAGGAACAAAGAAGGTGCGCAATAGTTTTCTACTCCTCCTCCTCTTCTTCAACCAAACAGCTTCTTAAAAAGTCGTATAGCGACTGGCGGGGTCGGAAGAGTTGTTCCTGGCGATTTCATTGGTCCTACAATTCCTTATAATGTTTTTATGCTCCGGTATCCAAATTAGTTGAATATTAAACTGTTCGGCCATCTGCGGGAGAGGCGACCGACAGTCGAGGTCTACTAATTATAGTTATAGATATCGAATCCTAGGATCCAAGCTCGGGGATACGGCTTTGGAAGTGAGATTCCTTCGTTGTATTGCTGTCGTGAATTGCGATTCGCCGAGATCGTATAAGGAATACTAGAATACGTGAGGTGGCATAATATCGATCAGCTACTCGGTATATGCTATTTGGTCACTTTAAATGCATCTCCTCAATTCGAATTCCACGATGTGCTATTGAATCCGCGCCACTAGGTAGGCGTTTGGGTAGGTTGTGATGCGATTTTTACTGAAGCCGAGATTATGCTCGCCGGATCCAGTATTTACCCAAAGAAACTGGTTTATGACTCTTTATTTAAGTAACCCACTTATAAACTAATATCTAATTATTAACTTTACAATGGTTAAATTTCTAAGTTGAGGCTAAAGTAATGTATACAGAATGCGGCCCAACGGTAAGTATGTGTCCCCGGGGTAAAGTCGGACAGCCAAAAGTGCTGTTGATTTCAGGCCAGCTTCCCAAAAGAAACTTAGCCCCCAAAAATAGAACACAGACCGAGGTCGATTCCTATACGGGAGCCTTATCCCAGATTGGTACGATCAACACGTAGACACTATAGACAAGTCTCCCGGAATGGCACTTTAATTCGGATACTGATGAAATTTTGTGTAACTTATAAATAAGTGACGAATGAAAATTTCGTATGTCACATAAAAGTGTGTCGAACAGGGACTTTTCGTCCAGAATGAGTTGGTTAGTTCATATACGACATCTCTCCGCTATCCCCACGGGGAATGAAATTAACATTTAGATTTGCTGCCGAAAGATCGAGAGTTATGAATGTTCCTTGCAATTACCGTTATTTTTCTGAAATATCCTATTCATGCTAAACTTCAACTGTACAAGTTCCTTTGCACTTTTTAAGTAACTCGTGAATCACATGTGAATCATGTGTACCTGATGTAGAGAATCGCTGAGGCTGACTTAATTAAAAACAAGTAAAAGTGTTATCATCGGCCTGGCCGATGCTTTGATACCCTCCACTGCATAAAAGTCATGCAAAATGTTTGCCATGCCATATTGGTTTGGTATAGGAGGTATCTTAACTACTTGACCGACATAGACAATTTTCAATACAAACCTGACGACGGTAAAAAGAAAGTCCTCTCACAAAATTTCATTCGCCTAGATCGATTCGTTTGGACGCTATCCTGATTTCAACAGACAGAGAGACACATGGGTCTAATAGTGGTTTTGTATGGGAGGTACCAGAACTACTTGACCGACATAGCCCATTTTCAATACCAACCTGACGACGGTAAAAAGAAGTCCTCTCACAAGATTTTATTCGCCTAGGTCAATTTGTTTGGATGCTATCGTGCTTTTAACAGACAGAGAGACACATGGGCCTAATATTAATTTTGTATGGGAGGTACCAGAACTACTTGACCGACATAGCCCATTTTCAATACCAACCTGACGACGGTAAAAAGAAGTCCTCTCACAAGATTTCATTCGCCTAGGTCAATTTGTTTGGACGCTATCGTGCTTTCAACAGACGTAGATACACATGGGTCTAATAGTGGTTTTGTATGGGAGGTACCAGAACTACTTGACCGACATAACCCATTTTCAATACCAACCTGAGGACCGTAAAAATAAGATCTCTCACAAAATTTCAGTTGACTAAGTCGATTCGTTTGGACACTATCGTGATTTCAACAGACGTAGATACACATGGGTCTAATAGTGGTTTTGTATGAGAGGTACCAGAACTACCTGACCGACATATCCCATTTTCAATACCAACCTGAGGACCGTAAAAATAAGATCTCTCACAAAATTTCAGTTGACTAAGTCGATTCGTTTGGACGCTATCGTGATTTCAACAGACGTAGATACACATGGGTCTAATAGTGGTTTTGTATGGGAGGTACCAGAACTACTTGACCGACATAGCCCATTTTCAATACCAACCTGTCGACGGTAAAAATAAGTCCTCTCACAAAATTTCATTCCCCTAGGTCTATTCGTTTGGACGCTATCGTGCTTTCAACAGACGGACAGACAGACAGACAGACAGACAGACAGACAGACAGACAGACAGACAGACGGACAGACAGACAGACGGACATGGCTAAATCGATTTAGAATGTGATCCTGATTCAGAATATATATACTTTATAGGGTCTCCGGTGAATCCTTCTTGGCGTTACAAATGTAATGACAAAGTGAATATACCTTCCTGTGGAGGGTATAAAAAATAATAATTCAAACCTAATTAATTTCGCCATTTTAAAATTAACATCATTAAAACGGATCATCTTTCGGTTATTTGTATAGACCTTCATCGGTTGGTAAAAATTGCAAGCATTTCCAAATGGTATGGTCCGCAAAATTACCTTCAATGTCAATACAATCGATAGATCAATGAATTCCCAATTGCTCGGTGGCACCGAAACAACATCAACCCAGCAAATTGAATTATTTCCGCTTTGATTTAAACACTTTGTCATTACCACCATCATCGTCGTCGTCCTTGCTCTGGTTCGCACACTGCTCTGTCGTCCTTGATGCTACACTCTTCACATCAGTCCCATCATCAACATCACCATCATCCTCATCA
Organism: Cheilosia scutellata; assembly: GCA_955612985.1. Lineage (NCBI taxonomy): Eukaryota > Metazoa > Arthropoda > Insecta > Diptera > Syrphidae > Cheilosia > Cheilosia scutellata. Next base: position 53,307,642 of record OY015312.1, on the reverse strand, counting down.
TCGAGATCATTATGCCGGCAATCATTTTACACTGCCATAACTTGATAGTGAATTGAGGATTGAAGATGTGCCTCATGCGATACCCCTCACACACTTTTTCCTCATTTCCTCTTGTCATTTAGAAATACACCAGTCTACCGCCGCTGCCGCCACCACAACCAAGGTGCACGCCAACAAAGGAGAAACACAAAAAAAAAAAAACATCAATCGATGCTGCCGGGTGACATCGTTTTAGCCACATTTAACACAGCGGAAATGTTCATCGACTGGCACACCGGCCCCCGGGGAAGAGTGGAAAATCCACAGCACGAGGAAGAAAATTTCACAGCAGTGTAAATTTATTGAGAGATCAAAAGGCCGTAATGAGCGAGGAGGCAACCACCAAAGAACAACAGTTCGTATTGTATAAGTCCTACCGAGGCCACTACGTATGAACATTCGGTATCCACATCCACCGCACAATCCACGTAACGATTGGCGAAAGTATAGGTAATGCGGAAAGTATCTCATCAGCGAACGTCAAGCTTGGGGGCGGAATATGTATATTTTTTTTTGTTGCTGCTTCCTTGGCAAGGGACTTCAAATTCTCCCCCCGACAATGTTACATTATTTTCCATAATCGTCATGACATTCATGTTCTTGTCGCGGTCTAAGCGACAGGATTCGTTTCGAAATCAATTTGCAACCGGAGACGAAGGAAAAACAGGAAATAATTCGTCCTCTGGTAGACGTTAGTTTCTTCCGCGAATACACATACACAAGAATCCTTTTTTGTTTTATTTTTATGGAATTTCTCAGGGATAAGTCGAGCAGGAAAAGCTGGATTAGATAAAAAATAAAAGCTTCGATGATTACGACACAACACACAAAAGACACACACATACACTGAATGCACTCCATGCCGGCCGTGGGGTTATTCTTGTTGCTTGGCTGAAAGAAGATTTCTGCTGGGAGCGCTCGAAGTTATTTTCAATCGGATTATGACAATGGAAAAAGTCAATAACGGGATAATAGCTACATAAATGAAAACACGAATAATAAAAATGGATGCAAACCGAAACAGGAAGTCCTAACTCCAAACAGATAAGTTTCTTGTTTTGCATTTGAATTTTAAATTGATTCGCGCTCTGAGTTGGAAATCATCTTTAAAGTTTGCTTTCAATTTTTTGCGGATTGGTAATGTACATTTTTTCTTTTGGAGTGGATTATTAGAAGGATGTGATACATTCTGAAGATAATAAATTAAGAGGGAACTGTTACTACCATAAATCATTCGTTTGGGGTGACACAAAGCTTTCTTTCTCTATACCCTTCACGCGTGGTGAAGGAAAGCAAGAAGAGCATACACAAATGTTACATGCCAACTGTGGTAGTTTGCCATCCGCATCCTTATCACCGTAGATAAAAATTTCTTTTTATTTGAGGTATTGGATTATGTCATCCTTTTTGGATAGAGTTGAGTTGATTACTTACCTGTTTTCTGTCAGCCTTTCTATTGTGTGTTATGAAAAAACAACGTAAATATAAATCGGAATCATTTTTGTGGTAGTTTTCCTTGTCAAGAAGAACAATAGATACATTTTGAGCTGGGAGTCATGTTCATTATGATTTTAATATACTACAATATATTAATTTGTATCTGTAGCATTGTGTTTTCGAAGGCAATAACTTTTTTAAATATGGTAGCAGTCAGGACGAGAACCTTTGCATGGGTATAGTCGAATTTGAAATCTCAGCGAAATTAATCCAGCTGTGAAAAAAGTACTGCAGCAATTTGCTGCTCCTATGAACTTTTTGAAATATGTATAGGGACTACACTCTATAGGAGGCATAATATAATGCAATAGACAGGGAATCTGTCGACGTGAGAGGCGTAATATTAAACATATCCTATTCAGCTGCTGTGGTATGCCGACGATGACCAGCTAACCCTACTACACTCAGAGGAAAAACGAGCTAAAATCAAGAATATCAGTGTCAGATCAAGCTCGTTCGTTGACGAAAGTATGGTAATCTCGGAAAATCTTATTTCAAGTACGAAAATCTTATTTTGAGCTCGTTTTTTCAAGACCAAAAAATCTTACTTCAATCCTGTTTCGGGATTGACTTAAGCTCGAAAATTCTTAAATAAAGACCAAAAAATCTTACTTCAACCCTGTTTCGGGATTGATTTAAGAATGTGGTTCTTACATTATGCGATGTCTGAAAAAAATGTATTTTGGGTATTCAAGATGTTTCGGGATTGATTTAAGAATGTGGTTCTTACATTATGCGATGCCTGAAAAAATGTATTTTGGGTATTCAAGATCTAAACCTAAGATCTTAATTACCTACCATCTTATAATATATCATCACATCATTCATTCACATTTCATTTCACATCAGTAGATATCATAGGTAATAATATTAAATTTTCAATGTTGCCTTATGAGAATTCACTCAGTAAGTGAGTGTGAATTTTAGGAACGAATAGAAATCAAAATAAAGTACATGCGCATGCAGTTTAAGTATTGTTGCGCTTGTTTCAATCATGAACAAGCTTGAAATAAGATTGTTTCGGCTTATTTCAAGAACAAAAAAACTAACTCAAGAGCTCATTTGTGTTTCAATGTCCTCTTTAAAGATTGTTTCGGCTTATTTCAAGAACAATTGGTGTCATATTAAGATTTAGCACGTAAGAATGAAAAAATCTAAAATCAAGCTTGAGCATACTTGATTTGAGCTTGCGATTTTTCTCTGAGTGTAGAAGAACAAAAACAAATTTTAAAATCTATAAACCCCTAATCGGTAATAAAAATGGCTTCCCTCCGAGAAGCTTCAATGAACTAATAGAAAACCCAAAACCCTCTGATGGCTCCATTCAAAACTCAATTACTTCAATAATATTACCCTCAGTTCACCCTTAAAATGGCATCATTCCGCATTTTTCGCATAGATAATGTTTGCTTTTAAACCTCCACTGACAGCGGTATTGGATTAATCCCACAGAAATGAAAAATTATCTCGCTTCCCCCCCAAACCCATATGCCTACCATGTTGGTGCTCGAGCTCGTGTCTCGTCCTGTTTTTGCTTTCGAAACAAAAAGCCAAAGAAAAGCAATTAACAAACAAAAGAGGACCTCCTCCACCGTCAGAACCCACAGAGGCATTGATTTTTAATTACCTGTGGCACATAATGACGTCGCGTCGTCGTCGTCGTCGTTGTCGGTAAAATATGACGTTCAACCTACCGGAAATGCCACTTTTACGACAAGTTGAGCCAACATGATGGCGTGCCCATAACAAGTTGCCACCCACTCATTCTCGGTAACGTTCGTCAAGAGGCAATCTATGGTTGGCGTCACATACATAGCCATACATACATATATGCCAGTGATGTTCCTTTGGAACCTTGTTCGCCTGGAAATGGCACAGCAAAAGAACACACGGATCGCTGTTTATTAGTTTTATAGGCTCTCTGTCGTTCCAGCTGCTGTATGGAACGGCGGCTCACCTGCATATACTCAGCTGAACAAGATATGTATATCTGTTTTTTTTTTTGTCTTGCTGCTCCTATTTAGATACTCATTATTGGAAACAATGAAACAACCGAACCGATGCGGGGGCCACTGGGGTAGTTCAAATGAGACTATAGGAGTGACAGTGGCAATGGCTGTGTGCGGGCTGCTTAAGAAACAATCGTCAGGTATATATAATGACGAGGACAGAAACGGTTCACCAATGCGGCTGAACGTGATAGCCTTTGTATCGTTGTCGACTTGAAAACACACAACTTTTCTTTTGCATTGTCAAATGCCGCTTTCATGTACGAAATGAAATCGTCCTTTTATTGTTGTTTTAACTTATTTTTATTTTCGTCCTTCTTTCTAATTGTTTACTGCATAAGGATTTCAATTTAGTCCGGAACAATAGGGAAACAATAATCCTTGAAATTAAGTCTGGATTCTCTCTGATATTGCTTAATTAGGTTTTGCTGAAGCGTAAACAGGAACTGTGCTGGTGAAATGAGACGACAGCAACGAGTCCTTTATGAAGTAAATTGGATCTTGCTTTTAAAGTCACTCGAAAACTGTTTAAGGCGATATTGCGTGTTGAATTTGAATTGAAGATAGTTGGCCATTGTATACTGTTACTTGCTTTATTCTATCCGATGGGCTTTCAGTTTTGCATAGTTTGGAGAGTTTTTTTTTTTTTATTAAAATTTCTGTGCAATTAAAATTGTTGACCCTTCTATTCACTGGCAGTAACTATTTTGTCAAAGATATTGAACTTGAAAATGCTTCTTAGAGTAAAATGAAACGTATTATTTATGAATGCAGAATGCCAGACTTTTTTTTTGAGTTTGGAGGTTCACTGAAGGGAAAAATTATCGAAAGACTACGCGAGGGATGCTTTTACAATAGTGAGTGATTTTAACTCGATCTTAAAAAACTCCCGAGGGGACTGACTTTCGTCATCCCGAATTGGATTGGATCTAGTCGTTCGACTAATCGGCAATTTATTTTTGATTCATTTTAAAGAATTGAGAAGATAAATACCCTGTTTGTCGGATTTCTATACTTTTTTGATTGAGAATATGTATTCCCTACTTTCTTGGCCTTAGCTAACTCTTATACAGGGTGGGCCATCTAAAGGTTTCTTTTTAAATCGTATGTTATTTTGACACTGACAGCTGTTTCCCGCTCGAAATCATGACAGAAAGTCAGTATCATACTTCCGCGGAACGAAATGAATCGCTTTACGCTTGAACAACGTTGGGAAATAGGTATTGAAATTGAAAACTTATTTTCAAAGTGAGTGATGTGTAGCCCAAACAGTGCGTTTTTTGAAAAGAAGTTTTGGCCGAAATGAAGCTCACACCTCGCGTGTTGTACGCAAGTTTGTGCGAAAAGTTCGTGAGACTCGTATGCTAGTGGACAAAACTCATGGTCGCCGTCGTCGTACAGACACAGAGTTTTTTTGTTACGGCTTGTGAAAGAGTCTCTATATTTCATAGTACGCCCGAAGGTAGGCTGAATGGTAAACTGATGGGCATCCCTAGCATGACGAGTATTGCGGTTGAATTGCTGAAGGGGTGGAATACAGTTGGCAACTTCGTTAGAGAACTGTTTGTTAAAAAAACGATAAAAAAGTGAGAGACACGTAACGTTTCTACGATGTTCAAGCGAATTAATAGAATTCGCGATATTCGTGTCTCCGATTAGTTTCAACGCACGATTTTGGATCCTATCTAGTAAGTGCAATATGGTTTTCGGTACACCAGACCAGATGTGAGAATTGTACTCAAGTTTTGGGCGAATGAACGCCTTATATAATGTTGTCAGATCAGAAGGGGTAAAATATTTCTTTCACCGTTTGAGGAAACCTAGACATTTCGCTGCATTCTTGGCGATTTCGTGTACATGGTCATTCCAACGAAAGTTGTCATGAACGCACATACCGAGAACCGGAAAGTCTTTCGGTTTCGGTGATGCAAGTGCCATTCATGGATAATGGCTGCAAATTCGGATTTCGGAGACAGCATTGTGTTATCGAAGCATTAAATTCCACTCTATTGGCTGAACCCCATTTTGAAATGCTGCAAAGGTCGGAATTTAATGAGCTTAACATATGTTGCCGTTCCAGTTCTACGGCCGAAGAGCAGGGATGTTAGTCCTGGAACGAATATGAGAAGTTAAGAGTGCTAGCATCAGCGAAGCAATGAATTGGATTAGAAGTTGCAGTCATCAAATCACCAGTGGACCTGTTGCCACGGAAATCGTACTGCCGGTCATTGAAGAGTTTCCGTGATTCAAGATATTTCATAAGCTGACGGTTTATCAGCGTTTCCATGACCATAGAAAGAATGGACGCAAGTGCTATGGGTCGGTAATTGGTAGGAGAGGAAGACTCGCCTTTCTTAGGGACGTGCTGGACAAATGCTGTCTTCCACCTAATCGGAAAGAGTCCAGAAGAATAGGGCAGGTGAAAAAGTTTACGCCGTGGTTTTGCCAGCGTGGAAAAACAACTCTTCAGAACGATGGGGGAGATACAGCGGACCAGCGGATTTATTTATGTTGAGATCACAAAGTACAAAATGGATTGGTCCCATTGTAAATTCGACGCACTCTAGTACAGGCGTAGCAAAAGCGCAGCGAGCAGATTAGCTTTGTCTAAAGAGCTGACAGCTGGTGTGCCGTTATAAGTGAGCGTGGGATCGCTGACGAGGCCGAATTCTTAATATTTTTTACAAAAATGACCAAAAGTTTTTACTACCCTTGGGACATTGTATAGTATTTTTTGTCTCAATATTTGGCACGCTTTATGAGAGCAATCAGCCGTCTTGGCGATGTCAATTGGCCGCCTTGGAGCTGCGATTTAACCCCTTTGGATTTTGTTTTTTTTATTTTTGGTGAACCGTGAAGGACCGATGTTATGCCAAATATCCGGAAACGATTCAAGCACTTAAGGCCAATATCATCCAAGCAATTCGTGAGCTACAGCCCATTGACAAGGTCTTTGAAAATTGGAGTGACAGAATGCGCTACTGCGAAGCCAGCCACTTGAACGATCACATAGGTATAGCAAAAAATTATATTTGATCCCGGCAACCCACTAAACGTCGTTACTTTTTATTTGAAAACATTAAGAGATAAGCAGATATCTTTGTATTTTTTGAACCTCCTTTGTCCCTTTTTTAAGTTTTCATCGCTCAGAAAGAAATATCTGACAGGAAAAAGGCTGTGCGAAGGATCCAGTATCTAATAAAAAAATGTGAAAAATACAACATAAACTGTTATTATGTGATCGTATAGCAATATTATTGCGCATAAAGCAAGTCTGTTCCTATTTTAAAAATTCTATAGAAATTTTAAAAGAACTGACGCATATAATTATGTCGAATATTTTTCTTTACCACCAGAAACACCCTCTTAAACCTCTAGAACAGAGTTTTTGACACGCTCTCGTGGTGGACATACGCTGGAAACATAAATAACGTTTGCTCTGCTCAATTTGTTTGTACATACTTTATTTCAATTTCGAAGAATACAATTCTCAAAAAAAAAAACACCCTACCGATTCGATCCTATTTGTCGATAGCGTATAATTCAGTCTTATTCTCGTCTATTTAAAAACCACCCAACAGCCGTGAAAGCCTCTACACTCAGAGAAAAATCGCAAGCTAAAATCAAGTATGCTCAAGCTTGATTTTAGATTTTTTCATTCTTACGTGCTAAATCTTAATATGACACCAATTGTTGTTGAAATAAGCCGAAACAATCTTAAAAGAGGACATTGAAACACAAATGAGCTCTTGAGTTAGTTTTTTTGTTCTTGAAATAAGCCGAAACAATCTTATTTCAAGCTTGTTCATGATTGAAACAAGCGCAACAATACTTAAACTGCATGCGCATGTACTTTATTTTGATTTCTATTCGTTCCTAAAATTCACACTCACTTACTGAGTGAATTCTCATAAGGCAACATTGAAAATTTAATATTATTACCTATGATATCTACTGATGTGAAATGAAATGTGAATGAATGATGTGATGATATATTATAAGATGGTAGGTAATTAAGATCTTAGGTTTAGATCTTGAATACCCAAAATACATTTTTTTCAGGCATCGCATAATGTAAGAACCACATTCTTAAATCAATCCCGAAACAGGGTTGAAGTAAGATTTTTTGGTCTTTATTTAAGAATTTTCGAGCTTAAGTCAATCCCGAAACAGGATTGAAGTAAGATTTTTTGGTCTTGAAAAAACGAGCTCAAAATAAGATTTTCGTACTTGAAATAAGATTTTCCGAGATTACCATACTTTCGTCAACGAACGAGCTTGATCTGACACTGATATTCTTGATTTTAGCTCGTTTTTCCTCTGAGTGTATGGAATCGAACAGTTTTTGTTCTACATATTTTTTTTCAATGATTTATGACTTTTCAAATCTTTACAATATAATATTGTCTGCCTCTCGAGAGGCAGCAAGAATGCAAAGTGTGGGTACTCACATACCTAAAATGCCAAAAAATGATGTACAAATGATAAAAAATAATGTTTTCTGGTACGTAAGTAGCTAAATTTTTTAGTATGGATGCGTTGTGCAGCAAGAGGATGTCAACAAGGAGGAGTTCTGTCGCCATTTTAGTTCGATTCTCATATTCAAGCCACTTATAATGGGTTATTCCATCCGGAATGCCCAATTTTTGGCATACTTTTTCCAACATATCGACAGGTATTTCACCATTTCACCAATAAAACGAGTTATGTTGTCTTTCAAAGCGGCAGTATATACATTATAGTTGCTGGCTTATCCGCATACACGAGAGGTTTCACATATCCCCACAAAAATAGTCAAGTCGCACGATCTAGGCGGCCGGGCCAGTTCACAGGTCCAAAACGTGAGATGAATTGCTCACCAAATTCGCCTCGCAATAGGTGCATGAATTCGCGACACATTTTTTACTGAGCATCATTTCTATATATACATATAATAAAACTGTAGGACTTTTCTTTGTCAGCTCAAAACTCAAAAACTACTGGACAGATTTCGATGAAACTTTTTTTAAAATGTTCCTTAAGACTGTAAGACTGCTATAGGCTATGTCGTTTATAGCTACGTCCTTAGGAACAGTTTTTAGCCAAAATGTATTTTCTGAAGTGAAAATATATATATACCTACACAACACATATACCTTGCTACAAATGGATGTTTATACTTTTGCGATCGTCAAACAAAAACAATACGTATACTATACATTCGAAAAGGGTTTATTTGTTTTCGCTGTGAGTGCTATGGTCCGTTATATATGTAGGTATGTAGGTATATTATGATAGAGAGACGTATAATACAAAACTGGTTTCATTTCAGAATTTAATTCGATATGGTGTATGGTAACAGTGTAGGGTTGGGGTAGGTAGTTGTTCGGATTCCATAGGAAGAGGGAAACAAAGGAAAGGAAATACAGCATTACAAACAAGTAGCATGATCAAGGAGAGGGAGGGCGATGAAGAGCGGGTGCACATTATATATCCAATACATTACATCCATTATCGATATCGCCACGCTAAAATTAGACAAACGGGGGTGACGCCTCCCATACAAAAAACATCTTATATGATTTTCATGATTCTTTTTTTGTTTTTTTTCGTATTGCTGTATATTTCAGGTTGAGGTAGAAAGAAAATTCCAGATTTATTCTCATTTTTCGTATTTTACAAAAGAAAATTATTATCTAAGACCTAAGCAATACAATTCCTGTGCACGAGGCAGCAAGAATGCAGTGTGGGTACTCACATACCTAAAATGCCAAAAAATGATGTACAAATGATAAAAAATAATGTTTTCTGGTACGTAGGTAAATTTTTTAGTATGGATGCGTTGTGCAGCAAGAGGATGTCCGCAAGGAGGAGTTCTGTCGCCATTTTAGTTCGATTCTCATAGGCAAGCCACTTATAATGGGTTATTCCATCCGGAATGCCCAATTTTTGGCATACTTTTTCCAACATATCGAGGTATTTCACCAATAACACGAGTTATGTTGTCTTTCAAAGCGGCAGTATATACATATAGTTGCTGGCTTATCCGCATACACGAGAGGTTTCACATATCCCCACAAAAATAGTCAAGTCGCACGATCTAGGCGGCCGGGCCAGTTCACAGGTCCAAAACGTGAGATGAATTGCTCACCAAATTCGCCTCGCAATAGGTGCATGAATTCCCGACACATTTTTTACTGAGCATCATTTTTGGTAATCAAATTCAATTATTTGCTAAAGTTGTTCGGGCTTAAGTCTACCCATGGTGAAATAGGAATGTTAACTGAGCTTTTTTTACTTTGGCACATGTCACGATCACGAATCACGCGTGAACATGTCAAAAAAAAAAATCAGGCTGAAAAAACAAATAGCAAAAAAATCACCCACAATCTTAAATTTCTCCATAGGCCAGGATCATAAAGTAGATACTCATTATTAAGAGATTTTTTATAATTACGGTGATAATTTCAACTCATTGTACAAATGTCTCGTGTTTAATTTTTAGTCCCGCATTTGTCTCGTATTTACTTTCATAATTACGTTTTTTTTTATTTCACTTTTAACATTTTTTCACATTTAAACATGTCACTATCCTACAAAATTTGCATTTTAATAAGGCCTATAGCACACTAATCGACATGAAAGGCAGGATATGTCTATGACATTTATGCCCGAAACGCAATTATTTATTCATTACCAACATTTTCCAACACACAACAGATCTATGCAGTATGTCTACGACATGTGTACTACACGTTTTGCATTCAAAACAACAAAGTTTAGTGTTGGTTAGATAACATTCTTCACAAAAGTTTCATGCTGTTAATATTCTCTTTTGATTTAATACTGTCACCTGGATACCGATTTATATCCTTGAGATGTCAAAATTAAGCTAAGGACAAGGTATTTTGTAATAATTGTTTTTACTGTAGGAGATATTCCTGCACTGGAGCTTAATTTTAGTATTTCTCAATTTGTGTTTCTCTGTGTCTGGATCATTTGCAACAGACATGTGTACGACAAAATGATTACAACGTGTTTTGTGGATATTGTTTTGAAAATATTGCACTTTAATGTATGAGTGATGATGATTTAATGTAAGAAGGTGGCGGTTCTGACGCGATACTGTACCTACTTCGAAAAATACTTCAAATACATAAGCAAAATATGAGGTGGTTTTTTAAATGAATTTTAAATGGTGTAGGTTAGCCTTTTTATTGGTGGATTAGAAATGTTTGGGGGTGGTTAACTATTATGCATACCATTCTTTGCACAGATATTGTGCTCACAAATACCTCATGCGTCATGCCGCATCATGAGGTATTCAACGACGAACTATACATGCTATACAGCGACATCCACCTGGTCAAAAAAATGTGAGTCAATCGTCTAAGATGGCTAGGTGATTTGCCTCAAGTTGCACATTCCAAGACTTAATGCGAGGTCTTCCTCTACTGCGTTGTTACTATCCGGGTTGTCCATTCGCTCTACATGTCCAAGCCATCTTAATTGAGTGATACGTACTTTACTGACCAGGTCGATGTCACTGTATAGCTCGAAGAGTTCGTTGTTAAACCCCCGTCCAAAGCCCATCAACGAAAAGGGAACTCACTCGAAGAATTTTGCGGTCGAAACGACCAAGAAGATCTTCATCCGCTTTATTAACGTCAATGCATTAGCGACATAGAGCAAGACTGGCATGATGAGGCCCTTATATAGAGTCTCCTTAGCGTTTCTTGTCAAGGTGTTACTAGTCAGTTGCCAAAGAAACAGCGGTTGGCAAGTGTAACTCTTCGTTTGATATCTGCGGCGGTGTCGTTGTCAGAGTTTACAACGGAGCCAAGGTACGCAAACCTCCTAACCACCTCAAAATATTAGCTATTTATCGTGACATTCTGTCCGATTCGTCGAGGTTGGGTGTCTCTTCTTTTATTAGCATGTATTTTGTTGTGCCTTCATTCACCACTAAAGACATGTTTGCCGCTTTTGATGTGCTAATACATGTAAATGCACCAGTGACAGCTCGCTGCCCTCTGTTAATTATGTCAATGTCGACAGCATTTATGCAAGTAGTTGCACAGACTTTTGGAAAATTGTGCCCCTGGTGTTGGCATGCGAGTTTCGCACAATTTTCACAACTATTATGTTAAAAAATTCACATGACGGCGCATCACCATTTCGAAATCGAAATCATTTTTTGTCATCAAAGTTCTCGCTGAGTTTGCCTCAGGGCTTTGTAGACCAGCGAGCGTTCTCCATCGTCATTCTGCAGAGCCTGACAAGTTTCGGATTTCAAAAACTAGGCAAATTGCTATGTATAGCTCATCCCTATAAATGCTGTCATTTATGCGGCCTTAAAATCGATAAATAGATGGTAAGTATTGATTTGGACTCCTTGGATTTTTTTCAGGCTCTGCTGTAGTATAAATATTTACAGTAGTATAAATATTTACAGTAGTGTAAATATTTACACTATTGTAGTGTGTACACTACTACAGTAGTGTAAATATTTACACTATTCTATTCGATTGTGGACTTACCGGGCCTAAAACCATACTGACAGCGACCAATCAGTTTTTTGAAGAATGGTTCCAGGCGTTCACACAGTACAGAAGATAAGATTTTATATGTAATGTTGAGGAGACGGATGCCTCTATAGTTGGTGCAATTTAGAGGGTCTCCTTTCTTGTGGATCCGGCAAACGATGCTGAGGTTCCATTCATTTGGCATACATTCATACAACAGAAATTATGAATATATAGTGAGGAGTTTTTAAAAGCAAAAGTCCATTTTTAGAAAATACGAACCGGTTTCAAAATGTTTGTACGTCAACGAACCCTGTCAACTCAGAAAACATAAATTAGGTACCCGTTTGGCCCTAGTTATAGCTATCATTGAAATGCATCATTGGAACAAATCAGTGGAATGGTGGTTTCATTTTTTTGACAAGTCGGTTATAGCAATCATTGAAAAATTCCTGTCAGTGGAAGAACCTGTCAGTGACTTGGCCGCAAACAAGTATAGGTTTTGAGGTTAGAGTTGATCATTGAAAGCAAAACTGATAGCTGAGAATAGAATGAAAATCGAACACATCAGTGAAACGATTGGGTTCCAAATTAGAGAAACGAGAATCAGCTGTTCATTGAAATCGATTTCGATCAGTGAAATAATAAAATTGGATTTAAAGAAAAGTTTTAATCAGAATTAAGTTATTTCTTTCGTAAAAAAATTCCACAATTGATTAGCTTTATATTGATACCAACTAAAGCCAATATTGTTTGATTATTCGTCTTAAAATCGGAAAACTAAATTTTCAATGATGCATTTCAATGATAGCTATAACTAGGGCCTTTAGTACAAAAAAAAATGTAAAACCCCTCGTAGACGTAGATACTCATGAACCATCAACATTCTAAATCAACTCGCTGTTAATCTGATTTGAAATATAGCGCTTCCCTCATTTACAAGGTCGTTTCGGGTGGAGAAAAAAAAAACTCAATTTTCCATAATTACAGCAAATTAACCTTTCAACTCCACCCCGACCAGATAAATGAATGAATTCATATCTTCCGTTTTTCTCTTCTAATTTTTTTTGTAAATAAAAGTCCGCAGGCAAAATCAAATTTTTACAATTTAATTAGATTTGCTACACTTGTTGCCTTTGGGCCAAATTGATGATGAGTATACTTATAAATTAAACAAAATTTGACGCGCCCATTAAGCTATCACCATCATCATCGTCGTTGTCGTCGTCGCTGCTATTCTCATCTAAAGTAAGCACCTGCCTAGCGCTAAGTGCCAATTAGTTGGATAATTAAATTAAATTAACAAACACAAAAAATAAAAAGAGCCGAGAAAAAATCCCTGAAAGCTCATGGACCGAATGAAATAAACAAACAAAGGCCAGCTAACGCGCCAGGACCTTTGACATTACACTCCTGCTGATGTATCTTTTGTATAACCTTTCCTTATGGCGTAAGCACTCCGCTGCACGTTGAATGACCTATTTGTATTTACAATCAGTGAAACCATTGGGGAACCGGCCAGGCTGGACGAGTTCCTTTCGACAAAAATGAACAAACAAAAAATGCAATTAATTCGGGTTTATGACTCAGGGATACACCCCGAGTGAATGAGTGAACGAAAAAAAAGGCAAATTTTGACCCTTGATATAATTCCCTTCGACGTCTAAGTACTTAAAATGTAAATGAAATTTCACTTCTGTGCCGAAGTAAAAAATAAAAGAATCTCCGCATGAAGAATGATTTTTAAGTGCTCAAGGATTGTGAAATTGTATATATTATATAATGTCTCTGTCATGCCTAAGCATACGCACTGTCATTCGGTCATTAAGTTAAAGAGTTCGCTTTACAGCATATCATAATGGTGACGATATTTCAAAATAATCGGTAGGTCATGTGGTCATTGGAAGCCCACTTTTAATACTGGAAGAGCTTGGGATTTCCTGCCCCCATCCACCAATGGAATTTTAGTGAAATTGAGTTTCGGGGGTAACCGACTTATAGCCTTATAATGTTGGTGTTGGAGCCATCCATGAAGAGTCAACTACATTCCAATCCATTAGGCTTATACTCTAGCGGAAGCTTGTCCGGAACCCAAGGAAAGTCGGCTCTAAATTTGCACAGCAGTCGAATTTATAATGGTATCATTGCATCAGACGACATAGATATCCTTGGAACCAGCGATCTACGATAAATATCGCGCAAGGTCATTGAAAATCCGGTGTGGATGATACCCAAGCCATCCCGCTTAAGACAGGAGATTACTTTGATAGTATACAGCCTATCATGAAGGTATTAAAGGGAGAAAAATTAAGCAGTGCATCTAGAGCATCTATAGGCAGCGGATTAGTTGAAAAGGTAGTGACCAGCGTTACCGATGGGCGACTTTAGTCGCCATTTGGCTACTTTTTTGATCTCTGGGCCCCTGCCGACGACTTTTCAAAAATTCTCTGTTTTTGCCCTTTTTTACAATATTGGCGACTTTCGGCCGACTATTTCCATAAATGATATCCTAGAAACTGTTGAACAACTCAAACAAATATTCTCTGTATCCATAATTAATACTTTCCAATATGATTCCACTGTCAAGTTGTCAAGTATGGTCTGTTTTACTTCTTCTCATCATTGCATCTTTGATTATGCACAGAGCAAACCATCACTGAATAAAAATTGATGAAGGGAGTTTCAAGTCATGAACGCTTCTTAAACTATTTTGAGGAACCAAATATTAAAGCATTTTGGTTAAGATTGCCCAAATGCAAAAATGGAAATAGTAAATATTACTTTAGGTACGTGTTTTTCTGTTTCTTTATTTATATTTTTCATGTGGTTACTATTTGTTACTAATTGTTTGTTATGAATGAATAATTAATCTTCTGTTCCTTTCTTTTAATAAATTTTACGAATTTTTACTTAATGGCGTTCCTTAACTCGAAAAATTCGTAAATGCAAAATGCATCTGTCATTTTTCATATATTACTACAAAAGCGTTCCTTAACTTTTTCGTAAGTGTCTCTCTATGTGAAAGACTTCATACCAACAAGTGTCATTTTGACAGTCTTTTCCATTCTTACTAGGTACAGAAGTACAGAAAAATCCTAATGAACGTTGTTGAAAATACATCGAGTATTAAGTTTTATTTGTATTAGGCTCCTTTTTAAACTCTTGGCGACTTTTTTTTGCGACTTTTTCATTTTGGCCATCGGTAACGCTGGTAGTGACATTCGCCAAACCCCACTTTACCAATGCAATATAGAACCAAACGGCGATAAGGCTGCGATAAGGCCCATGTGTTGCCAAAAGCATCCCAAAACGCTGTTCTCAAAAAACGGAAAGCGTCCTTGCAATTTAAGCATAAAAACCGCCTCATTCTGCTACTTCTAGGCGACCGACGACAGAAAAGATA
This sequence comes from Cheilosia scutellata, assembly GCA_955612985.1. Lineage (NCBI taxonomy): Eukaryota > Metazoa > Arthropoda > Insecta > Diptera > Syrphidae > Cheilosia > Cheilosia scutellata. The sequence continues at coordinate 53,292,190 of OY015312.1, read as the reverse complement.
TCCGAAAATCGTTGACGACTATAGAAGACGGTATTGGCCGTAGATTGGCAGCAAAGTTTTTATCTGGACTTAAGGTAAAAGCCCAGTGGATTATCCGGGCTAACGAATCCTATGTAGGATTGCGTATTTGTATGGAAAACTTGCTAAGTCCTTATAGGTTTGCAAAAAAAAAATTCGCCTCATATTCGCTTCCTACTTTCTACTTCCACAGATCCTTATGAAAGATTTCTTCGGCGAATTTTATATTTTTGAAGGTACAAAACAATAACCCCTACCAAAAAGACTTTGGGCCTTACCAATAATCATTTTTAATCTTCAACTTAAATATTTGGACGGTCACAATGGATACCTTTATATGGAAATTTTCGCCGTTGTGTCTTCGTAAAAGTTAACCAGGACACTAATAATCATTTTTAGTGTCCTTGTTTGAATATTACATAATACTCAACCAAGTATACCAAAATGTATATTCAGTTCACCGAAAGATATAATTTCCGAATAACATTCAGAACTTACGTGACTAGTGACCTGAAAAGAGCATCTTAACACCCCATTGCGACCTTTTTCAAAAATATGTCTTCCAGCATAAGCAAACTAAAACTAAAAGTTGAAATCCAAAATAAAATACCTTTTTTTTATTTCTTTTGGCATCAAGCAAAAAATATATAGAAAAAAAAGACTCTTCTTATTGTGCTGTCCTTTCTTAAGCTTCTAACAAATGTAGTTAAAGGACGAAAAGGAAAATAAAAATATTCTAATTATTACAACGATGACAAAGCGATTTTGTTTGAAGGATGTAAATGACACGAAACAAAAGGTACTATCAGGAGAAAAGAGATATTCGCTTTGAAAAGATTTACAAAGTTTACTTAGCAAAAATGCCCATTTCATTTTTTGTCATTGAGATTGATGTAATGACGAAATGTAAAGAAACAAGGACACATTATTGCAATGATGTTCTTTTTTACATTTTTTTATTTTCCTTACAAATTAAGCCCGAAAAGGACGAAAATTGTGAGTATTAGGGAATATTTTTTTTGCGACAAGAAAAATGCCTCCCTGAATTCTTAAGCTGTAGTAATCCTTAATGTTTAATAGCATTTTAGATAGACGGTTATGGTACGAACTTAGACGCTTTTATTTGGGCACTTGGTTTAGCAAAAGCAATGCACGGGAACAGGCATTTTACGAATTCATCCGACATGTAGAAATTATGAGTTGTGTCTGGTCCCATACGCTTGATTTTAGGTAATAACGTTTTTTTTTTGTTTTTAAACAGGCAATAATATTTCTACAGATTGTCAATTTAACAGAACAACGCGAGCAAATTGTCCAAACTTATTTTGAAACTGTAACATCAATTCATTCATGGAAGTTAACCTTGTGTTATGAGCTTAGGTTAGACTGATAGGAGATAAACCATGCTCAAGTGCAGATGCCGCTGTGTCTGAGCTTATTTTTTTTCGAAGATCGAGAACTTCGGAAAGCATCGTTCGGAAATAACTTCCGGCTACTATCTTCCTTCTTTTGCTCATAAGCTACCGAATGATAATGATCTCATCAGTAAAGACCGCCATTACATTTTTTTCTTAGCGAATAAGCGTTTGTATTAAGTCCAAGTTAATATCTAATAAGAATAATTATAACTAAGTGCTCACATCTGTACCATAAGTGTTACCTATATTTAGGAAAAAATAGAGTGAAATTCACTAGGAAAAAAAAAATAAGCGTCAAGGGTAAGAATACTAAAATACAACCACGTGTGCCATAAAACTGATACAAATTGCATAATCATGCATTTCGCAGATTTTCATTGGTATCTTGGGTAAAAAGGGGAGAGATTTGACCGCATACAAAATTTGCGACCTACGCGACGGTACGATGCCAAGATCGCCAAGCGTACCTACATGCGCAGTTACAACTCACAACCCAGACGTAGCCACCAAAAATAAAACCAACCCAGCCCAAGCGGTAATATCTCCATCTTCAGCTGCACAAGATATATCGTCGAATCCTGAAATCGCGTTTAATTCTTAATATCTAGTGCTCGTGTGTAAATTGTAACATACTCACAGACATACATATATATATATATATGTACACAATATTGCACAAAAGTGAATCTACGTATCTAAAAGAAGAAAAAGAAAGAAACTAATTGCTATACCTAATATTGACTAAAACCTAAGACAAATTAACTAAACATTCGCAAAATACCTATAAAGAATTGAAATAATTACCTACTTACATTTTAAAACATACCTACGTATATATTTGCTACCTAGAACTAAAATTTTTTTTATATGAAATACCTAAATTGCCTAAATTTGTTCATACCTACTTAACTTAACTTGAATCTTAAATATATTATCATGCAACTAAGGTGTTAGAATCAGTGAAATAGTGGTTAGATTTCTTTAATTAATTAAATAACAGCATCATCGTTTCATCAAGCCGGATGTTCCTGACATGTCAAGAAAATCTACGAGCAGAAGCACAGGTAACAAACAATCTCATCATATATTCATATATAACAATCACCACTATAACATTCAACCTAAAACACTTAAAGCATTCTTACATTTTTGTTAAAATTATTAAGATAATTAGAATTCAATCTTTCGTATCAATCACACGTACATACATGCATGCAATTGCATTCATTTCGTTTATTATTTCATATATTCAAAGGCAATAATAGAAAAAAAAAAAAAAAAAAAAAATGTGTTAAAATTCCTGAAATGAAAACAGTAGATACATATATACTTACATAATAAGAATACAATCATTCGTTCGGTTGAAGCATACATACGCTGACCATCCGTCCTTTATTTAAAAGGACAGTCCTTTCTTTTCAATCTCAGTCCTGTATTTTTTTATTTTCAATAAAGGACGGATTTTGTCCTTTATTTTTGAAACTGTCCTTTAAAAACTGACAAAAAATTGTATGCATAGCATAGAGAATTAATTTTTGGGAAATTGAACTCTATACGAGGTATCGAAACATATACCTACTGTAATGTTATGAAATTCATGTCAACAATGCATTTGCCAATAGAATTCTATATTTTTGGACGTAGAAGTCCTTGAGAGGGTCTTATTTCGTGAAACACCGGATTGGCCAAGTATTGAGAAAATCTATCATTTATTTTTTAAAAAAAACAGGCTTATTTTTAAATGGCGTACAACTTTTCGATATCATATATTTTTCCCGACTTTTGGTGATCAACGCCCAACCCAAACAGTAAGAACTAGGAAGCAAATATTTTGAAATAAATTTCCTTGTATGGCCAAAGTAAGCACTAGAAGCGATTTGGAGAAATTCGAACTCCAAAAGGGGAAAAGTTTGTATCGGAAAATTCATATTTTTCATGCGATTGACTTCAAACTCGGTTTGTGTACCTACACTATGTATGTATACAAGAAATAAGAATATAAAATAGTTTTCCTGATTTTGGAAATTTTGCCTAGGGCCCGAGAGTGACTGGAAAAGAAGAATTCAGTCTGCATAAGGAACATTTTTGTTCATCATATCAAGCGAATATTATATTATTATTATACAGATTTCGAGGGATATTCGAATCAGACCACCATTGTCGAGTCTCATTTCGTCTCTTTACCACTATAAACCTTACCTTCTCTGGACTTTTCCAGAGTTCTTCCCTGGGTTCGATTCCTATAGTGTTAATGTTAACGCTAGCAACTGTTTATGTGAAATCTGTTTAATCCATTGGGTCTCTACCCAATGTTGTCCCAAGATCCTTATTCTTTTGTCAGCCAAATCTGTGCCGCTGTCTCAGATTCCTTCAGGCATAGCTTATAAGTATCATTCTCTCTAATTCTCATCTTCCTTAAATTATACACGAAATTACCATACCTTGTAGTTAACCACCACCCATTTCAATGTTCCTCGACTCATGCTTAGAACCCTTCCTGGAGTGGAGCAGGTCGGCCATTTTATTGCCATTTTAGCTTGTCTATTGTTTGTTCCACTGTTGACCACCTTATCACTGTTTTGCCGTGATCTACTTGTGAATCAGGTGTTCTAACATTCCTCTACCAAAGAGAATGGTTCTGGTCCCAGCAACTATCCTGTTTTGCAAGGGAGTCCGCCTTTTCGTTGCCGTCGATCCTTATGTGTCCTCATACCCAAGACAGTGTTACCTGATTTTTAGATGAACACTTATTGAGCTTGAATACACATTCCAGTGCCAATGATGATGTCACCGCCTGATTGTCTAGTGCTATAAGGATATTTCTTCCATCCACCTGACTCTCAAGCAAGTAGTCCAACGCATGCAGCAAAGCAATCATCTCAGCCTAGTATACTGAAAGGTGTTTCCCGAGGCTAATGTGACGGGCTAGTTCCAGATCTTCTGAAAAGATACCGGTCCCTGCTCCGCCATCCACCATGGATCCATCTGTGAAACTCAAGGTTTCACCATTCCTCTTTTCTGGAAGTAATCCATTCTCAATACGAGTTTTGTGCTAAAAATGTCAGCCAATAATGTTGCTTCGATGTGAAAATAGATTTAAATAAAGTTGCTAATATATACGGCTATATAAGTGAATGTCATGTCAATCAAATATTTTTTTTATAGAACTATTTACTATGTATTAGCAATGTTCATGTTTTTTGCTATGTTATTATTATTATTATTATTATTATTATTTTTTTTTTTTTTCAATAAATACCAACTGTTTGTAAGTAGAAAAATGTTTGTCCTTTATTTTCCTTTGACAAATATGGTCACCGTAAGCATACATACAACTTCTTTTTTTGTATCAGATACAAGTCTTGTATCTATGTTGACTTCATCCAAATTATTTGGATTTTATTTGCGATTTTCATTCTTGTTAATGAAGTTATTTCCTTTTTTTTGTTAATAAAATGTTAATTAAAGTATAAATCATGTCGCGTTAAATATTTTCTTATCGGTCATTTTCTCTGTCATCATCATCATCCCCTAACAGCGTTTCAATCATTCTACCACCGTGTCTGAACCAAATGCACACACGTATGTATAGTCATACTTGGTCTTGTGCACCGTTTGCAAACAGTTGGTTGCAGATTCTTTTTCATTTTCTTTATCAGCTGTGAGTTCGGTGTACTCATACCAGCCGAATGTGTTTTTGTCTGTGTGACGTAATCACTGGCGGTATGATTCTTGCAGGATCATATTGGCACTTCATCACGCTTCGTTCCTCCCCACACCCAGCCCTGAGCAGCCGGAAACATATGTCAGAAAGGAGGCATCTGGAATGGAACGTGTATGAAGCATCATTGTATTTTTTTTGCTTCTTTCAACTGTTAAAAGCGGTGGATGTATATGAGCAGTGATGGGCACTGCAAAATATATGCTACAAAACACATGGTTCGGTTTACCAAACTTATCGTGCGCTACACCCATTTTTCGGTCGAAATAATCGTCCATCTGAGCAAGTTATTCGGAATACGATGAATCTTTTTCGGACCACGTACTCTCTTGTGGATAATACACCATCCCCAAAGATGACAAACAGTGCGAAGAAGTTATTGCCGTTGTGGAGAACAGTATTGAGGAGAATCCGAATGAGTCGATTCGCCATCGTGCACAGCAATTGGAGCTATATGCCCATCCACTTTGTGGAAGGTTTTACAGAAAGATCTTGGCTTGAAAGCTTATTAGATCCAGCTTGTGTAAGAGTTGAAACTGGGACAGAGCTTTGGTTTCAAAAAGATGTCGGAACATACCACAGGGCACGCGACACCATCAATTCATTTGCTGAGAACATAATTTCACGTATTGGACCTGTTAACGATCCTGTGATCTCACACCTTTAGATTGCTTTCTTTGGGGGTATGTGAGGTCACTGGTATATGCCGATACAACAGAGACTTTGAACGATTTGGAAGTCAACATGTTCGATAAAGTTGTCGAAAATTGGACTTCACGATTGCGCTTCATTCGTACTAGCCACACTTTTCACTTACCTACTTCCTTAATCAAGGCGCGCATTGAAATGGCAGTGGCGTGCTGATCGAGTGGCATTTGGAATCGTTAAAGCCTATGTATATGTAAACAATTTAGGCATTACAGGTAGTATTAATACCTTGCATTGCTGTTGTATAGAATACCTTAGAGCCAACACCAGGTATTATAGCAGCGGGTGCTTGTGCGAGTCGTTTAATTTTTGTTAAGGTATTTCAAATATGGACCGTTTTTAAAATTTGACAACTTTAAAAAATAAAAAAAAAACAAAAACAAAATAAAACGCGTATATTGAATGCACCGTTTTTGAATTTCCGAGATTAAAAAACTGAGTTGGAACGCAATGTTTCAATGGAAAATTTCATAAAAATCATTGAAACCGTTTTCGAGATAAGTATGAAGCGTTCACTTCACCCGATTTCGAATCAAAATGTAACACGATCTGATGACGGATGAGTGTATTAAGTAAAACCGCTACCGTTAAGTAAAAAAGACCAGCAGTCCTACTTGATTTAATAGGGACTTCAAGTTCAGGAAGCAAGCAGCTCTTTCCCGGATGCTGGCAAACACCGGTGTGGTCAGGAAGATTCTGTTATAGTGATCAGCTCAATACTTTTATATGCTGCTCCGGTCTTGGTCAGTGCTTTAAAAACAACAGAAACAATGCTCTTGTCCGCATACAGCTGTATGGCCTCACCGCAATAAGAACAATAGCGAATTTCAGACCATTTCGGACAAAACCGTCTGCGTTATGTCGAGTATGACCCCTATCGGTATTCTCTCTAGCGAGATGCAAAGGATAAGGATCTATCTTAGGAAGAGAGCCAACTGGCAAGAGGCCATCGCTAATAGAAGGGTAAAAGTAGAAGAAAGGCCAAGCCTATGGCAAGAGTTACGAGTGCACAAAAATCTGATCAACATCATCTGATATCAAGGCCCATCGGCAGACAACAGTTGAATTTTCGGCACTTCAACTATAGTACATAATAGATAAGAAGTGCACCCAGCAATAGGACGTCAACAAATCCACCAGCGTAGCTTGCTGCATATTATTTTGGTGAAATTAAGTGTGTGAAAATGTAGCAGTGAAATAAAGAACATCGTTTGTTACTTTTGTTTAATGTTCGTCTGTTATTTATTATTCTTCGTACGATTAGTAGTGACCGCTCGTAACTTAAGCCAGGTGGGATAACACACCAAAAGGCAGATAGACCCACAAACTGATCCCCACCACCATAAAGGGAACTGCAACTACCACCTTACGCGGTTCCAAATTGGGCCACGGCCAGATTTGGTCACTATAGCTACTCTTTTTGTTCCGTAAGCACAGATGAAGAATGAGAAACGGAACACGAAAGGTTCCAAACCCTCAATATCTAATAAGCCATATTTAGAGGTCAGAAGATGACTGGTTGGAGGTATGATCCTTTTTAACGAGCGTACCACGAAGAACTAAAAATACATGAAAGACTTAGAAGAGCCAAAGTGGCAGACCCCGAGGTGAGTTGCTATTGCTAACCAGCCACGCGAAGTAATACCTAATGGCCGTCGCGCGGGGAGAGTGATTAAAGGACGGATGTGGAACAATATTAGTGGGTTTTCGAATAGTACATGTTGTCAGAATGGGCTACTGCATCTTTAGAAGATTAAAATAAAGACAAAGGTTGTTATTCAGTGTTCCTATTATGCCAGCACTGAACGAAATACCACCAGGCGGAATTTACAATTGTGGGTCTCCTTAGATGTTGATCAGCATGTCGTCATTACTTGACTATGTCAGATGGCAATATAGCATATACGTTTTGCAACAAGCTGAGCTATCACAACAACCGACGATGCTACTGCCGAATGCAACAATAGTATTGAGCCAATCGTATAATCGTCACACTTAAAAACCTGAGGATTGACATTAAGCTGACATTAAGCATAACAAATCGTTATGCCCTGAACACTGTTAGCTGGGAAGTTATATTTCACAGGAATGAAAATTGTTCCTTCTGTATTAAAAGTTAAGGTGTAAAGTTCCGTCTCAAACAAGAATAGTCGCCTATGCTCAATGCACAATGCTCCATTTTGGGTATAGGTACTTGGTTGTTGCCGATTTAAAAACCAAATGGTTTTTGGACCTTTGTTTGGATGTTAGGTCCATATATCATGGCATGCAAATCTATTTCGCTACAATACTCCCAGTATGCACATGCACATGCACAATGCACATTTTCGTTAAAGGATTGTTTGGAACTGTCTAAATTATTCCCGATTTTTCTTAAACAAGTACCTTTGCGACCTACTACCATCGAGCTACAAATACGAAATATGTATCTGTACGGAATTGCTACTGCCATGAAATGCCCAATTCCATATGACACCCAATCGACTCGCAGTCGAAATTTAAATGCCAACGAAAATAGCCGCTTGGGTTTTCAAACATTTTGCAGTTTGCGTATATGTAGATATATCTAAATGAAATTGCATAAATTATCCAAATAATGACCAAATGCACACCCATCAGTGCGTAGTGTTAACACACCGTGCCGAACATAAATTCAACATCTGCGATTATCCATCAGGCGACGCGACTACAAGTGTGCATAAATCGATTAACACCCTCAGCACATGCAAATACAACAGTTGTTGCCCCCGCGGATAATGACCGAATAATTACGTTGTAATAAACACATCCATTGATTTGTCATCAGTCCCCCCAAACTCATATTTCAAGCTTGAAGACAATGGTCCGGTTATAACATCAGAGTTGCGATTGCCCTTTGGTCAACATCAACACGACCATCACCGCCATCATTATCAACATCATCATCATAATTTCCATAATCATCATCACAATCACCATCATCGCTGTCGTCAATCAAAAGTTGTTTTAATCCCACCACCGACCGACGCGACGGCCTATACAAATTATATTATTACCCCAAAGGATACCGCTCGCTCTTCTTGAGCGCTTCCTGTCAGCGCCACCTTTTATGGACCGTAAAAAATTATCACATACTATTGTCAGAATTCCAAATGTAATATTCCCAGTCATTTCCAAAAGTACCACAAAACGCGTGTCGAATGGTTCATAAAACAAATCTCACAAATGACCAAAATTTATGTATCTAAGCACGCAACGGCACACCACAACAACGGCCAGAGTAGGGAAAGCCCCGCCACGCCCCGGGTATGCTGATACCGAAGAGCGCGCAATACACATACTTCCAGCTACCAACTGTGTTTAGTTTCATTTGCAGATGATTTATGAATATTTTTTCGCATAAGTGTGGGTGAAAAACACCCCACTGTCACCCCACTCAATCTATCTGCAGCAACAAATGAGCGTTATCTAGAATTTTTATTTGAACAGAGGGATGGGTGTTGCCTTCGGTGCTATTTACATATTTCAGAGGAAAAACGATTGAAGTGTGCGCCAGATAACCAACAATTGTAGAACGCACCTCTGACCTTTTCTGCACCCTTGTGCAAGATGAACTGAACTTACTTCAGTGCTTTGACCTCTGAATGGGAGCAAAAACAAAACCAACGACAATCATAAGCAAAAAGATCGTCTTGAGGTGTAATGGACTCGTTTTTATCAATGTTGGATGGAGAAGTTGTAATGGATGCCATTCGAAATGTTGAGGCGATAAGAAAAGTTCTCTGCACAGTGCGGTGGTTTACTTTTGGACTTCCTGTGCGAACGACAGCAGGGACTAGCTGCAGGTGAATGTTCAAGTTTTTCAATTATTTTGTATTGTATGCAGTTGTATGTTTCGGGAGAAAGTAAACAGCATACCTACAACTGTTATGTTTTCAATTTTATGACAAAGGAAATGGGAGAACGCCGCCGTTCTGTTCACTTAGCATCGCTAAGGTAGGCGAAAAATGTTTCAAACTGAAAAGGCAGTTTGCCGAAGGAAAAGCAACGAACTTTAAATACAATGGTATGCAAATGGGACTCTTACCAAGCTACAACACAATCAGTTGGGCAGCGCCTAAAGATAGCCACGTGGGATAGTTGAAAAGGTGCACAGCAGCTGCACCGACAGCGTCGATCTTAATGAATAAAATTGTCAGCGGCCTATTCCGAAAGAATCTATGACGTATGACCATATTTCCCGAATAATAAAAATGCGTACGGACCGGTAACACCCTCACAAGTCCACAAATCAGTCCACTCCCTTTCAAGAGTCCACAAATCAAGGGAGCTACATTATTATTAACTTGAGCAAGTAAAAAACAATATCTTTCTTCAAAAACTAGCTCGAAACAAAATGTAAAAAAATAACAAGTTAGCGTAACGACTACAGTTATTGGCACCCCCAATTTTCGACCCAACTATTGGCACCCCATCATTAAACAGTGCTTTTCTCAATAATCCTTTGTTCGAATAAGTCAATTTATTTTTTATTTTGAATTTGCACATTTTTCTCATATTTCTGTGTCTTTAGTTTGGAGACATTCCTTTCCAGTTCTGTGTTATAAGTGAAAGTAAAATCATGAGCGACAAAAAAATCAAAACTTCCAAATTTTCAATGTTTTAGTTAAGGACATATAATTTTGTAAGTTTTTTTTTCACTACTTACTTTTATATTTTTTAATGAAAACTTGCTTTATTTACTATAAGAATTAGAGATGTAACTGATATCCGGTTAGTATCCATTATCCGGCCTATCCGGCCTCTTTTCTGATATCCGGCACATTGCCGGATAGACTCTTGGTATCCGGCTAGTTGCCGGATAGTCGTTCTTGTAGTAAAATACAACAAAAATCGTTTATCTCAAAACTGGTCCGATCACACTCGCTGAATTTCCGCGACTACGTTTTACCCTTTAATTTGTTCATTCCAAATTTCAGTTCATTCAGCTACCGTACATGGCACATCCAGTTAACGCCGCGTCTCCCGAGCAACACTTCATAGATCATAGCCTACCATTTGTCATTTCTCATAGAAAGAAATAACGATAGTCTGACATAAGATGTAGCTGTAGGGTGGGCATTTCATAGCTTACTATTTCCACAGCCATCAGTCGAAAACACATGAGTGTCAGACAAAAAAAATATAGCTCATAGGATACTATCCACAGCTAAGAGCTGAGCAATTTTTAGAAAGACATTTTTTATAGAATGCTATTTGTGGGTCTCTGCGAGTAATTCTCATAGCATGCTATATGGCTGAGTTCTTTTTGGAGGATAAAACATGAGTGTATGCTTCGCAGTATGCATTTCTTCGCCAGATATCCGGCCGCCGAATATCCGGCTATTCGGCCTTATTACATACCGAATATCCGGTATCCGGTATCCGGCTAAATCACTATCCGTTACATCTCTAATAAGAATGCATTAAATAAGTCGTTTGTAAATATATTTTGTTAAAAAAAGTTATTATTTTATTTATTTATTATGCCAATAATTGGGTTAAAAAAAACTGGGGTTCAATAATTAGCAGGGGGGTGCCAATAATTACATCCTATGTAGCTACAATTACTGGCACTGCCAATAGGTGTAGGTACTTTTGTGAGTGCCAATAGTTGTATTACGCAAACGCAACCGTTATTACTGATTTTTGGTTTAAATGCGTTTCTGCACCAATTTCAGATTTGTTAAGAGCAAAAAGATCTAACATCTTATAATGATATTCATACATATTGCTTAACGGTAAATTTAGGTTGCCTTTTTTAAAAAATACATACTATTTTACATTCTTGAATTTATTAAATTCTACCTACAATGATTTAAATAATAACAAAAAAAAAAACAATTTTTGTTTGTTTCCTTTACAAAATATTAATTTTATAATACTTATTTAAATTAAATAAATTTCCAACGAAGAAAATAATATTTTTTGTTTATTTGCCTTTGAAAAACATTTATGTATACATATTTTAATTTATATTTATCTTTTATTTTATAATTTTAAATAAAACATTTTGAAAGCATATGAAAATAAAATAATATATAAATCATGATATTTTTCTGTTTAAAGAGTGCCAATAATTATGTCAGGGTGCCAATAATTGTGGTTTTTTGTAAGCTTTGACTAAATTGGCATTTTAAATATATTTTCAATGACTAAACCATTATTTATAAAACTTAATAAACGAGGAATTTAATAATTTATACTTCTGTATACAACAGATTCGAATAACTATAAACGAAAATATTATAGTTGATCAATGTTGAAATTTCCTTAAGGGTGCCAATAATTGTAGTCGTTACGCTAGTTTGGATTTTCTTTAGGTATACAATTCGACATTTTGAAAGGTTCCACCTCTCGGAAATGTCAATTTATATTAAGTTTATCATCATATTCTCCGAGTTTCGATTTTAAAAAGGACGGTCGGCATCGTCAATCTCAGGTATTGGCCTGGGATATTTCTTGTGAAAATAGGTCAAAATTGGACAAAAGGACTGGCGCCTCCCATACAAAAAAAAAACATTCATTATTATATCTGGAAAACCACTGACCCGATTGAGCTGATTGAGGCAATCGTAGGTATTGGCCCCGGATAGTTTCTGTGAAAATTGGTCGAAATTGGACTAAAGAGCGTGGGACTTCCCATATAAATAAACATCTTCTATGGGTTGAAATTCGATGACGTTATAACTGTTGACGATCCAGAAAAACCGACCAGAAAAAACACGTACATATATTACATAAAGAAGTTTATTTGAAGAAAACGAATTAACGAATGATCTACAGAAAAATAAGTATATAAAGATGAATGAAGTTTTGACAGTAAGCAAACTCAGTGAAAGAGTTAATTTAAAAATATCGCTCAGGTAGAACTCAACACTCCTCCTCGATATTTGATGATGGCTTGAGCCCCATGAGGCCTCGGAACTTCGACACCTTAGTTGCACTCAATGGCTTCGTGAGAATGTCTGCAATCATATCTTCTGTGGGACAATACTCAATCTTGATGACGTTGCTTACATAGAGGTCTCTTATAAAATGAAACCGGGTATCAATGTGCTTTGTCCTTCTCCCAGTTCTCCCAGACTTTATGAGTTTTATGGCACCTTGATTATCTTCCTTGATTATTATTTGACCTGGTTCAACGAATTTCAATTCATCTAGAAGTCGCTTTAATGGAAGCAGTTGTTTGCAAGCTTCAGAAAGTGAAATGTACTCAGCTTCGGTTGATGATAAAGAAACTGAGTCCTGTTTCCGACAGCACCAATCTATGGCTGATCCTTTGAACAATGTAACAAAGCCGCTATTTGATTTACAATCTGATCTATCTCCTGCCCAATCGGCGTCTACATACGTCTCACATATAAAGCCATTTGGTCTACATCCCAACTCCAGCCGCAGATCTACAGTACCCTTTAGGTACCTCAATACTCGTTTTGCTTCAGTCAAGTCACGCTTAGTCGGTTTACAAATCTTTCGGCTTAGAATGGAAGTTGCTGCTGCGATGTCTGGTCTAGTGTGAACCGAAAGATAGAGTAGAGACCCAATTAAACTGCGGTATAAGTCGTTTGATAGCAATTCTGGAGTAGTATCTTTTTCACTTAAGTAACTTGGATCCAATGGAATTTTTGATGTTTTTGCATCATACATTTCGAAATTTCGCAACACCCTTTTAATATATATATCCTGTGATAAACCAAAACCTCCATCTTTAATTTGTGTTATTTTCATTCCAAGAAAACTGCTAACTGGACCCAAAGATGTAATCGCAAAATGGTTATCAAGTTCACTTTCAATCTGCAGGGCTTGCTCCAACGTGACCGTGACCAACAGCATATCATCTACATAAGTCAACAAATAAAGATATCCCTGATCACTTCCTTTTAAATATAAGCATTCATCTTCTTTAGACTGTACGAAACCAAGCTCTCCAAGTACATTCGAAAGTTTAGTATTCCATGCCCGAGCAGCTTGCTTTAGCCCATAAATGCTCCTCCTTAATCGACAAACTTTATCTGGAGAACATTTATCTTCGAAACCTGGCGGTTGCCTCATATAAATTTGCTCTTCTAATTCGCCATTTAAGAAAGCAGACTTTACATCAACATGTCGAACGAAGCATTTTCTTAAAGCTGCAATTGTCAATATAAGTCGAATCGTAGTTGCCTGTACAACTGGCGCAAACACTTCATCATAATCGACACCGTACTTCTGAGAGTACCCCTGTGCCACAAGTCGAGCTTTGTATCGAGATGGTTTTCCGTCAGCTGCAGTTTTCACTTTAAAAACCCATTTACTTCCCACCAAATTGTTACCTTTAGGCATATCCACTAGATACCAAGTTCCTTTATCTCGCATGGATGAGATTTCTTCCTGCATTGCTTCGACCCATTTATCAGATTCAACATCTTGAAGCGCTTCCTCAAATGTACGTGGCTCATCGTTGTCTTCACGAGCTGCATATACAACATAGTTTTCACGAAGGAAAGATTCCATTTGTCCAGCATTTCGTCGATCAGATCGACGCAATTGAATCGATGATTGCTCCTCCTGAACTTGAGTAGATTCGATTGTCTGTAGCTGCTCAGAATCATGCAACACGCATTGCTCAACTGGAAAATATGCTGGTTGATTATTAGCGACTTGGCCTTGGTCAGTGTCTGGAAGTGAAACTGGTTCGATTGCCGATATGACTTGAGATGATCCATTGTCCATTTCAATGAATACAGCATCTCGACTAGTGATAACTTTCTTCGCAACAGGATCCCAGAAACGATGGAACTTTTGCTCGCTAGCATATCCGATAAAGGTCATACTCTTCGCAGTACCGTCTAGCTTTGACCGTTTAACACTTGGCGTTTGCACCCATGCTCGACATCCAAAAACATGCAGATTACTATAGTCAGGACGACTTCCATACCAGAGTTCATATGGAGTCTTTTCAGGAAGGGCATTTGAAGGCAAACGATTTTGTAAATAATTAGCGACACTCATAGCCTCGCCCCAAAAATACTTAGGTAGACCAGCATCTCTTAAAAGGCAGCGAGTCATTTCAATAAGCGATCGATTTTTGCGCTCCGCTACGCCGTTTTGTTGAGGGGAGTATGGTACAGTATATTGAGCGACAATGCCCTCCGTTGAGTAAAATTCGCGCAATGATTTCCCTGTGTATTCGCCACCGCGATCTGACCGAAGAGTTTGCATTATCTTGCCATATTTGACTTCCATTTCACGAACAAATTCTTTGATTTTTACAGCTGCTTCAGATTTTGCATGCAATAGATAAATTCGTGAAAATCTACTGAAATCATCAATTAAGGTCAGTACATATCTATTACCTCCCATGCTGCATGGTTCTACCGGTCCCATGATGTCAGAATGTACCAGCTCCAAAATTGATTTTGTTCGCTTTTCCGCCTTCTTTGGAAAGGGTCTCCTAGCCATTTTTGACTCAAGACAACATTCACATATTTCTTCAGATCCACAACTCTTTATTGCTAATCCAGTTACCATTGCATACTTTGCGATTCTTTTCAGCACTTCTGGATCACGATGACCAAGACGACGATGCCATTGATGTTGACAATCTTTGTTGTGACCAACAGGTGCACATAGTAGTGCCTTTTCACGAAGTCGGAGTCGAAAAAGTCCATTGACATGATCGGCGACAGCCACAACTTGGTCTCCGGATCGTATTTCTGCACATTTATTATCAAATACCACTGTTAGTCCATGCTTTACAAGTTTACTCACAGAGAGCAAATTCGTATCAAGGTCGGGAACAAATAGAAGCTCTTCAATTCTAATCTTTCTTTCAATGCCTTTGTTATTTTGACAGTATATGACCCCCTCACCAATGCCTTCCTCATTGACTGCTGACCCATTAGCCATGAGAACCTTTTTCTCTGCCTGACGAATTTTGACGAAAACGTCCTTCTCAAATGTCATATGTTTGGTTGCACCGGAGTCCAAGTACCACCCTTCGTCAAAATGCTTCTCTGTAGCCATGAAAACTACATCTTCATCACTAAGATATTCAGCTTTTACAATATTTGCCTTCTCTTTTGGCTCTTCTCGTGACGTATTATATTTCGGACAATTTACGCGAATATGATCTAAAGAACCACAAGTCCAGCATGCTCGCCTCCTTTTTTCACTACCTCTCCCGCGACGTGCTAGCAACAGTTTTTCGCCAGTATCATACTTTTCCTTTTGTCGGGCATATTCATCTACCAGCTTTTGCTTTACCAACGAAAGTGTCAAGTCAGCCTCAGGTCGACCCTCAAGCGATACCACAAGTGCTTCGTACGAATCTGGCAAACTTGCGAGCACAAATACAACTTTAAACACTTCTCCGAATGCTATGTCTAAATCTTCACATCGTGCAAACAGATCATCAAATTCAAGCAAATGCCTTTCAATGTCACCGTCTTCTGGAAACCGCTTCGTGCAAATTTTCTTGAACAGCGATACCTTTGATAAAACAGTACGCGCTTCATGGTGCAAACGTATCTTTTCCCATGCTTCCCGAGCATACGTGCAATTACGAATTAGGCTAAACTGCGATTTTTCACACCCAAGTGCAATCGTCGCCAAAGCCTTCGTGTTGCCTCGTTTCCAATCCACAGTTTGATCATTTGCCTTCGGTACAGCTTCTTCGATAAATGACCACAGATCTTCTCGACTCAATAACATTCGCATCTCAAATTTCCATGTTGCGTAGTTGCAACTTCCCAGCTTTTCGATTGACGAAAATTTGCCCGCTTCCATTTTGTAACCCAATTATTTTTCTCCGAGAAAATTATTCAAAGTAGGTAGCAATTGTTACGTAGAAACAGTCAGGGCCCATAACCTGTTGACGATCCAGAAAAACCGACCAGAAAAAACACGTACATATATTACATAAAGAAGTTTATTTGAAGAAAACGAATTAACGAATGATCTACAGAAAAATAAGTATATAAAGATGAATGAAGTTTTGACAGTAAGCAAACTCAGTGAAAGAGTTAATTTAAAAATATCGCTCAGGTAGAACTCAACAATAACTCGATAACCGCTGGCCCGATTTGCATGAGTTCTATACAGTTCCTAAAATAAGTCGGCATTTTAGCTTGTCCTAGAGTATGAGAAAATTTATTTATTGTGCTTGTGGTTTTCAAATCACTAAAATCGTCAAGGAAAAGGGATTCTAGGGGAGAGAATTCTTCTTTGATACATTTCTGGACATTTCAATGGATACCTAGTGAAGAATGGTCTTATGATTTTCTTTATATAAATATAGGTACAGCTTGTACCGAAGTATAATTGGGAATATATAGAATAACTTACTATGTTGGCGTATAAGGCAGTGTGCAAGCATGACACATATAATGGTGCGTCTGTAGGATTAATAGTAGGTAAAAGTAAAACGTATAAAGAACCCTTTTTTTTTTGTTGACATAAATAATATCCATTTATTTATTAGTAGGTTATAGTGATTAGAATTAGGTAATAAAATGTAATTTTGAGAACTGGTCCTTGGTCGTGGGAAATGGTATCTTCGGATTTTTAGTCCATTTTCTGCAAATGATATAATGGAAAATAAAACAACTCATGAGTATCCTAAGCTCATTGAAATAAATAAGTTATTTAAAAATTAGAATACATAGGATACTATAGAGATTTAATTATAAAAATAAATATACAATATAATACATATTTTAAAATAATCTAACGAAGTCGGTTAAGCCACAACTTTATATAAAATTAACCCTAATACCCAAAGCAGGAGAACGCACATCTTTGAGTAAAATATATGAAGCAGGAGAGCGCACATCTTCATACGAAATCGAAGCAGGAGATCGCACATCTTCATGTTAAATCGCAACATATAAAGCAGGAGAGCACACATCTTTATATGAAATGAATCTTAATAGTCGAAGCAGGAGAACACAAATCTTCGAGCTAACTAAAATCCGCAGATACGAAGCAGGAGAGCACTAGGAGCATAACATACATCAGGTAGTTGGCGCATAAGACATTCATTTGAGAGAGTTTTTATTTTTGGGACCTACAATTTTATTATGAATCATCCGATTTCTACTGAGCATATCGCCCCTGTGGCTGAAAATGGCACAGAAAAGACAGTAAGAAGTTGCCTTACAAAGTGCAGGCAGAGAAGCTCATGTAACCTATACGCTTAAGACATCCTATATTTCGACCTCGGGGGAGAGAATCATCATAAGCGACGAGGCCCACTTCCATCGCTGTGGTTATGTGAATAAGTAAAATGGTCGTTTCTGCGGCACCGAAAATCGGCGTTTTACCCATTGAAAAGCCATTACACTTGTTCAAAGTTATTGTATGGTGGGCTGTTTACGCTCGGGCATTCTTTTTTCGAAAACACCGCGGGCCAAACGACTACTGTGCGGACGGTGAGCCCTATACAGAGCCATGCTCAACGAATTCCTTCTTCCTTAATCGGATGAATTGGCACTGGAAAATTGGAATTAGGTGCATTTCCGAGTCGTCTAATCTCTCGTTTTGGGGATTTGCACTTCCCGCAAGATCGCCTAATTTAACCTTTCCAGGCTTCTTTTGTGGAGTTTTTTTGAAGTCACGAGTCTATGTCAACAAGCCTCAAACTCTTGAAGTTTTCAATGCGAATATCCGGCAAAAATGCGACGACCTATCGCCGGAAGTTGTGGCAAGTGTAATAGAAAATCCCATAAATCGGGCCCGAATGGTCATCAATTCTGGCGGCGGCGACTTCGTTTTCTCTACGTAATGCACAAATATTTAAGGCATACAAAAAAACATAATTCAAAGTAGAAACAAAGTTTTTCATTCGTACAAAAAATACAGCCAAAGAACCACGGGTGACAACCTATTGCGCCACCTTGCAACTAGTAAGAGTATCTTAACTATTTTTGTTATATAACTGATGGGTTCATTGAAATGCGTATACAAAGTGCGGAACTGCATTTGCTTAACTGGCGCCCAAACAATGCATTTACCTGTAGCACCTAGCAACTTCCATCACATAACATAAACTCATCTTTACGTATAATATCGGCACGTTCTCTTCAGTCATATTGTTCGCTGTCTTTATGATAAAATTCATTTCCACAGATAACATGACGTGCAGTGCATAGCTATATCAAAAAGAAAACAACAACCCGTCCAACATACGCCATCGCCAATGGTATAAATCCGGAACCGACATAAATCCCCAGCAACGCCTATTATAAGGATCCAGTTCTCACTTTACCACAACTGCGTGTGCTCGTTGTTCGTTTTAATTAATTAAAATTCTCCTGAAGCACGCTTCATGATCCCATGCGCGCTAATATTTGCTATCTATGCCTTTGGTAACGGATACAAAGGAGCTTCGTTGTGGTTGCATCACGAGTTATTTTCATCGGTCCACCACCATTGCCGCCGAATCAGCCATTCGAGCTGCAATTCCCGAAAGTTTGCGGAAATATTTCGCGACTCCATTAAATGCGATGACTGGCAGTGAACTTTTTGTGTCTTCATGCATTTGCATTGTTTTTTTTTTTTTTTTTTTTTTCATTATTTTTTGTATCGCCTCACACTAACCATACCAGTCTGAAGCTCTTAAGCCGACCCATTAATTGGGCTGGCAAAGGAACTATATGCCAACAGAATACGAAATTCTTTTAATATGACATTTGAATGATTGAAGTTGACATCGGGAGTACAATAGTACATCATTGGTACAGAAGAGGCATTATACGTTTCGAGTCTACATGAAAATGCTTTTTACTCGGCAAGAGTGCGTGCCAAAGATAAGTATCCTATATCCCATAGTGGGCGGCTTAATCGTTTCCTTATCCATTGATTCGTGATACTTCACATGAGGGTGAGGCATTCTTTCGGTTGTACTTGTACCAATACCTATAGGATGCAGGGATACGGATTAGGTATATAGTTTCTAAGGGTGACGTGGCGACGACCATGTAAATATTTTAAAGAATTGTAAAAATACTGATGCGAATAGACAGGTGTAGTCCTCGTATAAAATGATTATTCTCGCGACGCATTGATTCATCAAAAAACCACCCATACCAAAGTATCCATCCGATCTTATATGTAAGCAATCGCTGTATCAATACACAAGCAAAAAAAAGTGGACATAAATTTGATGGCGAAATTTAATAGCGATTTATACAGAGTTTTTGTTGTTGTTGATGTTGTTATTTTGAAAATGAAATCAAAAACCATCTTATCTTAGACAAGGATGCGATACGATGACGATGTGTATTGCGGATAAGAGAATAAACTAGCAGAGGGATATTGATAACCATAAAACCGGTTTTATAGCAAATCGGGGTAATTTTTCTCTTAGTTCACCAGAGTACCTAAACCTATAGGTAGGTAATTTCCAAGGATCCCAGATATTTAGATATAGCCAAAGGAGGAGGAGTAACAGACCACTGCTCTGTGTAATATATTGTATCCATTCAAGGACATTTTCAGAAAAGGATTGAATGTGCGGCAGTAAGTGTGGTTTGATGGAATTGGTTTTACGGTAAATAGGTTTACCTTTCGGCACATCCCAATATTTCGAAAGGATACGCGTTGTTCTGTTAGAAATTAATGACCGAATTTTAAGATCAACATCACACCACCACCTCACCACAAGGATTGAAGTTAAAATAAATTTTGGTAATACGGCCTTCAATGAGTGGATCCCATGGGAGTGTTTTGTATATATGTGCCTAATAAAAATGTATTCTCAGCATATTGGGTTAATGAAAGTCTATTGAGGATGAAAACGTTGGATAATGTCTCGCTTAGGAGTGATGGCGTAGGTACATAGTATATACATTTTCGGATCAATAGTTATGGGCCATTTTTGAGGTGGAACGTGCTTTGTACCATGTTATACATGTGCGGGATTGTATAAACTAGAATTTTGCATTTAAATAGAAGTATAGATGTGGGTAGTGAGGTTTGGACGAACCGCTTATTCGATGCTATAATGTAGGGCGTGTGTAATTGAACTCTAATGATAACAATTCCGTGCTATGAAGGGGATTCTGTTTTTTGTTAGCATTAGTGATTTAAGTAGATTGGTGTCTTTTTATGTATGGTAGGTGTAGGTAACAAGCAATATGCTCTCACTGAGTGAGGGATGAATTTAATATCTGCCCTCGGGTCTCGGGTTTATATTATTTAAGCTTGATAGTAGTTCGGGCCAATTATGATAACACTGGACATCTGGG
The DNA here is from genome assembly GCA_955612985.1 of Cheilosia scutellata. NCBI lineage: Eukaryota > Metazoa > Arthropoda > Insecta > Diptera > Syrphidae > Cheilosia > Cheilosia scutellata. Next base: position 53,271,077 of record OY015312.1, on the reverse strand, counting down.
GTAACTGTATACGTAGGTGCATAGTTTGGAAAGATATAATCATCTCTGGAACGTCGTTAGTTAAATCAATAGCGATCAAGTGATTTTTGGAAATGCATGGAACGAGTTTAAAGGTTAATTAGCAAGGATGCAGAAAATGTGTTAGGAAGGAAAAATCGTAGGGCAATGCATTCCACTCCGCACTTGCGATTTTTCGACTTAAATGAACTCATCCTCATTCGAAGACAGTGACCAGTGTTGGGAAAGGATGCGGAATCTATTAACTAGCTATTTCATTCATTTCGCATCAAAACATCGATTGAGTTCAAATTTACATACAATCTTAGGTATTGGCCCAGGAGTATTCCTCTGGTTAAAATTGGACAAAGGGGCATGGCGCCTCCCATACAAATCAAAATCATTGCAAACGATATTCGACAGTCATGGGAGCCAAAGTTTGGAAAATTGCACTATTTTGCACTACGAAGTGTGCAGGTGGTTCGCTAGTACATATATAGAACTGTAGGGATACTCTTTGTTACCTCAAAGCGAGAAAACTACTAGACAGATTTTAATGAAACTTTTTTTGAAATGTTTCTCATTGGAACGGGGACCGTTTTTGACCAAAATCTATGTTTTCTCCTGACTTTACTGCCTATTCTCAAATATACTTATTCAATACAAAAAAAAAAATACTTAAGGGTTGTTGTTCTTGATCGTGGTTCTGCTTTATGGTATATCGATATACATACATCGAAACACATACCATTGAACAGTCCAGTCCAGTTTTCTCTGAGAAATGAAAAGGAAGCTTGCGTTGTGCAAGCTGCGATGAGGTGGTGGCTGCCTTCAAAGCAAAATTTTATGGAGTGCGAGAACTGTAGAGGAATTTGCGTAGGCTACTAAGACAATAGCTAAAATCGAGTTTGAGCGCATAAGAAAATAGACTTGATGTTGAAAACCCAAATTTCCGCCCTGAATCCATCTATGTCAATCGCACCAGCACATTGTGGATCACTACTGAACAGTAAACAGTGCGTCGAGTGCCAATTAAAAATGTTGGTAATTTTCGATGACAAAAATGGTAGTGAATCGGATATTCATTTCAAAAAGGTGACACTTCTATTTAGCTAAACATGCAATGCAATGGAACCAATTAATCTAAGATGGAAGATGAGCGGGTTAAGCTAGAAATACATTACGGAAGATGACTGAGGAGGTGGCAGGGCCATTGAAGAAGAACTGAGAATAGCCATGGTATATAGCCAGAAAATAAAATTCACACTAGGACCGGCGCGGGCGTGTTAGTGCAGTTCAACATAATAGGCTTCTTTAAGTAATCCAAATTTCTCGGCGTAGAAGTAGGGCGCAAAATTTTAACTCTCTAATTTTGCCACCGACTCTGAATCATCAGGGGCAAGTCCCATACAAGTAGAGGAGAGATGTAAGACCTACCCGCATGGAACGGAGTCCGTGGCACGTCTTTTGAATACCAAGTTTGGGACACGAATTTAACTTGTTCAACCATCGAAGAATGGACCTCTCCGCGCGTAGCAGTAGTTACCCGACACTAAATTCCTAAAGTCGAGTCACACGAGAAAAACAACAAAAAATCCCCATTTCGCCTGTATCCGCGATCTAATTCTTCGAAATAAAGACCGATAATTTAGCTGCCCCACCACCTTAGGTGCGTCAGACTAATCTCACTGTTCCAAAATTGACACAGCTCCTATTCGTCGCTCTCGAATAAGACCCAAGGAACTTAAACTTATTGACCGGTTTCAATAGGACTGCACTGATAGGCAGAGTGCATTGAACTCTGAGTCCTGCAGACAACATTCACTTCTGATTTGGTTTGTTATACAATTTTAGCCTGTAAAACTTTCGAGTGTGCGCTGATGTTCAACCTAAGAGGACCCGAAGATGCGAGCAAGTCTTTGAGAAAATGACTTCTCTTTATTTCAGCAATTCTAAACGTTCCACATGTATTGGGTACTAATTTACCTAAGTATACCTACTTATGAATCTGATCTGATGAGCTGAAATCCATGGCAGGAAGACCTCCTGATAATTCACTGTTACTGTTACTTACTGTTTTGACCGCTTCCCTAAGACACATAATAGACCCCCTAGGACACTAATCATTCCAATTCACTTGACGTCACCACAAACCCGTGCGATTTATCGAATTTTAAATCCTCAAACCCCCACCAATACCAATACGTAAAACAGTCACGTCTCCGCCCATATCGTTGCTTTTGACCCCATTTACAGTAAAAAAAAGATGAAATTTGCTTCAGCTACACGATTAGGCAAAACATCCAAATGCCGTCGTCCCCTCAAATCAATATTTACTTTATAGAGTCATGTGCCTCCCTGTGGAACCATAAAATGCTCGTGAAATTTATATCCAAATATGTTTGCTTTGCCCTCAAGCCGATCCGAAAAAGTGAAACTAATAGACCCACAGCGTACAACTAAGTTATATCAGCATGTAGCCGCATAAAAGATCCATTAGCTGTGTGTGTGTTTAACAAAATAAAATCACGGCCATAAAACATCGCCCTAGCAATTTCGAATTTTACACACGACGCACACGCACACGCACCATTTTATTCCGCACAAATAACAACGGCAACACAACGACAACACCATTTCAATCGAATATGTGCAAAGCTCTTAAAAGTCACCCTCTCGAAGTGGAACAGGAAGTAGACCGTCTTCTCGGCCCGATAGTATCTATGTATGTACTCACCCCTAACATAGGTACCTAAAAACACACCAACCTCAAACCAACTCAAACTATGGAGAAACTTTAAATATAAAAACAAGGATCGCTAGGGACCATACCGAATTCATATGATGACGCCGATGACAAAACATAGCAAATCCCAAAGCTGAAAAAGTTCTCAAAATACGATAATAGCATTTAGGCAGCAATATGGTGAACTTAGAATAGGGGTAGCCCGCATGTTGAAAGCATTAGAGAAAAAACAAACCGGAAAACACCATGCACCTCCAATCCAACTAACCCAACTCCCGACCAAACTTTTATATAAATAGTGTGGTCAGAGGATAATGCAGATCCATTGGAACCCTCTATATCACTCTGATTCTCCAGTTCACTTCATTAGGCCATCAACGCTCGCGCAACCCAAGGGATTCTGTGTTTCTCGTTGTCGTCGGTAGCCCGCTCCATCAAAACAGGAGATGGAAAACAAACGAAAAATTCTATAGTGTCCTGGAGAAAGTTCAAAGTTGGGTTATTCTGTGCTGATGTGTACCGTACACTCGTTGGTCGTTGTATGGGGTTTAGTTTTGCTTTTGGGTCGTTTTTGTGCTTCGGCTTTATTTAGCTGAATTTTTTTTTTTGCTTAACAATATTCTTCATGTGTGCAATTGTGCATGGCTGATGAAGTAGTACCACTGGAAAAGGATAAATTTGTAGCTACTGGGGGCAGAGCGTGAAAGTTTGTCATTACCATCTTGTGTGAGCGCGGATTGTTGGTTTTATAAATTGCTCCAACACAATTGTGGTAAATGGACGATAGTAGTTTTGTCACTCTGCATTTTTTCTTTTCTTTTTATTCTTTTTAGCAAATGTGTATGTAAAAGTTTAAGTTAATTCAGGCCACATACTTGTGCGTCATATGGGGAAGTGTGGTATGCTATGTTTATTTTCATGTTGATGGATATTCCTAAGCGAAATGATGAGGTTTTGCTCATTTGAATGGAACTGTCTTAAGACTCCTTGAAATAAAATACTTTTTAACCAGTGAGGCTTTGTAAATATATATAGACTAGTCTATATGGTAAGAAACAAAATATGAGAATTGTTTTGCATTTCAAAATCATCAAACAAATTGTTCATCTTTTCAAATTTTTGGAGGCTTACCTGGGCGAGTGAGTTCGGTACTTTATCTTGCCCTAAGCGCAGTACACTGGGCCAGAAAAAATAATAGAAACGAGAGCTTTTTTTTAATTTTTTTAAGTTTATTAGTCAAATCTTCGTTTTGTTAAAAAAAAAATATACGCAGTTTTGTTTTTGAGACTTACAACATTAAAAAAAATGCATTATTATCATCTTCACTTATAATACATTACATTACTAAGAATGGAAAAACTCATTATTTTTACTGGAAAAAATAATAGAAACGCGTTAAAGGATTACATTTTTGGAGGTACATCAGTGATGAGAAATGAACTTTTCAGATTGTAATTTTCACAAGTTGAAATTGTAACTTTAAGGACTGAAGTGTATCTTCATCGTTTTGGAAATTGGTAGCTACATTTATAGGCAATTGTATACTTTCAAGATCACCTGGTTTTTTGGCTATGAAAAATCCAAAATTAGACCGATCTTCAAGGATTTTTTTAAAATGATCGTTTTTATGGCGGATTTATGAAAAAAATTTAGAAATCTAAGAAAATCAATATTTCATTAGATTATAACTTTATATGCTGAACAAAATTGAGTTTTTAAAAATCGCACCTTCAGTAAAATCGATCCCAGGTTCAATCCCCGGAAAAACACAAATTACATCTTAGTGTTTTTTTTTTTTTCTACTGCGCCACCTCTCGCGAATGTCTGACAAACATCCGAGAGTATAACTGTCCTGAAAAAGCTTCTCAATTCAGCCGTTCGGAATCGGCATAAAATTGTAGGTCCCTTCCATTCGTCCCAAAAATAGAAACTCACACAAACGAATGGTTGCGAGAAGCTAGGCCTAGGGTGTCTACCGCCTGTTGCGCCACCTATTTATTTTTTTTTTTACCTCCAGTAAAACAACGACGTAAGTGCAAAAATGTTAATTCTAAGAAAAGCGTATTTGAAATTGTTTAAATTATTTTTATTAAAAAAAATATGGAAACAATTCTTAAAATAATTAAAGTTAGTTGTAACATAAAGAAAATTTGACACACTTTCTGGTGTAGTAATTCACTTTTAAGAACTAAAAAAAAAATACTTCAGAAAAAATTACCAAAATAAAGAAAAGTTCCGTGTACCTATTAAAAAAATAAGCACTTATGTCGTTGTTCCACTGAAAACGAAATGAAAAACCTAAAAATATATTTTAAAGCTGACATAATGATCACTTACGTCTTACACCAAAAATCGAAACTCACCTACGAGATTCAAAACACAACTGACTGATATGCCATTGTTGTTTCAATTTTTTTTCAATGACTGTGTATTAGATCGGAATGGAACAAAGACGCATCTGCCCCCTAGTGGCAAAATTATTGTTTATCAATTGGGTATTTCTTTTATTGTAATTAACTATAATTTTTTATGCTTTTGACATATCTACTTAACTCAGAAAATCAAACTTTTGCACTTATGTCGTTGTTTTACACACAATTTTTTTTTTACGATACCAAATCGACTTCTTAATCTACACAAAAAAAACGGACAAATTACAAATTTACGCCTGAAGACACACTTTAGCTTGGACCATATGAACGCGTTGTTTCTATACATAGTACATAATCTGTTAACGGACGCGCTCATAAACGCCGCAGCGAATGAAAAGCTAGGTTTTTGTTGTTGTTGTTGTGAAATTTTCTTCTGTGAGTGAAAATGAAATCTCAACACTCAAGAGCATGCGTGCACTGTCCTTCACAGTGCCCCTGCGCATGACCTATGAAACGTGTTTCTTAGTTGGTTAGAAGAATGTTAGAATTTTAAGCTTCAAGCTGAATGCATTTTAAATACTTTATTACAAATTCTGGTAGCGTGGGTATGAAATTGTATCTTTTATAGAAGGATTGTAACTGCGTAACTTTTGAAGAAAAAAATATGTTATGTTAATTGTATCTTTTTCGAGTGAATTGTAACTGTGTAACTTTAATTTCTGATTGTATCCAAAAGATACAATTTTATCCACTTTTCCATCCCTGAGGTACATCTTTTTGGTTTTTGTTAACAAATTATTTTATTTTAATATATTTAGTTGCTCCACCTTTGTTTTTCACAACTTCGTTGCATCTGCGGCTCATGGAATCTGCCAATTTTTTTACAAATATCCTTGTCAATGGAAAACCACTCTTCCTGGATTTTTTCCCACAATTCGTCCTTATTTTTCCATAAGTAAGCTCGCGCTTCATTCGCTGTTGTACTAGGTGTCAGTGCACATGTCAATATCAAAATTCATAGATTTTATTATCCTCTATATCCTCGGTTCTGAAACTGTGTTCCGCGGAACCTTACAATTTAAACCTATATCCATAATATTAAAAAAATACACGCATAAGGCCCGCTGGATTAAAAACGGATTTAAAACAGTTTAAACCAATTTCTAATCCGATTTTAATCCGTTTTAAGTGGTATGGTACCACATTGGAATTTTGGACCAATGTGGTGCCGTTGCCAAAACTAATAAAAATCCAATTTTCTTATCTTTTTGTTTTTTTTTTTTGGATTGGGGACACGATCCCGAAAACCAAAATCCCGAAAATCCAAAATCCCGAAACCCCAAAATCCCGAAAAACCAAAATCCCGAAAACCCACAATCCCGAAAAGCCAAAATCCTGAAAAAACAATCCCGAAAACGAGATCCCGAAAAATTATATAAAATGAAAAATTTGCGCAAATTTTTCATTTTATATAATTTTTCGGGATCTCGTTTTCGAGATTCTTTATTTTGTTTTGAATGTAAAATAGACAAGTGTTTGTCCATTCCATTTACCGTAATAATGTTTTGTAATGTTGCGCTGCAATTCGCAATGTGCATTCAGTTGTGCTGATCTGTGTGATAGCTGACCGACTAGATTTTAGCCAGTGAACATCGTAATAAAAACAAAAAGTGAGTAGAAAAAGAAAACGTTTTTGCAGGTAGTCTCCTGCATACTCCCCTAATTTTTAGTCGGTTTGTAACCTTTTGAAACAAAATCTGCCGCGGACACAGACCAACGTAAAGGCGTGGCTCCGCCGCCGGCTGAAAGTTCTCGCAGGACATTCACACATTGGTGTATATTGATTCACTGATTGCTAATTTATGTGAAGATGAAGAGCAAATCCGTGCGAAAACATGTTTGGCTAAAATAAATGCCGGTGAGATGCAACAACTAAGAAAACGTTACGTGACGAAGGAAAAAAAATTACAAGATTTTACGCGGAACGTAAAGAGCGTTCTGAAATAAGTTTTCTAACAGGAAATGCGAACAATATGAACTTGTATTAGATATGTTTTGTCATGGATCGTTTTTTATATGTTTTTCTTAATAAGACTTAAACTGTTTTTGTTATGTTTTAGTTATTTGAAGTTTGTTATTTTGTTTATTTTGTTAAATAAATTTGGCTTTTGTTGCTACAATAAAATTTTTAGTTTCACTTTCGGGATTTTGGCCTTTCGGAATTTTGGATTTTCGGGATTGTGGATTTTCGGGATTGTGGCTTTTCGGGATTTTAGTTTTTCGGGATTGTGGGTTTTTGGGATTTTGGATTTTCGGGATTTTGGGCTTTCGGTATTTTGGATTTTCGGGATTTTGGGCTTTCGGGATTACATTTTTCGGGATTCTGTCCGACTCCCTTTTTTTTATATTTATCTCTCGCTCTATTCTCTTTTTCTTTTTCAATAAATGAAGTCGTTTTTTTTTTTTTGTAATCTAAGGAACGAACACGCGTTTCATTTCGCTCGGAAATTTTAGATTACAGAATTCCTTTCAGCCTGAAAATAACGCCTAAACAATTACGCCTGAAGTTCTGGCAACGCGAACGAATAATCATTTATTTTCTGCGATCGAAGAAATGTCAAAAATGTGACATAAAACAAAAAATAGTCAATAATATGAAATGGAGTTTTAACCAGGGTTAAATTACCAATCGGATTAAACGCCGACAAGGTTTAAAAAATGGGTTTATTATCGGGCTTAACTACTGAATATTATGGACTTGGGTTTAATTTTTGGGTTAAACTCACTTAAATTGGGGTGTAAACTTTAATCCGGATTAAAGTGAGTGAATAATATGGCCGTAATCATTCCAGAAAATGAGTCTCTTATAGATCTGCAGAGTTTTTCTTCATCAAAACATGTATTTGATTCTATATCATTGAACGAATTGTTGGGTTGGTATTAGGAGTGAATACTTGCCCAATAGGCTATATTAAATTTGCTACCTTTTGTCATGCATATAGGTACTTATATGCAAAGACTAAATAGACAGATCGAGATTGGACGCTCCCCCATATATGCGAATAGAGCTTTCGGAGATAGAAGTCAATTAAAATTTAAAATTTAAATCAAACAATCAAACAATGAAACAGTTTCATTCTTCACACTAACCTTAAAAAAATTGATTTTGAAATGTGTTGTTTTTCATTTTTTATATCGTTAAGCGTTGGGGTTCCGAAATATATTTGGACCTTGTTTAGGGTTCCACAGCTTAAAAAGTTTGAAAACCTCTGCTCTATAGCTATTGTATCCTCATGCGGAATTCACTCCCAGAAGAAAATAAATTCAAACTATTCACCATAACCAAACGCAAGCCGCCAACCGCTATTAACATTTGACTGAATAAATTCGCAAACAAGCAATCGCTCCGGCCGGCCCAATTTATAACCATTCTTTAATAAATTCGCAAATTTTGCACTTAGTCACTAGATTGTCACTTTCACAGCCGCCCGACCCAAAACGCAATCAGCTTTTCGTTGTTGACCAGCAGTCGTGTGTAGAATTGTCCCACAGCTCCTAGAAATTATATTCATCAAATTTAATTTTACGCCGGGAATGTGATTTTGAAGTGACCATTCAAATCCGTTAGCAGGGTCGTTCCCAAATCAAATCTACATCTACCCTTCGCCCACATTAAATTCTCGGAAAAACACATCATAGCTATATGATTGAGAGGAAATGGACATTTGGCGAATTCAAAACTTCACCAGAACTATCATTACCGCTGCCGCCATAACCATAGCACCCGTAAACAATGGTCAATGTGTATGTGTAAGCTGCATAGATATGCATAATGCATATACAGGCGAGTGTCTATGTATGAAGGAAATTACATAAATCATTGAAACACAAGTGCGTTTGTGTAATTTGCTGCCATCGAAATAAATCGAGAGGGCCACAAATTTTATGATTAGAATGAAACCTGCCTGCCTACCACCACCTCGCGCATACCTAATACCTCGAGTCCCAACACTGTGCAGCATCCTCTTTGTCATATCGACGTCGATCGTCGTCCTATAGTTGGTCCGGTTTGTCGCACAAAAGGGAAAATTTATTTTCATAGAAACGACGACGGATGGAAATGGAAGTACACCCGCTACATTCACAGGCGGTAAGGATGCGTCGCCAGCAGAGAGACAGAGAGAGAGATAGAACTGGCTTCTGTTACGGTATTTAGCATTTTGATGTTCGAATTTGAATATTTTATGCGAATCCATTACGCCCTATTCGCATTCGTATTTGAGAAACGCTTTAGAGAGGATTCCATCGGCTCAGCATGGACACGTACCTACTATGTAGGTATGTTGGTATGGATGTCCAGAAGGACAATGTTGATGTTTTCGTCAAGCCATTAGAAATTCCATTTGTAAATGGTGTCGGTCAATTGAATACCTACAAGCTACAACAGTCGAAAAAGCGGAACAGCGGTACCTACATAAGAGAATCAACCGGGACCGGCTTGATTCATTGAGCCGGTAAGAGATGTGGGTATAGGTATAGATATACATATATATATTTGCACCTAGGTATATATGCTCATGATGGTACTCACAATGAATGCCGACACATCATCGAGGACAGTAGAGAGAAATATGCATGCGTATCGTTTGAGAAGAAATTTGCATAGAAATGAGAATTGATTCTTCGTTTGAAAATCAGACGAAGAGACTTCGGCATGTGTGTGGTGGGCCTGTGACTGTGACTGCAAACTAGATACATATTTGACTAAATTTCCTAATTCCATTTGAAGAATTCCCATCTGGTGTAGTGGTGTACCTAAGCATATAGGTGATCTTTAAATGAATTTATTTAAAAAAAAAAAAACATTCCCCAAAATAAAAAATAGGTATTTGACACCTTGTCAGATAAGACAGCCTTTTGAAGGTTTAATATTAAAAAAAAATCGACCTTTTTAATAGTGTAGATTATATTATGTATCTTAATTTGTATAGGTAGGCAGAATCAGTTTGGATCAATGTCATAGCTGGATTTAGGGCTGATCATCTTCGTCCTATGCTTACGTTTATTAGGATTGATGCTTAGACTTACTGATATGTATCTACTTATCTTCCCTTCTTCCGAATTTTTCAACATAGCGAAAGCCATCTTTCCCAAATTAAAGATGTCATTAGATGAACTCGAGACGGGTGTATTTAGAAGGTAAGTATAGCTTATAGGGGTTTTTTTTAACTTGGCCAGGAAAATCATCTGACAGTTGCTGATTGTAATAGCGAACTTCTGCTGAATAAAGTTGCACATCCAAGAGGCGTCAACATGTTGAAGAGCGTTATTGTCAGACGCCTATATGCATTCGTATGCATTTTATCGGGCCTCTAGTTCCCATCGGCAAGTGTTCATAGTGTGGCAAAATGGTTTAAGTGCGAATTGGAGCAGGAACGACGGAGGTTGTAACAGTAGCTGGTGAGAGTTTTTCAACCCTGTTAAATATTTCGTTGTATTTTTTAAGCTGGGTTAAAAATTGTTTTTGGCACGTTTTGTTTTCAGAAAAATTTACATTAAAGGATTCGCTGAGATACAGAATTATTCCACTGATTTGACATTATCAAAGGATATTGACAGAATAGTACCTGAGAAGGCTTCACTGAAAAAAATATTGGTTGTCATATTGACAATCGGTGGTTGTTAACTGGAAATTGTCAAATTGACGAACAAAATTGTCGATATGATGAACATTTTTTGAAAATATCGAATACATTTAACAACCATATAGTCAATATGAAGAACGGGCGGTTGTCAATAATTCTTAGTACCAAACATTATGAAAAAAGTTGTAAGATTAACAATCTCAGTTGTCAATATGACGTACGCACTTTCATTGTAATCATATTGAAGAATGCGTTTGTTGAATTGAAAATCGGGGTTGTCACTTCAAGTTCTTTTTCTTTTTTAACTTTCTCGTTTTTTTTATACCCAGCATTTAAAACATTCAATTTTATTTTTTATTTGTTTTATTATAATGCACTTCGCTATTTCTTTTTGTTCACTTTAAAATTACTAATATTTGGTTGTTATTTTATTTCTTCTTATTCATCCTTCTTTTTTTTTATATAAGTTTTTCCTCGTCGCCAATTGTAGAGACCCAATATTAAAGAACCGATTTCTCTATAGTTTACTATCTATTGACTTTTATTTTTCGTATTTTTATTTTATATAGTGCGACTTTATTTTCATTGTTTTACATTAGTCAAGTATTGGCATCGCACAGTGCCGATACTACAAATATGACTACCACATAAGTGCAGTATTTCAAAATCTTTACATTGATGAACTTTGTTGTAATATGGACAATCGCAGTTGTCAATATGAATACTCAAGAAAACACGTTTAGGTTTATAGTTCACAGTCACTTTTGACTGTGAAACACATGATAGTCTCGGTAAACGTCAGGTAAACTTTGCGTCTTTGCCCGATGTGGTGGGTCATCGGGGCGAAACGCATTCAGGAGTGTGTATGTGTATTATCAATATAATATGTTGATTGTTGACACTCCACTGTAAGTATAAATTCCTTAATCTAGCTAGCAGGTGTTTCAAATCATGACTTTTTATTTTGAAATTCGAATTCTTTAATTCAATTACTTCGTTCTTTAGATTGAAAATTACGATTTTCATTATGAAAATCGAGTTCTTCAGTTTGACAATTGCGATATTCATTATGAAAATCAATTCCTAAAATTTAACAACTGCGTTCATCAAATCAACAACGACGATTGTCAATATGAAAACCGAATTCTTCAGTTTTGCTTCGCCGGTCTTCAGATTGACGATTGCGATTTTCATTATGAATATCGAGTTCTTCACTTTAACAATTGCGATTTTCATTATGAAAATCAATTCCTCCAATTTGACTACTGCGTTCATCAAATCAACAACGGCGATTGTCAATATGAACATTTAATTGATTCAATTTTAATTGACAACCCAAGTTTATCATATTGACAACTACGGTTGTTGGCTCAAAAATAACAACTTTTTCTTCAATATGACGAACTTTGTTGTTAATATGACGTACCTTTTTGGTTCAGTGTTGGGATTGGGAGTATGCCACATCTGTTTATGCATGTTTTATACACCTAGAGATAAACTCTATGGAGACTTTTTCTACACTCGGAGGAAAAACGAGCTAAAATCAAGAATATCAGTGTCAGATCAAGCTCGTTCGTTGACGAAAGTATGGTAATCTCGGAAAATCTTATTTCAAGTACGAAAATCTTATTTTGAGCTCGTTTTTTCAAGACCAAAAAATCTTACTTCAATCCTGTTTCGGGATTGATTTAAGCTCGAAAATTCTTAAATAAAGACCAAAAAATCTTACTTCAATCCTGTTTCGGGATTGATTTGAGCTCGAAAATTCTTAAAACAAGACCAAAAAATCTTACTTCAACCCTGTTTCGGTATTGATTTAAGAATGTGGTTCTTACATTATGCGATGTCTGAAAAAAATGTATTTTGGGTATTCAAGATGTTTAGGGATTGATTTAAGAATGTGGTTCTTACATTATGCGATGCCTGAAAAAAACCTATTTTGGGTATTCAAGATCTAAACCTAAGATCTTAATTACCTACCATCTTATAATACATCATCACATCATTCATTCACATTTCATTTCACATCAGTAGATATCATAGGTAATAATATTAAATTTTCAATGTTGCCTTATGAGAATTCACTCAGTAGGTGAGTGTGAATTTTAGGAACGAATAGAAATCAAAATAAAGTACATGCGCATGCAGTTTAAGTATTGTTGCGCTTGTTTCAATCATGAACAAGCTTGAAATAAGATTGTTTCGGCTTATTTCAACAACAATTGGTGTCATATTAAGATTTAGCACTTAAGAATGAAAATATCTAAAATCAAGCTTGAGCATACTTGATTTTAGCTTGCGATTTTTCTCTGAGTGTATAGTGTGGCGAGCGCAGTCTGCACTTCTGCGTCCTGCAGTCGAAGAACGTTTCGAATTGGGAGAACTGAGAGGATAAGTCATTTGCTTTTTGCTGATGACTTGATTATTTTTGATTTGTAGCCGTTTTTTTTTAAGCTGAGATGAAGGTAACCGTAGTCAAGTCTACATGCCTACCAAAAGGGCAAGTCCACCGAGGAACTCAAGGAATAAACAATGGCTTTAACAATATCGTGACACGATCGACTATTCAAGCCTTAGATAAGTTTAACATCGGCAAACCAATCTGCTGTTATTACCCACATTCTGACAAAGAGGATGGTGAGTGCTACATTTGCCAGCAGCGGTGTCGAAAAACTCGTGCACCGAGGTGTAATACTATAATATCCTTTGTTATGGATATCGATGGAGAACTCCGGGTGCAAACCGTAGGGCAAACTACGCGGACGACCGACGTCATTTTACTCGCTTCGGGAAAGTATCCTGAAACACTTTCCGACATCCTGCAACTAGCTTTGCGTAAACTAGTCTCCTGGACCGATAGTTGTGGTTTTAGCGTCAACCTGATGAAAACGGAGTTAGTCTTATTTACCAGGAAGTTTAAGCTACCGTGTTTCACTCCCAGCCCCCCCAGCCCCAACCTCTATGGTACTCCACTCGAGTTCGTTAGCAATACTTGCGGCTGAGGCTGAACAGGAAGCTTTTATGGAAAGAAAATATTGTCGAATGCGCTGGGAAATCCTTAGTGGCTTTATACTCATGTAAAAATGCTGTCGGTTCTAGATGGGGCCTTCAACCCAATATAATGCATTGGACTGCGGTTATAAGACCGATTATTCTATACTGCATTGTGGTCTGGTGGCCTGCCTTGGACAAAAGTTATAATCTAACAGCCACTATTATGGCTATCAAATATCAACACGATATTGGATAATAATTGATACGTATCAACAAAATGAATGAATCGGTATTATGGTTATCAACCTATCAACATTTTTGATGAATTGTGAATTGTATGAGATTTAAGATCTATTGTGAATAGTTTTATGGATAAACTTGGTATTACGGTTATCAAAAAATTTGATATTCATCAAATTTTCTATCAACCACAAATTTCTCGTTGATACGTATCAAATATTCGGTCGCATCAAATTAAAAAATGTGTATCCTCGTTTTTAATATAAAATAACGACTTTAGAGCGAAAGGTCAGCGGTAGACATCCCAAATGTTCTTAAACTACGAGTAGCGGCGATTTTAAAATTATTTGCAAAAAGGAAACTATCAACTGAGCGTTGGGAATAACTTCAATATTGGCATTGCACAATCAACGGTGTTGGTCGTTCTTTTGATTTGCGAAAAAAGCGACTTTTGTTTAATAAAAACAACTAACATTATTCAACGAAAACGAGTCTTCAGCCATAACACAAAAACCAACTACAAATCAGAAACGTCAAACGTCAAAACAGAACCCATTCTCAATGATATTTTGATAAGTATTCACAATGGGGTAAAATTTATCAATAGATACTCATAATACCAAATGATCAATGAATTGATAGATCTTATCAAGTATGAAATAATAATTGATATTTGATAGCCATAATAGGGCTATAAAAGTCATGCTTGTGCATTACGGGCGCATTGAGTACTTCTCCAACCGCGCGCCGCTCCACAAACCATACTTAACTGTTAAAATAATTGGTTTATTTTGTTAAAAAAAAAAAAAAAAGCCCACCTATTGAGTCACCCTGTATGACTATTTGCTATTCATTTATTCTCTTATACGCCTATTTAACTTTGTAATATACACTCTCATGTAAATGATAAACAGTTTTCCTACTGTTAGATACATTGTAAGCTTACCTAATATGAAATACATGAAGTTCAGTTCCTTTTGTCGAAGTCGAAGAGTCAGACGTGTTTTTCTTTTTTGCTACAACATTAACTTACATCCAGACATCATCATCAGTATAAAGAATACACCACTAACATGGCGATCAGATTAAGGGAAGGGTAACACTGAAGATAACTGGACACGCCAGCATCCTTCGACAGACGATCCCCTTGCCTATTATAACCGATTACCGACCTATAAAAATCAACTTCGAAAAAGACTTCACCCATGAAATGGCGGAAAGAAACCAATGGGATAACCAAAATTTCCTACACGACAAATCACTGTCAGTATTCACAGACGGTTCCAAGACACTTACTGGAGGGAGTTTGCGACTGGGTCTTTTTAGAATAACTGAATCTCTCCTTCTGTCTTCCGAAACACTGCATCAGATGGAAACATCTGGGATACTGTGATACTGCTAAGCTCACCTGTATACAAAAAGATCCAAGGAGCTTATTCGACATAAAAGATCCAGCATTTCGAAAGTCGTTAATGTCATCTCCGGGCACTGCATATTAGGTAGACAGTCGAAAAGGCTTGGTCTGCCATACAATGATTTCTGCAGAAGATGTAGATATGAAGAGGTGGATGAGTGGATGAGTTACTTAGTGATCTAGGTAATACCAGCGCCGCTAATATTCTTACCTTTATAACCGCTGGCAAATGGTTTGCATGAGTAGCTAGTAAAGGAATAACTCCCAAAATTCCAAAATTGCACAATGGACCGACTAACGGCCTAAGTGTTTCTCTCACCGATAGCCACTTTAAAGTATCTAACTAACTAATCAAATCAAAACTGTGATTTGATTTGTGACTCGCAGATATCGTACAACACCAAAATACGTGACTGAGTTGATCGTACATAATTTGACAAGCATAGTGAGAACTTGCAATTCGAAACTATAAACAAATACTATTGCGATAATTCGTTCGAAAACTTGGAAGTAGCCCATTATTATGTTGCCCACATCGTATGCATCGGAAGGGCGAAACGTATATGCATATGAATACTAATCGCCATAATGATGTTTACTAAAAATAATAACAACACAAAATTTGCCATCTTTGCACGACATAATAAGCGCTTACCTGGGGGTTTTCTTCGACATCATTGTCATTCCCGCATTATAGAGGGAAGTTGGTCCCCACCTAGCCGGCACCCCTTATGCAAACATCTTTAGCAATGCAAGCATAAAATATCCTACCTCTGCTCCTTGGGGAAACCAAAGACCTCCGCCTGCACCTTATATTCTATAAAGCCATGGATTTCAATGCGCTACAAGGATTTGCATTTAACAATTTACGTGTCTCTCGATCTGAAACTTCAAACGGACGACGTGACGCTCATACCAAATTCAATCAGAAATGCACTTCTTTATAATATATATAGGACTTGCCTGCAGTCGGCGGATAGTCTTTAGTTGGTAACGGTAAGATGAGGTTTTGGCCTCCATATTGAATTTGAATGATGTGAACTTACCTTGAAGCGCTGTCGGTTCGGGCTAACATAATAACACCAAGAGCTGTACAACAATGACAGCATACACAACTTCCTACATGAGGACAACAAAGGAGAAAAGTTTTGTGAATTTAGGAATGCGCAGAGACACAGCTTAAAGGACTGAGTGAGTGTTGAGACGTAAAAATAAAAAATGGAAAAGGATTAGAATTTTTATTTCTTGGTGGTCTCGTTACTTGTTACACCACAACTTTTCTGCGGCGGTTGCTCTGTGGGTGAAGGAGAAAAAAGTTTTCCTCTTCTCATTTCTGTTCTTTCAGGTCCTTTAGCGCTGTCATTGTGATTTTCCTCAACCCCCGGCCGGCCTGCACCGCATCTACAGTGTGTTACTTGGCTGTGACAAGAGAGCATTGTAAGTCTTCTTCTCTGGAGTAGTGGTTCGGTTGTAGTGGAATGTTCTGCCTCTGGCGAGGGAATAACGCTAACAATTACTGTAAGTTAACCGCTAACACACCATTAATCTTCGTGGAAGAGTCTGAGTCTGCCGCTTGGAAGAGAGGGTGGATGGTTGGTGTGTTGTAGGTATATAGAATGGGATATGATCTATGTGATTTTTTTTCTCCTCTCTGATCCAAGTTCACAGCTCTTTTAGTTTCTAAGGATGAAGTATGTGTGTGTGAATAATTCTTTTTTTGTTTCTTTTCAAGTGGAGATGATGGTCGATACACTTTAAGTGTTGCCAGAAATTTTCTAAGAGAATATGCCAAATTAAGAAAATAATATGCTAAATTGTATGGAGGAATTAAACAAAGTCTATGCTAACGTTTAAAAACAACTTTTTTATTACAAAAAAAAAGGAACAAAAAGGGAATTCAGTATTTTGTAATGAAATATACATTTAGTTATTTAAAAGCACGTCAATTGGGTACAGAACTAAAGTCCGTATGACTCTACAGTTTTCTCTCAATTTTTCCTTATTTTTATCACATTAAATCATGCTAAAAAAATCAGCTGCTTGTAAAAGAGACAAAAAGTGTAGGTAGATGAAAGGGGTAGCAATTGTTTGCAAAGGAACACAAATTTTCAAACGAATTTATTTTCAAAAAGTTAGACTTCAAAGTAACGGGAGGAGAAATGCCAAATATGTAATGTTAAAATGTCAAAAAAAAACTTACAAGTGAAAAATATAATTTGAATACATTTTCAATGCATTTTTTATATACATTAATAAAGTTGTTGTGTACGCACTCACACCTATGTCCTATCGGGAGTTTTTTTCTAATTTTTCGTACGGTTCTAGTTTCATTTTAAATGCGTGAAATATGCAAACAAAAAATCGAGTGTCATACGGGCTTAAGGTCATCATCTTCCCCGACTTCATCATTGTACTGATATTTTGCCGAATCTTTATTTTTTATTCAACAATTTTCTTGTAGTACCTAACAATTAAAAAAAACTGTCAGACATTCAACAATTGACAGCTGATTTGAAATTTGTCAAACTATTTGGCATTTTGGTATTATGCTTGCTATTACTATTCCCATTTATGTTTTGATTTCTTTAAAAGAAGTTTACTTTAATTCCGAATAAATTTCATCGCTGGATGATTCAGCTAATATTGGTAATAAATTAGCAAATTCTTCGCGTTCATCACACATTTGAAATACCTACCTACTTTTTTACTACTCCAATTACATATTAATATTATTGTTGTAGTGGTTGTAGCCCTTAAGGAACTAAAGCCCATCCCCAATAATAATTGAAAAACAAAAACGTCACATCGTATACCTACTGTAATTTATGGAAAAGAAAATGCATCTGTTATTTTGCATATAGTTTAGGTACTAATATAAAAGCGTTCAGTAACTTTTTTCGTAAATTTCTCTCACTGTGAGAGAATTATTCATCCCCAGCACCGTCATTTTAAGAGTCTTTTCCATTTTTACTGCAAAAGTAAAGGAATAGACCTCTAGGTACTATTGAGAAGCTTTGATTCCATTCAATAATTGAATAATTGTCATTCACATAATTCAGTAATATAATGCCAAATACAGAAAATTTTCATGGCTACATATACCACGAATATGTTCATGATGGGTATAAAGTTTTTAATTTTTTTTTTATGTTGAATATTGAAAATATGCTAGATTGCATATAGCATATTTTATTTATACTAATATGCAATTTGAGGTTTAAATATGCTAGATCTAGCATAAAAAATGCTAAAATGGCAACTGTACACAACTACATACACAATGATTAAAGTGATAATGAAGTGTTGAGGAAATGCAATTGTTCGCCGATTGAAGTGATTTTCGTTGTGCTTTGTCCAGTACGCTCTTGAAAAGGTTATCTCAGAGGAGTAACAATGTGAACATCAAGTTAATTGCTATTAATTCAATTTTGTTCTGCACACAAAATGAGAGAAAAATACTCTATTCGTTATACGCGATCCAAAATATGGGACAAAAAATCCCAACTTGGGAGCAGAATGGGGAAAACCGAATGAGATCAGAGGAGCAGTAAGACTGGACCAAAACTACAAAAATAATTGTGATTTTCAAAAGATACAAGTATATGATTATGGAAGGTGCCCACGTTTTTTCGGGGTATAACTAATAAGTAGAAAATAATTTTCGAAGGACTACCACGAGCAAACCAGCAACCGCACCCTTTTATGGCTGGAAGTAGACTCACTCAATTGCCTTTCCCCTCTCAACCACCCGATCGCTGGCCACTCTCTCTTCATCTGAGAGGGAAGTTTTTCCATTTCAATGGCTGTTGTTAACTGAGAAAAGGGATTATATTTATTCCTCGTGCAATGTCATACAACAATATGCACTCGTTTCAATATAAAAGACAAGACAGAGATTTTGAGACAAAGATTAACTTATATGTTCATATACTTGAAGTATAGACAAAAAGAAATAAGTCAGCCCTCCAAGTGGACTAAAACCTCCAAACAAATGTTAGTGAACGATGGATGGGGAGGGAGACATACCATATAGGACAAGGGATAACAGTAGAGGATAAGTTTCAGAATGCTCTGTGGAAGAAGATGTCCTCCACAAAAGGTAGCGATCTGGCTGGGATGGGAATCAAATGGATCAAACTCTCCTTAGAGAGTTTCTTTTTTGGGGAAATGTGAAGCGAATCTCAGTTCATGTGTGTGACTATGGTAGTCTTTAGCTAGTGTTAAAGACAGGGCATAGAAGATACATCAGCCAGCACTTCTTGCTTATCTAGAGTAAATAGGGAATTGTTTCTGTTTCTTTAAAAGACAAAGCGAATGTCACGAGATAGCATGGGAAAGGTGTCGTTAAAGCTCATGACCAATAATACAGAAGTGGAAGAACCTCATGATGATGGAAACTATGTAAAAAGACCTCAATCACAATAAAGTGGCCCAGTGACTCTGTGGTTAGTTCCTGTAAAAACAATATATTACATCTTAACGTTTATTCCACTGAGCTGTTTCTTGTGAACATCTGACAAACATAATTGGCCTGTAAAGGCTTCTAAATTCATTCTGGGTAAAATGGTGGTTCTTTTAAATACACATTTTGTGCGGCTTCACTTGACTTTCCGACTTGTGTTTCAACCTTCTTTTCATTAGGTCCAATATTATTAGTCTTCGCTGGTCTTCTTGGTACCTAACTACATATATATATTGTTTAAGTTGGCATATTCGACTTAGGCATACAAAGCGGCGCTGCAAAGAAGGACCAGAGCTACCCGTGAGCTCAACGCGGAGAAAAGAAGAGAACGAACACCGGCTTCTCAGGAGGAAAAAGAAAGAGCACGAGAAGCGCGCGATCGAGGAAATAGAGAGATGTTACAGCAGGAATGAGGTTCGGAAGTTTTACGAAAGGGTAAAAAGAACCTGCCAATGCTACAGAGCTGCAAGAACGAACAAGGGAACATCATAGTAGAATCGCAGTCGATGCTGAGGATATGGAAGAACTACTTCTGCAGACTGTTTAACGGCGATGACGACCTAAATACCGCTGTCAGGCAGAATGAACCATTCAACCTGGACGATGAAGACCAACAATTCCGTCCACCCGACCTGGACGAAGTGAAGATAGCCATATTTAAGCTTAAGTCCAACAAAGCCGCTGGGGCAGATGGCCTAACCGCCGAGCTATTCAAAGCGGCAGGCGGTGACTTGGTTAGGAGCATGCACCAACTCATCTGTAAAATATGGTCGGAGGAAAGTATGCCCGATGAATGGAACCTCAGCATTGTTTGCCTGATCCTCAAGAAAGGAGACCCTCTGAACTGCGCCAACTACAGAGGGATTAGTCTTCTTAACATCGCCTACAAGATCTTATCTGCCGTTTTGTGTGAACGCCTGAAGCCTTTCGTCAACAACCTGATTGGTCCCTCTCAGTGTGGCTTCAGGCCAGGAAAGTCTACCATCGACCAAATATTCACACTGCGGCAGATCTTGGAAAAAACCCAGGAAGTCCAAACCGATACCCACCACCTTTTCATCGATTTTAAGGCCGCCTATGACAGCATTTATAGAGACGAGCTATACAGAGCAATGTCTAGTTTTGGCTTCCCTGCCAAACTCGTCCGTTTGTACGCACGCTGCTCCATCAAGGTCGGTAATGGGTTTGGCGGTCAATGAGGCGGCAAGACAAAGTATATGCTGTCATCAAGAAAGGACACCCAACACCGACGTCTTGGACAGAACGTCACTATAGACAGATATAACTTTGAGGTGGTAAAGGACTTTGTCTACCTAGGCTCCGCTATGAACTCAGACAATGACACCAGCGCTGAGATTAAACGAAGAATACGAAACGAAAGTGACCCTTTATAAGGCCCTAATCATCCCAGTCTAACTTTATGGTGCATAGGCATGGACTCTATCAAGAGTGGATGAGGCTACTCTTGGCCGATTCGAGAGGAAAATTCTTCTCGTCTGCATAGACGGTGAATGGAGGAGAAGATACAACGACGAACTGTACGGGCTGTACAGCGACATCGACCTAGCCAGAAGAGTGAAGGTCCAACGACTGCGGTGGCTGGGTCATGTAGAGCGAATGGACGTGAATGCTCCGGCCCGGAAGATCTTCGAATCCACACCCGAGGGACGGCGCAGTAGAGGAAGACCGCGACTCAGGTGGCGCACGCAAGTGGAAGGGGACCTTAACCAACTTAGCGTGCGAAACTGGAGACAGCTGGCCAAAGATCGTGCTGGCTGGAGACGCTTGTTGGTTGAGGCCCAGGTCCACCCCGGACTGTAGCGCCACCTTAAGTAAGTAAGTAATATTCGACTTACCTAGATTATAAAAAGCTGAAAGAAGAAAGATAGGGACTAATGTAACTATGGTTTTGCACTTCAACATAAAGTTTCATATACCAGTATCCCCGACCGACAGCAATGAGAAGAGAGTCCTCTTATTGACGAAAATATACACAGACGGGTCTAAGACGAGAGCCAGAATTTTCTAAACCAGTCTTTTAGACTACCAAATAAATGTAGGACGCCTTTTTAGGTGGAAAATATGGCATTTTTGGAAGCCGTTGAACTGCTGAAGGTGACATCTACATCTATAAAATCCAACTTCGTCATGCGCTGTCGTTCATCATTTTTAATGATACCTCGCTAGACTTTAACGCTGAACATGGGTCTTTGCGTAATAGAACTAGTAAGGGACGCACGGTACGAAAATGGAACTATCTACTGATTAAGGTGAGCTCCATTAGCCGATAGAAATGGAAAAATTCAACATCTCCTCATTGGCGCTGCAACAGGCTAACGCCAATTAGAATTAGAAAGGAAACTTTAGGAGAGTAGGTATACTATTTCGGGTAACTTGCCGATTTTGCCAAAACGTATGTCAAGCAATTCCTCCAGATTTCAAAATAGTTTCAAGAATAGCGGGAATATTACCACTTTCAATTTTTGAAAACCCTGAATAAATCACCCTAAAACTTTGCTTTTTCTGCAAAACTGTTTATTTTTAAGTATACTGCATTCAGACGGTTTAAGGATAAGATTTTGCGTAGAACTTGAGCGATAGATATTAAGCACCGAAATACTAGTGAGACAAAGCCTCCGCCTTCAACCCTATAATATTCATTATTTCTTTCCTCAAAAAAGATCCAATAAAATCCCTCTAAAGTGAATATGAGAGTCCCCAATGAGCCTACGGCGACATGCAGATACAAATCCACCCAATACCGTTTCATGGCAAATAAATGCAAATTACAAAACAAAAACAGTAACCTTTTAATTTCCCAAACAGCATTTGTATATTATAGGCACTACGACTATACAGGCATCCGTGGGGCATTTTTACAATGGCAACTTTCCAACCTTTTTGGAGGAAAGGCAAAGGACATTTATATATATAGACAAAACGAAACCCATTTTCCTATCAATGTATCTGAAAAGAATTTCGAGAGTAAAAATAATCTTCTTCTTGAGAAGACACACTATTACTGAGTTTGTGTTCTGGGGAATCGTTTATCTGCGGAGCTTTCGCCATCCTCGTATGGCTTATCTAGAATCGTTGTAATGGATTTCCAAATAAATACCCTCGGGGAGTTTTCAGTTTTCCAATTTAAATCCTTTTTCTTGGCGATTTTCAGTGGAAATAGTTTAAGTTTGTTGTTATCCTCTCGCCTGTGGGGCACAGTGACAAGGAAAACAGTTGTTCGGTGTTTGTGTGAGAGAGGGTCTCAGGAATTGATGAGGCGTACAGCAGTGGCAAGTTGTAGGAGGATGAACGAGTTTCCTTCAAGATTACGCTGGATGTAATGGAGTTGTGATGATTATCGAAGACACGACCGAAAATTGGAGATGAGTGTATTGTGTGGAAAATTATTCGTCAACGATTGAGAGGGTGTTACTTGGTTATATTCGTTTCGGAATAATTTATTATGTGTGTTCTTTGTTGCTGAGCTACTTTAGGCATTCTTATCGACTGTATAGTATCTGGTAATCCCCAGCAATAAGTTGATCTATAGCAAATCTTAACTAATTTAGATTAATGTCAATCTAAATTGTATTGTATTGAATTGTATTGTCTAGACATATTGTTTCTCATGACTGTAGCATTTAAAATGTTTTTTTTTTATACGGGAGGTATGCCTTTGACCAATTTTGATCAAATTTTCACAGAAACACCTTAGGGCCAATAACAAATCTATTGAGTTCTAAAATGTGTTCGGATACGTATAACTTGAAAACCACCGACTCTATTGCGCCCATATTTACAGATAATCTTAAGTATAAGCCCGGGAGTGCATTGAAGGAGATTGGTCAGAAATGGAGAAAGGGGCGTGGCACCTCCCATACAAAAAAACTCGAAAACTCCCAAATCGATTAAGCTCAAATTTACAGATAATCTTAGGTATTGGCCCAGGGGTGCTCCTCTGGAAATTAGTTAAAATTGGACAAAGGGCGTGGCACCGTGGCACCATACAAAAAAAAATTCAAAATATTATATCTCGAAAACCACCGAATCAATTCATTTCGAATTTGCAGACAATCAAAGGCAATACCTTTGCCCAGGAGTAGTCATTGGCCAAAATTTGACAAAGGGACATGGCGCGACCAAATTGGATACTTTCTTCTACGGGTTTGTTCGTAATTGCTACTCGAAGGTTTAGAAAAAAAAAACGTAAAAGTAATCGATTTGTTTTGTTTCTCAAATTGATTTCCAAATTTCAATTGTATCTTTTTCGTTCGTTAACTTTCTTCACTGGCTATTTTAAAGGTAAATTATTGATAGTGAACAATTTATGTGCGATTTATACAAAGTGATGATCATTTACAATTCGATATTTGTTACGATGCCAAGAAGAGACAATGGTCCGCTGAACCAGTGAAGCTATCCGCCTTAATTTTCTATTAAAAAAAAAAAAAATTGAACAAAAAATATCAACCTAGATATTGAAATATTTAAAATAACTATTTTAGGCAGAACAACGTTTGCCGGGTCAACTAGTATTTTCTTAAAATTTCATTTCAATCAGTTCGGTAGTTTTCTAGATATAAGATTTTTTTTTCTTTTCGTATGGGAGCTGCTATTTTTTGTCCAATTTTACCAAAAAAATTCATCAAAACCGGTCCAGCCGTATTTATGAGTTTCTTGCTTTTTAATTTTTTTTTGTGGGTTCACACTTTTAAGTACTAATTTAAAAGTAAATTGGTTTTTTTTGTGTTGAGTGTTTATTATTTGAAATTTTATTCATGAGATTTTTGCTTTTTATTTTTTTTTTTTTCTTATTTTTAAGTGGTTATTAGGTATTTGAAATATTATGGAATCGGATCGCAGCGCCACCCACCGGGTCCACTTGTGAATATAAACCATCCTTAGACCCATTCAAACACATAGACGTACAGAAGAATTACATATATAAAGATGATATAATATATAAAGAAAAGATTTGGTCAGAGGAAATTATGCCTGATGAATAGATCCTCTACATCGTTTGCCCGATCCACGAGAAAGGACACCCTCTAAACTATGCTATGAGGCATCAGTCTCCTCAACATTTAGATTTAGACAAGGTGATGCGCTATCATGTGACTTTTTCAACATCATACTTGAGAAAATTGTGCGAAGCTCGCAAGCCAACACCAGGGGCACAATTTTCCAAAAGTCTGTGCAACTACTTGCATACACCGACGGCATTGACATAATTGGCAGAACACAGCGGGCCGTCACTGCTGCGTTTGCAAGTACTAGCACAGAAGCGCCAAAAATGGGTTTAGGTGAATGAGGGCAAATTAAAATGCTGACAGCATGCATTTTGATAAGGAGAGACACACAGGATAACATCGACGAATCGGATAAAATGTCACAATAGACATCTTTAACTTTGAGGTTCTTAGGGACTTTGTCTACTTCAGCTCCTCTATAAACTTTGATAATGACACAACAACAGTAAATCAAACAAATAGTTACACTTGCCAACCGCTGTTTCTTTGGCCAAAGAAGAAGGCCTGATCTATGGTGCAGAAACATATACGTTAACAAGGGCGGATAAAGATCTTCTTGGTCGTTTCGAACTCAAAAATTTTCGAGTGATTTTCGGTACGGGATTAAGAGGAGGATATTTAAAAGCGAACTCTACGAGCTAAGATGGTTAGGACACGTAGAGCCAATGGACACCAACGCTACGGCCTGAAGAGTTTTCGATTCCAAACCAGAGGGACAACGCAATAGAGGTAGACTCCGCCTTAGGAGGCGCGCAAAAGTGAAGATGACCTCAACTAACTTGGAGGATGCGGTTAGCCGAAGATTGGGATAACTTGAGAGCCGTGCTTATTAAGTAAATAAGTAAAGTAATTACAAACTTAACTCATTTTATCTAATGTCCTTTTCCATTGGTTTCACTCGGGGATTCACTCATTCCGAAATCCAATGGAACAAGAAAATTGCTTCTGGCTGACTATACTCACGTATTGGTGAAACGTCAAAAATTAGTGTATGGCTGCTGCCAGCTGGCTTGTATAAAATATATAAAATGCACTTGTGTAAGTGCACCTCGAGTGGATTCTGACTTGAAATTGAAGAGCGAAATTATCTCCTCAGAATCAACAGAAGAGCATTTTTTGCGCCAATGGAACGGTTTCAGAAGTGATTTTCTTGATTCCGGACGCTCCCGGTGCCCAATGGAAAACGACATAAATACCCGATTTTTTAGGGCATAGCGACATATCTCCGCCGACATATCTCCGCCCAGTACATTTTTCGAGCGGAATTATGTCGCTTTTTTTCCGGCGGAGTTATTTCGATTTGAAAACGTCATATCTTCGCGTGGAGCTATGTCGCATTTAAAACGACATATCTCCGCCGAACTAAGAACGACATATCTCCGCGCGGAGATAGGCGTCTGTAAGAAAGTTTGGTGTATTTGAAGTAGGGGTGGGTGGCTCGCTTCGCTCGCTAACAGGATTTTAACCCTTTTTTCACAGGGTTTAGCCGCTCACGCGACTTCGTCGCTCCGCTAAGGGTATGTCAACAACTGTCTGGCAGGCGCCTGGAGCTAAAGTTTAATTATATTTACTCTGGGGTATTTAGCAGTATGTATAATATTTTTAGTCAATAAAAATACATGCACTTTTCTGTGTTTTGAAAACGTCATATCTCCGCCAAACTAAGAACGACATATCTCCGCGCGGAGATAAGTATGTCGTTTTAAAACGTCATAACTTCGCGCGAAGATATGTCGCTTGAGATATGTCGCGTGGACTTATGTCGCTACCCCATTTTTTAGCTTTCACCGATCTAAAGACCGATTGAGTTGCGACTGTGATGAATGGTTTCATTAGAGTGCGACAGGTGGAAAGTTTGTGACTCATCCCAATCCAAGGATTTTCAGTCGACAGCATGCAATGATCAGTAGATACCTACTTTACAAACATTCTCTCGGAGGGAGCGTTTTTCCTTTAAGATTTGCAACTCCTCTACACGGTCGTATTCCTTTCCGGAAACTGATTTCATGTGTTCAGAAAATGAGTCTGACTAACAACAGCATAGAAAATAACTATTGCAACTTTGAAAAACGTTGAGGCATTTTAAAACATAGCCAAGTCGGCAAGAATGACCTGGATTCCTACGTTGCTGCAATGAGAATAAGCTAATCCAAAGGTTGAAGTGAATTTCAAGAACTAGAGGACTTGCGATGGTTAAATTGTATCACCTACCCCGCCTGCGCTCAGGAATATGAAGAAGTTTGGCAATTTTGAAGTCCTAAATTGTCTAAGGTCTATTAGATCGCGAGATTGATTTTATTCCAACAGTTGGCGTTTAATTGCCTTGGCAGGGCTTTTCAAAATTTGAAACCCAGAGGATTCAGTGATTATTGTCAATGACACCTTTCTTGGAAATATATGCCGAACGACTAAATTGAAATAGAATATTTATCATTACATCCACACCCTCAATTTAGCAAGTTTGGTAGTGTAAAAAGTATTTTTGAAACTGCAATCTCTCGCTCAGTAGTCCAACACAACAACTGGCATTTCATCTTATGTTTTATGAAAACTGAAAAGAATTTAAATTAGTAATTTGTTGATTCCGTTTGCCATTGTAGAGATGATAAAAAATTGTTCCAAATACACAAATTATAATGTAATCCTTCGTCAAAAAGTAGATCTGCCGCAAAGTCAAAAGATAAGCTCCTCTTTTTGATCAGAATTCACAAAGGCGTCAGAAACTAGATGGCTCCGCCAGAAAATATTATGTCCCAATCACGCTCTGTTAATTTGCAACAATTTGAATAATTGCAAAATCCAGGGGAACGCACACCAAAGCAAGCTCTATCGCAATTGAAAATAACACAGCGGATTGTATTCAAGATTCTTAATTTTCATAAGGACAAACAAACGCTTACTCCTGTCACTGTTTTGTGTTTGCAAAGCAAAGGCAATTGCATTTCACACCGGAACCACTATAGAGCCATTTCGTAGGCTCATTATGTTTCACTGGGGACGTCTGTGTGCTTTTGGAGCCCAAGACCAGCAACGGTACTCACTTTTCTAATCTGCAACTTTAGTCCGCCATAGATTAAGTTACAAACCTTTCGCCCGACCTCACACTTCTCATAGATACAGGTTCATTTGAAATCACCTCCACAGAAAGCATAAAGCATCAGTATAGTTGGCCATTAGCCACTAAAACAATACCACCCTGCCGTATTCCTTTGTTGTCGTATCTACGAAATGTGTAGATACAAATAAAAGCGTCATCTCGTTGGTAGATATTCCTTTGTTATGTCCTTCCTGGAATCCAGCATATTCTGCTTTCTACCTCTGTCGACCAACTAGCTATGCACTGGTATCATCGTCAGCGTCGTTGTCGTCATCATCCTCTAAGGCAATAGACATACCAAGTACCAAGTCCATTTGGTGTGTATACGGCATACGGCAAACCCAAACCCGACGGGGTAAGAAAAATGCTGAATTTAAATGCTTAGCATTCTAACGACAGTTAGCCCTGGGAAAATAAACGCACAAAACAAACATCGTACTTGCTTGCTGGTAGATGGTAGTGATGGTACAGTAAGGGACATGCACAACGGGTGAAACAATAAGGATATGACTATGATGATGACGGTAACGGTGACGATGACGATAACACTAGCAAGGAGCGGCAATGCTATATAAGAATCGTATAATAGTATTTAGCATTTATCGTCTGAATATAAAGGCTATGTTTGCATTAAGGCTTTGTGGTCTCTTATTCTATGTCTTCCCTGGATAGTTATATCACACCAAAAACATAAATGTAAAAAAGAGCCAAGTTCTGCTATATAGAACAAAAAGTGTGTAATTCGTCAGCCACTAAAAGTAATGAGATCTAAATGTACCTACGCCAAGTTCTTAGTTTAAGAAGGTTAAATGTTAAGCAATTGGTAGGTCACTGGTCAAGTTTTCAAACTCTTATATATTGTACGATATAATAAAGTTATAAACGAAAAACTTGCCAAGTAAACCTACCAATTGCTTAACATTTAACCTTCTTAAACTAAGAACTTGGCGTACATTTAGATCTCATTACTTTTCGTGGCTGACGAATTACACACATTTTGTTCTATATAACAGAACTTGGCTCTTCTTTTACATATTTATGTTTTTGCGGTGTGATTTCACTACTTTTTGCGAAGTTTTTCTTTATTCGATTTCACAAACAACGTTGAACGTCTTTATTTTTTAATATGCCAACAGACACTGGTAACCACTACCGTCACTTTGGTTTTCTTTCTAATAAACTATTCATTTAAATTTCAATCATCAGGTAGATTAATATCTATTCATATGGGCAGATTCCACGCCCCTTAAATGGAAAATTTGTAATTTTTGATATTTCTTCTTTCGTACAATGCAAGTCCTGTCGCTCTACCAAATTTCAACGTTCTACGGCAATGGGAACTGACCCACATAAATAATGACCGATTTTCAAAAGTGGGCGGATACCATGCCTCTTGAATAGAGAATATAAAATTTTAGATTTTTTTCTTTCTGTACACTGCAAGTCCTACCGCTCCACCAAATTTCAACATTCTACGGCACTGGTAAGTGGCCCAAATAAAAATAATTACCGATTTTCAAAAGTGGGCGGATACCACGCCTCCTAAATGGAGAATAATACATTTTTAATTTTTTTCTTTCTATACACTGCAAGTCCTACTGCTCTACCAAGTTTCAACATTGAAAGATTTACCAATGGGAAGTGGCCCAAATAAATAATAACCGATTTTCAAAAGTGGGCGGATACCACGCCTCCTGAATGGAGAATATAAAATTTTAGATTTTTTTCTTTCTGTCCACTGCAAATACTACCGTTCAACCAAATTTCAACATTCTACGGCACTGGTAAGTGGCCCAAATAAATAATGACCGATTTTCAAAAGTGGGCGGATACCACGCCTCCTAAATGGAGAATAATACATTTTTAATTTTTTTCTTTCTGTACACTGCACTGTACTACTGCTCTACCAAATTTCAACATTCTACGGCAATGGGAAGTGGCCCAAATAAATAATAACCGATTTTCAAAAGTGGGCGTATACCACGCCTCCTGAATGGAAAATCTCAAGTTTTGGACTTTTCCCAGTGTATGCACCACAGGATCTAGCATTCTGGCAAATTTCACGATTCTAGGATGGCCGGAAGTGCTTCATAATTTTGATGATCATCATCTAAGTGAGTGAGTGAGTGAGTGAGTGAGTCAGTTACGGTTTTTGCGATTTTTGAAGTCCTGTATGTTGAGAACCAATAATGCTATGGAGATGAAATTTGGTGAGGTGAACCTTTTTAATGAGCTTGGTAAATCTTTCAAGTTTGAACTTATTGGCTTAACTGGTTCCGAAGTTAGAGGGGGGTCGAAAACAGCCTGAGTTTGTTCCTGTAAAAAGGGAAAGTGCCTTTACTAGAGAACTTGGCTGGGGCACTACCGTGCCGTTTGATGCTTGAGAGACTATGAATTCTCGTAACGTTGGCTTCTAAATAATTATCCTCAGTAGCTATTGAGTGTGGCTTTTTAAAATTCCACCGCGCGCCGACCACACAATCTGTAACCATAAGCGTGGCTTTAATATAAAATTGTCTGTTAAGTGCATTTCGTGTTCAGTATGCGGAAAATTATTATCATAATTTGCACCCCTGGGGTCTTGAACGATTAATGGCGGTTGTATGGGTAGTACATTTAATATATGGGTGTCTCAACTCGGTCGAACCAACGCGTTGAAGATGTTTTGATACCATGTATCGTATTGAGCAAAGAAATCCAGGAAAAATGCGTTAGACACTTTTCTAACAAAACAATCCCTTTTCGTCACAAAAATCACATTCTTGTGCACAAGGCAAATCATTTGTCTGTTCCACATTCCATCTGACTACACAACACAAAGCACTCGGCAGTCAGCCAGCAGCAGTGTGCTCAGCCAGAGTGAAATCATCAACAAGTTTAAAGCGGCCCATAGACAAAACACTTGTGTCTGCACCGGTGTCTGTGTACGGAAATGTGTGCTGTGTATGGGCTGGTGCGCACACCGATTTTGCTGTCAGACACGGAGTGAGTAAAATCAAAAGTTTTTGATTTTTGGTGTAGGTGTCTCGAACGGTGTGATGTATATGGCGGAATGCCACACCGGTGTCAATACACCGGTGCAGACACAAGTGTAGTGTCTATGGGCTACTTTATAGCGAGTTTTCGTTCGCTATATAATTCGCACTCGCTTTGAGTTGGAGAAAACTACTATCCCGTCGGACAAAATCTTGTCGCATTGGCATCGACACCCGGATTTGAACACCCTGAGGTCAACCCTGACAACGATGAATACTATACGAGTATGAATCTAAGAAAACAATAACAATTTATGTAAATAGAATTTAAAAAAAAAATCAATGTAAACCGTTGGGCCCCTGTTGTTGCGCCAACACATAAAATATTAATAACCACTTTGTAAACTAGCCTTAAGTCAAATTGTATATATAACAGTTCAATAAAAATTAATGTAATGTAATGTAAAAAACTTGTCGCATTGGAAAGCACAGACAAGAGACGAGCATCGCACACCCGGATTTAAACTCCCTGAGGTCAACCCTGACAACGATGCATACTATATGAGTATAAATAGTACAATCACTATTTATGTAAATCAAATTATTAAAAAAAAATCAGTGTAAACCATTGGGCCCCTGTTGTTGAGCCAACACACAAAATATTAATTATTCATAACATAACCATTTTGTAAACTAGCCTTAAGTCAAATTGTATATATAAAAGTTCA
Organism: Cheilosia scutellata; assembly: GCA_955612985.1. Taxonomy (NCBI): domain Eukaryota; kingdom Metazoa; phylum Arthropoda; class Insecta; order Diptera; family Syrphidae; genus Cheilosia; species Cheilosia scutellata. The sequence continues at coordinate 53,239,377 of OY015312.1, read as the reverse complement.
ATAAAAATTAATGTAATGCTAATGACTAATGAGACGAGATGACAATAGACGAGACTTTTGAGCAGTGCTCAATCTATGGTATTTCATGCATTACCAGTGCGTTCTTTCGACAGCACGTTTCTGTACCAAGTTTGTTGAGCACGATAAGGGTACGAACACGAAGAGGACCAGTTCAATGTACCTACACATAATGAATTAGCTCAGAATATTTTGTTATTAATTTTACGTGATGTTACGATTCCGGGCGATACAAAACATAGTCAAAGTGACTTGCCATTGGGCATATTCCAAACCGATAACCCAACAACATAATTAGTAAGCAAATTTATTTGCTTATTAATTTTAGCACTTAAAATTAAAACTTGCTAAAACTTACTTTTTTCACTTTTCCCCAGCAAGACAAAATTCGTTTTCCAAATTTTGGCATTTATTGACGAATGTACAAGTTATTGCCAGCGATATCTGGTGGGAAGGAAAAGAAACCTCTCAGATACAAAGGAATCTATATACGAAGAGCTCATCAAGGCTGGTCTGGTCATAAATGCATCCTCGATGACTTCAAAACCCCACGAAATCAAACTAAGAATTTTGTACATGGTTATACTATTCTTTCTATTGGGGTACGTACACCACAATGAGACGTTCGATGCAACACTTTTTCTTTATTTTCCATTATTGTAAACTAGTTAAGAGTTTATATTTATGTTTTTACTTAACAAACGTATTTATTTTACACAATACTTAATTATGTCGCTTAGCTTCTTTTGCGACTATATTTTTTCGCTTATCTGTCAAATTTGTAGGGTTCAAAATATCGCCGCTAGGGTTCACCCTCCAGACAAACAACTTCTGCCAAACTAAATTAACATTTTTTTTACATTTTTTTCTTCAGTCTTACACGGATAGGAAAACAAACTGGCGTCGGATTCCGAAGAGGAGATGTTGTAACTTGCACTTTTATACATAAGTGCAGCGCCTAAAGTGAACTTTGGAAGAAATTAAATGCAATAAAAAAAATAAATAAATAGGTGGCGCAACAGGCAGGTAGACAGCCTAGGCCTAGCTTCTCGCAACCCATTCGTTTGTGTGAGTTTCTATTTTTGGGATGAATGGGAAGGGACCTACAATTGTATGCCGAGTCCGAACGGCTGAATTGAGAAGTTCAGGACAGTCATACTCTCGGATGTTTGTCAGACGTACGCGAGAGGTGGCGCAGTAGAAAAAACCGTAAGATATAATTTGTGTTTTTCCTGGGATCGAACCTGGGAGCCCTTGCACAGTAGTCCAGCACACTAACCACCAGGTTCACCCGGACCATGATAAAACTAAACTAATGCAAGCTTCCCTTACCACAGACTATTATAAATAACTGCTGTATACCTACATAAACATCAACTCAACCTATTTAAGTGATTTATACTAAATTAGCCAAAAATCTGTCCATCAAGGACCCAATAACTGATTCACATAAAAGTCTAAAACAGCAAAACAACCTATAAAACACAAATGAATGGAGCAGTCTCACCAAATGGATTTTACTTCAGAGACAACATGTCGATGACACTTAACAATGTCCCTGCTGATTTGCATAATACACGCCATTCAATTGAGCCGATCCCACCCTCCCTATACAAAATCCTGCCTTAACATAAATAGGAAATTTAATTTTGATGCGACGATAGGAGATGGCAGGGAAAGCAGCTCCGAAAAAAAGAAAAGTAGTGTTTATATTTGATTTAGTAAAGCGATTTTTATCCTCTTTCATCCTTCGCAGAGTATAGTATGAGTGATTTTTATCCATCGTCCTTTCATTGGTTACGTTACTGGCACAGCTATTACTACTATAGTATGGTTGTACTACTGGTGATATTGTTGTTGTTGTTGTGATGTTGTGTTGCCTGTATTATGTGTATGTAGGGCGCTTTACGTTTTTAGAGCTATTCATTTGAAATTGAATTTTCCTATGTCCTGATGAAAATATCCCTTCAGGGATAAATTGATAAGAGAATATTGCACCTTTTGAAAAGGAGTGAAAGGACTTTATTTTTAGACTTTGTTATATATATTTTTTTTATTTTTTTGCTTTCTTTACACTTCCGTTCTCTATTTTTTTTTTGTCCCATCCATAGAGAAAGAAAAGAAAAAAACCCGCTGACAAAACGGAGAGGGTAAAAAATAATTTAGGAATAAAAATGTAAAAAGGATATAGGTATACAGCCGATATGGATAAAGAAGGCCAAAATGCAGCACCATTCAAGTTGATGGCAAATGTTTTGCTTTAATTATTTCTCTTTTACTTCAGGAAACTCCTTTAAAGGCTCATCTTCGTTTTATATTTTTCTTCTTTTCGTCTTTTACCTCATTTCGGATGGAAACGAGTATAAGCGTGGTAGAATCTACCTGAACATATTTTATGTAGTTCCTTTTTTCCTTTTTCTTTGGGAAGGATGAGTTGACTGAGGCGGCATATGAGATATGCCCTGTCAGGAATATACTATAAAAGAAAAGCGATTCTATTCAAAGGAGGAATATATACTAGGTAAGGTACTACATATTCATAGGTACTGTTGTATATTTGGCAAACGATTTGTATGGCCATATGGTGGGGTGGATAGGATAGACTCTGTAAAGTGATCGTTATTTGAATTTTCAAATAAACGTACCTACAGGGTTACAAGTACCTACATAGTATACAATTTGCGATATTTATTTCCTTGTAAATCACTTTGGATGTGCATTTCTTGTATCTAACTGCTAAGCTGCTTACCATGAACCGTATGGAATACGGTGGATTGCAGGGTGTATACAATAAAGTCTTATTTCAATTTAAAAAAAAACCTCAATACCTTAACTGGAGACAGTGAGTCCAGAATGATTTTATAGAAGATATCCGGAAGAAGAATTTTTTTTTAAATACTTCTCCCGGGAACGGCGAACCTATAACGCTTTATCAGCGCCCCGAGATGCTTGCAGATGTATATAGTTCTGCACTTAAAATGCAGCAAATTGTAGTCTTCTGGAAATATATCCCCAGGAAGCGAGTTTCAAAGTTTGCTTGTCCTGTAACAGAAGAAGTTTTGGTAAATTCATATTCTCGCGGTTGTCCAGTCTACTGTATGGTCATGAGCATTTGGTTGCATTTCGAGGGATAATGTCTTTGAGTTCCTCGGAACATCTACCTATAGAACAAGGAAAGGTCAGCGACTTGTCTTCTGTGCACCAACGGTTGTAGATTCGATGTGAATATAGGGTCTCCAATAAGTCGAACTGCTCGTCTCTGTATGCTGTCAAGTAGGTTAAGTGAATGATTTGGGGCCGAGCTCCATATATGGGAACAATATTCCAGGCCTGGTCTAACCTTTGCTTTGTAGAGAAGGAGAAGTTGTTCGGGGCTAAAGTACGTCTTATCTCTAAATAGGTACCTAGCTCAACTTAGCGGACGCCGATCTTGCGATATATGATATGTGGTCCTGCCATGTGATTCCTGAATTGATTGTGACTCCTAGAAGTTGCATTGAGTCCTTGGGATGGATTGGATGGTCATCCATTTGGATTTGAGGAACTGTTAATGCATTTTTCCTAGAAAATGTTGTGAGCTGTATCTTATTTGCATTAAATACAACCAAGTTGTCTTTTCCCCACTTCAAGATTTTGTCCCGATCATCATTTAGAGAACTAATTTGTTCACTCGGTGCAAGTGATGCCGTTGATATGTCCAAGGCTACGGCTCAGGATTTGCCGTGTTGTTTAATTGTTTGCATCCATAAGTCCGTTACGTAGCTTAACAGGTATCCAGTGGAACGACGGCAAAAACAATTTAAAAAAAAATTATTTTTAATTTAAAAAAAGATATATTTTTAAGGTACTATTGTCATTCTTAACTTGATAGCAAACTCAGTTTTTCTCTAAAAAAAAGACTGCGTCCTTTGATATCCCCCCAAATCCCTAATAATAGTAATTAAAAAAAAAACTGCACATATCTCAAAAACGCCATTTTCGATTATGATCAAATTGTATCTAACTGGCAGGTATTAAATCCATAGTACCTACCTAATACCATTTGCTCAGTTTTTAACATTGTGATTTGGGGAGTCATTTTCGAGAAATAAATTCGTATTCATAAAACTGCTATATTCGAGTTTTCTGAGAAAAACTAAGTATGTCAGAGCCGTTTTTGAAAAAATCTAAATTGTTTAATATTTCGTAAAATGTTTATATAGGAAGTAGGTACCTACCTACCGTTAATATTAGGGCTAGCATAAAAAAAATATATTCCTAGCGGGAAGCCCACAAACTCTAAATACGAAGTTTGAAACAAATCCGTCGAATAAAAATGCTTAAACTACAAAGAATATGCCCTGGCTGTATTTCTAGATAGAGGCTTTAATAATGTAAATGCAATAGCTATTAAAACCGGCTATAGGAAGAGACTGAGCAGAAAATAAACAACTGGTTAGGCCAAATGCTCGGCATCAGCACTAGAGAAATTTTTAATTATTTTCTCAAGGACAAAGTTCCATAAGGAGTTCGGTAACAAGAGGAACCCCTTCTCCCATGTTGTAGGCATCAACAACACGGCTTTTACAGATGATTTAGTGAAATTATGGACGTCGCTCTGGCGACCCTTAGCAAAAATGGGCAAAGGAAAATGGACTTAACGTCAATCCATCCAAAAGAGAACTTGTTCTTTTTACTATAGGAAGTACAAGATATCACTTGGATTGGAATTTTAATACATAGCAGAGAATAAAAAAAATTCAAACAATGCACTATTTATTATGTAAAATAACAGCAAGCAAAACCTGAGGTTTCAGACCAACACCGATGCACTGGCTATATGTGTAATGACAATCAGACCCATACTGACGTAAGGGGCAATTGAATGTTGCGGAAAGCAATAAATAGAATATTGACAGGCGAGAAATTACATCAGCTCAGAGAAGCAGAAAGCGCCGTTACTGGTACACTTCGATCATCACCCATGTTACATTCGAGATTTTTTTTCCGAGATATCGGGGTAGACCCGCTCAGGCTCTTTCATAAAAGCAATATAGGATACTGCTCAATCATGGGCGACATTTTTCAATGACCGAAAGAGAAGAATGGCATGGAAACAAATAATAATATAGGCCACTATTGTGAGTGTCGATGGTTGATCGTTGATCGACAACTGTCGATCGATAGACAACTGTGGTTGTCGATTGTGGTTGATATTTGTCGATTTGACAGTCGCTTGTATTCGATTACAAATGTCTGGTCGATGTTTTCTCTTGGAAGTGAAAAAATGTTGTGCGTACGAATAGCTAAAATCAATCGACGCAATTGACAATTGTCGTGACGATCGCTGATCGACAATCACAATAATGGCCAGTTGTACAGTCAGAGTTTAAACTGAAGTTTAACTAAACCTGACCGAGAGTTTAAACTTTTGATTTAACTCGTTCAGTTTCACAGTTCAAAATAATCTGCCAGTTAACTAAACGCAGTTGTGGAAGCGCAGAACAATTTCCCTTAAGGGGATATTTTTCTACCAGCGCACTTTTGATCAAATAAATGGTTATTGCTTTTCTCAACTTTATCTATTTTACCATTTGTAAATAAAAGAAAATGTGTGCAATATTATTACATTATGTATTTCGGTATTAACGAAGTGAATTGATTTATTTTTGACACATGTTTGAACTGTCATCTACTTTCACCATTTAATTATTGCAGTATGTAATTAATTTTTGTTTTTTGTCAATAATAATGATATGTAGCTAGTTGTTGAAATGTAGTGGGCATTCGGACGGATGCGAACACAGGTACTGCTTCTTGTTACTCGCTGGGTTTTTACCACATCCGATCACACGGCGCCAGTAATGATAATGAATATTGAAAGGATTTTATGAGCCTCTAATTAGGGTCATTGTCTGGTAATAGGTACGCGCAAAGTTTTTTGCTGGTGTTTCTGCGAAAATCTGCGCTATCTTGTTCCTGTTATACAAAAATGTAATCTAGATCTGTATACAAAAATGGTATGAACTCCGAGAAGTGTGTTCAAAATCGGACAAAAAAATTGCATTGTATAAAGCATAGAGTAGGTAGTGTCTTGTTTCAGACAAAACAAAAGGTGAAAGATTTGAGTATGTATAGATATATTTTGTTCGCCAAGAATCTAAAGAAATTACTAGTAGCATTACAAACAACTAATCGTCATTTCCACACACTAAAATAATTAATTTGTATTGAAAAAACCTCAATAGGTACTATTTACGCTTGTCTACATTATGTTTGGACTAAAATCTACCTGATGCTCACATGAAAAAAAAGGTTTTTCCTTGAAAAGTATATTGGTTGGAAATCTATTGAAATTTTCTGATGACATTTTTTAACAGTGGGTTTACCGCAGTAATGCTGAAACTAATCATAACTCTAGTTTTCACTCATATAAATTCAAGAAGTGTAGCACGCAGACAATTTATCTCTTTTATTCTCTCTCTCATCTCTCTGTATGAAATGGCAGCTGTCAAAATAAACCTCAAAATGCGAGACGAAAGTCTAAACGGCAGAATGCAGGCGTTTAACTTAAACCGAGAGTTGAACTCCACTTTGGGTTTAAACGAACACAGTGAAACCGAAAATTTGTTGAACGAAGGTTTAAACCAAAACGAGAGTTTAAACTCTGACTGTGCAACTGGGCATAAGGGCCATAATAATAAAATCAAATGAGTTGACAATCTATAACGACGGATCAAAAACCAAGGAGGAAACAGGGTCTGGCATTTATTCTGAAAATCTAAACCTGCAAATGCAGTGTCTTTCAGTCGGAGATTCTAGACGTACCTACTTAAAGCCGCAGAACTAGCTAGGATGAAATCAATATCCGATCAGAATTTCGTTATGTAAAGGGTCCGCCATCTAACGTTTTTTTTTCAACTAGTGCTTATTTCGCGAATGGTAACACTTAGCTCATGTCTGATTTGACAGATAATTAGTTTTATCCTTCCGCTGAACGAATATGGTTGTGTATACGCTTGAACAACACTGGGAAATATTGCGACATTACTTTGAAAATCATGGTAATGTTGCAGAATGTGTGCGAAAATTGCGTACGGATTTTGGAAGAAGAGAAGCACTGTCAGCTCCGTATGTTCGTTATCTTGTGAAAAAAGTGAAAGAAACTGGCATCCTCATCGATAAACCAAAGCGTGAAAAGCCAAAAACAGTGCGTACACCCGAGAAAATTGCTGCTGTGGCAGAAAGTGTGCGTGAAGCGCTATCAACATCAATTCACCGTCGTTCTCAACAATTGAACATTTCGGAGACATCATTGAGACGAATTTTGCATAAAGACCTTGGTATGACGCTATACAAAGTCCAATTGGTTCAGGAGTTGAAGCCAACTGACCATCCAATGCGTTTTCGCTTCGCTAAGTGGGCCTGCGATCGAAGATCGCATTATCAGCCGCAGAGCTGATGTCGTTTGGCCACCGCGGAGCTGCGATTTGACACCGTTGGACTATTATTTGTGGGGTGCCGTAAAAGATAAGTGTTACGCCGACATGCCAGAGACAATTGACGCTTTAAAGGACAATATTCGTGAAGCCATTGGTGAAATGCAGCTGCACACAATCGATAATGTGCTTAAAAATTGGACCGATCGTGTAGGCTACTGCATGGCCAGCCGAGGCAGCCATTTGAATGCAATTATTTTCCATTATTAACCGGAAGGATTGTACTTTCAAATAAAAAAAGAAATTTGTAGTAAATGAATTATCTTTCAAATGTAATCGGACACTAGTGTAACGCGCCATCTAGCGGCAGGCACGAGCGGTGCGTGTGGGACACACCATCTAGTGACGAACACGGAGTGGAGGGCGGCCATGTTGGGTGTGGCTCTTAGTTTTTTTTGGGGGTGCTGAGTTTCCTGACAGCCGGCCGCATTTTTTGTAATAATTATAATCGAATCCGATAAAATCTGATACATTTGTAGAAATAAACCGAAAATAAAAAAGGAATTATAACTCAGATGTGGGGTACCACAAAACACTAAAAGTATTTGTTAAATAAATTGCATAAGTTTCCAGTACATTCTAAAATGGTGCGCACACGCGCAGAAATAGTTCGCGTTCTGGAGGAGCTGGGAATCGACTTCCCACCTAGTGCTACAGTAGCCCAGCTACGAAATCTACTCGACGACTCTGGAATCGACGGTGTACCAGCAGAAAATGGACCAGCTGAAAATCCACGAGATGAAGAACCACCAGCAGATGCCTCCAGAGCGGATGATAATCCACAAGCGGCCGGATCACAAGCGAACCTTCTACCAGACCCTGAACCAGACGACTACGACAGCATTATCGCTGAGCTCGAAAAGAAAAAGCGGATACTAGTGCTACGAAAGGAGCTACAATTGTTGGAGGAGCATAACCTCAACAACCAACTTCAGCGTCTCAGCATTACCGACATCGATGGACTCGTCCCAACGTTCAACGGAGACGATGCGTACTGCGTTGAGAAATGGATCGCCGATTTCGAAAGCGTAACTAATAATGGGCACTGTAGTGACCACGTCAAATTTATGGCTATGCGTCGGTTATTAAAAGGAACCGCGGCTGTATACCTACGTACCTGCAGTGCATCTATATACACAGAACTCAAAGCAGGTCTACTAAAACAATTTAAACATACAATCTCTATGAGCGATGTATACAGGCAGCTTCAAGGGCGTTGGAGACGCAAGGGTGAAAATGTCATCGCCTACATGCTCGCTATGCAGGAAATTGCTTCCCAATCTGACGTAAGTGAACAAGAGATCATCAATTTTACTATCGAAGGACTGCGCGATCGCACTGCTTATACATCAATGTTATACACCGCTTCGACGTTGGACCAATTAAAAGAGCTTTTGGTGAAATACGACAAAAAGCGATTGACTGATCAGCTGAATAAAGTACAAAGTACAGCAGACATACCAAAGCAGCCTATGCCGTCAACAACAAGGTGCTTCAATTGCTCAGAGTACGGACATTTTTCGTCACAGTGCAAGAAACCCAGACGACCAGCCGGTGCCTGTTTCCGTTGCGGCAGCACAAGCCACACATTGAAAGAATGTCAACAGGAGAAGAAAGCAGTACATCTAGTCACAAAAGACGACAACGCCGACGAGGAATCCAATGCAGAGATCCACCAATATCGATTGCAGCCGTTCCAAAATGTAAGTATTACCTTTCGTGAGGGTATTAGTGAGCCTTTTTTTAATTACGATTCATTAATTGATAGTGGGAGTCCGGTTAGCTTCGTGTCCAAAGATATACTTCCGTTTGATGTCTACAATGAAGAAATAGTCAATTCTAATTTGAGTAGTATCACCGGTACTGAACTAAAAACATACGGTAAACTCGATTGCTTTATTTCAATATTTGATAGAACTAATAAATTAACTCTTTTTATAGTCGAATCAAATACCTTACCACAACCGTTGTTGCTTGGGCGCGATTTTCTTAAACTTTTTAACATTGAATTCATTGTAAATCCTCTTCTCAATAATAGTAATAAATGCAAAATTACTGAGTCCAATTCCGACTTGAATTTTTGTTTCCTTTTGTTGAAGGGTGCCACTGAAAATATGCAACAGACATATGAAAACAATCGTATCATTAATGCGGGGAAATTTGAAAGCGAAAATCGGGGAAAACAAAAGGAAATTGATCACATCGGAATAATTGATATTGGTTCCTTAGACGTAAAGTGTAGCGACGATGAGGCAAGTGTTATAGTAAATAAAAAATTAGAGTGTATTGATTATCATCAAGTGTTAGACGATTGTATTGCTGATAGTGACCCTCCTATAGTTAATAGCGAATGTTGTATTGCTGATAGTGACCCTTCTTTGGTTAATAGTGAATATTGTATTACTGATAGTGACCATTGTGATTGCGAAAATAAGGTGATTGGGGATGAAATGAAAGAACTGGTGACGTGCAATTGTCCCTCTAGTGAGCTATCTTCAGGAGAAACACTAACTTGTCTTAACGAAGATTCTATTCCCGACATATTTTGTATCGAAACGAGTGACTTAGGCTCTAAACAACTAGATGAGTATAATGTCAACTCTGAAATAAGTAAAGACATTCAGCTTCTCATTCGGCTTATGATTTTAGATTATGTAACCGAATCCTCTAAAAGACCATATTGTAACCATCCCCTGGAGATGAAAATTAGACTGACTACTAACAATCCGGTGTTTAGTCATCCAAGAAGATTATCTTATAAGAATAAATTCGAAGTGCAGAGAATTATTAAGGAACTATTAGAAAATAATATTATTAGACCTAGCGACTCTCCTTACGCTTCACCTATAGTTCTTGTTAGTAAAAAAAATGGTGAGACTCGAATGTGCGTTGACTATAGGGAACTTAACAAAATAACTATACGAGATAATTATCCTTTGCCTTTGATAGAGGATTGTCTAGAATACCTAGGAAACAAGAAGTACTTTAGTCTTCTGGATCTGAAAAGCGGTTTCCACCAAGTCAAGGTTGAAGAGAATTCAGTGAAGTTTACGTCATTCGTTACTCCCAGTGGGCAATTTGAATACATCAAGATGCCGTTCGGCTTGAAAAATAGCCCTTCCGTCTTTCAGCGGTTTATCTCTTTAATTTTAAAAGATTTTATAGAAGCAGGGATAATCGTTGTGTACATCGATGACATATTAATTGCTACCTGCACAATCGAAGAACAACTTAAGATATTAAAAGATGTCCTAGACCGCCTAGCAAAGTATGGCTTGGAGTTGAAATTAAAGAAATGCAAGTTCTGTTACACTAAAATAGATTACTTAGGTTATAGCATAAGTAGTAATGGAATACGGCCAAACGATGGTCATAAAGAAGCCATCCTTAAATACCCAGTACCAAAGACCGTGAAACAGTTGCACTCGTTTATAGGGCTCTGTGCATATTTCCGAAAATTTGTTTATCAATTTGCTACCATTGCAAAGCCTTTGTACGATCTACTTAAAAAAGACTCCCAATTTATTTTCGATGAAAATTGCAAACGGGCGTATGAAGAATTGAAAAATCGGTTATCGAATCCTCCTGTCTTGGCAATATATGACCCACACAAGGAAACGGAGTTGCACTGCGATGCAAGTGCCACTGGCTTCGGTGCTATTTTATTGCAAAGACAGTTGGACGGAAAGTTCCATCCTGTGTTGTATTTTTCTAAAAGAACTACACCCCCCGAAAGTAGATACCATAGCTTCGAGCTCGAAACGCTTGCTATAATATACGCTCTCAGACGGTTTCGTACTTACCTAGAGGGAATCAGCTTCAAGATTGTGACTGACTGCAATTCTCTTACGCTTACATTAAATAAGAAAATTTTAAATCCGCGAATCGCTCGATGGGCCTTAGAGCTCCAGAACTTCAATTATACCATTCAGCACCGAGGAGGTGGAAATATGGGTCATGTGGACGCATTGAGCCGTAGTGAAATTGTTTTTGCCATTAATGATGAAGATATCGAATTCCAATTAGAAGCAACTCAGAGTAGAGATCCCAAAATTTTGAAGATACGTGATAAGTTAGAAAAAGGAAATTGTGGATTCTTTGAATTAAAAGAGGGCCTTGTCTATAAAAAAGATATGCGAGGCAATTTATGCTTTTATGTCCCAAGTGAAATGGAAGAGAATATTGTGAGATGCGCTCATGAAACTCTCGGCCATTTAGGAGTGAGCAAGTGTTTTGATCAAATAAGAAGCCGGTATTGGTTTCCAGAAATGAAGACGAAAATTGAGAAGTTCATCAGGAATTGTCTAAAATGCATAATGTATTCAGCGCCAGCTAGGTCCGATCAGAGAAACCTGTATAGCATCCCTAAAAAACCGGTACCATTTGATACCATACATGTAGATCATTTGGGCCCATTACCGTCCATTAAGTCCAAACGCAAGCATATTCTCGTAGTAATAGATGCATTTACTAAGTTCGTTAAGCTTTACCCCGTAAACTCAACTAGTACAAGGGAAGTAATCTCTTCACTGAAAAAGTATTTCGAGTATTACAGTAGGCCTGCGAGAATAGTATCCGATAGAGGGACTTGTTTCACGTCACTTGAATTTAGTGAGTTCCTGCTGAAATGGAACATAAGTCACATAAAGGTAGCGGTGGGATCTCCACAAGCTAATGGGCAAGTTGAAAGAACAAACCGAGTCCTAACTCCAATGCTCAGTAAGCTTTCCGAGCCCATTGAGCATTCGAATTGGGTAGATAAATTGAATGAAGTCGAGTTCGCTCTCAATAATTCGGTCCACAGCACAACTCATCAGACCCCGTCTAAGCTTTTGTTTGGGGTTCAACAGAAAGGCTTAATTGTAGATTGGCTGACCGAGTATTTGGAAGAGAATTCGACTGCTGATCGTGACCTTGACTCTCTTAGGTCATCAGCTTCTAATAAGATACAAAACTCTCAGCAATACAATCAGAAATATTTCGAGGATCGACACAGACCAGCTCGTAGCTTTGAGTGTGGTGATTACGTTGTAATAAAAAATATAGATACCTCACCGGGTAACAAAAAATTCATACCGAAGTTTAAGGGACCATACGTCATTTTTAAAAAACTTCCTCATGATCGCTACATAGTAAGGGACATCGAAAATTGTCAAGTAACCCAATTTCCGTACAATGGGATTATAGAGTCGCGCCACATTCGGAAGTGGAAAAACATCGTTATTTCTTAAAAACTCGGAGGAGGGCTTCACTCACGAAAGGCAATACCTGTAGATATAAATATAAATGTATATAGATATGTAATATGTTCATTTTCAAATAATCGAGGGCGATCATTTTGTCAGATCGGCCGAACTGTAGTAAATGAATTATCTTTCAAATGTAATCGGACACTAGTGTAACGCGCCATCTAGCGGCAGGCACGAGCGGTGCGTGTGGGACACACCATCTAGTGACGAACACGGAGTGGAGGGCGGCCATGTTGGGTGTGGCTCTTAGTTTTTTTTGGGGGTGCTGAGTTTCCTGACAGCCGGCCGCATTTTTTGTAATAATTATAATCGAATCCGATAAAATCTGATACATTTGTAGAAATAAACCGAAAATAAAAAAGGAATTATAAATTTGAGAAAATATTCAGTAGTTTTTTTTAAAGCATTTTCAAAAAAAAAAAAAGTTATTTGGCGGACCCTTTATTTACATCGATATTCAGACTGCTCTCAAACCACTAGAATCGAACGACTACATCAAAGCTACATTCGAAACTCTGCTTTCATATTACATTCCATTTGTCACTTCAATTTGAAAAATTTGCTATGGGAGGGAATATGAGCAATTAAATTCGCTATGAATGACATCAGTCATAGTCATTCAATACTCTACACCATCGCCAGTTGTCATACCATCAAACCGTATATTTTCGCCAATGTCTATCTGTGTTTACTCATATTTTCCTCCGTCCACTAAAATGCCAAGCAAAATCATTACCTACACTAACAGCAACAAAAACGCTAAAGCCATATTTTCATATTGGAAACTAGTGTCATTTCCATTTCGTTATCGCTGGCAGAAACGAACTGTTTTCAGTGAACTTTCCAAAAACCAAATGATCCCCATAGCGTAGATATATCAGTGCAATCGGGCGACGCGAATATTTTCCAGTGAATTTCGCAATTTTGTAGCGAAAAGCTATTTTTACCACCCACAAAATACGGGGATAAAAGCAGTAAAACCAACCTCCAGGGGATGAGGTCACGTGATTGTCCTGAAAGTTTTGCTTATCGCGAAGCGACCTTTTCAATTTATGTTTATGAGTGTATACGGCCGCCTCCGGAAGGAACAGAGATCCGATTATGGGTCCTGCTGGTCGTTGGAGATATTTTCCAGCATCATCATCGAAGGCAACCAATAAGCGGACAACAAATCGAAACGGATTGTTGGAATGTAAAATTTTTTCTTTTTTTTTTTTTACTCCAGTTTTAGTTTTGCTTTTGGAAGTAGAACAAAAATGATTTTTGGGTTTCAGGTTAGAAACAGTAGGTTACTAATTTAGTACTGGTGAGTGTTTTATGTGATTCAGGCCAGGTGGTAGATTTTGAGAGGCTTTCTATTTTTGTTGCGGGATTAAATTGCTTGGTGATTGATTGGCTGACTTATTGCCAATAAATTGACTGAATTTTTGTGGGTTTTGGCTTGAAAATCTATTATTTGAAATGGAAATTGTAAAATGTGGTACATGGTTAGCAAATCTAGGCACTGTATAAAATGTTAAAGAAAATCATAAAGAACATTGCAGGCAGTTGTTCAAGTGAATAATCGGAAGGCTATGGTGGTTAATGGAAAGAGATAAACATAAAGAGTGAAAGAGTCATTCATTTTTTCGGTTTCGAAAGTAACACCGCACCTAAATTCAACATTTCAGCAGACAACATTTCGAAATCCAATTTTGCGTTCCCATTGAAACTTCAACATTTCAAATGACAGCTAGTACCAGAATTGATTCTCACTGGTGTTTTTTATGCTTCGAAATCAGAAGTGGTTTGTACCTAAAGAATTAATTTTATAATTATATTAATCTAAACATGAATATAAGTGATAATTCAGACATATTAAATACAATCTTAAATAAATAATATTAAATACAACAAAAAATTCCTCATCGGATTTTTTTACAGCGGTTTTTTTTTGTTCAGTGAGCCCAAAAGTCATCAAAATGAGGTTTGTTCGATTTGACATACTTGCAAATGCAGCGATGAAATTCAACATTTCGCTGAAATTCAACATTTCGAAATGCTGGAAAATGTATGGCGAAATGCTGAACATTTGGCCTGAAATGCTGCATTTAGTCGAAATGATGAATTTAGGTGCGGTGTAAACGTACTATTAAGCTAAATAAAACACACACAGCGATACAATTTTGATAAAAATTTTATTTCATTATAAAGTTTGGAGTTTGCCATTAATATCATTCAAATGGCCATGTCGGAAAGATTCGCAGCACGCGATTCCTTTGAGGAAATTTTTAACCACTTTCTCGCACATTTCGGGCGGTATCTCAACCATAAAATGAGTAACGTTGGGTTTTAATGCGTCTATAGTTCTGGGATTTTTTGCGTAAACACGGTCTTTTGCGTAGCTCCACAGAAAATAATCTAACGGTGTCAAATCGCATGATCTTGGTGGCCAATTGACGTTGCCAAAACGTGAAATTACGCGACCAGAAAACTTCTCTCGCAACAAAGCTATAATTCGTCGTGTTGTGTGGCTTGTTGCCCCGACTTGTTGGAACCACATATCGTGGCAGTCATGATCTTTAATCGCCTGCCAAAAAAAAATCGGTTATCATTCGACCATATCGCTCCGAATGGCATCTTCGAGGAAATACGGACCAATGACACGTTTCGTCCATAGAGCACACCAAACAGTCACTTTGTCTGGATGCAACGGAACCTCTTCGACCCTTTGTGGCTTGTGGGTTTTCTGAGCCCCATATGCGGCAATTTTATTTGTTTACATACCCAGAGAGTGAGAAATGTGCCTCATCAGCATCACAGAAGAAAATGTTGTTCGGAAAATTGGTGTTTATTGTCTGCTACCAAAAAGTCTTCAATTGTTGCGTAATTTGAACTTTATAAGGATGTAGATGCGAATCCAAAAGCAAAATCTGCCATAGTGAGGTGTACGACACGTTCAATTCCAGGAAATCGATATAAATTCGTATCGTCAGCAATACCAGCACTTGCAACAGCAATATTTTCGACTGAGCGTGCATTACGATGTTGCACAGGCCTTACGAGTGACGACATCAGTAACGCTTCCACTCTCTTCAAATTTCTTCACAAATTTAACGGTTGCTTGCGTAGTCGGTCGATTATGATGACCAGAATCATCGCGTAATGCGCGAAAATTGTTTTAAATCACCACTTTTGTAGAAAGTTTTAATAATTTTAACGCGTCGTTCGATTGTTAAGCGATCCAATATTGTAAATGACAAACATTTAACTAATATTATGACACTTCAAATGTCAGCTGAGTTTGACAGGTATCAAATGCCAGCGCTACCAACTTGAAATCACGAAATGAATGTCCCTGTACAATGTACCTATTACCCAAACATTATTACTGTAGTGTAGATACATTTTTTCACGTTTTCCTTATTTTCAAAATGTGTTTTTAAAATAAAGTGTTTTTTAATAATTCATTTTTCATTAGGTGATGAATGAATGAATGAGTTTCAAACCGTTTTTAATTACTGCTTTTAATCGATTTGGAACTGAGTTTACCAAATTTTAACAAAATTGGGGTGTATATTGCTCCATTCATTCCGCAACACTTCCTTTAACTGGCTAATAGTATTGAACCTTATCTTTCTGTAAAGTTTTTCGCACAAATGTTCAATAACATTCAAGTCTTGTGATTGCGGAGGTGTTTGCCAAAGTTTGGGCAGTTATGTATCAACCAAAGCTTGGCAACTTCCGACGTGTGCTTCGGATCATAAATAGAAAACAAAGTTCTGGACAAGCAAATCTGCCCATTAAAAAAAAAAAAATAGTTGGCGCAACAGGTCCGTATAGACGACACCTTCGGCCTAGCTTCTCACAACCATTCGTTTGTGTGAGATTTTATTTTTGGGACGAATGGAAGGGACCTTCAATTTTACACCGAGTCCGAACGGCTGAATTGAGAAGCTTTTACTTTGTTGGAAAGGTATTTTCTCAGTACGGGTTTTAGAAAAAATAAAAATTGGACAAAGGGGCGTAGCACCTCCCATACAAAAAAGATCTTCTATGGGGTGAAAATCGATGACGTTGTAACTCGATAACCGCTGGGGCGATTCTCATGATTCTTTTTTTGTTTTGTTCGTATTGCTGTATTTCAGGTTTGCGCAGAAAAATTCCAGAAAATCGATTTATTCTCATTTTTCGCATTTTACGATAGAACATTATTATCTAAGACCTAAGCACCTAACCTAACCATAAGTGCACGGGCAAAGCCGGGTGGGTACAGTTATATTACATTACCTATATAAAAACGTTGGTGCGTATGTAAGTCCGATAATGGCCGCTGAACTACTGAAGCTATCCGCCTTCATTCCTATTAAAAGAAATAATTAAACAAAAATATCAAAATAAATCTTGAAATATTTAAAATAACTATTTTAGGCAGAACAACGTTTGCCGGGTCAGCTAGTCGTTAATAAATTTCAATCGCAATTTCTTATTCTTTGGGCTTATAGACGGCTTTCCCATTTTGTAATTCCCTGGCTGTTTTAAAGGATTATCAATGGTCTAATATTTTTCCTTAACCTTCTCTGCTCTGGATTCGTCACGATACATATTTAATATTTATGTTCCCACTATGTCGGAAATATCCCGTGTCCTAAGCGCATTTAAAAACTTCATCAAGAAGTTAAAAAAACTGATCGTATTTCGGAAACCCTATTTTCGAGTTCAAAAATAGTGAAAATATTTGTCGCTTACATACTCCACAAACCGGTGTACTCAGTTTTTACCTCTAAACCGTTGAGAAGCAGTACGTATCTACTTTTCGAACCAAACATTGCAATAATTATTATTGTTACAATTTTGTGTTCATATTTTACAAAAACAGCTCTAATAATTTATTGAAATACATATCTGAAAATTAAATTGCTTATCCAGTTTTTATCAGAGAAAGCAAAAAATGTTATTTAATAAATATACATAGATACATACATACATATGACTAAAGACTACCCAAATTCTGCTTTGCGTTTTAACAAAGTATATTTTTGTAAAGCTTAATACCCTAGTTCCAGTAGAAATTCAATAGCAACCACAAAAACATCTTCTAAGAAAATAATACCCACAGTGTCTAGATGATTGAGAACTCCCACTTAAGTGGTGCTCAAGGACAGTTTTATTCATTTGCGTTTATACCATTGAATATGAAAATTCCAAGAAATCCCTTAATTCTGAAGAGTATACTGAAGGTATACAAACACATATACTATTCAGACTAATTTCTTCTTCTTTTACTTTCTTGTAAAATAATTTTGGTTCAGAGACTTAAGTCCCGAAATTTACTTCAAAAATATATTATCTATTATCTATTACATATGGGGTATTCCATCGTCACGGGTTGGACAATTGTATAATAAATTTGTTGTTTCCTTTTCAAATTTTATACATTGCTGTATCAAATCTACCTAGACTTTCATTAAACCAATAGTTCTATTTGTTAGTTCATTTTTAACGTAAAGAAAAATACGCCACCTTAATTTATTTTGAAAATAGACAAGATCTTTTTCTCTGTCACGGGTGGGACAAATAAAAGACATGATTTTCGAGCAGTGAATGTTTTTACAGAAATTCTGCGAATTTATTTCACATATTTATTTAAAACCTTTTGTTTCTTACATAAAACGTTCTTAGGTACTATAACAAAAAGCGAATAAAAATAAAAATTATTGTCTTAAGACAAAAAAAAATAAAAATGTAAATGTCACGGGTGGGACAACGTTTGTCACGGGTGGGACACGTACGAATTTCTTTGCAAGAAACGATATTTTTTTAGGTCAATTTAAAAGAAAACAAAAAAGTTATAATGTCATTAATTTAAATGTTATTTACTATGAATTAACGAGGCCAAGGGCTCGCAGTCTGAGTCATTCCAATCACTTTTGTCTAGGTCCGAGTATATCTGAGCTACACTTAATTTAAGGGCCCTACACGTGATTGGTTGAGATTTAAACGTAAGGGATATTGTTAAATTTCTTGAAATAGTGATATGATTGTACTTTTGGGGTAGCAAGTTCCAAATCCACAAACCAGAGAGAATAGACCACCAGCTTCAGGCAACAATGGGAGATCCATAAAGCCAGTTTTGAAATAAGTAGCTCCGCCTCTTTTTCTATCTGTGAATAGGTGTTGTACCACAGAAATAACTGTAAATGTTATTAAGTGCCAGTGTATGCGTGACCAAATTCGCCTCCATTTACTTTAACATGGCACACGTCCTTAACCACCTAATAACTTTTTGAAACTCTCTCATTTTTGGCCGAAACTGGTGGTCTATTCTCTCTGGTTTGTTGGTCACGCAAAATACGGGCTAATAACGTATAACTCTAGCAGACTTGAAAGCCTAATAGACCTCCGGGACAAGTGTCCCACCCGTGACACCCGTGACTGTCACGGGTGGGACACTATTATTCTTCTAGAAAACTCTCTGAATAACGTTCACAATAGAAAAAAAAGTCACATAGGTTTTCATTGTAAAATAATAATATTATTTATCAAATTTTAGACATAACCTCTATGTCAGTAACTAATAAAAAAAACTTTTTCTGTATATTTGTCACGGGTGGGACAAGCAAAATGATGTTTTGTTATTATTTAAATATTATTGATGCACTTACACAAATCAAAATACAATTTCTCGTATTTGAAGCAGAAAGATCGCGAAATTTAATTAACACTTCAGATGCGTTTTTATTTCGCCCAGAGCACACAAAAGACGGTTAAGTATTTCCAACATTGGAAAAAAAAAGTTGCGTTCGAAACAACTTTTGATCGTAAGCCTTTGATAACCATTAAAAAAAATAAAAAAACAATCTTATTTTTGTGGATTATGTTGATTTTGTGTTTTGGCTTTTGTTTTATCTTATAGTTAATAATAAATAATTATCTTCATAATTGGATACCAATGTTCACTTTGTCATGGAATACCCCATATAATAAAACTGTAGGACTTTTCTTTGTCAGCTAAAAACTCAAAAACTACTTGACAGATTTCGATGAAACTTTTTTAAAATGTTCCTTACGACTGTAAGACTGCTATAGGCTATGTCGTTTATAGCTACGTCCTTAGGAACAGTTTTTAGCCAAAATGTATTTTCTGAAGTGAAAATATATACATACCTACACATATACCTTGCTACAAATGGATGTTTATACTTTTGCGATCGTCAAACAAAAACAATACGTATACTATACATTCGAAAAGGGTTGATTTTTTTCGTAGTGAGTGCTATGGTCAGTTATATATGTAGGTATGTACTATATTATGATCGAGAGACGTATAATACAAAACAGGTTTCATTTCAGAATTTCATTCGATAAGTGGTATGGTAACAGTTTAGGGTTGGGGTAGGTAGTTGTTTGGATTCCAGAGGAAGAGGGAAACAAAGGAAAGGAAATGCAGTATTATAAACAAGTAGCAAGATCAAGGAGAGGGAGGGCGATGCAGAGGGTGCACATTATGTATCCAATATATTACATCCATTATCGCATATCTCCACGCAACGCAGTAGGAATTTCATTCTGATATGACGTATCTATTTTTTGAAGTGAAAATATAATATGTACATACACATATACCTTGCTACAAATGGATGTTTGTACTTTTACGATCGTGCGATGCAACAGGAACAGGACAAACAAAACACTATTTGTTTTCGCAGTGGTCAGTTGTATATGTAGGTATGTATGGGATGGGATGTATGGGATGGGGTGCGTGCGGCAGTATGGCATGGGGTATAGTAATAGTATTAATAATCTTCATAAGAGAAGAGACGTACATATAATGCAAAACAGGTTTCATTTCAGAATTTCATTCGATAAGTGGTATGGTAACAGTGTAGGGTTGGGGTAGGTAGTTGTTCGGATTCCATAGGAAGAGGGAAACAAAGGAAAGGAAATACAGCATTACAAACAAGTAGCATGATCAAGGAGAGGGAGGGCGATGAAGAGCGGGTGCACATTATATATCCAATACATTACATCCATTATCGATATCGCCACGCTAAAATTGGATAAACGGGGGTGACGCCTCCCATACAAAAAACATCTTATATGATTTTCATGATTCTTTTTTTGTTTTCATGCAAAAGATGATAGCACGACTGGAAGAGTACTGTGAGAGATGGTGTCTAGAAGTGAATCTTTCAAAATCAGAAATTATGGTTTTCCGAAATGGTGGTAGGCTCTCAAATCAAAAAAATTTTATTTTTAAAGGGGAAGAAATTCGAATAGCCTCGCAGTATTCCTATCTTGGTGTAATTCTCGCCCCGAAAATGAACTTCACAAGGCATGTAGAGAAAAGAAATAACGCTGCGAAGAGCAAAAAAAGTATAACCCTGAGTAGAAAGTGGAAGGTATTTCTGGCAGTTTGCAGAGCTATCCAAACATATACTGCTCAAGTCTGGGGCTATGGAATGTTTGAAGAGGTGGACAAACTGCAACGCTTCTTTCTGAAAAGAATTTTGAGATTACCACCAAGCACTCCTAACCTAACTACGCCTTGTCGATAGAGACCGGAGATGAAGATGGGCATTTTTACACACTAGATCTACATCTTAGGTATGTTAAGAAAACATTATTCCAATACAAGGATACACAGTTGCCACATTAACTAACCAAAATCCTATTGGAAAAAAAACTTTTTTGGGTAAAAGAAATAAATAACATTGAAAATCGGTTTGGTTTACACTGGGATCAGAACTTATTACTAGAAAGAGACTGGAACGTTAAACTGGTTAAACACTTGCAGCTTTTGGATCTATTTACATCAGACGGACGACGTCAAGAAAGAGAACGAAGAGCTAAGGAAAGCAGCACAAGCATTTTCAAGTTCCTCGATTACTCGAAATGACAGCAATATCTCATCGATGACTTCGACATCAGCAAAATTACGTGGATTTTTAAAGCCAGATTAGAAATTGGATCTTTCGGTAATTTGTGAATCATTGATTACCTACCTATTTCTTCGTAGTTGGTTATTTGTTTTGACTTTGCCTTTCAGTGTGGTATTAATGTGAAACGTTGATGTGCCGTATCCTGATAGTGAAGAATATACCTAAGAAATACATTTCCTGGCAATGTACAAAACCGGGCAGGTACAGCTAGTTTTATACATTTATTTCGACTTAAACGTTTTGTTTTGTTGGTGTGATAGCTTTAGATATCCATTTCCCGTGATCGATAAAATTGTTTTAGTTCATTGAGCAGTAAAGGACTATTGCTCGTTCTAGATTGACTATCGCTACTAATAGAGACCATGGGGTGGGGTGTATAACATACAT
The DNA here is from genome assembly GCA_955612985.1 of Cheilosia scutellata. NCBI lineage: Eukaryota > Metazoa > Arthropoda > Insecta > Diptera > Syrphidae > Cheilosia > Cheilosia scutellata. The sequence continues at coordinate 53,217,324 of OY015312.1, read as the reverse complement.
AAAAAAATTAATAGGCGGCGCAACAGGCGGCGCAACAGGCGGTAGACACCCAAGGCCTAGCTTCTCGCAACCATTCGTTTTGTGTGAATTTCTATTTTTGGAACGAATGGAAGGGACCTACAATTTTATGAAGGGAGTCCGAACGCCTGAATTGAGAAGCTTTTTAACGACAGTCATACTCTCGGATGTTTGTCAGACGTTCGCGAGAGGTGGCGCAGTGGAAAGAAATCTTTGTGTTTTTCGCACAGTAGTTTGGCACACTAACCACTGAGCCACTGCGCCCAGGTTAGGCCTAGCTTTGCTTAACGATAACCATTAACGTCTTCACTTGGAATTTCTCACTCTGCTGTTCAACATATTAAGCAACAGCTATCGCTTTTGAGTGGAACAAATCGCTTTTGAAAGTACAAAAATACAAGTCCGCATTGAAAAGCGATCCGCCGCGCTGTTGTGAACTGACCACAGAAATCTTCTGTGCATCTCTGAAACGTTCATCCGGACTTTAGGGTACATCTACGACTAACATATCTATCGCCAGCTATGAGGTCAAGCTCTTGTTTTGTTATAGTTTTTTTTTTTTTAATTTTGTACTTTTCTTCTATTAAACCAATGATGTGTAAGTAGTAAAATTTATTCCTAAAAATGGATACAAACAAAATAATAAAAAATTTACCATTAAATTCTAAATTTAGAATTTTACAGTATTTTTGTTGGGAAAACAAATTCTTAGGCACCACATAAAAGTTATCTGGTATACATCTGCCTTGAAACCACTATGTGCGGCTTTCAAAGTTCAAGGACTAAACCTAAAGTCGTAAATTTAATAAACCCCCACCAAGTCAGAGTGCATTGAAGCGTTAAAACCGCCACCCAAATACAAGTCCTTTACATAAACACCAAACAGACTAGAAAACTGCCAGTGTATCCGATACAAGAAACAATGAAGCCATACACTCTACAACCCGTCAAAGTCGCTGAGTCGAATTTTATGCGCCTAATAAAATGCACATTATTCATTCAGTCATTGAGAAGCCATCAAATTGCCAACGAAAGCGATGAGATCCTTGAACGCACAATATAAAAGCCAACAAAATGGATAGGAAGCCAAAGAAGTGGAGTACCTCATCCATGAACCGCGATGAAGGATTACGAAAAAGGATGCTATATAGGAGCTGGTGCTGCTTGGTTACCTCTCTTCAAAAGACCGAAAACAAATTTCATTGCTTAGACATCCTTGTTTTTGTCTTCTACTTTTTTTCTTTACTTTGAAATTGGGTAGGTATTTGATGCAAAAATATGATGAGTGGATAATCTGCGTTAGGATATGTGTGCTTCTTTTTAACTTTTATTCACTTGAAGTGGATTAGTGTCTGTAATATGAGAGTGTGCTGAATCTCTCTCCCGCTATGTATATACATAACATGAGACTACTACTATGTACTATGTATTAAGTATGAGCACTGAAGTGCAGTTGCAGTCAGACCTTCGCCTAATAAAGACACCCTGTATACCACACAAATAGTGCGTTTCAATAGATTTCAATAGATACCACATGGCGCAGTCGGTACCTGTATAATTGGCATAAGAAAAGGTATTCGGGAAAGAAAGAAATAAAAATCGAATAAGAAAAAGTGGTGTGAAACTAATGAGTGAAGAAAGATCAGGGCAAGAAGAAGAGTCAGGGCAAGAAGAAGATTCAGGGCAAGAAGAAGAGCCAGAGCAAGAGAGTGGAAGACAGAACAGTGAGGAAGCAGAAATGGATTTTCCGAAACCGGAGCAGCTTAATTTAGACGGGAATCTGAAAGAAAATTGGAAAAGATTCAAAACGCACTTTGAGATATATTCAACGGCCACAAAGACGGATAGAGAGGATGAGCAAACACAGGTGGCGAGGTTCCTAAGTTGCGCGGGAACTGAAGCGATAGAGCTGTTTCAGACGTTTGGGCTTAGTGTAGAAGCTCAAAAGAAAATTGCAGAAGTGAAGAAAAAATTCGAGGAGTATTGTAATCCGCGAACCAATGTGGTGTACGAACGGTACAGGTTCTACATGCGCAATCAAAAAGAAGGCGAACCCTTCGACCACTTCCTGAAGGAGATAGCAACATTGGTGGAGAACTGTAGTTTCGGCGACCAAAAGAAATCGATGTTGCGAGATAGAATCGTAATTGGAATAGCGGATCACAACGTACAAGCACAATTAATGAAAACCAGCGATCTGACATTAGAGAAGGCGGTGGACACGTGTAGAGTGGCTGAGATGACGGGTGCGCAGAGTAAGATTATGCAAGGCGAGGCATACTCAGCAAAATCGTCGGCGACAATAGACGCAATAAATAAAAATTCGGGGAGTAAATTTAGGACAGATATTAGAAAAAATAATAAAAATAGTGTAAATTCAAATTTCAGATGTAAAGAGAATGCACATCAGTTTGGGAAAAAGGGCCAAGAAGAGAGTCAGTCTCATCAGGGCAACACATCCAAATGCAAGTTCTGCAACTACTCACATGGAAAGCGAAATTGTCCAGCGTACGGAAAAAGGTGTGCGGTGTGTGGAAGGAATAATCATTTTGCTATGGTATGCCGCATGCGAAAGCAGGTGAGTGATGTTGCTGTTAGACAGGAAAGTGTATATAGTGATGACGGTGAAGGGGAGCTATTTATTGATTCGGTGAATAAAGAAACCGAAAGAAACAGTTGCTGGACTGAATGCTTGCTGGTAGGAAACACGAAGATTAAGTTTAAATTAGACACGGGTTCCCAAGTGAATATTATTCCGAAAGGAATTTTTGATAATATTACTCCGCGGTGCAGTATGAAAAAATATTCGGTGAAATTAGAGGCATACGGTGGGTTCAGGTTAGGAGTGGTAGGGGCAACGGAGTGTGTTGTGAGGCACAAAGGAAAGAATTACAAGATGACATTTGTGGTGGTGGAGAAGGGTTGCCAACCACTATTGGGGATAGAATCGTGCGTAGAGCTAGGAGTATTGAAGCGGGTAGATTGGCTAGGACCAGAGAAAAGTGATGAATTTATTCAGGCGAATAAAGAGGTATTTGTAGGTTATGGGTTTTTTCCAGACAGATGTCACTTAGAGCTGAGAGACGATGCATGTCCGGTAAACAAACCACCAAGACGAATACCTTTAAGTTTGAGAAATCGAGTTAAGAGTACTTTGGATAAGATGGAGGAAAGAGGAGTTATTGCGAAAGTGGATGGTCCATGTGAATGGGCGCATAACATGGTAATAGTAGAAAAGAAAGATGGGTCCCTGCGAATCTGCCTAGATCCAAAAGAATTAAATGTAGCGCTTAAGGATGAGCGCTGTATGCTGCCAACATTTGAGGATTTTCGAAATTCAATGAGAGGTTTTAAAGTGTTCACTGTCCTAGATTTCAAGGAAGGGTTCTGGCAGCTACCCTTAGATGAGGAGTCACAGATGCTCACGGTATTTAGTACGCCGTTTAATGGATGCTACAAGTTTAAAGTATTGCCGCTGGGAGTGAAAGTGGCAGCAGAGAAGTTCCAGAAGGTAAACAACAAGTATTTTGGACAGTTAGAGGGAACGTTCATCTTTGTAGATGATTTAATTGTAGGAGGAAGGAACAAAGAGGAGCATGATGCAAATCTGAGTAGGGTACTGAGTAGAGCGAAGGAGTTGAAGATAAAATTTAACCCCAAGAAAGTGCAGTATAGGGTCGAGAAGGTCAGGTATTTAGGACACATTTTTTCGGCGGAAGGTACGACTCCAGATCCTGTTAGGGTAGAAGCCATTAAGGGCATTAAAGATCCAGGCAACCAAAAAGAGCTCCAAAAAATTTTAGGAACAGTCAATTACCTTCGTCCTTTTATCCCTAACCTATCAGATTTAGTAGCTCCTTTTAGAGAACTTTTAAAGAAAAATGTAATTTTTGTATGGAATGACTACTACGCAGGAGTGTTAAGCCAAGTTAAACTAGCTATTGAAAAAGCAACAACACTACACACGTTCGATCCGTCATTGCCCACCGTGATACAAGCAGATGCTTCGAAGGACGGCCTGGGCTGTTGTTTGCTACAGAAAGGGAAACCTATTTGTTTTGCGTCGAAGAGTTTAACAGAGGCTGAAACACGATACGCGCAAATTGAGAAGGAGATGTTAGGGATCGTGTTTGCATGTAAAAAGTTTCACGAATTTATCTATGGTCGGCCAGTGGTGGTCTATACCGACCATAAACCACTGGTTGCGATAGCAAAGAAAGCGCTCGGAACAAATTATTCGACCAGACTGCAAAGAATGAAGATAAAGCTAATAATGTATGACTTAGAGGTGCGATACATGCCTGGAAAAGACCTGCATATAGCGGACTTGTTGTCCAGGAGTTTAGGAATGGATAAGGAGATAAGTTTAGATGAAATTGGGACAGAGTACATACATGCAGTTAGCTTAGGAGACAACACTAAAGAATTGTACAAGCAAAAGTCCAAAGAGGATAGCACGTTGAGGATGCTTGTACAATATTGCAGAGAAGGTTGGCCCATAAGTAAGAGCAAAGTACCAGATCAGGGAAAATTTTTCTGGAATATAAAAGATAAAATTTATGAGGACAATGGGCTAGTTTTCTTTGAGGATAGAGTTTTTGTGCCAAGTGCACTCATTGATCATGCATTAAACGCATTACATGAGCATCACTTTGGCATAACGAAAACTATAACACGAGCAAAAACCATATTTTACTGGCCCTATATGAGTAGGGATATTGAAAACAGAATAGGTAGATGCAACATATGCGAGAAATTCAGAGCGGCAAACCCACCACACAAGTTAATAACACATAACTTACCAGAATTACCATATCAAAAAGTTGGGTGTGACATTTTGCAGTTCAAAGGTAGGAATTTTCTGATCATAGTAGACTATTTTTCCAAGTGGTTTGATCTGAAGGAACTGGTGCGAAAGTCAGCTAGTGGAGTAATTCATGCAATGAAAGAAACGTTCGCAGTACACGGAATTCCAAAGGAGGTAGTATGCGACAATCAGCCATTCAACTCTTTTGAGTGTTGTCAATTCGCGAGGGATTGGGATTTCAAGTTTACGTATTCGAGTCCATTCTATCCGAAGTCGAATGGTATGGCGGAGAAAGCCGTACACATAGCCAAATCAATAATGAAAAAATGTGTTGCTAGTGGCGGAGACCTTAATCTTACTCTCTTGGAATATCGAAGCACAAAACTTGCGCACCTCAATGCAAGCCCATCTCAATTGCTGATGAGCAGAGTGTTGCGCACGAAGCTACCAATTGATAAAGATCATTTGCAACCGAGGGTAGTAGATAAAAAAGATTTAGTTAGGATGGAACAGATAAAGATAAAACAAAAAGAATATTACGACAGGCATGCGAGACGAAAAGAAATAAATCTAAGTCCAGGGGAAAACGTTGTGTTCAAAAGAGGTGCGTTATGGGAACGTGCTAGGGTAGAGGCAAAAAGTGATACACCAAGGTCTTATGCTCTACGAACAGAAAACAATACCATCATTAGGAGAAACACCGAGCAAGTGCGAAGATCATGCAATGAACCAAGGTTCAAGGGGGTAGATAGTGAGGATGGGAGCATAGGTAGCCAAGCCAGCCAAGCGGCAGAACAGCAAGATGTACTAAGTGCAAACAGCAAAACAGGGCACCATTCACCGTCACCACAAACAGTTAAACAGCAGGATCACTACCGTACCCGATATGGGCGGTTAATAACGAAACCAGCGTTTTTTAAATCTTAAATGGACATGATGTATTATAAATTGTGAATTCTAGAGAACTTGCAGTTGGATTTCGCCGCGTGAAATTTTTTTTTTTTTTTTTTTTAAGAAAGGGGAGATGTAATAGAAGGATGTGCATTCTCTCTCTCTCTTTTGATGTATTATGTACTTTAAGTCTTGAATTAACATTGTGAATTGCAAAGGATGAATTATGAACAATTATATCATTTATGTAGAATTAAGTAATAGAGTGAATTGTAAAGAATTTGAATTTGGATTTAGTTATTTGAGTTGGTACTTTTAAGAAAGGGGAGATGTAATATGAGAGTGTGCTGAATCTCTCTCCCGCTATGTATATACATAACATGAGACTACTACTATGTACTATGTATTAAGTATGAGCACTGAAGTGCAGTTGCAGTCAGACCTTCGCCTAATAAAGACACCCTGTATACCACACAAATAGTGCGTTTCAATAGATTTCAATAGATACCACAGTGTCTTTACGCGTCTTTCAACCAACATTATGATATAACACATGTGCTCTTACTGACTGATGCCAGTGCTGGCAGCAAACATTATGGATATGTATGTCCTTTCGAGAGAATACTGAAAAAATTCTTCAAATATTTTCGCCGCACTTTATAATTTATGCGTTGGGTATAAAATAAAAGCAATTTTATTTTTCATGTCATAAATTTACCCCGTTTCCTTCCGTCCGTCCGTATTTTGGTATACAGGCGGTGCCCTTTGCCTGCTGGAGGCGTTCCACCTCAACAGGGGGGTTTTCTTTGCTTCTCAAAGGCCGGGGTACCCACCGTATACCTACACCACCATGTGGAAAGGTTCCTCCGGAGACAAGATAAATAAAGTCAATTTGATGATTTATGTTTACTTCGGCTTTTCGATGTTTTTCCTGTTCCGCTTATTTCTGTTTTTTTTTTTTTTTTCATTTTTTAAACTGACATTCTCCACTTCTACGAATTAACCAAACAGACGACAGGAAAAGAGGACGTAAGCATGAATTTATGTTTTATGATCTGCTTACAATGTTGATGTTAATGATGGAGGTTATGAGGATGACATTCGGTTGGTTGTTGTTGTTTTTTTTGCCATTGACGCATGTACTTAAAAAAAAAAAACAAAATACTGAAGTTGTTTCGTTGAAAAAAAAACATATAACCGCATGCCGATAAGGAGGGTCCTAAAAGACGAAATGGTTTTTTGAGGACTCATACGACATGCTTCTTCTGGCACCATGGATGCTGTGTACACGGTACATATTAAATAAAATATTGAAATGGGATCACAATTACATCACGTCCAAAATTCCCATCTATCTATACATATAATAAAACTGTAGGTCTTTTCTTTGTCAGCTAAAAACTCAAAAACTACTGGACAGATTTCGATGAAACTTTTTTTAAAATGTTCCTTAAGACTGTAAGACTGCTATAGGCTATGTCGTTTATAGCCACGTCATTAGTTTTTAGCCAAAATGTATTTTCTGAAGTGAAAATATATACATAGACATATACCTTGCTACAAATGGATGTTTATACTTTTGCGATCGTCAAACAATACGTATACTACACATTCGAAAAGGGTTGATTTGTTTTCGCAGTGAGTGCTATGGTCAGTTGTATATGTAGGTATGTATATTATGATCGTATGTCCGATGCATGCGGGATGGGGTGCGTCGTGCGTGCTGCAGTATGGCATGGGATATATTAATAATCTTCATAAGAGAAGAGACGTAATACGAAACAGGTTTTATTTCAGAATTTCATTCGATATGTGGTATGGTAACAGTGTAGGGTTGGGGTAGGTAGTTGTTTGGATTCCATGGGAAGAGGGAAACAAAGGAAAGGAAAGGAAATGCAATATACATATAAACAAGTGGCAAGATCATGAAGGGGGAGGGCGATGCAGAGGGTGCACATTATATCCAATACATAACATCCATTATCGATATCGCCACGCAACGCAGTAAGAATTTCATTCTGATATGACGTAACAGGGTAGGGTTGGGGTAGTTGTTTTGATTCCATAGCAAGAGGGAAACAAAGGAAAGGAAAGGAAATGCAGTATTATAAACAAGTAGCATGATCATGGAGATGGAGGGCGATGCAGAGGGTGCACATTATCGCATATCGCCACGCAACGTAGTAGGAATTTCATTCTGATATGACGTATGTATTTTTTGAAGTGGAAATATATACATACAATATTATACCTTGCTACAAATGGATGTTTGTACTTTTACAATCGTGCGATGCGACAGGACAAACAAAACAACACTAGCAAAGGTTGATTTGTTTTCGAAGTGGTCAGTTGTATATGTAGGTATGTATATTATGATCGTATGTCAGTATGGCATGGGGTATTTTCAATATTAATAATTTTCATAAAAGAAGAGACGTAGTATAATTCAAAACAGGTTTCACGTCAGAATTTCATTCGATATGGTGTATTGTATGGTATTATGGTAACAGTGTACGGTTGGGGTAGTTGTTCGGATTCCATAGGAAGAGGGAAACAATGGAAAGGAAATCTGGATATACAGCATTACAAACAGAAACAAGTAGCTTGATCAAGGAGAGGAAGGGGTGCACATTATATATCCAATAGATTACATCCATTATCGATATCGCCACGCCAAAATTGGACAAACGGTCACCTCCCATAAAAAAAACATCTATGATTTTCATGATTTTTTTTTTTTTTCTTTTTTCGTATTGCTGTATATTTCAGGTTTAGAAAGAAAATTCCAGAAAATAGATTTATTCTCATTTTTTGCATTTTACGAAAGAACATTATTATCTAAGACCTAAGCTATACAATTCCTGTGCACGGGCAAAACTGGGCGGGTACAGCTAGTATTTAAATATAGAAATACTGAAAAGAGCAAGTTTGACGCCTCCAATCCTCTGTATAAAGTTCTGCCAGTACATTGATACTACATCTAAACTAGTCTCTGCAAACAATTTTATTTGGACTGATTTTACTAAATGAATTGATTTCTAACCTGCATGTTCATAGCAGACGCTCCTGGCTTCGCTTATTGAATGTTTTAATATAAAATCAGCTTTACTCGCCCGGTTTTGAACGGAATTGTATAGGACGAAGCGCGCCAATGTTCCAAATTTTAAAACGTTAGCTTCAATGAGTGTCGAGAAATAGCGTTTATGGCGTTTATTTTGTAGGGTGGTGCCACGCCTCTTTGTTCGATCCCGCCCATATTTTGTATTGTATTTGTATTGTATCGTTGTATTGTGTTTGTCGCCAATGATTTCTGTAATGCGTAAACCGATTTTGATTCTGAAATGAATCCCATGAAAATTGACGTTAATACCATGGTTTATATGTAAGTGTATACTGTCGTTGTAGGTATATTGGTTCTTGAGTTATAGGGGCGTGGCGCCCCCCATACAAAAAATGCATTCAAAATCTTATATCTCGAAAACCACGGAATCGATTGAGTTTAAATTTAAATACCTTAGGTGTTGACCCAGGAGTATTCCTGTGGAGATTAGACAAAATTGGATAAAGGGGCGTGGCACCTCCCACATAAAGAATACATTCAAAATGTTATACACTGGTGGGCATAAGTATTTTGACAAAACTAAAGTTAATTCTACTCATAATTTGAACTTACTTCATGTAAATTTTGGCATCAATGGAAAGGTCATTTAAATTTCCTTTTGAATGATACAAAACTTTCCTTAACCCATTAAGTTAAGTACTCATTGCAAATTTAGAATTTTTGTGAAAGTCTAGGTACTTTTTTGCTTTTTTCCTCGGTCTCAAACAAAAAATTATTTAATGCAAAAAGTTTCTTCAAGCAATTCTAATAGTGATTGGAAATATTTTGTTTCAAAAATCTCTTCGCTAATATTTTTTATGATTTTTTAAAAATTGATACAAATGACTTTTTCCTCCTTATCATACAAAATTTTTCTGAGATCATCTCATTCAAAAAATCGTAAAAAATATTAGCAAAGAGATTTTTGAAAAAAAAAAAAAAAAAAAAAAAAAAAAAAAATAATGTTTGCAGTCACTATTATAATTGTATGCAGAAACTTTTCGCATCAAAACATCGATTGAGTTCAAATTTACATACAATCTTAGGTATTGGCCAAGGAGTATTCCTGTGAAGATTGGTTGAAATTGGGACAAAGACGCATGGCACCTCCCATACAAAAAAATGCACTCAAAATCTTATATTTATTTATGTATTTCGAAAACCACTGAACAGATTTAGCTCAATATTTCGGACAATCTTAGGTATTGGCCCGGGAGTGTTCCAATTAGGATTGGGAAAAATTAGAGAAAGGGGCGTGGCACCTCCAATACAAAAAAACATTCCAAATCTTACCGATCTGATGGCCCGGGAATGTTTCTGTGAATATCGGAAAAATTGGATTAAATGGCGTACATTGGAAACGCCATTTCTTCGACTTCACTTTCACTCGAAATGAAATCGGAATTGAATTTTGGTGTTCTACATTTCACTGTATTCGATTTCGATTTCCAAATTTTCGGAATTGAGACAAAGTGAAATTGTGATTTCGAACAAATTTCGGAGTTTCCGAATCGCTCGAAATGCAGAACAATGAAAACGAATTCACTCGAATTCACTCGATTTCTGGAACCTAGCTGTTAAAAAAAATGGAAAGAATTACCCCCAGTTTCACACTGAAATTTAAACTAAAGTTCAACTGAACCTGAATGTTAGTTTAAAAATGAAGTTCAACTCGCCCGGTTTCACAATCTTATCTGAACTTCAATTCAATTGATCTCAGTTTAACTAGATTTAATGAATAGAATTTGACATTATTGTTCAGTATCTACTTAGCTTTTTTACGACTTTTTCAAAATCGTTCCTTGTGTGATTGTAGGCTTCTTTCTGTTCGGCTCTTGTATCCTTGAGAAGATATGTTTACCGACCCTCTGGTATAGCTCTTCCAGTCATTGCTCAGCAATAATATCCATCAATTGCCTCGAACGCCAGCTCTTTCTTTTTTTTTCTTTTGTGATTTGAATGTTCCTCCCTTGTTTTGACCGTGGAGCTCGCGGCTAGCACTCGCAGCAGCTTTGGGCTTAGTTTGCACTCTAAGTACTATACGAATAGTCAAAAAATAGGAAAACTCATATAAAAAAACAATTTGTCCTGACTGATTGGTGATCAACGACCAGCCCAAACAGTAAGTGATAGGAAGCCGATATTTTGAAACAAATTTCCTTTTACAGCCAAAGCACTTAGAAACGATATTGAGAGTTAGGAGAATTAAGTCCGTTGAACAATTAGGTAGTCAGGTTGATGCGGTTGCATGATCCCAAAAAGTAATTTAAGTGATCTAAAGGGTGTCCCATAATTCACGCAAATTGTAATTTTGATAGAAAATACAGATTTTTAATTAGAAGGCTTAAATTTTTTATTGTTTCATAAAGTATACAGATTGGGTGTTATGTATGGAATAGCACATAGGATAAATGGCTTTGCTGGGAAGTGCGTACTCTTTTATTGAATTTCATTAATACTCCTCCCAATTTCCTCTTTCAAGGGGTTGGTGGTCGTGGGCTTGTTGGCTTAGGGCCTAGACCTTTGTCTAAAAACAATCCTAAAAACTGGAGATGTCTAAGTGCTGCTTATAAGGTATGTATATTGTATATCCATAATATTTTTGACTTCCCCGGTTTTAAGGACAGGCTGTGCTCAAGAGCTCACTGAATAATTTGTAAATCCTTATTAATTTTAACTATAACAGTTAACTGGCAGTTCTGGAATAACTGGACATCATCGGCGAACATGAGAGCTGAGCAATGTCTGGCTAGTCGAGTCCATTTTCACATATAAGGAGAACAATAGTGAACCAAGGACCGAACCATGTGGTACACCTGCAGTTCTCCTAAGGAATGAAGTCAATCTGATGCCCACTGCCACGCATTCCTGACGACCTCTCAAGTAGGAGTATAACAGTTTAACTGCAAGTGGAGACAGTCCAAAATTTTAACAACATTTGACAAATTTCAAGATGGTTTACAGAAACGCCAAACGTTTTGAGAAATCAAGCAGTCATAAGCAACAAACGCAGTATTGCAACTTCTTTTTGCACGAAAACCTCGGACTGAGCGGATATTAACATATTGTTTGTAAAAAAGTACCCTTGAAACAGCTTAAATACGGGTTTTTCGAACACTTTCGACAAGGACGGCATGAATATGGATGTAGGTCGATATTTCTGATAACTTTGATTTTGATAACTTTTCAGGAGAGCACTTTTAAGATTCGACGAAAAAATTTAAATTACAAATGGCTCTGGTTAATCCGCGGAAAGTTTGATTTTCCTGAAAGTTATATGTAAATAAAGGTAATTTATGTCTCTTTCGGTCTAACGTTTCATAATCTATTGACCATTCTTATTTCGAGCGTGGTAAGCAAAATAAACACTTAAGCTGTTATGGCCTAACACCACTTTAAGGCAAACAAATCTTAAGTCGAGTTTAGCTGACTTTAGCTGATATTCCTTGATATTCCGACAACCAAACTCGACTTTAGACATTTTTTTTAACTATATAAAATCAAAGAAAGTGAAAAAATATCACGCGGAAAAACAACCAAACTCAACTTTAGCTGTTATTACTTGTGATAAAACAAAAATGCGTTCCTCTTAAGTCGACTTAAGACTTGTTTTTGTGTAGTTGAGTTGTTTTTCCTTAACGGCGTTGTAAAAATCTGAATTTAGTTGTTTTTTCTTCGGGACATTGTACCTTCAAATTTGAAGATAAAAATCTAAAAAAAAAACGGCTTATAGATTTGGACATGCTTAATCTAATGGCATAAAAAACCCAATTTCGTCTAAACTCGACTTTAGTTGTTTTTGTTTGTGGCCACAGATTATATTTACACCGTTTTTTGACTTAGGTATTGGAAGTATTTTGGCTTTTCTCCATAAAAGAGGATAAGTGGTAAGTATCTATGTTATTATTGAATATACTCGGTAGAAGAACGAATGGAGGAGCTAGAAATAAATGACAACTCGAAGTACTCAGTAACGTAGATATTGAATGAAGTAAGTGGAAAAAAATAGTTTGCACCACCTCTTTCACCCCTTTAAAGAACAAATTTTGAAAAATACGTCTTGAGTGTTCAATGGAATTAAACATTTTAAGGTCCTAGGTCTAATTCTTCACTTAAACTTAAACCGACCACACGTATATAATATTATGTTTCGAAAAGAAGTTTTTTTTTAAATGTGACGCGCTCCAATTCTGCCAAATTTTACAATAGGTTTGTGGTAGAAAGAATGTGTCAAATTTGCAATATATGTACCTATATATTCCCCAGCAGTATAATCAGCTATACACAATTTAATGGTTTCTCCTTTGAAAGCTTTTAAATTCATTTAATTTATTGGCTTTATGTCCAATCCAGAATTATCACAAGCACAATTTCTGTCCGAGTATTTACGGTCTGTACATAGTACTACGTACCTCGTAATAATACATATGCCATGTCCTGTTCAATTTTAAGTTGAATTTGAACTTACAATTTAATTAGAAAAGTTTCGACTTTCGAAACCCTTTTGGATCTCGAACTAAATCGAGTCTCATGTCTCATCGTCTTAGATTCGCAAACTGTTGTTTGTATGTGTATTTGTGATTGCATTAGAATGTCAGAATGATTGCTTGTTATTATGGAAAAGTAATTAACGGCGATTGTGGATGTGTGGAGGAGAGTTATTTACAAATTGGGAAAACACTATTTGCTGTGGTGAGCCAAAGAGGATATTAGCATTCCCGACCGCATGGTCGAATCGATTTAGGCCGCCTTAACAATGCATGTGAATTGGAGCGAATTGAAACAGAGATGAATTTGGCTATACGATAGATAGATCAAAATTATGGGTCATTCCGATACCATAGGGGATAGTGGCAAATATTGAAACAAGAAGATGGGAATATGTCTTAGCTTTCATTGTGGTAGCCAAAATGGCTACAGAGAAGAGCAAATATATTTCAAATTTGCAATGGCAACGACAGATATACACATAGCAGCATTATTGTGTACAGAATGGTGTATGTTATTTTCCAATTGGAAGGATTGTGAGACTTTTAAAAGCCTTTTGGGTTTGCTTATGAGTTGAATGTTTGTATTTATTGGAGCGAAACAATATTCTAATTGGAGACGGACCATCTATTGAATGGATTGCGGGGACGGAAATGGGCTTCAAATTGATTCAATCGATTATTATTAATCATTTAAATTAATGACTTCCATATGGAAGAAAACAAAAGAAACAGCAACATAGAATATCCATCCATATCCATTTCCATTCATATCCATGGATAATCCAGCCATGCAACATCCGTTTTTTCGTTTCTCCATAACTCGAGAACCATTCGTCCGATTTTCATGATTTTTTTTCCTGATTTTTAGATGTGTGGCCAACTTAGTCCGTACGGATTGGTGAGAATTGCTCAGGAGTAAAGGAGTGGCGGGGTGTAAGGGGGGATTCACGAACCGTTAGCCGTATGAACTTGAAAGTTTGTTATATACTCATACTAGCAAATGCCCGCGGCTCCGCCTGCCGGTTTCTTTTCTTTTAAATAAAACTAAAATTTATTTGAGTTATCATTGTACGTTTGTTTATATATTTTCCTCTATTTTAAACTTACAAAATATTTTATAGTAATGCCATTTTGTAAACTATAGATACAGGATACACGTTATTATTATAGTGGGCGCAAGTATAAACAAAAACAACTGCAGCTCACACGCGAACATGCAACATATAGCTGTCCATGTGAAAAACATAGCTGTCGGAGTCCAACTCCAGCATTGGCCGAGTAGTTCCGAAGATAGCCCCTATACCCCCGTTTCCCCTTCGACCATCCTCTCCCTAAGTAACCTATACTGATCCGGAGGATGTAGACAGTACAATGTTGAACGAATTTTTAAATTCGGCCAAAAAGTTCCAGAGTTAGTCCCTACCACCCCTTTACCCCTTCCCAGTCACCAACTTAGTCCTTACGCAAACTGTACCGAAAGTCCTAAGTCAATGGACATAATAGCTATTTCACATAAATGAAAACTCGTCACAGGTATGATTTGATTATTTATACTACGCGATCATAATCGTTACACTTTCCAAAGCTGCAGATGTCAAATATACAAATGTATGAATGAATGTACGATTATGCATGCATACGCATCACAAACTATACTTATATGCACGTACATATATGTAATAGTTTGTTTTATGCTACATCAATCAATTTCAACTACGTCATATATTCGCATATTCAATGTGCATTCTGAATGCTTGTCGTGCGAGGTGCGAGTAATCATTCTATTTTTAGAACGCAATATAAAACTACCCCTACTAAGCACAACTGCAATCGAGAAAGCAATTTTTTCGCACTTGGCCAAATAAGATCTATTTTCAATTTTTTATTTTATCTCACCCTCTGGATGGATCAGAAAGATGAATGTTAGCTCAAAATACTCGGTGAAGTATTGCCTTACAATTATATCTAAGCATGTCTTGAATTGACATACATATATATTTAAGTATAATGGCAAGTTAAGCGTGTAAGGTCGAAATAGAAAAGTTCGTTTTAAAAGTTTTTCAACCCTTATAGGACGAATTTTCGAAAACGATGAATGAGACATGTAATAATTTTGACTTATCTGTTAACATACAAACTTTCAAGTTCATTCGGCTAACGGTTTTTGAGACCCCCCTTACTCCCTATGACCCCTTTACTCTTGAGCAATTCTCACTCACCCTACGAACTAAGTTGGCGACAGATCTTTAAACAGAAAAAAAATCAGGAAAATCGGACGAATGGTTCTCTAGTTATGGAGAAACGAACAGACGGACGTTGCATTTTATAAGTAGTATGGATGGATATGTTATATGTTATTATACTCATAAATCTATGTATGTCAATTCAAGATATGCTTTTAATTGGTAGGCAATACTTTACCGAGTATTTTGAGCTAACATTCATCTTTCGCGTCCATCCAGAGGGTGAGATAAAATACCTAAATTGAAAATAGATCTTATTTGGCCAAGTGCGAAAAATTTGCTTTATCAATTGCAGTTGTACTCAGGGGTAGTTTTATATTTCGTTCTAAAAATATAATGATTACTCGCACCTCGCATGACAAGCATTCAGAAAGCACATTGTATATGCGTATGGAAATTGATATGCATAAAACAATCTATTTACATTATGTACGTGTAGGTACATATAAGTATAGTCATGTTTTATTAGGGGTATTCACGATTCGGTGTATCAGGTCTAGTATCAGTGTGAAAGTGTAAAAGTGTGAAATTTTCTTACACTATAACAACAAAATATACTTTTACACCTTTGCTATACCCCAGACCTATAGTATCAAAAAAATACAACAGTGTAAAATGTATTAGTTCGCAAATGTCAGTTCGATTTAAAATGTTTTTTGTTATTTTCTAGTGTTGCTATAGAGATTATAAAATGTCTAGTATTGCTATAGAGATTAGAAAAAGTGTGCTCACGATGTGATAAAAAAAATACAATTTCAGAATTTTACTAGACCTGGATACACCGAATCGTGAATACCCCTATTAGATTTTTTTTTTTTTTAACTATGATGTATTTTATTTTTCTCATTTATAGATTTAATTTAGGTTTTAGTGTAGTGGTAGAGGAGTAAAAATAAAGGGGGGAGGTAAGGGGTATCTCTCGAACTACAAGGGCGGTTTTAAAAACTCTTTTACCGTTGTTATGGTGACACCGTTTGGATCAGTACAGGTTACGTTAGGACAAAGTTTGGAGACGGGGGAGAGGTAGGTAAAGTGGTGGTAGGGATAGGGACTAACTCTGTAACTATTCGGTCGATTTTTAAAATTCTTACAACATTCTACTGGCTACATCCTCAGAATCCAGTAGGTATAGGTTACTTGGGGAGAGGATGGGGGAAAGGGAAACCGAGGTATGGGGACTATCTTTGGAGCAACTCCTCCATTGCCGGAGTTGACCTCCGACAGACATGTTTTTCACATGGTCCGTTATATGTTGCATGTCCGCTTGTGAGCTGCAGTGGTAATTTGATTATACAAAAAACACTAAAAAAAATAACGTGTATAGTGTTTACAAAAAGGCATTACGTTAAAATATTTTGTAAGCTTAAAAAAGAGGAAAAAATATAAACACACGTAGAATGATAACTCAAATAAATGTTTGTTTTCTTTAAAAGAAAAGAAACCGGCCGGCTGTCGGAGCCGCGGGCATTGCTAGTAATAGATAAAAGAAAGACTCAACCACCATCCAATTGGAGTGGACATTTTTAAAAAAAAATTTATATAAATCAAACCAAAGCAAAGTGAAACTCTGTATAGTGTATAGCCTTCTAATTGAATGGTTCTTAAATTGCAATTAAAGGGTTATAGGGTAAGGTCGGGATAATTTGACATGCAGGAGGAATTGACACCAGCACTTTTCTGAAAAACTAAAACCCTGACAGCACTTTAAATGATGAGAAAACGTAGTTAGTTACGATTGGTTTCAGTGATAAATAAACAATTACTGTGGTCTAGGAGATAAGCGAAGTAGACGTCTTTTTTATTTTTGTGCCCATTTCATCTAACTTTTATGGTAAGCAATCTAACTGTAATATTTTAATTATGTAGCTTTTGACATTGAAAGTGCAATGTAGAGCACCTTCATTCGTTTTAGAATCATTAATAAACAATAGTTTATCTTGAGCACCATTACAAAAGTTTTTTTTGTATTAGTCCCAAAAGTAATCAAAAGGGAGGATTTGACATTTTTGCTGAAGGAGGAATTGACAGAGTGTCAAATCCTTCTTTATAAGTCAAAATAAAAATTGTGTGGTAAAACAACTTTTTAGAATGTAAAAATGCCAAATATTTACAAGAAAAAACATCCCCACCATAACATCGATGAAACAAGTGTTTTAAATTAAGTTTTTATGAAAAGTTTTTTTCTGTTGGTCAATTTATTTTGTTATTTTAATTCTACGCCTTTAAACTTAAATAAAAGTAAACTGAACTAATAAAAAAAGATTAATATGCGTTAAAAATAAAAAAATTTTATTTGTTGATCAAAAAAGCAATATATAAGTTGTTTTATTATTTTAAAAACGTCCTCTGTCAAAACCTCCTTCATGGTAGGAGGAATTGACACTTTGTAAGGTTTTGGGAAAAACCTTACAACTCTGTTAAAAATATTTATATAGATTAATCATTAATGCTTTTATATTGCTAAAATTATATAGTAACTTATGTAAATTTTGAAAATTTGAAATTGTATTTGGATTTTAAGATATTTCCAAATGTTCGTTAACGTGTAGAACCATCCCGACCTTACCCTAAAGAATTTGCTATAGCGAAATAGAAAAGTAATTGATAGACGCTAATTCGACAACCAATTTCGTTAACAAAAACCAATTTTAGGGATATTACCTTTGCATTCGATTTCCTTAAAGAAGTATCTTATATCTTAAAAATCTGTTTAAATGACAGCTATATGTAGACCAACTAACGGATTACAGAAAACAAACTGCTCACACTGGGGATCCCTCGCGCAGTAGTTTGGCACACTAACTATTGAGCCACAGCGCCCACTTTATTAGACCGAATAAAAAATGGAATACTAAAAATTTGCTGTACGTATAGTATATAGGCTTCTGGATCAGGTGTCCAAGAAATGTCAGTTTGGTAAAGATCTACATGTACATGCCCCTGCCACCCGCACGATATTTGTATTTCATCTATTATTAAAATTTAATCGTTGGATTTTTGTCTCGATCGATACAATTTGCAGAACCTAACAGAACCTGTCTTGTTGTTCTGGCAATCCAAATTAGTAAATAGCAATTAATAAATAACCATTTGATATCTACGTGCTCAACAGTGTTTCCTAAACAAATCAGAACGAGCTGAGCACGCTCGTTTCAGAGAATGGTCAAAATGCTCGATCTATATTCAGAGCTCAGCCACCGTCAAACGTGCAAACAGGCCACTTACAGCGCGCCGTGTTATCGGCAGTAATGTCAATATCATCCGCTTGCTTGCAGAATTATTTTGATTTCTAACAGTTACTTCAAGAATTACCTATGTTAAAAAACTAACATTTTACGGCATCTCCTTGACATAAACCATTTTTGACATCAACGGACTCGCAGTGTGTTCTTTTCCACTTTAGGCGTTTTTTCTATTTTAGTTCAGAAGATAAACTAAACAGTCTTTCTTTTTTTAGCTCAGACACATCAGAGCTCTGAATTTGAGCATGTTCAAAACTCAACTTTAATAAGTCTGACAGCTGTCTGACTTGATGTGTTTGAGATTTTGTTGAACTACACGTACACGAGTCACGTGAACAGTTTTTTCGGTCGACGTTTTAGGGAGCGATAGCCGACAAATCAAGTATTTATCGACTTAGAACTGGTACTAAGTTGACAGTTCAATTGTGTGACTGACGTTTCCGACCAATCTAGTTTTTACGCTGAGAGGGTAAATCGAATCCAGATAATTCAAGTCCACTTAGAAGACTAGATTTTTGAATGCGGGCTTTTTAATTTTTCTTTCTGAGAATGGTCAGGGCGCACTCTATGAGCGCTTAGTGCAGCATATTTTGACAACTAACAGGAATTCGAATGCTGGCACAGAAAATTAAAGTAGCTATATTGTAAGAAATTCTAACAGACTAAAGATATACAAAAAATACTGTTATAATAGTCTTTTTATAGTCATATGACATCAAAATTTGTTTTATAAATAAATCAGAGCACTCTGAACATATGCTTCAGAACTGTAAATAAGAAAAGGAATGAGGAAACTAATGAATTTCTTCATCATCAGCCTGCATTGCAATTGCACAGATAAACGATTTTCTCAGGGATGCATTGCCTTGTAGAACTATTTCTATGCAAAACAAATTTCAAACTGCTTCCTAAATATGGTCATGGGCATTCTTATTAACTAAACACAAATTGCATTGTCCTTTGACTATATAGTTCCACGTACCGTAAATGTTTCTGGATTGCGAGACTATGTACAGTTTTAGTTGTTCCGCAAATACCGAAATCAATTTGTGATACACACACAAGCGGAAGGTTAACTAACAAAAGGACATACAAGAGGAATGTTAGGTATATAGAATACGTTGGAATTGAGTTTTGTTTATCGTCCATGAGGATATTTGGCAATGGGATCCACTCGAAAGGGTCAACTAGGACGAGCGCAAATAAAC
Organism: Cheilosia scutellata; assembly: GCA_955612985.1. Classification (NCBI taxonomy): domain Eukaryota; kingdom Metazoa; phylum Arthropoda; class Insecta; order Diptera; family Syrphidae; genus Cheilosia; species Cheilosia scutellata. Next base: position 53,197,325 of record OY015312.1, on the reverse strand, counting down.
ACTTAATTTCAGATGAATTTCGAGTGAATTAACTCAAGACATGATAAGCAAAATTAAATGCAAATACGGTATAGGACTTGAGAAAGACACTATTCACTATTCAGGCTTCTGCTCTACAAAGTGAATATTAAATACGAGAAGCCTGTGTCAATGTTCGTAAAGTTGCGATAATGACTGCACTAGAGATGCATGCTATCGTAGCGGAAGCCATATTTGGATATACATATTGTGGCCAGGAAGACTATCACCAATGCAGGCTGTAATTAAATTTCTATAGAAATAACTATTCCAAGTAAATATGTAGTACAATTGTATGGATATATGATACGTACGTACTAGTGTCAATGATGCGAGTTAACATTAATTTGGATATATACATTACTATCTTTGATAAGATTACTATTTTAGATTACTGTTGCACAATCTACACATATAATAAAACTGTAGGACTTTTCTTTGTCAGCTCAAAACTCGAAAACTACTGGACAGATTTCGATGAAACTTTTTTTAAAATGTTCCTTAAGACTGTAAGACTGCTATAGGCTATGTCGTTTATAGCCACGTCCTTAGGAACAGTTTTTAGCCAAAATGTATTTTCTGAAGTGAAAATATATACATACACATATACCTTGCTACAAATGGATATTTATAATTTTGCGATCGTCAAACAAAAACAATACGTATACTACACATTCGAAAAGGGTTGATGTAGGTATGTATATTATGATCGTATGTCCGACGCATGCAGGATGGGGATGGGGTGCGTCGTGCGTGCTGCAGTATAGCATGGGGTATATTAATAATCTTCATAAGAGAATATAATACATAACAGGTTTCATTTCAGAATTTCATTCGATTCATTTCATTGTGGTAACAGTGTAGGGTTGGAGGGGTAGGTAGTTGTTTGGATTCCATCGGAAGAGGGAAACAAGGGAAAGGAAAGGAAATGCAGTATTATAAACAAGTAGCAAGGTCATGGAGAGGGAGGGCGATGCAGAAGGTGCACATTATATATCCAATACATTCCATCCATTATCGATATCGCCACGCCAAAATTGGACAAACGGGGGTGATGCCTCGCATACAAAAAACATCTTCTATGATTTTCATGATTCTTTTTTTGTTTTTTTCGTATTGCTGTATATTTCAGGTTTAGACAGAAAGAAAATTCCAGAAAATAGATTTATTCTCATTTTTCGCATTTTACGAAAGAATATTATTATCTAACACCGAAGCAATACAATTCCTGTGCACGGGCACTGGGCGGGTACAGCTAGTGTTTATATAAAACATAACCTGAAACGAATCCAATTTGTTTTTTCGCGGATTAACATTTTCTCGGAATAAATTGTAATGGCGGCGGCTCCATAAAATTAGGCCCCAATGATAAAAAAGGCCTCAATTAAAATTTCATATTGAAAAATGGCCACATTCCATTTTTGCGAAATTACCCCAAACAAATAATAATTGACAAACAACAACAAAAATTATTATGAAATTGGAAGGTATCTCAATTGTTTTGGGGCCTTTTTGCATTTTTTGGAATGATTTTTCATATATAGTACTAATAGAAATTGATCGAAAACCATACCCCAAATGGTTTCATTTTCTTATTTCGGTTTCAAAAAAAAAAACGTTACTAATAGAAACGCGAATTATACCGTTGTTACAAGGACGTTTCAGGTTTCAAGGGGTAAGGACTCCTTGGACACCCACCCTATCCATGCAGATATATTGGCTTTAAAAAATTTAAGAAAAAAAAAATTTCGTGCGAATTTTTAATTTTTATTTTCTCAAATTTTCTAAATTTAAAATTAAAAGTTATTTCAAAAACTGAGTTGGTTTTAGGCTTTAGAAAATGTAGATACGAACAGTTTGTTATTTTCTCTTGAATATTTGTTGGAATTTGGGGTTTTCATTGGGAATTTTTTTTAAAAAGGTCCTAATATTTAGAATCGTTTTTACATTGGGGTATAATTTTACAAAAATGAAAAAAATAATTTTACCCCATATTAATAATGAAGGAAGGAAATAAAAAATTACACAAATCCGACGGTATAACGTTGTTGTTGGGCACGAGTACGATAACTACGGCGCCAAAAACTGATACCGGTATTATATACCGGCTTAAATACAAGCATTTTTTACTATGGGAGTCTATCTGGCTTCGTTTAGGCGGGAGGGGCAATTTAAAAAAAAATATACTTAAAATGAAAAAAAATTGAGAAACAATGGCAACACTTACAACAAAGGACTTTAGGATCTTTGGAAGCAAGGAATCTGTTCTTTGATATTATTTTTAAATCAAGTTATAGCTGTTAATAGTTTTTGAAAAAAAATACTTTCAAACTTGAAATTTAAGGAAAAAAATTAAAAAAAAAAGTTGTATGCTGATTTTCTCAATATTAAGAAAATAGATACTTAATTTGTTTGTAGTTTTTGCATCTTAAATCAATTCTTAAACGAACACTGAAAACCAGATTGATTTATGTCCTATAATTTTTGAGAAAATTGAAAATTACTTTTATATGTCGCTCCGCTTAGAGTACAAATTGCTACCCTTGCGCCTTGCAATGCGTATGGGGGGCATGCTGCCCCCCTGCTTGGGGTCACTGTTGGATTTTGGGATGGGTGCAACGCTTAGTATATGCAAACTTTCTTTAAATTATATTAGTTTACCCATGTCAACAATATTCTTCAGATACAGTCTCTGGCCTGAAATTTCACATTGGGAGACAAAATGTTGCTGATTTGCATTTTAGACAATTTAGAAGGGATTCCTGGCTTTGAAAAATATTATAATTCGTTGTTGTAAGTGTTGCCATTGTTTTTTAATATTTTATTTTAATTTTATATTTTTTATTTTATTTATATTTTAATTTTAAATTTATAATTTTTTTTTTAATTACCCCTCCCGCCTAACCGGAGCGAGATAGACCACCTCTCCCATAGTAAATGGTTGTATTTAAGTCCTCTACATAAATCCGTCATTATTTTTCATCGCCAAAATTATTTTACTCACCCCAATTTTTGTCCTTAAATTTCAAGTTTGAAATTGATTTTTTCAAAAACTATTTAAAGGAATAACTTGATTAAAAAATAATATGAAAGAACAGATTCTGGGCTTTCTAAAATTATGTAGTCTATTATTATAAGTGTTGCCATTGTTTTTTAATGTATTTTTTTTCCATTTAAACTATCATTTTTTTTAAATTACCAAGAGAATTATTTTCGAACAAAAAAAAATAAAAAATTGGCCAGACCTAAGATGGTCATATGTAGAAGGCCACAGGGTCTCAAAGGCTTTGTGGCCTAAGTTAGATCGAAAAAAAAAACTGTAGAATTATTAAAACTCAGCAAAATAAAGTTACGAATGGCGATCGGGATAATTTCTGGGCACTGCCCCCTTAGGAAGCACGCTAGGAGATTAGATTTAACAGATACAGACACGTTCCAGGTATTGTGAGCACCTACATATTGCAGAGGATATTTCTGATCCTCTCCATGAATGTTAATCTCTTGCTCGGAATAAAATTAAACACCTCTGGAGGAGTTTGGGCTTTAAAATTAATTGTTAGCGCGAATTGGTTTAGGATTAGGTTTTAGGTTTCGTGAAGGTTCCCCAGGCATGGCAATGGGCCCAATATGATGTCAAGTCTTCTGTGATGAACTCACACCCTACACAACCTAACCTAACCTAAAACATTAATAACCTTTTATATTTCCAGAATGTCACAAGAGGAAGAACCCGCTCTGCCGTCAACGTACCAATCTGTATAAAAGCTAAAAATCAAACATGAACTGAACACTTTGTTTATAAATATTTGCAAAACGATCAACAACTGCTACCAACTCAAATATTCCAAACAGTTTCGAATTTGGCTACCTAATCAATTTGCCAAACACCGTGGACACGAATTCCGCAAAACTCCTCGCCGACTTCTATCCGAATGTTATTCAATGCAAACCAAAGTGAATAGATGCACCCAACAGTGCATAGTCAAGATATTAAAATTTATTTCAAATTTGCAAGTGGATCACTTTAGAAATTTCCCATCTCCCTTGCTATGGGATGCAAATAACAAAACTAGAAAGCGCACGCAAAATGAAACTTTAATTCCACAAATGGCCAAGCGGACATACAAGTACTAAAAGTATATTCCATTTGGGTTAAACTAAAGTTTTGCACTACAACTGCACAGTGTACAGTCCTTTCCTTCACATAATGCCCATAGCTGCCACCCTCAAATCGAAGCATCCTCCAGAGGATGAATGACTCAGTGGATGAATAAATTTTTCCAATATTTTGCAGTCATAAAGCAACAGAATACCAGAGGGTGGGCGGAAAATTCCATCACGGCTATCACTACAAATCAAACATTGAACTGTGATTAAATGCAGGAACGAGCACCGACAAAGAGCATACTCCATAGATACTCCCCCTGAAGTGTGTCATCCATTAGAGGGTGAAACTTGCTGTTTTGTTCACTCCCCCCCAGCAGATTTAGTTTACCGCTACTGTTCAGAGAATTCCTCTTTCGTTAGTTTGTTGCCTCCACGTCGCGGTGATGGTTTCCCTATGAAAACGTACAAAAGGATATGAAAAAAGAAATAGAGGAATCCTTAAAGGACCTACATATGCATCCATATATAAAACGTGCGGAACAAGTGCAACTAACTTTTCTGTCTCCAATTGAACGAATTTTATTCATCGCACTCCATAAATATCCTGGTAACTTTTATGCAAACTTTTTCACCGATTTCCAGGGCACTAAATGTATATACGTGCATAAAGAATGCAATGCGGGGGTAGAACTGGATCGGGCTGCGTTTATTTAGGTGATATCTTTGGCTAAGTAGCCAAAAAGCGAGAGAAAAAAAAACCCAAACCAGCAGCGAGGGGGGGGGGAATACATTTGGTAAATTTGTTTCCAGCGATTCTCGTTCTCGGTACGGATGCAGGATCCTGAATGCTGATGTGCTCTAAATTTCCCTTTGTCGCCGAATGACGAATTCCGAATTTCACAACATCGACATTTCGATATGAATATTTCCTTTATAACTTGTAGCGGAGCTATTCTCCTCGGCTTTGTGATTTGATTTCCAACTCAAAAATGCACTTTAATGTGTTTTGATGCATCGCTAAGTAATAAATTTAGCGAACTGCAGTAAAAGCAAAACGGTGTCAATTGAGATAGAGATATTCCACAAATATAGGAGCATGCAGCGAAATTGGAAAGTTGTCTTTTTTTTACCATAAACGTTTTACTGTTGCGACGGATTGAAGCGAAATTGATTTCGAAAGTTTCCCCTTGAGCATCTCTGAGTGCGCGATTGAAAACGCATTAAAGGAGCATCATGCACTTTTAAGGAGTTATCATAAAAACGTAGTCGGAACGATATCATGAAATAGGTCTGGGTAGGTATATCACAAATATTTTTTATTCCCAAAATCAAATCGTAGTTGTAAGGGATGCAATTTTATTATAGATAAACTCAAGTTCTGGTATTTCCATCAAAGTGTAAGTTTATTGGCCTCCACATGTGTTTGAAAAATTCTGTCAAATTGCAGATAATTGCATATTCCTTCAGTTTTATACTCATATATACGTATATGTGTGGATTGGATTTTGTTAATTGTTTGGTAGCCTTGTTGTGAAAAATGATTTTGCGTTCCCAGGATGCACCACTTGAAGTGTATCTATCATTAAATAGCATATTATATAAATCCTTTAACTTTTCGGTGGGCATCAGTAAAACCTGTGCGCCTTCTTTTTGAAGTTCTGTGAGAATATAGGATTTTCCTTAGTTAAGCGGTGTACATTCGTTCAAACATCGATTGCACGTGAGGTGTTATGCTGCTATAGAATTGTTCACTAGTGGGTCGTAACCAACCTGTCAGGCGAATAGTTTTAGTGTCCGTAATATAGCTACTCCTTTATGGAGTATGAAATACAAGTTAAATAAATATTCGTCTACTATACGAATATTTGGGCATCGTTTTTGTAGACAAGGAAACGTAGGCCATAACAATCCACGCAATCGAATTTTGTCCCGCCTCAATAAACCGTTCCAGAAAAACTATAATCATAGGATCATCGACAACTATTTATTTACTAACTGCAAAGGCAAAATACCGTCGTAGGAGGCACCTTGTTTAATCGCAAGACGTGCCATCACTTTAGGGTTTATGTTTGTCATAAAAACGAACCCTGGCAATGAAATAAGCACCCAAAATGGCGAACAATTTTGTAGCAATAAATTTTACGAGATTTTTTAGGTCCTTAAATCCAAAATAATTTGGGCATTATTGCCTACCACCAATCCGCAAGCCACATTTGTAAAAGATTGTAAAACATCAGCGATACTATCCAATATCATTATGGTTTTGTGAAACACGTTTCCACATCTGAGTTTATTGATGATCGATATTTAGATCAACAAGACACATTGCCGCAAAAATATTTAGAAAGTCTTCGATCACTACCACGATCAAGCACTAAATAACAAGAGGCGATGCAACTTGGCTGTAAATGAGGTCAAAACGAAGTATATGCTGTCAACGAGAAAGGAGTCTCAGCATCAATGACTTGGACAAAACGTCACGATGGACAGATACAATTTTGAGTCCACCCCTGAGGGACAACGTAGAAGAGAAAGACCCAAACTTAGGTGGCGAGCACAATTGGAGGGCGACCTCAACTAACTTGGTGTGCACAACTGGAGTTACCTACCTAGGGACCGAGCTGGATGGAGGGGCTTGTTGGTTGAGGCTGTGGTCCACCCCGAACTGTAAGCGCCCCCAAAAGTAAAGTAAGTAAGTAAAGGTGGAACTTGCTTCAGGAGTACCATCACCATTTCTAGCTTCTGTATATTCGAGTATGTATTAATTGTTTCGAAAATTTTCTGATGAAAAAAAGGCAACAATTGCCAAGCTCTTCTAGAACGGAAACCTTTCATTGTGCGAGAACGGTATGGGTATACAACAGGTGGTGGCTAAGGTTGTATAGCCAAAAAGCATACTTAGGCCCTAGTTATAGCTATCATTGAAATGCATCATTGGAACAAATCAGTGGAATGGTGGTTTCATATTTTTGACAAGTCGGTTATAGCAATCATTGAAAAATTCCTGTCAGTGGAAGTACCTGTCAGTGACTTTTCAACAAACAAGTCTAGGTTTTGAGGTTAGAGTTGATCATTGAAAGCAAAACTGACAGCTGAGAATAGAATGTAAATCGAACACAACAGTGAAACGAGTGGGTTCCAAATTAGAGAAACGAGAATCAGCTGTTCATTGAAATCGATTTCGATCAGTGAAATAATAAAATTGGATTTAAAGAAAAGTTTTAATCAGAATTAAGTAATTTCTTTCGTAAAAAAATTCCACAATTGATTAGCTTTATTTTGATATCAACTAAAGCAAATCTTTTTTGATTAATCGTCTTAAAATCGGAAAACAAAATTTTCAATGATGCATTTCAATGATAGCTATAACTAGGGCCTTATACAGTTATGTATCGGGTTGGTGATGAAATCTCCTATTCTAAAATCCGTTTTCCAAAATCCCCTTTCTAAAATCGCCTGTTCTGAAATCTCTTACTCCAAAAGGCCCTAAGAGAAAATCCGCGACACCTAAAAATGGTGTTTGTTTTGTAATGTGACGAGAGGGTTGAACCGATGAATTATTTAATCGACGACGATATCGCTTACAAGCAATGAAAATGAATTGTCGATGAAATGAGTACGACGATGAAAAATAGGTGAAATTCCAGATTAAGTCGATGTACAATTTATTACCAATAGATGAGTGATGCTTACAGCTTGCTGGTTGATAATCGAAAGAGAAAGAGTTCATGACAAATTTAAGCACAAGTGGCAACGAATAACAGCACAAAGAGAAACAAGAAAATATAACAATATTAGAGAATTTTAGAGAGCAACTAGAAGAGAGCGACATAACAGAAGAACATTTGAATTAACATACGGAAACGAATATTATTATGCGCTCGTCGATATGCGACCAAATCATACAAAAAGGCAATTAAACAACTCTTATACGTAAGACTAATAAAAATATAAAACAATAAGCAAACAAAGTATTAATTCGAGTTAGAAAAATAGAAATAGGGTAAATTATAAACATTTGTACAAATAAGCACTTAGTACAGAACATTCAGCCCCCCCTGAAGGACACAGTTCCTTCAGAAAAAGGTAGAGGAGCTAGTTTGGTGATAGGCCTGACGTATTCTCCAGATTGTGTTATAATTGTTGCAACTCGGTTCCGTTGATCTTTCCCAGCATGAACATTCTTTACTCGCCCTAGGATCCATTTCGATGGTGGTAGGGACGGTTCTTTTAGCATCACAACGTCATCAACATGAAGATCTGCTTTGACGGTTTGCCATTTTGGGCGTTGTTGTAGAGATGTTAAATACTCGGAATGCCACCGCTTCCAAAAGCCTTGTTGGAGATTCTGTAATAGAGACCAATTAGTGTAAGGGCAAACTTTAAGAGAACACATATCGGGACGAGGAACAGAGATTAAAGGTTCACCAATCAGAAAGTGAGCCGGACTTAGTGCAACGGGATCCATGTCAGAAGTGGGCCACATCGGTCGAGAATTCAGCAATGCTTCTACCTGAGTTAACAAGGTGTACATCTCTTCATATGTTAACCTGTGATCGCTGATTACTCGCTTGAGGTGATACTTCACCGACTTCACTCCTGCCTCCCACAAACCTCCAAAGTGAGGAGCAGAAGGCGGAATGAACTTCCATGTAATTTTATCCTTGGACAAGTGGTCGGCGACGATGTTGTTGTGTTGTTGGTTCATGAGTAGCTGGAACATTTCATCTAAGTGTCGCTTGCTACCGTGAAAGTTCGTACCGTTGTCGCTCCATATCTCAGATGGTTTTCCTCTACGCGATACGAACCGATCGAGAGCGGCTAGAAACGCGGACGAAGAGAGATCTCCAACTAACTCTAAATGAAGAGCTTTTGTTGTAAAGCACACAAAAACAGCGATATAGCCTTTGACAAATTTCGGATTTCGTCCTCTAGCTAAACGCAATGTTATGGGTCCCGCATAGTCAACTCCGACCGTATTAAAGGGACGCGAAAACCGAACGCGCTCTGCTGGTAAATTTCCCATAAGCTGAGTTGATGTTATTTTGCGTTGACGAAAACAAACAACGCATTCAAACAATCTTCCGTAAGAGATTGCGACAACCGACGATGTAATATTCTTGGCGAAGAATAGCAAACATTTGAGAAACACCAACATGTAGGTAGCGTCTGTGGATGTCTTCGACAATGAGCTTTGCAAACCGAGTGTTTTTGTCTATAATTATTGGGTGTTTCGTGGAAAAAGTTGCATTTGATTCTTGAATACGACCACCGACGCGAAGGACACGGTCAGTATCTAGGAAAGGCGTTAGAGATGCCAACTTATTTCCACCTTTGAGATTGTCACCTTTCGCGATAATGTTTATTTCGGACGAGAAACACAATGATTGGTGGAACTTGACGAGATGAGTTTTTGCCGTTGAGAGTTCACTCGATGACAGCGATTGCAGTTTTCTAGAAGCAAAGTTCACACGCGAATTAGAAATAAACCGAAGGATGTAGGCGAGCACACGAATTGTTTTGAGGTAGCGCGAGGAATTGTTTATCAGAGTCTCGAAAATGTGATAGGGTTCGATTTTTGACACTAGTAATTGTACAGGTCGATTTTTCCGTTCCTCGAGGTGTTCTATTGGAATTTCTGTGGGCGAAAACGCGATGTAGGGCCATTGATCCCGTTCGTGCCTTATCCACGAAGGTCCGAACCACCACAACTCATTTGATATTAAATGAGAAGGTGGAATGCCACGAGATGCGCAGTCAGCCGGGTTATGTTCTGATCGCACATGAAACCATGATTCTCTGGGTATTACAGACAGAATTTCCGATGTGCGATTGGCAATAAAAACTGACCACCTTTTGGGCAACGATGAGAGCCAATGAAGGACTATTGCAGAATCAGTCCAGGCAAAAACTTTCATTTCTTTGTACTGCAAAGAAGTTTTAAGTTTTTTAACTAGTCGCGCCAATAGAACCGCTGCACAGAGTTCCAGGCGGGGTAAAGAAACCACTTTCAGAGGTGCTACTCTGCTCTTAGCAGCAACGATTGTACAGGTTATGTTTCCCGTGGAGTCCGTACTCCTGCAGTATACGACTGCCGCGTAAGCGTCGAGCGAGGCATCGCAGAACGCATGGAATTCAACTTTTTCCTTTGTGGGACACATTATCCTTGGAATAGTTAGAGCCTCTAGCGTAGGAAGCTGATCTCGAATTGAGCGCCATTTACCAGCGAGTTCTAACGAAATGGGTTCGTCCCATGCATATTTCTTTCGCCAGAGCTCCTGAAAGAGAATTTTGATGGAAATGATGACTGGTGATAAAAATCCTATGGGGTCAAATATCTTTGAAGACTCAGACAGAATGCTCCGCTTGGTAACCGATAAGCTTTCGGTTATATTGACCTTGTAAGAAAATGTATCGCGAGCAGGTGCCCATTGTAAACCCAACAGCTTGACAGAGGTATACTCTTCAAAGTCCTTTGGCGATAATTCCCGCTGATCTTCTGGTAAGCTTACCAGTAACGGCCAACAATTAGTGGTCCATTTGCGGAGATTAAATCCACCAGATTCAAGTAATTGTATAAGTTCCGAACGCAGAGAAATTACTTCATCGATAGAATCTGCTCCGGTCATTACGTCATCGACGTAAAAATCGTTGAGCAATACTGCTGCCGCGCGTGGGTAAGTATCAATAGAGTCAATTGCGAGTTGGTAAAGCGTACGAACTGCCAGGAATGGTGCACACGCTGTGCCATAGGTAGCAGTTGAAAGGCGATAATGCTTCAATTCCTGATCACTTGACTCTCTCCATAGAATTCGTTGGAAGTCCGAGTGATTCTTTGTAACGCGTATCTGGCGAAACATTTTCTCTATATCACCTGATAGGGTAAAGAGATGACGACGAAAGCGAATACAGATGGAAAAGAGATCGCGCTGATATGTCTGTCCTATTAACAAAGTTTCGTTAAGAGATTTGTGGTGACCAGACTTAGCTGATCCGTCAAAAACGACTCGTACCTTTGTAGTGCTGCTGTCTTCTTTTATCACAGCATGATGTGGCAGATAGTAGCATTTTGATGAAGACATGTTTATCTCATTGGAAGGTACCTCCTCCATGTGACCTAAACTTAGGTATTCCCGCATAAAACCTATGTATTTATCTTTTAAGTACTGATTGGAAGAGATTTTACGTTCAGTGTATTTGAACCGATTTAGCGCGACGTCTTTGGTATTTCCAAAATCAGTTTCATTATCAGACTTAAAGGGTAGCTGCACAAGGTACCGACCGTCAGGTAACCGTGAATGAGAATGAGCGAAAATGTCTTCAGCACGTTGGTCTTCGATGGAGAGAGAAGTTTCATGAGACACTTCTTCAAGTCTCCAGAAGCGCTCAAGGTCAAACTCATGTGTTGTGTCTAATTGAGTGGAATATGAATCAATACATTGAGTTGGTAGCGAGTTGGGAGTTGTCATGTTCCCACAAACAACCCAACCAAAAATAGTTGGAACTAGGTCAGGCTGTCCTTGCTCACCACGAACAGCTGATCCATTGAAAATACTGAACACTTTATCAGCACCGATAAGAACATCAATGTGACCAGGTAAATTGAACTGAGGATCTGCTAGGACATATGACGAAAACATGTTATTATCAACGATTGTAGATACAGCTGCAGGAACTAGCGAAGTTAGTTTTGAGATAACATAGCACTGAATCTCAACAGATTTATGGCTGACGCACGAAAATAGATGAAGTGTAACAACTCCATTTGTTACACCTGCTGGCGTTGAACCAACACCAAGCACAGGAATACGAGCTGATTTCCTAGTGAGACCTAAGCGTTGCACTGTTTTTTCCGTAACAAACGAAACTTGAGACCCTGAATCTAATAGCAGTCGAATGTTCTGAAGATCTCCTTGCTTATCATTAGTACGAGCGATAGCAGTAGGCAGTAAAGTTTGGGTAGATCGAATGGGATTTAACGAATGGTCTACTGCATGTGAGCAAAGAACGGTTGATGAATTTGTAGCTGGCGGTGAATTCGAACATGAGGGGAGATCCGAATATGGCGAAGAGACATAGGCATTTGTAGCAGGAGATGGTGACGATATTGGCGGTGAGAAATTGGACGAAGAAGAGGTTGACGTGGTAGAAGCAGCTGAGGTAGAAGTTGGCGACGAGGTTGAGGAATGTACGAGTGTATGGTGACGCGACCGGCATGTTTTGCAACGATTGTTAGACCGACATCTATTTGAAGAGTGTCCTTGGCGAAGGCAGTTGAAGCATAGGGACTGTTCCTTAACAAATGTTCGACGTGCATCGATTGAAAGTGCGAGAAAATGTTGGCATTGCAAAAGACTGTGATCTGATTTACATTTGGGACAACTGCGATTAGATTCTACCAAGTGAGTTCGAATGACACTTTGAACCTTATTTCGAGACTGTGCAGAACGCGAAGGAGTATAACAGGATTCCAAACATACACAGCGGCTTTGCAAAAAGTCTAACATTTCTTTAAACGACGCATCATCCCTTGATCCTATTAATTCAGCCCATGCTTGTTTTGTTTCCGTGTCAAGCTTTTGCAAAAGAATGTATATTAACCACGGATCACGTTCGTTTGATTCTAATGAATTTAACCCGCGAATTACCTCGTCAGCGCCATCAGTTATTTTACGTAACACAACCACATTTGACGAATTTGTAGTGGGCAACGACAGAAAAGATTGTATAAATGATTGAACTATAACGGCAGTTCTATCATACCGACTTTCTAATCGATCCCACGCTTCCAAATAGTTGTTGTCACAGTTTGCTATGTGCTTTAGTAAATTGCTGGCTTCACCACATAGAAATGACTTCAAGTATTGAAGTTTTTGCGTAGAAGTTAGCGATGCATTGCAATCTATTGAACCCTGAAATGAGTCTCTAAACGCAGGCCAATCTTTATATTCGCCTGAAAACGTAGGTATTGAAAGATGCGGCAATTTTACGGAAGTTGAAACATTGGAGGTGTTTAATTTTTGCAAAAACGTCGCTTGTTGACTTGCCAACTGATCAATGACCGATTCGTTTCGCTGACTTGAAGTAGAGGCACTTGCCAAGTTCTTTACTTGAATGAAATTTGTAAGAACTGAATGCGCGAGAAAGTACTTCGTTTCGTACTCTTCAAATTCCGGTTCAGGATCAACGAAGTTTGGATCTGCTAAAAACTCGTACATGGCATTCTGCAATTCCACAAACTCAGACCATGTTTTCTTTAAACTGTCTAGCCTAATCTCTAACATAGAAAGTGTGGTGTTTATATCGACAGATTCCGCGAAGGTTGCAGCGCGAGATATTGCCGCCTTTGCACGACCCCGTTTTGCCTTGATGAAATTCATCTTGACCGACACGTATATAATCATAAAAGAAAATAATAATTATTTCTGAAATATCAGTTAGATATTGGTATATTTGCTGATAGAGAAAACACGTGATGGAATTAGTTTTGGCAAATGATTCATCAAACACGTGTATGCAACTAATTGTTCTATCACTTTTCCGCGAAAATTGTCTATTTTTTCGATTTAATTCGGCTACAGAAGGACCAGAATGTTTTGTAATGTGACGAGAGGGTTGAACCGATGAATTATTTAATCGACGACGATATCGCTTACAAGCAATGAAAATGAATTGTCGATGAAATGAGTACGACGATGAAAAATAGGTGAAATTCCAGATTAAGTCGATGTACAATTTATTACCAATAGATGAGTGATGCTTACAGCTTGCTGGTTGATAATCGAAAGAGAAAGAGTTCATGACAAATTTAAGCACAAGTGGCAACGAATAACAGCACAAAGAGAAACAAGAAAATATAACAATATTAGAGAATTTTAGAGAGCAACTAGAAGAGAGCGACATAACAGAAGAACATTTGAATTAACATACGGAAACGAATATTATTATGCGCTCGTCGATATGCGACCAAATCATACAAAAAGGCAATTAAACAACTCTTATACGTAAGACTAATAAAAATATAAAACAATAAGCAAACAAAGTATTAATTCGAGTTAGAAAAATAGAAATAGGGTAAATTATAAACATTTGTACAAATAAGCACTTAGTACAGAATAGTGTTAAAAAGTGAGATACGTAATACGAGATACGCTTGTCACTTTTTGAAATTAGGTATTTGGTAGGGTTCCCGATTTGGACTAGATGCAAGGTTGGGTATATGCAAGGTTTAGTTTGCTTGTGGGATATTTTGGCATAGGGGATTTCGTCCCGGGAGATTTTGAAAAAAGAGAAGAAAAAGAAATGAGAGATTATGACCAATAAGGGATTTTGGAAAAGTAAATGACGTAGGGATCCCCTCTGGATCTCAACCAATAGGCCTCTTCTCAGTTTAAATATATTTTTGGCTAATAGCCTCAAGTTGAGCACTCCAATTTGTGTAAGGACTTTAAGTGAGCACCAACTAGGGCGAGATCTTCCTATTCGGCGCTTTATTACTGTAAAACGTTCACCAGAAGTCGCACAGTTAAAAAAAATTGGAATTTATAGTTGAACCTGGACATTTTCATTTAATATCCAGTCCAGCAACTAACCATTGAGCCACTGCGCTCACTCCGTAACACCTATTTAGTTTAGAATAATCCCGTAAAATCACATGTGAATGAATGGAAGGATGTTGCTACGATAGGGATAAAGGGACATCAAGCAATTTACAGCAAATGCAGTAACTCCAATTACCTGAACATACATTTTTTGATACATCAGTTATCATAATCAGTGCTCTCTTATTCATGTGTACATGTTCGATACTTTTTTTCTTTAGTTGAAATGAATGCCTGAATAATAGAACTAAATAAATTTTCGAAATTTAAAATATGGTTATGCAATACATTTCTTAATCGCCTTTTGGAGAATGTGTTACTTAAAATGTCCGAGGTTTCATTATGCAAATAGCTCAGTCTTAGCTATTTTCACGCCAAGATTGCACTCTTTCGCTATATTTTAAGTAACACAAGCAGCAGTTGATAAAAGTCAATTTGGGTCAATATCGACCTGTGTGAGGTCAAAAGGTTAAGGCGTTGGACTAACTGACAAGCAGTTCATATACACTTTCATACAATTCCGATAACAATTCGCATATTTTTGCAATTACATACAAAACAAATAATTTGTTAATAAAAAATGTTACGTATACGCCCCCGATTGTATTTTTATTTTGTGTTTTTTTGATTTCCTAAAAATGGTGTGGTCAACCCGTTGTTTTACCCGTGCTGATATTAAAAGGCACCATTTGTATACAGTCCAACAAACGTTGGAAGAAATTAACGAATATAATCAAAAGCAGCACATGGCGATAAAACCCCCTCATACACTTCTTCTAATCGCATTGTCCTCTAACATCCTCTCTAGCACCAGTAGTAAATATCAGCTAATGCATTAGATATCCTCCCCGAGAAGGTAATAAATTTTATTATTCTGATTTTCACATCCCTTTCTCTATCCGAGGGTAGCCGACCTCACGGGCACATTGTGCACAGCCATTACCAACAGACATTGCATAAATCCCAACTCATCGCAAAAATTTTGCATATCATTCTCTCTGGCTTGCATTCGCGAAAAGACGGCGACCCAAGGAACCCACATATCGCATATAAATGCGTGGCCCAACCGAATGGAACGGTTTCGCATATATTTTTGATTCGCACACTTCTCCATCCAGCATCGGGATCAGTGCTATCTCAGCAGATAGATGTTGTCCTATTATTTTCCAAGCACTTAACTCTGGCTTCGTATCCGGCACTACTAACGCTCTTCCACAGCATAAAACTGCACACATGACTGTAATAGGCGAGTGACATTTGGATGCGGGTAGAGCGGAGTGCAAGTCATAAATAATTTTTCATTTCGTCCTCATTTCTGGTACAAGTACCTACTACCCACCTACCAACCAGTGGAGCCCATTGCATTAGAACTTACAACGAACCTCGTGGACCTTGCGATTATTTAACCTCACCATTTACAAATGCCATATACCGTGAAAGCCAGAGGGCGCAACAGCTAAATTGTGAAGACCATATGAGTGTGAGTGGGTGAGGGATGAATTTTGTGAAAAGCCAAAGCGTAAAACTGCAATTTGCCATAGATATTTGCTGAGAACTTTTGCCACCCTTTACAGGGTTATTTTTTTCAATTTTTTTTTTACTAAGCTCTTTCTGCAACAATTCCCACGAATGGGGCGGGGTGGAATATATATTCTGCCAAAGGCTGAAGGTGGAGTGGATTGTGGATAACTTTCAGCGGGGATGTGTGCGGCAGATTTAGTGTATGCATAGCTTCCTTGCGGTCAGTAGTGTGAACGCAGAAATGCTGCGAGTGCAATAAATCAACTCCCCGTTTTATGTAGCGTGTGTTTGCTTCTGGCAGCTATCGGTTACCGGTTTCGGTGTAATGGACTGTACTGGGGATGGATTTGCCGCTGAAAGTCATGTGAAGCCATGGGTTTATGTTTTTCGATCGTTTTTTTTTTTTTTTTCGTTTGTTTGGAACTCGGTTTGGAATGCGGTGCTGGCTGATTGATCTTGATTTTCTTTATGGCTTTTCTTTATGGCCAATCGCAGTAGTGGTGGAGTAGTTGCGGCTATCTTGTTCATTATTTGCTAAAAATTTTTTTATATAATGTAGTCTTCATAATATTTTTTGTGGCACGGTATGAGGTTTCTGCATGCCTCCAACGGAAATGTTAATTTCATCGAGGAGGTTCCACTAGACTAAGCTGATTGACGTATCATATCGCCACAAATAGGGTAGGCTTCCCCTTCCTATTTGCATTTTTAGTAGTGTTCGCTTTGTCCAGAACTTCAAATGACCTACAAGACGAATACATCCGCAAAGCCCTCGAAAAAAATTCTATGGGGCTTAATCCACATCTGTCTCAAAAGAAAACGAACAGCATAAAAATTTGTATATTTTAGATGCTATACTGTGGTTTGGCGGCGTTGATAGCAGCAAGGAATTAGCCTCAAGGAACAGTAATAATTAAAAAGAGAAAATTGGAAAACTGGAAATAGAAGAAAACATCAACTTTGATATCTTCGGACTGGAGCTTAGAACTACTTGATGGTTGCATAACCGACAGAATCAGTCACAAAATGGAAACTCCAATTTGTTTAGGATAGGAATTGCACAAGGATGTGAGCTTTAAAGGAGAGACTTGCCAAGATTTACAAGCGCAAAAGTGCACTGAGGATGCACACTCTGTCTGAGCTGCTAAGTATCTCAAAATTGCTAGAATTGAATGCGCACTTGATAAGAAAGAAAACCCCATGCACCCATTTTTATCAACATAGAGGTCGATTTCGACAATGCGGCTATTGACTGCAGGTGTGACTCTGCTAGACAACACGGGGTAGATAAGACATCGGTATGGATCTTACGTATTTCGAACAGAACCATGTTTTTCAAAATAAATTTCCACAATTTGGAAGCGTTGTTCAGGCGTCAGTCTATTCATGTTGAAATGCCAAACCAAACTAAAAATAAATCACTTGACAGCTGACAAAATGGCCGCCAGTTAAAATAGTGTTGCCAACTTAAAGTTATATACCTCTAAAAAAAACACCATTTATTACAAACCTGATGCAGTGACACCGGAATTTCAGCTGCTGAGTAAATTCAGAGTCGTTTTTCCTTTCGTTCAGGAAAGGCTTGGCCTGAAAATGAGCTTGGACTGAACTGTAGGTGAATCTTCACGGATGACTCTAAATTTAATCAAGAGTTCGGCAATGCTGGTAACTTTGAATAGACTAACACTAGACTTTAATCCAAGATTGCCTTCGTTTCCAGCAGATATCTATGATATCCTATTGGCTGCCGATAATATTTCTATAAATAGGTGGCTATTTTGGTGTATCTGTAACCGTTCCAAAATAGTTCTGGAAAACGAGAATTCTTTGAATTCTATCGCAACGTTGAATTATTTGACTGTTGTCTGGATCTCAGATCACATTGCGATAGTTAACAAAAATGGGATCACTGATGAGACTACTAAGCTTGGCTTGGAGGATTATTTCTCAGGACCTAAACTTGCGTTGGGTCTTCCAGTGTCCTCGATCATGGCTTCCATTAACAATCGGGTTTTGTTAATGGAAGCACTGCTCTCCAGAATGCAGGCAAATTATAAACGTATGCTCCCGAACGTTGCGTCGGTAAGAAATCAGCTACAATCTTGATGTCTATCAGCAAACGACTCTGTAGAAAACTTATTGGTGTTCTTATGGGACACTTTGATTTTACTAAGCATTTTAGTATGCTAAGCATAAGAGGACGACGGTCAAAGACACCTATTTGGATCATTTCCTTTGATATTTTTCTGCCTTTTTTTTTACTTTTCTTGGTCTTCGGTGCTGATGTGCTGATACTGTAGCTCCCTATCGAAAGTCGAATTCCAGTAAAATCTGTGATACTGGGATTTTTCTTCCTGGTAGGACAACCAGTCGTGTCTCTGAATGTTCCAGGGGAGAGTTCCCTAAACCGACAAAAGAAATGTTAAATATTGAAGGCGGTTATGTCTATGCATGCTAGACTTTTGGAGACTTCATGGTTTCAGAAGTATTCACTGTCCTTTTACCAATATAGTTCATTAACCCGGTAGGGCTACTAACAGCTGCAAACAGATGTGTCAGGAAGCATAGCTTCTTATGAAAGCTATACACTATTAACTATTTAGAGAATTTCAAGATATTGGCGGATTCTCGCAGACTAGTCAACTATAGAAACCGATTTCCAGTGACAAAATTAAGTGGAGCTCTTCGTACTGCTAGGTATTATTAAAAGTCGGAGTACAAGTGGTCGCAAGTATGATTGGCACTATAAGCTGCGGAGACAATGAATATTTTCGAGAAAAGTGGGAAAACATATGCAGAGGTGCAGGACGCTTTTAGGAACTCTGATGAGTACCTACAATATGAGCGGGAAGCTATTGCAGAGTACACTACCAATTAGTGTTTTCTTACAGGTATAGTGCTTTAACATCTTGTGAGTATAGCAGAACACCTCTAAAGACAGTGTTAGCTACACATTTGCAAGTACACCGACTGAACATCTAGAGATAGACTTTATTCCGGAAGACAGAGTTGACTTATGCAATCAAGTAAATATTTGCTCAAAATATTTACTTGCAGTCTTTTTGCTAAAAAAAATCATGGCTCATGGCACAGCTAAATATACAACCCTCTCCTACCCCACTAAACTCGTTTGTTTCTCTCCACCCAAAGATCCAATATAAAGCAGCTCATCCCCAAAATCATCCCTGCCTATCTATTGCTCCAATTAAAATCAAAAGACCGTGAAATTGAGTTCGCACGCAATTCGCAAGGACACGAAAAAAAATGTATAGCGCAAAATGGAACCAATTCGATTAATTGTAACAACCGACGCGACGCCTAAGCGCATATAGTGTCCTGAGCCGAATGAAAATTAGAATTCGTTTGCGTATCGCACAACTCGAACTGACTTTTAATCCAGATCATCTGATTGGGCTGGGAGTAATCCCTTTATAATGAAAATTACATGCAAAAAGCAAAAACAAAAATAATATCAAAGTGTTCTTGGCGCCCGCCAGTATGGTTGTTTTTTCTGTTTTTTTTTTTTTTTTTTTTGTCATTTAGCTTGTCAAAAACTTTAGTGGCTGATAAAGTATCGAAAACTGGTTACAAACAATTACACTTTCGCACTCCCTCATGCTGAGATTCTTGATC
The DNA here is from genome assembly GCA_955612985.1 of Cheilosia scutellata. NCBI lineage: Eukaryota > Metazoa > Arthropoda > Insecta > Diptera > Syrphidae > Cheilosia > Cheilosia scutellata. Next base: position 53,177,445 of record OY015312.1, on the reverse strand, counting down.
AGCCGTCAGAGATGGATAAAAATAAAGTTCGACACTCGAAAATTAAAATGAAATGAGAATAAATTTTTATTCGGTGAGGTCGCTTTTGGCCTAAGGCCAATGCAGTTGGACTCTGGTTTTTTTGGCAAGCTCACATAGAGACATATATTTTCCAAATACTACTGGTGCTGGTGGGTATAGTAAAATGTAATTCATTTCGGACAACGCAGCCAGTTGCTTGTCTAACTTCACGTAAAACATTTGCAGAGGTAGTAGGTAGATTTAGGAAAGTGTGTCGGCTCCTACCTACTCGTCCTATATCAGTCCTCCATTGTAACCTAATTCAGTCCCATCTGGTTATCATTTCGGAGCCAATTTTAGGATTTTGTTTCGTTGTTTTATTTATTGTCCTTGTCAGAGTTGCTTTTGTTGTTGTTGTTGTTGTTGGTACCTATACTGTTCGAAAGCGTGTTGTATTGTTGTTATTTGCGAGGTATCAATTCGCTTTGTTGTGATCCGAATCGATTTAGGGATTCGACTGAAATTATGAATTATTCATTGTGCGTCGTATGTGTGAACGGATGGGTGGGTATTTGCCACCAATTTGCATTCGTAATAAGTTGAACTCTATATCCACGAGTACTGTTACTGTATCGTTGTGTGACTATTTTTCGCATTTAACTAGGTTCAGGAACGCGAACAATTACGAATACGTGCAATGTGCGAGGCGAAACATTGCCTATGTTCATGGTATCTATATGTGTGTATGTGGTTGTATTGCTTAATGTGCCATCAACCAGAAATGAGGTATGTGTGATGTTTGTATGGTACAAATGCGGGTGTGACGCCTAATCTATTTTGGAAATTTTAAATCGTATCTGAGCTGCCAGGATTAAGGTTATGCGTAGTGGGGTTGCTACGTATGTATATGAACCACAAACTAATGCTTGCTGAAATCGTGTCCCGCACTAAAATTTATTAGTTTAGTGTGGAGATTTCAAGGACATGCGACCTTACATGGTTGCAGTTGAAACACTTTTGGATGAGGAATCAGATTATCTTACCAACTTTACCCCCTTTTCCTGTCATTGTTCCTCGCGGAACTGCCATCGAATGTCATATTTGAATACTCCACCACTGCATTCATTTATTCATGTGTCGCTTTTCATCATAATTGTCGCAATGTCGCATACGACTTCTGTGTTCTGTAATTAAATCAGAGAAATTCTGAACCACTACACCAAGGCAAACAAAAATGGATATTGTCTCCATTATTCTACTATGTACCAATACCAATGTATTTTGCGCCATTTAATACTACAGTGATGCCAACGGAAAACAAGATAACAATATGACAGCTGACAGTTCGGGGTTGATAAAAATGGAGCGCTATACCTACGAAAGAACAACGCATTTTCATTGTTGAGCAATATTTTAAAAATAATGTCAGCTATAGTCCGCAATTTTCGAACAATATATGGCCGTCATAATGATTTCAAACCATCAACTGTGAAGAGAATAATTTAAAAATTCAGGGAGACTGGATCAATTAGTGATCTTAAACACTCTGGGTATCCGGTCAACAAATCATTCAAGAGAAAACATCGAAGCAGTTCGCGAGAGTATTGCTGGCAGTCCAGGAATAGTAATTCGGAACCGTAATCAAGAATTGGGCAGTTCGAAAATCTCTCTACAGCGAATTCTCACGAAAGACTTGAAACTTCATGCTTACAAAGTTCAATTAACTCAAGAACTGAAGACTACGGATCATACAGCGCGAGGAGAGTTCGTTGAATAGATTTATGCTGATTTTTTGAACATAATCATATCTTCAGTGATGAAGCTCATTTTCATCTCGATGGCTTCGTTAATCGTCAAAATTGCTACATTTTGGGTTCAGAAAAGCCGCGAGTAATTGTTGGGAAACAAATGCATTCACAACGCGTGACTGTTTGATGCGCATTTTGGGCTGGACGCATTGTTCTGCAACACACTAATCGGCACGTACCAGTGTGGCTTCCGGCCCGGCAGATCGACTATAGACCAAATTTTCACACTGAGGCAAATCCTGGAAAAGACCAACGAATTTCAAGTCGAAACTCACCACCTATTCATCGACTTCAAAGCCGCGTATGATAGCATACATCGTCACGAGCTCTATATGGCGATGGCCGAATTCGGAATCCCGACAAAACTGATTCAGCTGTGTCGCATGACGCTGGAAAACACGCGCTGCAACGTGCAGTTTGGAAACAGCTCCTCCGATCTATTTCAAACTTGCACCGGATTTCGGCAAGGAGACGCGCTGTCATGCGATTTCTTCAATCTCGTACTGGAGCAGATAGTGCGCAGGGCAGGTGTCAACACGGAAGGCACTATCTTCAACAGATCCGTCCAGCTGCTGGGCTATGCGGACGATATTGACATCATCGGTTGCTCCCAGCGTGCCGTGATAGAAGCGTTTACGGCGATTGAAGAACAGGCGAAATCCGTTGGCCTTGAAGTAAATGAGGACAAGACTAAATACATGCTATCAACAAACAAACAAGCATCTGTCCACCGCCTAGGACAAAACGTCACTATTGATAGCAACAACTTTGAGGTAGTTAAGGAGTTCACCTACCTCGGAGTAAATATGAACTCCACGAACGACACCCTAGTGGAGATCCGGCGAAGAATTACCCTAGGAAACCGTTGCTACTTCGGTTTGGCAAAACAACTGGGTTCAAAACTCCTAACTCGAAGAACGAAATGTGTGCTCTACAAAACCCTCATCCTGCCAGTTCTGCTTTATGGTGCCGAGTGCTGGACGATAAGCAAGAAGGGAGAGCTAATACTGGGCTCCTTCGAAAGAAAAATACTTCGGCGGATTTTTGGTCCTGTGTGCGAGGAGGGCGAATGGAGAAGAAGATATAACCGCGAACTCTATGAGCTGTACCAAGATGTGGATGTAGTCCAAAAAGCCAAAACACGTCGACTACATTGGCTCGGCCACATCGAGCGAATGGACAATAATGCTCCAGCTAAGAGAATCTTCGAATCCCAGCCCCCAGGTTCGAGAAGACAAGGAAGACCGAACGTCCGTTTCAAAGACCAAGCCATCGCGGATGCCAGAGCGCTTGGTCTGGACAACTGGAAGCAGCGTGCCCGGGATCGTAGAGGATGGAAGGCTGCAGTGTCTCAGGCAGAGACTCTTCACGGGTCGGGAGCCCGATAAGTAAGTAAGTAAGCATTATTGAACCATTCTTTTTCGAAAATGCGGCTGGTCAGGCTGGTCATGATAACCTAGTTTTTAGTGCCTAAATTATAAGATATGAATGTGACCAATATGTGATTTCAAGAAGACGGTGCCACATGCTATACAGCCAGAGAAACAACTCAATTAGGTACTGCTTGAGTCATTTCCTAATCGTGTAATCGGCCGTTTTTGCGGACAGCATTGACCATCCAGATTGCGATTCAACGCCATTGGACTTTTTTTCTCTGGGGTTTTTTGAAGTCAAAGGTCCCAAACAATCCCACGACCACCAACGCCTTGAAAGAGGTGTATTAATCAAATTCAGCAGTATTTATGAGAAACGTGTTGTATAATGTAATAGTATACGTATACCGCTTTATGTATTAGTATGAATATGAATATTACTCTCTCATGTATATATCTTATATAGCTGGCTCTTAACAGCCAGTCTTTAATAAAACTTAAAACAGACCAGACGTCTTTTTATAAACACAACATGGTGTCAGATGTAACCTTATAATGGCTACATACGATAACAAAGAGGCGGCACTACAAAGTCCGACAGCTGGTCAAAGTAGTGCTGCATCTTCCCAAAGTTTTTCTTCGTCAATTCCAAACATTAATCTTAAAAACACAAATTTAGCTACAACCTGGAAGCATTGGTTTAATCAATTCAAAGTTTTTATGCGAGCCACAACTCTGGAATCGCAGTCAAGTTCTCGCAAAGTCGCTCTTCTATTACATCACATGGGCCCAGAATCACTTGAAATATTCAATTCCTTCAACTTAGACTTGGACCAGGTGAAGTACGAAGACTTAATCAAAAAATTCGACGATTACTTTTTTCCAAGAAAAAACATTGCCATGGAGCGACATAATTTTTTTTCACGCTCGCAAAATTGGATGAAAGCATCGATTCATATATCACAGTGCTAAAAAATTTAAGTCTAACATGTGAGTTTGGAAATTTAAGAGAACATCTCGTACGAGATATTTTTGTATGTGGGCTGCACCCAAATTACACATATATTAAGGAACGTCTACTCAACGAAGGAGACATCCCGTTGGAGAAAGCCGTTGAAATCTCAAGAACATGTGAAATAACTAAAGAGCACTCACAACAACTTCTACAACAAAACAGCTCCACTACAGTCATAGCTGCTCTCAACAAACATAACGATTCGCAGTCTCACAGTGGTCATTTACAACAATACGGTAAAAGTAAAAAAAATATATACCAGCAGCCGCAGCAGCAGTCACATGCATACCACCAAACATACCAGCAACCCACATCAAGCAGTGGCGTAATACAGTCATCTCGATTTCCGCCACAACTGTCGCAGCCATTACGTCCCAATTATCAAGCCGACAACTCAAGTACTTGTCCGAGGTGTGGTGCAACACACAAATACAGGTGCCCTGCTTCAGGAGTGACATGCAACAAATGTGGAAAAAAGAATCATTACGCTAAAATGTGCCGGTCCAATCTGTATATACGCAATGTTAAAGCTGAGTCCGACACGTCATCATCAGAGTCCGAAATGCTGTTCATGGGTCTTCTTGAAACGTCATCATCGTCATTATCTTGGGATATATACTTAAACATCAATGGTACAAAGCTCAAATGTCAATTGGATACCGGCGCACAAGGCAACGTAATGTCAATTAAAACATTCGGTCTACTTGGATTAAATGGCTGTAATATTCAGCCTACAACGAGTCGTATTTTTACATTTAGTAAAGAACCTCTTCCAATAATTGGACAAATTGAAATCACATGTGTTTACAAGAACAAAGAAAGTGTTGTAAATTTTTATATATCTAAAATTGATTGTCATACAGTATTAGGACTACCAACATGTATCAATATGAATTTAATTAGACGTGTAAATGAGTTAAATTTTGAAGAAGGTAAAAGTGAAAATAAGTTGTTTTTTCAAGTAAAAAACAAAATAGATTTTCTTGATAATTTCGAAAATTTGTTCAATGGCCTTGGTTGCTTAAACAAAAAAATTCATTTGCAGTTGAAACCCGATGTCGAACCAGTGATTGATTGTCCGCGGCGAATACCATTTAGTCTCATGAAGCCACTTAAAGAGGAGCTGAAAAGAATGCAAGATATTGGAGTAATTGTCAAAGTCGAGGAACCAACTGAATGGGTAAGTTCTATTGTGTTAGTCCAGAAATCCAATGGAAAACTGCGATTGTGCCTTGATCCCCGAAATTTAAATAAGGCTTTGCTAAGGTCTCATTTTCAATTCCCGAATATCGATGAATGTAAAGCTCGCGCGGCTAATGCAAAATTTTATTCAATTCTTGACGCTAATTCGGCCTTCTGGGTTCTACCTCTTGATGAAGAGTCTTCAAAACTCTGTACTTTTATGACTCCTTATGGAAGATACCGATTTTTAAGATTACCATATGGCATTAATGTAGCGCCCGAAATCTTCCAATCCGAAATGGAAGAAAACTTTAAAGATATTGAAAATATATTTATATACATGGACGATTTTCTAGTATTGGGATCAACCATAGAAGAGCACAATAAAACGCTCAAGATCGTGCTCGAGAGAGCAAAGTCAATAGGGCTAAAATTTAATATATCCAAGTCGAAATTCCTCCAAAACGAAGTTAAATTCATTGGTCACGTATTCAGTCCGAAAGGGGTACGGCCCGATGAAAATAAATTAAAAGCCATTTGCAAAATGCCACGTCCTGAAAATGTGTCAGACCTCCAAAGATTTTTGGGAATGGTCAATTATTTAGGATCATTTCTTAAAAATCTGTCTACGCAAACTTCAAATCTGCGTCAACTGTTGAGAAAAGATGTATTATGGCATTGGTCTTCTAAGCATGATGAAGAATTTGAAAATTTGAAAAACCTTGTCTGTAAAGCACCAGTTCTTACATACTATGATCCGAAAAAACCTCTCTCTTTGTCTGTAGACGCATCTAAGAACGCACTAGGAGCAGTCATTTCTCATGATTCCTCTCCGATCGCGTATGCTTCTGCAACGCTGACATCATGTCAACAAAATTATGCTCAAATTGAGAAGGAGCTTCTCGCAATTCTTTTCGGTTGCACAAAATTTCACCAATACACTTTTGGTAGACACGTAGTTGTGGAGACCGACCACAAACCCTTAGTCCCTTTATTTAGTCGCCCCCTGTATAAAATACCGGTGCGCCTGCAGAGATTCATGCTTCGGCTTCAGTCCTACGATTTAGAGGTAGTCTATAAACCGGGAAAATATCTATTTGTTGCCGATACATTGTCAAGGGCAGCTCTTCCGGAAAATGCCTTAACAAATTTTGACCATGAATTACGTCTACACTGCAATCTTCTCACTAAAACTTTGTCCGCAACCGAATCAAAAATAAAAGAAATTCGCTGTGCGACTTTGAATGACAAGGTTCTTGGCCTAGTCAAGAAATACCATTCAGATGGCTGGCCTGTATCTAAAAATTCGGTTGATGAACTAGCTATGCCCTACTTCAATATAAGAAACGATCTTCAAGTGATAGACGAGTTAGTTTTTAAATGTAACCGTTTGGTCATACCAAAGTCTATGCGTCACGAAATGCTCCTACTACTACACGAAAGTCATATGGGCATAGAACGTTCTAAAAACCTAGCCAAAGATTATATGTTTTGGCCAAACATAAATCATGATATTGAAAATGTCGTCAGCAATTGTGAAACCTGTATTCGTCACAGGAATGCAATTCCAAGAGTACCGTTAAAACCTCACGAGGTCATCTCAATTCCATGGTTTAAAATTGGCATTGATTTATTCGAATTTAAAAAGAATACCTACCTATTAGTAGTAGATTATTTTTCGAAGTACATAGAAATTGCACTATTGAATAATGGACACTCGAGTCGCTTTGTTATCACCCAATTAAAGTCAATTTTTGCCCGCCATGGTATACCTGAGGTTATGATAAGTGATAATGGTCCACCATTCAACTCCGAAGAGTTTAAAAATTTTTCTTTGGAATGGAACATTGAGCACTTAACGTCAAGTCCGTATCTGTCTCGCTCTAATGGGCTTGCCGAAAGATGTATCCAAACCATTAAAAAGTTATTTTTAAAATGTGAGGAAACAAACTCGGATCCTTACATAGCACTTTTGCACTATAGGACTACCCAAAAAGGAAATACGAGTTCTCCTTCGGAGCTTTTAATGTCACGCAAACTACGAACAAAGCTTCCGGCTATTCAAGATACTTTCAAGGCCCAGTTAGTTGATGTTAAAAAATATGAAAAGCTTGCGAAAGAAAAACAAAAAAAAAGTCGAATCGTATTATAACCAAGGCACAAAAGCACAAAAACCATTGCATGAAGGCGAACGTATATTTTACAAGAAAACTTTAAGTTCAGAATGGTTTCCGGGAACAGTTATATCCAAATGTCGAGAACCGCGATCCTATATGGTTAGTGGAGAGAATGGTATTCATTACAGGCGATCTCGTCAACACATTTTTGAATCTCCTATCGATATTTCCGCTGAGGAGAATACCAGTAATATACAAAACAATCAATCATCGGAAGAAACATCGGGCACTCAAAAGGAAACTATATGTTCTCCAAAATCATCCACTAATAACGACTTTGTTACAACTCGCTATGGAAGGCAAGTAAAACCTCCTGACAAATTTTCTTATTCCAATTTTAATTAGTATTAATACAAAAAAAAAAAAACAACTACTTTTACTTTTATTCTACATTACCTGAACTACACATTGTATTACTTAAATATTGAAATATTATGTTAAAGTTAAATTTATTTTATGTTATAAAAAACTTTTACTTTTCTTCCAAATCACTTGAATTTGAAATATTATAACCATTATGAAGTTAAATCTATTGTAGTTATAATTATAAATAATATCTGCAGAGGGAGATGTTGTATAATGTAATAGTATACGTATACCGCTTTATGTATTAGTATGAATATGAATATTACTCTCTCATGTATATATCTTATATAGCTGGCTCTTAACAGCCAGTCTTTAATAAAACTTAAAACAGACCAGACGTCTTTTTATAAACACAACAAAACGGTCATAGAAAATTTCAATGAAAGAGTACGTATTTGCCAGTAAAGCCATGGCGGCCATTTATCCGATGTGCTATTCCATAAATAACCCCAATCTGTAATACACTATGAATCAATAAAAAATTTAAGCTTTATAATTAAAAATCAGTATTCTCTCTCAAAATCACATTTTGCGTGAATTATGGGACACCCTTTACTTTCGCTAGTAATCTATCGAGAGTTGCTATCCGGTAGCTTTTCGTCGTCAACTCATTGCAGGGTCTACTCTTACAAGATACCTTCAAACGTGAAGATGCTCTACAGTTCAGAGATTTTTGCCATTTGACAACAAGTTAAGTATTTGGGCCTACTCTTTTTAAAAAGGATAACAAATGAAGGGAAACCATACCAGTACGTGAACGTGTATTGGTAAAACTATGAGTTGATTTATTTCCTTATTACTCGCAAAATAAGAAACGTGTTAGAATTTTGAGAGATATAGTCCCCGATAGTGGTCAAAACATGTGCCCACTTGCGGTCCGGGTGACTTTTAAAAGGTTTAAATGTCCAGAGTATAGAAAATTAGGTCTCCGAGAACTACTCTCAAGACTATGTCCAAGTCTTTCGAGAGCTACTTGAGATCTGCTCGCATCGTTTATACACTCAAATGGACACCCACCCCAAATATAGACCTATAATAATGATGAGATACTTAATTTCTAGCCCGTTCGTATAGGGTATAAAAGTGAAGGGATCTTCCAATTGAAGAGAAGAAAGAAACACTCACACAGAAAGAATGGTTTGGTGATGGTGAGCACCAGTGTATATCTCATCTCTGCGCAGTTTTAACTCCTTTTTTGTGCTTTAGGTATTTTTTGTAACAGTCCCAATAATTGAGTGAATTCTAGCCCTCTTGGCCATATTGAAGACTTTTGTACTATTTCTTCCTAATGACCTTAGTTCCCTAGTACATGAAGGCTCGCTACAGTGATCTTAAACCGTTTCTACAGTGTCTTTCTAGCTGAATTACCTACGTACTTTTTCAGAAATATGTCAGCATAATTTCAAAATCTGGGGGAAAAAATGGGTCCTCATCCACATACTCAGAAACCGTCAAGCAACACTTAGAGTTCGATGCTCAAATTTGATTGACATAAAATCTGACTTGCACTGCGTATGTACTTTGTAAGATACATCCCATGGCAGGGCATTGAATGGGATGCCATACCCATTTCGACTAGGTACCAAAAAAAAAAAAATACAAGGCACATAAAATTGCTCCATATTCCACATTCTCTCGCAAAAAGTTTCAATTGTTCGTCGGTCGTTTCAAAATTCACAAATTCACCGCTCAACGAAGGACCACAATTTTGCCCACTATACTATTTGAACTTAGTTTCGCTCCACCTATTCCATCAATTGCACATGCCAACACCTTTCGAAATTCCTTCCAACAAACAAACAAAAAAAACACACAAGTGCTCACAGAAATTTAATTTTTGCCAATTACCATTCAATTTGTACGCCAATTCACTCGAATGCATCCTGCTCGTACAATTTATACAATTTCATTCATTCGCCGAGCCACAGCAGGACGTGCATTGCACAATACTACCATGTACGAAATCATAACATTCATCTATATTTTCGTTTTTTCGCTTGTATTAAAGTTACTCGTCATGCCGAGACGATAGTGGTGGTAACTATGGTGGCATCACTACCACTACGAGCAGCAGCAGCCAGACTCGTTCTAATAGTAGTTACAATCAGTTTACTGCTACTAGTTGTAGTAGTCTACGGGAGAGGAATTCTCATTATTAAATCCTGACGCATCGCCGCCAGTTTTACTACTTATTTGGTTCGAAAAATTACGTGATTGGCATTGCATTTCTCACCATTTCCACCACATGCTCACTCATAGACAGAACTGTGACTGTGAGTGAGACAGATTGCAAGAGAGAGAGAGAGAGATAGGAGGAGGAAAAATGTTTCAAGTTGTTACCACAATTTAATATTTTCTGGCACGACAAGGATTCAAATTAACATGAGCTAAATTCAACGGAAAGCAACCCACATCCTTTTGCAATCTGCTGTATAAGGTATAGCACTAGCACAGCAATATGAAGATTGAAGACCTTCAAAGCAATCAGAGTGTTGTGTTGCAGAGGTACAATGTGAATGGGAATTCCTAAAGGTGTAAACTGATGGATGGCAAAGGCCATGCCCATGACTGAGTTTTAGACTTGAACTTTCGAAATACCTACTACCACAAACTGCCTCATAAATATGTGTGAATGTTTTGAGTACGTGTATCCTTCTTTCAAGTTGCTATTGGTATACTTCCTTGTTTAACATTTTTATTGTAAACAGATTTTTATAGTGGCCTTAAAGTTTTGTGGGTGGCGAACAATTTGGGTCCGTGTATTAGCTAATCGAGTTCCATATAGTCTACTATGGGTATGCAAATGGTTAAAGTATTGGATGGGAAGTCTCTAATATGTCTCACAAACGTTTTTGCATTCATCATCAGGTTTCAAAATGCTGACGCCTCGATCTCGGGGGAACGCGTCGTTCATTTCAGCAAATATAGGTATACATACTTACGTAGTCACTTAGCTGGCGCTATAATCCAGGGTGGAGTTCGGCATCAACCACTATAGTACACCTCTCGAGTCCGCTCGGTCTATGGTCCCCTTCCATTTGTGCACGTTACCTAAGGTGAGATCTTCTGGTACTGCGGTGTCCTTCTGGATTCGATTTGAAGACTCTTCCCACTATCATTCCCACTACAAGTTCTAGCTATTTTCGACGACCTACTATCCCAATTCAATTTTTGGACTAGGTCGATATCGCTGTACAGCTGCGTATTGTTCGTCGTTTAATCTATTCCTCCAGAGCCCGTCAACTCAAACGGGATGGTCAACAAAACTGGGATGATCAGTCTTATATAGATTTACTTAGTTCTTCAGGATAAGGCTTAACCATTTAATTGTCTTCTCAGCCCAAGGAATCTGTGGTTGGCAAGAGTTGCCCTTCACATAATTTCTATTGAGATGTTGTTATCAGACTTTATAACAGAGCCAAGGTAGACAAAGTCGCCCTTACTACCTCAACATTATAACTGTCGATTGTGACTATTTGTCCCATTCGTCGATGTTCGGATGATTTACTTACTTAACGGGATCCCGACCGAAGTAGCAGCGGTTTCCTACAGTAATTCTTCGCCGGATCGCCAGTTGGGTATGGCATTCGTGAAGGTCATATTTACTCCGAGGTATGTACATGAACTCCTTAACTACCTCGGAATTATTGCTAGTATCAATATAGTGACGTTTTGCCCTATGCGATTGACAGATTCTTGATTCTTTGTTGATAGCGTACTTAGCCTTGTCCTCATTCATATCAAGGCCAACGGATTTCGCCTGTTCTTCAATCACGATGCGAATACCGATGATGTCAACATCATCCGCTATCTGCACCAGTATGAAATTGAAGAAGTCCCACGAAATCGCGTCTCCTTGCTGAAATCCGGTGCACGTGTAAATAGCTCGGAAGAGCTACTTTCAAACTGCATGTTGACGTTGCAGCATTGTTCTCCAGTGCCACGCCCACGCGACACATCAGCTGAATCAGTTTTTCCGGGATTCCGAATTCGGCCTCTGCCATAATGATCTCCTGACGATGTATGCTATCATACGCCGCTTTGAAGTCGATGAATAGGTGGTGAGTCTCGACTTAAATTCGTTGGATTTACAGCAGTGTGAAAATTTGGTCTATAGTCGATCTGCCAAGACATGGCGGCATATACGAATACTTGGTTTTTGCCATCGTCAACCGCAAACCCATTTTAGCCGTCAATGACAACTCGCTGTGTTCTCCCAGTTATGAACTTTTGAAAGTTCGTGCCTTGTCTATTGGCCTGAGAGTTACGCAGAATTCTTCCAAGAATGATGTTGAAGTAGTTACATGACAGCGCATCAACTTGTCTAAATCCTTTCTTCACATCAAAGGAAGATATTATTTCCGAGCAGCTAGTTTTAGGCATACAGCCTAAAAATGTCGCCCACCGTTTAGACAGAACTTTAAACTCATTGCGAAACTTTTCTCCTTGAACTGAACCCAATTCAATTACAAAAACAGCTAACCCCGCCCCAACTGACTAATGTTAATGTCAACACCATATTAAAACAGGGACCACCGGATGTCACAAAGAGTACAGCCCCCCGTGGCGAATCCGAACCCAACTCCAAATTTTACACAACTCCTCCCCCAGCTGCCGTTTACATCATAACAATATTGTGATAAATTAAAGGACAAAGCGGCAAATTTAACTAAACTAAACGGCACACAAATTTTAAACGCAGTCTTTGGTATATTGAATTTCTCCCAACAGTGTGCCGGACTCCCTGCGCCACCTCGCCTATATAGCTGGAAGCCCATCTCTCATGTATACTGTTCACAAAAATGCCTTATTATTCGCATTTTCGACTCTCAAATAAATAAACTACACAACGCAACGGCGCACGAAATGCAAACAAACACGCCACAGGGAGCTCGGGGTTTTTGCGGACATGACTTACTGAGGCTGTACCATAGCAAATAATATAGAAAGGAATAACGCCTCGCCACCATCCTAACCTACTACTGTTTGCATTTTTATTTTGCTCTGAATATAACTAAAAAGCCACCGAAAGCTATGTAACCCAAAGCTGGCCACAAAGCTGGAAATAGCCTCTGAAATATGCCTCCTGCCGGCACCCGCCTTGATAAAGGGTTTCCTCATTTCAAATGATGCGAAATTTTGCGGTCTGTTCAGTTATTTCAACGATGAAAGGGTTCAGTAGCCCCAAATAAGAAACGACACAGCATTTGGTTCACACATGTATCGCACATGGATACACTCGCTTCAGCGAGAATCAACGTAAGGAAACTGGCGATGAATATGTGTATGTTGGCTAAGACGCAAAAACAATAACAGTAATAATTGAAGTGTGTGTCGTGTAGAGCTTCCAGTCCAACTCCGCCAGCAGATCCTTTACATCCACCGTAATGTAAGGATATGCTTCCCCGCGCCCCTTTTGCGAAAGCTGCCATATGTATTTTCGGGGGATTATGTAAGCGTATATGTATTGTGTACATTCATATGATTGTATCCATCGCTGTATATCCTATCTTGGTCAAAAGGAAAGATTAATGAATTGTTACCATCCTGTGTCATCTTTGCCGGAGCCCCTTAGGACGCACGTAATAACCTTAAGAACGTGTTCTCTATACAACTCTATACTCATACACAGAGCGAGTGTTTATTTAGGTCCTTTCCTAGTACATGCACATCTCTATGTATGGCAGCAGCACAGAGGATAAAGGACGAACTAAGGGCATTTTCTTGAATTCGCTTCCTTAAATTGTCCTTCGGCTTGAATAAACATTTTCAGCGAAGAAGCATTGGTTGTATGGCATCCTTTTTGAAGTGCGAACATACTTTAGACACACTGCCCTGTAGATGGACGATTTGGGACAACAGTTTGCTACCGAATTCAATGGGTTAGACCAAATCGGTCGGTGTGTGTGTGTGTTTGTGTGTCGACGGCACAAGTATATTCACAATACACCTGGCTCTTAACGAAACCGATTGAGCAGCGCCATTCGGTTGGAAAATTTTAATTTGTTTCTGTGGTCAGCCAGGATGTTGTTTTCTTCCTTTTCTTGTTTTGCCCCTTTCATTCCATTTGTATAGTGATTAAAAGCCCGAAACATTTACCTCTACTAATTGAGTTGCTGCCCATTTCTTATAGAAGCTGCACAAAAGTATACAAACGTGTGCCAAGGGTGACAGCCAGCCAGGCCAGCCAGGCCAGCACTGAATAAATCTCCATAAATATTTTTGTCCCACATAATTTTGGGGTGAATTGATTGAACCTTTCTTCCTGTGAGCACTGAGCAGTCCATTTGAAAAGGAACCCTTTTTACTTCCGATGAAAGTGTTTATTTAAGGATAATTAATCGCAAATAAAACATCGCATCGTCCGAGTGAGGATTTTTCTTAAAGTGGCAAGGACACGAGCAAGTGGTTTCTGAGTAAACCCTCAATGAGGGGTTGCGACCTGTTTGTTAGTGGTCGGTCGATGATGGGGGTGACAAAAAGTGTTTAATTGTGTCAAAGATGTGTGTGGCATTTTAATGAAGTCGAGGTAATCAGAGGCGAATATTGTGAAAGAAAATTCAATCTATTGGCAAGGTGATGGTGTTATCCTTGGTGAGGGTGCATGCAATAAATTGCGCATTATGATAGCAATGTGGGTACACCTTAATATACATTTATATGTGATTTTTAACGTTTCGATTTGGAAGTACATATTAATCGATTCTGATATTATGATAAGTGGCTGTAAGTGGGCCTCTGAATTCTCCACGTATTTTCGCGTGTCATGGGGCTTGTGGGTACTGAATGAATATACATACTACAAACTTGGTGTGATTTTATTTTTCAAAGTCAACTCAAGATAGATGGATCCAATTCGCCTAAACCTAAACCTAAACAATCCTGCTGATGATGCCGCATATTGATTCCCCAATGTTGAGGGTGTGTGAGGCTTGGAGTATTGATCCTATGTCAATGTTATCAAAGGCACCATTTATATCACCGAAAACAGCCATTGTAAGTTCGTTGATTCAAAGGAACAGGTCGGTGGAACCTACGATCGAGTGAAGACGAAGAATAGTTTCATTGATTAATCAATTCCGAACTCAAATGAAACGAAAAATCGACGGGTTGATGTGAAACTTCTTATAGCTCGTTTGGCAAAAAATCGACACTAAACGGAAGAGAGTGATGAGCTTATTTGGGGCACTTCCTCGAACGGAGTGGGCAATGAGCGGTAAAGGAACATTCCACATCGTATCCGTATTATAGACCTGAGCACAGACAGTCACGGCTGGCTTTGTATAAGTATTGCGAGTTTTTAAGAGAATTTCCTATGTCGTAGAGCAGGGGTTCCCTAACTGTGCGTCCTGGGCCATCGTAGGGCTATCCTAGGGGCGTCACAAGACAGTACGCATAAATCGCCTGCACACGACGTTCCATCAGCTTCGAGCTCGATTAGAAAAAAAAATGTCGGGTCGGATCGATGTTGGCCATTGTGTTTTGCCGTGCACAAGAAGTCTGCATCGTGCAGACTTCAACTTGGCGAATTTTGCGTCGGGACTTGGGTCTATATTGGCAAGGTGATGGTGTTATCCTTGGTGAGGGTGCATGCAATAAATTGCGCATTATGATAGCAATGTGGGTACACCTTAATATACATTTATATGTGATTTTTAACGTTTCGATATTGTGCTTTCGATTTGGAAGTACATATTAATCGATTCTGATATTATGATAAGTGGCTGTAAGTGGGCCTCTGAATTCTCCACGTATTTTCGCGTGTCATGGGGCTTGTGGGTACTGAATGAATATACATACTACAAACTTGGTGTGATTTTATTTTTCAAAGTCAACTCAAGATAGATGGATCCAATTCGCGGTTTTGGGCATGAGGTCCAATTTTTATTTTGAATTTTCGAAGGTCGTACATCCTCAGGTGGCACCCAGCACTTTCGACAATAAATATTCTTTCTATTGCAGAATTCTATCTTATCTCAGGCCCAGCTTTAACAAACGCCACTGCAGTTCCACTTGACTTTGGAAGGAGTTCATTACCGCAGATTGATCTTCCTGGTGAAAGAAACCAGCTCTGTCATTTTGACGCTAAGACCGTAACTCTCATTCCAGGAGACTAGTTTGCAGAGAGCGAATTGCAAGATCTTTCAGCATAAAAAGATCATTGAGAACTATATTCCCAGAGGAGTGGATAGGTATATTACTCCTCATTGAGAAGTGGCTGTTGCCTAAAACCTAAACAATCCTGCTGATGATGCCGCATATTGATTCCCCAATGTTGAGGGTGTGTGAGGCTTGGATTATTGATCCTATGTCAATGTTATCAAAGGCACCATTTATATCACCGAAAACAGCCATTGTAAGTTCGTTGATTCAAAGGGTCAGGTCAGTGGAACCTACGATCGAGTGAAGACGAAGAGTAGTTTCATTGATTAATCAATTCCGAACTCAAATGAAACGAAAAATCGACGAGTTGATGTGAAACTTCTTATAGCTCGTTTGGCAATAATTCCGAACTCCGATGAAATGAAAAATCGATACTAAACGGAAGAGAGTGATGAGCTTATTTGGGGCACTTCCTCGAACGGAGTGGGCAATGAGCGGAAAAGGAACATTCCACATCGTATCCGTATTATAGACCTGAGCACAGACAGTCACGGCTGGCTTTGTATAAGTATGGCGAGTTTTTAAGAGAATTTCCTATGTCGTAGAGCAGGGGTTCCCTAACTGTGCGTCCTGGGCCATCGTAGGGCTATCCTAGGGGCGTCACAAGACAGTACGCATAAATCGCCTGCACACGACGTTCCATCAGCTTCGAGCTCGATTAGAAAAAAAAATGTCGGGTCGGATCGATGTTGGCCATTGTGTTTTGCCGTGCACAAGAAGTCTGCATCGTGCAGACTTCAACTTGGCGAATTTTGCGTCGGGACTTGGGTCTATATCCGTTCAAGATCCAACTGACCAAGGACCTCAAAGTTAATGATAATGACCATAGAAAAATCATCTTTAGCGACGAGGCGCATTTTTTGATGAATTGCTATGTTAACAAGCCAAATTTCAGTGGTATATGGGACGACGCCAAACCACCCGAGGTGGCAATGCATCCATAAAAAGTTGTTTGGTGCCGATTTTAGACCGGCGCGGCGGCGGCGTGGTTGCTTCGTAGTTTTTCTTGAAAATAACGTTGCTAAGGCAATTACATAACATCAACAGGCGAGTACTACAGAACTATGATAACCGATTTATTTTGGCCCAAATTGAACGATATGGAGGTAGAGGAAAAAGAAAGAGCATGAGAAGCGCGCGATCGAGGAAATAGAGAGGTGTTACGCCAGGAACAATGTTCGGAAGTTTTACCAAAAGGTAAAAAGAACGTGTCACGGGAACAAGACCCGAACAGAGACCTGTAGAAACGAACAAGGAAACCTTGTAGTGGAGTCATAGTCGGTGCATTTCTGCAGACTGTTAAACGGCGAAGACGACACATATTCCGCTGTCAAGCAGAATGAACCATTTAACCTGGGCGATGAACCGTGGTGGACTTCCGTCCACCTGACCAAAATGAGGTAAGGATAGCAATATCCAAGCTGAAGTCCAACAAAGCTGCAGGACCGGACGATTTATCTGCCGAGCTTTTTAAGGCAGCGGGAGATGACTTGGTAGAGAGCATACACCAACTCGTTTCTAAAATTTGGTCAGAGGAAAGTATGCCTGATGAATGGAGCCTCAGCATTGTTTGCCCGATCCATAAGAAGGGAGACCCTCTAAACCGCGCCAACTATAGAGGCATCAGTCTCCTTAACATCGCTTACAAGATCCTGTCTGCCGTACTGTGTGAACGCCTGAAACCATTTGTCAACGAACTGATTGGACCCTATCAGTGCGGTTTTAGGCCTGGTAAGTCCACAACCGACCAAATATTCACACTACGGCAGATCCTGGAGAAAACCCAAGAAGACCAAATCGATACTCACCATCTATTTATCGATTTTAAAGCCGCATATGACAGCATTTATAGAGACGAGCTATACAGAGCCATGTCTAGTTTTGGCATCCTTGCAAAACTTGTCAGATTGTGCAGAATGACGATGGAGAACGCTCGCTGCTCCGTAAAGGACGGAAACAATCTCACCGAGACCTTTGATGTCAAAAAAGGATTTAGACAAGGTGATGCACTGTCATGTGACTTTTTCAACATCATTCTTGAGAAAATTGTGCGAAACTCGCAAGCCAACACCAGGGGCATAATTTTTCAGAAGTCTGTGCAACTACTTGATTACGCTGACGACATCGACATCATTGGCAGAACACAGCGAGCTGTTACTGGTGCGTTTGCAAGTATTAGCACAGAAGCGGCAAAATTGGGTTTAGTGGTGAATGAGGGCAAAACAAAATATATGCTGTCAAGAAGAAGAAACACACAACATCGACGAATCGGACAGAACGTCACGATAGACAGCTATAACTTTGAGGTAGTTCGGGACATTATCTACCTCGGCTCCGCTATTAACTCTGAAAATGACATCACATCAGAAATCAAGCGAAGAATTACACTTGCCAACCGCTGTTACTTTGGCCTAAGAAGGCAATTGATTAGTAAGGCCTTGTCGAGAAACACCAAGGAGACTCTATATAAGACCCTCATCATCCCAGTCCTGCTTTATGGCGCAGAATCATGACGTTATCAAAGGCGGATGAAGATCTCCTTGGTCGCTTCGAACGCAAAATTCTTCGAGTGATTTTCGGTCCCATTTGCGTTTACGGGCTTTGGAGGAGGAGATTTAACAGTGAACTCTACGAGCTGTACAGCGACATCGACCTGGTCAGAAAAGTACGTATCAGTCGACTAAGATGGCTAGGACATGTAGAGCGAATGGACACCAACGCTCCGGCCCGAAGAGTCTTCGATTCCAACCCGGAGGGACAACGTAGTAGAGGAAGACCTCGCCTTAGGTGGTGCGCACAAGTGGAAAGGGACCTCAACCAACTTTGACTGCGCAACTGGAGGCGGTTAGCCAAAGATCGTGCTAACTGGAGAGGCGTGTTGGTTGAGGCCCAGGTCCACCCCGGACTGTAGCGCCATCTAAGTAAGTAAGTAAGGAGGTAGATGACATGTAGATAGTTCCAGCAAGGCGTGACTACGTAGCACACAGCAGACGCCACGACGGTCATTCTGCATGAACGATTTGAGGGTATGGTTAAATCTAGCAGAGGTGACAAGAATTGGCCAACAAGATCGTGCGATTTAACCCCGTTAGATATTTTTGTGGGATTGCCTGAAATCGCACCTCAATGCAAATAAACTGCAATCGACCGATGTCCTTAAACCCGCAACATGACCAATGCCATCGCTCAAATTTAGCCGGATCTATGCGACACTAGGATCCGAGACAACGTGGGAAGTGGGAATCCATCGCGAAAATGATCGCCTCTCGTTCAACTGTCACCAAAAAGAGACAGCATCTAGAAGACTTATCAATTTTCGGTCCAACCAAGCGAAACACATTATAATGAATACGGCGTCAAACCTGGTAAGCAAAGTCTTCGGATTGAGTGATGAGAAATTCCACTCTGCCAATGAAGAAAAGATCACTCAGATCCTCACCAACAACAGCTATCCCATCCATGTCATAAGGAGCCTAATTACGCGTCAAAAACATAAGATTCCTATAGACAAGAATGCGGAAGAAGCGAAGGGGACTGGCTGAGAACTTCATGGAAATAATTTCCAACCGTGCCACGGATGTTAACATGGCATATACATATACATCTAACAGAACCCTGGCACCGCTATTTTCCCAACTGAAAAATAAACCCGACAAATTAAAGCGCACGGACGTCGTCTACAAAATTGACTGTCTGGGTACCGAGGGTTGAAATTGTAAACTGTGGTATAATGGTACCACCAAACAATTCTTGGGGGAAGAATATCCAACCACAGGTCAGATATACGCACAAATAACTCTGCGAAGACAGCACTTGCCAGTCACACAGTTGAGAGTGGCCACCAGCCAGTCTTTGATAACGTCAAAATCCTGCAAACGGAGAAACACATGTCAAAGAGATACACCATCGAAACCCTGCACATCATTAACAACAAGAACAATATGAACAGAAAGCAGGACACCCAAAACATCTCGGCGATATATAACTCCCTCGTTTCTGCGAAGAAATTTTAAATTCTGTCTGTTAGATTCATGTTCGTTTTAGTAGACTAAACGTCGAAGGAAGTGGTTGAGTTTAATTTATGTAACTTTTTTTTAAATTTCATTCAAATCCTTTGAATTCTGTGATTACATTTGCTTTTAATGTAAATTTACATCAACATTGTTCCTTTATGTAAGTTAAGTTTATTTAATGTAAGTTTGTTCTAATTATGTTAAATAAACTTATTTAATGTAAGTTTGTTCTAATTATGTGTGGGCGCAGTAGCGCAGTGGTTAGTGTGCTGGACTACTGTGCGAGGTATCTCAGGTTCGATCCCCGGAAAAACACAAATTACATCTTAAGGTTTTTTTCTACTGCGCCACCTCTCGCGAACGTCTGACAAACATCCGAGAGTATGACTGTCCTGAAAAAGCTTCTCAATTAAGCCGTTCGGACTCGGCAGAAAATTGTAGGTCCCTTCCATTCGTTCCAAAAATAGAAACTCACACAAAACGAATGGTTGCGAGAAGCTAGGCCTTGGGTGTCTACCGCCTGTTGCGCCGCCTATTTATTTATTTATTTATTATTCTAATTATGTACATGATGTTCTTGTGTAATAAAGATCCTGAAGAAGACAGCAACCCCTGTCGAAACGTCGTGAAAGTTAATGAAATAACAGTGTTTCATTGCATCACCAACTTGACCAAAAAAGCCGAAGAGGAATAATTATTCGCAAAACAAAATTACTATAATTCAATTGGTCACATAATCCACCTTTAACATAATGAAACCTCTTCTATACATGTATTGTACCTAGTTTTACCATTTCATCCAATAAACTACTCCCTATCCCAACAATACATAAATAAATACTAAGCCAGTTACTTTTCAAATTCAGTCAAAATTATTTTCTTCATAAAACTTAGATCGATCAAAAAGTACTCCTGTTCCCCACCAATTTCAGAGTAAAACACAAGTGTGCTTCCAAATCGATTCATCTATTCACATGCTCCCAAGATGACTGCGACGGAAAGCCCTTTGAGAAATTTCCATGAAAATCGATTCAATTCCATTCAGGTCGTGTCTCTTGTTTTTCAAATTTTACAGTTTTGAAAATAACAACAGAAAACACCCAAAAATTCCCAATTTAAAGTCAACTAACTTCATTTGCAAAAGAAAAGTTCCCCAACCTTCACCACACGAACCGTCCAAGCCAATGCAAAGCAATATAAAAAAAACATCTTAGACCTATGCTTGTGTCGCCTTCTCCGGGACACTTTTGCTTGTTGTTTTATTTTGCCTCGCAATATATTTTCAGTCTTTTGACGGAAAACTTTTATTTTCCTTGTTTTGCCGAAAAATTAATTTCAACTTGGAATTCTTCCCATTTATTCTGTTTCCCATTTCGATTGTCGCCCTCGTTCTTCAACTGTACATATAAAGCTGCTGTACACCTAGCCTCGTCGCATCCTTGGTCCTTTCCATCGCGTTGCCGTATAGCCAAACTTGAAAAGTTGGCAAAACTGCTTAGCATAGCGATCCAAAGTGTCCTTACCGGAGACAAAAATAACTCATAACAACAAACGGTACATATACACAACACATACCCATTCCAATACCATTTGCCTCTGGTCTTCTATATGAGTAAAGTAAACATTTCAATTCTTTGATTGATCGTCCTTGGAGTGTAGGAGGCCGTATCGTTGTCATCGGTACGGATTCATAGTTCCATTTCCATAGGGCATTTAGTTTTTCCGCTTGGAATCCGAGTTTTGGAGTACAAATAGCAGAGAAGCAACAAAAAAAAGAACGTCCAAAGGAAGTGCTTCTTCGTTTTTGCCAAAAAGTCGAGAGCCGTAATAAAAGTCAGCAGCATAACGCACGCGGTGACTTATATCTACCCGGAATCTGGTCTTGGCGCGGGAAAATATTTCGCCGATTACTGTGATATATGGGACATTGCAGTAGGATGAGAACGACGATGTATAGGATTTATCGGCACAGATCCATCAAGGTTTGAAATTCACAGATTGGACACGATGTCAAGATAAATATCAGGCAGATCCATGGGGTTTGGAGCCAGGACAGGTATATGTTGATGGGTGCCGCCATTTGGGAACAAGGCGCCGAATTGATATGACGTAGTGAACATCAGTTCTCCAAGGATGTTGGATGTGTGCGACCATCTATGTGAATGATTCATAAAAGTCCAAAGGGAATTTCCAGGAGATGGGCATTGTTGATTGATACGAAAATAAATGACGAGTGGGCCCCATGTTTGGGTTGAATTTATTGAGAGGCATGAAGTTGTTCTTGTACTTATGGCCGAAATTTGTTATGACTGGGAAAAGTTTGTTCAGCCAGTAAAGGAATAAAACTTTGTAATGAGTTATCGTTGTCATTGTTGTAGATTTAAGAAATTTATTTTTCATGCAGGCATACAGAACGAAGGATGTTTTCAAGGATTTTTGAAAGACAATACATTTTGTCCGTAGATGGTGGAGGCAAGCCTATCCCATAACACCATGTGCGTAGGTTGTAATTTTAAAGTTCAGTATACGAAATATTTATAGGTACATATGCATTCAGAAGATGCTTAAACGAAAGGTTATGTAGAAAAGTGCTAAAGTGATTACCGATTCTCAAAAAAAATGTTTAAACTTTAACTTCGATATTAAATATTTTTTTACTCTCATCTTTATACCTAAATGTATATAATTCTTCTGAACGTATTTGTAATCGAACTCCTCCTAAACGGCTGAACCAATTTTAATGAAATTTTGTGTGTGTGTTTGAATGGGTCTAAGGATCATGAATAAAATTTCAGATAATAAATACTCAACAAAAAAAAATTCATGAATAAAATTTCAAACATTTCTCGACACCCATTGGAGCTAAAGTTGAAAAATTGTACACATTGATGTGCATTGTCCAAACAAACAACCGCGCGAAGTGTGGGTGGGATTCCTGCGGGCACCCGTCTGAGGAAATAACGGTCGAAGCACACGGAGTACAGAATCACTCCGGGCACATCGGTTAAATAAAATTGCCGCAGAACAATTGACGGACATTGCAAATGTACGAGCAGGCAAAACAACGTTTGCCGGGACCGCTAGTTACGGATATATAAATTAATGTGCGGCCCCACTTCGTCAAACTTTTTAGATTGACTAAAGAGAATCATCTTTATGAATTAGGTATAAGCTCACTGGGCTTATATGGTGCGCTTTGAGAAAGCAGCTCAACAACAAGTACGATTCCCTGAAGCCCAATGGCAGAGTGTAGGCAGCTCGCCCTTCCTGCTCTCTGGACTCGGCGTCAGAAAGTAAACCGTTTATCGAGACAAGAGTTTCGAACCCAATTGTTTTGCATACCAAAGTAGCGGCGGTTGTCTGAGGTTAATCTTCTTCACCAGATATCCTCTACAGGGTGTCATTCGTGGATTTGGTGTTTACTCTGGATAATGTTACTGTTGTTATTGCCCAAAATTGAGAACAGATGTTTGTTTGTTTGTTGATAGCGTAAAATTAGCTCTGTAATTGTAACCTTCTACTTAAAGGCCAACCTCTATAAAGAACTCCTTGGAGCGGTAGATATGTCAGTATCGTAAACCCAGCAACTGTGAAAGATCTTTTCAAGATGGAGCCTTCCATATTCCACTTCAGAACGAGGTTAAAGAAGTTACATGAAAGTACATCTTCTTGTCAAAATCAGATTCTCTCTCTGTAGATACTGACAACTTCATCAAGTGTGATAAGGCATCCAATGTCCAACGTTCTGGGAGGTTCGCAGATTATTTTCGTTGAGCAGTTGAGCTCTGAATCCAGCCCCAACAAGATAAAGGTCAGAATCGAATTTTACACCTCGGAATGTTTGCACGTTGATGCTTTTGATCGCGTATCTAGCTTCGATTAGATTAAACTGTTTTTGATCATCTGGCGAGAACTAGATTGATGTGTGGATCCAGTAGCCTTATAAACCTAATGTTACCTATACAGTGTTACGAGCTTCTGCAACATGGGTTAAGCGGTAGCCGTTATCTTGCCTTAACAATTAACAACTAACTAACTAACTAACCTGTTAAAAAAAATGTTGTCTGCATTAAAGTCCTACAGCAGCACGATTGATGTCTTTGACGTTGTTGACGTTGTGCTTCTTAGGGTCTTAGCGCGCCATCCTAATTGGGTTTTCAGCCTCTTTGGTGGTTTTAAGTACACATAAGGCTTATATGTATTTTGAATGGCAGCTTTGAGAAAGATCAACTTATCGTCTTGAAGTTTATAACTTTTTTATAAGACTAACCTAGCACTTGAAAACACAGCTTAAAATGTATAAGAGCACATTGGGACAGCCCTTTGTTCCTGCACGAAAAGGCAAGAACTTCCACAAAAGTCTCTGGTCGCACACAAACACCAACACACACCAACGCAACTATACAGTTCATTGTAAAAACCCTTGCTAGCAATTTATTTAAAAGCTTAACCAATAAAAATGTTCTCTTATCTCCTGATAAAACAGAACTCCCACATTATGTAATTGTGTTCCATTTCAAGTCCATCCGACAAAAGCCCATTAGATATACAATTCCATTAAGAATAATCAAGATCTTAACTTCGCATCCTATAATAGCAGCCAAAGGAAAATCTCCGCTTTAAATGTCCAGCATAAATCGTACTTCTAACTATTTCAAGAGGGTTCATCAAATAAAAATCATCCCAGGGAATTTACCAAAGGTACGATCCACAAATAAATACTAAAAATGAGAGGGAGAACAACGAGAGAGAGCAAAAAAAAAAATAACAACACTATTTAATTGAACAATTTATAAAGGAAAAGGAGGACCTATACAACTCCCACTGATTCAACATTATAACCGTAATACTCCCTCAATTTGGGAACGACATTCCTTCACCGCTACCGCACCGCACACCATGAACTTTAATATGAACTTAATGATGCGACACACAACATATAGAGGAGGACTACAACTACACAAATATAGAGGCATACTACTCGTATATGCCGGACGAGGCTCCTTATTTGTTATAGTTTCACAACTTGAGTTCTGTACTCCTATGTGAAATTAATAATCTCTTC
The DNA here is from genome assembly GCA_955612985.1 of Cheilosia scutellata. Classification (NCBI taxonomy): domain Eukaryota; kingdom Metazoa; phylum Arthropoda; class Insecta; order Diptera; family Syrphidae; genus Cheilosia; species Cheilosia scutellata. The sequence goes on along the minus strand of OY015312.1, from coordinate 53,152,283 downwards.
CTCTCCTCCGTCCAATAGGGACTGCCTTGGTCTCAGTGTGTAACATAACGTACACAATAATTGAAGACGGTCAAGAAAGTAGAAATAAAAGTTTGCCAGTGTACGTGCGTGCCTCCCGGAATCGGAGTCCTCCTCAGTTGGGTAAATGCGGGTAATGAAGATGGTCTGATGGTCATCCCCTGTCGTTCTCTAAGGAGGATAGATCCCAAGAACAAGGACACACATAATCACATAATCGTGACGGAAGCAGGCACAACTCGAGAAATGTTACATAAATTTCTTTATGTGTCCTGCAGAAGCGTTTAATAAAATTTATTAGAATAAAAGTGGAACCGGAATGGGCCCAAAGAGTGGCTCCGGCAATGGCAGAATGATTTGGTCTACATTTCGACGTAGTTAAATGCTATCATATTTTGACATCGCTATATTTGTTGGCAAATGGGATTTGTCCTTTGGGATATAAAGTTGATTTTGATCATCGTCCGTTAGGGTTAGGCAAAGGATGCGACTATAATTTGATTGTACATTTTTTTTTTGTCTGCTGTCAAAGATGACAACGAGACGAAGTAATATTTACTTTTGGCTGGATAATGTGTTACGTCTGAGTGAAATTAACTTGTCGTCTCTTAATTACGATTACACAGAGAGAAAGAGAGAATAAGACTGCATGGAAGCATGAGTTCTGTAATCTGTGGGGTGAAAAAAAAAGATTACTTTTTTTTTGTCGTGATGAACCTAATATTTTAGTAAGCAAAGCTATACAAGCTGTAAGCGATGTAGATAAGTTCAATCCCTTTGATGGTCGCATAAATTGGGGGCTAAAATCCTGTTTAAGTCCTTGAATATTATTTTTAAATCTAAAATAAAAATGCGACGTAAATTGTTTTATCTTCTTCGACATACATATAAACAAAGTCTGACCTTTTGGATTCAAATATTTGGACGACCGACGCACGGCGGTTAGCAAGCAAAAGATGAGGGAAGCAAATTGGGTTCCACAAATCAAAAAGATCAAAATTTAATAAAAATGTCCAATATTATCGAATGGTTGGTGCTGAAGATATAAAAGAAACTTGCGCTTCATTAAATATCGTTGAAGATAAACTATCGGGCAGAAGTAGCTATTCAACGGATGATTTAAGTCGAGTTTTCCATCCAGTCGACCAACATACCAATATCTAAGCTAAAGAAGAGATGGTCAGCTTGTGCTGACCTATTGAGGTATAGGTAGGTAAATTGGTGGTGGGGCGGTTGCCACAACTTCACTTAGACCATTAGTCCATCCATTTCATACCTACTGGAAAATAAGAATTAAACCGCTTTTTATATTTTAACTAGCTAGATTTTAGTATGAAGCTCAGGGGTTCTTAAAACTCTGTTGTATTCAAATCCTTCAACTGGTCCTAAGAGTAACCGAGGATGTAAACTCTGGTTATCTACTCGAACCACACATGTTTGAGTATGCATCTCAGGAGTTCTCTCCAGATCCTCTAGTACATCGAAGAAGAACCTGTTAAGAATCCTCTGTCTGCTGTTTTTAATGGCTGGTCCCGAACAGATTCTATTTCTTCAACATTCCTTCAGCTTTTGCATAAATCATTATTCAGTATGCCCAGCTCTGCTTGATTTACCTCCCCTTGTTACCTTTATCATTGGTTCTACTATCAAAGCAATCTACCGTCTCAGGCTGGTGGCTTTTGGTATTATCTACACTGGAGTTTCGATGATCTTGCGCGACACTTATCCTACGACCCTAGTTCCATGGATATGCCGTCTGATGCAATGACACCGGAACTTTAGCTGTGCAAATTTCCTTGCGTTCAGGACTGGTTTCAGCCAGACTCTGAGCCTGGTTTGGGATGTAGTCGAATTTTTACGGATGGCTCCAAAACCAGTCAAGGGTCCGTTGCTGGTGTCTTCGTGGAAATTGACAACATTAGACTTTACTACTCGTTAGAGAAGCATGCCTCTGTTTTTCCAGCGGAAGGTCGGAATATCTGCGTCTATAGCGACAGTCAAGCTTCGCTTCATCACACTGGGATTGCGAGAAATATGATATCCGATGAGGTTGCTAAGCAAGGCTCAGAGGATAATTTCTCCGAACCAGAACCTAAGATGGGTCTTCCTGTGTCCACGGTCATAGCCTTTTTTGACGAGTTAGATTATAATGAACACAATTGATTATGGCAAGGCACTCCAGGATGTGTGCAGACTAAACGGTTGCTCCCGAAAGTTAGTAAAAAGTCGGCGGCAGGAAAGACTGTACACAACTTATTGGCGTTCTTACGGGATACTTTGCTTTCTATAAGCATTTTAGTGTGCTACGCTTAAGTGACACCACTCTTTGCGACGGTGTAGATGGCGACGATACTTCGGATCATTTCCTTTGTTATTGTCCTGCCTTTGCTCGTGTCAGGTGGCAGCTGTTTGATGATGATGATGGGTAATATTGGATTTGCTTACAATGGTCCAGTTGAGTCTGAGTGCTCCAGTGAAGTGTTTCCTTACCCGAATAAAAAAATGCCCAACCGTTTCTTGTGTACGCCTATCGCACAGTGTCCAGCAATTTTTTTTTTTTTTTTTTTTTTTTTTTAGTCTGCAGGTATTGAGATTAGACCATCGTAGATTTGTTCTACTCCAGTATGGAATGTCAATCTTTCTTGGAAGCGTGCTGGAGTTCTTACAGATTCTAGTTCCAAAGATGCGTGTATTTTCGAGCCGTTTCTTGCAAGCTCATCCGCCTGTACGTTACCCAGAATATTCAGCCTACTTAATCTCACTTCGTGGAGAGCATAATACCAAACCAACTCTTGTCCAAGATTTAGATGGATTAAAGTATGGATAATGAATATAACCTCAGCCAGCATCGATTGACCGATCCAAAAGCAAAGATACCCTCTCTACGGCACAACTATATATAGGCATTAGCCTCATTAGCATTGTATATAGGATCTTATAGCCGTCTCATATACCCTGGAAAACAATATTGTTTGAGCTAATAATGGTGTCAATCAGCGACCCAATACTACTAACTATTGCTCTAATTTTTGGCATTGGTGGAAGGCCGGGGTTAAAAGTGTGTCGTGTGAAGGACAGGAGTCTCCTAGAGCTAGAACTAAGGGATTTTCTTTACGCAGTTATTAATGTTCGCCATGAAGGCGAATTAGGCCCCAGTTATTGCAATACCTTAAACACAACCGAAAAAAAAGTGTCTTGCTTTCTTGGAACACTTAAACTTCATGGCTGATCTTAATCTTGGACTTAGAATATTGCTTATAAATAATTATAAAGTTAGTTGATGGTTGATCACAAGATTTTCTAGAAAACGAATTTATAAATTTTTTCGTACGAAACACTTTTTCTGTTCAACTTCTCAATCAATTCCAAAACATGTTCCACCGAATGAAATGAAATGGGATTAAATGTTTCAGTTTTGTTGTGTTTCGTGTTTTTACGGATGGACTTTTCTGATAGCTATAACTGAGACCTAATTTGCATGGATGAGGTATTTGAGAAAGGACATTGGATATGCCGTACTGAACCAACCTACCGCAAATTTTATTCACACTCCACTCATCACAATTGGTCCGGCCCTTAATTGGACTATGCTTAGACCTCCATGTACCCGGGGAATAAGATATAGGTATCGAATTTTAACTGGGTCCGGCATAAATGAATAGCCTATTAAACAAATTATTGCACATTTTGAACCAAGGGAGCCTGACTTAATATTTATTAACAGTTTTAAACAAATGTACCGTTTCCTTCCATACCCACACAAACTTCAGTCGTAGATGTCATCAAACTGTCACTGATTCCAAATCTCTTTTCCCACTCTGACCTCAACTAAAAATGCCAGAACAACTCATGGTACCTACTTAAAATTGTTAATATCAATTAAAATATACCAAGTCGTCATGATAACGTTCCTCAAGGACCATCGAAATTTTGTTTCCTTTTATCCGCAACAAAAAAAGAAAAAACCTTTACCCCTTTTTTTATGGTATACTCACTCGAAGATATTTCTTTTTTATGTCACTTAAATTCGACAGGCTATAGTACCCTTGTCTCGGTGCATAATGTGGAATGAAATTTGTTATGACAGTTATAATTTCCAATTGTTCCTGGCGCACATATCCATACCATATCCAATCCATTCTATATCGACTGTACACTCTTCTCGACACACACTCAGCTCAGGTCCCCCATCGATTACAGCCCTACCAATGATATTCCATGTTATGTTATGGCGGCGGCAGCAACAGCGGGTGGGCGAATACTGTTACTTGTACGCATTCAATTCCAGCCCATTCCACATCTTTCAAACAGATATTATGTCGACGACGACGTTACGGGCACGGGTACCCTCATGCCAGCAAACGTCAGTTGTGACTTTTTAATGGGGATCAAATTGGTCAGACAAGTTTATGCTGAAAATGATTTAGGTTTCCCGAGTGGTAATGGTTTTCAATTCTTCGATTTTGCTCCTGTCAGGAGGACATAGTGTTGTTGTTTTTTTTTTTCGAACGACAGAAGCCAATTGTTTCAAATCGTTCGGTCCTTATGTTCAGCAACAGCAAGTGGAATGGAATGACTGGTGAAAGTGTGGAAATTGTTAAGTTTTTTTTTTTTTTAATTTTTCGTTTCGTTTTATTTTTACATTTTCATACAAAGGGGAGAGTAAAGTGAAACGAAAGTCGGATACTTTTGAAAGTTGTTGTAATCCAGCGGTCTATAGAAGGGAATCAATACACCGCCGCACATAATGGAGAGGAGTCAGGCGTTAATTTTTCTTTTCTTTTGGTTTTCTTTTGTTCACTTTCTGAAAGGTGTGCAAAATGCGTGGGTGTCAAAAATTGGACTCTTATCGATCCTTTTAAGTCCTTTTGAAGTGGGATACAGATTATTTATTGCATTAGCAACCACTAGGATAGGGATGGAAGAAGGTCTATTTTTCCGTGCAGGGGTTTTGTGTTATTAGAGTATCGGATTAAGCGTTTTCGATAAATTTGTTACAAGTGGAGCGAGTGGAAGTGAAAAAGTTAACGCAGTATTGAGAAGGAGACGTTTAGAGGTTAAGGTCTTTTGGGGCTTAGAAAGTTCTCTTTTTCGACATTTTATTTTAACTCGATTCCATGTTGAAAGAGATTTTGTTCATTATCGCAGTGATTTGCTATATCTGACATATCACACACTGTGGAAGTAGGATTATGATGGCTATCTTAATGGAGGTGCAATGTGCGCCAGAAGGTTGTTTTTTCCTTACTAAATATTTTCTGTTTAAAATGGTTAACAAAATGTTCTTAAAAGTACTCCGAAACAACTTTCTATCTGCTTTTGAGTGGGAGAAAATGACTCCCAGGTCATGGTTGAGGTCCCTTCCACTAGAGCGCGCCACCTATGGCGAGGGCTTCTTCTACTGCGTTGTACCTCCGGGTTGGGTTGGTGTCCATTCGCTCTACATATCCTAGCCATCTTAGTCGACAGATACGTACTTTTCTGACCAGGTCGATGTCGCTGTACAGCTATATAGTACCTACAGTTCGCTGTTAAACCTCCTTCTCCAAAGCCCATCAACGCAAAGGGACCGAAAACGACTCAAAAAATTTTGCGTTCGAAACGACAAAGAAGATCTTCGTCCGCCTTTGTTAACGTCCATGCTTCTGTGCCATAGAGCAGGACTGGGAGGATGATGAGCGGGTCTTATATATAGAGCCTCCTTAGTGTTTTTTGACAAGGCCTTACTAGGCAGTTGCTTTCCTAGGCCAAAGAAACAGTGATTGAAAAGTGTAATTATTCGTTTGATTTCTTCTGTGGTGTCATTGTCAGATTATATAGCCGAGCTGAGGTAGACAAAGTCCCTAATCACCTCAAAGTTGTAGCTGTCTATCGTGATGTTCTGTCTGATTCGTCGATGTTGTGTCTACCTTATTGTTGATAGCATGTAGGTACTTTGTTTTGCCCTCATTCACCGCTAAACCCATTTTTCCGCTTCAGTGCTTATACATATTTGCAAACCCCCAGTGACAGCTCACTGCGTAGTTAATATCGTCAGCCTACGCAAGTAGTTGCACATAATTTTATAAAATAAATTTATTATTTTATTATTAATTAATTTTATAAAATTGTGCCACTGGTGTCTTGCGTGTTTTGCGAGTTTCGCAAAATTTTCTGAAGTATAATGTCGAAAAGTCACAAAATCTTCTAGACAGAGTTGGTGTATGCTCTCCACCAAATCATCTCCCGTTACCATAAAAAGGACAATATTATATGACAAGATATAAATCGTTCACACAGATATTTTTTTATTTTTTTTTTTTGGATATATTGAACAAATCGAAATATGAAAGTTTTGCACTATTGAATCAAGATGACAAAAATTTCTTCATTAATTTAATTTCTTCCTGGAGTTTTCGATTTTATGGCTTTTAAAAATGAACTGAAGGTTTTGTATACCTACTACATCTTCCTTCGACATTTTGATATTTTTCGACTTCGACTTACAATTTAAAGTGATTCACTCCACGCCACTGATATTATAGCCATCTACATCGATAGACAGGCCGGACTCAAGGCATACTGGAACCTATACCTATAAGTTGTAAAATAATCAGGAACTGTTGCACAGTACTCAGGCTATTATGCAGTCAGAACCGGGTAAGGCCAGGACACTGCATAATAAATGTCGCTATTAGAAATAAAATAACAAAGTAAGCTGGCCGCGAATGTGATCAGGACTTATCGGAAACGCAGTATTCAAGGTACTTTAGCCTCAATTCGTTCGCAAAAGATCTGGGGAAATTCTTAAACTAAGCAGGGAACAACTCAGGACATTTATCGGAATATTATTAAGGCACGGTAATGATGGCATTTCTCGTGACATCATATTAATTGTTCGTCAACAAGATACATACAACAGATAATTACAAATCCATCGCAACACATGAATCTTAACAAAATATAATTCAACCCAATAGTTTACAGCTTAACCTTCACAACATTAAACCACATATTGTTCTTCCATTGATCTTAATCTTCGTAATACATTTTTTTGTTTTTTTTTTCGTCAACTGCGTATACTGTCGCCTGAGACATTTCGTTGACCGAAATCACTTAGCAAATGACAGCAATTAACCAAATCACAGCTCAATTACGTTTACAGAATGGAAAACTTCCCAAACATCAAGCCAATAATCATAATGGAATCAATCTGTGAAATCTTTATCTCCAGGCAATAACCATACCAACCCGGCCGTGCTACTGGCTGTCCTCCTCTTACACAATTAACCGCAATCGATTAGTTCGCTATCTCCATAGCAATTAATTCCGCAAGCCTATATAATGAAAACTTCTCAATACCCTTTGGAATGTGTTGGCTTTTAGGCGGCCCAAGGATAAAAATAGCTACACAGCCGAAATCCGAAGACGCATAGCCAATTTATTCCATCCTTCTCAATGCGGGCAGGGTAGTCCTTTTTGTCGGTGATAATGCGTTAAAAGCAATTTATTGTTCACATTCAAAATATGAGATCTTTTTATCTAAACACACGACCACGACGACAATAACAACAACGACAGCAACGAATAGAAAGGAACAAAATTAAATGTCCTTATGGCATTTGTCATGGCGGCAGATTTATTTCAACGATGAATATCCAAACACAAAATGTTTGATAAGAAAGCGCAAACTGTCGTCTTTGTCTCTTAGTTCAAATACTCCTTAGGACACACTATACAGACAGGCAGATAAATTAATCAGATACCGGTCCCGGATACCAAATGAAACTCCATTTGGCGACGACCTACTCTCTATCCTAGTGGTTCCTACACAAACCACACACATACACACACACACACACTCACCGTCACCAGCGATAAGGAGCACCCAGTCTATTTCACTTTTATTGTCGTCAAATTTATTAAAACATAAATAAGGCGCTTTTGGGCCCATTAGTGTCCAAGCTCTGAAGATAATGTGTTGTATAGTCCCGGTTTTTGGCCTTCGGTTTTATGACTAGAGAATTTGTTTTTTAGGTTGCACAACCTTTCGCTGAGCTACTTTTATTATCATTTCGTATCTGGCAGTGCCTAAGAGTCGCATTCGGATTCCTACTGTGGTGGTAGTTGAAGACCAGACTTCCTGATTTCGCTGCGAGATAATGCCTTTCAAATTGCCATCGTGTATGGCTACTTAACGAAAAAAAAAAACAAATTTAATAAAATCGCAGTTTTTGTTTCTTCCGCCCGCCGCTCATCGAGCTTGAAAGAAACTAAAATGAAAATAAAAATAGTCAAAATGAAATTTTATTGCGAAATTATTCAAATGAGAATTCCTTTGAATCGTTATTGAAGGATATTTTGCCAAACTGAGCTGGAATTTGATATTGTTATAGTTTTCATTATAATTTACGTAGAATTTTGTTTCATTTGTCCTCATTTTACTGGCATCTATCTGTCAATAACAACCCAAAACAAGCTACTCCCAGACAATTTCAATGAAGTTCGTCCATCACTGGAAGCATAGAAGATTTCAAATCTTATGTAAAGTGGATAGCCTCAAGGGCTAAACCAGAGCCCATCGATAAATGTACATTTCGTCTGAGATTAAGGATGATATTATTATGACAATGTGACCTTGTCTAAAAAATATTTATTACATCATCTAATAAACTTTAGAGCTTGGATGAGGCGACAGATGGGTCTGAGTTTAATCCTATTCATTTTAGCCTTTGGCTAGGTAATTTGAGATACTTGAAGAGAAGCTGATTGAAATATTATAATTAGCGTCTTCTCAATACCCAAACCAATGGGTTGCTGTCTGAAGTGTGCCATAGAACATTTTATAGAAAACAAAACAATTTTGAGCTCCAATTTTCTTTTTGGGGCATTTGTTTTTTGGTATACTAACTTACGAAAGTGTCGTTATTAAATTTATATACAGGATCTCCGCCCAAATATGGAGTGAAACTGCTTATCATACGAATGGATGCAAGGGGTAATTTAACTTTCCGTAATGCATAGCTAGTAGCATAATACATAAGGTAGCTCAAAAGTTTACACCCGATGTTCTTTGCCTGTAATTTTTTGATGGTTCTCCTTTTGGATTATGTTTATTGGATGTTTTAAATTTGTTTCCATTAAAACGAGTCCGATTTATGACATTTTCCATCACTCTTGCCATAACTGCCGTCGATAGGTTCTCGCATACTTTTTGAGACTATTCTCTTTGAGGGCTTCAATAGTCTGAGGCTATTCAGGCGGTTAAATCAGGCGATTTTTTCGGCCGGAACGAGAGATTAGGCTACCCGGAATGCAGCCCTCGGGTATGGTTCATGCAGCATCATGCGCCATTGCTCAATCTTGTTGGAGTCTCATGTTCTCCAATTGGAGGTCGAATTCTAAAATTCGTGTTGTTCCATAGGTACTCTCAAGACGAGTGGCTAAACGTCGTAATCCTTGCCCAGTTGGTATCGGACGACCGGGAAAACTGCCCCTACACGACCGACGAATTATTCCGCAAAGAATAAAATAAAATAAAATTATTGTCTATTATTCCGGAACAATTATTCCTTGTTCTTTAGGAATATAGCGATTCATGTCTTGTTGACGTTTATTTTGTATCTGTTTATAGATACTTTACAAATGTCAAAGTATAAAAAATTATATATAGCCTCTTTTTTTCTTCCACCTTGTATATTACCGCTCGTATCTTTTTTCGGACCAAAAATATATTAAAAAGAATATTTTTGACCCAGAAATTAAAAAATAGTACCAAATCGAAAAGCAAAGACTAAAAATGTTGTCTTCGTTGTCCATTACAATAACTTCTTCTCTGATTATAGTTTTGTATTTGTCCTGGTAAGCAATTAGACGAAACAAATCTGGATATTTCAGTTACCTATACACTCAGTGGCGGCTTTAGGGGCGAAGGGCGACCGGGGCGCAGACAACTTGAATTCTGATATTGATGGAGATTTGTTTTGCGATGAAATTTTAGGTCTTCAACACTATCTCGAAGACGAACAGACAATCAACCATCGAAACATTAAATAAATAACATTAAATAAATAAAAAAAAAATAAAGAAGCACAATCTTCAAGAGTTATATCCCAACACGGATAAAGCTCCGTATTCTGTTAACAATACCAGTGACCATTGCAAGTGGCGAACGCAGTTTCTCTAAACTAAAGCTGATAAAGTTGCGGTCTGTAATGTCCCAAACAAGATTAAGTAGTTTGACCTCACGGTCTATTGAAAATCAAATTACAGAAAACCTAGATTTGGACAGTCTTATCAGAGAATTTGCTGACAAAAAAGCTAGAAAAATAAGATTTTGTTTTTCTTTGAGCTAAGAAAGCAATTGAGTAGCAAAGCCCTCTCTCGAACAACTAAAGTGACCCTTTATAAGACCTTAATCATCCCAGTCGTACTTTATGGTGCAGAGCTATGGACTCTATCAAAAGTGGATGAGCTTACTCTTGGTTGCTTCGAGAGGAGGAGATACAACAACGAACTGTACGGGCTGTACAGCGACATCGACCTAGCCAGAAGAGTGAAGGTCCAACGACTGCGGTGGCTGGGACATGTAGAGCGAATGGACGTGAATGCTCCGGCCCGGAAGATCTTTGAAAATACGTTTTTTATCCCAGCAGCTGAATGGACCCGTTGAAAATAGTGCCTTCTGTGTTGACACCTGCCCTGCGCACTATCTGCTCCCGTACAAGATTGAAGAAGTCGCATGATAGCGCGTCTCCTTGCCGAAATCCGGTGCATGTTTGAAATAGTTCGGAGCTACCTCCAAACTGCACGTTGCAGCGCTTGTTTTCCAGCGTCACGCGACACAGCTGAATCAGTTTTGCCGAGATTCCGAATTCGGCCATTGCCATATAGAGCTTCTAACGATACTTGCTATCATACGCGGCTTAGAAGTCGATGAATAGGTGGTGGGTTTTGACTTGAAATTCGTTGGTCTTTTCCAGGATTTGTCTCAATGCCGGGCCGGAAGCCACACTGGTACGTACCGATTAGTCCAGTCATCGGGCATTTTTTCTTCCACCCATATACTTGGTTTATGATTCATACCGCGGGCTCCTTCTCTGGGTGGTACACTACAGTGGTTTCGGCTACCTCCTTGATGTTGTGGTAGGTAAGTGCACAGAGGAGAGTTTCATACTCAGGCGCTCGCTGTATAGGCTCTGGCTACTCCAGGTGTGCTAAGGTGTCCAACGTCGAATTTTTTCTTCTCGGCCGTTCGCAGCTTCTTCTCGTTGGACAGTCGAGCTCTGAATTTAGCCGCGACAAGAAAATGGTCAGAGTCGACGTTTGACCATCGGAATGTGTGCACGTCGGGGATGTTGGTTGCGTGCTTCGAATCGATTAGCACATGGCGGGTCGACCGCCTGGAGAACGCCAGGTTGCTGTGTGGATCCTTAGCCTTGGAAACCTAGGGCTTCTTATTAATTACCAACTAACTCGCCAAAGGTGTTTTCCTTTCCGACTTTAGCATTGAAGTCCCCGAGCATAACTTTTCCATCATACTCCGGACAGGCTCCGTATAGGCCCCATCCACGAGGGATCTTCCGCCTTGTCAGTAGAGGTGTGTGCACATATTAGGCTTATGTTCTGGAAAGTAGTAGGAAGTAGAAACAACAGTATATTCATTACGCCTCACCATAGCTCATGTCTGATGACAAACTGACGAGAAGTATCCCCTAATTATTCTGAGCGCAGTAAATCAAAATTAGTTAAACATTTATGTAACGTCCGTCAAAAAATACTTAAATTAAAAAGTCCTAAAATCTTCCCAAAAACTAATTGCCACTGCGCAATGAAATAAATCGCATAAAAACGGTTCTGCTTTTAATGTTAAGCTTTTACGGAAATCTGCAGTGAAATTTACAAAAAAAATTTATATACGACAAAGTATAAGTGTTCTACATAAAACCTAACCTAAGCTAAATTTGCTTAAAAGCCAAAAGAGAGATTGCAACAAAGCATACGCTTTGCACAGACACAGTATTTCCTTCTTTAACTTTGTTCTTCCGCCATTTACGGCTTCCAGTTTATCCAGTTTAAAATAATTACCAACTATGTTCTGGCAGTTATGCCTCGACCCAGCCAGCCAGTAGCAACATCATGCTTATTACGATGACATAAAACGTCGGAAAACCCTTCCTTAATGGCACGCAAGTCTTGTCGGGCTAAAACCGCCCGACAACGAATATACTCCTCATTCATTTATGTTTCCTCGTCAGAGTACATTTATACGTTATACCCTTATATCTAATAAAATATTTTATTGCGACGAGTCGGCAAAAGGACCCTGCTGGCTATATGGCTCCTCTATAATACTACTCTTCTTACCCAACTGCCATCTGAGGCGTTACTTGGTGCCACGAAGCAAACACGCAAAACTACAGTAATATGTGGTTATCTGCGCTCACACGCTATTCCAGCCTCAAATGAAATAGGACCTCACTATGCACACTCAATCCCTCTCTCGTACCTAGTTACTTTAAAGGCTCTGCCGTACATCAGACGTAAGGATAAATATTAGCATGTGATGTTCTTCACCATGACAGTCCTGAAAAATATACGACAGAGTGGCTGGTGGAAGAAGGCGCATAATAAATGCGATTACGTACATTTCAGCAGGTCCTTTGCGTTTAAAAACCTAATTACGATGCTTATCCTTTCTGCAAAGTTGCAATGCTTTCATATTCGCGATTTTACTGTCTGTTGCTGTGATCTGTTGTGTGCGCCAACGACAACGCAACGATTACTTTTAAAAGTCGTTACTTTGGTTAACTTGAAGAGATCCCATCCGCCCGCACTCGAAATTACCCAGCCATTGGCATATTAAAGGATAATAAAGAGTTATTAGCTTTAACATTATTTTCGGTATCATTTGTACGCTGGGATTTTGCATTTGCGATTGTCCTTGCTCGTAGATAGTTATTACGCGAGATGCTTTATCGAATGGAATGCCAGAATGCCTTGGAATCAAAAAAAATAAAAAGAATTAAGCTAGACAGCCAATTTTTTTGTAGTTCCATCCTTTCGGCTGTTTGCTGTTATTTGGTGTTGGGATTTCGTATATCATTGTCGTTATCTACGGCACAATAAGGATAGAAGACGAGAAGAAAACACCCACCAAGGAAGGTTGGCATTGCTATCTGTTATGATTCCAGTTGATTGCTTCATTAAACGATTGTTACAGCAAATTTAACTTCTAGGGATTTTTCTATCGTCTTTTTCCATTCAATGAACGTGAGATAGGGGCCGGGGGAGGGAGGCATCCTTTTGCTGCCAAGAAATATAACATGTTTCTAGGATTTAATATAATACTTAATGTTGCTTAGCACAAGTCAGAATGTACTTACTTTGGTTCAAGTTTGTCTCATAATGTAGCTGCTGCAGCAGAAACTGTTTACTACGTTGCTATAGTGAAGCCTTCATTGCAGTTATGAGCAGATTCTCGGAAAGGATGCGAAAGAGTTGATATACACATAATTATATTTCTTTTTTGTTTACTTTCCTTTTGTTTGACATCTAAGTCGATTACATGAAGACGTTTGCAGTGACAGCAAGTTTATTTGTAGCATGTCAATGACGTACAACAATTAGATACCTACCAATCCATTTTCTCAGATGATATGACCCTTTTTCGACATAAAAATATTGTATTTTTCATAATTTTTAAAAAACGTTATCTCACGCCTTTTTAACTTCAAACAGTGAATGTTGGAAGAGAAGCAAAAATTATTAAACATGTGTAAAGGGTGGGCCAAATACAAGTTTCTTTTTAAAAATGCAATAAAATGAACAAACTTAAATATTTTCCATGTACAATGATGGAAAAAATAATAGAAACAAGTATTTACATAATGCTGAACCATCATTAACTGCATACAATTTGGTCTTTCTCCGAAATCAATTCTATACTCAAATGCTAGGTAAAAGTACTTTGAAATGCTGCAGCAATTCGCTCTTATCAGCTTTTAGTTTTCGTCTAACAGTAAAAAGTCTGAGCAAAAATGTTATTTTGCCTGGAAAAAATAATAGAAACAAACGATTACCACAGTCGGCATCAGTGATTTTGAAGTAAAGCTCAGTATTGTTTTAATTGAAGTAGTTGTAAATTAGTTTATCCTGTAATTTAGTGTTTTTTAGAAGAAAATCTTAAAACTATGAAATTAACATTTTGTCAAAATGGGTCTAGGAGTCCTTTGCACCAGTTCTGAGCGTGAGGTGATAAAAAAGACGGCAAAACAATGGATGAAATATCTAATGTCGTAAAGTGTTCTAAAAAAACAGGTCTAAAAAGTATTCTTAGCTATCCATTCAAGTCCCAAAGTAGAAACCAGATGCAGAAAACGAAAAAAGACGCCATGATTTGACAAACTGTTAATACGACTATGCAAGAAGAAACCATTTAAAAAAAATGATTTAAACGCACCCGTTACAAGTCGTACAATAAGAAATAGATTAAAGGAAGCAGGTCTTCCTGGGAGAAGTCCTAGAAAAGTTCGGTTAACATGGGTCTGTAACGCCCACCGTTGACCGAAACGTTGTTCCCAGCCTCATTTTCGAAGAAAAATGGTCCAATGATGCCACCAGTCCACGTCCAGAATGTGCGACAGCAGCCTCATTCTCGTCTGTGCGCACCGTGCGACGACGGGGACCATGAGTGTTGTCCACTAGCATACTAGTCTCATGAACTTTTTGCACAAACTTGCGCACAGCAGGCGCTTCTTCTTCTTTAAAAAAACGCACTGTTTGGGCTACACACATTACATAGCAAGCACTCACTCACTTTGGAAATAAGTTTTCAATATTTCCCAACGTTTTTTTTTTTAACTAGTGCTTATTTCGCGAATGGTAACACTTAGCTCATGTCTGATTTGACAGATAATTAGTTTTATCCTTCCGCTGAACGAATATGGTTGTGTATACGCTTGAACAACGCTGGGAAATATTGCGACATTACTTTGAAAATCATGGTAATGTTGCAGAATGTGTGCGAAAATTGCGTACGGATTTTGGAAGAAGAGAAGCACCGTCAGCTCCGTATGTTCGTTATCTTGTGAAAAAAGTGAAAGAAACTGGCAAAAAAATCATCTTTTCAGATGAAGCTCATTTTGATCTTGGCGGGTATGTAAACAAGCAAAATTGTCGCATTTGGGGCACAGAAAACCCGCACGCATACATTGAAAAGCCGATATACCCAAAACGAGTCACTGTTTGGTGCGGATTTTGGTCCAGAGGCATAATTGGGCCATTTTTCTTCGAAAATGAGCAAGGAGTGGCCGTTACAGTCAATGGCGATCGTTATCGGGCCATGTTGAACGAATTTTTGTTCACAAAAATTGAAAAGGAGGATATTGGCAACATTTGGTTTCAACAGGACGGCGCTACGTGCCACACAGCCGAAGCTACACTCGATGTTTTGCTTCCTGTTTTTGAAGATCGCATTATCAGCCGCAGAGCTGATGTCGTTTGGCCACCGCGGAGCTGCGATTTGACACCGTTGGCCTATTATTTGTGGGGTGCCGTAAAAGATAAGTGTTACGCCGACATGCCAGAGACAATTGACGCTTTAAAGGACAATATTCGTGAAGCCATTGGTGAAATACAGCTGCACACAATCGATAATGTGCTTAAAAATTGGACCGATCGTGTAGGCTACTGCTTGGCCAGCCGAGGCAGCCATTTGAATGAAATTATTTTCCAATATTAACCGGAAGGATTGTACTTTCAAATAAAAAAAGAAATTTGAGAAAATATTCATTAGTTTTTTTTATAGCATTTTCAAAAAAAAAAAAGTTATTTGGCGGACCCGTATTTCAAAAGGATCTATCTAACCCCTTTTTAAGAATAATTGCTGACTTTAGATTAGACCTTTGGTCTAATTTTTGGCCATTTTTGGGATAACATTTTCGACGTCATTTAAATGACTAGGAAAATTGCGGACCAAATGACATAAATTTAGTGCCATTAAAATGACGGATCTACTTCGTGTAACGACCAAAACACGATGATCGTTGAAACGATTTGACGATCATCGTTTTTTATTGCTTCACGTAAACAATTTAACTGTCAAATGGCGTCATCAAAACGATTCGATTGAGCGATGGCTGTTTTTCCATTTTGGTTTATTTTTGTAATATCTATAACCATAACACTATTTTGTTCAGCGCCAGTACCGGAGCAAGAAATCGTATACAAATCGACCGAGTCTGAAGTGATCTAAATGGAATATTAAGAAGATAGAGATCGTCTAAGCTTCGTCGTCAGTGAAGCTATAACTGAGGCCAGAAATGCATCAGAGGAATTCGTAACTCAAGTATCACGGCTAGTCAACGCGTGTAGTGCATAGTAAATCACAGAAATCGATACTCCGATCGGCCGATGACCACCACCGTTTTAAAAAAAGCAATTAAGTCTAGCAAGCGATTTTGTTTTAAGAATCTTTGCGAAGAACTTAATAAAGATGTCTGGAGTAAAGCTTACAAAATCGCATCGATGAGGCTAAAAGCGTATACGTACCCAGTACTCTTAGCAAATAGTTGAGACTCTATTTCCCCACCAAGAAAATAGGGGCCTGGCTAATTCAAGTGCTCACGAGATAGGCCCTATGCCTATACCCATCATTACACACAAAGAATTATTCGAAGTATGTAAGAAAGTACGCGATAGGAACTGATGGATGGTATTAAATAGAGCCTTAAAAATCGCAATCAAAGTACGCCCCGACTTATTCTCCGAAATGCTTGACGCGTCTCTCCAGGAGGGCGTCTTTCCTGAGCTTTGGAAGCGTCAGCGGCTGGTCCTACTACGAAAAGGGAAGGGGCTCCAGCAAGCAATTGAAACGGCCGGAGACCTCTTGGAACACCAATACGGTTTTCGTAAATCAGATGTACCGTAGACGAATTCAATGCGGTCATAACGAGAGCCCAAGCCGTTATAGAGGGCAGGCGTTGGAAAGGAGGCACCAAAAAATACTGTGCCGTTATAACCCTGGACATAATAAAAACCTTTTTGAAATACCAGAATATCTCCGTAAAATGGTTATATTTTGCGAATAGAGTTATGAATTGATTAGTGATTAGAGGCAGTTGCAACTGTACGTAGTTGGCCAGCTAATGGCGGTTTGCAACAGCAGCAGATCATAAAACGGAGGCTATTACGAGTAGGAAGCGGGGAAGCGATAACGTTTTGCTTGGGAGGGCATAAAGTAGTTTATCAACCGTTTATTTAATACCTAGGACTGATTATTGAGGCTCGTCTAAGCTTACAATACCATCTTAAACATGTATGCAAAACAGTCTTCAAAAACATTTAGAACTGTTTCACACGATGCTATACTCATCGTATCTTCAATGCTATCAATCGATTTACTCGCTGAAGAAATGTAAACCTTAAGAACCGAGCGAATCCGAAATGGCCGAGTAGATGTCGGTAATCGCAACTTGGCAATAACAATGGAACGAAGAAGGTTGTGGTTTTGTTTGGTTACAATTTTCCAAAACTGTCCACCAGATAATTACCCCGCCATAAGTAAGTATCGGTCTTATGACCGCAATATAAAGCCAGTGACTTATTCGACGTTGTAGACCCATTTTTTTTAACAATGGCTTTTTTGCAAGAGAAGAGTGCTACTGTAGACTTTTTGAATCGTTCTTGGATGTTAAGTGGATGAGATCGCCGTGCATCCTTCATCTTTCAGGACTATCAGTACATAGTTCATTGACCACCAAATTCCAAAGAAGAGGACTCACCCTAATTGATATGCAATGCAATCGTTTTTAAAGTCAATTACAAGGGTCTCGGGTATAGGACGCTTAGGTTTGGCCACACTTAAATCAACTTATCTTTGCAAATACGTGAACCCCGTTTACAAAATAATCTACGACTATGCACCCCTTAAAGTGGTGGCTCAATATAATAGCTCAATTTTTACTATCCAATTGAGTGGATAGGCTTTTGCGCTAAGCCATTAAGCAATTAATCTTTTCAAATTTCATATCTGTAAAACTCCAAACATTCTCGTACTGAATTTCAATTCAAACTTTAATCTAAAATCCCCTCAAAATCTGACCAAAATACAAGCACAAACACTCAGTGCCACATAACGGTAGGTGTAAACTAACAGAAAATAGGAACCAACAATAAAGAAAAAAAATTATAAATTGTATGCATATCATAAGCATAACTCCAGCTCCGCCATTCCAGTGCCACAAATTGTTTTAAATAAAATAAATTGAAATTTAATGGAGATTTTTATCGCTTGGAAGTCTTTTGGAATGTGTGTGTGTGTTTGCGGTGGAACGGTGTGGTGAGCCTTCTGTACACCTGAAACAGCAGTGCCTTGCCAACGAGATAGAGTACAGTTGAAATCATTATTGGATATGTGCCAGTATTCCGGTATCGAACCGAACCGAATATCCGGTCGTTTGTTCGCCTCTGGCAGTTGGGTTAATTCGTTACTTATATGGTGCTTCCACACTTGAGTGGCTTTGCATGCATCATGTGCGGCAGGACCAAACGGAAGTATTCTTTTACTGCTCATCTGTGTGTGATCCGGTGTGTTGCACCTGCCTACTGGTGCAAGTAAGTATAGTATCGACATTTCTCCGGCTGCTCCAGGATATTGATTTTCGACTATTTTAAAACTCGCCAGGAGCAACGCTATTAGCCCGTAGCCCCTGCATTCGCTTGCACTAATGTGAGTTATGTTAGTGCTTGGCTTGATAATAGTTGCGATGGTGCTGCGACTGCCCCCCCCCCCCCCCCCACTAGTACGAGTACCACCTATATTTGAAGAATGCGCAAATTGAATTATAAAGCTGATTAGATATCATTGGCGTACGTTGCAGACTAGACAAGACCGTTAGGATGACTCCGTGCTGTATTGGATAACAGTGGTAATAGGATCAACATTTTCTAGCGCAAACAAGGAGTGCAGTGTTTCACTTGAAGTTTATGAAAGGAAACTATATCAAAAGATGCAAAGAGGACCAAATTGAGGTTAGCGACCGCATTTCGCTAACAAATCGATTTGAAGTGGACTTTGTGAAGAAGGAGAATGTATATCACAAGGTACAGGAACAGGATGCATGTTATTGAATAATACTATTTCCTCATAATTATAGGTACCTACAGCCATGTCTACCGAGCTTTTAACTTCATATCGAATTCAATTCGCCAATGTCCTTTCCGGAATTATGATGCTGAGATTCGGAAATTATAGTAAAACAACTGACCATGACCAATATTATTAGAGCTAAACACTAATACTGTGGGCGCAGTAGCGCAGTGGTTAGTGTGCTGGACTGCTGTGCGAGGGATCCCAGGTTCGATCCCCGGAAAAATACAAATTACATCTTAAGGTTTTTTCTACTGCGCCACCTCGCGCGAACGTCTGACAAACATCCGAGAGTATGACTGTCCTGAAAAAGCTTCTCAATTCAGCCGTTCGGACTCGGCATAAAATTGTAGGTCCCTACCATTCGTCCCAAAAATAGAAACTCACACAAAACGAATGGTTGCGAGAAGCTAGGCCTAGGGTGTCTGTAGCTTTGGTTGTGCGCTACTACACAAAAGTGTGAAACGTCAGTGGAACGATTGGCAAATGAAATTTAATTAACAAAACTCGTTTATTTAAAAATTAACATTAAACATTAACAAAAGGAAATTCACAAAAATAGATATAAATTAGAGAACACGTCTGGTGTCTGGTCAGAATGAGATTGGATAAGATTGCATCTGCCGAATATGTCGCGCCGAAACCAGATGCATTAAAAATCTCTTTAGCATCTCAAGCGCCCCATGTCGTCAGTATTATGTTGATGATAAATTGGTCGCCACATGTCTACCGCCTGTTGCGCCACCTATTTATTTATTTATTTAAACACTAATACTACGAGTAAGGGTGCTAGTACACGGCATCATTGACTTATTATTTATATAATAAGTCAATGCACGGCATGTAGTAAGCCACATACGTATGTAGCTCTGACGTCAACAGAGAGTGCACAAAGAGAGCTTGTACACGGCATGTAGGATGTAGCCATTGGGACCATTCGCTGACGTAAAAATGACGTCATTGCATCTGCTTCGAACTGCGGCTTATAAATTGGCCATGATGTTTGACCACCGAAAACATGCGGTTGCATCTCCTCGAGCTTTCTGTTTCTTGACTTTATCCAGTTCTCTAGCCAAATTCTCGACGTTTGTCTCAAGCTTTTGTAATGTTTGATTGATTTCATAAAATTGTGTCTCATGCTGGTTTAGTTTGTTATCAATCGCGTCGAATTTTACTTCTAGAACATTCTTACAATATTTCCACTCATTTTATATCATTACCGATACTATTGGAACTTTACTTTTACACGGTTTAAAAATAAAACTGCCCTCCCGTCGGATTTCGCAACCCTTTTTATACTCCCAATGGTTTTAGACCATTGACCATTCGTTGAGTTTCGAAGGTTAGTTGAATAAGTTCAAGCACTTTCCATTAGATGGCGCTGTGGTCAATAAGTATTAGTTTTCAATCTACTGTTACATTCGGCTGGGATTCGAAAAGATAAAACACTATTCTGTTTACTAAACTTTAATAAATCACTTTTATTACAAGACAATATCACTTAAAATCAACTTTTCCGCTTATTTCAATCTTTTCCACTTATTACAATCTTTTCCACTTATTTTAAATCACTACCGATACTATTCGAACTTTGCTTTACACGGTTTAAAGATAAACTGTCCTCTCGTCGGATTTCGCAACCCTTTTTATACTCCCCACTAAAGCTTCTCGAATATTCTATTCTCCAACCGGAACAATCGAGAATGTACTAGTTTTGTTTTAGACCATTCACCATTCGTTGAGTTTCGACGATTCGAAGTTCCGTTGAATAAGTTCGTCTACTTTCCCTTAGATGGCGCTGTGGTCAATAAGTAGTACTTTTCAATCCACACTACAATATCCCCCTCTTAAACTTGTTCGTCCCGAACAAATGCGTCAACATTTTCCCCAATGTAACGATGACGACGATCCACATCGACAACTTTGAGTTTGTCTCTTCCACGTTGGATTCCATAGACCACGTAGTTGATTCGGTTGACTCTCAGATGCCTCCTCATTATAACGCCTATTACTGCAGTGCGAACAACTGGCCTGCCTGGGTGGAGCTCTGCACTGTCGCTGTAGATGTCCTATCTTGTTGCAATTCCAGCAGCGGATCAGTCCCCTGCGAGCACTGTTTCGTTCTACGATGTCTGCCCTTTGGCACGAGCATTCGACGGTTGTAATTTCTCTCACGCGATGAAACCCTTGTGATGCTTGGTCAGCAGCTTTCATTACTAAGGCAAATGCCAGTGCCTCAGGGAGAGTTTTCTTTCCAGCCATTCGTAGAGCTAGTTGCAGCTGCCTATCCTCTATGGCTTGGATAAACGCCTCTACAGCCATTTCGTTGATGACATCCTCGCCGGCATTGGGATACGACAAATGCGCCAGCCGTGCGATATCTGCTTGCAACTGCTGGAGCGTTTCTCCCGGCTTCTGGATTCTACTGCGTAGTTGTACCCTATACACCTGCTGCATATGGTCATCACCAAACCGCCTTTCGATAGCCTTAACCAATGCGTCGTAGTTGCGTTGTTTTTCTTCGGAAATAGTTTGAAGCAACTCTGCAGCTGTACCTCGCAGTGCTAGCGTTAGTGCAATCCACTTTTCCTCGTCGTCCCAGCTGTTGATCACTGCAGCTGCCTCGAACTGCCTCTTAAAAATTCGCCATGATGTTTGACCATCAAAAACAGGCAACCCTTTGCCCTCCTTCTTGGGCAATCAGCAGAATATTCTCGGGCTTTCTGTTTCTGGACTTTATCCAGTTCTTTAGCCAAGTTCTCGAAGTTTGTTTCATGTTTTTGTAATGTTTGATTGATCCCGTCAAACTTTGTTTCTACCTTTTCAAGTTGTGTCTCATGCTGGTTTAGTTTGTTATCAATCGCGCTGAATTTTACTTCTAGAGCATTCTTAAACTCTTCCACGGCATCTTTGTGTGCAGCGACAATGGAATTCTTCTGTTCTTCTAGAAAATTTGTCTGACCTTCTAGAGAATTCTTCAGTTCTGCGAATTTAGATTCAATAAAATTGCTCTGGTCTGCCAACTTAGATTCGATAGAGTTCTTCATTTGTTCCAGATCATATTTCTGTTCTTCGAACTTGGCAAGAAGCAATGCCATCATAGCAGCCATGTCAACTCCTGTACTTACTTGTTCTTCTGCCACTTCGAATAGCATGGATTTTGGATCTCCTCCCTCGCTTTCGACAGCTTCCTGCAGACGAAGTATGAGGTCACTTTTTCCCCCAGCTGTGGAGAGGTTCCGTTTTTCCATCTCAGTTTTTAGCTGAGGTATGCTGAGTTGTAGTAATGCCAACGTACGAACCATTTTTACTAATTCACTATTTTTTTCTTTTTTTTTCACTTTTTTTTTTTTTTTTTTTTTCCTTCTTTTTCTATTTTCTTTACTACACTTTGTAAGAATTCAAATTCACTTCACTTTATTTATTTTCTTTTAATTCACAATTTAGTTCATTGTTTTTCTTTTCACAACACTTCGCACAGAATAAGTTTTATCCCACTTCTGACACCAATGTTACATTCGGCTGGGATTCGAAAAGATAAAACACTATTCCGTTTACTAAACTTTAATAAATCACTTTTATTACAAGACAATATCACTTAAAATCAACTTTTCCGCTTATTTCAATCTTTTCCACTTATTACAATCTTTTCCACTTATTTTAAATCACTACCGATACTATTCGAACTTTCCTTTACACGGTTTAAAGATAAACTGTCCTCTCGTCGGATTTCGCAACCCTTTTTATACTCCCCACTAAAGCTTCTCGAATATTCTATTCTCCAACCGGAACAATCGAGAATGTACTAGTTTTGTTTTAGACCATTCACCATTCGTTGAGTTTCGACGATTCGAAGTTCCGTTGAATAAGTTCGTCTACTTTCCCTTAGATGGCGCTGTGGTCAATAAGTAGTACTTTTCAATCCACACTACACTACACTACACTTTAGGCTGCTGTTATAGCTATCAGGAAAATGCATCCGTAAAAAAATTGTTTCACTTTTTTGGAGCACTTAGGCCTTCCGCACACGGCTCATATCGTCATCGTATCGTCGTCGTCACATCATGAATTTGCCGTGCCGCTACGATGCCGATAGGCGTATTAAACCGCACACGACGCAATTTCCAATCGTCAAAATAAAATGTCGCCTGATATATTTTTTTAAATAAAACGTAGGTATTGAAAAATGTAAACAAACTCCAAGCGTACTCGTACAAATACGATAAGCGGCCGACACTGCTTGACGATAGTCGTCATGTAGTATGCATGCTGCGACGATTACGCGTAGCAGACGAGTCGTGTGCGGTTCTCCATTTAAATAAATAAAAGTGTGCGACAACAAATCGTACCGTGTGCGGAAAGCCTTAAACTCAATCGTTGAACTCAATCTTGGTCTTAAAATGTTGCTTTTGAATTATAAAACTGTTTCGTCAAAAAAAATTAAGCAATTGATCTTTCAACTTCTCAACCAGTTTCACGAAGTATTCCACTGAATTCCTATGATATGCTAAGGCAAAATGTGTCAGTTTTGTTCTGTTTCGTGTTTTTACGGATGGATTTTTCTGATGGCTATAACTGAAGCCTTAAACAAAATGTCTTTAGGTCTGTTTTTTTCCACATCTATATATAGAAAGGGTATTCATGCAACGTCGTAAGTTTACCATTTGCGTAAAATGGTAAGTCTACGACAAACGTTTCATGAACGCCCCAATTTGCTGTTTGTGGTAAATGGTGGTAAACCAATCAGCTGTTTCACATGAGAGGGAACGAACGAATTGATAAAATGCGAACAAACCACTTTTGATATAATATTATAAAGAGAAAATTGCACATTTTACTATTCCAAGTGCAGGATAATTAGTTAATCCATCAAATTGTATTAAGAAAACAAGTTTTAAAAGGGTTTAAATAACGAAATATACAATACTGTTACATTTGGCTGGGATTCGAAAAGATAAAACACTATTCTGTTTACCAAACTTTAATAAATCACTTTTTATTACAAGACAATTCACTTAAAATCAACTTTTCCAATTCTTACAATCTTTCACTTATTTTATAACACTACCGATACTATTCAAACTTCACTTTACACGGTTTAAAGATAAACTGTCCCCTCGTCGGATTTCGCAACCCTTTTTATACTCCCCACTAAAGCTTCTCGAATATTCTATACTCCAACCGGAACAATCTAAAACGAAACTAGTACATTCTCGTACTAGTTTCGTTTTAGACCATTCACCATTCGTTGAGTTTGGAAGATTTGAAGTTTCGAAGTTCCGTTGAATAAGTTCGTCTACTTTCCATTAGATGGCGCTGTGGTCAATAAGTAGTACTTTTCAATCCACACTACAATATCCCCCTCTTAAACTTGTTCGTCCCGAACAAATGCGTCAACATTTTCCCCAATGTAACGATGAAGACGATCCACATGGACAACTTTGAGTTTGCCTCTTCCTCGTTGGATTCGATAGACCACGTCGTTGATGCGCTTTACTACTCTATAGGGCCCCTCCCAATCTTGTTGCAACTTAGGCGACATACCTTTTCTTCTATGGGGATTGTACAGCCATACCAGATCTCCTCCCTCGAATCCTGTAGTTGTTGCTTTGGCATCGTACCTCGTCTTCATGCGGTCGCTGGCTATCTTGATCTTATCCCTAGTTTTTCGATGCACGTCCCTGATGGTTTCTCTGAGGTCCGCAACATAATCGTCCTCATCCTTGGGTTCCTCAGTGGGAGATCCGAACATCAACTCACTAGGTAGCCGGACTGTTCGACCAAACAGGATTTCAGATGGTGTATGCCCCGTAGTATTATGCACAGCATTGCGATAGGCTAGTAGAAACATTGGGATCTGTTTATCCCAATCCCTCTGGTCGTCGCATACAACCTTAGATAGGTGTTCATTCAAGGTTCTGTTGAAGCGCTCTACCATCCCATCTGATTGCGGATGGAGCGGCGTTGTTCTCGTCTTTTTAATCCCGAGTAACTGGCATACTCCTTGAAAAATCTTGGACTCGAAGTTTCGGCCTTGGTCCGAGTGCAATTCCAATGGTACACCAAATCTGCTCACCCAGTTGAAAACAATCTGCTCTATCACGGTTTTGGCTTCTTGGTTAGGGATGGCAAATGCTTCTGGCCACTTACTGAAGTAGTCCATAACCACGAGGATGTAACGATTTCCATTAATCGTTTCAGGAAACGGTCCGGCAATATCAACTGCAATTCTTTCGAAAGGGGCTCCAGCATTGTATTGGTGCATTTTGCCTTGAGTTTTCACTCTCGGGCCTTTGCTGGCCGCACAGGTTACGCACTTTCTGCACCAGTTTTCTACATCATCCCTTGAGTGGACCCAGTAAAAGCGCTCTCGCACCTTTCCGAGCGTCTTATTTATTCCCAAGTGGCCCCCGGATACCCCATCATGCAGTTCTCTTAGAACATCGCTTACTTTCGACCTGGGAACAATAAGCTGCATCACGAACGACTTTCCATCAGAGCTTTCCCATCTTCTTCTCAAAATGCCGTCCTGCACATGAAGAGAATCCCATTGTGCCCAGTATGCCTTCAGCTCGGGGCTCCTATTGGATATCTCCTGCCAGTCTGGTTTTCCCTCATGCTCCTTCCAGGCGAGAATCGGCTCGATATCCGGATCTTCCCTTTGAGCCTCCCGGATCTCTCTCGCAGTCCAGCCACCAATGGGCTCAGCTCTCAGCCTCTGTACGGAAATGGCATCTTTTTCCTCCTGACGCACACAATGTTTGCAATCGGCTTTGCAAGGCCGGCGTGAGAGAGCATCTGCATTAGAGTGAAGAGTTCCCTTTCGATGCTGTATCTTGTAGTCATACATCTGCAGCCGTTCGATCCACACTTGTCCCTCAGGATTCTTAAACTGCAGCAGCCACTTTAAAGACGCATGATCGGTGCGAAGAATAAATTTGCTCCCATAAAGGTACTTGTGGAAGTGTTTTGTCGCCAGGACTAAAGCGAGAAGTTCCCGTCTGGTCACACAGTAGTTCCTTTCTGGCGTGGAGAGAACTTTACTGAAGTAGGAAACTACTTTTTCTTCACCATCATGCACTTGCGAAAGGACGGCTCCAACTCCCACATAACTAGCGTCTGCATCCACAATAAATGTTTTTCCGGTAGTGGGGTACGCTAGTATGGGGGCGTCACACAGTTGCTGCTTAGGATTTTCAAAGCTCTTTTCGCACTCACCTGACCATTTGAATTGTTTTCCTTTTTCTGTCAGTTGATGCAAGCTCTTGGCAATCCCGGCAAAGTCCTTCACAAACCGTCTGTAGTAGGTCGCAAGTCCCAGGAAGCTCCTCAGTTGATGTTTGTCTTTCTGAACCGGCCAGTTTTTCACTGCATGGACCTTCTCTGGATCCGTCCTGACTCCTTCGGAAGAGATGATGTGCTCGAGATACTTTACTTCTGGTCTAAAAAGAGCACACTTTTTCGGGTTCAGCTTCAATTGAGCGCTTCGCAGCCTCTGGAACACTTCCTTTAAGTTGTCTCGATGTTCTTCAAACGTTTTGCCCACCACGATGACATCATCTAGGTACACCAAACAGGTTTTCCACGTTAGTCCCAGTAAAACCCGCTCCATTAGCCATTCAAAGGTGACTGGCGCATTGCACAGTCCAAATGGCATTACTGTGAATTGCCAAAGCCCGTTTCCTGCTGTAAAAGCTGTTTTCTCGCGATCGTCGGGATGGATCTGCACTTGCCAGTTAGCCACTCTTCAAATCAATGGTGGAAAACCATTTGGCGCCGGATATCCAGGGTATCGTCAATCCTTGGCAGAGGGTAGCTATCCTTTTTGGTGACATTATTCAGCTGACGATAGTCGACGCAGAATCTCGTGCTGCCGTCTTTCTTCTTGACCAGTACAACCGGTGATGCCCATGGACTTTGCGAACTTTCAATCAGCCCTTCCTTTTCCATCGTCGACACCATTTCTGCAACCTCCGTCTGCTTAGCCAATGGTAGTCGTCTGGGAGGCTGACGAATAGGCCTTGCGTCTCCTGTGTCGATTCGGTGTTGTACAAGATGTGTCCGACCATACTCGCCGCTCTGCGAAGCAAATATATCAGCGAACTCGTTGATTAGGTCCCCCGCCATGGCTTGCTGTTCCTGATTCAACTCACTCTGTCCAAATATATTTCTTTTTATCTCTGCCATTTCCGTGGATGTAAGAGGTTTGGTAGGACACGCATTGGATAATTTTGTGACAGCAGTAATTGGTACGCACTACTTACCGACCACTTCCCCTTGCTTCAGTTTCAGGCTGCTTTGTTCGACATTTAGGACTCGTACGGGAACCATGTTGTTTTTATGCCCCGCGAAGTTGGTTCTTACTCGTTTCCCGACTGATAATTTTGAGAAGAGTCATCCGCTGGACGCTCAGACGGCCCTTCATTGCGACTCCTAGCACTGCAGTGCGGACAACTAGCCTGTCTGGGTGGAGCTCTGCACTGGCGCTGTAGATGTCCTATCTTGTTGCAGTTCCAGCAGCGGATCGGTCCCCTGCGAGCACTGTCTTGTTCTACGACATTTGCCCTTTGGCACGAGCATTCGACCGTTGTTATCTCTCTCACGCGGTGAAACCCTTGTGATGCTTGGTCAGCAGCTTTCATTGTCAGGGCAAATGCCAGTGCCTCAGGAAGAGTTTTCTTTCCAGCCATTCGTACAGCCATTTGCAGTTGTCGGTCATCTATGGCTTGCAGCGCTGCCAACCGTGTGATAATTATGCTACATGTATGATAACTTCAGGTCTTGTATGATGTATGATAGGAATTCATTATCATACGCAACATGTATGATAATTTTCATATTTGAAAAAAGTAGCATAATTTGCAATTCTCGTAAGAAATTCATGTAAATATACAGCAATTTGCTTTTAATTACACAAAAAATCTATTACGTTTCTCATCGAAAATATAAAACAGACACTCTTCAATAAAAGTGTAACTTGTCATCACTGATCAATCTAGTACTTAGTATACTGCACTGATATTTTTGAGAGCTTCATACGATTTTTCTTCCGATATGCTCCGACAGAAATTGGTTGTGGAATTTCTTTACGATTTGCAGTGAAGTGTTGATAAATGAAATCAATGAAGAAAAAAACATTTTAGCAAAGTAATTGGTTGTATTTGTTGCTTAAATTTGTGTTTTCAGAGCAAAAACAAACGAAAAAACAAGCACTAATTAGGAAAACCCCTGTACCACGAAACAACATCATGTCAAATCAATGCGTTGTCGCATTTAATTATTCTTTCCGAATGCGGATACCTCGAATGTAATTTGAGTCCCCGACGGAGTATGCGTTACTAGGGCCGAATAACGTACTTCTAAAACATAGAACATTTATGTTTTTGTATACAAAATAATTCCTAATGAACATAATTTTCAAATACAGAACTGTTCATTACTATAATGAACGGATGGTCAACGTAAATATTATATAACTTTGAATTTATTAAGCGATAGTGAAACGTTTACGCTTTGCTTTTTTTTAGATCTTAGAAAAAGTTGCCTGTAAAAGAACAAAAGCTGCTGCAATCACAAAAAATGTGATAGGAAAATCACACAAGGAGGCATTAATTGCAAAACTTAGAATGCACAAATTCAGTGTTATGATAGATGAGTCGACTGATATTACTTCTAACAAAGCGACTTGCATTGTTGTAAGATACTACGATTCACAACGCACAAAAATTTTTAGCTCGTTTTTTGACTTAGTTGTTCCAGGGAGACATCGATAAAGCAACGGCAAAGGTCATCTACGAAACTGTTGAAAATGCAATAAGCAAATGCAGCATTCCTATTGATAATGTAGTTGGTTTTGGCTCAGATGGTTGCAATACCATGATGGGTGATAACAATTCGGTTAAGTCAAGATTCGAGCAAAGTTGTAAGGGTATCTATATAGCTAAGTGTATATGTCATTCTTGTGCCATTTGTGCTAGCGAAGCAGCAAAAATGCTACCACGTAGATGTGAGGACCTCTCTCGCGATATATTTAGCTTCTTTAAAAATAGTGCTAAGAGAAAAGCAATTATTTTAAGATTTCAAAAGCTCTTGGACCTAGATCCACATTCAATATTGAAGCCCTCACAGACGCGATGGTTGTCATTGCACCAAGTCGTAAATAGAATTCTGGAACAGTGGGAGGCACTTATATTATTTGTTGGTGAAATTAATATTGAGGAAAAACTTTCAAGTGCGGACAGGGTTTTGCAAAATTTGAAGGATCCGCAAGTTAAACTATTTTTTTTTGTTTTTAGATTGGGTTCTTCCAAAATTTAACGCCTTAAATGCATTTTTTCAGTCAGAAAAATGCATTATTACGACAGCACATGAAAGTTTGTGTTCGCTTTACAAGCAACTCCTTTCATCCTTTCTGGAAAATCGTTATATAAACAGCTGTACGCTAAGTGCCATTGATCCGTATACGTCTTCGTATCAACTTCAAGACAACCAGATTTACCTAGGCTCAAAGGTTTTGGAAGAGGTTCAATCAATTCTAAATAATTCTGCAAGACCGCCATCTGATAAACGAATAGACTTGCAAATGATTGCAGATTTTAAAGACCGTTGTCGGAAATTTTTACAAGTTGCTTGCTATCAATTGGGTCAAAGGTATGATTTTTCGGACAAAGTTCTTCAAAGCCTGCACATTTTTAGCCTAAAAAATGCCATTGATTGTTCTACAAGAACGAACTTTCCCTCATTGCTACCCATTGATACAGCTTTTGCCCCGATGCAAAGAAAATGGAGTAGAAACTCAGACCCTAGACGATGAATGGCGAATTTTGGTTTTTTGTAAATTACCAGACACAATCCTACAGCAAACAGAGCCAGATGTATTTTGGGGTACCTAATCTTCTGGATTACAAAAATGAAAATGGCGAAAAGCCTTTTTATAATGTTGCGCTGTTGTGTGATCTAGGCTATAAACCTAAATATATGTCACTGATTATTCTGGTGCTATTTAAAGGCTGTGCTTGGCATGCTTGCGACAAGGCTCAGCTCCGCTCGCCGGATTAGGTTGGGTTCTTGCCTTTACAATAACCGAAACAACAACGAAAATAAAAAAAACTCACTTCATGCCAAGACATAAAAAAAAAACAAAATCACTCCTAGTCCTAATTGACGGAAACCGAAATCACTTAAAGATGCAACGATGATGTTAAGTTGCTGAGGTACACTGCTCCCACCCTTACTTCTTATAAAAGAACGCCGTGACAACACAAGTACCTATAATATAGTGCTGTCCCTAAATCAAAA
Source organism: Cheilosia scutellata (assembly GCA_955612985.1). NCBI lineage: Eukaryota > Metazoa > Arthropoda > Insecta > Diptera > Syrphidae > Cheilosia > Cheilosia scutellata. The sequence goes on along the minus strand of OY015312.1, from coordinate 53,121,838 downwards.
TGGGTAGTTAAACTACCCTATTGAAATTCACATTATGCGCGAACCAGAACTATGCTCAACCCCACAGATAAAAGATTTACTGAATCATGTTTTTAAAAATTCATTCCTTTAATATAAAAGAAAACTAAGCCTATAATACATATTTGGTTTTTCAAATTAAATAATTAGCAATTGGTGGTGAAGATTTGATGATCTTATACTCATCGTTTTAAAACAACAACAAAATAATAATCAAGAATTCGTAGTAATTGTATATATGAAAAAAAAAAAACTAACACTGCACTTTATCGCAATTCATAAATGTATATAAATTCAAAAAGTACGTTTTCAAATAATTTCTGTTACGAAATAATTTTTTAAATAATAATAAAATGGTAAACGATATCACTTACTTGATTAGATCCTGCATAGGATTCGATGATCTGTGAAATAAAATCCAAATAATCGCTTTGGTCCCCTTCTCCCACAACGTCGCTGGAGATTGTGCACAATTTCCCCGAACTCACTTTCACCAAAAAAATATAGAAAAAAAATTGACTTTAGTCGTTTGAAATTATAAAATCAACTGTGATATCATTTACACATACACCCTAGTCACTAGTTTTAAGTAGGATAATCAATTTTTTTTTTTTTTTTGTGTAATATTAGGTTAGTTTTTTTTTTTTTTTTTTTGTACTACAGAATTATCATATATCTTTTCTTTTCTTTTTTTTTTTTTTTTTAGCAAAATTTACACAAAACAAGTAACTTTAGATCAATTCATATAAATATATATAAACACTTATACTAGGTAAGTTAGGAATTAAAACAAAACACCTTTTTCACTGGTAATCCAAATATGTTGCACGTGTCCGAGGTTACCGAATTACTGGGGACTTTTCCCAATGCACTGCTCCACGCCGCTACAGGCTACACTCTTGCTAATGCGCTGAATTTGTTTAGCGGAACCCCAAAATGCTGCTATCGCTGGTCAACACTGTGAGAGCAGGTAGTGGTTAGCAAGCACAATGATGCGACAACAAAAAAGTATTGGTCGCCGCTGCCGACGAACTTGTTAGCGTTATGCTAATGCTGAATTTTGGGGGATCTCGTCTGGTGGGGTGTTGGGTGTGCTGCACCACGCTATAGAGCAGGATGACTTCGAGGTGGTCAGAGAGTCTGGTCTATGATAAAATATATGACGTGGCGAACGGGAAAGTGTCTCTCGCTGAATGTGGCTGCAGCGGTGAAGTACGAGTGGAATGATCGATGATGCGGTGTGGTAGATGGTATGTACCACAGGGGGGAGGAGTAGAACATCTAATTACTCACAGATTATTACTGGTCTGTCGATATCTTCGATTCCTATCGAAATTCCCCTAATTCACGGGTTTTATGCAGATGATTGTATGAGGGAGTAATCGAAGAGTAAAACAGCAAAATGTTCGCCGATTCTTCACCTCTGATCTCCCCCGCTGAAGAGAATGTTGGTGTGGTATGCCTACATATAATAATTTAATTATAAAATTTTATAAAAAAAATAGCTTCTAAACGCATACCTTCGCTGACTATATAAAGCGTAAACAAAATAAATGCAACCAAGCAACAAATTCTTTTTCGTAATTCCGAACTATGCGGTTTAAATAAATTATACTGATTTATTTGAAGGTACAGGATTTAATACGAAATATTAATAAAAAATTAAGAACACTTCTTAAGCTTTCGACAGCCACGATGAAAAGGAAAGAACTCGTATCCCTAACTAGCGACTAAGCTTGGCTTTCTAGAGTTTTGCTTTTACTTCCTGATTCGTTTTCTTTTACTTCCTTGTTTCAGTACAATGTTATAGTACATTTTCGGTGTGGAATTCCATACCTTAAAAAATGGGGTCGTTCGTTAGGTGTTGTAAAATATATATACATATTTTTTTTTTTTTCTCGAAACTGCTTGTGCTGTAGACATTCGTAACAAACCATGTTAGTTTTAAGTGGAAATGTAAAAACTAAATGGAAAAACGACATGTTAATATTTTATTTTCGTCATACCAATTCTTATATTTCACTGTCTTATGTCCTTCGCGTGATAGTTACCAATAATTTTGCCATTGAGATCTTCTAACTGATAAATACAGTTGCCTATTCTCATTCGCACTCTGCACTTCAAAAACTTCGGCGAAAACTTTGCATTCTTTCCTTGAGCGAAAGAACTTTGCTGAAAGTTTCGCCTGAAAACTTCTTGGCCTACCTTGAAATGAATGTGTTTTGCTCTAAGATTGTAAGTATTTTCAGCTTTGAGATGTGCCTTAACCAGGTGTTGTTTTATTCGCTCTCTAGCCATTTGCATTCGGTCAGATTTTGAAATGATCGCAACATCAGGTTCATTAAGGCATCGTAACGCGTTCAGAACTCCATATTCTGTTCCGTTTAGGATCATATTTTGTCCAAACATAGTGAAATACGGGGAACAGTTTGTGGCGGAATGGTAATCGCTTCGAAGGGTTGCCGCTATAATAGAGATATATTTATCCCATTCATTATGCTTATCCTTTATCAAGGCACGTATTTTGGACAAAATTTCCCGATTTGCTCGCTCTGAAGCATTGGACTGAGGAGCATAAAGTCCAGTCTTAATATGAGTGATATTATGCGACTTAAGAAACCTTGAAAATTCTTTTGAGACAAACTGGCGTCCGTTGTCACTATGCAGAAACTGTGGAACTCCGAAAATATGGAACACATCAGACTGAAGATACTTCATGACATTAAGAGAAGTTGCGCTCTTTAAAGGTTTCAGAAAAATGAACTTAGATAGGTGGTCTATGGCTATAAATAAGGTGGAGTTACCTGATTTAGTGCGGGGGTATGGCCCAAGGAAATCCACATACAATCGCTGCATCACACGCTCAGTCAGAATTTGCTTGCCCATTACTGGACGAAGTGTTTTGTTGGGAGCTTTTATTTCCTTGCACGTGTTGCATGCACTTGTATAATTTCGGATATCCTTGGCCATACCTGGCCAATAGTATTTAAGGCGAACTCGATAGAGAGTTTTGGCATATCCACCATGACATCCTGTCACTGAGTCATGAGCATTTTTTATAGCTTGACTGGTTAGCTCTTGGGGTAACCATAACCTCCATAGTTCCTCCTCTTCATTTTCGACACCTTTTCGCATTTTTACACGTTTATAGATAAAACCTTCGGATAAACACAAATCCGGTAAACTATCGATATTCTCTTCTATTTCGGATTTTAGTGTATTGTAACTTTTGGAACAAAAGTGCTCAGACTTTAAATCAATATCTACAGGCGGTGGATCACAATGTAGCTCATCTATATCTTTTCTGGATAACGCGTCTGGTACGATGTTAAGAGAACCTTTTCGGTGTTCCATTGTAAAATTATACCCCTGGAGTTTGAGGCTCCATCTTGCAAGCCGCCCATTTAAGTCTTTTTGTGACATCAGCCACTTAAGACTTGAATGGTCAGTAATTATTTTAAACGGAAGACCTTCGATATAAGGTCGAAACTTTTTAACACAGACAATAGCAGCCAAGCACTCTAACTCTGAAACAGTATAATTTCTTTGCGCGTTATTCAACTTCTGTGACATATAAGCCAAAGGGCGCTCGTTACCATCATCATCCTCCTGGTATAGGACACCACCGACTCCAGTACTTGAAGCATCACATTGTATAACAAAAGGTTTCGTAAAATTAGGCTGGGTTAATATCGGCGCAGAAGTTAATGCCGTTTTCAGCTTATGAAATGATTCTATCGCTTCAGCCGTTAGCGTAAAGGTCTTGGATTTTTTTAGGCAATCTGTTAATGGAGCAGCAAGGTCAGAGAAATTGGAGATGAATTGGCGATACCAACCCGTCATTCCAATGAAGCGTCGTATTTGTCGCGCGGTTTTTGGTAACGGAAAATCGGTAATAGCTTCAACCTTTGATGGATCTGTTTTCAGGTAACCTTGACCCACAATATAGCCGAGGTACCTGATCTCCTTTTGACAAAATTTGCTCTTGTCGACATTGATTGTGAGCTTAGCGTCAGAAAGACACCTTGCTACCTCCTTTAACAAAAAAAGATGCTCATCGTACGTTGCGGAACACACCAGCAGATCGTCTAAATAGATGAAGACGTTCTCACGGAGGCGTGAAGGAATCACACGATCCATGAGACGACTCATCCTCTGTGGGGCGTTGCATAACCCGAAAGGCATGACTGTAAAATGATACAGAGGCCTACCGGGTACTGCAAATGCCGTCTTTTCTCTCGACGTTTCTTCAAGAGGGATTTGCCAAAATGCATCTTTAAGGTCAATTCCCGTAATGAAGTGAGTGTCTTTCAATCTGCTAAGTAATCCGCCGATGTGTGGCAACGGATAAGCGTCCTTTTTTGTGACGCTGTTTAGTTTGCGGGAATCGAGGCATAGTCGCACTTTCCCTGGCTTCCTAACAACAACAACTGGCGATGACCAGGGACTATTACTTTCCTCGATTACTCCGAGGGCGATCATGCGATCTAACTCTTTGTATGCTTCTTCTTGACGAGGTGGTGATAGAGGGAAATGTTTCGATTTTATAGGTACAGCGTCACCTGTATCTATAAAATGTTCTTCTTTGTCGGTACGTCCTAAACCAAGTTTAGAAAATGATGGGAAACAAGCTATGACTTTCCCCAATTCATAACGTTGAATAGGAGTTAAGTCATGAAGTTTAATGTCCGAAGTTGTATTTTCAGATACCGCAAGCTCTGAGACGATTTGGGGTGCAACATTGAATGCTTTCCAGAAGTTTATTCCTAAATAAGCTTTCTGTTGCAAAGAAGGGACAATGTAAAATTCAATAGTATTCGTCTGATTGTTGAACGAAACAGGTACACGACAGAAACCATGTATCTGCTGTTTGGTACCATCTGCTGTACTGAGAGTCGTATTGACTGGTTTAACCTCAATAGAGTTACGTTTGATAAACTCAAAACTGTCTTTTCCAAGTACACAAACAGATGCACCTGAATCTAAAAGCGCATATACTGTATCAGAACCAATCTTAACATTAATAAAAGGTCTTAAATCAGTACTCTCATTAATAAAGGTTGATTCCAAAACATGCCTGTAGTTTCGCCTACTGTTGTACCTATTCCTACACTTTAAGATTTTCTCCGAAACTTTACAGCCACTAGATGAACCGAAAATTCTTTGCTTTGCTAATTGATAATTAATTTGTCTTTGGTGAAATGAAAGGTGCTGTTTAGGGCTAGCATCAACTTTGTTGGTAAGTAACTGTAATGAGGGTTTTTCTACAGAAATAATTTTGGTATTCATATCTGGTACGTCAGGGGATATATCTTCATTTGATATATTTACAACATTAGAGAAAGAATCTTTCTCAGAAGAAATGTTACTATTTAATGATTCGGGGGTTGATTTTTGGAACGAGAGTCCCCGGTTGCCTTCTCGCTCGCATACTGGTTTTCCAGATGCTTAGTGCATTTGAGAGTGGTTACATTCTTCTCTCCACAGCGAAAACAGAACAATTGCCTGACCTCTGATGGACATTCGTAAAACGAATGACCGAATTGGTCGCAGTTCCAGCACTGGAATCTGGAAGTATCTATCGGGGCTTTGGGTTGCCTACGATTAGTTTGAAATGCAGCCACTTCAGCTTCAGCATATACACAATCGTCTTCTGGGTTTTCTACAAAATTAATGTCGATTTCATTAACAGTGCGTCTTGGATACGCATTCCTTTGAGAAAATTGGTGTATCAGAAACTTTTCTGCCTTACGAGCTACATCTCTCAAATTATCGAGGCTATTAAACTGATGTGAAAATATAAGTGTTCCTAAGCTTCCTTTTGAGTTTTTCCTTATTAGGTCTATCATTTTGTGGTCATTCATAGGTTCAGTTAATCGTGCGTTCATAGTGACTAAGTCTGTGAAATACTCGTCAAAAGATTCCTTGAAACCTTGACGTCGTCCGAGCATCCGCACAAGTTTGTCGTGATCGTTCTCGAGTCGTCCATACTCTTTAATTATGGCGTATTTTAAATTGCTATATGAAGCAGACGGATTCCTTCTCAAAAAGAACCAAAACCAAGATTCTGCTTTACCTTTTAAAAGGACATGAAAGTTAGCAAGAAGATGTTCCCATGTGCATTGTGATCTTTCTTTTAAAGTCTCCACTTTAAAAAGAAAATCATGAACATTTTCACTTCCATCGAATGTTATTTGCCACTTTTCAATCTTACACATGTTAGTACTAGCTGAAGAGGTGTTAGAATTCGATTGGTGAAGAATTTGAGAAGGTCGGTTGTTCGTTGAAAATGAAGCATTTAAAAAGTTTTCAAACTCTACCGGATTATTATTTGGTAAATGATTTTGAGCTGATTCCGCAGTTGGTGCTGGTAAATTACTATTAATTTGAAGGTTATCAAGCCTATCTACCAATGCGTCTCTAATTGATTTAATTTCGTTAATATAAACTCTTTGATTCGCTTCCAAAATTCTTTGGAAGGAAGACACAAGTGCCTCCATTCCTACGCTACTATTTGAGTTTTGTGCTGCCAAAACTGATGCTCTCTGAGCTGCAGCAGCACTGCTGGTACTTGGCTGCTCAGGATCTATTATCTGAGAAATATTCTGAGCTGGAAGGGAGTTATTTTGAATAACTGGATCTGGTTGAGGTTGAATTTCAGGTGGTATTTGTTGATTGGATTCACTATTTTGCTGTCTAACAGGAGTTCTAGCTACGCGAGGTCTTAATTCCATACGCTGAGACGAATTGAGCTGTTGATTCCTACCAGAATATGAGTTTCCAAATGATTGTCTGGAATTTTGAAATGATCTTGAGTTCTTTGACTCTTTCCTTCGATTATTGTTACTCATTTTGAATATTTATAAAAAAAAATATGTAAGTGTTATTAAATTTAATCAAATTCGTATGATACTATCTGGGGTTGGCATGGTCTTTATCTAACATAATGGATTTATTTGTTCAATTTTATTAAGTGATTTCAGGATATAGTCAAACAAAAAAGTTAACGAAACTAAGTCGCACGTGAACTAATTTAAAACAAACTCAGGACTATACTTAGCTCGCAAAAAGGGTATTTGAAATGGTTTGAATCGACTCGATCGGAAAATGATTGCAGTCGCAGCAGTAAATACAATCACAAATGTATCTCACTGGACTATACTGCTAGATGATAAAACTTTCCGTTGCCGCTAAAGCAAATACTTTACTCATGCAAATATATTCCCAAATCAGTCGCAACTGGTAGACAAACTAGATATAAATCGTCTATCAGGACTTTACTGATATAAGGATAAATATTGAATCTATGTAGTTAAAAAAAAACATTAAGGTGTTATTAAAGTAAGTATATGATAACGAAGTAAGCTAAAATTTAAACGTGGTGATCTATTGTGATATTGTCGCAACGCGAAGTACATAAAACTGTAGTTATCATCGGGACTTACAATATCAAGATGGAACTTAGATCTTATATATTTGCCTGTTTAAAGACAAAAGGCCATACGTTAAGATGTGTAATAATGAACTACTCTTAAGCATTCTCTGCCCCACGTTGGGCGCCATATTTTTATTGTTGCGCTGTTGTGTGATCTAGGCTATAAACCTAAATATATGTCACTGATTATTCTGGTGCTATTTAAAGGCTGTGCTTGGCATGCTTGCGACAAGGCTCAGCTCCGCTCGCCGGATTAGGTTGGGTTCTTGCCTTTACAATAACCGAAACAACAACGAAAATAAAAAAAACTCACTTCATGCCAAGACATAAAAAAAAAACAAAATCACTCCTAGTCCTAATTGACGGAAACCGAAATCACTTAAAGATGCAACGATGATGTTAAGTTGCTGAGGTACACTGCTCCCACCCTTACTTCTTATAAAAGAACGCCGTGACAACACAAGTACCTATAATATAGTGCTGTCCCTAAATCAAAATGGGTAGTTAAACTACCCTATTGAAATTCACATTATGCGCGAACCAGAACTATGCTCAACCCCACAGATAAAAGATTTACTGAATCATGTTTTTAAAAATTCATTCCTTTAATATAAAAGAAAACTAAGCCTATAATACATATTTGGTTTTTCAAATTAAATAATTAGCAATTGGTGGTGAAGATTTGATGATCTTATACTCATCGTTTTAAAACAACAACAAAATAATAATCAAGAATTCGTAGTAATTGTATATATGAAAAAAAAAAAACTAACACTGCACTTTATCGCAATTCATAAATGTATATAAATTCAAAAAGTACGTTTTCAAATAATTTCTGTTACGAAATAATTTTTTAAATAATAATAAAATGGTAAACGATATCACTTACTTGATTAGATCCTGCATAGGATTCGATGATCTGTGAAATAAAATCCAAATAATCGCTTTGGTCCCCTTCTCCCACAACGTCGCTGGAGATTGTGCACAATTTCCCCGAACTCACTTTCACCAAAAAAATATAGAAAAAAAATTGACTTTAGTCGTTTGAAATTATAAAATCAACTGTGATATCATTTACACATACACCCTAGTCACTAGTTTTAAGTAGGATAATCAATTTTTTTTTTTTTTTTGTGTAATATTAGGTTAGTTTTTTTTTTTTTTTTTTTGTACTACAGAATTATCATATATCTTTTCTTTTCTTTTTTTTTTTTTTTTTAGCAAAATTTACACAAAACAAGTAACTTTAGATCAATTCATATAAATATATATAAACACTTATACTAGGTAAGTTAGGAATTAAAACAAAACACTACTTTTTCACTGGTAATCCAAATATGTTGCACGTGTCCGAGGTTACCGAATTACTGGGGACTTTTCCCAATGCACTGCTCCACGCCGCTACAGGCTACACTCTTGCTAATGCGCTGAATTTGTTTAGCGGAACCCCAAAATGCTGCTATCGCTGGTCAACACTGTGAGAGCAGGTAGTGGTTAGCAAGCACAATGATGCGACAACAAAAAAGTATTGGTCGCCGCTGCCGACGAACTTGTTAGCGTTATGCTAATGCTGAATTTTGGGGGATCTCGTCTGGTGGGGTGTTGGGTGTGCTGCACCACGCTATAGAGCAGGATGACTTCGAGGTGGTCAGAGAGTCTGGTCTATGATAAAATATATGACGTGGCGAACGGGAAAGTGTCTCTCGCTGAATGTGGCTGCAGCGGTGAAGTACGAGTGGAATGATCGATGATGCGGTGTGGTAGATGGTATGTACCACAGGGGGGAGGAGTAGAACATCTAATTACTCACAGATTATTACTGGTCTGTCGATATCTTCGATTCCTATCGAAATTCCCCTAATTTACGGGTTTTATGCAGATGATTGTATGAGGGAGTAATCGAAGAGTAAAACAGCAAAATGTTCGCCGATTCTTCACCTCTGATCTCCCCCGCTGAAGAGAATGTTGGTGTGGTATGCCTACATATAATAATTTAATTATAAAATTTTATAAAAAAAATAGCTTCTAAACGCATACCTTCGCTGACTATATAAAGCGTAAACAAAATAAATGCAACCAAGCAACAAATTCTTTTTCGTAATTCCGAACTATGCGGTTTAAATAAATTATACTGATTTATTTGAAGGTACAGGATTTAATACGAAATATTAATAAAAAATTAAGAACACTTCTTAAGCTTTCGACAGCCACGATGAAAAGGAAAGAACTCGTATCCCTAACTAGCGACTAAGCTTGGCTTTCTAGAGTTTTGCTTTTACTTCCTGATTCGTTTTCTTTTACTTCCTTGTTTCAGTACAATGTTATAGTACATTTTCGGTGTGGAATTCCATACCTTAAAAAATGGGGTCGTTCGTTAGGTGTTGTAAAATATATATACATATTTTTTTTTTTTCTCGAAACTGCTTGTGCTGTAGACATTCGTAACAATAATATTTCGAAATTTGTTTTAAATATTCTCTGCCTGCCTCATGCTAATGCTGATTGCGAACGACTATTTAGTCACCTAGGTCTTATTAAAACAAAACTGCGTAACTCACTAAATAACCAGTCGGTCACAAATATTTTAATGGCAAAAGAAGAAATGAAATCTTGTGGCGATTGCACAAAATGTATGCCTAGCTCCGCAATGCTAAATAAATTAAATAAAAATATGTACGATGGCAAATTAGGGGATAGTTTTATAGACAATGATGATATTGTTAATTCAACACAGCAAGGCTTTTTGTAAAATACGTACATTGTAAAATATAGTCATATTACGTTTTGTAATATAACTATAAAAATAGACTGACTTTATTATGGTAGCTACATACTATGTAATCAAAATGAAGATTTGTTTCAATTCAGCTTGTGTAAATATTATAAAATAAATAATATATAAAATAAATAAAACGTGTCAAGAAACATCGAAAAAATGTGTTTGCATTTATTTTTTAAATTTAATTTTATAACTGTCTTTGGATATCGTACGACATATGGCTACTGGCGGCTGCAAAAACAGTTTTCATAGTAAAAGTAATGGATTTTTTTTCGAAAAGAGTAAGTTATTTTTTTTTTTGTAATTAAAATCCAAATCAAATACCAACACCCCCCCCTCTCTATCTTTCTTGAATGCAGTGTTTAAGTGTATGATAATTTTCTCTTCAACATGATAAAAATGAGCGAATTGTATGATAACTCATTTACAAAAATATGGCAGCACTGATGGCTTGGGTAAACGCCTCTACAGCCATTTCGTTGATGACATCCTCGCCGGCACTGGGATACGATAAATGCGCCAGCCGTGCGATATCCGCTTGCAACTGCTGGAGCGTTTCTCCCCTCTTCTGGATTCTACTGCGTAGTTGTACCCTATATACTTGCTGCATGTGGTCATCACCAAAGCGCATTTCGATAGCCTTCACCAATGCGTCGTAGTTGCGTTGCTTTTCTTCAGAAATAGTTTGAAGCAACTCTGCAGCTGTGCCTCGTAGTGCTAGCGTTAGTGCGATGGACTTTTCCTCGTCGTCCCAGCTGTTCATTGCAGCTGCTTCGAACTGCCGCCTATAAATTGGCCATGATGTTTGACCATCGAATATCGAAAACAGGCGGTTGCATCTCCTTCCTTCTAGGGCAATCAGCAGAATATTCTCGGGCTTTCTGTTTCTTGATTTTATCCAGTTCCCTAGCCAAGTTCTCGAAGTTTGTCTCATGCTCTTTTGCTAAAAGTTCTCGAAGTTTGTATCATGTTTTTGTAATTTTTGACTCATTTCGTCAAATTTTGTCTCATGCTGGTTTAACTTGTTATCAATCGCGTCGAATTTTACTTCTAGAACATTCTTAAATTCTTCCACGGCATCTTTTTGTGCAGCGACAATAGAATTCTTCTGGTCTTCTAGAGAATTCTTATGTTCTTCTAGAGAATTCTTTTGTTCTTCCCGAATAGAATTCTGTGCTTCTAGAGCATTTTTCTGTTCTTCCAGAATAGTATTCTTCTGTTCATCTAGAGCATTTTTCTGTTCTTCGAACTTGACAAGAAGTAATGCCATCATAGCAGCCATATCAACGCCAGTACTTACTTGTTCTTCTTTTTCTTCTGCCACTTCAAATAGCATAGATTTTGGATCTCCTCCCTCGCTTTCGACAGCTTCCTGCAGACGGAGTATGAGGTCGCTTTTTCCCCCAGCTGTGGAGAGATTCCGTTTTTCCAGCTCAGTTTTTAACTGAGGTATGCTGAGTTGTAGTAATGTTAATGTGCGAACCATATTTATTAGATAATTTCACTTCAATTTTTTGACTGCTAAAAATAATTTTTTATTTTTTTTGTACTAATTCACAATTTATTTCACTGTTTTTCTTTTCACAACACTTCGCACAGAATGCGTTTTATCCCACTTCTGACACCAATGTTACATTCGGCTGGGATTCGAAAAGATAAAACACTATTCTGTTTACTAAACTAATTCACTTTTATTACAAGACAATATCACTTAAAATCAACTTTTCCGCTTATTTCAATCTTTTCCACTTATTACAATCTTTTCCACTTATTTTAAATCACTACCGATACTATTCGAACTTTACTTTACACGGTTTAAAGATAAAACTGTCCCCTCGTCGGATTTCGCAACCCTTTTTATACTCCCCAATAAAGCTTCTCGAATATTCTATACTCCAACAGGAACAATCGAGAATGTACTAGTTTCGTTTTAGACCATTCACCATTAGTTGAGTTTCAAAGATTCGAAGTTTCGAAGTTCCGTTGAATAAGTTCGTCTACTTTCCATTAGATGGCGTTGTGGTCAATAAGTAGTACTTTTCAATCCACAGTACAGTATCATGGAAATCGAAAACCTCATTTTGATGAGTTTTGGGCACACTGACAAAAAAAACCGCTGTAAAAAATCCGGTGAGGAAGTTTTTGTTGTATTCAATTCAATTTATTTGCGGTGTAAATGTAGTATAAGTAAAGTAAAGTAGAATCTTCAGAACGCAAAAGTTTCTGCGAATTTTATATGCAAAAGAAAGATGTTCCGAAACATGAATCACAGCTGTACCTATATTTTCCTGTAAAATTTGTAACATAGGAAAGTTCTCGCTTCATTTTCACAATTATTTCTAGGTGTCGCTCATATAAAGTTCTAAATGACAAAATGATTTTAAACACATTTATTTTCACACTTCTTATTACGCGCATCGCCATCATTCTGCACAAGATCAAGCAGAATTTATTTGCCTTTCATGCTAAGCCTAGCGCATACTGATGCAGCGAAATGACGTATTGCTGGTGGTTTCCAAATCGAAAGCAAAACTTGCGAAAACCAGCAGAAAATATTTTGTGGAGAGTTACACAAAGTGCTACAGAAAAATTAAGTGAAATAATTTTAAATGCCTTTTTTAAAATTATTTCGCATTATGTACTTTGTAAATGATGTCATTTTGCAGAAGATGACTATTTTTCTCCAGAAGTGAAATGCATAAATACTGCATAGGTAAATACTGAGGAGTTTCATTTTCATTAGCTATAAAAATTAAACGCCTACTTTTTGGCTTAATTTTATGAATAAAAATGGTGTTGTGTCAGTGAGTAAATGATAGGCGTATTTTTTTGGCAATTACTTTTAGGTACATGCAAAACCAAAAGTGGGTATAAAAGTGGCTATAATTAACGCAGTAATAAAGTGGAGATAGGAAAGTTGAAAAATTGCATTCATAGATGGCGGTGTTGTAAATAAGGAGGAATTATTTTTCATCCTTGAACGTTGAGAGCGGCTATTTGTCACTAATGGGTTGTGTTCGTTGATTGTTGTCTGAATTGGTAAATATTTTGCAATTCTCTGATTGGTTGAAAGGCACTTATACTTTTTAATACTTCATATTCTTACATAATATTATTTCAAATACGATTGAAAATGCTACATAAACTTTGTTGAAAAATAGATATTAATATGTACTGTTCAAGCGACAATTTGAGTTGATGCACAGCACTGATGAAAACAAACCATTAATATAATAAACGACTACTCGTGCGGAATGCACTGAACTATAAACTGCTGAATGCAATTCGCTGAACACTTTCGCCCTCATAATTTTTTTGTATAATATCCGCTTTCTTGTAATCGGCCATTCTAATTGGTGTAGTCGACGAATAAAGATCACTGTAATAAAGAACTTTACAGTTTTTTAATTAAATTCGCGAGCTATCGGAACATTTGGTCCATCAAGCCAGGATACCATCAGCGACGCTGCTAAAAGTTTAATTTCTAGCGCAATAAAGTTTCAAAGTTTCACGTTTTTTCACTTTGGTCGCCATATCCATCAACTACGCCAGTGTGAAATTAAATTCTTCCATCAACACCAACCACCACGCTGCTGCTGGAATATATAGCGCAGCACAACCATCAACGCAAATAAGTTGCACAAACCACGCATCTGCTGGAATTTCTGTCGCCACGCCACCAGGTCACCCACAACAAGAATATCTACATATTTCTAACGAGACCACGTGGCTGCTGGAACACCGATCACTACGGGGTCGTCATCATCGACAACGACAGCGATATCCACAACGTAATAACCACCTCGATGGTAGTCTGCTATCAAGACATCTAATTTCGTCATCAAACGCGAAATCATCATCAGAATAGCCACAGCAGAACATATCGCTAGTGCTACCGCCATTTCGTCTACCATATCGTTCAATCTCCTTAACAACACCCCGACAGAGATCAGACGGACTTCATCACCCACAACATTGTGCTTTCGTTGGCAGCAAAACCACAGTTACATAACACTGCAACCTGCATGTCGTCCCACCACTCTAACTGGATAACAGACACGTCGTCATCAGCATCACTGGCTATTCATCGTATTCAAAACTAACGGCACATCTACGTGCAGTATTTGATGAGCTACCAGCCAACATTCTATTCTCATCGCATTGAAGTAACGAGCCACCATCAAGAACAACCGTGCAGTAGCTGCAGTATAGAAATAAAATTTGTTATTGGAATTCCAGGTGCGTAGTAAATTCAGTGAAAATATACAATTAGTGATATTTTTTGTATGTACATGTATGTATATATATGTATAAGTATATTATTGCGCTACAGATTAATGATTTTCTTGAATTGAAAAAGAGTTGCCAATAGTTGTGGGTTGTAACGTGTCGTAGTTTACTAAAATAGCATATCTGCGCTTTTGCTTGTTGTTGAGGAAAGGGAAGGGAAAAATAAACCGATTAGTATCGTACATAATATCATACGCTGTCAATTCGTTCGTTTACTGATTTGGGCATTCCTTTGATTAAACGCGGTTATAATAGTTTGTGATTCATTAATTAGGATCGACAAATGATCTGTAACTATTTTCTTAACATTCTTTTTCGGTGTTGCCACTTGGATCTTTTGTTAGTAGCTAGGAACATCTACAACAGCCGTTAACAACCGATATTTTTCTTAGTCAGCTACCCATACACAGAATTTCTCTACTCATTTGAAATACTATTTCTCCATCGTTGGGTATATATTTAATCAACAACGAGGCATCGCCTATAAGTATAACTACAGTTTTGTGTCGGCCATAAATTTATTATTGGGATTTTAAGTTGAATTTAAATTTTCTTTTCGATTGCTACCTTTCCACAAGTTCATTTAACGGTTTAGTGGTCGTGCAAGGTAATTTGTTAGTACAATGGCACTGTTGTTGTCTAATTTTATTTTTGCATCAGATCAGCTTGTCAAATATTATGCGGCAGCTAAAGAGATACCTGAAAGTAGCCACACCTTATCTACCCTTATGGCACGAAAGGGTGAATTGCAAGAGCTATGGATATCTGTAAAGTCAGCTTACGAAAGTTGTGCTCGATCCGACCACACTGTGGAAGGAACAGAAAGCTTGGATATGACCCTTATTGACTCAAAGTTTCGCTTATGTAACGAGACTTATATATTATGTTTGGGATTCCTTTTGGATCAGGACGAAAAGCTTAGACCGACTTCATCTGTTTCCAAGAAGGCCATTGAGGATCTACCGAAACCAGTAGAATCGACTTCTCATTGCATTCAGGTGCCTCCATGTGATACTGAGACGTTCCATGGTAATTATTTGTCATGGCCTTCCTTCCGTGACATGTTTAATGCTATCTATCGACAGCATTCCAAGTTAGATAATGTACAGAAGCTCTTTCATCTCCGATCTAAAACAGACGGTGAGGCCCACAACATAGTAGCTAAGTTTCCACTTACTAATTCAAGCTTTGAACTCACATGGGAGGCCTTACGTTCAACGTACGAAAATACTCGATTGCTTGTAAATAATCAAGTGAAGATAATTTTTAATTTACCAACCATGCATGAAGAAACTGCTAGGGCAATCAAAGCTTTACAAAGTACCATCAACGATTGTCTAACTGCGCTACAAACTCATAAGGTACTTACCAATGACTGGGACCCAATCCTTGTATTTGCTTGCTCCAACCGATTACATTCAAATACCCTGGCTCTCTGGGAACAATCCATTCAGGACCCAACCGCGGTTCCCACATGGAGTCAAATGAACAAATTTCTAAGTGCACGTTATCAGGTTTTGGAATCAATTGCTGACGTGTCTTCAGTAATGAAACCAAATCTCGTCAAACAGCAGTCATATAACAAACTTTCGCCTAGGCCCAACAAACATGTCAACACATATCTGGCCAAAAATTCATTTTCATGTCAGCTCTGCGGTGTGCAGCATCCACTGCGCGAATGTTCTGAATTTAAAAAAATGAATGTTGCTTCCCGAACTGATTTCGTATTAAAAAATAATTTTTGCTTGAACTGCCTAGCTTTCAATCACCGACAACGTGATTGCTCCAGTAAATTTCCTTGTCACACATGTCAGGGTAAACATCATTCGATGCTTCACTCGGACGAAAACTCTTCGCTCCCTAAAGATAACAATGGGATGGATCCAGCTCTAACACGGACTCCCGATTTGTTTCCCTCTTGCGTGAACAGTCTTCCCGTTTCATCACAACTACAGTCCACTTCTCCATCATTCATTCCACAAGTTAATAGCAATTCGTACTTTACGTCAAACCAAAAGCGTGTACTTCTCGCTACTGCCTTAGTGCAAATAGTCCATCAGGGCAACTCCCACACCGTTCGAGCACTCATTGATCCTGGATCAGAAGTATCATTTATTGCATCCTCAATTCAGAACCGACTAAAACTACCGGTTTGTCCAATAAACTCAACTATCTCGGGAATAAATTCCTCACATGCAGCTACCTCTAATAAGTTATGCACTTTGAACTTGGTGAGCAAAGAAATCCCACAAACAACTATTTGTGTTCAAGCAATTGTCTTAAAAAATCTTACTGATTGTTTACCATCAGCTTCGTTCCACCCTATTGAGCTATCGGAGTCTTTGAATCTTCAGCTGGCCGATCCGACGTATCACCAGTCTTCGCACGTTGACTTACTTTTAGGCGCTGATTTATACCCTACCATAATTCGGGAGGGTGTGAAACGTGTCTCCGATACTATGGTGGCTCAAAACACGATTTTCGGTTGGGTGCTATCTGGCCCTTTACCTACAAAATTTTCATCGTTTAGAACATCAGTGGCGTATGAAGAAGATTCGTTAGACGAGCAATTAAGTAAATTTTGGGAAATAGAAGAAGTTCACTCTATGAAAACTTTTGTTTCGCAAAGTGATCAATACTGTGAAGAGTTCTATCGATCGACCACTTATAGACGTCCGGATGGGCGGTTTGTGGTTCGACTTCCTTTTCGACCCGAGTTTCCTTCTGAGCTTCAACTAGGGCGGTCCCGGAATATTGCATTAAAGCAATATTTTCGTAGCGAAAAGTCTTTATCTAAGAACGAAGAATTGCAAATACAGTACGCAAAGGTAATTTCCGACTATCTCATGCTCAATCATATGTATAGAGTAAATCCCGAAGAGACCATTAAAGGACATTCCACGTTCTCTTTCTATCTTCCTCACCATGCCGTAATTAAACCAGAAAGCGCTTCGACCAAAGTTCGCGTAGTATTTAACGCCTCAAACGCCTCGAGTAACGGAAACAGTTTGAATGATCTTTTATACCCGGGACCTACTCTTCAACGTGATTTAACCTCACTTATAATCCGTTGGAGATTCTTTCGATTTGTATTTAACGGTGACATCGAGAAGATGTATCGCCAGATATTCATACATCCCGACGACGCTCCGTTTCAACGAATTTTATTTCGTCGATCTACCAATGTTGATATTGAGGACTTCGAATTACAAACCGTTACCTTTGGGGTGAATTGTGCACCTTATCTCGCTCTTAGAACCCTCCTGCAATTGGCAGACGAACAAGCACAAGCATTTCCAAATGCATCAAAAATTATAAAATCAGACTTTTATGTGGATGACGTCCTGTCGGGAGCACACGATTTGAATACAGCAAAAGCTCATCAAGTTGAGCTTATAAATTTATTAAGGTCTGCAGGGTTTTTACTTCGCAAGTGGACTTCAAACTCCAAATATCTATTGGAGCACTTACCACAAGATCATCTCCTTAGCGATCATTTTCTAACCCTGGATAATGATAGTGCTGTTAAGACTTTAGGTGTCCGGTGGAACGCCAAAGAGGACTACTTTTATTTCACTGTTCAAAAAATCACATTACCTGAATCTCCAACTAAACGAGAGATGCTCTCCCAAATTGCCCGTCTGTTCGATCCTGCTGGCTGGCTTGCTCCTGTCATAATAACATCTAAAATCCTAATGCAGCAGACGTGGTTAGACAAAACCAGTTGGGACGAGTGTTTGAGTCGGGCCACCTGCTTGAGATGGATTGCTTTTGTTGAAGCACTCCCATCGATTCAATCAATAAAAATACCACGCTGGGTTGACTATTGTCCCTCTTCGACCATTCAGTTGCACGGATTTTGCGATTCTTCCGAGAAAGCTTACTCTGCCGCGCTATATATTCGAATCTGCCGACCGGATGGAACAATAGAAACAAATCTGCTTTGTGCAAAGACAAAAGTTGCGCCAGTAAAGCCTCTCTCACTACCACGACTCGAGTTGTGTGGAGCAGTTCTTCTCTCCAAGCTAATTAAACACCATTTGAAAGGTTTCCCAATCAATGCCTATCAGCTCTTCCTATGGAGCGATTCATCCATTGTGCTTGCATGGTTGCGGAAACCACCTGGGACATGGAAGACGTTTGTGGCAAACCGTACGGCTGAAATCATAGATAACGTCGGGACGGTCGAGTGGAGACATGTCCAATCTTCCGAAAACCCCGCAGATCTTGCAACACGCGGAATGTCTCCGTGTGCGTTAGAAGCCAGCGCCCTGTGGTGGAAAGGCCCCTTTTGGCTAGGAGAACCAGAGCATGAATGGCCAACTAGCTCCCCGGGTCCAGCTCCAGAAGAGTTTTTGGAAGTTAAGCCCCCGGTCTGTTTAGCAACCCAACATCGAAGTGACATCTTAGATCGGTTCTCTTCACTACCACGAGCGTTACGAATATTATCCTACGTGTTTCGTTTTTTTCATCGATGCTATAAAGCTAGTCAGGCGACAGAACCAAATACGACTTCGATACCAAAAATGACATCTACTCGAACGCCTAGGGTAACACCGCCCCTGCTGATAGGTTTAGTCCCTACACCGACCCGAGCGGAGATACTCTTCGTAAAATCCCGTTTAGTACTTTTAACTCAACGTGCCCATTTTCATAGGGAATATCAGGCGCTAGCTGAAGGGAAACGCCTTCATTCTAAAAGCTCGCTCTTGGCTCTGAATCCCATGCTGGGATCAGATCAGCTACTCCGAGTGAACGGCCGACTCTCTAATGCTATTTTGCCATACAACGAACGTCATCCAATCATTCTACCCTACTCCTCTCATTTATCCCGCCTCATCGTAAGCTTTGTTCATCAAATCTCTCTCCATGGAGCCAACTCATTGATGTTGCGTTTAATTCGCCAGGAGTTCTGGATTCCTAAATTGAAAAACCTCATTCGCTTCCACATACGAGGCTGTAAGACTTGCATCCTATATAACAAACGCGTTAGACAACAGATAATGGCAGCACTTCCGGTAGAGCGATGCACCTATTCGCCGCCCTTTACGTTCACCGGGGTCGATTTCGCAGGACCTTTTGATATTAAAAGTTTTAGTGGAAGAAACTTTCGAATGTCTAAAGGTTATGCATGCCTATTTGTATGTTTTTCAACTAAGGCCATCCACTTAGAAGCCGCCAGTGATCTTAGCTCTCAAGTTTTTCTTGCTGCCTTCGCGAGATTTGTCGCCAGAAGGGGACTTCCTCAAAAAATGGTTTCAGATCACGGCACTAACTTCGTGGGGGCGAATACCATCATACAAAGAGATTTTGAACAATTACTGGGTGCCATCGCGTCTCAAACTTGTGCACGCTATGCAGTACAGGGGCTGACTTGGCAATTCATACCACCCGGGGCGCCTCACATGGGCGGTCTGTGGGAGGCGGGCGTAAAGAGTTTTAAAGCACATTTTCGCAAGATCGCAGGTAGCACTAGATTTACATTCGAAGAGTTCGCCACATTGTTATGCCGAATAGAAGGGTGTCTAAACTCGACCGATTTCTCCATTATCAGAAAATCCGGCTGATCTACTCGCATTGACTCCCGGTCATTTCCTCCGGGGTGGCCCATTGTTATCTATTCCGGAACCTAATCTACAAGATTCATCGTTGTCATTAATAAACCGTTGGGAAAGGGTAAAGTCCCTTCAACAAGAGTTTTGTCAGCGGTGGAAGGACGAGTATCTAAGAGAGCTGCAGAAAAGGTACAAGTGGCAACATCCTGAGGAAAACGTTAAGATTAATGATTTGGTTGTCATAAAGAATGAAAATTTGCCGCCCAACGAATGGCGGTTAGGACGCGTAATCAGAGTTTGCCCGGGACAAGATGGACGAGTTAGAGTGGCAGTTATTAAAACCCAGATGGGAGACGTTACACGTCCCATTACAAAACTCTGTGTTATACCATCGGTTTAGTTTTTCTTTTCTTTTCTGCAAAGATTGCAAACTTTTTTTAGATGAAGTATCTATAAACTCGAAAAAAAAAAAAAAATAATAATAATATCGCGATGGCTGTCATCAACCAGTCTTTTGGCACCTCTTTTTTTAAGTAATCCTATGCGCCTTACATTTATACCTTTGTTTTCTCTTAATATCATCACTGAATTTATTACGATGTTCCATTTATTATAATTGTAATTAATCTTATTAAGATAACTTGATTTGTATAAAATCATCTTGTTATAATTAACTTTGGCGGAATACGCCAAGGGGGGCGGTAATGTTCAAGCGACAATTTGAGTTGATGCACAGCACTGATGAAAACAAACCATTAATATAATAAACGACTACTCGTGCGGAATGCACTGAACTATAAACTGCTGAATGCAATTCGCTGAACACTTTCGCCCTCATAATTTTTTTGTATAATATCCGCTTTCTTGTAATCGGCCATTCTAATTGGTGTAGTCGACGAATAAAGATCACTGTAATAAAGAACTTTACAGTTTTTTAATTAAATTCGCGAGCTATCGGAACAGTACTTACTGCAATTTTTTGTATTCAAGGGTAACAAAATGCAACGTGAACATTCAATAGATGTAATAGACGCGATTCCTTTTTGAATATTTTAAAGATAATCACTCCTGTGCTGAATTCCGACCGAAATTGAATTCGTGCGGATTTCGAGTTTTCTGTGTGATCAGTTCGCTTAATACATATTTAGTTTTTTTTTTACAGTAGCTGACTTGATTTGTTTCAATTAAGAAATAGGTAATTGGAAAACAGAAGTCAATGCGACTTAAGGTAATCAAAAATACATGTTTGGTACACCGAAAATTCGAAATCCGCACGAATTCAATTTCACCCGGAATTGAGCACAGGGGTTGATGTATGCACATAATTTCACCGCATTTTCCCGTAAACAAGGCGTATTAAATTTTGATGCTCATATTAGATTGTAATGTGGATTGAAAAGTACTACTTATTGACCACAACGCCATCTAATGGAAAGTAGACGAACTTATTTAACGAAACTTCGAAACTACGAAACTTCGAATCTCAACAAATGGTGAATGGTCTAAAACGAAACTAGTACATTCTCGATTGTTCCGGTTGGAGTATAGAATATTCGAGAAGCTTTAGTGGGGAGTATAAAAAGGGTTGCGAAATCCGACGAGAGGACAGTTTATCTTTAAACCGTGTAAAGCAAAGTTCGAATAGTATCGGTAGTGATTTAAAATAAGTGGAAAAGATTGTAATAAGTGGAAAAGATTGAAATAAGCGGAAAAGTTGATTTTAAGTGATATTGTCTTGTAATAAAAGTGATTTATTAAAGTTTAGTAAACAGAATAGTGTTTTATCTTTTCGAATCCCAGCCGAATGTAACAAGATCAACAAAATAGACCAACAACATTTTTCAAGCTATTTTTGTTTTGTTTTATTCAACCTTCAAACAAAATATTTTTTAAATTTAAGTAATTTAATTTCATCAGATGATAGATTTTATTGTTTTAAAAATTATAAACATCTGTCTAGAACCGGATATATGTCTTGGCAGCGCAGATAGTCGCAGTAGCACCCAGCAATAAAACATCTGCACCATCACCATTAGGGGTCGTAAACTAATTAATTAAAACCCAGCGAAAGACAATACCTACGATCAACACGCATTTGCACGTTTTCCTGAATTCTGCCAGCAGTATGAATACGGCTGGAATTTCGAAATACAGTTCATTCAGTATTAGTTAACGAACCTTTGTAGTCGATACAATTTAAGAACGATTTTCAGTTTCTCCAACGAGTATCAATTTTTTGAACATACCCTTTTCCAACTAATATGTCAAGTTGAAAACACGCGTACCAACTTCCAAATAAAAATAAAGTGTGCTAAAGTGAGTTAGGGATGTTTTTTTGAGACTCGAAAAGTGAGTATAGTAAAGAGTCTCAAAAAAATACGCCTGATGTCATATAACAATTGAAATTATTCACTCAGGTACTTGATTGTGTACTGTAAATTAAAGGTTGATGAAATAAACGCAAAAATTACAATAAAAATAGTACCTACTGCCATTCAAAATACTATTTTAAAACGATGTTTTTTCTAACAACATAATAGCTATTTGTTTTACAAAAACTAACTTTATTTCTTCTCTATGTTCCTTAACCGTTCTCACACATATTTTGTGTTTTTGTGAATTCTTTGCAATTTTATTATTATTAATGATAAAAAAAGGAGACGAGTAGGTAATTTAAAAAAAAAAAATCACTTCAAATAGAAATAAAGACTCCCGCTAGGCATATTCATCTACAAGTAGATACCCTACCTACTGAATTGTTTTGTATTTGCGAATAGGAGAAACGTGATGAACGCGTTCTGCTCTGTCGATGTGATCATACCCATAGCAAAATCCTCGCAGCTGTTGCGATCGATTCGAGCCTCGAAATTTGACGTTAGGAAAAAGCCGCCGTTAGTAGAAAAACTTCTTTTGAAAAAAATCTTGCACATTTTTATTTTGGACAATCGTTTTACCTCAATTTGTTCAACAAAAGTATATTACATTAAATATACATTCATTTCAGTGTTGTACATGTCAGTATGCAAATTATTGATATAAGTGACAGAGAGAAACTCTCGAGTTTAATAATACATGAGCTTAAAGAAATTGGAGTCAAATATAGAAAAGAGAAAAAAACGAAACCAAACCAGGTAACAATAATTCAACGAAAACCTTTTTGAGTTAGTTGAGAAAAACGTAAAATTATGTTGCATTTCAGGAGAAAACATGTCGCAAGCGCATATTTCGCACACATCTGCATTTGCTCGAGCTAACAGATGTTATCCTTGCCAGTGGAAGCGTTGTGCAAATTCCCCGCTTTGTAGCAGATGCCTGCAATCGAATATTGGAACAAGTCGAGACCGAAGGTCTTTTCCGTAAAGCTGGCTCCTCGCTTCGACAAAAAGAAATCCGTGTGAGCTTAGAAGCTGGATTACCTTTGGGAAAGACGCATCACGTCATAGACGTGGCAAATGTTGTTAAGTCATTCTTTCGTGAGCTCCCCGAGCCCTTAATTCCATCATACATACAAGAAACTCTGTTGCGAGCGCTCTTAATTGGCGACAATCGTATCAAAGCAATTCTCCTTGCCATTCTTCTGCTGCCACCATTGACCATCAACACACTGTCGTTTTTTATGCAGTTTCTTAACACCGTCTCGTTGTACTCACACATGAATAAAATGCCCGTTGAAAATTTAGCGATCATCTTCACACCGGGACTAATGCCATTCTCTGATATTGCTAGCCTTCGGTTCACGAATCACGTAAAAATGGTTCAACTGCTGATTGAGAATGCTCATGCGATTGGTACAATTCCTGACAGCATCGTCGACAAGCTTCACATCAATGAAATCTATATGAAGACTCCATCGAAATGCAAGTCATACGAGGCGCTGGATCCAAAAAAAAAGAAGAAAAGACGCAGCGGTTCGCTAACTCGTAATTGTTGCTTCGACGATCCAAGTTATTCAACTGATTTTTTTGTTTCTTTGTTTCTTGTTTTTAATTTCGAATAGAGATGTTCAATGGGCTGCGCAAAATGGTTGGCGCTATAGGAAGCGCAGAGAATTTGGGCACCACCCCAGAGGGTAGTAAGACACCCGCATCGACTGTGATGCCATCAGCTGCCACGCCCTGTTTATCCAAGTCGTCGAAGAAGAGGAAATTTGCTGAACCAGTATACGGGTTTAGCGCAAAGAAGAAGTATGTTACAAGCCTGCTCGGTCCAGAACACATAGTTAATCTCTCTTTTTTTGTAGGAAAGATCTACTGGCTTTGCTTCCAAGTAACAGCGGTGGCTTTTTGCCCAACACTCCACAAACAAAGTGAGTCCCAATTGAACAACTTTTTTTTTGTGCTTCTCACATTTAATTTTTTTGTAGGGAGCCAAAAAAAACCCGGCTTAGTCTGGGTGGTCGTCGTCAGGCGAAGAACAGCCAACCAGTAGCGCCAGCTGTCCCGGCTATGGAGCGTCGTTGGAGTATCGTTGGCTCCGGTTGGCCACGAAATAGAAACAAGAACTCTGACAAGAAGGAAGCATCCTCCGCTATAACGAAGCCACTATCTCCAGTCATATCGATGCCATGTATATCAAAACTGGAGTTTCCCAAAAGCGAATTTCCCATCGTAGAGCAAGTGAGTTTTGCCGACAGCTCAGTACCCGATTCGACAACGGACTACGAAAAGAACAGCAGCGAAGCGTCCGATGGAGAATTCGTGCGTGTTCCTAAGAACTACTACGAAGCCATTATTGAACGAGTTTCAGCCATTGAAACTCGAATGTCGCAGGAGTTTGGCAAGGTTCACAGCTCGCTGTCCAGTGCCGATGACCTAGACTACAGTATGAGTGCTCTGAACAAGAATGTTCATAGCTCACTATCGAACGCAGATGTACTCGACTGCAGCAGGAGCGGTCTGGAAAGAGTTCTCAACGAATACGAACAAACCAAGGAGGAAACTGAACGACTCACGTCTCCATTCACTGATAATCTAGCCAAGCGACTCAGCAGAGAGTTAAAGATTCGTCGTAGCTCCGAAGATCGAGTAATCCGTTCGCCAAGCGCCAGAAAAATTGGAACGATGCGAAGGCGATCAAGGGAAGCCGCTCGACTGACGCGAAATAAGACTTGGCACGATAGTTCTACATCAGAGAAGCCTCTGAAGAAGGTAATTCTCTATCCACCAGCAGTGGCAACACCTTTTTGTTCCAAATGCAGTCTAAAGAGAGGACGTCCGAACACATTGCACACTGGCCTTCCACAACAGTGTACTCTGCTTGATGAGAAAGTCAGTTGCAGCAGCAATAGCGACTCGTTGGTTGACGAACAGTGGACGGCAGGCGAGTTGTTCTTCGACGGGGGAAAGCAGGATCCTGCACCACCAGCTCGTAACTACATCGAAATGGAACAGAAGTCCTTACAGCAAGTTGTTCCCTCTACGCCGATTGTGGCGAAGGTAATACCCCCGGAGGAGATGAAAACCCCAATGTTGCCGCCGAAATCAATCCGAAGGAAAGCTGTTGCTAGTCACCGCACTCCAGGATTGGCCATGCGATCAGTGTCTACAAAAATCTTCTCCACCCCTGGCGAAGAAGAAGTGAATGGACGCGCATCGATTGCACGACTAAGAGCTCAAAACGCCGGAATGGTAATGGCGAAGGCGAAACTCTTCGACGGCATGGGAAATTGCGAAAACGAACCTCCAACCACCCCGGCTACATCTTCTAATCGTCGCAGAAGCATACGATTACCGCAACCACCTCTTAACATAAAGAAGGCCGACGATGAGGTGTTAGCCATCGCAGAGGAATCACCATCGGTACGCAAGAAAAACATTTGCAAGAGTCCTGGCTACATTCAGAAACGACAAAGAATGTCTCTAGCTGCCAAAGTTCCCAGCAAAAATATGCTCGACAGAATGGTAAACGAGGAGAATCTACTGTCGAAGAAGTCATCAACCATAACCTTCAAGAATCTATCCAACAGTACACAGAGCCCACGGACTCCAAAGAACCGCAACAATCATTTTGGAGGTGTTAACTCACCGCGTCGCGGCCGCACTCCAAACTCCGCCAACGCCTCGCGGAGGATAACTTTATTAAAAGTGAATACTCCGGCTGGTGCTCGGAGATCACCTCGTTTTGTGAAAGTCGCTGGTAGAACTTAGACGATGGAACGAACAGCAGTTTCATTCGAGTGTAAATAGTTTGTTGGACCGAAAGGGGAAGGTGTTGCTCTACAGCTACACAGAAGCGTATTCGCCGAAGGTTTTGTCTTTGCATTTCAGTTTGAATTGTTGGAAGCTTGTTGATGCCATAGACACAGTTATTATTTTTTTTTTTATCTATTTGCTCGTTTCGGGTACAAAGTGCTTGTATACCTAACTTATTGTACTTCACTCTCATTTAATATTTTAATAAAGACATATATTAACCATAATAATTCTATTTTAATATAGATATGTACATATGTATGTATATCTCTTTCGGAAGTCTTTTCAGAAGGTGTTGCTGAGCTCTTAGGTGTTAGTTTTATCTTACAGCACTGGGTTAGGTGTGTTGTGTTGGCACAAAATGAGTACACTCTGCGTGCAGATGGAAACTTTACAAAGATATAGCAGCAACAGATTTTCTTTTTTCTTACGGTACGTAATCTGAAGGCAAAGCGGTTGCCATTCGTTTAAAATGGTTGTCGTCGCGGTAAATGCGATATAAATAGTGGAATGGGGAGCTTTCACTCATCATACGACCAAGGCATACCTAGGTGATAATGGTCAGATAGATGAGTATTCACAATAGTTTACATATACATTTGCACTGAATGCATCCAGACACATTCCCAGATATTTAATTTTCTTGGTCGTTGTTAATTCTGATGTGAAATTGTAGATTTTGTCTATTGATGCTTGTCTGATTTCTCCGAATTTGCCATTTTGAGGGCATTTTTTAATATATTTGCGGTTACTTCCATGAATTTACCTATTGCTTATGTCATCGGCATATAATACTGTGTAGATGTCAGTCTCCTACAGTCTATTGAGGAGAGAGTCTACAGTGATATTCGAAAGTGTAGGTAAAAGCACATACCTTTCTCTGAGTTTTGAGATTCCCGTCAGAGATCGCTGTTCAATACATTGACCACTCATCTCAGTAGGCATGCTGTCTCCATATCGTCAACCACAACCTTTTATATTGTCTTTAACAGA
This sequence comes from Cheilosia scutellata, assembly GCA_955612985.1. Taxonomy (NCBI): domain Eukaryota; kingdom Metazoa; phylum Arthropoda; class Insecta; order Diptera; family Syrphidae; genus Cheilosia; species Cheilosia scutellata. The sequence goes on along the minus strand of OY015312.1, from coordinate 53,094,577 downwards.
AAGGTTAGGTCTATACACTATACCCCCCATAGCATTAGAGCTGAATATATAGGTACCATCCGGATCCGGCCCCACGGTCTTAAGGGGGAAAATCTAGCTGTCATTGACCCTTGACTAAAACACTTTCTGCTTCTATCCTATCCATCCTAGTCACCCCTTGTTTCCTTGGACCTCAAGGCTGGATCTGAATTTTTGGAAAGTGTACTTCGGTTAGGATCTCGTTTGTGCAATCCATTTTTTCTCCTCCATTCTACTACAACTTCCTCTTATGTTGTTGCAGAGTAACTTGCAGCTCTTTCTTTTTTGTCTTGAGCAACTAAAAAAAAATTCGAGAAAAACCGAGCAATTTTCAAAAATTAGCTCGGAAAAATAAGAAGTAAGTTTTGATTTTCATTAGGTAGGTATAAGTAGGTTTTCAAACTTGTAAATGTATACTTACAAGTCGGCATTTACAAAGGTTCCACCTTTCGGTCGGCATGTGAATTTTCCGACTGAACAAACACCTTAAAATTTAGCGAGTTTCAAGTAGGGATGCCAGACGTCCCGCTCAGTGCGGGACTGTCCCGCTTTGAGGCCTTTGTCCTGCAAGTGTCCCGCAATGAAAATTGTCCCGCAAAATGTCCCGCAATGAAAATTTGTCCCGTAAAATGCACCGCCTTTCAACTTGTCGCCCTATTATCACTTCATTTTTGTATATAAATCGTTAGTTTCTACTATTCCTTTTGTAGAATTAATTTTTGTTTATATTTTTATACAAAAATGGCTTATTCAATACAAAGACTGGTAAAAAAATATCTCAATGTATAATCTTAATATAAAATATTTATTATTATTTATTTAAAGATATGTTCCTTCTTGAATTTTACTTTTTAAATATGTACCTTATCGGGAAAATCCGAAATAGCACATCCCGTATGTCGGTTTTCTATCGCCCTGGTCCCAAACCAAGCATGCTAGAGACTTTTTGTTTTTTAATTAAAAGTCATTTAATTGTTGTGATTTGAAGATTTAAAACTAAAACTTTAAGTATTAACAAAACATTATTAACTAAAAACCGGCAAAATATGGGGTCCTAATTTTGCGCCACTTGAACACTTAAACGAAAAAAACATATTAGAGTACTGCTTCCTTTTAACGCAAACATTACTTAAATTCAAGGTAATTGGAGTATTTTATATTTAAAAAAAAATTAATTGTGTTTTGAGCTACCTTTCTGCTCCAAAATTCATACCTCCCCGATTTGGAAGGGATGCATACAAATTGGCCAATAATTTTGCGAAATCGAGCTCTAAACTAATTTGATGACTTGGGTTAGTTTAGATATAATCGAATATTGTTATCCCGATCCATAGATTTGACGTGTCAACCATGCCCAAATATTTTCGATCATATTCAAATCCGGTGAGTAAGTCAGCTTAATATAGCTCCACATTTTGGCTCTCTATATACGTTTTAACAAACACCGGGTTGTTGGCACATTATCATGTTGATAAATCCAAGGCAGAGGTCCAAAAAGGTTATGAAAGTATGGAAAGGCCTCTTTCAATATATATGCCATTGCAAGACAACGGATTCATTGTGGTTGACAAAAATTGTAATTTGCAGGTGCCATAATACGAAACGGCCCCCCACACCTTCAACTCTGCTATGCAGCCGGTCCAAATGATTAGTCTCTTTGCGGGGGTTATGGAAATAGTCCCGGGCTTCCAAATTGAATTCTTTTCGTCTGAGAAGACCGGACAATGCTTCTACTAAAGCGGCCCATAGACACCACACTTGTGTCTACACCGATGTATTGACACCGGAGTGGCATTCCGCCATATACATCACACCGATCGAGACACCTACACCAAAAATCAAAAACTTTTGATTTTACTCGCACCGTGTCTGACACCAAAATCGGTGTGCGCACCAGCCCACACACAGCACACATTTCCGTCCACAGACACCGGTGCAGACACAAGTGTAGTGTCTATGGGCCGCTTAAGTCCAGGTCACATGTGCGGGACAAAAACGGAAGCGTAGCGCTTTTCGAACCGGGTTAAGGGGTGGCTTCTTCTTGACTTTTTGCCTTTTTATATGCTTAGCATTCCAAATAACACAACGCACAGTTGTGAGACTTGTGTAAAATGTACAAATATGAATTAAAAGACTTTTACTTAAACCAAATATTACTTATTACAACAAATAAAATGTAAACTAAAATAAAAACGTATTTTTCACTTCAAATGCAAAAATGTCCCGCCAGCTAATTTTTCAGATCTGGCATCCCTAGTTTCAAGTCGATTTGAAAAAGGACGGTCGGCATAGGTATTGGCCCAGGAGTGTTCCTGTTAAGATTGGTTTAAATTGGACATAGGGGCGTGGCACCTCCCATACAAAAAACATCTTCTATGAGGTGAAACTCGATAACGTTATGACTCGATAACCGCTCGACCGATTTTCATGATTTCTATATAACAGTCGGCAAGTACAATGAAAGTCACCCCCCACGGCTCGAACCCACCACTGGGCGTTCTATAATTAGCCATGCAGGGTAATTCCAACATTTGGGTTGACTATTCGATATTCCATTAAAACTTTCTGCACATGAAGTACCTAAATTTCAGAGCCCCAAAAAAACAGCCATATTATACATATGTACTATGTAGGTAGGTTAGGGCTGACTTCGAAGATTTTGAAAAAGTCGCAAAGAAAAGGGGATTAAGGGGATTAGAATAAAAAAAGGGGCAATACTAATCTGCCCACAAATGGCACACAAAAAAAGACGCAAAACTAGTTAAATTCATTTAAGGTAAAATGTCTTACGCATATTCTCCTCTCGTTCTATCTTATTGTGTCTTGAACATGGAAGTTATGGCTATATGGCTAAACTTATGACAATAGGACAATAGCTGATAGAAAAAGGATGCATTCACATATCAATTATTTGTGAACTAGTTTCGTAAAGTAGGTATATTTAACTTTAGTTTTGTCAAAATACTTATGCCGGCCACTGTATTTTTTCAAAATACAGAAAAGGGGCAAACGGACAATTTTGGAAAAGTGGTCTCATTGGGGATAGAAAGAAAAAAGGGGAAAAATGCAACTTTAGTCGCATAAAGTCAGCCCTGGGTAGGTATACCGACATAAATAATGTACCTCATTTTGCGCTCAACATTATCATAGAATGTAAATCAAACCATTTCGCGGAATATGTTTAGAGTTTCTGCCAATGAAAAACAAAAGCCATCTGCCAAGTTGTGCTTGTGCATCCTCCGGCTGAATCATCTCCAATCGCTTCAATGGAGTGACTGAAGTGATGTGCAAAAAATGCAAAACAAAATGAAATAAAATCCGATAAAAGTTATCCGTTCCACATCACCACATAGGTACTCTTATAAAAAATATTCTCTTCTATCCCCATATGAAGCATGCAAAAAATTCCCCCGAAATAAACCATCCATTTGCATAAAAAGCTGCACTTATGGACCCACCATCTATCTACCAGCACTAGCGACAGCAATACACAGGGCATATAAACAACAATGTGTCGGTTTTAGTTTTTGACATATTCACCAACCCCGGAGGGAGTCTACTCTGAAACAGGAACAGCAGAGGAGTACAAGCGCCCAGAGCTCGGGGTTCCTGCTGCACTAGAAACACATTGCAAAGAGGATTTTCACATCCATCCCTGCACCAGCTTGAGGAATTTTGCATATATTTATGCTAATTACTAGCGCATCCCCTGTTTACTTGCATTCTTGCACATACGCTGCATCACCCATTCAGTAACCCATCAATACCGCTATAGACGTGGAGAGGTATGTAGGCAAAGAAGAATGTAATGTGATGAGCATAGGAATAAGCCAGTTTATAAGGAAATGGCATACCTACAACTAAAATCTCCAAAAAATATAGAGTTACGAAGCCACATTGTTTGGAGTTCGAATTTTCTGATAATGTACCTAGGTATTTCAAAATTAGGTATTTCAGCATAATAGAAATGAAAAACTTCAAATCTCAGAAATTATAGAAAAAAAAAGGAGGTAGTTATATGACTATGACTACATAATTTTAGTGAAATATTACAGTTGTTTTAACTGAAATAACAAACGGAAAACGGAGCGTTCGGCGTAAATTTTATTTGAAGCCTGTGCCTTAGGGAGGGAGTCATTTAACCCTTCACCTGTTTTGATATTAGGTAACCTAACTGACTATCCAAATCCACAGAAGAGCAACTGTACACTTTTTCGGATAGTTAATTTTGTATTCTCTTAGCCTAAATATTCAAATTAAAGTGTTATTTTTCCGCTAAGTGAGTTTTGGAGAATTTTTTTTCGGTTTTACATCGAACCACATCCATGAATACCACAAAGTTTATACTAAAAAATGTACTTATGTAACGAAGTGTAGCGGCATCTAGGGACAGCATTACATCTGCACACGTTATTGTTGTACCTACCTTATTATAACTTTGTATTAATTTCGGTTCGGTACCATACACTTCGTGAGTGTGAGCACTCATAATGTAAGTATATGTACAAATACCCATTTTGTTTTACTTACTGAACAAATTTTGATAGGTAGTAAGTACATAACTAAAGTACTTACGGCTAGTTTAGTTAGTCCAACTATGCCCATACTCATAAATATTTTCAGTTTTGACTTTAAATCATTTAGAACATTTAACTTAAATATTTTTGTAGCTCATAAAGGCCGCATTAAGTCGACTTGGACTAGATAGGTATAATTGGACTAGATTTACCCTGAACGCTTAAATAATAATTTAACAAACTCTTACGAACTCCGTTAAAGATATATGCATATTTTTGGAGAGCCAATCAGCTGTCAAATCCTTGGTCTCTATAAATTCTCTAGTAGCCGATCGTCTCTTAGTTCAACATTCACCTATTTTGGGGGCTGGACTGTCGGAGCATAAAGTCATTCTCGAGGGAATTATAATGCCAATGAACTCTCCATAATGGGAACAACTCTACCCATCACATTGGACATACCAATCGCTACTTATTATCGAAAGTGAAAATCTAATGTGGCACCATGTCTATAGTCTAACGTAAAAAAAAAAATTAGGCCTAAAATCAGGCCTAAATAGGAAATCACTCTGATGGGCTAGGTCTTTTCGCAAACGACTTTTGCTGAAGCTGTATGGATAAAGATGAGGATGAAACTATTTCCCCACCTTCTATGTTCCTGATTAGCTCTCTCCCGTAGAAGGAAGCTTCACTTAGGATAGGACCCTTCCATTACACCGACTTAAGTCATCTGACAAACATAGCCATCAAAAGCCTCTTATACGCTTTATAAAAAGCTCAAAATAGTTTAACGAGTATGGAGAGACAAATTTTCTCCAATGATCCGTTTTTCGTGTTATCAATACGGACCTATGCTGGTTTAAGTGTGTTGGCGTGTTGGTGTGTTGGTGTTATCAAACAAACAAACTAAAGTGTGCAGCCAGGAGTAACAACTATTCTCGCTATAGTTGGGTTTTACCCTGACAATTTGTTGAATAGCTTGAATTCTGACAGTCAATTCTCCGTATATATAATCCATTTGGGAAGACATTTCAGCAAGTACAAGTCCGTCAACGGATGAGAAGACCAATAATACAATCGGCATATACAATCGAAATGTCAACTTAGTACTCTTACTTTACATTAGATGGCTCACAGTCCGCGGTGGACCACGGCATCAACCAATAAGCCCCTCCAACCAGCTCGGTCCCTAGCTACCTGCCTCCAGTTACGAACACCAAGTTGGTTGAGGGGCCCTCTAATTGTGCGTGCCACCTGAGGTCTTCCTATGCTTCGTTGCCAATCAGGGGTGGACTCAAAGGCTAGTCGGGCTGGTGTGATTTTGTTCATATACGCTCCACGCGACCCAGCCATCTCAGTCGTTGTATGTTGAGCTTTTTGGCCAGGTCAACGTCGCTATATAGGCCGTAAAGTTCGTCGTTGTATTTGCTCCTCAACACTCCGTCGATACAAACTGGACCGAAAATAACTTGAAGAATCTTTCTCTCAAAGCGTGCCAAGAGGTTTTCGTCACCTTTCGATAAGGTCCATACGTCTATGCTTCTGATTAAGATCGTGTAGAATATTTCTGTGAGAGAGGGCTTTACTTGTTAAATGAGTTTTTAGCCCGAAGAAACTGCGATTGGCAAGAATGATTCTTCGTTTCATTTCTACGCCTATGTCATTTTGCGAGGTATAATTGAAAAGGCTAGATAGACAAAGTATTTAACTACCTTCGAAATTATATCAAATCTGTCAATTATGACGATTTGCCCGATTCGCCGATGTTGAGAGTCCTTTATTGATGACAGCGAGTCACATTTTGAAAGAAAAAAGAATAAGCAAAAACGTTGAAATGGTGGACAAGCCTTGTTATTCTGGCACAGAAGGTAAACCAAATTAATAATTAACAATTATGACAGCTATGTGCTCAAGTGTGTTTCATAAACAAATCAGAATGACCTGAGCACGCTCAAAATGCTTGATCTATATGCAGAGTTCATAGCTCTAAAAAAGAATAACGCTTAACGCCTTTTGAGTTTTGACAGCTCGCTGAGTTCTCCCAATAAATCATCTTCATTTTTGCAAGTATGTTGTTGAATGGACTTTTGAAAATTTGACCTCTGATGTTGCCTTGTCGGTTCCGTACAATTGCTTCAAGAATGATGTTAAAGATAGCGCGTCACCTTGTCTTAAGTCTTAAACCTCAAAGTGCCCGTGGTGTTCTTTCTCACTTTGATATAGTAATTATGTAGCAGCAAGATTTCTCGATTGTCTTCCTCCACAGACGGACGAGTTTTGGTATACGGATGCCGACATGCGCTATCATATAGACGACGTAGAAGCTAGAACCTTTGAAGTCCGAGCTGGTGTAGGTAGGTATACCTATCGACCAGGAATTCGTGCGTTTTTTTTTCTAAGATCTACCGAAGTGTACGGATCGATATGGATCGACCAGGGTATACACTATTATGTATTATGTATAGCCTAATATATCCCTAAGTACTCGCAGTGGAGAAATTCTTGACTATATTTGTTGATGATGGATCACGGGATTAAAAGCACTTTGAACAAGGTCATCAATGTACAATGGGTCAACATTTAATTTAATCTCAAATTATTTTCTAAATAATTCTTCTTTTCCTGTTTCAGGTCATTTGCCGAAAAGGATTACCTACAATTTTAGCTACATATATGCGAAAATACAACTCAGGCTGTTTTCGAATCCATTCTAACTTCGGAACCAGTTGAACCAAAAATCTTAGTCAAGCCAAGTTTTTAGTTTAAGAAGGTTCAATGTTAAACAAAATTGGAATAGGTACCTACGTTTTTCATTTATAACTTCAGTAGTATTAGATATCTATATACGAATTTGAAGACTTCAACGGTAAACTTACCAATTTGTTCAACATTCACCCCTACCGTGGAATCCGCCGGGGGGAATTATTCACGGAAAAGAATATTTTGGTACCGTCAAAATCGCAAAGTGAACAGTTTCCTGTTTGGGAAAAATTCGATTTGAACGTTTTTAACGATATATTGAAACTCTTTCACACGGAACTGTTCACTTTGCGATTTTGACGATACGAAAATATTCTTTTCCGCGATTAATTCCCCCCGGCGGATTCCACGATAGGGGTGATTGAACCATCTTAAAGGTATGCCACCGTAATAAAGAATGAAAATCTTGAATTAATTAGAAAAATAAAAAAGGGTCCCCAAAAATTAAAAATTCCCAATTCAGCAAAAAACAGAAAAAAATAGCATGATGCTTTCAATAGTTGATTTAATTTTGTGTACATTCATAACATTTCTGAAATATAAACTTCGGTTAGACATATCTAAATCCATAAGCAAAATTTGCAATTATTTCCCAGTGAAGTGGGACACATAAGGCCGTAATGGACCTATGTCCCTGCGCCGAAGGAACTTACAGCATTTAGCATTCAAGTGAATTACTAAACTACCATAAGTTGTGTAAATCCATTAAACACATACTCTTACCTCACCCATTCTTTTATTTTCAATAGTAGACAGCTTGCTCTTTTGTAAAATACCAAACTTTACCAACTTCGGATTGCCAAATAAATATCCACCAAGAGCACTCTTTTTACAACTTTAGTCTATTCAAATTATAGCCAGCGATAAACCAACACTGACTAAAATAAAATCGATAGAAACAAAAAACTATAATCCTATGGAAGCAGAAAAACAGTTTTGCTGACTTTTCATTTAACCCGTTTTCTTGTTATTTTTTTTTTTTGTTAAATTCTCCCGAGGACTGCAGCAAAAAGTAAAACTAAATTAACCCAACTAAAGCGACTGGGAAAATCCATCTTCGATATCCTCTCGAAGTAAAAGTTCTTCTCCCTTTGGCTTAAATGTGTGCAAATGGCCCACGGGGAAAAAGGATGTTGCTATGGCGCTCCCGAAGTGCAGAAGCCAAGGTATGGTATAGGAGTAGTCGATTATTTGCCCCAAAGGGACTCTTTGAATCTGGAATCTGGCAAACTTCACTGCAGTAAGTTGTTACTACATTGGTACTGCTACTTTTGCCATTCCGGTTGGTACGAGTATATTCCAAAAGGACTATCATTATATTCATCAAAGCAAGGCTTCGCCCTATGCCTGCCGCCGCCGGCCGCCGCCAACAATTTTAAACTGTGCTCCATTTGAATTTGCCCAACTCTCGATTTACGAGTAATGCCGAGTGCCGACTCGACGTGTCGGCTATATGTATAGGCACACAAATTGTCCTCCTTGTTCCATCGTAATGTAACCAAGAAAATTTCAACTTTTCAGTGTGACAATCTGAGGCTGAGAAGTTCAAAAGTTGAACGAGAAAAGGAAGTATTCAATCCAATTGGCATCATTTAAAATTGTCACGCTTAGTATTTTATAAATCAGGATTTGGTATCGGGCTCGGGGTCATAGGGCGCCGATGGTTTTATTATTTCACCTTCCAAGATGTAGGCGTTGTGTAATTTATCGGAAAATCATTGGGGAGTTTCTGTGGAACGAATAAACTGAAATCGTTGATTTGGAAAATTCTTTTAAAAAGGCACACACTTGTGTGGTATGCGTAGTAATTCTGAAATTCGAAACAAAATCACGTATACGATTAAAAATTGTTCGTTAGGCTAAAATGGTTTAGGTATAGGAGCGTCGGCGGCGAGCTGCACGCGTAAAATGGTCCAAACACAAAATGCGGTGACTTAGGGATTTTGCGAAACCATTTTCATTTTGCAAACGCAATTACTGGATTCAATTAGGTGTATTGTCACGTAATGCAAGGTTGGCGCGAAATGGGACGAGTCAGCGATTTTGATTTGTATACTTCTTCACCCCTGACATATTAATTTTTATAAATAAAACTCGGGAAGGAAGAACAAATCGTGTTGATATTGTAGGCATGCTTAAGGCCAATCTGATAGGTAAGGTGGACTTTAAAAAAAAATCCTTATGCTAATGACAGCCGCTCGATTAGTGTTTTGTCGTTTTCGGTTGGTCGTCCAGAACCGTCCGGAAGCAATCCGAACGCTTTCAGTTTCAGTTCTTCCGGAAAGTTCTTCCGGGCGGTTCTGGACGATCAACTGAAAACGACATTAGTTAGATAGGTTAGGTACTAGGTACCTGTTCTGATGGTATAGCTTCTTCAGTTCAGAGTAGGGTAGGGTGTTACTATTCGGCCGTTGTTCGGGACACGACTAGGTACGTAACGAAATGTCAATGTTTATATTGCGTTATCGGTAAACGTCAGACACTCTGTTCAGAGTATGCAGTCTTTTTGTCAATTTACACTCGGTCATACCGCGTCTAGCGGATTTCGGCGGAACCCTATATATATGTATATACTTAAGCATTTGTAGCGGCATTCTGATATTCAATTTGTTACTGTCTATACAATAAATTTAAAATTGAATGTTTTACGCCCTCTTCCATTATATAATTTAATTTCAGAAGAAACTTTTGTGATGAAATCAGCTGTCACAAAACTTATCCTGTGATTCGGGTACGTAAAAATCTTGGTAGGTGGTGTGAAAATCAATTTACCGAGTCACAATAGATACTAGAGAGAGACACAGGAAATATGGAGTGTCTATTCGTCCGTTAATTTTGTACCTATACTGTCTGACGTTTACCGATATTTGGGACACGTCATTAAAAACTGTTTACAAAGATAAAAGTTGGGTCCTACCTAAACGTATTATCTGTGTCCGAAAATGAATATATGCCCAAAACACACGTGCAGAATTCACTGCGCAGCAGGATTAGAATACACATGTTCTTATGTGGTGAAACAAATGTAAATTCTGCAGCCACCGCAGCACTGCAACATGTCTCTATTTCTAAATCCACTGCATAGCACGCAGTGAATTAAATTAAGTAGACTTGGCAGCATCGAATTTTTAAATTCAGCTACTGATGCATACGAGGAAAAGAGAGACGGGAATTATTTGTCGTCTTTGTTTCACTCACATATTTTTCCCCTCATTGACAGCAACCGCTGCAAATTGAATTCTGCACATGTGTTTCATCTGCAGTACTGCATGCAGTGAAGCATTCAGAATTTCTGCACATGTGTTTTGGGCAATACTGGAAATTAAAGTCTTTGCCGCAAGCGAAGCGAGCTACATGCCCACGTACCCCAACTTGACGCAATATAAACTGACATTTCGTTACGTAGTCGTGTCCCGAACAGCGGCCGAACTATAAAGAGTAAAGTAAAATCAAATTTGACTGTATGAATGTTAGTATTCCTTTACTCATTCTTTAAATAAATAAATAAATAAAAAAAAGGAATATGAAAAATACTGATTACAGAATAATTATTAGTCTTTATATTTAGCGTCGAAAGCTATTACATTACATTATTTAAATTGATTCAATTCTAACTTTCCACAGTTTATATTGTTTGTATTGTAAGCGAAAGTATGATACGCCTCCTAGAGTTCAGTAGAACATATCCCTTTCTTAAGTAGTTGGTAGCACTGTAGGACTGTCATTGGCAGCTCGGGCATATGAGTAGTGTATTCGAGATTGTTAAGTTCAATATCGGTGCACGGCCACGATAGACGTATGTCCGAGTTCGCTTTGTAGTGTCGGTTAATAGTATGCTAGAGGATATTTGAGCTGACTTAAAATACCAAGGTTTATAGAAGCTTTTATTTTTGCGACTTCGATTAAATAAATTCGGCAGGCCTTATAGTAGCCTTGTTAAATAAGAATATCTCACCCCTCTGTGCAGCTTACCAAATTGTTTTCTAAATGCCTTAAAGAAGCTATTACGGAAAAAATATCTTGAAAAATAGTTAACATCCTTATAACAACACTTTAAAGTTATAGCTTAATGAATTTAAAAAATTGGAACTTATACAAAATGTAAATTGTTAGTTGGGGTCATTTTGGCCCAGGTTATTATGAAAACTAAGCAAATTTTTTTTTTGTTTAAATTGACTTATTCTAAGATGTACCGTAAAAGAATTTTTCTGTGGAAACTTTTTCTATATTTTTTTTTTTTACTTTTAAAGTTTTCAATTTTCACAGAAAAGTGCATGTATGTATTTTTATTTACTGAAAATATTATACCTACTGCTAAATACGCCAGAGTAAATTATAATTAAACGTTAGCTCCAGGCGCCTGCCAGACAGTTGTTAACATACCCATTTTTTATGACGACGGAGCGACGAAAAAAACGGTTAGAATCCTGATAGCGAGCGAAGCGATCCACCAACCCCATTCTTTAAATACACCAGACTTTCTTTCAATCGCTTATCTGACAGTTTTTCGTATAGACTTATTCAGCTATGTAACTGGAATGAGTCACAAAAACATGGTTTGATTAAAAAAAAAATAAAATTATTGAAATTTAGAAAACAAAAATTTTATTTCATCAAGAAAAAAATATTATATTTATGTTTTTAGGCCATTTTAATCCAGAAAAAAAAATGTTTGCTCAGTGTTCATAATGGGAACCCCCCCCCCCCCCCCCGTCCTTTGACTATCACCGTGAACGTCACTTATAATATGGTATGATAGTATTGACACTCGGTCATACCGCGTCTAGCGGATTTCGGCGGAACCCTAATCACAGGATTATGCCCAAAACACATGTGCAGAAATTCTGAATGCTTCACTGCATGCAGTACTGCAGATGAAACACATGTGCAGAAATCAATTTGCAGCGGTTGCTGTCAATGCGGGGAAAAATACGTGAGTGAAACACAGACGACAAATAATTCCCGTCTCTCTTTTCCTCGTATGCATCAGTAGCTGAATTTAAAAATCCGATGCTGCCAAGTCTATTTAATTTAATTCACTGCGTTGCTATGCAGTGGATTTAGAAATAGAGACATGCTGCAGTGCTGCGGTGGCTGCAGAATTTACATTTGTTTCACCACATAAGAACATGTGTATTCTAATCCTGCTGCGCAGTGAATTCTGCACGTGTGTTTTGGGCATTAAGCAGTTGAAACTTTTTTCGCAACACTGATTATATGAACATTTTCTTTTTTTATTGTTTTTTTTTTTTGGTTGGGACATTTTTCTTTTAAACGTAAATTTTGGTTTGAACACAAAAACTGACAGAGAGACCAACAATACAAAACAAAAAATTACAGGAGAACCATCTTGTTGAAAATATATTAAAAGAAAGTATGTATGTATATTTCGAATGTTTTCAATTGAATGTTTTCTTTTATTGAATTTTGAGTTAATAAGGGTGACAGTGGTTTGCGTTGGGGGGGTTCGGGGCAAACAACATTTTGGTATGAAAGAGGGGGACTGTCCCCCCTTAAAGGGGGACGTATGGTAACCCTAGCTCTATGGTACACAACATTTTTTGTTTTTCCAGGAATCGTATTGCCTAGATAATAGTTTTGTCTATCAGGAAAATGCATATAAATGTTACAAATTTTCCAAACTTTGGCTCCCATGACTGTCGCAGAATAACGTTTGCTATGTTTTGTTTTGTATTTGAGGTGCTATGCGCCTTTATCAAATTTTGACCAATCTTCACAGGAATACTCCAGAGCCAATACCTAGGATAGTCTGTAAATTTTAATTCAATCAATTCGGTGGTTTTCGAGATAGCTATACGATTTAAAATGTTTCTTTTTTATAGGGGGCGGTATGCCCCTTTTAACCAATTTCGAGCAATACTCTTAGGCGAAAATCTAAAATATTATGTGTAAATTTTAACTCAATCGATTCTGTGATTTTCGAGATATAATATTTTGAAATGTTTGGGCGGTGCCACGCCCCTATAACTCATGAGCCAATGCACATACAAAGACCGTATATATACATACAAACCTGCTGCAAAAGAATACCTTTCCACCAAAAAAATAATCATAAAATTCGGTGTTGCCAAACTCGAGATATAAAAGGACAAACATATGTACATATATCAAACTCATTTTTATATACATAGAAGATAATACTTAATATACTTGTGTAAAGTCATTGTCACTCACAATTTGCATGTGAGTGCAGACTAGTCAGTCACAATGACTAGTAGCTATCATTAAATTATTTGCTGTCACTAATTTAGAAGCTTCACTCCTTATGCATACTTATTTTAAAATTAATAAAAAAAATCGTTGAATGTTACCTTCTTTTAATTTTCTGCGCATTCTTTATTTAAAATACCATCACTTTTGATAATTACTGTTGTACAGGTAGATTTTTATGGAAAAAATAATATTAAGGTAAAAAAATAACTTCAACCACAAGGAGTCGTAAACCATTCGTCAATGACAATACCACTATCAAAAGGCTTACTGCTTCAACCCTGGACAAAACAAAAAAATAAATTGTATTTACATTCAACGATGCGATGGTTCAACCAAGCCATCCTTTGACGAGAAACCCTAAAGGATAATGCTTCCCGCCCACCGGTCTACGAGTATTCCTATGAAAATGTAATATACAAGTTTATGTTAAGCTGCTTATTCATTCTGTATCGTTACAACAATTCGGTGTCATTCTTTTTCTGATTTAAGCCATCCGTTCGCTTCGGATATCAGACAAAGCTGTCTGCCTAAAACGGACCTTCGCCCGGTTTGTTACAAAAACACAAATGCATAGCGAGTGGAAAATGTTAAATTTATCGAATCGTTGTTTATTTGAATAAGTGGTCATTTGCATATTTATGAGTTCCGATTGTGCATTGTGTGAACTGAAAAGCCTGATGGCTAAAACAAGCATAGGTTAGGTGTATACCTACCCCATCACATAGCTTTGCTGACTGCCTTAAAAAACGAGAAAAAAAAAAAACAAATTTAAATGGCGGGCGTGATGGTGAAAATAAAAATCCTTTCGGTGTTATTCTTATTACCTACACAGCGTTGGATATTTGGGAGCATGTATACCAGACATAATGCAGACCGTGATGGGGTAATTTCATTTTAGCAACACATGAAGGAGAATAAAGTGAAAAAAAAAACCTTCAAACACCTTGTCGTTAGAACTGCGTACTTAAAGGCGCCTCGGGCTATTGGTTTACACATAGCAACTGCTGCGGTGTCAGCTTTCCACTCTCACTGTTCCAATCACTTTCATCTTCACATTTGGAGAACAAAAAAAAACGAACATCACGTTTAACAACCCAAATAATCATAACAATAACGACACTAATAGATGGCAATGTGTATTTGACTTTAAGAGTATTGAACTGTTCTTTAAAGTCAGAGCAGGAAAATGCACATTTAATTTGAGTACATTTTCGGCATAAGCGTTATGTGATTGTGTCTAATGGACGTAACAACATTAGAACCAAATCGAAGAGTACCTTCGTCTATACCGATAAGGGATTGGATCAAGTTTCTGAAACTAGGTCAAAAAGAAATTATATTAACAAAAATTTTACAATGTCCCACTGGATGGTGTTTTTAGTATCTATCACGAACAAATTAAAGTGTATACCTTACCTATACTGATTTTTATTTTAGCACACTATTGTGAGCTTAATGATGATATTGATTCAATTGGGCAGATTGTAGCAGATATTTTAAGAACATAGGTTGGTACTTAGTGGAGCGTTGAGGGTAACATAATAGAATAGGCATAAATACTGTACATACTTAAGAAAGTAATTTTAGAGTGCTTTCATTTATTGTTCCCAATTATTGTTCTTTTTCTAATACTACCTATAATTCGCCACGTAGAAAGATTTCTTGACAGTTTCGGTTAAGGAGGAATTGAGACTCAATGTCGTTTTCGGTTGGTTGTCCAGAACCATGCGGAAGAACTCTCCGAATCGGGATGCCAATCGAACAAGCTAACAGATTGTTAAACTCAAGCGCAATTGCATCATCACCACACCATCACTACTTGATGACGAGGAAGATGGTGAAGAAGATAAAAGTGAATTACAAAACTCCATCGGAATATCCATTTTAATATTATTTTGCCTTTTATCTGATTTAAAATGCAAAACTATCAAATGCGACACAAAAAATGTACATTCAACGATTTTGGCGTTTATAGTAGGTACCTATATATGAATGTGTTAGTATATGAATATAGTTTCGTTTCTGAATTCAAATTCAGAAGCAAAATTCTCTTCTTTTCAGCAGAAGAACTGTCATTTGAGTGCCAATCGAACGCTTTCAGAAGCGTTCGGATTGCTTCCGGACAGTTCTGGACGACCAGTCGAAAAGGGAATTAGTTACCTATAAGTAAAAGAGGAAAAAACACACAACTTCAAGAAGATATTTTTCCTTGACAAGTGACAACTGACACAAGAAAATTATCACGAAATATAAAAAATTCTCTCTTTTACCTAATAATTCATGGAGGAATAGATACCCTCTTATAGGTATGCGTAGTGTGACCACCTTTCCAATAGCTTATTTACCTATACAAAAGTTTATTATCGCATTCATTACAAAATTAACGCAATTTTGGAAAAAAAAATTAATTCAGTTTATTAGACGATATTGTGACCAATTTTCCAAAAGTATCGGCCTGTGTAATCAATTCATTCTTGATTGAAGGAAAAGCAGTCACATCTTAGCCATTGGATCCTCGAAAAAAGCATTTGGGGAGATAGGTCTTCCAAAAAATACTCTTTGAGGCCGTCAAAAATTCGCAAAATTGATTCGACGACTGATGACAACAAGCAAAGAAAACGAAATTTTTTGTATCCCAGCAATTTTTTATACTCCACAGTCCACATCCACCGATTTTCAAAAGTCTTAGAATTTCGCGACAAGCACGGTGAAAAAATAGAAGTGCGAATACATTTTTACGACAATCATCTCCACATCGAAAGGCATACGTTGTTTAATGTGTTTTGAACTATGTGCGCTGCACGTCCAACGCCAATCAATCCAGGGTAAAGCTCCTTTAGTTTGTGGAACACATTATTTTTACCGCTTCGCTTAAAGTTGCCAAAATTACACGCCGCGTTATCTCCACAGAAAGCTACCAGTTTCTTTTTTATGTTGAATTTGCTCATTGCGGCATTCAACTCATTATTTTGTAAGTTTCTCCACGATCATCTACCAAATCGATCATTTTGACTTTGACGCCTTCCTTTTCCGAAAAGAAGCGAAATAATACGGGAAACATTTTTGTGCTTAAATGATTAGACGTCGTTCAAAAGTTCAAATCTTTTTGCAGCTCTCGCAATACGTACGGTGCGAACAATCCCGTTACGATGGCTTCGCATTTCGTTCGTGCACAAATGAATTTGACAATTGCGAAACAACTCCGAATAATTTGGAATTTGTCACATGAAACGCCTTCACACTCCGCGATGTTGGCATCATTTTCGTCCAAAGTGGAACTTTTCCAAAATCTCTTGGGTGTGTGGCTGGACGAGGCAGCTTGCAATGCATCGGCATCACGCTAATGGGTAATTTTTTGACTTTATATGCGACTGAATATCTCGCCGGATACTATGCACAATACTAAAACCTGTGTTGCACACTTCACAATGGACGTCACTTTCGGACTTCGCTTTCTTTATAAATGCAAATTCTTCACGCAATTTTTCGTTCAAAACATTCTATCTATTTCTAGTGATGGGAACTATCAAATAATTTTCCAATTCCTGTCGTTTGTGTACATTTTCAGTACAACAATAATTTGTCGCTTCAATTTACGTACATTTCGTGATTTTGAGCTATCACTTCGGTACACGGTACATGACTCCAAATTTACGTACTGTACGTGTCATTTACGTACAGGTGGTCACACTAGGTATGCGGTATGCCAGAGCCCAGAGCTAGCTTTCACTATACTATATAATACTAATGCATTTATTTTTCTATAGCTGGTCGCATTTGATTCATACTTCAAGTTCGTCAGAAGAAGATATTCAGTATGCGGGACACTTTATATAAGAATCCCAAGCGATACATGTATCATGTGAAATGGGGGACAGCGAATGTCGATGGAAGAACTGCCGGCGATTCCCCAAAACCTACGCGAAAAAAGAGAAGTCTGGCATTTAGCGGAAGTTTAGGCCTATTGTTGGAAAATTCCAATTTACGGGCCCGGGCGGTACTTTAAAAACATTCAAAATATGCGTCACATCCTATTTTTTGTTCGTATTTTGTTCTTGTATGTAATGAAAGTGCGCTATAGAGTTTTTCTTGACTGTTGTTGGTATTTGATGTACAAATACTTTCCGATTTAGTTTTAACGCCCGTTTTAGAATTCCGTCATGGAAGAACCTACCTTGCTCATGTACCCTAACTATGTACAGTATACATACAATCATATTGGTATTACCAATGCTTTTTGTCAATTTTTGTATCCTTAGCCTTGGAATTCCCGATTTTTCGAAATGCTTGCAATAATCACAACAGTCGTCGTTGAATGGCTGTAAATATGCCTAATCTGATTTATTAAGAAATTGCCAATGACTTAGCATTTATACCTTCATTATTGTAAGCTTTCCGGCTTATGAAACAATCCATTTACGGTTTGAATAACTAGGTACGTAATTTACATTGAAGCGATTGTCTAAGAATCCTCCCAAAAGCCACACTGCAACAAGTTGCCAATTAGAATGGCCAAAACCACATGACCGCAGGCACAAGATTTCCAGCTTGTATGCTACTAACGCACAACATGCGTATACCTATTTACAAGCACCAGAGAAAGTCAGGACATTCTTTTCATTTATACCCGGATATAAGGTGTGAATTGCATTTGGTAATCTCAAAATATACAATGCAATTCAATAGAAGTAGATGCTCTGAAAATGTAGACACAATCTAGGACTATACTTTAGTATAGTCTCTCTCAAATCTCAATTACTATGCAAATACCGTGCTGTACATCTATAACAAAGCCTACCGCAATCCACAAGTATAATGCCTTTCGTTTGGCTATATTCATGTTGACTAATGGAACTTTGTCGTCAATTGCGCTGGCAATTTGCCCTTTTGATGGCTTATTCAAATCCATTACCGATTGGAGTCGCATGAGTGTTTTGGTGTTCTGTTCTGTATTCATCTACTATGGATAATCCAAACAAACGGGGTATTGTGATTCTAAAGAAAATAGCAACACTGTCCTTAAGATTAGTTTTGTTCTCAGTATACCATAGTGCGTAGTCAAATCTATGAATAAATATTGTTAAGACCTGATTTTACCGCATCCTTAGTGCAGTCAGTATACGTCTGTAGAAGCTGCAGAGTTGAAGAAAAGGATATGATCAGATCATGCTTCACTAGGCGTATTTTTTGGGAAGTGAGTATGTATAACAAAACCAAAAGTGTGTATAACAGTTTTGCATGTAAAACCAAAAGTGAGTATAACAAAACCAAAAGTGAGTATACCAGTTTTGCATGGAAAAGTAAAAGTGAGCTAGCTATAGATTCCCAAAAAAATACGTCTATAGGGTATTTCGCGAAGCTATCTCTTTCAGAAGTGCGCTTTCTCTTTCACTTTAACGTCAAAAAAACTTGTAGGAAAACAAAATTAAGAACGAAAATGCCGTGTCGAACTCTGTCCAAAAACAGATAATAAGAGAGAAAGCGAAAACAGCAGACACTAGGATTTTATTTTGTACTTTTTCACACAATCTCTACAAATTTAACTATTTAAATTTTGCTAACTCTTTTAACAAACAATAAATTCCAAGTTGGAAATGTTTTCAATTTGCATTCCGCACTTTATTATAACCTTTACCCAAATAAACTGGGCAAACCCTATCTCCCGCCATATAAAATTTCCGAAGTGGCTATTCGCCCTCTCATTTTGACAGATTTTGTACTGAACTGACGTTTACCGATGTTCGAGACACGGGTACGTAATCAACGTAACGTAATCCTATTTTCATTAAAAACTCTTTTAATATAAAAGTTTGATCCTAAACGTACGGCCTTATGTCCGAAAATGATTATACTGGAGTTTAGAGTCCTTGCCGCGAGCGTAGCGAGCCATAGGTATACTTGACGCAATATAAACTTTGAAATTTCGTTACGTACCCGTGTATCGAACAACGGGCGAATAGCAACAGCCTGGCGGATGTTTGGGGCTGACGTGGTGAGTGCCGAACATCTAAGCTCTTAAAAGTGAGCCCGACCGACCGACCGAAGGAACAAAGATTTGCATTTGCATTGCATATCCTGGCATTAATCAAAGATACCAAGGAATACCTAAAATACCTTTAAAAGGCAACATTCCCTTTCGCACAGATGCGTGTCTTCAAAGTAGTTTACACATATACAGTAGATACACCCTCTCAATGGAATGTGATGATTTCCTATGGCTATGGCAAACTTGGTGTGCAATTTAGACAAGGAGCAGACCATTCGATTAGCAGAAGACTTTGGTCGACAAAGGCTATCGGCTAACATAGCAAATACTCCGAGAAATGTGGTTTTGCATCCCAAAGGAATGATTATGCATATAACTGTCTTGCAGGATACTGTTTGCCAGCCCCTTATGTATCCGAATGTCGAACGTTTGTGGTTTGGTTAAGGTGGGGAAAGCATTTGAGTGTTTAGGACAGTTTATGCTTGGCGTGACTGAAGTTCTACTGAGAATTCAATTTCGTATAAGACCATTTGTTGATTTTATTAAATATAGAGACGTTTAGAAAAATAATGACAGACTATACTGTGGCAACAAGGAAAAACGGCATAAGTCATTTTTAGCAACTTTTCAGCAGCGCAGGTTAAAGGTTTGACTTCAGGTTACAAAAAAACTGTGCATGGGATGGGAAAAGTGATGCACAAACAAAGATAGTAAAAAGTAAAATTTTATAGAATAATTTTTTTATTAATTTTTAATTCATTTGCAACCTTTTTGAATTAAAAAAGACTTGTGTCGTTTTTCCTTATTCAAATTTAGCACTATTCGTGAGTTAAGTCGACTTATGTCATTTTTCCTTATTTATTTTTTTATAAATTAGCTTGATAAGTAGACTTACGTTGTTTTTCCAAACTGACATTGAAATGGAAAATTGGTTTAGGTATACTTATGTTCGTCTTTCAAACTACATGTTCAGTTGTCCTGCAAAAACAGTTTGGAATAACAGCACAAGACGTGTTATTTTTGTGCCATATACAATTTTCGATTGGGAAAAACAACATAAGTCTACTTACGTTTCTAGTATTGATAAGACAAATTTTGGAAAAAGAGCATAAATCTACTTGTGCTTACGTTATTTTGATTCACCGGTGTAGCATAAGCACATAGGTAAGTAAAAAAAGTTTTAGAAAATGTATACTGTTTTTCCTTGTGCAAGCTGTGTAGACTTATGTCATTTTTCTTTTGTGTGTAGTTCATAAACCAAAAGAGATAAAAATACGAAAAAAATATGACAGATAGAATCACTTACTGCGCATCAGATTGTGTAAAAATCTCAATTTCGACATAAGTCGACTTATGATTGACTATCCTTGTTGCCACAGATATAGAAAACAGGAGAAAATGCCAACTCAAATAAAATTCCAAGAAGCAGTGTGTACAGAGAACACACACTCAAAGATTGTGAACAATCTGACTCGTTTTGAAAAGAATTGCAGTTATTTAATTCCAATTCATAATTGCATAGCTCTTTCAAGACATCCCACCGAATCACCCACCCGAAAAGAAGACCACCATCAGAGCTATATGCCACACCGAACAACAATCAGTCCACTAATCCCATCGGATGGCTAAAGGGCAGTCGGGCATCAGATCTCATTGTCCCTGTAGTGTAGACATTGACTTCCAGGAAAACAATAAAAATTACTTCATATAAATGAATGAAAGGATTCTGCTCTGCAGTTGCACTGCAGCAGCAGTAGCAGCATATCTTTCTCTCATCCTGCATACGATACGAGCGTCTGGATAAGACAAAGAGGAAATCCTTTAATGTACGGTCGTATTAAATCTAAAACGAAATGAGCAGCAGCTGTATCTGAACCCGGTGCCCTCATACACCGGAGTTGGAGTCCCTCATAACTACATTTCACTTCTGCACATCGCCGACGTCGACGTCGTCGTGAGCTGCTCAGAGTGGCCCCTACTTTAATTTCATTATTTGGTATTAGACAATGGAATAAATGCTTCGCAACCACTCGCAGCTATTCGCTTTCGCTGACGAAAATGAGTCCTGAATGGAAACCTTTTAAACATCAAAGAGGTACCCTACCCACCAGGGTAGTCGAGAGATAAAAACGAAATTAATATAAATTACTGAATAGGGGGCATGAAAAAGCAATTAACAAACAATGAACGAACCATAAATAAAATGGAAACTTCAATGGCTCGGTGAAGGGTCATGCAATGGACAAATGGGATGCTTTGGTAAGTTATGAGTAGCAGGGTGCACCCATTATGGGGATTGAAGAGATTTATTGGCAACGAAAATTTGTTGAAATAGTATAATGCAGTTAGACAAACGTGTTTTGTTTCAACGGTAATTGTACTTGCTTAAATTGTATTAATTGAAACTAGCCATAGAATAAAGTGAATGGAGGAGCAGAGGGTAAACCTAGTCACGGCCACATGTGGTTTGTTGGTGGTGCAATGAAGCGTTAAACATGAACTATCCTTTGTCAGTAGTTCTTCTAGTAAACATCAACGGATAGTCGAGAGAGTCGAGGCTTGAAAGGTAGAGGGAACTTTTCATTATGGAGCTAGTCTAATTCTATTATCGCATTTGTAAGATTGCCAGAAGCTTTCTCTAGTGCTAAAGAACGGTGTTAGTGCTACTCTTCCAGGGAGCCAGCTCGATCTGTAGAAAGTTGCCTTCTGTTTTGTCAGCCACGTTTCCACCAACAAGTGCACCAACTTTCTTTTTGGGAAGCTCTGTTGCTATGTCTGTTTTGGAGCATGCAGACTCAAAAACCGGAGCTCAAATACCCGGTACTATATTATTGTAAAATAAAAAAAATATTTTAGTATTAAAAAATTATATATTTGTATGGGAGGTATGGGTACTTTTTATTCGACCAAACTCATTTTTTGTCAAAAATTTTTAAATAGTATTAAAACAATATGTGCAAAGTTTAAACTTTCTATCTTTACTGTAGCTATTTAAATTTAATTTTTAACATAAAAAGCTATATAAATCTTATATTTTTGTATGGGAGGTAGTAGTAGTTTTCATCCGATCTTGCTCATCTTCGAACTTAGCCTCAGTTTGGTGGCGATCTGATGGTGGTGGAGTTAGAGGGCAAGGGCGAGAGCTGCAGAGTGGCGTCGGCGTACATGCCAGACGATGGCGACACACCAGTACCCCCCGAACCGGTAAAGACGCTAGTAACGGCGTCAGAGCAAGGTAAGAAAAACTTAGTCTTAGGCTGTGATGCTAACGCCCATCATACTATTTGGGGTAGCTCTGATATTAACGCTAGAGGTGAGGCTTTGTTTGATTTTCTTCTAAGCACCAATCTGCTCATCTGTAATCGGGGAAATGATCCCACCTTCGTTACGGCGAGCAGAAAGGAAGTCTTAGATGTAACATTTGTATCCCAAAATAATTCTGTCCAAATTGCTAATTGGAGAGTATCCAGCAGGGCGTCGCTATCAGACCACTGCTGGATTCTCTATGAATTACAAATGGCTTGTCAAGGTAGGAAACAGTTCAGGAACCCCAAAAGAGCGAACTGGGAAAAATTTAGCGAGGAAGTGCAAAACCACAACAACCTCTGTCCTAAAATAGATCTCACCTCCGAGGAAGAGATCGACGATGCAGTCGAAGCCCTAACAGGGGTGCTCTCCAGATCTTTTGACAAATCATGTCCAAAAAGTGGAACACGAGGGAAGAAGCGCCCCCCCTGGTGGAGTCCCAAGATCGCGGAGCTTCTGCGTAGTTCAAGATCTAGGTGGAACCTCGCCAAAGAGGGACACATCGAATGGACGACCTACCGGGAAAGCGTTAAAATCCTAAAAAGAGAGATCAGATTCGCAAAGAAAAACTCATGGAGGACCTTCTGCGAGTCAATTGAATCT
Source organism: Cheilosia scutellata (assembly GCA_955612985.1). Taxonomy (NCBI): domain Eukaryota; kingdom Metazoa; phylum Arthropoda; class Insecta; order Diptera; family Syrphidae; genus Cheilosia; species Cheilosia scutellata. The sequence continues at coordinate 53,071,153 of OY015312.1, read as the reverse complement.
ACAACGGAAGCGTCTAGGTTAAGAAAAGTCCTCTCAAAGGCCCCGACACCAATGTCTTCGCTAAGAAGAGCCGACGGCGGCTGGACTGAATCGCACAAAGAGACGCTGGAGATACTAACGGAAACACACTTCCCAGGATGCACCGAGGTGTTGGACGGCTACGGCGTAACAACACCAGGTACGAGGGAGGGAATGGAGTTAGTGACAATCAAAGAAATAATAAACGACAAAAAAATAGCCTGGGCAATCAACACATTTGCCCCGTTCAAAGCACCCGGAATAGATAATATTCGACCAATAATGCTCCAGAAGTCAGAGGAAGCTATAATTCCATGGCTAATTCGCATCTACACGTGCTGTCTGAGGCTATGTTATGTTCCAAAGGCATGGCGAGAGGTGAGAGTAATATTCATCCCCAAAGCAGGGAAGGCTAGCCACACCACATCCGAGGACTACAGACCAATAAGTCTGTCGTCGTTCATGCTGAAAACACTGGAACGACTGATCGATCTGCATGTAAGGCAAGTGATCGGCGATAACTATCTATCAAAATCACAACATGCGTACATAAAGAGTAGATCTGTAGACACGACGATACACAAGGTAGTATCGGTAGTGGAAGAATCCTTACAACATAAGGAATATACACTGAGCGCGTTCCTAGACATTGAGGGGGCATTCAATAACATAGAAGCGGACGCAATCCTGCGCAGCTTGAGGAAAGCCAACCTAAATAGCAGCCTATGTAACTGGATTGGACTCATGCTAGGCACACGACGGATCAAGTCGCAGATAGGGGACGTGAGTATTGAACGTAAGGTGAGCAGGGGAACACCACAAGGTGGGGTTCTCTCACCGCTCATCTGGCTCCTTGTAGTAGACGAACTGCTGAAAATACTGGAAAAGGAAGGCTTCATTGTGAGCGCATACGCAGACGATGTAGTAATTCTAGTCCCAGGTAAGGTCACTCCAGTTCTCAGCGAACGACTCAGTTACGCACTCTTATTAGTTAACAACTGGGTCGAAGGGCGAGGACTGGGTGTAAACCCATCAAAGACAGAGATCATGCTGTTTACGAGAAGGAGAGTAATTCCCCCATTTAATCCACCAAGGATGGGTGGGGTGAACCTAACAATATCAAAAACAGCAAGATACCTGGGCATAATCCTGGATTCCAAGCTCAGCTGGAAGGAAAACATAGAGGATCGCATCAAAAAAGCATACGTGGCACTATATGCCTGTAGAAGAGCATTCGGCAACACATGGGGTTTCAGGCCGCACGTGGTACACTGGTTGTATACCGCGATAGTGCGGCCCATCCTAACATATGGTGCAATAGTGTGGTGGAAGGCCACAGAGAAAAAATACCATCTCTCAAGCCTCACTAAAGTCCAAAGGGCGGCATGCATTGGGATAACGGGTTCACTACGAACAACACCCACCGCAGCAATGGAGGTGATGCTAAACCTCACCCCTCTGGATATTTACTGTAGCAGTAGAGCGGTCAAAACCGCAATCAGACTAAGAGAGTCTGGAATATGGTCATCCAAATCCTATGGGCACGCGTCCATCGAAGCACAATGGAGCACGGCGAAGGAGAAGATAACCACAGACTATCTACCACCCACACTCGTTTTTGAAAGGAGATTCACAACCAGAATTCCGGACAGAAGTGAATGGGAGCATAATGCAGTTACAGAAGAAGGGGAGATAGCCCTCTATACCGATGGTTCTAAGATGAATGTTGGTACGGGCGCGAGTATCTTCAGCGAAACACTAAACCTGCGAGAATCATTCCGAATCAACGATGACTGTAGTGTGTTTCAAAACTCCGCTAAGCACGGTTGCTAGGAAAATTGACATTGAATCCTTGAGTAGAACAAATCTACGCTGGACCAATCTCAATACCTGCAGACATGCAAAAGAATTATGGCCAGAAGTGAGCAAAAAGAGATCCAAATTCATGATCAGACTTAGCCGCAAAGATATCCGCATACTCACGGGGGTCATAACTGGACACTGTGCGATAGGGGTACACGCGGAAAGGCTGGGCATACTGCATAATGACTTTTGCAGAAGCTGCAGAGACGTTGAAGAAATAGAATCTGTTCGTCATCTGCTTTGCGAATGCCCAGCCCTTAAAAACAGCAGACAGAGGATTCTCAACAGCTTGTTCTTCGATGAGCTAGGAGATCTGGAGAATGTTGATCTTAAAGAACTCCTGAGATTCATACTCAAATCGGGGTGGTTCCAGTAGGTCAACAAACTCCAAAACTCTTCGGTTACTCCTAGGACAAGCCGGAAATCCGGACACGAGAGCTTGCGATTACCTGTGATTAATACTAAATCTAGGCGACTCAAACAAAAGCGGTATATTATTTGTCTCCAACAGGTATGAAATGGAAGGTTCCCGTGACTGGACACAATGGACCCAACTGCTGGTCTACGTGAAGCTGTGGCAGCCGCCACAAGAGCACCCAATTACCTACCTACCTTGGTGGATAAAAGCTTACGTACCAATTTTCAAGTCGATAGCTCTTAAATTACGGCCGTAATCGTGCGGACAGACGGACAGACAGACAGACGGACATCGCTAGATCGACTAAGAAAGTGATGCTGATCAATAATATATATAGTTTGTCATACCTACAACGCCTCCTTATGGGCGTTACAAATGGAATGACAAAGTGAATATACCCTCACCACAGTGTGGTACCGGGTATAATCACCACAGTGTGGTACCGGGTATAAAAATTACACAACGAGTTTATTTAGTTTTTATTTGTTTATTGAACTTTTTTTTAAGTTTCATAGCTAGGTATTTTAAAATTCAACAAAAAGATCAAACCCTTCTCGCTTATTTTTTAACTGAAATAATTTTTAGAGGGACATCGGAGATCGGACATTATAATAAAAACCGTTTGAAGATTGGAATGCACGGCAGTTCACGCCGTTAGGCAATAACGCCCAAGGAAATCATCCCCAAATCAATTTGGAAATAAAGCCCTAAAAAAACTCGAACAATTTGCTGTTGCAACATTTTTCGTCATTTTGGGTGTTATTTCCTTTCCATTTCCAGGGTTAGTTTTTTTGTCAAGCGGTAAAGCCAAAAATAGTAAGCGGAAATGCATAAACAGTAGAATAAGTATGCAACCCCCTTGGTTGGGTTTTCTTTTGGATTTTGGAGTAGGTTGGAGTTTGTATACTGCAAAATCAACACAGTAGCACCGTATCAGCTTCTGCGGCGATTAATTTGAACATTTTAATTAATTCTCAATGGTTTGCTTGTCCATTCAGTGGGTCGTGGGTGTAGGTTGCTCAGGTGGATCCTCTATAGCTGTCTATTCTCCGCCATCGACTCTAAATCATCAAGGCCAATTCCCATACGGGTAGAGGAATTTGATCTAACCATATTATCCTGGGGTCTACCTGTCCTAGAGGACGCCTGAAATCTCATTTCGGCAGCTTGTATTCGCGATCTTATTCTTTCTGTTATTACCCAAACCTCATTACCATGGGTAAGAGTTGGAGCAAACACTGAATTAAGGACTGACACTCGGTCTATTATATTTAGTTTTTGACTTTGGCTCTCATGACTGTCGAAAAATAGCGTTTGCAATGTGTTTTTTTTTTGTTTGGTTGGCGCCACGCCCCTTTGTCCAATTTTGACTAATTTTCCCAACATCAATCCCGGGCCAATAGCAAAGATTTTCACAAAATTTGAGCTCAATAGATTTGTCTTTTTTTTGTGTTAATGGTGCCACGGTCCTTTTCAAATTTTTACTTAAGATTGTCTGTTGTTAGTTCTCAATTGATGGGATTTTATTTATGTAAATAGATTTTTCGTTTTGTTTATCATTTCAAATTGAGTCACCGTCACCGTCTTTTTTTTATGAATTCTTTCCCTTGGGCGGACGCTCGAAAATATTTTTAGATCGATCAGTCTCAGCTATAAAGCTCTCCTAGAGTGCATTAACTGAGTACAGGACTCAGTATCAGTATGCGAGTCTCATCATCAGCGGGATGCTGTAAAGGTGTCATGACAATAGTACTAAAAGAAGCTGACGCCAAGGCGATCGATGCCGTGTCATGCATTTTATAAAGCATTGCAGTTGTGATTGTGAGTGTGGCTAACTCTCTGGTTACCTCAACGTTGTGTCTTTCGACCGTTCATGGTAAACCATCGGTTGTTTAGTGTAATGGACTCGCACATAAACGTGTTATTACCTCGTTTGCCATCAGATTTTAAAGAACTATCTGCCTCAGGTACTTAGGGACCTCTCATATCGCATGCTGATCTCTCAAAAAAATTCTGCTTTTCCATAGGTAGAGTCATGAACCGTTCTCCTCTTAATAAATTGTAGGATATGTTGTTAGCTTAGGATATGTTGTTAGCTTACCTTCATGCATTCTTCAGAGCTATCTCCATGTGTTTCTTCCTGTCGGCACTTGGAGAAACTTAGCAGAACCGACATGCACTTTTAGGCCCGAAAATATAGACTGACACATACGAATATGCCAAGTTAGGTCTTTTAGTTAGGTTTTTTATTTATTATTTCGGGAGGTAAATTGCAAGCGTCTATTGGGTTTAGTAGTTCCCTCAAGCCTCAACAATCGCCCTTCCACAAATTTGGCCGTCAAATTTAACGCTATCACAGCAAAGGTACTTACCAAACACAAGAACAAGCCAAAGAGTACTTAGTAAACCGCAAAGGATCTCTTCTTTTCTTTTAACTAAATCAACAAAAAAAAATCCCATCTGATTATTTAATCTCTCTAACACTACTCTAAGTTAGCAAATAAATCACACCAATATCGACCAGCGCACTTCAATCATTAGACTACTATGCCCATGAGCATATCTGCCTCGTTTCAGACATTAGCCATTGATAAGTGTCCATAAATCTATGCTTAAGTAGTATCGGCCCGATTGTGTCCATCACCCTCTTGTTGTGAGCATTAACGTAGTTTGCCTGCAATCAAGTGAACATATATGAATATAGAGAGATCCGAATTTAATTACTCTCACCAAAGCTATCGCAGCTTTGGCAGTGGTGTTTGCGCTCCATTTAACCAGTGCCAAGCCAGCTGTAAGCGTTTTCTTACCTCTTCCTTAGTGAGAAGATTTGTATCGATAAGCTTCGTCTGCAGCGGAGCGTACGTAATTGATTTGAATGTGAGTCCACCCATTCCACTGAAAGCGTTTTCGATATCCGATTTAATCACCTGAATGACATCCTCAATCCTTATACCGTATTCACCGTCCTTGTAGTATCCTGGCTCTATGCAAACACAACACAAAGGGAAAAAATATTAGGATTTTTATCTCAGTCATTTCTTAGGGGGATTCTCATCGGTCCACACCCTTGAAGAGCTAGAACTAATTTACCATTGGACGTGAACATATTCTCCAGGGCTTTGGTGGTTACTCTCGAACTAATCAATGGCGGATATTCATGGACAAACAAGTATGCACCGACACCGTGTCCAGTGCCATGACCATAATCCAAGCCAGCTTGCCATAGTGGTCTTCGTGCGACATGGTCCAAGTAACTTAACTGCAAAATTTATTTCGATTGAGAAATTTTCGGGGGAGAATATTGCAAAGTGAGGTAATGAAGACTGTCGGGAACACATGTCCCTGTTATTGGGAAAATATTGAGAGGACTTGCACTCCACCGCCATCACCACTCTGAGGACTGGTTGGTGTTCGAATCCAGTTCAGCCATTCAATGCACTTACCGGTGTACTTTGTGGGAAAACTGAAGTCGCCAATGCGATGAAGCCTTTCAGGACACGGGTGTAGCTGACTTTTTCTTCGTCCTTTGGTATACCATAGTGCACTGTTCGGGTGACATCGGTTGTTCCATCCCTGTAAGCAAAATGCATAAAAGACGACACGAGTGTTGAGCATGACAGGAATATCAAAGGACAAACTGTGCGTTATACTCAAATGTGTACATGTGCGTTGTTGCGCGAGCGATGAAGTTGCAGAGATCGAGAGGTATTAGAAAACGTTGAAGGAGTTGGCCAGTTGTTGGGATTACGGACTTACGATTAGGGATAGGGATGTAATTGGTTTTAGATTGTGGGTGCTTTGTAGAATGTACACCATGTCTAAAGGTGTTACTTTTTCGAAACGGAGTGCAGGTCTGTGGACAATTTTGAGTTTTATGTAGATTGGAAGTTTAATTAGTTTTTCGCAAAACAAAAACTATATTTTTTCTAGTTTCCTTCAGAAACTGGTCAAATTTAACCTCATGAGTGTACGATTTGTAACAATTCGGCTGAAATATTAACAACGTATGTAGCTAATTGACTTAAGGGTGCAGTAGGATTTTCGGGCTAACTCAAACTCTGTCAGACTATTTGCCAATCGCAGAACAATAATATATTTTCAATCAATCCCTATGCAACCACTGGAGTGCAAACTAGCCGTCCACAAAAAATGTTGTAGGGTAAATGCTATAATATAGTTTTTGGACATCTTCCTTGCATGAGATGTCCATGAGTGAGTTGCTGTTTCAATATTTCAAACGTCAACGTCTACTCAGGCACAGACATTGTCGATGAATGGACTTTCGAGCAATCCTTTGAAAACTGAGGTTTTTTTCATACGAGGCGAGGGATTATGCTTGTGAGGGATTATGCTGCTGACTCAGTCAATACTAAAAGGCGTCTCTATCCTATCCTGATGAAGCGATATAATATGGGTGTGATCCTGGATTGAGCAAATGATATCAAGTGGAAGACATACAAAGTGCTCTCTGTTTTCTTATGGCAGTATAAGGGTGCTTTTGATAAGACATGGTGCTTATCACCGAAGAAAGTATTTTGACCGCACTATACCCTGAAGAACGCAGGGGTGCTTTTACGAGTAGGTACGCTTAGATGATCTGATTGATTTACCTATAGCTATTATTAGAAACGCAACATTGAATTCCGATTTTAATACGATTATTCAAACAGCAGAGACGAACAAGGAAACCTTGTAGTGGAATCACAGTCGGTGCTTAGGACATGGAAAAACTATTTCTGCAGACTGTTAAACGCCGAAGACGGCACAAACTCCGCTGTCAGGCAGAATGAACCATTCAATCTGGGCGATGAAAGCGAAGACTTCCGTCCATCTGACCAAAATGAAGAGTGGATAGCAATATCCAAACTGAAGTCCAACAAGGCTGCTGGACCGGACGGCTTAACTGCCGAGCTTTTCAAGGCAGCGCAAGCGGGAGATGACTTGGTAGAGAGCGTACACCAACTCGTCTCCAAGATTTGGTCAGAGGAATGTATGCCTGATGAATGGAGCCTCATCATTGCCCGATCCACAAGAAAGGAGACCATCTAAACTGCGCCAACTGTAGAGTCATCAGTCTCCTTAACATCGCTTACAAGATCCTGTCGTACTGTGTGAGCGCCTGAAACCAATTTCACCGAACTGATTGCACCCTATCAGTTCGATTTTAGGCTCGGTTGTGGACAACCGACCAAATATTCACACTACGGCAGATCCTGGAGAAAACCCAAGAAGTTCAAGTCGATACTCACCATCTATATATCGATTTTAAAGCCGCATATGACAGCATTTATAGAGACGAGCTATACAGAGCATTATTGGCAGAACACAGCGAGCAGTCACTGGTGCGTTTGCAAGTAGTATCAGTACAGAGGCGGCAAAAATGGGTTTAGTGGTGAATGAGGGCTCAACAAAATATATGCTGTCGTCATCAATAAGGGACACACAACATCGACGAATCGGACAGAACGGCACGAATACAGCTATAACTTTGAGATAGTTCGGGACTTTGTCTCTTCGGCTCTGCTATTAACTCTGAATTCTTCGGGTGATTTTTGGTCCCGTTTGCGTTGACGGGTTTTGGAGGAGGAGATTTAACAGCGAATTTACGAGCGACATCGACCTGGTCAGAAAAGTACGTATCAGTCAACTAAGATGCCTAGGACATGTAGGTAGAGTCAATGGATTCGATTTCAATTAACAGTTGATTTTCGTTTCCCCAATTTGAAATACAATCGTTTCACTGGTGTGTTCAATGATCAACTCTAAAGCTACTATTACACATGTCAAAAATCGTGTCATGCTGACGTCATTACGTCGTCCTAAAGTTGTCAATATGTGTAATAGCATGTCAAACAGCGTGTCATGCATCGTGCCAAGCCGCGTGAGATGATTGACCACAACTTGAATGTCAAGACTTTCTTGAGATTGACAACGTCCCACACTTGTCAGTGCACGATTTTCTGCAATATCATATATGCGGCGACGCGATTAACATTTTTCATTTTTTCGCTGTTATTGTTCTTCGAGCGAATTATTGCTCTTCCACTTTTAAAACAGCACGGAGAATATAATACCTACTATATAATAATAGCAAACATTGTCAGTAGTTCATGCAATTCTCTTTTCAACACTTCATAAGTGTCAGAAAATTAGCCGAAGATAAAGCGCAGCCTAATAAAGTGTAGAAATAGTAGTTTAAAAAAATGTTAAGCACTGTCCATTTCTTTCAGCATTCAAAATTGTCAGGCCTAGTTTCTCCTTCCGGATTTTTTCTCGAACAGTCCTTACTACATGAAGCCAACACGTTAGTACTCAATTTAAGTTCACAAATAAAAATCGGAATTAAATTGAACAACATCCGCCATCAATCTTGTATAGCAAACCATCGTAAATCCGCAACAAATTCACTCATTTCAAATCGAAATCCTTTAATTTCCACCCACTTAGATGAACTTCACCAAACACAATATAATAATAATAAAAAAGGGAAAAGAAGAAAATAACAATTTACTACCATATACGAACCACACATACTCGCCACTTGGCAGTAATGTAAAGTTAGTGTACTTCACAGATAGATGTATGTACTCGTATATACATACCAGTATTGACCACCCGAATCCACTAGATAAATTTCATTTCTCGTTATTTGTTTGTCCGTCTCCACAGATGGTGAGTAGTGCGCCATGGCTGCATGCTCCCCAACAGCACTGATCGTCTCGAAACTTAAGCCACGGAAGTGCTCCTGCTGCCTGCGAGTAAAGGATGTACCATGAGACGAGGTTCCACAAAATGCATACAAAGCAAAAAATAAAAATAAAAAAAAAGAATCTCCTACCGAGCAAAAAGGGTGAAGATGTGCCCGGAAAGAAATGGACTCATAAAATGGAACATGATAGGTTGTTGTTTGCGAAATGGTTTACGGAGGTGCACTCTACTATAGCACCCCGAGTATCCTGCTTCAGGAGCAAAAATTGAAAAAATCCCTCAACTTAACTCTATACTTTGATACTGATGAATTTTTTAAAGCACGACAATTTCAAGAATTACACCAAATGGGAGAGTCTTAATGTTGCAGCGGACACAACCAAAGTGTTCCAATATAGCTTCCATGATGAAGTATTGGCAAATAAGACAGAGATGTGTATAAGTGTGTACTCAGGGCAAATACACATAGTTACCCTTGATGTTGGTAGTCGGGGATACTAAGTACACATAAATTGCTGTCGAATTAATTAAATTTCCTTGTATACACTCTGGGGTAGTTCAAAAATCGACACAATGTGTGCCCCCGAGGCTGCAGTGACGATGCGATAATTAAACAAGGAATTAGGTACTAAACACATCCACAGATTATATTCAAAGGAGGTCGAATTATGTATCAACTTCTAAAAAGTTATTATTATTGAATTTATGGGAAAGGTTCATGAACATTGTCTGACTTTGAAGTTGCAAAATAGCCTTGTACTCAGAGCAGAGTGAGGATATTCTTAAGCTCTGACTCAGCCCGTACCCAGGAATTGAATTGCTTAAATATGTTCATGTTTATTAGGACAATGCACATCAATGTTTGAAATTTTACAACTCTAGCTCCCATATGAGTGTCGAAAAGTAGAGTTTATAGTATTTGTTTTTTGTATAGAATCTGTCACGCACCTTTGCCCACTGTCCTTTTTTCGGTCAATCAAGATTCATGTCATAATTGTACATTTCTAGGTCTAGAAACATTGACCGTATTACGAGTATTGTCAACTGGATAATCAGCATGCTTGAAGAACGACACATTATAGCCGAACTCATAGAGCCCCCATGGCTCTAAGCTTGAAGCTTACGCCTCCAGAGGAACCCGCTCAGGAGGGGTAATCTCCCTACTGTTGTGGATCATTGTTCTTAATGAAGCGCTCACGAACCTTAAAAACAATGGCATCAGAATAAGGGCTTATGAGGACCCTTGACACTGCGGCCTAACAGCCAATCCCCAGAAAACTGAACTTTTCACAAATAAAAGGAAAATATCACAGTTTGCTACACCTTCTGTTGGCGGCACACCACCCCTCAGAATCTCTGATAGCGCAAAGTATATGGGACTTGTACTAGACAAAAAACTAATCTGGAAATCTGATATAGCTGGGTATATCAAGATCGATACGTCTCCCCGACCATAGCAGCGTCTTTCAAGCAGAGATCCTGGCAGTGACAACAGCAGCCCGTGAGTCTGTGGTAAGGGCAATACGACCTGGAGGTATTACCTTCTTTATCGACAGCCATCATGCAGCAATAAAAGCCAAAACAGCACCAGAAATAAAATCGAAGCTTGTGAAGTGCTGTCGCGAAGAACTCAAGGCTATTGCCACACAGCACAAGGTATCGCTCTGCTGGGTTCCGGGGCATGAAGGCATTCCAGGCAATGAGAAAGCTGACGAATTAGCTAGACAAGGTTCGACAGCTGTTTCAGAACAAGCTGACAAACATCCCGCCTTGCACAAGGTTGCAGGGAGAAAAGCCACAAGAGAGGCAAACGCCAGATGGGCCACCTTAAGCCTAAATACTAAATAACGTAAACCTAACTAGGTCTAGAAATAGCATTTTAATTTTTTTTTTGTAGAAACAATTTTTTTACTTCATTTACAACAACCTTTCTTCACTGTCTTTCCTCATAAAAAATATTCAGTATGAAAAGTCGCTTATTTCCTTCTTCAGGTCCCAGACTATCTCTTTGCCAAATTAGGTACATTACGATTGGTTTAGATGTTTGGTCGTGAAAAGGTAACCAACAGACGTAAGACAAACAGAGCTATACTTTCGCATAAAACGCTTCAAAACCACTCCGAGAGGCTAGAAGGTAGGTGTTAGTTTTGCACTTTTAGTACAGAATTTGTAGTCCTCCAGAAATGCTCTGCGAGATAAGGGGGGTTGCAGGGGGGCAGCATGCCCCCCCATACGCTTTCGTTTTTCGTTTGGGGTCTTATTTCATTTCTTCTTTTGGGGCCTTATTTCATAATGAAAAAATAATACCCCAATTTTCATTAGGAAATAAGGCCCAAACATTTTTTGGGGGCCTTATTTCATTTTCGCTTTTGGGGCCTTATTTCCTGCAGCCCTCCAGAAATATGTGCCCATGAAATTCCAAAATATCTGCCTGTCATGTAGCCAAAGGAATTTTGTTGAAATGTTGTCATCGCGATTGTCAAGAGTGTACTTTCAGTTCATGAACATTGCTCGTCTGTCTTATAATTTTGTCAAGTTCTAGTTCTTCAGAGCAACTGCAACGATAGTACTAATCAAATAGGCATCAAGTCAGCGACTCCGACTATAGTCTTCTTGTGTATGTGTTTGCAGAATTAATGCTACTGGTAGAAGCTCCTATTTGTTGGACTGTTGTTAATTAGTTTTGTGAGCAATATTCAAGCTAACCTGATTCCAAGAAGCTGCATGGAATATTTGGAATGGATAGGTTGGACGCTCATTTTGATACGATGGATGCACTTTTGCTAAGGAGCTGTATCTATTGACCATTAAATGTAGCCAGGATTTCTTTTTACCATTTCAAGAACTTGTCTAGATCCAGAATGTAATTAGTTTATAAGGCAAACCAATTTGTGTAAAGGGTCCAAAGTAGTATCGTTTACGGCAAAGTCGATATGCCCAATATCTTCATAGCCAGATGAGAATGAGATAGGACAAAACTGTTTTCAGAAATGGAAAGAGCATCCTCTAAAATCTATTACTGCATAACCTTGAAAACGTCAAAATGGCTGTTACGTCAAACCAATTCTAAGAACGACGTAGTGTGTCAATTCGATATTATTTGTAAAATTTGACAGCTTGTCGACACCGCCCGGCAGGCGTAGAGGTAATGTCTTTTAATGTGTCGTATCTACACAGAGTAAGGGAGGTGAGTCATGTATACTAGTGGCGGTTTTGTTAACAAAAGACCACGTCATGTATGTATTTTTTCTTTGGACTATGCCTCTATTTATGCAGAGAATGTAGGTAAGTAGTCTTATATTTTCTTCATTCAGTCTGAGAATATTATCAAATAGAGTGTAGTTGTTGTAATTATGTGATATAGAAACTCTAGGTACTCTACTTTGCATTACCAAGAAGAATGTTAATTCAAATAATCCTTATTTTAGTAACCTATATGTGGTAAAGAAAATTGAATAACACTGTTATACTCACGCTCTAAATTCTTTTAATTTCTGGGCGCCCGAGAGTTCGGTGACATTTTGACTATCAATGGTTGTGTTCAACCAGTGCAAATATTGAATTAGTGCCAAACCATCTCGTATGTGTGCCTTTTCTAAATTTGCAGCTTCAATTGGATTTTTCACCGACTTTGTTTCGGCCACAATGTTTTTAGTTATCAAACGATCAGCGGGAATAAGATCGGAAATTGCCTGGCTAACGCTGGTTGATGTTAAAATTTTTCCCGTTGTTGCATTGACCTTAAGAAAAAACAATAATATTGGTAATCTAAAAAAAGTGGTCTATGAAATATTACTCACTAGCTCATCTATTCCTTCAAGAATATCCTGATAGTTCCTCACTGTAATATGCAAACCTTCCTTTGTTAATTGCTTCACACTGTCATTCGACAGCTTGTCCTTATCCACAAACAATACTGATTTTGAGTTGTCGGAAGATAAAATTAGGTAACTAAAAAATACCGGATTGTAACTGATGTCTGATCCTCGCAAGTTTAAAAGCCCTGCAAGAGAATGCATTGTCATGTCGATTTAATTACTTAATTTTTAATTTTTTATTTTTTTTTCAAATGTCCTTTTTGATTTCTTTTTCAAATATTTATATGGATTTTGGTTTCGAAAACGATTGCTGTACTCCCGCCACATTATTTGTATGTTTCCGCACACAGCACTTTACTTCAATTTAATTCATGTACATAGGTAATACCCCGGATTGGAAAGAATGAACTCTCAAAAACACGATAATTTAATACCATTATCCTTGTTGGTCCAATCTGAGGATGGATGGAGATGTTCAAAGGGTTCAACACTATATACTTTCGGCCGGCTGTCGTTGTTGTGAGAAATAGTGTATTCAAAAGTTAATGTTAAGCTGCTTACATGCGATATCGTCTAAAGTTGTTACAACAATGGATTCGGCATTTTCCTCTTCTTTGATTTGCGCCATCATTTCGGATACTTTTGAGCTCGCAGCTTTGCCTATTTATCCAGTTCAAAAAGTGGATGCGATAAATCGGGATGGCCGAGTAAAGAAAGAAAAGAGAAATGGAAAGTGGTTAATAATGTGGAATGCTTTTGTTGTTTCAATAAACTACTACTACATTTACTACAGCCCGTCCCAACTTAAGTGAAAATTTCTTGCACAGGTCTCTTCACATTAGGGATTTTATTCTCTTACCTACAACAAAACTACTTTTTCAACCAGGGTCCAAATTCCGCAAGAGTGCATATTTCGCCCGGGCGCACAGTTAGCAAAACTCACCGTCACGACTCGTTTACACAATTTCCAATTCACGCGATTCCGCAAGACACTGTGCGTTTTTAGGCGCTGAACGAATGCTCTTTCTTCAGCAGAGAGAGCTGAATTTAGTTTTACGTTGGTTTTCCTCATGATGGAATAAGAATAAGGTGGTCTCGTCCATGATGGAATAAGTATAAGGTGGTCTCGTCGGCTGCCGACTCGTTCGTTTTTTGGTCCGTTAACGTACACTTACTACGCTGAATCTTACGCTGAATCTCTCTTTCAAAGAGAAAAACGTATAGTGAACGGACCATGATGAACGGACTACTTTTTGCCGACGAGACCACCTTATACGTATCGTAGTCCCTTAACGACACGTTTTTCTCTTTATTCAGCGTAGTAAGTGTACGTTAACGAAGCGTTAAGGGACCAAAAAACGAACGAGTCGGCAGCCGACGAGATACTCGATCGACGTGCGAGCCATGACCAGTGTTGTCATTTGGGATTTCGAAAATGTGGTAGATTGCATGTAAAAACAGTGGTAGATTAAAAAAATGAGTGGAAGATTTAAGGTTTATATGAATCGCATATTAAAAAAATATATGTTATTAAATCACAGACATAGCAAATCAGTGGCAAAATACGTATTCCTAGATGATTTTCACTTTATTTAAAAATACATACAAGTCACACACAGTGATTTTTTGTATTTTTCCAAGCTACCGTATATCCCTCTTGAATTTTTTTAAATGAGTGTGACATTAAGAAATAAACCCCACCTCACGTTAAGGCATTCCCAAACCAATGCGAAACGCGAAAGCAGGAGTCGGAGCGGGAAATAAATAAAGGGTGGGCCATCTAGTGTTTTCTTTTTAAACCATAGGTTATTTTGACACTGACAGATTTTTCCCGCTCGAAATCTTGACAGAAAGTTAGTATCATACCTCCGCGGAACGAAATGAGTCGCTTTACGCTTCAACAACGTAGGGAAAGATTGAAAACTCATTTCCAAAGTGAGTGCCGTCTATCCCAAACAGTGCGTTTTTTGAAAAGAAGTTTTGGCCGAAATGAAGCATACCTACCGCGCCTGCTGTACGCAATTTATGCAAAAAGTTCGTGAGACTGGTATGCTACAATATGATCCCCGTCGTCGTACGGTGAGCACAGATGAAAATGTGACAGTTTGGTGCGGATTGTGGAGTGGTATGGCATAATTGGACCATTTTTCTTCGAAAATGAGGCTGGGAACAACGTTTCGGTCAACGGTGGGCGTTACAGAGCCATGTTAACCGACTTTTTTTTACTGAAATTGAAGACATGGATTTTGGTTCATGCAGGATGGCGCGCCATGCCACACACCCAATGCCACAAACGATCGTTTGCGCACAAAATGCCTCGGCTGCGATTTGACCCCTTTGGACTTTTTTTTATGGGAACCGTGAAGGATCTATGTTATGCCAACAATCGATGAGCTACAGCCCGAAACCATCAACAAGCTCTTGGAAAATTGGAGTGACAGAATGCGCTACTTCGAAGTCAGTCGAGGCAGCCACTTGAACGGCGTTGTGTTCCATATTTAATGGGAATGATTGCTCTTACGAATAAAGCCATAATAAATGTAAAAATTTAATATTGTTCACTTGATTGCATTTCTACCAACGACCAACGCAACGTTAAGCATTTCATTCGTTAAAACAAGTATCGCCTGTGATTCTCAGATGAACTCGCCGGCCAACGGCGAATGGAATCTTCTTTATTATGCCCCCACCAAAATTAAATTAAAATTAAAAATTAAAAATTTATGGGAACTCAGAGCGAACGAAAAGCGAATTGACTGTTTTCTAGAATGAGAAGCTGAGGAAAAAATGTTTATGTCGACAATAAATAGCTTTAAAAAATCCATTTAAAGTTTAATTTTCTTATAGAGTTAAGAAGGTTTAGAAAGGAAATAGCTATTTACCAGTAGAATGACAAAAAGTGGTAGAATTTGTGGGTGCAGTGGTAGATGTGGTAGATTGGAAAAATATTCGGAAATTGTGGTAGATCTACCACATTGTGGTAGAAGTGACAACACTGGCCATGACTGATTGTCCACACAGCAGCAGCACAGCACCGTCGTTTGCCTATGCCAAAGATACACATTTACCCACCCCAAAGGAGAGGGAAATTTGCTGGGTGTTGCACTTCTCAAATAGCTATGTGTTGAGTAATGAAAGCCAGAGTTCTGAGTAACTTTATTATAACAGCGTGGAACCCACTATGTATTTAAAAGGGTTGAAATGGAATTTTTGGTATACTTTGTGATAAAGTAGAGAAAAGCATTAACAATTTCATGCGATCAAAAATCCTTAAGAGAAAAAAATGTACCTTAAATAAAGTGCTACTGCGCATGTTGGGATCTTTCTTTTGCTTTGGGACGGGCTATACTACTGAAATTCAACAGGGTTCATGGCAAAAAGAAACGAAATGGCTGTTAAGGCTGTGGTGGTGGTTTTCAGGGAAGATTGCGAAGTATAGAAAGTCTCTTATGAGGGCTTTTGATTTTCTTAATTTCATTATCGTAGTCTTAAAGCTTGAATGGTGGCAAGCAAAATATTTGTTTGATTAGGGGCAGTCAAACATTCAAGCAGCACTGGAAGCATGCATCGCATTTCAGCACTGTTTATAGTGTTGTTAGTTATAAATTAGATTTAGTCATTTTTGTCTAGTATGTAAGTTAAATAATGAATTAATAAAAATGAATATAAAACTAGAGGTTATACATACCTGATACTGTGTGCAAATTTCATCCTTACGTCAATTTGTTCTTGAGATAGACCTAGGTACAACATTTTCTAAGTTTATTCGGACAGACATCGTAGCAAAAGCAATAGGGTTCCTCCATATGGAAACGGAACCTTAAAAAGTGGTCTGGACTATTGTGCGGGTTTCAGGTTCAATCCCCGGAAAATCACAAATAACATCTTAAGGCGCCACCTCTCGCGAACGTCTGACAAACATCCAAGAGTAAAACTGTCCTATAAACCTTTTTTTTTTTTTTAATTCAACTCGGCATAAAAATGTAGGTCCCTTCCATTCGTCCCAAAAATAAAAACTCACACAAACGAATGGTTGTGAGAAGCTAGGCCTAGTCCTAGTGTGTCTAACGGACCTGTTGCCCCAACTATTTTTTTTTAAATCCTAGCAACTCTGTATCGAATTAGCTTACAGCAATCACAGCTCTGCCAACGATTCTGCTTAAAGCACAGGTTAGACCAGGCCTGGAATGTTGTTCCCATATATGGAGCTCGGCCACAAAATATTCACTTAACCTTCTTGACAGCATACAGAGACGAGCAGTTCGACTTATTGGAGACTCTACACTCACTTCAAATCTACAACCGTTGGTGCACAGAAGACAAGTCGCTGACCTATGCTTGTTCTATAGGTACTTCCACGGTAGATGTTCCGAGGAACTCAAAGACATTATCCCTCGAAATGCAACTTCTGGGCGCCCCATAAGACAGGCAGCTAATGCTCATGCCCATACAGTAGGTACACCTGACAATCGCGAGGACATCAATTTTCCAAAATTCCTTCTGTTACAGGACAAGCAAACTCTGGAACTCGCTTCCTGGGGATATATTTCCTGAAGACTACAATTTGCAGCAATTTAAGTGCAGAACTAACATACATCTGCAAGCATCTCGGGGCGCTGTTTTAGCGTTATAAGTTCGCCTTTCCCGGGAGAAGTATGTATTAAAAAAAATATTTCCCAGCTTAGAAAAACTTGATTTTCCCTTTTACTAAAAATGACTGAAAAGTTCTTTGGAGTGTGGAGGCAAGACCTTGACAGCAGAAAATGAAAATTATTAATATTGAACATTGACTCGACGCACGTTTTTTTCCTCAATTTTAGGAAAATGTCGATTTTTTTATTTTATGTGAATTTTTAAGTTTTTAAGTTAACTTGTTTTATACAAATGTTTATATCCTTGTATAAACCATAAAAAACTATGTAAACTACATATTCGGCCACTTGACAAATTTAAAGAATTTTAAGAATTATCTTACTAGAAGTAACCACGAACGCGGATTTTGTACGGGCTAACAGAAAAATTGCAGTTGGAGTACAGGGGTTGTGTGACTGCAGTTATATTTTAAAATTTTTGATTACATGCGAATTTCCGGTTCCTTTGTAAGATTCAGAAAACTCGCATGCATGCGAATCTATACAATATTATATCGGAAATTCGCATGTATATGCGAATGTCTAGTAAATCTGTAAAACCTATCTGATGACCTTCCAATGTCGATTCAAACACTTCTCATTAGCTATATGGTCAAAATTCTTGTCAAACTCTATGCTAATTTGCAAAATGATAAAAGGACACATTTGACTCCTATTTGATTAGGACATCCTTACCAAAGGCAATGTTGAATAAACTAAATATGTATACCATCTTTTGCAACCGATAAAATCAAATATTTTTCGCACAAGTCCAAGCCGGCTCTGTGTGCAACTCTATCCCACATCCGTGAAAACATGTAAATTATCAGAAGAAAATTTGAGTAAAGATCGCTCAAAGGAAAAACATTTTAATAACCTTCCCCAAACACCAATACATACAACAAGCGCCAAGAACGAAAAAAAAAGATAAATAAAGGAAATTACAAGAAAATCTCCACTTAATGTTAATTAAATAATTCCTTTTGATGTTACGGAAATGACAACAACCCACCAGCATCACAGCACCATACCGCTACCATTGCCATCTATCGCATCCGGCAAATGGGGGCGATAAAAAGGAAATTAAATTTTAACAGTCCCGCACTAAACAGCCCTCTGAATAGAGAAACACCTTAATATAAGCAACCCTCCAGGCACTTACCTGTAAATTCCATATCCAATGGAATAATGTTATTCCGTGCCGTTGGCGGACGACTTATCCAAATCTCGTCAATAAGATTCATGGAAACGCTAATTAATTCATGTCCGCTTGCATCTATGTCCTTGGCTATTTGTTGAAAATCCGATGCTTTTATGAGGAAAGGATCCACGCCCACAGTTGAGTTTGACGGCAAGTTGTTAAGCATCCACTCTGTCATGTCGGGCACATTATTTTGTCCTATGGGAAAATATATAGACAGAAGGAGTGGTTAGTTAAACAAATAAAAAAAAAAAAAATAACCGCCAGACGAAGAGCGTGAAGCGGACCGAAGTGAAACAAACATTTCCATTCATCAGTCATCTCATCACCATAATTTCGGAGAAAAGTGTGAATTTTAAAATCTTTATAAATATTTATAGCGAGATGTTGACTTTGAGCAAAAGGGTGTACCACGCAACATGTAATTAATGTTTGCCATAGTCGGAGATTTGAGTGAATGGAAAGGATGAAGGAAATTGATGCCCGGACGAAGACAATCTAAGGCTTTATAGTAAGATGGATGGATGGACGCGGTTATTGTATAGACGCTACAAAATTGGATATCTAAATTTATTGGACTAATTAAGGTTTATGGTTCGTAGGCTTATGACGGCCGGCGATTTCCAGTGGAGTGCCTCAGACTGGGGTGTTGACAAGCAGTCTTACCACAATTATTTAGCGTTAACTAAATAAGCAATATAAATATTTTGTTTGTTGGATTAAAGTTATAAATATTTTCGAGATACGTGATATTCGTGAAGATTGAATAGGGGTTGATAGTTACAAGTTGATTTACACTAAACTTAATGGTTACATCTTGTATAGGATGTCATGACTAACATTCGCCGCAAACCGAAATGCCGCTTAATTCGTTAGTGGAAGCATTGGTCTATTTGTTTATCTAAAACTCTCTATAGGTTGTGTAGAATGACGATTGAGAATACTACACAGATGCATAAGTCTCCTTAAAATTGCATACAAGATCCTGTCTGCAATAATTTGTGAAGGCCTAAAGCAGATGGTTGACAATCTGATGGCCAAATTGTCACACTACGGCAGATCTTGTAAAAGACCCAAAAATTTAAAATCGACACCCTCCACCTCTTCGTTGCGATTTTAGGGCTGATTTTGGCATAAGGTGACGCGCTGTCATGTGATTTCTTTAATAGTGTCAGAGCGGCAAAAATGGGACTAGCGGTGAATGAAAGAATGTAGTGCTGTCCATAAGAAAAGACATTCAACATCGGCGCCCTGGACGGAAAGTGATCATGAACAGTTATAATTATTTCGAGGTAGTAAAAGCCTTTGTGCCTATTAACTCCAGAGACACTGAGAGCAAACAATTGCTCTTAAAAATCGAAGTTACTACGGGCTTACAATTAAGAACTGTACGGATTGTACACTACAGCGATATATACCTAGTCAAAAGGATTAGAATTAATCGACTTAGATGGTTGGACATATAGAGACTACACATGGAGATCAATGTTTCGGCTCGGAGAATAATTTTTAACTCTACTCCAGAGGGACAACGCGGTAGAGGACGACCTAACCTAAGGTGACGCGCTCAGTTGGAAGAGAACTTCAACCAACTTGGCGTGCGCAACTAGAGGCAGTTTGCATTGGATCGAGCTGGCTGGAGAGCATGTTGGTTGAGGGCAGGGTCGCCCAGACTGTAGCGCCATCAAAAGTAAAAAGTAAGCAACAAATTTTAGCGAAGCCAACACTAGGGACACCGTTTTTCACAAGACAAGACGAAACTAGTGTTATTGGTAGGACTCAGCGAGCTGTCACTTGTGTCTCTGCACTTTTTTTTTGGGACATGACACATGAAAGACAAAAATGTGTTCAGTCATGAATGAGGTAGAAGCGATATACCTACATATGCGCTTACGACATGAAGGGACAAACAATATCGACGAATATGTCAGAGAGCGGTCAGCTATAATTTTAAAATAGTTATTGATGTTCGATAACCCATTCCAGCAATGTAAAAAATATCCTATTTCTGATCAGCTTTCTTTTTATAATTTTCCAAATTGAATGAATTTTAAAAATGCAATAAGGCATTTTTCTCAAAAAAAAAAAAAACTAAAAAATAACTACAGTAAAAATCGTTATTTTACACATTCCCCCCTTGATGAATCGGCGGATTCTTCAATGGTAGGAAAACCAATTTTTGCACCGGCCTCATCATTCTTCGCTTTTTGCCGGCCACGCGTAATTCCACGTTTCGTACGTGACCATTAGTTCCAGGAAATATTTGTGTCACTCGGCCGGTTTTCCAAAATGTCGGTGCTGCGTTTTCGTCTTTGTGGACTTCTTTAATAAGTGCATCAGGAAATTCTGAAATACTATACCATACTGATCCGTATGCTCTGCTACTAAGGATGTCAACACTTCGCTAATCAGCGTCAATGAATTCAGCCTTTTGCGTGAAGTCCTGTGATCGAAGAAGTGAGGCTAATTTCATTTCGCGCCAGCTGCATTGTTTCATGATCATAAGTGATCTGTTGAGACATGAACACGATCTCTAATTTTCAATCAGATTGGCTTTGCATCTGCAGTCTGCTTTTGTTCTCCTGTTAAAAAAAAAAAACTGATCTTTACACTACTCTCGTTTTGACCACGCACTTGTGGCCAATAACGCTTTCCGCTTTGTACTTTGTACCTGCATTTACAGCATTAGCTGCATGTAAAGCTGAACGCGTTATGACCACGCATTTGTGGTCCATAACGCTTTGTGCTTTATACTTGCGTACATGCATTTACAGCTTTAACTGCATGTGAAATCAGCTTTTACATCAAGCTTCATGCTAATCTCTGCTTACCGTTTTAGCTTTCATATAATAATATAAATATTTTTATAAATAAAACTTACATAACTATGTCCTTACAAAACATCTTTATCTGCTCAACTATGCAATTAGATATCACAATCGCTCAACCTAATGCAGAAGTTTCGTTTGCATTCTGTACCAGTAACAGCAATATGCATAGTTTGACCAGTTCATCCGGTTCGGTAGAACCATGTTCGATAACCCATTCCAGAAATGTAAAAAATATCCTATTTCTGCTAGCTTTCTTTTTATAATTTTCCAAATTGAATGAATTTTAAAAATTCAATAAGGCATTTTTCTCAAAAAAAAAAAAAAAAAAAACTAAAAAATAACTACAGTAAAAACTCGTTATTTTACACAATTGACATTATCTACGTCTGCTCCGCAATAAAATTTGAAAATGGTATTACATCAGAAGGGTACAATAACGCTTGCCATCCGCTGTTGCTTTGGCTCAAGAAGGAAACTGAGTAGTAACGGCTTATCGAGAAACACCAATCACATTCTATATAATATCCTCATCATCCCAGTCCTGCCATATGGCAGACGAGCATGGACATTAACAAAGGCGGGTGAGGACATCATATTAGTCTTGGTAACATTTTTGAGTGATTTTCGGTCCGGTTTGCGTGGACGGGATTTATAAAAAGGTGATTTGACAGCGAAACTTTGGAAAAGTGTGAAGCAGCCGTCTTATGTAGTAGGTTTAGGACAATGAGACCGAATGGCCATTAGAGCTCCGATACTCGAAGAGCTTTCAATTCTAACTCTGGGAAACAATCCAGGCACTATCCTATCCTACCTATCCTTAGGTGGCGCTTACAAGTGGTAGGGGACCTCAACCAAGTTATTCAAAAGTCACCTTAACTGAAGTAGGTAATTAATACTGGGTGGCATTTCCAGAGGAGCTATTGCAAAGAAGAGAACTTCTACATTTACTTGTTCTTGTAGAGACCTTGAGTAGCCAAGACCAAGAGCTTTTTTGATTAGTGGAAGAAGGGAAGTAAATGATCGCTAAGCTTTCCTTTTGATGCCAGATCCTGAGATCTTATCTGATATGGTTAAAGAAGTAGCAAAAAAACATAATAATACCTGGAAGACACTCAATGTCAAATTAACAGTTTTCCGCTTTGAACCCTCCTGCATTTTGAAGCTTATCACACCAAAAACATAAATGTAAAAAAAAACAGCCAAGTTCTGTTATATAGAAAAAAAGTGCATAACTAGTCAGACACGAAAAGTAATGAGATCTAAATGGAGGTACGCCAAGTTAAATTAATTAATTGGTTAATTGTTAAACAAATTGGTATAGGTTCACTCGTCAAATGGTAAATGTTTCAAATTTGAATTTTTTGGTTTAATTGGTTAAGAAGTTAGAGGGGGGTCGAAAAAAGCCTGAGTTTTTTCCTTTAAAAAGGGTAAGTTTCCTAGAGAACTTAGCTGGGGCACTATCGTGCTTTTTGATCAATTAAAACTCACACAAACGAAAGGTTATAAGACGCTAGGCCTGCTATAAGGTCCCTGGAACTGTTGCGCAAACTTATTAAAAAAAAAAAACAAAAATATTGGCAGTTTAATTTAACTAGCTTATGTCGTAATTGTAACACTATTTATATACAAGAGTAAAAGCTGTATATGTACAACGCTCCAAAAGTTAGTGTTTCTGTGGGGACAACCCTGGGGTTGGATTCTGTAAAATACGAAACAAAATCCGCTTCCGTTTTCACTAAACCTGTCTCTATCATATCTGTGGCATTAGACAGAGATCTGGCCCCTGAATCCGACAATTCTGTCTGCCATTGAGAACTGTATATACTGACTCGGATAAGACAATAGTCCGAAAGATGCTATTGACTGCCGCAAGCGATATCGCATCAAGACACAATCCACAGAAGAATATGACACTCGAGCAAGAATTCACAGACTCACATTGTCCCTGTGCTGCAGACATCTATTACAATGTCCCCAATTCTATACGAAATGTTCCCATATACGAGTAGCTATATGAGTGTGAATATCATTAGAACTCCATTAAGGATAATAGCACAGTGACCTAAATGTAGTTCCTTCACATATTCATCTTGGCCACACGATACCAACATTCATAATCTCTAACTTGTCAGGAAGAGCTTTAACCAGCCAGCAGCGTTTGAGTTTCGCTTCAAGCTAAATCACCTGTCCCCATTACGAATAAAAGGATAATAATAATTATCATCTCCTAATCGCTGCATCACTGGAAGCCCCAAACTCCATTACATTGTTCTTTGTCTACCTATTGTCGACCCCCAGAGACCAATCTACGGCAATACTTCCAGTTTGTCTAATCTCTACAATGACTG
The DNA here is from genome assembly GCA_955612985.1 of Cheilosia scutellata. Lineage (NCBI taxonomy): Eukaryota > Metazoa > Arthropoda > Insecta > Diptera > Syrphidae > Cheilosia > Cheilosia scutellata. The sequence goes on along the minus strand of OY015312.1, from coordinate 53,047,317 downwards.
AAACTATACAGTATACACGTCCAAGTATAAGAGTAACCCAATAGCCCTCCCTGTGAATCCACTATGCTGTTAATGCTACATACCTTTCTTCATTAGCGTCCAACAGTCCAGATCCAGTTGCTGTTCGGCCTGTAGATAATATCTTGAGTCGGTCCAGAGGAGAGCCTCAGTTGCAGTAATAACAGAATCTCCAGCAGAGCCAGTGAATTTGCTAATGTATTGCAAGCGTTTGTCATGGTCTGCAATATATTCACTCTGCACGGACACACAGATGGGCGAAAATCAAGCACGCCAGAGCAGTGCCGCAGGATAATTGGGAATAGAGAAGATTTTGGAATTATTTCGATATCAGATGATGCTCTGCGCCTGCACCCATGTAGGCATGGGAGCAGCAGCAGCAGCAACAAATCCTTAGTCCACATGCACATAAAATGCAGTGATGGTGTTGCTGATGACACAACTTACGGACCTGGTGGGCATCGTTCATTGGAACAATGTACGCCTGCATTGTGGTGCTGGTGGTGGTGCTTCCTTCCAATGTACTCGTGTCATTCATTAGCCTTCGAATGTTTTCGAGTATTTCGCCCACTTCATTTCTGCACTTGGCTCTCGGTGTTATATCTAATGACCTGAAAGTGGGGATTGTTATCGTGAACAGGATTTTTTTTTTAATATAATTTAGGTAACGCTTTGTTGCGTTAGATGGAGTTAAATGCAGTCAAGTTGGGATTTAAATGCAGTACGTTACAGTAGCTCATACTTTAACAGTTTAGTGCAACGAAAATATGAAGAATATTGACAAAACAGCTTAGCTCTATAAGTGTACCTAATTCTGAATGCAAACCCTAATAGAGTCCTCTTAGAAGACGTTTTCTAGTATAAGCAAAAGCAACTGAAGTCGAACCACTAATGTCAATATGTAACTCAGATATGGACTTACACATTTTGGATGATCTGTGGATCTTTGGATATCGATAAATGCTGTCGAACTTTTCAAGCCTCAGTCAATTAAGTAAAGTAACTTTAGGAAATCATGTTTTATATGCCCTTACCAAACTATTGGTAATTCCTCCTTCCGAACTTTTTTTAGGTTTAAAAAAAAAAAACCATGATGGCTTGAGCCTTGAGGGGTTCAATGAAACATCTGCGAGACAAGGAAGATACTACGTACATAAAAGAAGTGGATCCCTTATGGGGTTATGGGCAATGACCTGAGTGGGCGATGAATCATTGACATCATTATTTAATGCTTACTCCACAAACTTTATTCATTTCTTGAATTTCCTTGACTTGAAACATTTTTGGTAGTAATCATTGACATCGCTCACCTCATCAACCCAACCTGAACTTTGGTATGATTGTCGGGCATAAGGCGAGGATTTACATTGAGTTCAAGCTTATTGAGGATATAATGGCTTTTTGGCCAAGAGGTGTCTAGAGTGCGGGGGAAATATCAAATCATATGATAGGGTGGTGTTGTCATATTCGCCGGAGCCCTTGCAACTAATGATAAATCGATAATGAAAGTACCTACTGCAGGTTATGGAACTTAATCGTCATCATAAAGAAGTCAAAGATGATGATCCTTAAGAAAGGAGGAGACAGAGGCTGATCCAATAAAAAGTGTCGTTTCGATGACCATTTTATCGAAATTTTTAGTACATATACCTGGGAATCGTTTTCGCGTACATGGAAACACACCTTAAGGACGATTGGCCTAGTCGAAGACTGTGTTGCGAGAAGAAAATGTCTTAGCAATAATTTAACTGCGTGGGCGCAATAACTCAGTGGTTAGTTTTCTGATTCTGATGCAAGAGATTTCAGGTTCAACAATTGAGAAACTATTGTGGTTTAAAAAGTTGCTAGTCTTAGCTCGAAAATGTGAAAAAAAGGTGAAAACAAGGAAGCACTGAAGTGCTTTATGGTACACAAAATTTTTCTCGGTGCCACGCCCTTTGTCCAATTTTTGTTGCCAATGTCCTAAACGTGAAATACAGCAATACGAAAATTCCTCAAAATCGATTTATTCTCATTTTTCGCATTTTAAGACAATTCTAAGGACATAAGTCTATATACCTATATAAAAATAAGTTGTATTGTGTTTGTCGCTAATTTTCTCTGTGCGTGAACCGATTTTGATTCTAGACTTTAATACCATGGTTTATAATTATACACGGTCTTTGTAGGTGTATTGCCTCATGAGTTATAGGGGCGTGGCACCTCCCATACAAAAAAATTATTCAAAATCTTATATCTCGAAAACCACCGAATTGATTGTGTTCAAATTCACATACTATCTTAGGTATTGGCCCAGGAGTATTCTTGTGAAGATTGGTCAAAATTGGACAAAGGGGCGTGGCACCACCCATACAAAAATATGTTATGTAGGCAATACGATTCCTGGAAAAACCAAAATGTTGTGTATCACAGAGCATTACCAATACAAACTGTTTATCACTGATTTAAACTAATTTTAAATTGATTTATTTTTTATTTATTTTTCTTTATTTTTCTATTTTGCACTACGGGTTCGTAATATAGAACAGCGCCACCTGTTGAGCATTTTCCGACTTTTCTTTTTTCCTAAAATTACGATAAACCCGCAGAATGAAGTAGGTATCCAATATCGTCCAGTCGTTTTTAACTTTTAAGCATCCAAACAAACCACGATCCATTTTTAAATAATGTATACAGATTATATTTTACACGAAAATTAAGTGCTTTCGCTTCATAGTGTTAACGGATGTCTATAAATTGCTCCAATTGTGTATAGAAGTTCGCTTGCGTATCGTAGTAGATTTTTTTTCAACGAAAATCATTATTATTCATTAAAATATTTTTTATAAATATGTGCAATCTTTACCAAAGGAGTTTACTATTAAACAATTTTTTTTAATTTTATCAAGCCATGCTATAATATAAGCTATATAGAAATTATCTGCGATCATAAATAAAAGTATAGCGATAAGGTGATTGAACACTACTTCTAATCGCTGTTTCCTAGAGCTAAGACAATTTAACACTTTTATTGCCAACAAACACACTTTAGCCGTGGAAAAGTGCATTTACAAAATGTTGTTCTCAGCTCCGATTAGCAACGTTTATAGGTCTTTTTATTGACTTTAAAATTAACCACTGACACTTTCGTTTGATCAACAAAATTAGCTTAACATCACAACCAAAGCCGTGTATCAATTACGTTATACTTTACTTATCCTTGGCTGGTTTTCCGACACTATCGTTGTAAGTAGGTAAACTGTCAAAAAGTGAGATAGATAAAACGTGAAGTCTATCCCTGTATGCGATATTAGCAATTTTACGAAATATTACAACGATTTCAACCGTTCCCGTACTTTTGTAATAATTTTCCCTCACTCAGAGGAAATTGTCCGGATACTTTTTTCAAATTTCACTGTATTTGGCCTGGCTATTTTTTTACCACTAAATGTGATTTGCTCATTGCTGTAGTATTAATATGTTAAAAGAAAACACTGATTCCAAGTTGATGTTCTAGGATGATAAACGTTTTCTTTCAACACTCATATAAAAGTCAGAATATAGTCGGAGGATAAATTAGTATTCAACGCAATTGACGGCACGCAACCTCAATTTTAGTTACAAATTTTTTTTAATTCACCTTCCATAGACAATTGTAGCACATACAAGTAAAACTACACATCGCATTACAGAATTCATGACGTTTAATAATAACGTAACCAGTAACCACCCGATTCAAGAAGATATCTTTCACTATAGCTCGCTCAACGTTCGAGCTAAAACTGAAAAGAAAAATCCTCTGATTAAGTCCAAAATCGTAAACACAAGAACAACTAGTACTTTACGATCGCATACACCAAATAAATACTTTAGCGAATATTTCTGATTACAGTCAATAAAGAAATTGATACCGAACGACAATTCGACAACAACAAAAAGGAACACCACAGTACAGCACGTCTTATTCTCATTCATATCTGAACATCATGTTGCGCGATAATAAGCCACTGGAACAGGTATTTAATAACCCATTTGGTGTGATTACTGACTGCGGAAGGCATTTGCTCAAAAGTCACACAAGCGACCTAGATGTAACAGAATGATGACGATGGCGACGACGCGACGCACGACGAAGCGAACGAACGGCTCCCTGAGACAACTCAGTTCTGCCTTAAATAGATAGATAGGTGCTCTCTCAAAGCGTTTTGATATGTTATGACAAATGACAAATTGAATTATATATCTCACTTAAGCGGGCCAGCATATTATTTAAATTGAATTACTTGCTCCTTTGTCAATAATATTGCTGAGAGGTCGTCGAATGCACGATCTTGTTTGCGATTCAGAACACGAGCACAGCTTACGCATACGGTCAAGATCAAGAGTCGGAGGTATTTAAATAAAATTTGTATTCATTGGATGAGTTTGAGAATGTCATTGTTGACATTCCGATTCCGTGTGTTTGCAGCTGAATGGGAAGCAAAGTTGCAAGTTCATTCATACAAACGAGGTTTTTATTTATTGATCTTTTTTTTTTTTAAGAAGCTTATTTAGAAAGATTGCTTTTTTGAGATATTTTTATTATTATATTCAGTGCAAATGCTGAAATGTCAGTTTTTTTTATATAGAGTTTGACATGCCGCTAGTCATCCAGCGGTCAATGGAATGTTAAGTAAAAAAATATTTATGTTACAGAATCGAGATAGTACTACTGTTTTAATGTTCGGTATATACGTCATACTCTTTCTACCTTATTTATTGTTAACTAATCTGTACCTGCCCGGCTTTGCCCATGCCCAGGAATTGCATTGCTTCTTGTCTATCAGGGCAATAAGATATCAAGTGCATTCAAGAATCCAGTTTAGTAAGTCTGACAGCTCTCTAACTTCATGTTGCTGAGTTTTCATTGGGCTGAACTGGTTACGTGAACAGTTCTCTCAGTTGTCGTTAATGTCTGCAACACCGACAAATCAAGTCAAAAATTTCTCGACTTACCACTAATGTCGTTTTCTGTTGGTCGTCCAGAACCGTCCGGAAGAACTCTCCGCAATTCTGAATTCAAATCCAGAAGCAAATTTCTCTTCTTTTCAGTTTTTTTTTGGCATTTTTGGGATACCATCTCATTGGTTTTTTGGCAATATCTCAGAGATGGTAAGACCTAGGTAGACGAATATAGGTGTTTTAGAAAGGTGGCACCATAACGCTTACGTCGAGAATTAAATCATCCCTGTAGCTTCAACGTCAGTTGCTTGCAAATCGAACGCTTTCAGAAGCGTTCGGATTGCTTCCGACCAACCGAAAACGACATAAATTGACATATATATTTGTGCCAATATGTGTTCGAATAACTGTTTTGACATTTCTATTAATTGGGTTATCGGTCATCGGACACGGACAGAATCGGAAAGCATGGGAGAGTGCAATTTGACATTTCGACTACCCTGACGTGTAGACCACCAATCAGAAACTCAGAACCCAGTAGAAAACCAGTAAGACAATTATCTTCGACTATGCCGAAGCTCAAATACCCGGTACTATATTATTGTAAAATAAAAAAAATATTTTAGTATTAAAAAATTATATATTTGTATGGGAGGTATGGGTACTTTTTATTCAACCAAGCTCATTTTTTGTCAAAATTTTTTAAATAGCTCAAATACCCGGTACTATATTATTGTAAAATAAAAAAAATATTTTAGTATTAAAAAATTATACATTTGTATGGGAGGTATAGGTACTTTTTATTCGACCAAGCCCATTTTTTGTCAAAAATGTTTAAATATTATTAAAACAATATGTGCAAAGTATAAACTTGCTATCTTTACTGTAGCTATTTAAATTTAATTTTTAACATCAAAAAGCTATATAAATCTGATATTTTTGTATGGGAGGTAGTAGTAGTTTTCATCCGATCTTGCTCATCTTCGAACTTAGCCTCAGTCGATAGCTCTTAAATTACGGCCGTAATCGTGCGGACAGACAGACGGACATCGCTAGATCGACTAAGAAAGTGATGCTGATCAATAATATATATAGTTTGTCATACCTACAACGCCTCCTTATGTGCGTTACAAATGGAATGTCAAACTGAATATACCCTCACCACAGTGTGGTACCGGGTATAAAAATGGACTTAGAACAAAATATGGTAGTTAGAACAATCGAGAACTACGTTGTTGGCAATTAAAGTATATGACTCACCCCTTCATGTAGTGTTCTATGTCCAATTTTAAATTCAAATTTTGTTAAAAAAAAGTGCATTTCTGGATTTGGAGAGAAATATTGATAAATGAAAGGAATAAAGAAAAAACGTTTTAACAAAGTAATTGGTTGTATCTGTTGCTTAAATGTATGTTTCCAGGGCAAAAGCAAATAAAAAATCAACATGTGTTAATTATTCTTTTCCGAAGACTGATGCCTCGAATGTAATACTTGTGACTTATGAGAGCCACCGACTAAGTATGCGTTGCGGATAATTCTCCATACCGACGGATACCTCGCTAGGGCCATATATCTTAACATTTTTGGCAGCCTTGAAATTTAGTAAATGGAAGTTCATTGCCTGTTGAGTGAGATCATTTAATAAAATGTGAGCGGTATCGGACAAAGGAGCTTGGCACTTTTCATACAAAAAAAACACTAGTGTCGACTCATGAGAACTAAGATTTGGAATTCCATTGTCCTAATAGGCAGGCAAGAACATATTTCAACAAAATACAACTAAACCAAATTAATACCTATCATGGTGGTATACCTACCTACATAATGCTCATTTAAAAACTGTGTATAAAATTGGCCATTTTCAGTAGGCCAATTTTATTTTCCTTTCCTTAGAAATAAATCCTCCGATTGATGTTATTATTATTTGAAGCAAAACATCCTTTCTTTTGATTTTTAAACTTTTTGTTATTAAGAAATAAAGAAACAGTTTCTAATATTATGATTGGGCTTGCCCCATTATCTTTACGCCTTCACCGTAGTGTACGTCTGTACGTACCTATACGAAGAGGATTTTTTTTCGTAAATTATCTCTTTGCATTTTGAGATGAAGTTTACTCCAACTGTATCTAGCGATGGTATATTTAAAAAAATCGTTTTGCCTTTCGTGGCTTTATATTTCCAATAGCAAAATAGACTATATACAGACCTGGCAAGTCCACAACCAATGAGGCAATATAAAGTATTTTCAAACTACTTGCAAATCATAAACATATTTATGAAGTGAATAAATTGTTGGAGTGTACGATTGTCATCACAAATTTTTCAATCTGCTTTGGCCTCGACTCCAGAAATGCGTTTCGCCCCGATGTGGTGGGTGGGCTCATCAGTAGACGACCACCACATCTGATCTAGACGCACTGTTTGCTCGATTTTCACCGAGACTAATGATTTTTCAATCAACAAGTGACTGTGAATCATACCTCAAGACGAATCTTTGGTTCAAAGACTATCGCCGAGAGGATTTGTTTTTTTGCCCAGGGCCTGGCTTGTTCATATCAAACTACTTTCAAATCATAAACATATTTATGAAGTGAATAAATTGTTGGAGTGTACGATTGTCATCACAAATTTTTCAATCTGCTTTGGCCTCGACTCCAGGCCAATTTCACTTGTTGATTGAAAAATCATTAGTCTCGGTGAAAATCGAGCAAACAGTGCGTCTAGATCAGATGTGGTGGTCGTCTACTGATGAGCCCACCCACCACATAAAGTATTTTTGTTAGTTACAAAATCGTTAGAAATGTACCTACTCATTTGAGATAGACCAAATGAGAATTCTTTGTCGCTTAGAACAAAATTCCATAACGAATCATATGCACGGTATTTGACACCAATTGTTCTAAGTGCCATCGCAAATTGGATTTAGACTATATTTGAATTCTTCTTATTGAAACTTGAAAATATATGAAAAATTGGTCTATTTCATATAAAAGTGTCGCTTTGAACAATTTGGAATGAATTTTGCCACAACAAATTGGCTGTTCGAACAAATGGGTTCTAAGATATCTGGTGAACCGATGGAGATAGACTAAAACGGATTTCAGATTCGGAAAGAGCGCCTTCATATTAGCAAAACTGCATCATTAACTGATTTTGGATAAAAAAGGGATATAGACCAATTTTGCTTTCCGCTGACGAATTTTGAGATAAACCGATTTGGTGGAATTTGCTTTCTGCCTATACCTGAAATACAGCAATACAAACAAAATATAAAAAAAATGTTGAAAATCGGCCAAGCGGTTACGGAGATTATAACGTATATTAGGTATCCCTGTGTCAAGATTAGGTTAGATTAGGGTGGCCAGGCCACAACGACTGCAGCCAAACTTAAGGCAAAGAGACCTTTGTGATACCAAAGGATTAAATGATCTGAAAACTATCCGGTTGAACTAACAGGAGCTAAGTATAAAGTGTTGAAGGCTGATGACTTATATCAGCGAGTTCGCCGATATTGTCAAAAAAAGGATTCTCGAATGTGAATTTTTGCATAACAGTTCAACAGCTGTTGAATTTAAACTGTGGGAGGGTGTAGAATAGACGAGTGGCCAGTTTAACAGACGACAAATGTACATACAAGTATAGGTCTGATGACGGATACATAGAGCCAATATGTAATTCGAGGCTGAGGTTCGCATTTGCTGCCAATAGGTTTTTTGCAGCAGTATAAAGCCGTGGTAGTTTTCTGAACCCTTTGCAGAATATTGCATTTCCAGCTCAATTTGCTATCTATATAAGGTTGGGGATTTTATACTTCCTTGTAAAGTGAACAAGCTCGGTTTTCGCAAGACCATATTATTTGGTGCATTTAGAGAGCCAAGAGAGAGAGAGAGAGAGCGTTCTGTAAAAGATCCCTGTGTTCCTGAAACAGCGATATCTGTCATCAAAGATTTTGCGCTGAAGTCCACAAGACTACAAAAACAAGCTGATTCTTACTCAAGCTGTTGTTTATTGAGTCAGCAAATTTATTTTTTCCTTTTAATCATTGGTATTAGTTTCTATTTCATCGCAATCAGTCGACTAATTGAGTAGAATTACGAGTTTAAAGTTTTCTAAAATAAAATGTCAAATGCACACAAATTTATAATCGAATACTTTCGATTGCTGCTCTATGTACATTGTACATCGAAACTTTTATTGACTTACACATACACACATCACACATTTGATTGTTTCGTTTAAAAAAAAGGTGCACACAGTTTTCAATAAAAAAAAAATAGACTTTAAATTAATTTTCTCCTGAATTCGACCTCATACTGTATATTTCATTATTATTATTATTAATAAATTTGTTATTTGATCTATTCACATCTGGATATATATCTATCTACTGTTTCCTTTGTAAATCGAACTTAAAAAATAAAAAATTAAATAGTAGGGGGCGTATACGTAACATTTTCCCAGATAAATATCACTTCTTATAATATTAATAGCTGTCGTAGGTGGAAGGTACCTATCAGCTCATTCTGCTCTTGAGAAGAGAATACATATTTAGATGAAGCAGAGTGTCCATGCAATAGTGATACTGCACCAAAAAGGAGTAAAATATAACAAGAAGGTAGCGTAGGACCCTTTCATTTGACCCTAAAGTAAAAATATCACACAGAACGAATAGTCCTGAATACCTCAGCCTTATTTATAAACGCATTATAGAGTCTGCTTAGGTTGACGCAACTCTTAAAATGCCTTTACGCAGGCGCAGGAAAACGTGATTTAAAAACAAGACGAATGTTGCTTTTGGGCTGCGTATTTTAACACAAAAATTTGCATTTACAAGTTGCATAAAGCGCTGCTATTGAATATTTGGCTAGATTTTACTTTACTGCCCATTCGAAAAAAATACCTTTTTTTGTTTATTCCGATTGACTTTAATGCGCTGAGCTCAAATATGCAAAAAAAAGTTGGCGGTCTCTTACCGTTTGGGTGTGGCACGCCCCCAAAGTTATAAAATAGTACCAACATTTCAGGAATGGAGTGTCCAATTTTTGTAAAATTAATTTTTTAATATTTCCTCCTCATCCATGCAGCTTCTACAGAAATTGTTGGCAGGGAGGCCCAAGATTGTTGGGTCATATCTATTTCGTGATGGAACACGTGGTGCCACCTTCGATTAGTGGCGTTTATAGCATTTTGTTTAATAAAACGTTTGCATGTAGCCGAGAGGCATTTAGAGATTCTCCTTTTCTGGTAGAATCGGAAAAGTTGTGCCATGCCTAGAGAGTTCTTCGGCCTTGCAATTCCCTGAACAGCTAAATCTATTGCCTTTTTCTAATATTTTAGGAAAGATTCATATCTACCTATAATTTAGACACCAATATCGATTAGTAAAGTTCTAACCATGAAGAAATGTTTATAAATAACATTTTCAGGAAAGCTACGTAAGTGCTGTGTAAACGCTTACACGGTCGTAGACGCGTTGTAAGGAAATCTAATAAATACGGCTCGTAGTATCTGTACCTTGCCTCTGAACCCTGCGTTATACGAGTTCTGGCTCAACATTTTTGACAAAATTATGTTATAAAGAGCTACTTTATAAACTTATAAAAAAGTACCATAATTTCCATTTCCTCTAATTCAAATTATAACGGAGTTTTTATAAATTCAAATAGTCCGAAAAATCCAATCATTACCTGCATGGTTGTAATAATTACTAACCCACTAGCTTCTCTCTATTGCCCGATAGATGTCGCCCAAAGCAATAAAAAAAAAGGCCGGGAAAACAATTCACAGTAACAGCTGATTATGAAATGCATAGCTGAAATTGGCAACCAAATTTATTGGCGGCCTGATTATTTTTCAATCAACACTTTTTCATTCCAATCTCGTCATCTGAAATAACGTTAACGTCTAAACTCAATTGAAGAGTGATATTTCACTTTATGGTTTTAATCGCCAGCCAATCTTCACAATCAGCAACGCTTTAAATCCAACCTTTCAGGTATGTACATTGTACATATTACAAACAACCATTGATATCACACTTATCGCGCTGTTTGTCTCGTAAATAACGTTTTATTAGCTAGCAAATGATTATTGGATTTAATTTTTCCACTGATTAGTGCTTTTCTGCAGTTTATTGTTGAGCGCTCAATCTGGCGGCAGCAAATCAACTTTTCACTAGAACTATGAAAGACACAACACAAATTCTCGCAAAGTTGCGAAAATTGATGCAACAACCCGGTGAGCAATTGCCTGCCATAACAGCATACATCGTGCCATCGGATGATGCACATCAGGTAAGAAATCTATTTGGCCAGAATTGTTGTTCTACTTAATTGATTCTTTATGCAGAGCGAGTACATTTGTCAGAGAGATGAGCGACGCGCTTTTGTTAGTGGATTTGATGGCTCCGCTGGAACGGCTGTCATCACGAACGATAAAGCTTTGCTTTGGACAGACGGACGGTACTATCAGCAAGCTGGAAAGCAATTAGATTCCAATTGGACTTTGATGAAGGATGGTAAGTCGTGCTAATCTAAGTGTGGTGCCTATGTACAGTACATACATATTTATATTTTTATTGTAGGTCTTCCAGCGACGCCATCAATTGGCGCTTGGTTAGCCAAGCATTTGCCAAAAGGATGTACAGTTGGTGTGGACCCTAAACTACTATCGTACCGACTGTGGAAACCAATTCAAAAGGAACTAAATGGCAACGGTATACATTTTGAATTAATTATAGTATTTAAACTGAGTTGTATTTCCCTCCCTAGAATGTGCCTTGGTTCCAATAGACGAAAACCTTATTGATGTCATTTGGGACAATCAGCCAAGCGGTCCAACAAATCCCATAATCACTTTGGATCTCGAATTCTCTGGAGCCACCATTGCTTCCAAGTGGAATGAGGTAAAGATGCAAATGAAGGACAAGAAGACTGATGCTTTGGTTGTCAGTGCTCTCGATGAGATCGCATGTAAGTTAAAACCCGATTCCTTGTTTTTAGAATGTCTCGCTATAACCTCACTATTCAGGGTTCCTTAATCTACGTGGTTCGGACATTGAATACAATCCAGTATTCTTCTCGTATCTTATCATCACTCACGATAAGCTACACCTGTTCATTGATGAAGCGAAAATACCTAGCAATTGGGCCAACCACTTGATGAGCAATAAGGTGGATATTACCATTGAACGTTATGAATCGATTAGAGAGCGTCTCCTGCAGATTGTAAGTTGTTTATTCCAATTTGAGAGTGAATAATATATATCTTCTTCTTGTGTAAGGTTAACAACTCAACAGTAAAGCTGTGGATTGCAATGAGCTCGAGTTATTTTCTCACTGCACTGATTCCAAAGACTAAGCGCCATCAAGAGGTACGATGCAATGGGCTGGTTCTCTCAAACTTGTAGTGAACTCATTCCTTTTCAGATCACTCCGATAGCTGTGATGAAGGCAATTAAAAACTCAACTGAAGTCGAAGGCTTTATCAATAGCCACGTTAGAGACGGAGTTGCACTGTGTCAATACTTTGCTTGGCTCGAGAAAACCATTCAAGACAATCAGCCGGTGGATGAGATCTCGGGAGCTTACAAACTCGAAGAGTTGCGATCGTAAGTAGATTTTTCGGTGCCGATGGACGTATGCTAATTATGCTTGTTTAGGAAAAAAGAACATTACATGGGATTAAGCTTTACCACGATCAGCTCGTCGGGTCCAAATGGATCTGTGATACATTACCATCCAGCGCAGGAGACTAATCGTCCAATCAGCAACAAGGAGGTATATCTATGCGATTCTGGAGCGCAGTATAGGTAAGTCTGTATAGTGCCTGCCTGTGAACTCAAATCTGAAATGGAAAATTATCTTAGGGATGGAACGACTGATGTTACACGCACAATCCATTTTGGTGAACCTACCGATTTCCAAATGGAGACTTATACGCGAGTACTCAAGGGCCAACTGGCGTTGGGGTCGACAGTTTTTCCCAACAAAGTTAAGGTGAGTACTGTGACTGAAAAGCAAGGCAAACTCTCGTATATTAAAATGACATATGTCGTTTTCGGTTGGTCGTCCAGAACCGTTCGGAAGAACTCTCCGCGATTCTGAATTCAAATCCAGAAGCAAATTTATATTCTTTTCAGGAGAAGAACTTTCAGTTGCATTCGGATTACTTCCGGGTGGATCTGGGCGACCAATCGAAAACGGCATTAATCACCGCTATTCCCGTTGGCGTTTGTCGTAAACGACTCACTTGATTTTTAGTCGGTATTTGTAACTTTTTTGAGAACAATTAATTGAAATGATGGTGGACATATAGAAAAGGAAATAAGATTGTTAACAAAAGTTAAAATAAAAGTCTGAACATCGTTTTACAACGACACGAAACATGAGTCGTATACGACAAACGCCAACGGGAATAGGGGTGAATAAGAAGTCACATTTCGTTTGTGTGTATATATGGGAAACCCTTGTTAGGAATTGACTTGAGTTTCAAAGCCTCAACTTTTGAACTACTTTGTCGAAGTAGGTACATTATTATGCCCGTTATTTCTAACCTAAAATTGTTACCGGAACCTTTGGCTATTGGATTATTTGCAACCAGTGGAAACATACACTGGCTTTTTTTTTTAATTCGTCTTTAAAGTGGATGACGGCACACGCAAATGTGGTTGTAGGACCTCACGTCTCCACTATACTCTGTCCAACAAAAATTGTCAGTACAGGGAAGATAGGATGTTTGTCTCTCAGTCTGGTTGCAATGACTTACACAAATTGGTCCCTCTTTAAAGCTCTCACAGGGTTGCCAAAGTTTGTATGATAAATCGCCATAAATCAGAGAGCAATACCATTAGGGTTGCCAACTACCAATTTAAAATAAAAATATTGCTGAACGAAATAATTTGCAACGAAATAAATAGCATTTAATTTTTTCTCAGCACCAAGCGGTAAGATAATAACCGTTTTTTTAAGAGTATCCCCGGTAGGTCTAATCGCTTTTTAGCTTCTTTTCTAACAAAAACACGCAATTAGAATACAAAATTATGTAACCACGATGGGATGGGACCCCTCATAGCATACATAGAAACATACATAGGAACATTCATAGGTACAAGCGATTTTGTATATACCTATACCTAGATTACATATTTGTTAAAAAAAATATTACCCGGAAAAAAAATATTAAAATCCTTTCAAGGCGTTATCATTACTGGGGACGAGTGACCGGATGTGGTAAAAACCCAGCGAGCGACATGAAGCAGTATAGGTATATCTACCGTCATTTTGACATTTCAATCTGAAAAACTATTTGATGAAAAAAAGGTAAATATGCAAATATATAACAAAAATGCTGAAATATGCCAAAAATATGCTCTACAAAGTGAAATATGCATTTATACCAAAATATGCACAAATATGCCCTAACGAATAGGGACCAAAATAGGTACTTAATTTTGTATAAAACACATATTTATGTAGATATTAAAATTTTTAATACGCCCTCCAAAAAAACTTTCTCGGACATGAATCCGGTTGCCCTAGTAATCGCTATTAATTTAAAACAATATCACTAAAACGCACTTACGATCAGTTGTTGGAAGTTAATGAATTGAATGCATTAAAACACGTCACGAATAAACCTTTTTTCTAAAAGACAAAATAGAAAAACTTTTTTATTTTGCAACCTTTAACTGCATTATTAACGAATCCTTCAGAAATACAAATAAATTAAAGCAAATTAAAAATCGTATGGCAACACCCCACATAATAATTTGTTCTCAAAAGCACCAAAACCGAAAGTTCTTTGACAAACTCCATTGAAACACCCTTAATGATATGTTTTCATTGTATGCATGGTAACACTCTTCTGATGTGTTTCCCTCACACACACTGCTTATTTTCGTGGATGATAATATAGCAAGCGAACACAAAACGATCATGCTCATTCTGTCCGCACTTGTGTGGCAGAGTGGTTGTGGTGGGCTGTATGCGAATTTCAGTAAAATGATAACAACAATTCCTTGGTAAGTCAGTGGCTTGGTTTTTATTTCAGTGGCAATTCTTGTGTTTGAGTGCCGTGAGAGTATCAACAGGCACCATTGTTAGAAAAAAAGCTCCCCCATAAGGCCTGTACTGACAATTTTTGTTGGACAGAGTATAGCTATTGTTAATTTCCTTTATTTGTTTGACGTACATTTTTAGCCAAAATCCACATTGTATTGGATGAGCAGTTCATTTCTAAAAAAATTAGGCAAAAGCACAAATTCCGGAAAAAATGCCATAAACATCCACAAAATGGTGGCTCAAAGAGCCGCTACAACCGCATGAGCCAATATTTAAACAAAGAAATACGAAAATGCCTTGATAGGTACTACAACAATCAGATACGGGCTGCGCAGGGAAATCTTAAACAAGAATGGAAAGTGGTTAACAACATGATTAATCAACATGATGGAACCCACTGAAGTAGCAAACGAATTCAATAAATACTTCGCATCAGTTGGGCAACTGTCTCTTTTTTTATAGAGATTGTCTAAATGTACGTAATAGTTATTGTGCTAAAACACGGGGTACCAAAAGACAGTCTAGAAAGGAACAACTTCTTTTATCAACCAATTTGTGGGTCTGAGATTTTAAAGAATATTCATTTCTTAAAGTACTCTGGCTCATGTGGTAACGATTGTATGTATTCCAAATACTTTGCTAAGAAATATTTCTTTTTGTAACATGGCAAATAAATTGTAACTTAGTAACTCTATAAATAAATCAAAAGCATAAGCAAACGTTTTCAGTTCGATAAAAAAAAAACTTTAAAAAAAAAAAAAAAACTAAACAATCTTTGAAAAAATTTTCATTTGAAAAACTATATAAAGCGAGCTTATTTCAATTTCAAATCATTCGAGTTTGGTATTTCACAAGCGATAGTCGGGTTACTCCACTACCAGGAAAATACCACACTTGATTCTGATTAGTCTCTAGTTTGTGCGCTACATACGACAGACGGGTAACGGGTTCTCCTTCTCCACTGTCTCTAAGCACCCACACTAGATCGACACGATTATTATTTTTTTTTATCGAACTGAAAACGTTTGTTTATGCTTTTGATTTATTTATAGAGTTACTAAGTTACAATTTATTTGCCATGTTACATTTTAATATAGTAGATATTTTCTAATATCTTTTCAATTTTAGTATCCTTTCCGGCTCTTTTTAAAAAGGGAAACAGAAATGACAGACCGATCTCAATGTTGTCTTCAATCGCCTAGAGCTGGACTTTCTACTGAAGATGCCCTATTAGAGTTCTGTTGTATAATACAGGAAGGCCTGGATGAAGGAAGATCTCGTGCTGGGCTTTTTGTTGATATAACAAAAGCATTTGATACGATTAATCACGACATTCTTTTAAATAAGCTGTATAACGTGGGTTTTCGGGGTTCAATGCATAGCTGGCTTATGTCCTATCTGAAAGACAGAAACCAAGAAAGTGAAGATCGCAAATAAGCTAAGTAACTCCGTGGTTATTAATCTTGTTGTTTCTCACGGTTCTGTTCTAGAACCTATCCTGTTTCTCATATATTAATTCATTGTTTATGCAGCCAATTGTGGGATGATATAGTGATCGCATACAATTCCGACAATCCCCTAAATCTAGTGACTGAAATAAGTAATGATTTTAAACTTCTGAGCAATTGGTTTGCTGCACATAATCTTGTAGTGAGCGACAAAACAAAACTAATGTTTTTCAATCTCTTTAACCAAGAACATCCAGATACCGAATCATATTCCATTCTTCTAAATGTGCGAGGTACCCCTATTGTCATTGTTCGTCTTCTGTTAAATGAAAGGCCAAAGAAACAGCGGTTGGCAAGTATAACTCTTCGTTTGATTGCTGTTGGGGAAGTGCTTATCTAAATAAAATTTAGCCCCTGATTGTTCTTCAAAAATGCGTCATAAGGAAGATTCGCAATTCTCGTCGTTTGTCACACTCAATGGAATTATTGAAATTAATGGATATCCTGCCAGTTAGACACCTTTTCTATTATAAGGTCCTAAAGATATTTTTTGTGAGAAGTGGTTACTTGCAGAGCCCGATCTCTGGCGCCTATAGTTTGCGAAGCCAGCAGGAACCTACTGTTACCATTCCCACGTTTCGTATCACTTGCGAAGACTTATCACTTCGGGGCACATTTTTTGTTCACATGTCTGAACGGTTTCCTTACATATTCATAATGTCACATTTTATTCAACCTTCTTCCCTTCACAATGCATGTAATACTTGGTAGCTGTCCGCGCGCCATTGATACCATTAGTTCATTTGTTCATCAATTACAGGGTCAAGTTCTTGACACCATTGCAAGGAAAGCTTTATGGGACGTTGGCTTAGACTACGGTCACGGAACTGGCCATGGTGTTGGACATTTCCTCAATGTACATGAAGGTCCCATGGGCGTTGGTATTCGTCTAATGCCCGACGATCCAGGTCTACAAGAGAACATGTTCATTTCAAATGGTGAGTTTCGAATCCTGTCCTAGTCAAACCATTTCCATTGATATATATGTATATTGATTCGCAGAGCCCGGTTTCTATAAAGACGGTGAGTTTGGCATTCGAATTGAAGACATCGTTCAAATTGTTCCGGCCAACGTACACCATGATTTCGCCGGTCGTGGTGCGTTGACGTTTAAAACCATTACAATGTGTCCCAAACAAACCAAAATGATAAAAAAGAAACTGCTGACAGACGTAGAAGTTAAGCTACTAAACGACTACCACCAACTGGTGTGGGAGACGTTGTCTCCAATTTTGCAGAAGGAAAACGATAGCCTGACCTTAGCATGGCTAAAGAGAGAAACACAGCCCATTTGAAGGAGAAAGTTTTTTTTTGCATTTTAATTTTTGAATTTTATAAACGAAGAAAAATACATATTTTATATACCTAAATCTATAGGAGCATCTTATTCACCTACTTCATCTACTTTCTAACAGTCTAGCAGACAAAAAATGTCTTTTATCTAAAGCCTCTTCTCGATGGTGGTATCCCCCTCACCAATCTAAGTTCTCTTGAGCATGTGCAAACGATTTGCTGTTGTCCGAGTAGAACTGATTATACCAACTGCGGAATGATTTGATTAAGTGGTCCTCCTTTACCAGTTGTGGCTTCCTGCGGTACATCTTGTGATTCCACATGTTGATGTCACGTTCGACCTGCGTAAAGGAATTGGCGAATTGTTTATAAACTGTCTAAATATGAGAGTTAACTTCCTTACCATAATGCTCTCTGCAATAATCATAAACTTCATAAACGGTGCCAAGATTTTAGGAGCGTAAAACCGATGGATGACTTTTTGAACAAGTGGTTCAATTGGTGTCACTGTTTGTACAGCAACAAATCGTCCAAAAGCGCTCTTCATGTGAAGTTGAACGTAGGCGGGTCCAATCTATTAAAAAAGAAAAACATTTAGTATACAATTCACGTAGGGACCCACACGTGATTTTTACCTGCAAGCCAACGACATCGACATTGCACACTCGAAATTTAGGCAAAATCTCCAACGAGTGATTGAGGGATAGTTTAGAAATATGTTTCGATTCGGGCTTTGAACCTTGCCATCTGAAAATGGACACACGATTATAATTTACACAACAAACTACAGACACAAGCACAATTTGAACTTACACTGCATCCCAATGATGAGTACCAACACTGGTTAGAGAGCTTTCAACCGGATTTCCACCTGCCAAAACACTTGGATTATGAACTGCCGTAAAGTGAGCTAGATCTGCCCCGTTCTCGGGTATTTCTTGGATATGACAGCTCACTGTGAACTCATTTCGGCCGTGATACACATATTCGTTATTTTCAATCTCCTTTATTAAGGGCAGTTCCCAGGGTTCATGACCCTCGACATGATACCAAATAAAGATGAAATCATGCATTTCCTTTGATATCCATTTGCGTACTTTCGAAGCTGATGGGGCACAGGTGCTGTAGGGTACATTAACGCATTTGCCATCGCTTCCGCGAAACGCCCACTGATGGAAGGGACACTCAATGTTGTCGCCAACAACTCTGCCGCCAACTCCAAGATTTGCACCCAAATGTGGACAGTATGCATCGAGGACATTAACTTCATTCGATTCTGTGCGATAGACGACGAATTGCTCTCCCAAACAACTGACACTGATGGCTTCACCTTTTTTTACTGCCGACGATTCTGAAATATTGTACCACCCATTTGGAAATGGCGGTGGCAGTTCGTTGATGCCAATCTTACGCAGGCGTCGCATCCGATTGATTGCATCCCGCTTCAGTTTTGAGCTAACATTGCGGCCACGTCCTAGAGCCAAATCGAAGCTAACTTCTTCCAGTCCCTGAAATACAAATTACAAAAGATCATTGAAAAGTTGAAAGAAATAACAATTGTATGTACTTCTAAAAATATACTTAAGACGACTAGAGTTTTGAATGCCTTGCTATCCAAGGGAAATTTGTTACCTAACAGCCCTATATGTTAGGTAATGCATCTAATCGAGAAGTTCCTCTTTATTAAGAAATTCACACAAGTGGCCTTTCAAGTGGCGTCTACTGTATTGTGGAGAACTGAGCACAAACTCAAAACCAGAGTAAGCTCCTCTCTCCTCTATAATCTAATATGGCCAAACTTAGACTATAAAAGCTCCAACCGACTTTTAAAGCTCGCCGAGAGAGGTACAATTGCCACACTAACAAACGCCATAACCGGGCACTATGCAATCAGAAGGAAGGAATCAGAGATGACGAAGAGGAGGAGACAATAATGCAGCCCATATGTACTTGCCCTACTCAGCGCAGCGCAGTACCATAGCAATAATGTTTACATAACTTACAATGACAGTACAGGTATCTTCCACACACCTGTAGCATATATAAGCTTTAAAAAATTGCTTTAAGCATTTTAACATAAATTTAGTTCAAAACTATAACTACTGCCTGTACTGTAGTGTCATAATTATATGATATAAAACAGAAGTAGTAACACTTACCTTCTTCCAATTAATTGGTGAGTGGAATAGCCAATAGTAAAGTGCTGCTAGGCAAACTGCCCCCAGCACTGAGAGTGCAGATGAATAATTAAATGATTCCATTGCCATCTCCATCGGGTCGATTAAATGATTCACTACTTGGGATGAGTTCATATTACCAAAAACCATTTTCTGTATCGCCTGCAAAAATAAGGTTTATACGTTATCAATACAATCAAGTTAAAAATATGTACAAGAATTCAATGACGTGCGAGCTGAAAATTATGCTACCTTCCCCACTTGATTCGTGTATTATTCGAATGGATTAATTTCGCTCCCTCCTCAACCTTGGTCATTCAGGAAAACGGAATGCAAACAGAAATGGCACTCAAAATATTCCGTCTACCCTTGCGGTAAGTGTCAACAAGTTTAACAATTTAGATGAGGCGATATGCGCAGCAGTATACTCCAAATTTATGCTCTCCCAATGTGCCGAAGATCAACAGAGAGATATCTTGAAAGTCACTCATCTTGAATATGAATCAGTCGCACTTTCATTTCTGATAAATAAATCCCCAGAGAAGAGGCCTAATTTTTCTACAGTACGTCAAAACGACATCCGATTTAATAGAAAATATTCCACATCAAAAATAAAACAATAATTTTCAATACCAATTTGAATATTACATACGCAGGTCCTACCTCTTATATTTCCGGTTTAATTTCCATCTTTTAAATGAAAATAGCTTGTTAGGGAAACACTTAAACTACCTATGCATTTGATTTATTTGCAAGGACAATTATTATAGCTTGAGTTTTACTAACCGTTGCATTTCAAATTCCTATTCTTGATGTCAGAATTTGCCACCGACCATTAAATATAGCGGAGGGTTTATATTGCGTAAATTTGCGTAAGGTGTTCATTTGATTTGCAAAGATACCTCGAATCTAGATGCGATCAACATTGTTGTACAGTTAGAACACAAGTGACTGAAGCAAGTGAAACAAATTCGGAGCAACAATAATTCTGACGTCGAAATTGTTTTAGTTTTTGCAACGGACGATGACGATTGTAGATTTTAATTTCTCAAACAGGCGATGCATTATGGATGTGAATTTCGGTCCAATTTTTATTTTTATTTTTACATTTACCTCCTGTTTTGTTTTCCATAAATTTCTATTTTGGTTTGAAGGTGAACTGGCAATAGCGAACGAATTTTCGAATACATATATGTAGTACAAACAAAGTTAGTTAGGTTTTTAGGTACCTATTTTGCTGGAACAAACTGATTTAGGGTCATTTTATTTAGGGGTACGAAAACTATCCAGGATGCAATCAGCGCCGTATAGGTATTATTTATTATTTGGTCTTATTGAGGGGCATCTTCTTAAAAGTATTGACAACCTTAGAGCCGGTGCACACATGCGTTTTTTTCCCGCGCGGGCCCGCAGCGGGTCCGCGTTTGCATGTTGCTGTCGGTGTTATTATAATTATACCCGTAAAAATGACGCGCGGACTCGCAGCGTGTCCGCCTGATTGTGTGCACCACCCAATTTAGGTGTGTAACATGCAAACGCGGACTCGCTGCGGGCCCGCGCGGGAAAATAACGCATGTGTGCACCGGGCCTAAATCACATTTTACACTGGAATAGTAAGGAGCTTTCAGACTCGTTTGCAATAAAAAGTGGAGTAAGACAAGGATATCTTATAAGCCCCTTATTATTCTCACTCTTTTTGGGCGACATCATAGATTTCATACCCGCTGGAATCGAAGTAGAAGGAGTAAGGATTACAACTTTGTTATTTTCGGAGGATATTGTCATTCTAGCAGAATCACCGAGCTCATTACAGCTAATGATATATAAGCTATAAAACTACTGCAAAGACGTTCAAATATCTGGGAATAACCCTAAGACACGACCTTTCACTGAAAATACATTTCTCACTCAAGCTCTCCGATGCAAAGAAAGCTATCTTATGTAGGTTCGTGGAAAAATTGTATGTCCAATTCGAGGATCGGAATACCAGTGAAAATTAAAGTCTTTGAAGCTGTTATACGATCGGTAATGTGCTATACGGTGCGCAGGTACGGAGAGGGAAATATTACGATGAAGTAGAAAAGATACTGCGTTTCTTCCTGAAAAAAACTGTTTCGGCTTCCATCGAGCACGTCAAACTATTTGCTTCAAATTGAGAGCGGTATAGCACCATTTCTTGTATTCACCCTTAAGTTGAATAGGAGCTTTGTTATAAAGGCTTTGAATTTAGAAAACGATACACGACTCACAAAAATACGAATGCGAAAAGCAATAAGAAAAAAAAAACCTTTTCTTCAAAGACTGGGAAACCATTGCCACAAAATACAACATCAGGCTCGATTTAAAGGAGAGTAATATTGTAGTGTGGATTGAAAAGTACTACTTATTGACCACAACGCCATCTAATGGAAAGTAGACGAACTTATTCAACGGAATTCGAAACTTCGAATCTTCCAAACTCAACGAATGGTGAATGGTCTAAAACGAAACTAGTACATTCTCGATTGTTCCGGTTGGAGTATAGAATATTCGAGAAGCTTTAGTGGGGAGTATAAAAAGGGTTGCGAAATCCGACGAGAAGACAGTTTATCTTTAAACCGTGTAAAGAAAAGTTCGAATAGTATCGGTAGTGATTTAAAATAAGTGGAAAAGATTGTAATAAGTGGAAAAGATTGAAATAAGCGGAAAAGTTGATTTTAAGTGATATTGTCTTGTAATAAAAGTGATTTATTAAAGTTTAGTAAACAGAATAGTGTTTTATCTTTTCGAATCCCAGCCGAATGTAACATTGGTGTCAGAAGTGGGATAAAACGTATTCTGTGCGAAGTGTTGTGAAAAAAAAAAAAAAAAAAAAAAAAAAAAGTGATTTAGTAAATATGGTTCGCACATTGGCATTACTTCAACTCAGCATACCTCAGTTAAAAACTGAGCTGGAAAAACGGAATCTCTCCACTGCTGGGGGAAAAAGTGACCTCATACTTCGTCTGCAGGGAGCTGTCGAAAGCGAGGGAGAAGATCCAAAATCCATGCTATTCGAAGTGACAGAAGAACAAGTAGCACAAGTAAGTACAGGCGTTGACATGGCCGCTATGATGGCATTACTTCTTTCCAAGTTCGAAGAACAGAAGAATTCTATGGAATTGCACTCGGACCAAGGCCGAAACTTCGAGTCCAAGATTTTTCAAGGAGTATGCCAGTTACTCGGGATTAAAAAGACGAGAACAACGCCGCTTCATCCGCAATCCGATGGGATGGTAGAACGCTTCAACAGAACCTTGAATGAACACCTATCTAAGGTTGTAGGCGACGACCAGAGGGACTGGGATAAACAGATTCCAATGTTTCTACTAGCCTATCGCAATGCTGTGCATAACACTACGGGACATACGCCATCTGAAATCCTGTTTGGTCGAACAGTCCGGCTACCTAGTGCGTTGATGTTCGGATCTCCCACTGAGGAACCCAAGGATGAGGACGATTATGTTGCGGACCTCAGAGAAACCATCAGGGACGTGCATCGAAAAACTAGGGATAAGATCAAGATCGCCAGCGACCGCATGAAGACGAGGTACGATGCCAAAGCAACAACTACAGGATTCGAGGAAGGAGATCTGGTATGGCTGTACAATCCCCATAGAAGAAAAGGTATGTCGCCTAAGTTGCAACAAGATTGGGAGGGGCCCTATAGAGTAGTCAAGCGAATCAACGACGTGGTCTATCGAATCCAACGAGGAAGAGGTAAACTCAAAGTTGTCCATGTGGATCGTCTTCACCGTTACATTGGGGAAAATGTTGACGCATTTGTTCGGGACGAACAAGTTTAAGAGGGGGATATTGTAGTGTGGATTGAAAAGTACTACTTATTGACCACAACGCCATCTAATGGAAAGTAGACGAACTTATTCAACGGAATTCGAAACTTCGAATCTTCCAAACTCAACGAATGGTGAATGGTCTAAAACGAAACTAGTACATTCTCGATTGTTCCGGTTGGAGTATAGAATATTCGAGAAGCTTTAGTGGGGAGTATAAAAAGGGTTGCGAAATCCGACGAGAAGACAGTTTATCTTTAAACCGTGTAAAGAAAAGTTCGAATAGTATCGGTAGTGATTTAAAATAAGTGGAAAAGATTGTAATAAGTGGAAAAGATTGAAATAAGCGGAAAAGTTGATTTTAAGTGATATTGTCTTGTAATAAAAGTGATTTATTAAAGTTTAGTAAACAGAATAGTGTTTTATCTTTTCGAATCCCAGCCGAATGTAACAATATTTTAGACTGGCAGAGGATTGTGCAAAAATTTATATTGGAGGTAGAACTGGCCATAAGTATTGAAAATGTTAGCCAAGCGGAAAGACCAAGTTCACACCGTTTATATAAACAACTCAACTCAACTCATCAGCATATGGCCTATCTGAACCTTAATCTCAATACTAGGGATGACCTTCCGCATCGCTGCAGTTTGTGTAACACTGGGGGAAATGAAGACGTGATTTATTCCATCGGATCCTGCCCCATTATGAAGAAAATCCGGCGTAACCACATTTGTGCCGACACACTGATATTGGATGAATTAAAATATATTCTTAACGACATAGTCGTAACACTTTCCTCGTACTGTGAAACTGTTCTTAATTATAGAAAAAGAATTTTGGATGAAAATTTTTAAGTGTACACTTCTTCAGCAACTGTTTTCTTTATTGACATTTGTGAGTAAAATTATTGTTAAATTTGTTGTCAACTCTCGGCAGACGGCTAGGCCATGGTAAAATGTACAATTTGTAAGCAAATAATGTAATATTCATGATTTAATAAGGTACCATTAACTAATAGAGCTGTGAAGCGCAACTTTATGGAATGTGTAAACGAAAGCTTAAAACAATGTTCCACTAAAGGGCCAAGGAATAGAATGCTGCAGTCAAAAGATTCACTCTGTCTGTGTTAGGCACACTATTGGGGCAAGTTGTGGGGTAAGTTGCAAAAGTCAGAATTTATAACAGAAATTTATTGTAAACATAACAGGCTACAGGCAAGTAGGTAATTGTATACAAAAAAGAACAAAATAAACTTTAACCTATAAAGGCATAAAAAGGTTCTTCTCCGCACCATTACCGCTTCGGTTTTGCCATAGAATTTCATTGAGTTTTCGAATTCACTATTCCTTTACCTGCCACATTTTCTTTCATTGCAATGACGCCTTATTTTTGGGAGTGAAAGACATACCCATGATCCCCTGTCCATGCAGAAAGCGATTTGGGGAAATTCGAATTCCAAGTTGTGGGAAAAAATTCGATTTGAACGTTTTTAACGATACAGTGAAACTCCTACACATTCGCCCCCCGGCGGATTCCACGATAGACATTTTTTTATTCATAAATAAAAAAAAACTACTCAAAACTACTGTCCAACTTTGTATACGAAATACCTAACCGAATAATGTGTCTCATGCAAATATTGTACATTAAGGTAAGATTTCAACTTTTATTATTCCAGCCGACTTTGAAACAAAAATTTATAGCACTATTTTGAACCGAACATTCCGGTCATCCGTCACGAATGTATTTACCTGTTACTTTTGCTCATTACATTACTGCTGCCGTTTCAAGTTGATTTACCCCAAAATTCTATTCCTAAAATAGCCAAATGTATGTTATGTATTTTTACAGAGATACATACCGCTAAGATAACACTGAGTTGTAACGTTGCGCTCACGTTTACCATTGAATGTAATTATTGCTGCCTAGGCCTTTAGGATATACACAACCCACCTGTGATATTGTTATCATTTACCACTCGAGTTTACGTAAATTTCTTTGTTTAAATGCATAAATGAACAGCATTTAGGAATGTATAGACTAACGGACATTGAATCAATAAAAACGCATTAACCAAACTACATTTATATTGAAATGAATGAATAGGTATTTACAACTTCTATTTGTTTTAAAAGGTTTATTTAATATCAAACAAATTTTGGACGGCTTTACCGCTCATCGGTTACCTCATGTAGATGGGTGGGTACCTTGTATTTATTTTTGGTTTTGTTTTTTTATATGAAAGCAACGTAATATGTATAGAGATAAGTTAACGTTATCGGTGTTTCCCAGTGCGGGAATAAGTAAATTTGTTAGCATACTGCATAGACGAGTCGTAAAATTGACTCATCCCTATGTCTAGATGAATATATGGATAAGGAAATGTTACTATGACTATGAGACTATGATGGGTGATATGAGTAAAACGGAGTACGTAGGTACTCCATACAGGGCAGTGGAGAGGAGGTGCTCGTCCTCCTCCTTCACACGAAGTAGGTGCCTTTACACTTCAAATCAATATTTTTTTTGATTACTGTACCCGCCCGGCTTTGCCCGTGCACAGAAATTGTATTGCTTATAGATCTTAGATAATAATGTTCTTTCGTAAAATGCGAAAAATGAGAATAAATCGATTTTCTGAAATTTTCTTTCTGCGTAAACCTGAAATACAGCAATACGAATAAAACAAAAAAAGAATCATGAAAATCGGCTCAGCGGTTATATAGTTATAACGTCATTGAATTTTACCCCATAGAAGATGTTTTTTGTATGGGCGGTGACACGCCCTTTTATCCAAGTTTGACCAATCTTTACAGCAACACTCCTGGGCCAATACCTCAGATTGTCTGTAAGTTTCAACTCAATCGATTCGGCGGTTTTCGAGATATAAGATTTTGAATGTTTTTTTTTGTATGGGCGGTGCCACGCCCCTTTGTCCAATTTTGACCAATCTTCACAGGACCATTCCAGGATCAATACCTAAGATTATCTGTAAGTTTCAGCTCAATCGATTTGTCGGTTTTCGAGATATACGACTTTGAATGCTTTTTTGTATGGGCGGTGCCACGCCTCTTTGTCCAATTTTGACCAAACTTCACAGAAACCGTATATGGACCAATAACAAAGATGTGTGAAAGTTTGGTTAAAAACGGTTAATGCGTTAAGGCGTGAATCGACGACAAACATTTTAGGACTCAATTTTTATATGTACATATTATATGTACATTTAAATATAAAAAAAGCCAACGGATTATACAAAGATCTAATTATAGTCATCGGAGTAATTATTTTAACAAAAAAGAAATCAATATCTACATTTTGATTTTGAGAAATAATTCAACAAAATTTCAAACAGGTCAATAATTAAATTGTTCTGCAGAAACTTTCTCTTTAAATTGGCTTACTTCAAAAATGATATCTATGTATTTTATCACTTCTTCTTTCTTTTGTATACATCTACAACAATTTTCGATGACATTGAAATCGAGATTTTGGTGTTGCCCTTGCCAGTTGAGTGCGTGTACCGCAAAAAATCGTGATCATTTCGTGGCAAGGAGCATTAGCCCTGCTGAAAAATAAACGACTACCGACGCACCATAAAATCTCGAAAACATAAAAAGTCGAAACAAAAATCTCGGAGGCAAAATCTTTCTTTCGGTACTTTCAAGAATATTTTAAGAGAAAAATATTCCAAAAACAAATATTTCTTTCATATATAAGGTACCTTAATTCATGAGAATCACGAAGAAGGCACATTTTCTTGATTTTCACAGATTTAAGTACCCAAAGCCAGGACCAGACTTGTAACGTGTGGTGTATTGTCATACTCATACTCATACAGTAGTATGGGGCAATCGGACCATAAGGGCTTAGAACACAACACACTACACTGCGACACAATACACGAGACAAAAATGTTTCTACACAACATGTGATAGCGACACAGCACTTGGCAACACCCCACGCGTTAGAATTGTGGTTCGGGCTTGAGCCGATTCCCTAAGAACGGAGTGAACATAGGAGAGATGGTAGAAGGGGAAATGGACTTAATAAAATCTCATCGCTGAGTTACACTAAATCGTCCATAGGTTCCATGTAGCCTATCCCAAAACGGTGCTTATTTTCTACGATAAGTCAAACTAAGCGAATTACCGTCCTTTTGTGGGCGACAAAATAATATTTTAGGATATAGGAAATAGATTTCACCAAAAAAATAATGTTTTTGCTAAATCTCAAAATTTTTTTTTTTTTCGAGATTTTGGTTTTCGATATTTTTTGCTTTCGAGATTTTTTTTCGATTAATTTTTTTTTTTCGGTGATCTTCCAAAAATCCGTTTTTTTTTTGACATTTTGGCGATTGGAGATTTTTTTGTCGGTGAAAAGTGGTGTTCCCCAGACCCACCACCATGATTCACGGAACACGTTTCTTTGACATTCAGACAAATCTATTTTTATGAGATCCATAAAACTCGAATGAACTCTCGTTGGTCCATAAAACTCGGTTCCAAGTCGAAGGCTTATTAAGTTTCCTTTGCGAATTCAAGCCGCTTTTTTATGTTCTTAGGAGTTATATCGGTGCTTCTCTGATAACATAAATGTTCCGAAATTAGATTCATTAAGGCGCATACGAATTGTTTGTTACCTATAAAGGGATTTTGAGAATATTTTTTCATTTGGAACTAAATATGTAATAGGTTCTTTCGTATACACAATTCAACACAGAAAAATGAAAAATGTCACTATATACCTGACCGGTTGTCTTACAAAAAGTTTAATAAATGTCGATATTAGCCGTTTTTTTATTATCAGCGTGATCTGATCCGGATCAGATCATGAAAATAAAACAAACTGGATCATTGATTGAGTTGTGGCAACACACATATAAAATCCAATACCAATTATGACAAATTTCGTATTGCCAGCAGCTATCTTGCAGCCACACGGTACAATGTGACGTCACAATGCGATGATTTCTCCATTGCACTTGCTCATATTTGAGTTTGACATTTCGCTTGTTGTGTCGGGGTATATGGCATTGACTTATTATATATGGACTGCTGTGAAATGTCAGTTCATACAAATTTTGCCCAGAAAATGACGCCAACATAAACTAGCGCTCTTGGTTCGGAGCGAAAAATAAGTGAAACAAAATGACGAACCATCTTGGATTTCTCCATAGAATGCTAGAGGCACCTATTGGGCGTGAGAGAATTTATGAGGTAAATTCAAATTGTTGCGTCCTATAGGGCGTTAGTGGATTTGGCAAGTAAAACGAAATTCAAATTGTTGCGTCATTGTTAACAATAGATGCCACTACAAAAAAGTGTGAATTTCCAAATTATTCCGCTCCGAACCAAGAGGGCTAGTGGTTATGTTGGAACCAACGCGAAGACGTCTACTAGCAGTCCATATATAATAAGTCAATGGTATATGGATACAAATCTGCACACATTTAGCATTGAATATTTTTTTTCGGGGAATCTATGTTCAAATGTTAAGTTCAAATATGCATTATAATTAACCGTATTGTACTGCTAATATTTCCATTTATATTTCTATGCTATATAGCGAAACAAAACATCTCGAAAGTCGGAGTAGTAACTTATTCGAACTTGAAAAAAATGCTAATTGATTTTTTGTGTTGTTAATTGTGGTTCACATTTTGGTCTGGCAACATTACTGTGGCTATAATAAACAACGCCACGAAACAACAACGAGAAATAGTTGAATTAATTTTCAGATCATATTTCGTGATCTCGATGAAAAGCAGGGTCACATGTTGTTGTTGTAAGTGCATGTAAATCGATGATCTACCTATATGGATCATAGCTGATAATAAAAAACGGCTATTATCGTGAAAAAAACGTTAACGGCAGCAGCGTCTACAAAATAAGTTGGAATGGCATTTTTTAAGCTAAATAGGTACCTATTAAACTCACCATTCTGAATGCGCTGATTTGTTCTAAAGAACATTCTTCCTCCGACATCGTTGAAGACGAAAATAAATAGAGTTTTATTTGTCAAACGTTTGAGCTGTCACTTAGTTGTTAGTTTTAATTTTTCAGTAATGCGTATTTTTATGCCAATTAAAAAACTGGCAAGTGGAAAAAGCGAAAAATTGCTTGCGTTTGCCAACATCTGACAAAGAATTTGATTGACAAGTATATAATAGCTGAATTGTCAAACAAAATGTCACTTTGTCTATAATTGACAGTGAAAATTAATTGGCATCAAGTTCATAAGTTTATCAATCAACTGACAAACGCTGTTTTGCCAATAATTGACATACATAGGTAAGTGTAAATGAACTGACGGTGGTGTCGTTCAATGACATAAACGCGAGAGCTGTCAAACTTTGTCAATCAACCGACATGACATGTGGAAACCCACCTTAAGTCGAAACTCGGCGAGTAGAAAATTACGAAAAAATGATGAGGGAAAATGGATTTCTCTCTCCTTGTCTTTAATTTAGTCAGTGCGTGGTCGCATTCGCACAGTTTCTTAGCAATGTTTTAATAATTTTACGTTTGTATAAAAGTATCTACCCGAGCGAACCTAATGTTTTGAGTCAAAGCAGGATTTTTTCTAAAATTTCCCCAGAAGGTCTCTATCTTCGTTTTGTTGTACTTTTCCTTTTTCTTCTTGTGCACGGCAAATTTTGCACAAAATTAGTTTGTTTATGTTTTATCCTTTTGTGTACTGTTTGTTTGTTTGTATTTTGTAGTTCATACTGCTTTGCCACTATACTAAATACGTTATATCTACGTATTTTTTGTATGCAAACAATTCACTCCCCAATTTTTAAAATGTGCTGTTGAATTTGTCTTATTATTAATTTGTGCTCTTTTTTAAAATTGTTAATTTCCGAACTTAAATCAGACACAAACCTAATTAATTCCTTTTGCTTACGACATGACAGCCACAATGTTTGTGTCCATCCGCTCTACATGTCTCAGCCATCTTAGACGTCTGATGCGTACTTTTCTGATCAGGTGGATGTCGCTATACAGCTGTTAAATATCATCCTCCAAAGCTCGTCAACGGAAACGGGACCGAAAATCACTCGAAGAATTTTGCGTTCGAAGAGACCGCTTTTTATAGCGTCCATGATTCTGCGCCATAAAGCAGGACTGGGATGATGAGGGTCTTACCTATATAGAGTCTCCTTGATGTTTCTCGTCGACAAGGCCTTACTAATCAATTACCTTCTTAGGCCAAAGTAACAGCGGTTGGCAATTGTAATTCTGCGCTTTATTTCTGATGTGATGACATATTTTCAGAGTTAAACGATTTTTAATAGAACCCCAAAATAAAAGAAAGTCCAACTGCCGACGTCAAATCTAATCTTCCTTGGGGACAAACAACATTACCAAGATAATAACTGAACTTAGTGTGCAATAAATCGAATGTTGCAGTTGGACGGCTTATGTGGCACGCAGCCCCATATTTCTGGAACCATATCTCGCCTAAGGCCAATTCCCCGATGTCTTGCAAAAAAAAACTGTTATCATGCTTTGAGCGAGCGCCCTCAGTTGACTAACGTTTCTTACATTAGGCGTATTTTTTTGGGAAGTGAGTATAACAAAACCAAAAGTGGGTATAACAATTTTGCATGTAAAACCAAAAGTGAGTATAACAAAACCAAAAGTGAGTATACCATTTTTGCATGTAAAAGTAAAAGTGAGCTAGCTATAGATTCCCAAAAAAATACGCCTATTGTCGTTTTGTAATGCCGTCATTCTAACAGTCACACGTTCAGGATGCATTAGCTTCTCTACGTGTGGATTTTTTTAGCCCCAAATATTCCAATTCTCTTTTTTTGTAAAACCGGCGTTTAGGCTCACACTTTCGGAAACAGCTGTAATATTCACGGGAATATTTTCGCGTTGCATAGCATTTGAAATTTTGTAAGGGATGAGAGAACAGCAGCTGAATTGTATACTAATATAGAAAGTGGACGAGTTATTCTTTACAATCACAGATGATACCATGATCGCTTCATTCAGGAAAAATCTTTTTGCATGACAGATAAATCATTAAATTAAGAAGTGATTAACCGACATTCCTTAGTTTCTGTTTTACCGTAGTCGGATCCCTTGTCGTAGACATGTGTTTGTGTTTGTGTTCACCGACAAAGTATCTACATTTTTTTTTGCAAATAGTATCACCAAAGCTGTTTATTCACATCCAAAAGCACACAATCGGTATGTTAAAATACTTTCCACACAAGGTTTCAAAATTTGTATTCTCTAAAGTCTAAACCAACTAACGCTTCAGAAAAAAGGTTTGATAATAAATAACTATGTATCTACAACTCAAACTTGTAACTGTTCCTAGATCAAACCTAAAAAAAAATTATATGAACAATAAACGAGCAAAAAAATTACATTCCGACACTGTTCTCTATCACGTCGAACCATTCAATTGTGTAGATAGGAAGGTACATTCTCAAGTTAACCAGTGACGTTTCAAGTATTTATAAAGGCAATACAAGTGAGATAGCATGTCGCAAAAAGCAAGTTCATGTGAACTTAATCGAACACAGGAGCGGTCTGAGGAAGAATTTCTAACTAACGAAACACGTTCGAATGATTCTACTTTAATTTGGTGAAGCTCACTCTACAAGATAATAAAGGAATATGACTTCTCTTATGTCCTCTCAAAAATTACTAGCACTTATATAATTCCTCAAAAAATTGTAAAAAAATATATAAAATATATAGGAATATATTAGAAAAAAATGTTCACGGCAATGGAATGGAATGTGAATTAATAAAAACTGTTAGCTAAAAGTGAATATTAATTTTAAGATTTTGAGGATTCTTATTGCGGTTGCGAATGTTTCTGGATTATCCGGAAAAGTATCGGGAGCCTATTTAGTACGTTCTTTTTCCTCTATGATCTATCCATGTATCTTTTTTTTTTAAATCCCCCAAGCTGTTTACTTACATCCATTTTCGAAATAAAGCACTCACAATTCTGCAAAAACTCGATAAGTCAATTTTGGTACGTTAAAAATTCAAAGCTGTTTACTTACATCCATTTTCGAAATAAAGCACTCACAATTCTGCAAAAACTCGATAAGTCAATTTTGGTTTCGAAATGCTAACCCACGTAGTCTATTACACCAACTAACGGTTCGGCAAAAATGAGTTACTATATATAACGCAAACTTGCAGGTGCTCGCGCCTATAGTTCAAAATCAAAACTTTGGTATGGACAAGCAAAAAAGATTACGGTTACGACGCCATCCTATATCAAACCGATCAATTATGTAGATAGGCACTCGCCCGTACCCAATGACGTTTCAAGCGATACAAGTGAGATAACATTTCGCAAAAATTCAAGTTCATATGAACTCAATCGACAACAAGGCCCAGGGGCGGTCTGAGAAAGAATATCATATTAACGAAACTTACTCAATGCAAGGGTGACAATTGGCATGTTCGAATCACTAGATTAGTTTAGTCTGGCAGGATTTTTAGCCTTATAAATTTCATTATCAAAGTTGTTTATTAGGTAGCTCAATTGTAAATTATGTTCTTGTCTATCACTATCAGGACATAATGTACATCATGCTTAAAATTTTGTGGTTTTAGCTCTGCATGATGAGTGTTGCAGTGTTTTTTCCAATATCCACAACATTTTCAACTTTCAACAGAAAATATAGGTACGTCTATTTAGCAAATTGCAAGGCTAAAGGTTCCATAAATATATAGATATTGTGTTTTAAATTACCTTGCTGTATGGGTGGTGCCACGCCCCGTTTCCCAATCCATCCTCATTTCGCAAAGTGTTGTGTTCGAACAATGGACATCAATGTTTCAAATTTTACATACCTACATTTTTGACAATTGTAAAAAATAGCATTTTACATTTTCTTTCTTTGTAGATAAATATTTAGATGCAATATTAAAAACGGTTGCTTAACTGTACTTTACAAAAATTGCGTAAATATAGTGATAGTAGATGGCATTTTAAAAAATTCGCCCTCAAAGGGGATGATGGGGTGCAACCTTTTTTTACTTCACTGTCCTCAACTTGTCATAAGATTCAGAAATCTTTATAAATAGAAAAAAAATCTTAAAATTGTTTTTTACTCCCTCGAGTATTTTAACATATCACTCAGTTTTCTGCTTCATTCAGAAGCTAAGCTATACTCCAAATCGTATTTGCTTGTACCACTTTTTAGTAGGTACACTTAATACCTATATATATATGTATTATGTATATATAAAATTTTGAGAGATATTTGAACCAGACCACCATTGTCGGGTCTCTTTTCGTCTCCCTACCACTATAAACCTCCAGGCATAGCTTACAAGTATCATCCTCTCTAAGGCCAATCTTCCTTAAATGATACCATGACCTGTAGTGTTAACGCCACCAGCCATTTCAATGTTCCTCGACTCATGCTTAGAACCTTTCTATGAGTGGAGCAGGTCGGCCATTGTATTGTCATTTTAGCTTGTCTATATTGTTCCACGGTTGACCACCTTTTCAGGTGGTCTCAGCTCAGGTTCTGCCGTGATCCATTTGTGAATCAGCCATTCTACCATTCTTCTACCAATTGAAGAGAATGGTTCTGTTCCCAGCAACTTTTTAATTGACCGCCTGTTTTGCAAGGGAGTCCGCCTTTTCGTTGCCGTCGATTCCTATGTGTCCTCGTACCCAAGTCAGTGTGACCTGATTTTTAGATGAACATTTATTGAGCTTAAATACACATTCCAGTGCCAGTGTTGTTTTGATGGTTGTCTGCTCCATGCATCTAATCACCGCCTGGTTGTGAAGTGCTATTAGGTTATTTTTTCCTTCCACCTGACTCTCAAGCAAGTAATCCAACGCATGCAGCAAAGCAATCATCTCAGCCTGGTATACTGAAGTGTGTTTCCCGAGGCTAATGTGACGAGCTAGTTCCAGATCTTCTGAAAAGATTCCGGCCCCCGTCATGGATCCATCCGTGAAAGATTAATACCTAAATAAAAGCTTATTTTTAAAAAGGATTTTTATTTAAATATAACATTAATTTTTTGACTATATTGACATAAAACTTTCTCCACTTTTTTATTCAACATAAAACTTCGACTACATATACCTATGTGCTTTTTCAGGTCTCAAATTATCTCTTTGACAAATTACATTACGAAGTTGGAGGAATAAAATGTATTATAATTTCGAATGTTTTTCAGATATTCGGAGTAGAAAATTTCTAATTTGAGGCCGCTTTCATGTCAGGTCCCGCCGATTTCAAATCGCTAAAGATTTTGGTATTACATCAATATTGACACTATCACTTTGTTATCGACTTTATCCAAACATTGGTTAACTTTGTAGTATTATTATACCACAATACATATTATGAGGATAATAACAATATCTATTTGTTTGTTGGTTTTCTCATGAGTCATGAACTCACATCAAAATTCAGACAGATGAGTTTTGACTATATGAGTCAGGATAACATTTTGAAGTGCTGCTAATAAAATGGCAAATTAAAAATAAGTAGTTGTGAGTCATAAAATTTTTGAACAATATTTATTCACTCATACAGTCATAGCCAATTCATTTTTATATTAATTCATTTTGTGAAGAGCACTTACCTTATCATGCAGCTGCAGAATTATGACTTGACAATAAACGTGGGACATGTGCATTTAAGCTCCTATTTGAAATATTTTCACTTTTTTTAAAATACATAGTATCTACTTATCTGTTATCTATAAAACTATATTCGACTAATAAATGTGTGTATTTTTATCAGTAAACATATCTCAAATAATTCTAGTTGACAAGTTATTTTATCGAGGTTTCCGAAGTACGTCTACTTTGTGTGTGCTTTGATTGGTTGATGCTGTTACGGCACCCTGTAACTGCCAAAAAGAAAAATAAATTAAAGTAAAAAAAAAAAAACAGGTCCCACTAGCTGTCACTCTTTCTGTCATCCATATTTGAATGTTGTTGTTTCTAGTTTTCCATGTGTTTTCTGTTACAAATTATAAAAAAAAAAAAAACAGGAGATGTATTCCATTGAATATTGTAAACCAAATGTTTCTGTTCCGAACTGATCTCTACAGAGCATGTGCCCGGTAGTTGTTGAACAGTTCTTATATTACTTAGACCAAATAGCCAGGGCATTTATCAGAGATACAAACCACCAATGGGTTTCACTCAATAGCGGAATAAAGCATCGGACGATGGAATCTAGAGGGATTTTGATAGGGTGATGTTGCGGTGCTCAAAGTAAAAGAACTACGAAACAGTAATAATTATTTGAAATCCAAACGCTACAGAGGCAACAAGTCTCCGTCGGGCAGTGCTAGTGAGAGTTTTTGTATAAAGTCCTTAAAAAGGCAGTTTTTTTATTAATACAAAATCATAAGCGGTGAGTGAATATTTGTAGCATTTGATAGGTATATTTATAAGAATATGTGTTTTTGTTTTTACATGGTGAATCTAGGCGGCCACTGACTTATGTACTTACAGTCGTGGTCGCCAAAATAAAAGAAGTGAGAGCCATACATTGCGCGTAAACCTTCCTCTGGTGGTGCAAACTAAATTTTGAATGTGGACATATAACTGAAGAGCCTTTACCAGCGGGCTCCATTAAATTAATGCCGTTGTCCTTCAGCCACATGTATATTTACACAATACACAAGACAGATATCCGAAGACACCACTAACAAAGTCATCAACATAGCACGAGAAGAAAATATAAAATTGTTCGAAAGACACCTAAGTTTATGCAATCACTAGCACCACAAATTGCCCATGCGCCTGGGTGTAGAAAATTCTGTTTGATTATTACCTATGATTGTTGATTTACAATAGTTTACTAAGTTTTATTTGTTCAAAATTTCCCTTACGTGACATTTATTTATTCTAGTTGTTACCTTTTTGTTAATTAAGCGTCTCTAATTATTATTTATTTTGTGATAGGTTTAGTTTTCATCGGGTTGTTTGTTGTCATTCGGTCAATTCCGTCGCGTTTCACCTAAAAGGAGCTCTTTATAGGTAGGCACCGCTAAATAGTAGCTTAACTTTACGTGACCCAGAAAAAAAGTAGGTAAGGAACGAAAACTAGGCCTAGTATATGAGTATTTTTTTTGTTTAATATAAATATTAGTACATTTTTGTCAGAGGTAACACTGTGGTTAAAATAAGTTAAAAATAACAACAAAAATGAATAAATTATTAGTCACGTCTGATGATGAAGTTTGAGTATTTTATTCAAACCCATAAGGGTTTGATGGCGCATTAAGCATCGTATTTCAGGGGGTGCAAAGGGGGAGCTGACACAAATTCGGCGGTGAAATGGTTTGACATGTCGGCAGCTTCCGCATTTTGGGGAAATCCAAAAATATGGCCACCGGATTTCCAGGTGGGGAGGGAAATGGCCAGCGCTGAATTCCAGCAACAGCGCCCCTCGATGTGGTGAAGTTCCGTCCGCTTTGGTGAAGGTAAGATGTAAGTTGTCTTGTCTTGGCATGATTTATGTTTTTGTGGTAGGCTAGGTCGAGTTGTGGGGACAAGAACCACCCCATTCCGGCGAGCAGAGCCGTGCTAAACAAGCATGCCGCGCTCCTCACACTCGGCACTCTTTCCCTCTCTTTTTCCGATCACATCCTAAGGTCCCGTCCACATCCTTGCTTCCTGTCATTTTTCTACTCCTAGCTCCCTCTATATCCACCCTATATGCCTATATTACAGTGCATAAGCATATGACCTTATAAATTACATATGTGGTCTAAAACAGAAAGAATCGTTCTGAAAAGGTGTTGTTTAACGCTGGCAATAAACAAAAAGTCTTCTCCTCCGTTCTAATCACCAGATGGCGGACTTGTACTTATCGCTCAGTTGGCGCAAATACTTCTTTCGTTTTCAAATTAAAAAAAAAATCAAGATCTAAAATGTAACTCTTGTGCGACTATCCAAATGAACCGCACTGTATCTAGATTACATTTTTTTTTTCGACAATACAGCAAGAAAATTAGCAGATCCAAAATTCACACAGGTATCCAATAAAAACAAAAAAAAAACTAGACTTTAATGTAAATCATGTAGACATGTCTGTCTGCTCATGACTAATTTGCTTTTGAGTCCACCATCTCATTCCCAATCAAAGATTCCCATGCTCGCCTGTTTTTAAAATTGAGTTGAGATGCTTTTGAACTTGTTTGCATTATTGTAACGAATCCCTTTCGAAGAAATGATACAGAATTTAAAGTAGCCATGAAAGTGGCGCTAGCTTTATCAAAAATTCAAGAGAAATGCCAAAGTAAAAGAAATGGCTATATGTATGCATATATGACAAACAAACAAATAAATATTAAAACAATCACCACACGACGAGACAAAACGTTAAGCTCTACCCATCCCGAGAGAACCCAAATGCATAATTTTGTCTCCGCATGGGGTATAGATACATTTAGTTGGCATAAATCGCAAATCAAAACAAATCGGGTCAATACACCCCGACACAACAATAAACACAACTATTCTCTAATCCTTTTTGGGTACCTATATGTATTTATTTGATGCTTTTGAATCATGTCACTGCAGTACTGCAGATGAAACAGATGTGCAGATTTTAACTTGCATCGGTTGCTGTGAATGCGGGGAAAAATACGAGAGTGCAACACAGAAGAGAAATAATTCTCGTCTCTCTTTTCATCGTATTCATCAGTAGTTGAATTTAAAAATTCGATGCTGCCAAGTCTATATAAAACTGCATAGCAACGCAGTGAATTTAGAAATAGAGACATGTTGCAGTGCTGCGGTGGGTGCAGAATTTACATTTGTATCACCACATAAGAACATTTCTATTTTAATTCTGCTGCGCAGTGAATTCTGCACGTGTGTTTTGGGCATAATCTTGCTGCACAGTGAATTTTGGGCATTAGGCGTTTTCCTGCCTGAACTGTCAAAAAAAGGTTCGTGTTTCTTTTTTAGCTCAGACATACCAGAGCTCAGAATGTCTGCCACAATTATAAATAACCATATGACAGGCAATTGATTAGTAAGGCCTTGCCTATATAAGACCCTCATCATCCCAGTCCTGCTTTATGGCGCAGAATCATGGACGTTATCAAAGGCGGATGAAGATCTCCTTGGCCGCTTCGAACGCAAAATTCTTCGAGTGATTTTCGGTCCCGTTTGCGTTTACGGGCTTTGGAGGAGATTTAACAGCGAACTTTACGAGCTGTACAGCGACATCGACCTGGTCAGAAAAGTAGGTACATATCAGTCGACTAAGATGGCTAGGACATTTAGAGCGAATGGACACCAACGCTCCGGCCCGAAGAGTCTTAGATTCCAACGCGGAGGGACAACGCAGTAGAGGAAGACCTCGCCTTAGGTGGCGCGCACAAGTGGAAGGGGACCTCAACCAACTTGGAGTGCGCAACTGGAGGCGGTTAGCCAAAGATCGTGCTAACTGGAGAGGCGTGTTGGTTGAGGCCCAGGTCCACCCCGGACTGTAGCGCCATCTAAGTAAGTATAAGTATATGACAGCTATATGTGCTCAAGTATGTTTCATAAACAAATCAGAACGATCTGAGCACGCTCAAAATCTTCGAGCTCTATTCAGAGCTCAGCTCTAAACGGCTTGACTGTCAATGAAGATAGAACCGACATGTCATAGGAAGGCTACTTTCTTCTGTGTATTTTGCATAGCTTTTTCTATTGTCATGCTTTCAGCTTTAGGCATGCTTCAAGTAAACTAAAAGATTCCTATTGCTATAAAAACCCGCACTACCTAACTCAATTTTGAGTCATCCCTAGGTCCTTATCTATACAACTGGACTTTCACTCTGCCGAGATTGGAAATAGGATTGAAATATTGAGATGGGAATGGGGAAGAGATCAGGTTTGTTTGACGTGGACCCTATGGCGCACTAGTGCACACTGGGTTAGCCATGGGGCGTTCGATATAGCATTGAGTTCGCACTGACAATGAAAACCTGTGTTCGAGGTGAGCACTAGGGCGTCTTAGTTGAACACTCAGCTGACCCTAGGTATTCAGTCAGGGCAAGAGTTCAGTGCTGGATTTTGCTGTCATTCGTAGCTGTCATTTGGGTGAAATCAAATTTTTGTGAATTATTGACTTGTGCTGCAAGTAAATGTTAAAAGAAATGTGATTTTTAACATTAGAATCATTAATTAAACAAATGTAATGTTATTTCTGGTGTTAAATGCATATTACTAAATTTTTTCAGTGCCAGGTCTCAGGGTTACATTTCGTGTTCGACATAAAACTTAATTTCTGGGGTTTACTTGGGGTTTTTGGCAGCCATGAAAATTGACTGACACTTATCAGTGCGGACTGAGTGCGCCCTAGAGGTAACCACGTCGAACGGACCTATTAAAGTCGTTATATAGTCCGATGTGGCTGTCAAGCTTTCGGAGTTACATATATACCCAATTTTGTTGGGTTAGTTACGTAAATATGGATTCTTTATCTTCTATTTATATATCTATATATATAAAAATTGAGCCTTAAAATGTTTGTCGCCGATTCACGCTTTAACGCATTTACCGTTCTTAACCAAACTTTCGCACATCTTTGGTATTGGTCCATACATGAATCCTGTGAAGTTTGGTCAAAAATGGACAAAGGGGCGTTGCAGCCCCCATACAAAAAAAACATTCAAAATCGTATATATCGAAAACCACCAAATCGATTGAGCTCAAACTTACAGATAATATTAGTTATTGGCCCTGGAGTTGTCCTGTGAAGTTTGGAAAAAATTGGACAAAGGGGCGTGACACCGCCCATACAAAAAAAAACATTACAAATCTTATATCTCGAAAACAGCCGAACCGATTGAGTTGAAACTTACAGACAGTCTTATAGGTATTGGCCCAAGAGTGTTGCTATGAAGATTGGAAAAAATTGGACAAAGGGGCGTGACACCGCCCATACAAAAAATATCTTGAAAACCGCCGAATCGATTGAGTTGATACTTACAGACAATTTTAGGTATTGGCTTAGCAGTGTTGCTGTAAGATTGGTCAAAATTGGACAAAAGGGCGTGGCACCGCCCATACAAAAAACATCTTCTATGGGGTGAAACTCGATTATGTTATAACTCGATAACCGCTGGGCCGATTTTCATGATTAATTTTTTTTTCGTATTGCTGTATTTCAGGTTTACGCAGAAAGAAAATTCCAGAAAATCGATTTTTTCTCATTTTTCGAATTTAACTAAAGAACATTATTATCTAGGATCTATAAACAATACAATTTCTTTGCACGGGCAAAGCCGGGCGGGTACAGCTAGTACTATATATAAATCTGTTGGTGTGCGTTCGCATCGCAAAAGCTCGAAAACTGCTGGACCAATTTTGATGATTCTTTTTTTGTTTTGTTCGTCTTGAATTAAGGGGGTTTAGCAAAAAAGAAAATTTGGAAAACCTGAAATGAAAAGTCGGAAATTTCAACTTTGTATGGGAATATGCACCACTAATAATCGCAAAATTCGAAAACCACCGAACCTATTGAGCTCAATTTTTGAGAAAATCCATTTTATTGGCCCAGAGTAGTGACGTTTGGTCCAAATTGGACACAGGGGCATGGCACCTCCCATACAAAAAAAATGTTAACTTGAGCTCAAATTTTGAGAAAGTGTTTGGTATTGGCCCAAGCAGTTTCTGTGAAGTTTGATCAAAATTGGTCAAAGGAGCTTGGCATCTACAAAAAAAAAAAAACGTATATCTCGAAAACCACCGAAAGGATTGAGCTATTATTTTCAGGCATAATTAGGTATTGGCCCAGGAGTGTTCCTGTGAAGATTGGTCAAAATTGAACAAAGGAACATGAATTCATTTGAATTACGAACGAATTTCATTTAATCACCAAACGAAACTTTAAACTATGTATACTCAGTGCGGCCAATATTGCCGATTTCGTTGAACTGGAGTTGAAGGATTTCATGAAAAGTTACAAACAATCAATTTTAGATGGTACAAAGTTCACCTGGTCATCTAGTTTCGTATAAATTCAAACTTGCTCAGTGATTGGTTTAAAAACGTAATATTTTGGTTTTCTGTTTAACATACTTATACATATGTATTTAAACCAGGATTAAAGTGATTGAATCACATGACCGTCGTAACCAGCTCAAGGTCCACCCCAGAAACACAAGTCACTAATCTATAACAAATTTGTCATCTGAAAAGCGTTTCCCATAATATTAAGTGCAGACTTGTAACGAAATTTGCTATTTCCCTTCCACTTTATCACGCTACCGTTATGACCCCATGTTTATACAGGTAAATGGAGTCAGTCCGGGCAGCAAAAGTGGAAGGGTGTCCAGGTACCGACAGCTTGGCATGCTAGCTTCTGCTCGTCCTAGCTCGTCGGATGGGGGGGTTCTTGCTATCGGTCACTCTGGACGGCTCGTTACGAATATTCATGCCAGAATTAAAAAAAAAAACTTCAAATAATAAAAATGAGGCCTTCATGTCCCTATAGTTTACTTTTAATTTAGTGGAGGGGAGAGATTGATTGCAGCCCCAATCAACTTCTACCTTCATTGTCATCCTATAGGCTTAGGCTTCATCAAAGCCTTTGCCACATCCACCAATACCTAAAGTTTTCAAAATCCCATATTTATAAAAACT
Source organism: Cheilosia scutellata (assembly GCA_955612985.1). Lineage (NCBI taxonomy): Eukaryota > Metazoa > Arthropoda > Insecta > Diptera > Syrphidae > Cheilosia > Cheilosia scutellata. Next base: position 53,004,907 of record OY015312.1, on the reverse strand, counting down.
AAACTAACAAAAAACATATATTTAAACGAGATGTAGTTATGTTATATGCACAAGTATAAACAAACAAATAAAATGAATTAACAGCAATGAATTATTATAATGATAGTATAAGTTACTACCGAGATTTGAATCCCGAATGTACGTAACGATATTTGAAAATAATTAAAATAATGAAATTGAGTCGCACCAAAATTAAATGTATTATGAGAAATAGATGATCACTTACCAATTATTATTATTTAAAACAATACAGGAACTTCCAGGGGTGAAGAGGATGATGTGCACACCAACCACTGTCCGTGGTGAATTTTGAATTTAATTGATTTGTTCAAAACCTATATTTTTACGTAAAATTAAAATGCATTTAAAATTTGGCCGACCTTACAGGAATGTAAATAAATTTTTGGATAATACTTAGATTTTATCTATAAAAATAAATTATAGAATAATTTTAAACTAATACTTATATAACATTAATTAGCTCCGGTGATGATAGAGGTAACACTCAACCTTTTAACAAACTGGTTACTTGCAGAGAATGTTATTCTTTTCTTTTGCTTGATGCTGTTATTTAGTTGACGGTTACATCTCAAAAATTAGCTTTTTATTTAGGTTCCTAATTCCATGCCATGAGATAAAATTAATTGATCGTCCTTGATATCAAAAACAAGTTGATGATGTTGACGGTTTTTAATTTCTGGATCTTGCAGTATGTATCTTCTTAAGATGATTTCAGAATGAATTGATTTAATCAATCCACAAAGAATGAATCGTTTTGTTATAATTATTATAACAGAATTCTTCAGCAGAAACTTTTTTGTTTGAAGTTATTCAAAACATTTTGTATTCTCGAGAACAATCCATGTTTGCTTAATTATTTTACGAGATTTTATTTATTGTTTCGAGGAAACTATCTTTGTAGTTTAAAACTTTAGGCAGGAATGAAAATTCTATTTTTTTACTTATGACAATTTGTTTTTATTTTCTCTCAATTTATTTTGCTAACTAATTTTGTATACAGTAAAATTTAGAAAAGTTGTGAAATATTTCGAAATGTTTTACATGTCTAAAATTAACTTATGCCGTTCCCTACAGACTACAGTCGGTCTACTTTGCTTGATGGTTTATAGCTATTTCTTATAACGTTTCATACATAAGTTCTCTACAAGGATTGTATGAGAGTATAAACACACAAACGGAATGAAGTGCCAATAAAACCTGTCACGTATTGTCAAGATCAACAACACTATAGCAGCAGCTTTGCAACCATCAATGAATAGCAACTGCAACAACTTGAACTGCATAACAATTAATGGGCAATGGGAATTGTGCAATTTCAAGTTCAATATCACCCCACCATTCACAAACAAGAACTCGACAGTACTTCATGAATGGTGGTAGTAGTAGTAGTATATAGTAGCACGAATCAGTAATAAAAATGCTAGTTGAACGCACGTGATGACTCTTGAGACGAACTGGTTACACTGAATACCGGCTTTGACGACACTCCGGATAATGTATTAATGAAAAAGGTGTCAGAGTTGCATAGCAACTTCCTAGTTATTCTGCTAATTTTTATTTTATCTACCGACAAAATTTGTCCCACAAGTCCTCAATCACGATCATTAGTCTCACAACCTGTTACCATGCATTGATGAAAAATTAATCATTTGGGTTATCTTCCTGCTGCAACAAAAATGAAATAAGTGCCTTTGCCTTCACTTTCAGACATTATTTCCAAGAAGAGGAAAAATAAAAGTATTCATAAGTACCTATCAACGTCCCAAGCAGAAGACATCCTTTCGCCCGAAAAATAAATTTGGTTTCAGCTGGTTCTCAGTTTAACATAAGCAAGGCACAAAACTGAAATTCATTTAGCTTTCCTGCAGAAGAGTCTTGCATCCTGTTGATGCCCTGCAATGCTTGTGTACCTATTAACCTGAAAGCCTAAAGGTTTATTTATGCAGTCGTTTTTCCTTTCACCAAAAAGGAAGAGTTTATTAAGAAAACAAAATGCAGAGAACTGCCAAAGAGGGAAATTTGCAATTAAATTACTGGGCAGAAACTTCTTTCTCAAACGGAGTCAAGAAGAACGAATGTGTTGGAGCAGGCTGCGAGGAGGAAATAAGCGATGTTGCCAAAAACCGAGAACGGGTTACCTTTTATGCTAAAGCCATTTTTAAAATTCAATAATAACTGACTTGTTTGGTTGGTGTTCTGGAAGAGGGTACATGGAGAAAAAGATATTTGTACTTGAAGTTGGAAGGTAGAACGAGAACTTTTCAAGTACATTAATGTCTTATCAAATGGATTGTGACAACTTGTATAAATCGAATATTGGCCTATGACTTATTTAGGATCTGAAATTACGAAAAGCAATTATTCAGAACAAAGGCGTAAGTAAATAAGGAACATGGACTTAATTATGGAGCAATTACTATCAGTTTCGTCATCTTCTTCTTCCTCGTCATCTGTGGATTTCGATTCTTTATCGATATGATTATCTATATTAAGTTCGTATGTTTCCATCGACAAACGAAAACAGTGACAGTTTATCATTAAACGGAAAATTGCCTAGTACTAGTACCTAAGTTAAATGTCAAATGAATGTGTTAAGAATTGAGATTCACTTGCTAAACTTTATCTACTAAAGAAAAATATAAAATTATTGAAGTGTAAAATTAATGATTCTATGGATGAAGTTTTATGTAAGTAGATACCCAATATCTAGTTAACCAATAAATATTTAATGTTATTTTATTATTATCACAATTATGTACGTGTTCATTTTCTTACCCGTAGTCAATTTGTTGTACGTTTCCTCGCTACCATCGGTGTCGTACAGAACACCATCAATTGTTACTTGAAACTTCATTTTGTCGGATTTTTTCTACCAATAATACTAAAACCACATACGACAAGTCTAAGCAAAGTTCAACAATGTAATGAAAATTTCTTCGATTAGAATCAGCTGCTTATAACATTTTATCAAGCCGACTAAGAACTTAGGCAGAAATTCTGGCCTAAATTTCCTGTCATCACAGCTGATCACACACACGAAACTTGCCTAGATTTGCAGTCAAAACGACCAATCAGAGGCTGCGTTGATTAGCTAGGCAAAAGTGTATCGAACGCGGCTAATTTGCACAGCTGACAAATAACCCAGTAACACATTCACAAAAGCAGATCAATCTTCCATGTGCCACAAAAAATCTGAGATCTGAAATAAAAATCGGATGTGCCGAATGGAAAATCACAGTAGATTAACGACCTGTCAGATTTTCAGTTGAAGGTCTATTCCCGTACTTACTAAAGACTTTTTCGGGTTGAAAAATTTCCGAAAAAATAGTCCATCGAGAGAGCGAAAAATGTCCTACAACACAAATTATGTACAGTGTTGCCACTAAAAAAAAGTGAATCCGGTCAAATCTGACCGAAATTCCAGATTTTTATTTTCTAAATCCCGTCAAAAAATCCGGTCAATAGTAAAAATGAGAATTTTGCCCTGAAACCCGGTCAAAAATAGAAAATACCTATACCTACCTATATACCTACAATTTACGAATTTTTATGTTCATTTGCATTATCGATGTTAAAACGTTTTTATAATATATGAAACTTGAGTTTGTGAACTTGTTATACCCGGTACCACACTGTGGCGAGGGTATATTCACTTTGACATTCCATTTGTAACGCACATAAGGAGGCGTTGTAGGTATGACAAACTATATATATTATTGATCAGCATCACTTTCTTAGTCGATCTAGCGATGTCCGTCTGTCTGTCCGTCTGTCCGTCTGACCGTCCGCACGATTACGGCCGTAATTTAAGAGCTATCGAAATTTGGTACGTAAGCTTTTATCCACCAAACTGAGGCTAAGTTCGAAGATGAGCAAGATCGGATGAAAATTACTACTACCTCCCATACAAAAATATCGGATTTATATAGCTTTTGATGTTAAAAATTAAATTTAAATAGCTACAGTAAAGATAGCAAGTTTAAACTTTGCACATATTGTTTTAATAATATTTAAAATTTTTTGACAAAAAATGAGCTTGGTCGAATAAAAACTACCCATACCTCCCATACAAATATAAATTTTTTAATACTAAAATATTTTTTTATTTTTACAATATTATAGTACCGGGTATTTGAGCTTCGTCATAGTCGAAGATAATTGTCTTACTGTTTTTTTATTTCGTTTGTTTAAAATTTACTGAAACTAATTTTTTATTTTATATGACATGTTTTAAGTTCTGAAATACACGTTTAGTGCATGGCCATACACGCCTTCCAATGAACGTCATGTCCAGCCACACAGGTAGATTTTGAGTGAATAAAGGAGAACGGTGGATAGCATAGAAAATGTACAGAAAATCCACTTTCAGAAATAATTCTGGCACGTTCTTTTTCGCACCATTGTGCTTTCGATATAAATCTTCATTTGATATTTGCGTTGATAGAGTGAGGACGTCAAAAACGGTCGTCCGCTTCGGTTTAACTATGGAATTTGTTTGTATTTTCAATTTTACCTGCCAGATTTTATTTCATTGCAATAACGCCTGAGTGTAGCCAAATCGTTAATGGATGTACTAAGGCCGTATGTTAATTGGGCTAAATAATTATTTAAAAAAAGAGTAGTACACCAAACTCCAATCTGAGATTTATCGAATTTAAAACTTAATTGAAATCCATTGTTTTATTTCCTCTTCAACATTCTTGCAAAAGAAAACGTCAAAAAATTAGCCTATAAGATAATTTATTATCCTGCTCCCGTAGCAGAATTCCATGAGTGATGTTGTAGCCCATTTATTGGCATTAAATTGGTTTCTGTTTGAACTTGGGAGCATGTTCGTAATGTATGGCAAAGTTTTATTCAAATTATAGAAATCTATCTCTATTTATAATCAGTAGGGCAATTTTATTTTTCCAGTCAAAAAAGAGATTTCCGGTTAAAAACATTTTTCGTTCCGGTCAAAAAACGGTTAGGCCGGATTTCAAAAATTTCTCCGGCAGAGTAAAGAGATTTCGGTCAGATTTTGATTGTCGTAATAAGTCACTTTTGTTTTCAGTCATAAGTCAGTTTTTGTTTTGCCCCAGTTCCATAGTCTGCAATCTTGAATGACTTCCTAAAGATCGATATGCTGTGTATTATAATAAAGTTGACAATTTTGTTGGATCTTTTGGTAGAGCTTTTTTTTAATCTAGATCTATGTACAGATTGCTTCAATTTAATTGACAGAATAAATAAAAATGTTATTCTGATCCGGGACAATTTCGAAAGTCTCGGTTTTTAGATAAGCTTTACGTGCTTTTTTAACTCTTTGTACTGTATGGAAAAGTGTTTTAAAATTAAATTGTCTCAAAATGTGTTTCAAGTTAATTTTATGGATTACCAAGAGTGAAAAAGGTGTTTTTGGCGGCTATGTCAATCGTACATAGAAAAAAAAACCGAAAAAATCTCCATGTTCGATTGAGCAGCAATATCGAAAATAACAATAAAAATGCAAATTATTAGTCTAAAAAATTGCCAAATTTGTATAGAAAATATAGCTATTGTGAACACCTTGAATTCAATGTCGAAATTGTTATTGGTAATTGGCATAGGTGTTTTCAAATTTTTTTTTCGACTTGAAAATTTTATGACATTGATTGATTGACCAAACACAAATTTGAATGAAATATTTTGTTCAGTGCAAGCCATTGGCATTACATAAACCTTATGCAATGTATATGTTGCAGGAAAACAAGAAGATAAGGCTGTTGCCTAGATCTTGCACACTCCTTTTCTACATAAAGGAAGTAACACTGAAGACCTGATTTTGTTTTCGTTTCTCCGATACACACAGCAGCAGCTTCTTTCGTCTGCCTCTTTCGCAGTGTTTAGTATATGCTATAACTCCATTTCGCCATGTGTGACGGGTTCCTCTTCGGCTTTAGGTCAAAGAACTTGCTGCATTGATACACTCTATATGCACCTTATACAAGGAAGAGCGCTATACAAGCGGCCTTTCGGAGCCTCAGAGCCTCAGGGCACCTGGGTTGTTGTCCTTTCTTGGAATGTTTGTAATTTGAATAACACAATCACTGCAGGTGAACAGGCGCTTTCATCCTTTCATTCGGCAAAGGAGTTTACATTTTTTTGGTCGAAGACGTGAGGGTTTAATCAATGCGTCCATCAAATGAATAACGATTCTGTTTGCTGGCAAGAATCATTTCAACCGGTTACATCACAAGTAGCCGCACACAAATGGGCACTCGAACTCGGGTGTTTATATGTGGCACACCCGCCGAAGATGGATGGTTCATCCCCTGTCCCGAGAGTTGGGCATTTCCTGAAAGGTATCCGCGATTACATACTTCGAAATGCGAAAGCGCCCGCTGCGTCCCGTCCCGACCATTGCACCTCCAACCGGTTTCACAACCCGGAATCAATAGTGAATTAAAAAGTGAAGTGAAATTATTCGCTCGGCCTCCCGGGTTATCACCACAGAGAAGGAAGGACTTCAAAAAGGAAAAGTGAAGACCGGTTGATCGAATGGTTTGTTTGTGTTTTGATTCTTGGCGCTCCTCTGCAGCTCCGATTCGATTCTTAAGAGTTGGCCGATGAAGTCTTCCAACAGCATTTAATTGATGCATGATCGTGACAGCGATGTTGATGGTGCAGATTTCCCTTTTCGTAAGGCGATTGCGTGCACATTGTACGAGCGGAGGTAAAGGCGGCAAGATTTATGTTACGAGAGTAACGTGATTAATTTTTTTCACTCACTGATTTCGTAACATGATTGGGTAAGTGAACTTGAATGACTTGAATACTTATTTTTTTTTTTTTTTATTGTAAATGCTTTGACTGACATGTACGTTAATTGAATATGTAATTTTGGTTGGCAATTGACCCTTTTAAGAAGCATCTTGCGGAGGAATGCACTTTTGCCTCGATTTGAAAAAGGAACGTATGCATAAGCGAAAGGAAAGTAAGTACTATTAGAGAGTGATCGAGAGCATTACAATTTGAAAGTGATATGCGCAAGATAATAACAGAGTAATGTATTACGTTACGTGCACGGAGAAGGGTTCTTTAACAAAAACTACCGATCGAACTTAATTGAGGTAATTTGACATGACAATTTTGCAACGGTCCAAGTGTTGGACATTTGTGACTTTTTGGAATACACAAAGTCCAATAAAAAAGAAAACAAATCCATATGGCGACCTTGGTACAAGAAAACTGCAAACGTTGGAAAATGTATTTCCCTGCACTTCCATGTGGAACACGAGCTTGCAGACAAAAAATGACAACAAGGATATTTGATACGTTATGTATAGGTAAGGTATATGGGAATACCTACAATTAAAAATAAAAAAGTCTATAGGTACTGTACTTAGGTACCTACTTAAAGAATTAAATTGCTTGCCGCATTTGAATTTATATTTATTTTCGCATTCACGTGCTGAACTTGAGATGAGTAAACGGAATTATTGAATAAGGAGGCATAATTATTATATACACGTACCTACATCGAAAATAATAATCGAGGAAATGTTAGCGGATTTATTCGAGATATCAAATTACATTGTCGCATTTGAGAAATAGCTTCTGGCATATGTGTTCTGTTAAGTAAATCATCAGGCCTCCCTATATAGTGTTTACGCATTTTACTTTAATTTTTTAATTATTTTTTTGTAATAATTGTAAAAGCGTTTTCGCAAAACGAAATGAGGTCAATTCGGTTATGAATCTAAAACGCAATGACAGCAGAAATTATTTTATATTTCCCGATTAATTGCTTAAAGGCGAATATGCACGTTTTTTTTTCAGTTTTTTATGAGTAGTTATTTCTTTCGTAAGTATCTGCTGAATATCTACGGTTCGTACGTAAACTACATCGAAATTTGTTTGATTATGTGTATAAAACCGTGCATATTTTTTTTAAAGCTAGTTTTGTCCATTGGCTTTAAAACTATTTTTCGCAAAAAAATCAGAAAAAAAAATTTTTTAAACAAGCCATCAGATGCGACATTTAATATAGATACGCTAGAAGTCGAATCAAAAAGTGACAGTCCAGATTTGTTTTCATTTGAAAAAAAATGTCGCACAATTCGATCAAAAAAATACAATAGAGAAGAAAATGTGACTTTCGTTAAATATGTTTTATTTCTATTAAATGCTATTTGGGACACATGGAGTAACACTAACAAAAGTGGACTTTAGAGTCAAGATTAATAATTTCTATTTCTATGGGCAGTTTTGGGCAGTTTAATGTTCGTGCTATTTTTCTTATTTTATAGTGTAAAGTACAATTTACGATTTAAAATAATTGACGTTTAGTTTTCCATCCTTTGATAATGATTGCACGCCACTCACATCAGTGACGTTTCGATTCTAGTTTTTCTTAGGAAAGGGTTTTTTTTTTGCTTGTTAAGCTGGCAATATACTGTTTCTACAGATTGTCAATTTGACAGTTTAAAGTTGATTTGTCTTTAGTACGTTTTGCCATTTTACGATGAAAACTTATAAACTTATTAAACTTATTTTAAAACCATGGTTCCGTTACTTATTAAACTTATTTTAAAAACCATGGTTCCGTTCGCCAAACTTATGGTGCGCTATGTCCGTTTTTATGGTGGTCGTAACGGTGACGTGAAATAAGCCCCAAGAAAACATTTTTTTGATTTAGAACACGGCATGAGTACGATAACTTAGGCGCCTGAAAATGAGAGGTTTTTTTTTTTTGTATGGGTTAAATGCTTACACACATTTTTTACTATGAGTTGAGTACCTATATGCAAACTTTCTTTATTAAATTTCAAATTTCACAATATTGAATAAAAATCAGAATGCAATGTTTTAATTTTTTTTTTCCTAAATTTCAAGATTGCAAGTATTTTTTTCAAAAACTTTATAAACAGAAAAAACTTGACTTAAAAATAATACAAAAGAAAAAATTCTTTTAAATTGCTATAGTTGCATTTTTTTTTTTAATATTACACCTCCCGCCTAAACGAAACGATATAGACCCCCATAGTAAAAAAAAAATTATTGTACAATTCCGTTATTAAACTTGCTTGCCTAAATTATCGTACTCCCCCCTAGAATCCAATAATTGATGTGGGTAGAGTGTTAAGTCAGAGGCGAGATCGCTGTCCTCTTTCCCTCTATTTTTCCAGAATTTTCGAAAAGGTGCGTGTATGTGTGTAGAGAATTTCAATACGAATTTGTATTCAACAATACTGGCCCACCTAATATTTAAGAGAGTAAATAATGCGCCAAAATAATAGCTACCTACAACTTAATCAAACCACTCATATATGATTGCTGCATAAATTGCATGAACGAATAACAGTGGACAAAAGAAATAAAGTACAATATCTAGATCTACAATATAATGCAAGTCATATTCAATTCACCTCAATATATAGACATTTTTATAATTTTCATTCATACAAAATCGTTCGATATTGTTCTAGATAACTTGTAAGCTACCGCTTACTGTTGGGCAATCCGCAAGTCTCGCCCATGGTGAATGACCTATAAGCAAATCTTGATTGCAAAATCGTTTATTTATTATAACACTACCAAAGCCAAACAACGCTATACCTATACATATTTCTTACAAAAACAACAAATTTAACCGCCAAATCTATTAATGAATGAACCGCGCACACTTGGATGTACGGTGCCATGCGAAAAATAGTCATCATTCTAGGCGACACAAATAGCTCACCAATACGCAGTAGCCCACAATATTGCAAAATGTCGATCAACAGTGATATGGGTTTAATAATAAATAACGCGCCACAATATTGCCCAATTACAGTGCGAATGGCACCCTAATTCATGGTCAATAAAAAATGATGATCCAGCCAACCTCTCTTTTCTCTTTTATAGGTACACCCGTTAAAGTCTCACTGTCAATATTTTCATTGTCAATTTCAATATGAAAGTCATTTCGACATCGTAGGAAAAAAAAAATTCAAGAAAAAACACGCATTTGTAATTCCCTTTCAGAATACAGTGCTTATCAACCTAGTTTTCGATTAATAATCTTATAAGACGATTAAAAACAAAACTGCGAACAATGTATGCCGGTTGGGGTTCAGGTTACCTTACATTACATATTTCTCCCCCTTCTGCGATTCCTCGATTTATTTAGGTGTCATCAAAAAAATAGCACATAACTCTCAATCACATCTCACACATTTAGCACACGCTACGCTTAGTAGACAAATTTTCTGAACAACTTACTTACCTTTGATTTTCTGCAGCGGCAACACCAACACTATTGCACTTCTTGTGACGAATATGTCATAAAAAAAAAAAAAAAAAAAAACACTTTCACTAGTATTGTTTTTATTGTTCACTGTTTATTCAAAACTCTCTTTTACAACAATTTTACCGGCCTCTTTCTCTCTCTCTTAAAGTGCACTCGAGAGCCTCTCTTTAAGTAATTCAAACAGACTGATCGTGATTCGTGATCGATGGGTTGTCTGTTCTGATGATCAAATTTCCCTAAATTGGGTTAGGACTCCATTGTTCGAGCACTGCCTTCCCTACAAACACTGCTTCCCAGATCAAATTCTTTTGCAGACTAAAAACTGGATAAAAAAAAACTCCAACGAAGGGGTCGTAACAATTTCAAGTCCGTTTTTGGTTTAAGTTTGTTGTTGTTGGATCACACGGATTGTTGACGTTTAGTAGGTATGGTATGTATCTAGAACAAACGAAGGAGAAGGTGACAGCGAGTATCTTAGAGGAGTACCTTAGTCTGCAGTGTTACGGAGCGATGATCGCGTTTTTATATTATATTCAATTGGCCACGTCAAGAATAAGCAAACGAGTCCGATTTTGTAAAGATGAGAGAGAACCAAGTCTAAGAAATTGCTTCTGCTTCTGCCTGTGTTTATGAGTGAGATTCTGGGGATGAGCAACTGACACTATAGGTACTGGGACCTGGGATGAGAGTGTATTTAGCTAAGTCGTTTTGCTCCTTGTACTCGTATCTCTATATCTCTGACTGTTTATTGTTTGTCCAAATTTCCATCAAATTGTATAATCTGTGATGGTCGAGATACTTTAACGCGCTTATATTATACATACACTGAATTAATTTATCTTGTACGCAGTGGGAGTGTGCATGCGGCTATTACGGATCGTTCAATGAATATTTAATTGATCGCGCTTAAAGGGAATGGGAAATGGAGATAGACGTACAAGAAATACATCTCTAAAACCTAAAAAAAAAAAAACTATGCATGCAGGATGTTGCGGTTCAAAGAAATATGATTTTAGGTGGATATAGCGCGAACCAATTCACTTGGCCAACCGTCGGTTGCGCAGAGAGAGGATTTAAGAGAATATACACGACACAAAACAAAACACAAAAACAAAATACACATAAACCTGCGCAGTAGAATGGCCAAGTGAATTGGTACGCGCTGTAAATCCTTGGTAACTACATGTTCGTCGGAAAGATTGAACGAAGATGGTGTTCTACACAGCACATAGAGACGAGCAGTTCGACTTATTGGAGACCCTACACACACATCGAATCTACAACCGTTGGTGTACAGATGTCAAGTCGCTGACCTTTGCTTGTTCTATAGGTACTTCCATGGTAGATGTTCCGAGTCCGAGGAACTCAAAAACATTATCCCTCGAAATGCAGCTTTTGGGCGCCCCACAAAACAGGCTGCATACAGAGTACACTTGACAACCGCGAGAACATCAACTTTCCGAAACTCCTTCTGTTACAGGTCAAGCAAACTTTGGAACTAGCTTCCTGGGGATATATTTCCTCAAGAATACATTGCAGCAATTTAAGTGCAGAACTAACATATACAACTGCAAGCATCTCGGGGCGCTGATGAAGCGTTATAGGTGCGTGCGTTTTGTATCCTCACCTTTTCATTATTTTAGGATACCTAAGAAGAAGTCATTTGCCCTGATTTAGCTTTAGGGAGCGTTTGTAGCTGAAAGCTGGCATGAACAACAAATCTGAAGTGATGGTGAAGTGACCTCCAGAACGCCTATTCAACGCACTCTATATGTTAGTGGAGTCTTATTGAAACAAGTGGAGAAGTTTAAGTACCTCGGGGTATTATTAACTTGGTGCCAAAACTAAGTTGGCGGTCTTTAATTCCGTGTTTATTCCAACTTTTATAATCATGAGATTTGGGTAATAATAATCGAACGAATAAGAGTTTTCCAAAACTCGTTTGGTTGTAGGTCAGAGTAAACTTTAGAACTCTGTGTCTATAGGGATATATTTCCAGCGGACTACAATTTACAACAATTTAAGTGCAGAACTAACACAAGTCTGCGAGAATCTTTGTATTTTGACGATGCGTTCGTTATAGGTTCGCCTTTTCCAATAGCAGTACGTAATTAATAACAAAAAAATAGGCTACAAAAATATAAGAGGTCCAAAAAACCCTCAAGGCTTTATTGACCATACGTTCCCGTGGTCTTTGATGTTTTTTCTTATTATTGCATCTTAGGCTGGAAATAACAAATGCACTCGATTCTCTCTTTGAATATATTGAAGGACTTGAGCAATTTAGATCTTAGAAAGCAAGATGTCTGCCGTAAAGAGGAGATTGCAGATTGCAGAATTATGCAGATTATATAGAAGCGGGAGCTACAGATATTTTATGGGATATTTTCTAGGATAACGCATAAATAAATAGGCCTAGCTTCTCGCAACCATTCTTTTTTGTGAGTTTCTATTTTTGAGACGAATGAAAGGGACCTACAGTTTTATTTATTCTTGGGGCCTTATTTCATTGGGTCGTTATTTCGCAGAGCTCTGACAAACATCAGAGAGTACAATACCCTATTCACACCGAGTCGAAAACTCGGTTTTCCCGAAAACACTTCAAAACTTCATTGACAACAGATGTTTTCTCATACATATTGCAGTTTTCAAAACGAGTCGTTTGAATTCGTTTTCCATGAAAACGCAACGAAAACGACTTTCAATCATTGGGTTGTTGAAGCAGACACACCTTTTGCAACATTCAGCGAATTCATCAAAACTGCTGACAGGATAGCTCTCACTTAGTGCTGTCGTTTCTTCTAGATTTTTGTTTTGCAAATTATTCAGTTTTTCTAGAATTTCAAAAGCACTACATCCCATAACTAAATATGGTATTTTCAGATGTTTTAATTCTGATTGTTGCTTATGTTAATTTCTCAATTCATCCGTTCGGACTCGGCATAAATTGGAGGTCCCTTTCATTCGTCCCAAAAATAAAAACTCACACAATCGAATGGTTGTGAGAAGCCAGGCCTTAAGTATCTACACCGAGGTCTACACCCCTGTTGCGTCAACTGTATGTATATTTATTTTTCTTAGGTAAAAAAAATTACCACTGAATAGAAAATATGTAAAAAAAAGTCTTAATGCAAGCAACCGAATACCAAAAATAAATAGAACAATTTTGGGTTTTACATTCGTTTGGACGTGAGAAATCTGAGAGCGAATCTTATAGAATACCAATCGAGTACCAGTAAAAAATGTATTTTCTTTAAAATGATGCCATCAAGTAGCAATTTTAGTTACTTAGTTTTGAAACCGAAAGATTGTTGAAATAATAAAAGATAGGTAGACATACATTCCCAAATACAAATGGTAACGCTGGCTCTTAGGTTATAGAGAGCTAACCTAAATTGTACTATATGCCGGTAATCAAATACAACTAACCATTTTTCTCATTATTGATAAACTGATATTGATAAACATTTCCATTGGTACACTTAAGTACTTAACTCACATTTCCATACAATGCACTTTTGCAACACTGAAGTCTTTGTTTACATAATCCTAATATGACAAAAACCAAAAAAGATATTTATTGTTGTTACTGCTTCGAATATCGCACAATAAAATACACCAAGTAAATCATTATCAACCAAAACGGAACAATAAAACACCATTGCGGATATCCAAAATGCATACACAAATGCCTGAATCTATTATTAAAGCCACCATTAACGTCTATCTAACAGTTTTTTAGTGTCACTTCATCAATGACAGAATACAAATATACAATCAACAAATCTAAACGAATTCGAAATTCATTGATTCTCTATCACCAGCTACACAATAACACCGAACGCACTTCGCTCTGTTAATGAACTTAAAAGGTGAATCTGCCCATAATGGTCGCGTTTTGGGGAACGCATCGATTTTCCATAAAATCTTGAGCTATACGCAACCATTTTAACATTTTGCGATTAACATTTGTACCAATTGAATACCGACCGACACGACGGGCATTGCAATACCGCATGCATCTTTAAATCGGGCCGCCAAACCCAGCTAGTCTAACGTCTATGGTTATACAAGTATTTAAATATTTCCTGGTTTAGATACGAAATTTATACATCCGCGCCGACACGACGACGATGCATCCGATTCTCTAATGTAATCTAATAAATCTGCATTTAGGGCCGCAGCCGCAGTTGCAGCTCATTGCATTATACTCGTATGTCATATATCGTGATGGACTCTTGGATGTTCACTTTTGCTAGCCCAATTTCGCAACAAATTGCATATTAAAACTGCTGGCGACAATTTATTGATGTGACCGTTCTCCCGTGGACTATACGGTGGACGTGATAGGCAGTTCCATATGAGTAGATTCAACACACATTTACATCAACGAGAAACTATACAATTTGTTGAAGCAGTCTCAATTAGCATATTTCGCTGAATCTATGGACTATGCACTTTGGGTGTAATACTATCAAGGCTAATATTTCACTTTTAAAAAATTTAACTCATAACAACAGACGCAAATTAAAAAAAAAAAAAAAATTAAGACTGACTAGTACTATATTGGGGAACACCCTGCACCCACAGCTGGGGCACACATAATGAAATGACATTTTGGATAAGTTTAGTTCAGTCAAAGCGGCTCTCGATAAAGTCACTTCTTTGCGCATGCTTCAACCCAGCTACTTGTACATCGCAGCATCCAAATGGTGTCTAAATGGATTGATTTAGCTACTAAACTCTCATAAGTGATTTGTTGAATACGCCGATGACCTAGTCATCATCATTAGGGGTAAAGAGGCAAACGATGGTACAACACGTATGCAAAACGCCCTTAAGATAATCCTAGACTGGTGTAAGAAAGAAAGACTCTCTATCAACCCCAGCAAGACTGGCATAGTTCCTTTCACGAAGAGAAAAAAATTAAACCTAAATCAAATTTCCATCAATGGCACAGGCATTGAATACTCCGACGAAGTCAAATATCTTATGGAGTGATCCTAGATAAAAGTCTAAGTTGGAACTCGTATATAAACAACAAAATTCATAAAGCAAACAATGCATTCTGGGCCTGCCGCCGCATGTATAGCCTTGGTGATCTCATAGATCAGATAGTGGATCTAAACAGTCATGGACAAGCCCATTATAGCATACGCTTCGGTGGTATAATGGTGCTACAAAACTACCCAAAAAACAGTCATTAATAAGCTAAATATAAGGTACAAAGTCTTCCGTGTCTCGGCTATCTTCTGGAGCCAGGCGTACCTGTACCACGGGGCTATAAAACCCTTAATAGAACTAACACCACTCCACATTTACATCATCCAGAATTATTGAAACTACTTTCGGAACATGATCGGTGTGCTTACAGACTGCCTACCCAAGATAATATGCTTCAACAGAAAATTCTCCACGGAGACCACAGACAGAGAAACATGGAAATAACCCACCAAATACTGCCAAATCGGCTTAAAGTGGTACACGGATGGTTCCAAAATGAACTCGGGTGTGGGTGCTGGTATTCATGGACCAAACGCAAACCAAAATGTCTCAATATACTGGGGAGAAGCCCCAGTATATTTTAGGCATATAGCTCCATGCCCTTAAAGAATGCCTAAACCATATCTACAATTCAGGTATTAAAGCTGCTGAAGCACTATTCTATTCACATGAGAGCGACCAACTACCTACGACAGGGATGATAATGCTGAACTCAAAAAAAGTAGCAAATTGTCCGAAAAAACGAAGTAGATTTACAAAAAACGAAGCAGAAATTTGGCGAAATGCTCAAAATGATATAGTTAGGTCTTCAATGGACACATTTCTTTCCTGATATTTATATTTCGTTGATTTTTTCGTCGTTTTTGATGTATTTAGACTCAAATTGATCAATATTGTCTATTTTAAATGATATTTTGAACCATAAATAAACGAAGTAGAAATTAGTTGCTACGTAGCAGATGAACAATAATTAAAAAATGAAGTAGATCTACTACATATGAAGTAAATTATCATCTCTGCCTACGAACGAACGATTATTCGCGAGTTTTGACAGTCCGTTCACATGAACACAGCAATTTCTAATTTGAGGTTAAGTTCGAACGAATGTTTTATTCGCTAGTTTGTGGAAAGCGGAGAGTTCAATGATGTGGATTAAGAATAAAGTTTGACAGTTCGCGACAAAAAGTTTGGAATTCGAAATTTCGTTGTTTAAACTGTTTAACCTTGTTTTCTTAATATATTTTGATAATTAATTATCCTACACTTGGAATAGTAAAATGTGTAATTTTTTAATGATCTTTCAGGTCGACATCATGTCGCTCTGGCGAGTCAAATGTTTTCGATAAAAAAAAGTACACAGTTTGATTAACGTTATACAGGCTGTCACTATTAATGCGTGAGAAACTTAGTCAAGCAGTTAAGAGTTGCCGCCACGAGGCATATCAAGCAAAACTCCAAAACTCCTTCTGTTACAGAACAAAGCAAACTCTGGAACTCGCTTCCTGGGGATATATTTCCTGAAGACTAAAATTTGCAGCAATTTAAGTGCAGAACTAACATACATCTGCAAGCATCTCGGGGCGCTGTTGAGGCGTTATAGGTTCGCCTTTCCGAGAGAAGTATTTAAAAAAATCTGTACGCGTAGCCTAAAGCCAGATTTGTTCAGAGAGCTGCCCATGAGCTCTATGACTCTATCGACATAGAGGAACTCCGACTTGTGAGAAAGAAAAAAAAAAAAAAACATGAGAATCAATTAATAGGTCGCGTGCTACTGCAGAGGCAATTGTGCGAAATTCCTACTAGAGTGTAAAAAGATTGTCCCAAGGATACAAACCCAGAATAGAAGCCTGCAAAAGTGAACATAATGCAAATGCAGTATGTATTAGATTTTCAGTCGGTGCTGAGAATTGAGAAAAAAAAAACACTTATGTAGACTGTTCAGTATTTTATAATCCGTTCAACGTGGTATAGTAAAAATTGGGAGACATACTCACACGTTCACAATTAAAATCTCCAACTTTTGAAAAATCCTCCAAATCCGAAATCCCTAAAATTTTCTTTATATCCATGTTTCACTGTTCCCTGTGACCCTAAACAGGGGGGTTGCAGGGGGCGATGTGGGCTTAGAGTTTTGAGGATTTTGTTTTTGGGTAGGTATTTCGGTTTTGTGAATTTTGACATTTGGTTGTGGATTTTAGTTTGGAATTTTTATAAGATTATGAAACCAATCCGTCAAAATTTCGAAAGCGACAATAAACTAAACTTAAGTCCAACAATTGCTGTTAGGCACACCGGCCGTGTTTTTCAAAGCAGCAGAGAATGACTATGTAGGGAGCATGAAGCAACTCGGCTGTCAAAAATTGGTCGGATGAAAGTATGCACCTCTTAGTGGAACCTCACCATCATGTGTCTCAAGCACAAGAAAAGAAACAATCTGAACGACCATGTAGGTAAAGACGAAGATCTTGTCGGCTATACAGTTTAAACGCCTACATCTTATCGCCAATAAATCTAATCATCTTCAGACCAAGAAAGTAAAACATCGAAAAATAATCTTAACTTTTTAACAGATCTTGAGAAAACACAGAAATTTCACATCGGCATCGGCAGGAATGGTCAACACAGGAATCACTTTTTTCAATCGCTCTCACTTCGAGCTAAATATAGGCATCTAAGAAGTAAAGCATGACCTTTCCAAACTTTTCTGTAGTTAAGTAAAACCCTGAGGGACAACACAGCAGAAGAACAGTTGGAGAGTTGAATTAATCATTTTAGGGACCGAAACAGATGTCGTGCGACGTGCGAGTGTCAATTATCATAGTGATTTGAATACGCGATGGGCGATTATATTTGCGTAATCGATTTGCTTGTTTTTGTATATTGCTTTTGATAATTTCTCTTATGTGGGCTCATTCTCATAATTGAATGAGAATCCACTTACGTAGTTTTAATCAAAACGCTTCAAATCCGCCTAGTCCTATTGTTATCACGACATTCATTCTCATCGTACCTTGTCTTAAGCTGGATTATTCATACAGTTACAGTCATACCTCATACCTGATGCAATCCCATTCTATTTAGATAGATACACTCTATAACGCCACCCGCGCCGTCACATACGAGTCCCCTTCCTGGCATCAATTTTTGGTTAATCACACAGTGTCCATACTACTACTCCACCAATTGATACGTAAACATATTCAAGGATGAGCTGAATGGTAACCCTAACAATGAATAAATTTATTCCTACAATGTGACCATTTATGTAGGTTGAGAAAAAATCTTTGAATCAGCACCTCAAAGCACCTGAATTACCAACACCTCCCGCATATTCTCACCACGTGCTGCTTGTGTCAATAAAAAACAAAATGCGAAATAGACTTCATTCAAAATTCCTTATCTGTAATCACCTACTTCCTGCATTAATATGATTTTCATTTCTCATCCCCGAATAAAATAAAGATTTCTCTCATTGTTCTTACGTCATGATTTCGTATTTGAGCCTAATCTGAATCAAATCATACTCAAAACGACTGTATATAAATTCTGATTTCAAAATCAATATAATCAGCAGGATGTCTGAAAAGCACGAATATATATGATTTTCAACAACCATCCATTTCTTTTGCAAACGCCTACAGTATTCTCAATGAAGATGCTATAACATCTTTTTTTTATAACAAATAATTCGATTCCTCTTCGGTTGTCAACAATGAATATGAAAATGTATTCCATTCCCTCGAAATATGCTAATTATCTTAACGAAAAAAATCACAGAAGCAAGTTCATATGAAACATGTGGAACGTGTATTGTACCGCATATCGCTTTTCAAGGTCAATATGAATGGAAAGGGTTTTTTTTTAAGTCTAACAGTAGAACGTTATTTTTGGAAAAATTTAAATTCCACAAGTCCATAGTGCACTTTAGAAGTAAAACAAATTTAAAGACATAATTTAGATTTTAAGGATTAAGATGTTTAGAAATTTTACGAAACGCTATACCTATAGGTATATTCAAAAACAAGTAAAAGTGTTATCATCGGCCTGGCCGATGCTTTGATATCCTCCACGGCCGGCATACAAGTAACAAGTCATTCAAAATGTTATATTACGGCGTGACCTACCTACACAAAACATGGGTCTAATATTGGTTTTGTATGGGTATGGGATGTACCACAACTACTCTACCGATATAGCCCATTTTCAATACCAGCCTGACGACCGACGGACCCGACGGTAAAAAAAAAATTTCACTCGACTATGTCGATCCGTTTGGACGCTATCGTGTCGTGTTTTCAACAGACAGACCGACCGAACGTGGCCTAATCGATTCAGAATTTGATTCTGATTCTGAATGTATATATATTTTATGGGGTGACTCCTTCTTGACGTTACAAATGTAATGACAAAGTTAATATACCATCCTGTGGAGGATATAAAATATTACAGAGTGACCCCTAGATAAGTGACCCTCGCTTAATGGCGTTCCTCGTTTAATTCAGCCGAAAACTGAGCAAATAAAGCATTCCATAACAAATGTGCCTAACTTTTCCCATTTAAATGCATTACCTACCCGTTTAATTGCGCTACTAAAAGTAAAGCTTTAATTAAATCAAAGACCCTTGTCAAATAAATTGCCATATTGACATGCCATGGAAAAGGCTCCTCTGTTGATGTAGGAGGTGCGGGAGATTTTCATACAGATGTTGTCTCCAATTTTTAAAAACTATACACCCAAAGACATTTTCAATGTCGATGGAAGCGGTATATTTTACAAAGCCCTGCCGACATCATCACTCAATCGAAAAGGACATCAAATAAGTTATTTACAGCTAGGGAACCCCCTGCACACTTCGTGAATATAAATGTTACAATTTTTTTAAACCTTTTACACCTTGGCTTCCAGTACTACCGAAAAATACAGTTTACATTTTTTTTTGTATGGGATGCGCCACGCCCCTTTGCCTAATTTTTCCGATATTTATAGGAATACTCCCGGAACAATACCTATATGATGGTCTGTAATTTTGAACTTGTCGATTCGGTGGTTTTCGAGATATAAGAGCACAAACCACATAAGGACTTTGCCTGCGGGCCCAAGATTTTTCACGCACGCATACTTCAAAAATCCTAGGCTCATGGTATAGCATGGAAAATCATTGCCGCCATTAATTTTGACATTTACACGTACTCACATACAGTACAGGGTAATTTTTTTCCGGGGAGAATCGGGTAGGTGCACGGAAGTCGACCGTCGGTCTAGTTGTCTGTGGTTTGTGTATAAGAGTTTGAGTGTTTTTTCTTTTTTGTATAGACGGTGCCACGCCCATTTGTCTAATTTTGACCGAACTTCACAATAACCATCTCGGTCCAATACCTATCAAAGGTTTGAGCTGAATCGGAGCAAAACTTTTCGAGTTTTTGAAGCGTACACAAACGACCATTGTTCGTATTCTTCAGTTTTTAATTTGAACATGCCAATAAAAGCGCTTTATTGCGTTTTCAAGGCAATAAAG
This sequence comes from Cheilosia scutellata, assembly GCA_955612985.1. Taxonomy (NCBI): domain Eukaryota; kingdom Metazoa; phylum Arthropoda; class Insecta; order Diptera; family Syrphidae; genus Cheilosia; species Cheilosia scutellata. The sequence goes on along the minus strand of OY015312.1, from coordinate 52,984,111 downwards.
CGGATTATTGTAAGTGCGTTCCTCGGATAAATGCGTTGAAAACTGTAGGTACATATTCCCCGACGTAACAATCCGGGGAATACTGTAATTCCACAAACCACTTAGAATAGACCGCCAGCTGAGAGCAATGAAGAGAGTTCCATAGAGCCAGTTTTGAAATATGTAGCTCCGCCCTTTTCTATCTGTGAAGACTTGACTTACCTCAATTCAAAAAATGTTCATTTCGGGGAATGTTTACCACTACAGACGAGAATGGCTAAGTGGAAAACTGTTTAATGGTAGATGAATTAAATGATCTAACTAACTAAAGAAGAAAATATGTGCAAGTGCACACAAAATTAAAGTCCGGAGTCCAGACGTTGTGCAGTTATCCGCTCTCGATTAAGGATTGCCGTTTTATTGGCATCTGTCAAATTCAATTAAGTAGTAGGTGAAGGTTACACTGATGAAACAATACATTTGTAAGACATTATTTTGGCATGTTGGAGGAAAAAATCCTGCTAATGGGAAAAATGCATGTGTCATTGGGCGCATTCGGGACATTTTGATTGGATAAATAAAATCAACGAAAGTCTCTTTGAACCCATTCATATACAGTTTGTCAAGGAATTGTTTTTACAAAGGAAAGCAACTGGTAATTTAGACAGTTTCTTTATAAAACAAAGAGCTTCTTTGATGTTTTACTTCATTTTTTTAATAAATTTCTTTTTATTAATACATATATCTACCAATGAACAGTAACAGAAAAATAATAATAGTTTAAAAAACTAATGAAACGCTTTTATAAGTTCACAGCACTAAAAACCAAAATAATAAAAATAAACCAATCTATTTCTAAGGTTTATCCTGCAAGGGGCTTAGTGTAAGCCATGTTTGTGTAGTTTACACTCAAATTATTGTATTATTTATATAATACATAACTACAAACATGGCTTACACTAAGCCCCTTGCAGGATAAACCTTAGAAATAGATTGGTTAATTTTTATTATTTTGGTTTTTAGTGCTGTGAACTTATAAAAGCGTTTCATTAGTTTTTTTAAACTATTATTATTTTATTTTTAGTTTTTTAGTGCACTTTTATATTTACCTACTTACATAAGCTTTTTTTACTATCATTTTATTGTATTGTCATCAAAACTGAACTAGCATTCAAAATTTCAAAGTCCGAAGCCAATGGACATAATAGGTAGGTATGTATTCCACATAAATGAAAATTCGCGACAGGTATGGTTTGATTGATTTTACTACGCGTACCTACCTATACACTTTCCATAGCTGCAAATCTCAAATATAGGTATGTACGATTGTGCATAGCCTACAAACTCCTTATATGTACGACGTACGTACATGTACATAGTGTGGTTAATGCATAAAGACATGAAATTCAACTACGCCATTCGTCATATGAGCATACTTTCTGAATGCCCGCCGTATGACAATTCTATTTTTAGAACGCAAATTAAAACTACCCTTCCTAAGCATAACGGGGATCGAGATAGCAATTGTTTTCTGCATTGGTCAAAAAAGATCTAGTTTCAATTTATTATATCTCGCCCTCTGGATGGACCAGAATGATGAGTGTTAGCTCAAAATACTCGGTGAAGTATTGTCTAACAATTAAAAGGATTTTTTGAGTTGACCTACATATATTTATGAGTATAATGGCAAGTTGAGTGTAGTAATTTCGAAATAGAAAAGTTTGCACCCCCTTTTTTCAACCCTTATAGGATGAATCGGTACAAAGTATGAATTAGGTATGTACTACTTTTGACTTATCTATTGCCATATAAAGTTTCAAGTTAATACGGCTAATGGATCATGTGTTATGAAAAAGCCTCCCTTAAAGGGGCAGGGGAAGACAAAATCCAACATTTTTTTCTAAATATTGCATTGTCTTCACAACCCAACCAGCATGGAAAATTTCAAAGCTCTAAGTTTAGAGAATGTGGTTCGAATTTAGCTTGCAAGATTTTAACACAACAAATTTTTCACGAAGTTAAGTAAAAGCCTTTAAAAATACTACATTATGAAAGTAATAAAAAATACGCAAAAATTAGCTTGTCAAGAAATTTGTAAAAATAATTTCGTGACAGACTGTATATATTTTTCTTCTCTGACAATTTCTATTTTTTTTAAATAATTTCCGAATTTATTTAATTTCCGATTTTTCATCCAAAATACGGCACAATGAAATGGATCGTGATTTGTATTCAGCCGCTTAAAACTTGATAACCACCGACTCGATTGAGCTCTAATTTACAGATAATTTTAGGTCAAAACGCCCAGTCTGGTCAAAATTTGACAAAGGGGCGTGGCGCCTCCCATTCAAAAAATAACCTATATATATATATTTTTTTTTTTTTTTTCGTATTACTGTATAACAGGTTTAGGCAGAAATAAAAATCCAGAAAATCGATTTATTTTTATTATTTACATTTTACGAAATAACATTAACATTATTATTATCTAAGACCTAAGCAACAGAATTTCTGTGAACGGACAAAGCCTGCGGGTACAGCTATCTCCCCATATAAAAAATAAATAAATAGGTGGCGCAACAGGCGGTAGACACCCTAGGCCTAGCTTCTCGCAACCTTTCGTTTTGTGTGAGTTTCTTTTTTTGGAACGAATGGAAGGGACCTACAATTTTATGCCGATTCCGAACGGTTGAATTGAGAAGCTTTTTCAGGACAGTTATACTCTCGGATGTTTGTCAGACGTTCGCGAGACGTGGCGCAGTAGAAAAAAACACTAAGATGTAATTTGTGTTTTTCCGGGGATCGAACCTGGGATCCCTCGCACAGCAGTCCAGCACACTAACCACTGCGCTACTGTGCCATATAGTTGCACTTAATGACCGTCATTTTGTGAACCCAGTTGTGAATGTGATATTAAAATTAAACTTCTGCAATATTGTCTTTAAAACTTTTAACTGAAACACGCATAGCTGTTCAGCTATTTTAGCAATAAAAAAAAAGTACTTTAAATAACAAAAAATAAATATATATAAGAAAACAACGGCAACACTTACAATAAAATAGTATACCTACTAGTCTTGCAATCCAGAAATCTGTTCTTTCATATTATGTATTTTTAAATCAACTGTATCCCATTAATAATTAAACAAAAAACGCTTTTAAACTTAAAATTTTGAACTGCCACTCTTAAGCGCAATATTTTATTTGTTTCAAGTTTCGACAGATAGGTAATGACGATAATTGTGTTCGACAGTTTTAGTCGAACTGCTCGTATCTGTATGCTGTCAAGTAGGTTAAGTGAATGTTTCTATGTCCAACCTGTGCTTTGTAGAGAAGGAGAAGTTGCTTGGGGCTAAAGTACCTCTTCGCTCTAAATAGGTAGCTCAACTTAGCGGACGCCGATCTTGCGATATAGGAAATGTGGTCCTGCCATGTGACTCCTGAATTGACTGTGTCTCCTAGAAGGTGCATTGAGTCCTTGGGATGGCTTGGATGATCGTCCATTTGGATCTGAGGAACTGTTGATGCATTTTTCATAGAAAATGTTGTGAGCTGAGTCTTGTTTGCATTAAATACAACCAAGTTGTCTTTTCCCCACTTCAAGATTTTGTCCAGATCATCATTTAGAGAACGAATTTGTTCACATCTCTGACTGTGTGATGTAGCCGCCGCATTCACAGGCCCATTGTTCGAGATGGAGGATATAAGAGTGCGTTGTTCTGAAAATGTCAACACTATTTCTAAAGAATTTTCTTGTTTGTAGTGGAGCCGCCACTTTAAAAAAAAAAAACAAATCTTAACTCCACTTTCACAAAAACAAAAAAAAAAGTCTTCTTTTCGACTCAGCATTCCTAACCAAAAACCTATACCACAAGCCTGTAGGCGTTTCCAAAAGTTTGTGAGTTTTAAAACCAGATTTGGGATATGAATATGATATTTAATCCTATAAGGAGCAACAGACAACAAAAAATAGTTTGATGATTGGTTACTTAGTTGTTACTTGTTTACAATTTTTTAAGGCATGATTTTATTCCCAACTCTTTTTCACAAATACTTTACCTGATTCATATACTTACGCATTTTGTGGCGTCATTAAGCTATCAACAAAGCTATCATTACAGCGATCGAGATATAACGGCGGCGAAGTTGGAAACACCAGGTGGCTCCTACTATGTGGTTTCGGCGTATCTCGCCCATGAAAACATGGACTCTCTTTTTGGGGAAAACCTGGAAAGATTGGTCGCTGATGCGGGGAGGCAGAAAACCGGCCTCGTTATAGGCTGCGACGCTAACGCTCACCATACTGTATGGGGTAGCTCCGACATCAACAAAAGAGGTGAGTTACTGTTTGACTACATTTTAAGTACAAACCTTATTTTGTGCAATATAGGCAACGAACCAACATTCGTGACCAGAAGCAGGCAAGAAGTGCTGGATATCACCCTTGCTTCCGATAATATCGTGCAGCGTATACGGAACTGGAAGGTATCTGACGAACCCTCTTCGTCGGATCACAGGTATCTCCAATTTTCTTTATATGTAGACTCCATAAGCCCTCCAGTCTTTAGGAATTACCGCAAAACTGATTGGCTCAGACGTTCGCGAGAGGTGGCGCAGTAGAAAAAAACCTTAAGATGTAATTTGTGTTTTTCCGGGGATCGAACCTGGGATTCCTCGCACAGTAGTCCAGCACACTAACCACTGCGCTACTGCGCCCACACATACAACAGTACTGTGATTGGTAAATACAGCCATAATTATGATTCCCCGAAGATATTCGCTGTCGATCAGCTTCGTCATTTCTATAGCATTGTCATGCATAGAAAACCTTCTTTAATCCTTCACTAAACATTTTGCTTGCGATTTTACGCATTTTAAACAAAAGTATGTTGTGTACTTTACGAATAGAACTAAAAATAGGCAAACATTCAAAATGTTTGGGGTTTGGTAATTCTCCTCACGTCAACAAATTTAAGTATGTGGAGCGATAAACGTAGAATATTCTGTAGACTTTTAAATACCATTAAATAAGTACCTATATGAGCGTATTATTTTGGTCTTTATTATTATCTAGTATAGTAGGTATATAATAAGGTAGGTATGTACATTATCAAAATTTGTATGCCCATGTGAACGTTCAAAACTGGAATTGTTTTCAAAAGCGTATGTATTGAAAAACTTTACAGTTTAATAAGCTGTCAACCTGACAGTGAGAGCGAAATTACAATAAAACCATATTAAGCAATATAGAAATAAATATTCACCAAAATGATGCCTATAAGAATTTGATATGAGAAACTATATGCTGTGACTTCTGCGACCTCTGCCGTTCTTTACGACATCTGAACGAATGAGAGTATCACGATAAGTAGACAACCGTCCTTCAGAGGTTGAACTATATTATCGACTCGGGTATCGTTCACAGAACCATTCATCAGTGTAGTGGGTAAGGTATAGCTTCAGTGATGCCAAAATCAGCCTGTGATGTTATAACAAATTTATTATCATACTATAGCTGACCCGTACTTTACTGTTGCAAAAAGAAGAATTAGGTCCACTAAATAAACAGACAGACAACATCATTCATTATCAGTCAGAATTTCGATGATTGACATTAAAGTTCTCTCACACTGTTACGTCTCATTGAACATCAGCAACGTTTTCAAGAACAGGAAGTCAGAACATCAACAACAACGCATTTAGTAAAGATAAAGGCCCCTATTGTAAGTGTCGATAGTTGATCGTTGATCGACAACTGTCGATCGATAGACAACTTTGATTGTCTGGCCGATGCTTTCTCTTGGAAGCGAAAAAATTTTGTGCGTACGAATATGTAAAATCAATCGACGCAATCGACAATTGTCGTGACGATCGCTGATCGACAATCACAATAAGGGCCAAAGACATCCTATATTCTTGTAGGACTACTCTAGTTAGATATTCAACGGGTTTTGTCTTTCAATTATTGTCAACTAATTTATGATTCAAGGATATCCTTGAGACAAAAATGACTTCTTCACCATGATGACGTTGGCGGACTTCACGCAATAACAACAACTATAGTTGAGGTTAGAGGAGCCCACGATACTGAATGTGGATTTACTCGAGGTCGGGGGACCTATTGGATTCTGAAGACTATATGGTAAAAAGAAAAAAAGTCTAAAGGATTTCAAACAGAAAAAATAAAAAAGACACTCAGTCAGATTTTGATAGTGTATATGTCCCACGTGTCTCTGATGATGGACATAATGTTAATCTGTCGGTTTGAATGAAACAAAATGGCTAAAAATGAGAAAACCAATTTACTCGAGCGCGGCAGATACCTATTCAAAGCAAAGGGGATATTAAGTCAACCCGAAAGAAGCTCCAATTCAAAAGACCGACGATTCTGATGTGACGCAACCTCGTAGCGATTTTTATTTTTTTTTTTTTTTTTTTTAAATAGCCATTTTGAAATAGATAGGTAGGTACTCGAGCGTGTCAGATTTTCACACGGTTCAGCTTGATGTCGTGCTCCTGTTGATCCATTATCTGACGATTATTTGGAGGGATTCTCTTAATCTGACGGTTTGAAAAAATAATAATATGTACATTGTCTAATAACTAATATTTAAAAACATTTTTATGTAATTCACCGTCCGTATCTACCTCCCTTTTTTATTTTTAATTTTCTAATATAAAAAAGGGCAAATTTTTTATTTTAGCCTAGTATCCTGCTCGCGCTAAATTTTATCTCCCATACAAAAATGTCTACAGAGATAAAATTTAGCGAGGCAGCCTAGCAAAGCAGTATCCTGTTCCGCACGCTAAATTCTTATTTTCATATAGATGGGACACACACTATGTCAGTCGGGTATAACAATATTGTGTGTTATACGTACTACGTACAATTTTGTTATACTCGGCCAAGAAAATGTCTCCACTGATTTAGCTCACGAAATAATTGTCTGGTACATTAAATCGGCGATAAATTTTGACTTTTCCGAAACAAAACAAATTCTGAATCAACTATTTCATGGAATACTTGAAAATCGATGTCAGTGAATAGGAAAAAAGTGAAAAAATAACAAAAAACTAAATTCATGTGGCAATAAAATATAGGTGTGTGTCCTATCTATATCCTGTACAACGAATTTAGCGAGGATTTATCTGTGCTGTGGAGAGAAGTGCGGTCGCTAAAATTTAGAGCGAGCAGGATACTGGGCTTTTACATAAAATATGGGGAGAGTACGAAAACTGTGGCGCCAAAAATTGATAACTTCATTTTGTAGAGGGGTTAAATACAAGCATTTTTTACTATGGGAGGGGGTCTAACTTGCTTCGTGTAGGCGAGAGAGGTAATTAAAAAAAAATAATACTTAAAAGGAAAAATTGTACAGCCTACTCGCACATAGGCCACATCACCATCATGCTTGCGATTTACGTCCACCACCCCAAAGCAGAGTAACCAAAGAAAATTATTGGTTTAGCATTGATTTAGCATTTGATCAACTACATATAAGATCTGAGATATCTGAGGAAAAAGATAAATGATAAAAATACTCGGGGAAGAATTGTCTATAACATGTTAAACGCTTTTTTGTATTGACTTCGATGTACATATGAATATAATGGCAAGTTGAATGAAGCAAAGTCAAAATATAATAATATAAAAGCACGCAGAGCTGCTTAAAGAATATTTTAGTAAAGATTTCATCAAAATCCGTTTCGGAGAACACTGCGAAAATAATTTTAGTCGTAACGTCTTTATATAATAATATAAAATATAAATTTGACAGCTACTTTCAAACATGGTAAGGTAATGATGTTGTAATATTGTTAAATGAAAAAAATCTAGTTTAAGATCCACAAAAGTTTAAATTTTGTCCATTCAATTAAATATTTATATCTACATAGACATACCTCCAAGAAAACCATACAACTTGAACTGTTTCTTCGACATCCGTTTAAATGTGTCAGAATTCAAAGTCTAATCCGAAACTTTGTAGCCATATATTTTTTATTTATTTTTTTTAACTTTGTTGTCTCGCAGAGAATTGATTCGCTTCTTTCTATTTAGAATTCTAGACAAGAGAAAGTCGTACGTTGTCTTCTCCATTGAAGTAGTTAAATTTCAACAAGTACATTTTTGCAGACATATTAAATTACCATCGATAATTTAAGCTAATAAACGTGTCTCGATGTCTTTCGTCAACGGCCTGCTATACGTTTTGGGTTAGAACTCTCGTTCCTACAGAATACAGATGTTATGCTAAGATCAGTTAGAAAATAAATTCTCATACATGTCAGATTCGATTTCGATTCCCCTTTACCTTAACACGTTCCATGAAATACACATCTATATATATTTAAACAAAAGGCAACGGGAATTTTGAGCAGAGAGCCTAAATCGATCAAGCGAATAAAACGATTCACACCTAGGCAATGACATAATAAAATCTCGCTGCAAAAAGGCGTGAAATTTAATTCCCTGTCCATCAGATAACGCGCCAGAAAACAGCAAAAGAAAACGAAAACCTGGTGTAATAGTGATAGCTGATAGGTATGTAGGTACCTACCTGTCAAACATTGTCGCAATTTTTATCGCTATTGCTGTTGCTGCGGCTGTCATTTGTTTGTCGTTTCCGAGATCTCTGCCTGCATAACTTATTTATTTTATGCTACTGCTTCCGAACTTCTTCAATTTGATCGCGCACAAATTTGCACAAGATGATTTAGATCTGGTTTTAAAATTTACCTACGTTGGAGTGACAATGCGATGACAATGATAACGATGGCGTCGACTCGACCATGAATACGACACAACTTGGAATGACAAGCCTAAATGGATGTGATTTGATTGGATTGTTGTTATGTTATACTATTTCAAGTTCAAACTAAGGATAAATTGGATGGGGGCATAAATTATGCCTATCGTCAATGACACGTGCAATTACATTTGTAATTCTCCCCGTTGACAATGTAAGACTAAATAGGGGAACACGGGATTCTAATTGAAATTTACTGGTACTGCATCGATAATGAAGATGAGGTCTCGATTTAATGCCTGATATACCATGGGAACCGAAAACTGGCGAGTAATAGGAGTCCCTATAGACAGCGAGAGTTCGGAATAAATAAGTAGCACGACATGCATTACTTTCGTATTTCTTTTCACTGTCATTGTCTGTGACTGTTTTCTTAAGTAAGCCAGTGTTTAGTTATGTATCTTCGGTATCTAGTATACTCTTCTTTTTTTTCTCATACCGCTCGCATGCTTATTGAGATGGAAATTAAGAAATTATTAAATAATAAATTATTAAGTAGGTATACTATACACAAAAAAGTACATTGGCAAAGATAATTGCGAAAAAGGAGTTGGTGGTCGTGGGCTTGTTTGCATAGACCTTTGACTTAAAAAAAAAAAAAAAACCCAAAGAAAAAAGTCCAATGGCGTTAAATCGCAAGACCTGGTTGGCCAATTCTGATCTCAAAAACGGCCGATTACACGAATTGTAATTTAGGCACTAAAAGCTGCCTTCTGCTTCGATGTTTTCTGTTGAACGACTTGTGACAGGACACCCAGAGTGTTTAGGATCACTAATTGATCCAGACTTCCTCAATTTTTTAATTATTCTCTTCACAGTTGATGGTTTTAAATCACTATGGCGGCCATATTTTGTTCCAAAACTGTAGCTGACAAACCTTCACAATTTTTAAAATATTGCTCAACAAAGAAAAGCGCTCTATTTTTACAAACCCGAACTGTCAGCTGTCACATTGTTATCTTTTTTTTTTTTTTCGTTGACATCACTGTACTATTAAACACCCTTTATTTTATTTATAACACCTTCTGAGTTAAATAAAATTATAAGTAATAGTATTGCGGAAGGGTTTGTTCTTTTTTTCCAACATCAACCTTCTCGAAGCCTTCTTCGAATGCTAATAGCTTTAAAGATTTTAAAAATTGTTATATAAACTCTGTTTATAATTGCAACAATTGCTGTTTATTTTTATGGATTCGGAAATCGAAAAATTTAACTTTTTTAAGACAAACGATTTGAAATTACAGTGAACACATAGAAGAGAAGCAAAATCGTTTTTACAACGACTTGACAAACACCAATAGGAATAAGAGTGTATATGAAAACCACCGAACCGAATGAGCTCAGATTTCAAGAAAATCTTTTTTATTGGCCCAAAAGATGATAAGCGATGCCAAGATCAATGTCTTTCAGTGAAGACTTTCTGTGAAGTTTGGTCAAAATTTGCCAAAGGATGTGGCCTCCCGTACAAAAAATGAATTTCAAAGCCTATTGTTCCACAGTTATGGAAGCCTAAGTTTGTACAATTTGGAAAATAGATATTTTTATGCAATACAGAAAGGACACGAGCAAAACTTATTCAATAAAATCTTAATAAAGTATAAAAACGTTGGTACGTATGTAAGTCCGATAATGGCGGCTGAACCACAGTAGCTATCCATAAGATTGTGTGATCCTCTGGAATGGTTTTGTTTATGTTAGACACACATCCCATAGCCATAGGTGCCGCTGGGTTCACAATTTTTTTTTTTTTTTTGAAAACTCATATTTATGTAATCCGATAGGTGGCGCATTTGTGGAAATATTTACGATAATGTAAAAAAAAAAATAATTAAATAAAATTATCAAAATAAATCATGAAATAAAATAACTATTTTAGGCACAACAACGTTTGCCGTCGGGTCAGCTAGTTATACAAAAAAGAGTGAAATTACTTGCGATCTATGTTATCAGTGTTTAAGAAAACAAAGCTGATCAAACTCATACATTCTTGCAACAAGATCAACTTTAGTTTTTAACCAGATAACGTTAGCCCTAAGTCCGCCCCTGCAATCGACCGAATGTGACATTTTTATTTTTGTGTGTTATATAAATAATGCAATGTGACATCAACGTAAGAAATGTTTCAAGTAGCGCTATAGTTAAGCCAAAGTCGTATGGAAATCGTATTTAAAAGATAAGATGCAGTTTATATAATTTATTTGTATTGATGCTGCCTGACGTAAGTCATTTACATTTTGCTAACGCAAACTAAGACTTTAGCTTGGAAACGCGACGTTTCCATACATCCAGGACAGAGAATAGAATAATAGAGCCTTAGCGCGATATTGGGGGTTTATTATAAAAACAGAAAACTCACGATACACGTGATATATGTACGATAACAGCTGAACCAAGATTGAAGAACGTGAAAATAATTTAGCCTGCTTTCGTATTTCCACCCCTGTCATGAAATAGATCGGTAAAAGTGTAACAAACTTTGACAGATGACTTCACTGAGGGAACTACATATAATTTTAAACTATTCTATCAGATCAGGAGGGGTGCATTCCAATTTGTTGTCGTTGTTAACTAAAAAAAACAAACATTTTTAGGATTTGACAGAGAAAGGAGGCGAAAGCACATTTTCCATTAAACAATAACCGACAACGGCCAAAATTAGCGGGTTTTTTATGTTGATATGCAGGTGCGAATGCAGGTAAGGGTGTCCTGAGGGTTCTGATGTTGCTGTAATGCGGATTGTCATAAGACGTTCACTAACGTGCGCATATAGCTCACGTTTTTTTTCCTAAGTAGCTTAGCCGCGTATTACAAATCCACATCCAAGATCCAAATAATGCCCCTGCTCTCAGCAGTCACCATAATAAATATGCGTTACTAGTAAATAGGGGCTCTATGCAATTGCTCCTAACGTATTAACTCCTAATGAAATAGATCCTAATGAAGAAACTCCTAACAAAAAATGCCATAATTACTTACTTACGTAAGTCCTAACTTACGATGAAATATCTTCTAACCCAAAAATTAAATAAATCCTAACATTAAGGAGTTATTATGAAAATAAAACAATTACTAACACAAAAAAATGAAAAAAATCCTAAAGTAAAAAACATTTGTATTTATTTATTTTAAATTATACATAGTCAATTCAGTTCAGTTTTAATTTTAAACTTGGATGTTATCAACCACTATGGATCTACATACAGGGCATCGAATAAAATCGTCCTCATCGGAACGTCGCTTACCGAAACATTTGGTCATGCCAAATTTATTATACTATACTATACTTATATAGGACAAACGAGAATGTAAATACATACCTGTGGAGTGGATATATTATAAATTACTATATTAAAATATTAAAATTTGCTGTTTTATCGGCGCGGGGGAAGGGGGGGCGGGCGTCTGTCTCGCCCGCAACGAACGCGCATCGCGGTTAATTTATAATATATAGGTATGTATTTACATTCTTGTTTGAAAAATAGTATTTTAAAAACAAAATACCTAACTTAAGAAATGCAATTTTAAGAAAAATCCTAACATCATTGAGTGAAATATCTCCTAATTAGGATTTATTTCATTCACATGAATTTAGTATTTATTTCATGATGAGACAATTTCTAACACTAAAACATGCAATAAGGCTAACTTTGATGTAAATAGGTACCCCTAATATTTAGGAGTTATTTCATATGTAATAACTTCTAACTTTGTATGTAAAATGTTAGGTTTTATTTAATTTTTTTTGTTAGGAGTAAATACGTTAGGAGTAATTGCATAGAGCCGTAAATAGGTAATAAATATAGTCTGGTCCATTCTAGGTATAGTACTTCCTGGATGACAGTTAAATCTGTTGTACGGCTCAGTGTTGTCACTTGGGATTTCGAAAATGTGGTAGATTGCATGTAAAAACAGTGGTAGATTAAAAAATGAGTGGTAGATTTAAGTTTTATATGAATCGCATATTAAAAAAATATATAAGTAATTAAACAGTCATAGCAAATCACTGGCCGAATGCGTATTCCTAGATGGTTTGCATTTTATTTAAAAATACATAGTTGAAACACACAAACAGTGATTTTTATATTTTTCCAAGCTACCGTAGGTATATCCCTCTTGAAGAGTGCGACATTAAGAAATAAACCCCACCTCACGTTAAGGCATTCTCACACCAATGCGAAACGCGAAAGCGGGAGCCGGAGCGGGAAATAAATAAAGGGTGGGCCATCTAGTGTTTTCTTTTTAAATCATCTTTTTAAATTTTCCGCTCGAAATCTTGACAGAAAGTCAGTATCATATCATGAGTCGCTTTGCGCTTGAACAACGTTGGGAAATATTGAAAACTTATTTTCAAAGTGAGTACCGTGTAGCCCAAACAGTGCGTTTTTTGAAAATAAGTTTTGGCCGAAATGAAGCATACCCATCGCGCCTTCTGTACCCAAGTTTGTGCAAAAAGTTCATGAGACTGGTATACTAGTGGACAACACTCATGGTCCCCGTCGCCGTACGAGGCGCACAGTCAGTTTGGTGCGGATTGTGGAGTGGTGGCATCATTGGACCATTTTTCTTCGAAAATGAGGCTGGAAACAACGTTTCGGTCAACGGTGAGCGTTACAGAGCCATGTTAATAGACCTTTTTTTACTGAAATTGAAGACATGGATTTGGACGGCCTCTGGTTCATGCAGGACGGCGCGTCATGCCATACAGCCCATGCCACAATCGTTCTTTTGCGCACCAAATTCCCAAATAGTGTCATCAACCGTCTTGGTGATGTCAATTGGCCGCCTCGAAGCAGCGATTTGACCCCTTTGGACTTTTTTTTTTTGTGGGGAACCGTGAAGGACCTATGTTATGCCAACAATCGGTGAGCTACAGCTCGAAACAATCAACAAGCTCTTGGAAAATTGGAGTGATAAAATGCGCTACTGCGAAGCCAGTCGAGGCAGCCACTTGAACGGCCGAAGTTGTGTTCCATAATTAATGGAAATGTTTGCTCTTACTAATAAAGCCATACAAATTTAATTTTGTTCATTTTAAACTTGTTTAAACTTGTTTCGATTTTCCTCAAATGGGTTGGCTTTGTAAGACAGAAAACTCAACTCCCTTAAACTCAAATCCCTCGTACCACGCGTTTTCTTTTGGTTTGATACTCTTTATTCTGTTAAGGATCCTGTAGTATTCGGTTTTCCGCTATTCGGCTGCTCGTGGCCTGTTCAGAGTCCGAACCTTCTGCGGTGTTCGGGGATGTAAAAGCTGCCGTTGGCCCATCAAGGATTCATTCGCTATAATTTTTTTGACTGAGTACTGAAAAACCCTCACTGATCTTAGATCCAAATTAATGTCAGAGTCAAGTAAGGTATCGGTCCTGTCATCTTGACTATTGACGACATATCGTCCCTTCAATCCAGGATAAAGGATTTATAGCATAACATACGTACTCGCGAGTATATCATAAGGCTGATGTGTAGATGGCTTTTATTACCCGAATAAGGTTTGCATATCTCCAAGTCGATATTGGCTTAAACAGAATTTTTATATACATATATGAAATTAAAATGTTGTATGAAACTAAATATAGTATTACACTATAAGTTTCGCACAATTGCCCGTGCCAATAGAATTTTTAAGTTTTTCTTTTTAACTTATCTAAGTTAGAAAAAAAGCCTTTATTGCGATTCTTGTTGGTTACTTGATTAGGATTTTTGTATCGTTTTGACTTCAATGATTTGCATAATGTAATTTATTGAAGGTACTTTGCTCATAAAATTTAGCGAACCTTTTTGTGGGATAATAAAAAAAACCTTGCCAACTCTTTTGGGAGTTGGGAGTCTTATTCGATAAAGGAACGTGTGGGACTTTCCAGATTCAATTTAGCATATTTAATTTATTTGTCATCAACTGGATGAAAAGAAAGAACGTGCTTGCAGGAAAACAAAAAAGAAATATAATAATATATAAGATAGATATAATATGCTAAAATAAAAAAAAATATATATAAAAACAGATCTACTGATCCAAAGCTAAATTATTATCCCAAGCACACGTCACTATATTTAAACCATGATCTGAATTTGAAAAAGGAGTAACAAATTCACGTTTTTGAATAGGTAGGGAGAAATGAAAATAGAAACGGGGACCACCTGGAACCTGGTTCTGGTTTGGATTTAAACAGCTTTTACTTGGATAAGTACTCGTGTGATAAAAAAAAATCGATTTGCAAGATTTTATTCAAATTTAACATATATGGATGATAGAGTCCAAAAAGAAGAGGTTCTGCCAATTCTCTTTTAAGATGTTGTTTTTTTTCAAACGCCGCTTATGATTTTTATGAGATTTTCTATATCCCAAAAACAGATGCCGTTGATGTGGACAGTTTCGATTTGAACGTGGAACTATTTAAAATATCATAGCCCCTGAACTTTTGTAGCATACATTCTCCTACTTATTTTACATGCACTCAACCAACTCAACAAATAAAATTATAGCTAGCTCCTTAAACTTCATATTATCACAAACGTGAAATGACTGACATCTACAGAATACTGAATATTAGCAGGAAAAAGTTATTTGATGGTCCAATACTTATAAAGATCCGGACTTACGGCGCTCAGGTCTGGGGTTTCGGAATGTTCGAAGCAGTGGATAAATTGCAACGATACTTTTTGAAACTAATTTTAAAGTTAACTGCATTTACCCCAAACTATCATTAGAGGCAGGAACAGACGGGTCCATTCGCGCCAAAACTAAAAACTCACACAAAACGAATGGTTGTGAGAAGCTAGGCCTTGGGTGTCACACCTCACACGCCTTCTGTTCCAACTATTTACTTATTTTTATTAAGTTTGAACGCGCGAGTCTTCTTCGCTTTGTTTTTTTTTTTTTTTTTAACTAAAGGGTGATTTTTTTGCTGTTTGGTTTTTCAGCCTGATTTTTTTTGACAGTTCAAAAAAAATGCTCAATTAGCATTGCCATTTCTAATTTACCTCTACAGTAGACGCTCGGTATAGTGAACCCTCTGTATAGTGAACTATCCAATATAGTGAACCACCAACATTTTACACAGACTACTCTAAATAGTGAACTATGAAAATCTCGATATAGTGAACTCAGATTTTTTTTCGCAAAAGTCAAAGTAAAATGTTCCAGTTTTAGCAATGCGCCTGCATGTCAACAATTTATTATAACAATTCACCGTTCATTTGTGTGTCTTTTTGATATTTTAGTTATGAAGGTTAGATTAGCCACCTAGACTGTCCCAAAAACAGGACACAGGAAGTGGCCAGAAAAATTATGGGCCGGACATTACAGGTGGGAACTCTATTGCTACCTACGAATTTCTTTTAAAGAAAGGTATCTCCGTACATCTTACCGTGATGGCTGAAACAGTCAACTCAGCTGGTTAAACATGTTTGAATTTAGCCTCTCCTGGTGGCGGTTTGTTTTCGGGTATAGACGGAGGGTAACCGTAGCAGTCTACCTCCTGCCTATTGTCTCTGACAGTCCACCACTGAGGAGAGAGAGACTGATAAATGGCAGAAATGGGTGGTTGAATCAATCTGTTCTTCTGCTTGACCAAAAGTCAGTGGATGGATTGTGTACTGGAAAGGATGGAGGGTAACCGTAGCACTCTGCCCCCCCTTTATTTCCTTTGAAATCCCGTCCACGAGGCAAAGACTGGTGTTGACCAGAAGAGCTTGATTGAAGCAAACCACCATACTGCTTGGTACTACCAAAAAAAATAGGGTTAGAATTTCTCCTTCAGGGAAAGCAAAGGCGAATGGTGACCGAAACAGTTTAACATTCTATTGCCTCTGACGAGATGTTTAGAGTGTCGAAATGAAGTTGACTGATGTAGTCAGCTCCTACAGGTGGCGGTTAGTCTTCGACGATGGCTAAGAAGACACTTAATGAAGTTGACAAATTATTTTTTAAAAATTTAATTATGGAAAAAAATGATATTTATTTCTGTGTTCCTCAAAAAAAAATATCTTCATCTTAGTGTTTTTTAAAGATTAGATTTTAAAGATTTTTTTTTTTCAATTTTAAAAACCAAACGCTTAAAAAATCACATTTTATAACTTGATTTATTCTTTTTAGTCTTACTTGATGTGTGGATAAGTCAAGAACTGGTCAATAGTCGAGTTCATTCATTATTTTTTTTGAAAGCTGCCTGCTTGAACAAAAAAAATTGTCCGCCATCTTAGGACTCTCGCCATATTTAATTGGTATATCTCAAAGCTTATCGTATTTAACTCTTCCAACCCTTTCATTTGATAGTTGATATTGATACCCATGTCAAGTGCATCCGCCATATTTAATTTAGCAGTTGCAGTTCCAGAGCAGCCAAAACATGTTTCCCAACAAGAATTCCTTATATGACATTATAAACATATTATTTAAAAAAAATAAATAAATAAATAGGCGGCGCAACAGGCGGTAGACACCCAAGGCCTCTTCTCACAACCATTCGTTTTGTGTGAGTTTCTATTTTTGGAACGAATGGAAGAGACCTACAATTTTATGCCGAGTCCGAACGGCTGAATTGAGAAGCTTTTTCAGGACAGTCATACTCTCGGATGTTTGTCAGACGTTCGCGAGAGGTGGCGCAGTAGAAAAAACCTTAAGATGTAAATTTGTGTTTTTCCGGGGATCGAACCTGGGATCCCTCGCACAGTAGTCCAGCACACTAACCACTGCGCTACTGCGCCCACATATTATTTGGCATGGATTAAAATAGAAGAATTCTCGAGAGGCTAACAAAGTTACTTACTCATCTCATATATTTCCCTTACTCATTTGTTAAATGATAACCAATACGTCAGTGCGTGTGTAAACCTTATAATGGGTGGTTTTTTTTCCATCCTAAACAGTTTCTACAGACTAAAGTGCTTGGGTTCACTGTTGGATTATGGCATGGGTGCAAGGTTGAGTATATACAAACTTTCTTTAAATTATATTAATTTACCCAATGTCAACAATTTGCATTACAGACAAAGTTAAAACCATATCCCTTGCTTTCAAAAATGCTATAGTACTTTGTTATAAGGGTTGCCATTGTTTATTAATATTTTATTTTCATTTTAAGTATATTTTTTTTTTTAATTACCACCCACTCTACATAAAACCGTCATTAGTTCATCGCCAAAGTTATGGTACTCATATCAATTTTTGTCCTTGAAATTGAAGTTTGAAATTGTTTTAACTTGATTTAAAAAATTTTAATTAAAAAAATCGCTACGAGGTTGCATCAGATCCGAATTTTCAGTCTTTTGAATGGAGGCTTCGTTCGGGTTGACTTAAATTGGTTTTTCTCATTTTTAGCCCTTTCGTTTCATTCAAACCGGCAGATTAACATTATGTCCATCATCAGAAACATGTGGGGCATATACACTATCAAAATCTGACTGAGTGGCTTTTTTATTTTATCTTTTTGAAATCCTTTAGACTTTTTTTCTTTTTACCATATAGTCTTCAGAATCCAATAGGTCCCCCGACCTCGAGTAAATCCACATTTAGCATCGTGGGCTAAACCTCTACTATAGTTGTTGTTATTGCGTGAAGTACGCCAACGTCATCATGGTGAAGAAGTCATTTATGTCTCAAGGATAGCCTTGAATCATAAATTAGTTTATAATAATTGAAAGACAAAACCAGTTGAATATAGCTACAGTACAAGAATATAGGACGTCTTTATCTTTACTAAATGCGTTGTTGTTGTTCTGATTTCCTGACCTTGAAAACGTTGCTGATATTCAATGAGACGTAACAGTTAACGTTAACCTACTTAAAAATTCCCATTTACGACATTCCTTTTGATATTTACAATATATGTACGACTGTCCGTCAACTGCCACTTCTTCCATTGGAGAACCTTTTTCTCAATTGGTCCTATTTCATATAATTTATAATCGCGTGGTTAAATCTTTCATGGTAATACAAGTAACCTTGATCTGTTTATAACTTATGATAATATATTTTTATTTTATTTTAATAAAACGAGCTAAACCATTATTAAGCACTATGGCTATAAGCAATGTGATAAAGAATAGCTTCGAAAGCTTTGTTTACCACATTACTGGTCATTGATTTTTGGCTTGCTGGACACCAGAAAGTAAGAAATTTATCTAAAGGATTTATTTCCACAACTTCTGTTACACTAAGATGTATTATACAAAGGATAAAATATATTAAATTCTTTGATTATTTACAAAAGAAAATTCTGCTCTTAGATTGTACTTCCACAAGGGTGATTAGGTAATACAAAATATTTCAGAATTATCGTTTATATTAGCAACTTTTAAAGAATATGGATTATGTCTTGCATTTGTACATGTACAGATTTTTTATAAAATCTTTAAGAAAAATAATGATCTCGTTGTTCATCAATACCACATAAAAAACTGGGTTTTACTCTATTGGACAAATCATATCACAATAAAACTACTTCCACATCCAGGAGTAGTTACATTTATGTTAAGGAGTCCAAATGTTTGCAAGTTTATTGGAAATGAAAAAACAAAGCTAAATAGAGATAGATGTAGATTAGACTTAAGGCCGAAAGGCAATATGTAGAAGGGTAAGATATAGTTAATATTAGTGTGCTCGGTAAAAGCCTGCTGAAAGCTAGAATCAGTTAGATTTAATAATTTTTTTCTTAGTATGTATGTTAAAGAAAGAGTTTATAAAAATGAATTTAAAAGTAAAAAAAATACATATAATAGGTTCGTTCGTGTACTTTCAGCATAGAAAAATGAAAAATGTCAAATCTCAAAAATCGAGAGAGAAATCTCTCAATTTAATGAGAAGTACCGGACCGGTTTTCTTACAAAAAGTTTAAGAAATGTCATTTCGACAGAATCTACAAAATAAGTTGGATTTAAATTTTTTATAAGCTAAAATACCTATCAAACCTACCATTTTGAATGCGTTGATAAGTTCTAGGAGAACATTCAATTACAACTTCTTCCTCCGACATCGTTGAGGAAGAAAAATTAGAGTTTTATTTGTCAAACTTTTGAGCTGTCACTTAGATGACAGTTTTCATTTTTCAGTAAGTCAAAATTCGACGAGTAGAAAATTACGAAAAAATGAAAAGAGGGGAAATGGATTTCTCTCTCTCTTTTTTTCAATTTACTCAGTACGTGGCCGCATTCGCAAAGTTTAGCAAAGTTTTAATAACACTAGTTTACAAATTTTTTTTTTTTCCTTTTACCCAAGTATAATTCATACTAAATGTGTTTTCTACCTACCCTCTTACTAGAAAAATATTGGCCTCAATTTTTTATCACGTCAAGTTTTTTTTAATATACCCTCATTAAGTTACAGTGCCGTGCACGGAATTAGACACGTTAAAGATGCTAAACATTTTTTCGTTATGTTATGGCGGATGAGTGTTCAGCTTTAGCACAGTGAAATTTTCATTTTTACTGTACATATTAACCAACCTTTCTATTCAAATCAACAATATGGCATATACTACCGTTCCATGTTATCGCTGAATAAACTGAGGAAAAGTGCGATCTTTGTCGTTTCTATTACGACCACGGCACGTTATGAGGCTATCTTGTTAGTCGTGTCTGGGTTGTCATTCGCTATAGTTGTTTTAAAATGTCGTCAAGACAATGTAAATTAAGTCCAAATAACTTTTGCTATGTTTGTGGTAAAATTATTCTGTCAAAGAAGAAGAGACCAATCACTGAAGCCGTAAAACGAGCCTATTTTCAATATTTCCAAATCTCGATAACAAATCTTGATAAAAAATGGGTTCCTGGAGTAGTATGTGATAACTGTAGGAGTATATTATTGAACTGGGCTGCAGGAAAAAAAAAACGCTTGCAATTTGGCGTACCGATCTTATGGAGGGAACCAACAAATCACGCTACTGACTGTTATTTCTGCCTTACAAAAACTTCAGGTTTTAATAACAAAAACAAGAAGCATATACAATACCCTGATATTGCGTCAGTCACAAAACCTGTATTGCATTCTGAAGGAGTGCCTTATCCATCATTGCCCAGCTCTTCAAATAAGGAAAATGAACCAGAGCTCATGGAGAATGAAATGGATGGGACTGTTTCTAGCCAGGATATTAATTTGGATGATCTTGACGAATTTGAATCTAAAGATAGTGAACCACATTTAATTTCGCAGAGTGAATTAAACGACCTGGTAAGACTTACAGCTTTCGAAAATTAAATCTGAATTGCTGGCTTCACGGCTCCAACAATGGAATTTATTAGCCTCTAAT
The DNA here is from genome assembly GCA_955612985.1 of Cheilosia scutellata. Classification (NCBI taxonomy): domain Eukaryota; kingdom Metazoa; phylum Arthropoda; class Insecta; order Diptera; family Syrphidae; genus Cheilosia; species Cheilosia scutellata. Next base: position 52,963,080 of record OY015312.1, on the reverse strand, counting down.
ACCCGAGTAACTTTCTACCGCAGTAGGAGTTATCAATTTTCTAAGTATTTTGAATCAAAGGATGGGTATCAGTATTTCCATGATATTCGTGGTCTTTTCAAGTCAATGAGCCAGTCATACGACCCTGAAGAATGGCGTTTATTCATAAATTCCTCAAAAGTAAGTCTGAAAGCAGTATTACTGCATAATGGCAACAAAAGACCATCTATTCCCATAGGGCATGCTGTAAATTCTAAATTTCTAAATTTTAAATTTCTGGAAAGTGTGTGGAGATCTCAAAGTTGTGGGGCTACTTCTTGGTTTGCAAAGTGGTTATACCAAATATTGCTGCTTTTTATGCTTATGGGACAGTAGAGCTAGGAATGATCACTATATTAAAAAAGATTGGCCTGTACGTATTGAATATATACCAAACAATCTGAATGTTAGAAACAATCCTCTGATTGATCCAAAAAATGTGATTTTACCGCCGCTTCATATCAAACTGGGGTTAATAAAAAATTTTGTTAAAGCACTTGACAAAGATGGACCTGCTTTTAAGTATTTAAAAAACTTTTTCCTAATCTTTCTGATGCCAAAATCAAAGAAGGAATCTTTGTGGGGCCCCAAATTAGAAAGATGTTAAAGGACGACAAATTTGATGGTCACCTATCCAGTGTCGAAAAAAATGCATGGTATTCATTTAAAGCGGTAGTGGAAAATTTCTTGGGGAAACATAAATCAGAGGATTTTAAAGAAATTGTTTCCAATTTATTGAGCAATTACCACAGAATGGGGGTGAACATGTCGTTAAAAATTCATTTTTTACATTCACACCTGAATTTTTTTCCTGAGAACTTAGGTAGCGTAAGTGATGAACATGGGGAACGTTTCCATCAAGATTTGAAGACGTTTGAAGAGAGGTACCAAGGTTTTTGGGATACAAATATGTTAGCCGATAAATATGGCAAGTTTAAAAAAAAATTGTACGTCCTATTTTTTTTCGACTGCAGTATCATTATGTATGTTCATTACTCTACCGATGCACATTAGTTTCTTCTATGGGTAAAAAACCTTGCAAAGTAGGGAACCTGGGAAGTGTAAGTGATAAACATGGTGAACGTTTCCATAAAGTCTTGGAGGCTTATGAGGACAGGTACCAAGGTTCTTGGGATAAAAACATGTTAGTCGATTACTACTGGTCTCTATTAAGAAAAATCGACGCCAATCAGTATAAAAGAAGGATTAGTTTGAGTGTAATTTTTTTGTAAGTCTTATATATAAAATTCTTGAAAATAAATACTATGCACTAAGTTTAAAAAAAAACTTGACGTCCTAATTTTTTTTCAACTGCAATTTTTAACTTAGGGTTCATTATTCTACTGATTCCCATTAGTTTCATCTATGGGTAAAGACCCTTGTAAACTAGTGTAATTTTACGTTTGCAAAAAAGTACCCGAACGAACCTAATATATTCTTTAATGTCGATTTCAATTGGGCTTTTACCGTTTTGCTCTCAGATAACAGATTTTTCCTGCCCCAATGGAACATGAAATGATGTACTTCCTTTTTTGCATTTGTGTTGGTGTGTTGTCAAATAGCTGTAAATCGAGATTCGCAAAAGTAATCTGAATCTTAAAAAAGTTTTTTTTTTTTCGCTCAACGGAAAACGAATTTGACAGACAGCTGATTTCTAGAGCAGAAAAACTGATCTGAATCTGAGAAAAGTGCTTTTTCTTGCCGACTAGAAATCGACATAAGTTGTGTTATATTTTATTCAGCGATCGCACTTTCTATTATGTTTATGATTTATCAAACACATTACGCAGGTACCTATAAGTGTTTCAAAGCTCATGAAATACCTACATTTCCATACAACAATTTTCAAATAGTATTTGCCTCGCCTCAAAAACAATCACTTATTTTTAAATTTACAAAATCTCCAAGACAATTAGCATGCTGGGCATCCTTTTAAAACGTCTAGAGAAATGACACTTATTATTCTCAATAACGTTTTACCATTTACCTATTCTTAGACGAATTTAAAAACCAAATTAACCGTCTGCGTTATATTCAGCCCTGTCGATGACAAAAAAAAAATAAATAAAAAATTATGTCGTACACGCACACTTGAAATAACCAAGTCAGACACATAATCCTAACTTATTATTCCGCACTCCACCTTTGGCAGCTATATCGAAAGGAAACTTGCCAACTTGTCTCAACCACCGACCATATTGCTATATTGTTGGCTTGTAGGCCACCAGACGTGAAGAATATCAAGAACAACCAGACGACCGACGAGGACAGTAGTTTAATATGACAATATGGTTACATAATATACATAAATTCGTTTTCGTATGTCCACACTACTCCACTCTTCGGAGTATGTGCCTGGTGTTGGTAATTACTTCACGATTTTCAATTTTCATTCACCGTTTTTCTCTGCGAGTTCGATCGTTGGATAATGAAAATCGCTGAATGGCAAGCGGTTCCTGATTCTGTTTGGTGACGTATAGAAGAGCCCAAGCAATCGACATGCTCGAAAATAAGTGAAACTGAAACTATTCCCGCTATCGGCCAGTAATGGAGTATAATAGTTTAGATAGGCGTATGTCCGTTGACAACAACTTGTATAGTAATAAATAGCTGACGCGACACAGTCAGACTCTTCACTAATTTGTTGAATTAATTAACCGAATGACGAGATTTTCCTAAGGGGGGAGTTTAAAACTCTCGACACGTTTATAAGTGGGTTTTCAAATAATTTTGTCAAAGTTTCGGGTGGTTTGGGATTATTTAAATGAATTGGTTAGGTAGGTACTCCCTCCCGATACATTTAAGGTTAGACGAAAAAAAAAAACAACAGCCTTTTATCGAGTTGAGGTAGGCAGGTCTATGTATGAATACACCTACATATACGCCGGAAATATGTAGATAGGTAGGTAGGTATTATAGGCTAGGATTAAAACTGGACCTTGCAGATGTGTGGATTATTAGCTTAGGTTAGAGAGTTGGCGAAATATAAGAAGACTCTATTCATTTTCTGGCTATGACACAGAAATCGAGCCTATACCATATTTTATTTGCAGTTTAGTTCAATGAAGGATCTCTATCTTGCCAAAATGCCAGCTTGCAGCTCTTCGCGACAGCGATTTATAAACCCCGATTTTATCAGGTTTTATGAGATATTGGTTTTATTGCCGCTGGAAAAAAAAAACACAATAAAAAAATGTCTACCTGAGATACCTATTTCCATCATAGCAACCTGTGGCCTATTTCACCAACTTACAAAAAATTTGTATTTACAATTAGTTGACAATTTTGTTAGAAAAAGAGATAAATTCTGTTTCACCACAATTATTTTTAAAGCAAATTTGTAATGTTTCCACAAATTTTGTGGAAAAATACTTGTAAATACAAATTTGTAAGTTGATGAAATAGGCCACTGGTTAACTGGTTCAAGAATTTCCAACGTCCAATTTCATCTTGTATATATCCATCCGTGCAGATAGGTTGATCCCACAGATAATTCGGTTCGGTTGGTCTTCTTGTTCATATTCATGGGGAATCACTGGGGAAACAAGTGATAAAAATATTCTTACAAAATCTAGACGCGAAGATGTACATGTCATGATTCTCCGTTTATTTATTTAGGGTTTGCGGACAACCCGTCAAGTTGTGTTTCCAGGTTCAAGTCTGGCTTAGCCGAAGTGGACTATTTCCAGCAGATACTGTACTATCTAGCTTCTCACAACCCTTCGTTTGTGCGAGAGTTTTTATATTTTTGGGACGAATCGAAGGGACCTACAATTTTATGCCGAGTCCGAACGGCTGAATGAGAAGCTTTTTCAGGAAAGTTATACTCTCTGATGTTTGTCAGACGTTCGCGGTGGCGAGGTGGAGCAGCAGAAAAAACCTTAAGATGTAGGTAGTTTGTGTTTTTCCGGGGATAGAACCTGGGACCCCTCGCACAGTAGTCCAGTACACTAACCGCTGCACTACTGCGCTACTGCGCCCACTAAAAGTGGCTTAATATTAAGTAAGCCTCAAGCCCCCTGTTTCTTATTGCCCAAGGTCTAATATACTAGAACTCTCTGTTCTGCATCTGTTTTGACATTTTTAAAGGCACTCTTATGCTCAGGAAAGCTGCAAGATTGTACATACGTTGTACATAACATCATAGTTTCATAGTTTATCATAGATCATAGTTTATTATGAATTTACATATAGCAATGAGCCTATTTTTTGGAAAACATAAGTTTAGGCTTATGAATGAGCCTGAAGTTTTTGTTGAGTGCGAAAACTATTCACCTCTATGGACTGAGACCTTCAATGGCTATCCCTGTTGTTTCCTAACGATCATATACCTACATACTTGTCCTGTTCTGTCCTGTATTTCGGAAGCATAAACCAAGGATATGGTTATTATAAAAATACAGTAAGAATTTGCACTGCAATCTGAAAGGTTTAAATAAATTCCAACTGATCCATTTAATTCACCTTTTTACATCGATCCAAAGTATATTTGATACTGCCTCTAGACCTAGATATAAATTTTACATTTCACTTTCGAGGGCAGAAAAAAAACTCCTGCGCTGAGTTTCCCTCACAAGACGCCAACGCGCCGTCATGTTGCTGACGATACTTATCTCTAACGAATATCTTTATATGCCAAACATGCAATAGAACCGACACTCGCGGTGTGGCAGAATGCCGTCGGCCCTAAAAACAAAAGTCACATGCAGAACCAGTGACGTTGATAAGAACAACATGAATATGCAGTTGAACTTGAAACGCAAGCCGAGTGCAAGGATCTATGAATAACAATGCACCCACGTAAATTTGAGCTGAAGGTTACTTTCTAACGTTCCCAAACACTCCGCACGAACACTCAGTAGGTATCGCTTGCACTCTTTTTAATACTTTGATAGAGATGAGATTCACCAACACGTCATATTCCAATGCATCAGGGTTTAAAGAACTAAGTTCTTAGTGGTCAAAGCACCCATTATAAAATATGCTCAAAGAACACTAATCGCTCGAAGACAGTCACGAACCTCGAGTTACCGATCTATTACAATTAGAACGGCTTGCAAACAACCCATGTATATTGTATATTCATCTACTATCTACGATATAACACAATCTGACTAAAATTTCCAGATTAACAAGATTAACAGTCGGCAATAGAAAACTGATTGCAGGAAACCCACCCGACCATGTTAGCTGCTGAGCTTCACTTACACCATATCTTTCCGTCCTATTCCAACACATTTTCCATGATTTGTTTTTGTTTTTTTTTTTTTCGTTTAACTGAAATTAATTTTCCCTGGAAAATGTAAATAATATGCTCAACTCACAGCGCACTGAAAATGAAATTTCGCGCGAAAATAAAAGTTCGTGCAAAATACTTACATAAAAAACAATTAACAAATGCGCCTTGTATTATAGAACTCGAAGTTTCTGAATGATAATCATAATCAAAACAATCAGCCATCCCTATCGAGACAGAGCATTATCTAGTCGGAAGTAGAAGAAGCATCTGTGCATCTAAGTGTCCAACGGATGGATGCTCTGCTCATCAGGGTGTTAGATGCAAACATTGGTCGTTACCGACTGAAAACAAGAAAGCAACCACAACCGTCCGGCAGCAAACGTAAGCAGCAAATGTAAATGTATCCAGATACACATTGCCGACGAAGTGTACTAAGTAGAAGTACACCTCACTGGAGTTGGAGAGCGTGTACACTCTACCTACCTTTACCTACTATCAAAATACTCATACTCAGGAAAAGAAAAAGGAAATTAAATCAAAATCAAACCCAAAGGCACAGAGCCAGAATTGCGATAGACAGATACCATGCGAAACTGGATCGCTCGCTTGCCGCCGATTGATGCTTCTTTTTGTTTTTGTTCTGCTTCGGCTTTGGCTTCGGCCTGCTTGTAGATTCTCTTAGCTTCTGTTCTGGGCCAGCTCGTGTCGTTCCTGTTGTCGTCATCATCCTCACCATCGTCATCATCATCGCCGTCGTTGTCGTCGTCGCCGTGCGGTTTGTCGTGGTGTGGTCGCTATACAGTATAATCAAGTAAAGTAAAGTGCGCCATCTCTCACCTATAAAAGCCTTCGCCAAGAACCTAAACTGCTCAGTTAAGAATTTTTGGTAACTTGGAAAAGGCACAGTATACCGTCAGCCTACCATAGCTTGTCAGTCTATCTGTCAGCCTTCCTGCTTGATACGATTTAGTTTGGTTTTAGCTGCGCTTCAAAGTGAGAACTATTACCATACCTAATATCTGAAGAGTATCTTTAGTGAACATCTGAAAGAAAGTGTCAAGTTGCAAGAATTTTTTAAACTGAACATTTATTGGACCGGCCCCCTGTACGACATTTTTTTTTTTTTTTTGTAAACAGTGCATTTTTTTTATTATTTTTCAAATTAAACCAAAAGAGAATTGTCTATCATGGAATTGGCAGTTTTTGACGTTCTGTCGTTTATCATTGTGATCATATTACTCGGTGCGTACTTAAGAGTGATATACGAATGTGTCCGAAAAGCTAGAGTCATTACAACATCACCGCCTGGCAAGGGTCAACCGTTCCGGAGTAATGAGACAACGATCAAGGAATATGAACAAGCGCCAGGACCGATGCCTTGGCCAGTGTTGGGAAATTTGCCAATGTTGGCTAAACATGAAGTACCATTTGAAGGATTCACCGCACTGGCAAAACAGTTTGGTGATGCGTATTCGTTGACTTTGGGCACAACCCGCTGTTTGGTGGTGAACAACTTAGAACTTATCCGAGAAGTGCTGAATCAGAATGGCAAATTTTTCGGTGGACGTCCGGACTTTTTGCGATATCATAAATTATTTGGAGGTGATCGAAATAATTGTAAGTACAAAGAATTTTTTTTTCTACACACTGCGAATTATAGTGCAATGTTCTTTTTTTTTTTGCGATGTATGCTCTTTTTTTGCGAACAATTTTTTTGTATTTAAAAAGTTGAAGAAATGTATGTTTGGCTTTTGCGAAATCTAGCCTTTAAGATAGGTAAGTGCGCGATACTCAAAAGCCATGTACATCTATAGATATGCTGAAATGACAATGCATAGACAATAAATTTGTTTTTATTAAATTATATATTTTACTATTGCTAAGCGTAACACAAAAAAAAAAATATTCGCGAAATATGAACTTAATAAAATCTTCCGAAGAAATTTTGTAAATTGTCGATGAGTCTTAAGAGGATTGCGATTGTCAGAATCAGTCTAAGTTATAGTGCTGCAATTACTATAAATTTGATTTAGTAACTATTTTTAACAAGATCACTTAACAATAAATACCTGAACAATTTAAAGCACTCAAAAAAAAAAAAGTATTTTGATACGGAAGTTTAGAAAAGTTCAAAGTGAGAATACCTACGTCATAATACGTGCCATTATTCATATTCGCAAAAAAGGTACTGTCGCAAATGGGAACTTTTTCCAACTATACTTATTACATCGAATCTCAAAAGAATTGAATTCTGTTTGTAAAAGTTGGATTTTTTAAATGTTTATTTGTGCATTGAAGTTTTTTGTCCATCATCTTTTGAAAATGATATCGTTAAAGTGACCGCCGCCATTGGTGACTACAATTTGAGCGATTTTAATGTCATTTTCCAACGGATTTCTTCAGAAGTTCACAAAAATCTTCTCCTTGTTTCGGCCCCTGACTTTAAATAACCACATATAAAGACGGTAAAATTCCTGTTTCAGATGACCGGGAAACGCGAACGTGACGATTATTCGCGTTCTTCACGAGTATAGGGACCCATTGCTTAAAATGTTTGCATTTAGTACCACTGCTTGATCTAAAGTTTTGTAAAACTCACACAAACGAATTGTTGTGAGAATATAGGCGCCATATGGAACTGTTGAGCCTTAATAATATTCACTTTTAACTTAATTTCTTATGGAAAATGTCGCTATTCTTAGTTCGTAAAATTTAATAATTAATGATAAGCATAATCAAAATTTGTTAAAAAAAAAAACTTAGCCTAATGAAATTCTCCTTTTTTTATCATTTTCAGCACTTGCACTATGCGACTGGTCTCAATTGCAACAAAAACGTCGCAATCTTGCTCGTCGTCACTGCTCACCACGTGACTCTTCCTCATACTTCACAAAGATGAGCGATGTGGGTTGCATTGAAATGCAGGAGTTCATGGATGTACTCAACCAACGTATCACACCAGGCAAGGAATTCGAAATCAAACAGACCATTCAGCAAACTTGCGCCAATATGTTCAGCCAGTACATGTGCTCAGTGCGTTTTGACTACGAAGACAAGGAGTTCCAAAATATCGTCTTGTACTTTGATGAAATCTTCTATGAAATCAATCAAGGATACGCTGTTGATTTTCTTCCATGGTTGGCTCCGTTCTATAAGAAACACATCAAAAGGATCATCCACTGGTCCACGGGAATTCGCAAATTCATTCTTGAACGTGTTATCAATGATCGTGAACGCAACATCGATGTAGATGAGCCCGAACGTGATTTTACGGATGCTCTGCTGAAGAGTCTGGTTGAGGATAAAAATGTCTCAAGAGACACGATCATTTTTATGTTAGAGGACTTCCTCGGTGGACACTCGGCCGTTGGAAATTTAGTGATGCTGGCGTTAGCCTATGTTGTTAAGAATCCACAAATCGCACTGAAAATCCAAGAAGAAGTCGATCACATCACCGATGGTGGCAAACGTTACGTAAACTTAATGGATATGGAAATTATGCCCTATACTATGGCAACAATCTATGAGACTCTAAGATATTCTTCATCACCAATTGTGCCACATGTGGCCACAGAGGATACTGTTGTGTCTGGCTATGGAGTGACCGCCGGCACTGTCGTTTTCATCAATAACTACCAATTGAATACGAGTTCGAAATACTGGGATCATCCGGAACAATTTGATCCTGAAAGATTCATCGAAAAGATCCCTCAACAGGCGATTAGTAAACGAAAGACTTCCGAATCTTCAGACTCGGGATTAGATGTAGAAACAAATTCAAAATCAGCAGCAAAAGATATCGATAGCAAAACAGAGACCAACAGTGCAGAAACCAAGTCGGTGCGTCGCCTGAGAAAAAACATCCCACACTTTCTTCCATTCAGCATTGGCAAACGCACTTGTATTGGGCAGAATCTCGTTCGTGGTTTTGGCTTTATCATGTTGGCAAATATCCTTCAGAAATATAATCTACACTCGAATGATTTAGGCTCAATTAAGACCGTTCCAGCGTGTGTAGCTCTTCCATCGAAAACGTTTCCACTGGTTTTCACACTTAGAGAAAGTCATGTAAAGTGAGTTAATTATTGTTCGATCTGAAGTTAGTTGTAGATTTCTAGGTATCTCAAAATATGTACAATTTATGGGAATATAGCATAAGGAAAAGTTTAGTTTACTATATTTAATGAAATACGGTTACTGGCTTGGTTTGGCTTAAATTAAAAAAATATATAATATAATTCTTTCAGCGAAATTCTCATAGATTAATGTTTACATTTTTTTCTTTATTATCTCATAGAATGTACGGAGCTATCTCGCTAGTAATTTAATTTGTATTGTTTATTAGATATATATAATTTGTTTTATAAAATTAGTAAAGGATATTTGTTTTATAAAACAAAAAACGTTGACACAGACTATGGTTAAATGCAAATCAAAAAAAAAATTAATTTTTGTGGATCATTATAGCTCTACTTTGTATGTGTTAATTTTTATTATTTCAACATGATATTAACTATTATCTTTATAAGACTGAGTACTATTAGCAATAATCTTTTTGTACAAAAAAATAAACCAACTTGCTATGAATATACAACTTAAATGAAAATAATTCCTTAAAAGCAAGAAATATGGGAAAGAAATTTTGAAAAAAAAATGAAAAAAGTTCCAGTTAGTTTATGTGGAATTGGTAAAATGACTTTAGACAAATATTTCGCTTTACATTTTAACACTACTGTATTTGGGGTGTCCAAAACACCAAAAACCTATATAATTTTTACATAAGAAATAAATTATATTTTACTAAAATTAAATATTTTGTTTTCATTTTTAATATACGTTATTTATTATATTATATTTATTTTTGGTGTAGCCCGTACCTAATAGCAAAAACAAAAATAGGTACAACTCTGTTCGTTTTTCAAGGCAAAAACATTTTGAAATCTCAGAACTATTCGTTTGCAAGACAGAAGACACACTAGCCGTTTTTTATTATCAGCTATGATCCATATAGATCATCGATTTACATGCAATTACAACAACAACATGTGATCCTGCTTTTCATCGAGATCACGAAATATGATCTGAAAATCAATTCAACTATTTCTCGTTGTTGTTTCGTGGCGTTGTTTATTTCATTCACTAAAGGTTGGTGTCCCTGTAAATTATAGCCACACAGTAATGTTGCCAGACCAAAATGTGAACCACAATTAACAACACAAAAAATCAATTAGCATTTTTTTCAAATTCGAATAAGTTACTACTCCGACTTTCGAGATGTTTTGTTTCGCTATATAGCATAGAAATATAAATGGAAATATTAGCAGTACAACAATGAACTTAACATTTGAACATAGTTTCCCCAAAAAAAATATTCAGTGCTAAATGTATGCAGATTTGTATCCATATGGTAACACCCCGACACAACAAGCGAAATGTCAAACTCAAATATGAGCAAGTGCAATGGAGAAATCATCGCATTGTGACGTCACATTGTACCGTGTGGCTGCAAGATGGCTGGTGGCAATACGAAATTTGTCATAATTGTTATTGGATTTTATATGTTTGTTGCCACAACTCAATCAATGATCCAGTTTGTTTTATTTTCATGATCTGATCCGGATCAGATCACGCTGATAATAAAAAACGGCTACTGTGAAGGTGTGCACAGCGGATGGTGCTGTCTAATAGCGAATAAATAAAAAAACAAGTAAAAGTGTTATCATCGGCCTGGCCGATGCTTTAATACCCTCCACTGCATAAAAGCCATGCAAAATGTGAGCTGGCATGTACTGTACACGCATGGGTCTAATAGTGGTTTTGTATGGGAAGTACCAGAACTACTTTACCGACATAGAAAATGTTCAATATTAACCTGACAATCGCAAGAAGAAGTTTTTTCACAAAATTTCATTCTCCTAGGTCGATTCGTTTGGACGCTAGCGTGATTTCAACAGACAGCCGTTAAGGTGCTAGTACACGGTATGTAGCACGCCACATATATATATGTGGCTCTAACGTCAACAGAGAGTGCACAAAGAGAGCTTGTACACGGCATGTACCCATTGGGACCATTCGCTGACTGTATTTGTTTATAGCGAACAAATACAATTATAATAAAAATGGTTGGAATTGGATGGGTCTTGTTTAAGTGAAGTAAACGGAGACTGGAAAATCTTGTCAAGAATTTATGGACTGAGTACTCAGTTGGCATTCTCGGACACAATATGCGGAACTCCTTTCTTATACTTAGGCGGCTCTAAGGTCAAAGGTTTAGGATGAACCAATGCCTCAATCAATAAGCCTCTCCAGTTATACCGGTCCTTAGCCAAATGCCACCAGTTGTGCACTCCGAATTGGTTAAAGTCCATTTCTACTTGTGTGCGCCAACTTAGGAGAGGTCAGCACAGTAGAGCTGTCCTTCTGGATTGGATTCGAAGATTTCAAAACAGAGCATTGGTGTCCATATTCGGCAATGTCCTTGACATCTTAGATGACTCATATGAAATTGTCTGAACAAGTCGATGCCTTTTTAGGCCAAAGAAACACGAATTGGCAAGCGGAATTCTTTTCTTTTAATATCTTATGTGATGTCATTTTTATAGCTTATAATATAAGCTATATAATAGAGATAAATTCACTAACTATAACTAACTCAAAGTTAAAGCTACACATATCGTTGACGCTTTCTTCACAATATTATTGCACACGCGCATGTGACAGCACTCTTGGGAATCAATCTCTTAGATACTCACCAGGATCTGGCGAATTGTCAATATTTCGTTGAGTGTGGACTTACTGGGGCTAACATTGTACTGGTAGGCAACAATTAGTTCATTGACAAAAGGTTTCAGGCACAATACGGACAGGATTTTGTATGCAAGGTTAAGTAGACTGTTGCCTCTAATAGGAGCTCCTTTTTTGTGGATCAGCAAACAACCCCAAGGTTCCACTTATCAGGCATATTTTCTTCCGCCAAATATTCGAGATGCTTCACCAAGTCGACCCGCGCCTCACTTAATACTTCAGCCCTCTTGGACTTGAGGTGAAACAATATTATCCTCGCACTTCATTTTAGTCCGGCGAACGGAAATAAGTCTTTTCTTCCGAATTGAACGATTCGGTCTGCCTGACAATGGAATTCCGGTCGACTTCGCCATTTAACAGTCTTCTGAAGTGGTTTATTTATCATCATGATCATGCGTAATGCAGGACAAAGCTGATAAAAAAAACAAAATCACCAACCCACTAGTGTTCCCAATAACGCAGTATGTACTTTTGTATTGTAGGTACTAATAATAGAATAATTATGTATGTTATAATAATCTGCAACTGTTTCAGATAAAATTGTATTCACCATGCCCATTTTCAAACATGTAACCGATTATCTAACTGCGCCATCTACCTTCCCATAGAATAACTAGGTAATCATTCATGTTTCACTTGCATTCCAAATCGATTCGTTTCATTCACAACACAAACACGAAAGAAAGAGATAACAATGGAATCTTTCAAGGAGACGCCATATTAAAAAAACAGTACCCATTGCACTTCGTGACGCGATTTTTCATTCGCGAAAATCTCCAAATTCCATTTAATTGTTGCCAAATTCAATTTAAAATTTATCCTAAAATTTAAATAAACAGTGCCGTAATCGAAATAAAGTTTTATCTCTTCAGTATAACTTGATTTTATGTGAGAATTTCAAGTGCAAAAGTGAACTATTGCTCAATTGTCAAAAGGCGTTGACACTTGATTCGTGTACAATAGTGTGAAGAAAACGAAAATTGTATTTTCCGCAAATAAAAAGTGAAATAATGGGAACATTAACAGATTTCGGACAAATAGCAATGAAATGGGATCCAAAGAATTTGGAAATTCGTACGATGTCGGTGGAGAAAACACTCGAGCCGCTGGTGTTGCAGGTCACCACTTTGGTTAACACAAAGGGCCCCAGCAAAAAGAAGAAAGGTATGTCCAGTCCAACTATCTATACTTGAACCAATTTACAGTGAGAACGACAATGAACTGCACTGCAATGGAATAAAGTTAGTGGTGTAGAAATGATAGAACTTTGATGGCCCCGTTGTTGTCTACCTTGATTTTTCAGACATTAGTCATCGGTTGTGTGAACAATGTTTAAAATTTTCTTTTCTGCGATGAAATTTTGTTCGCTGCTCTAGGTGTGGAGGTTTTATTTGGATATACATATATATATTAATGCATGTAGCTATGTACCATTGATTTTATGATTGGTGCCCAACGGCTAGGGAAAGGATTAGGAAACATATAAATTACATTCGAAAGAAATGTAAATGAATACGATACGTATACATACGATACGACTTCTCGATTTGTTTAAGTTTATGACAGCTGAGAGTAGTATGTACTTTATAAAATACTAGTTCTATTGGGTATGTATAGAAACAAGATACAAAACAATTTAGTGAAATGGGAATAAGACTACAATGCAAGAGTATAATTATAAACACCTGCCTTGTGAGTTCAGTAGGTACTAATCTTTTCATTTGAAAGTCATTCATTACAAATAATTTACAAAGCGACAAATGTAGATCGATACTAAAAACTTCATTTCTTTGCTTAAAGTTGACCTTTTGCGACACAATACCTATTGCTATTGCATACATTTGCTACGGTTTTCAAATTGCCTTTTGTTTTTAAAATATGTATATGTAACTAACCCTGTTGTCTTTTCTTCGACCTTTGTAATGAAAAGTAAATTAAAGACCTATCACTGGATACTGGCATTACTGCAGCTTACAGTCTTTGAGCCGAAAGCGGAGAGGCAATAGAATTAAGATGGACTCCATAGTTGGCTGAAAAACGCTAAATATTAATAATACATTAGAAAATCAACGCCGACAACTCTGATGGTTTACCAGCGGATTTCTTCAAATACGGAGATAATGTTCTGGTAGCGCTCATGCACCAAATAAGCAAGTATGTATGGAATCGCCTGCCTCATTGCACGTTCTACACAACACTTAAGTAATTCTGCAAGTTCCGTATCAAATCGCTGAGTTCTGGGCGATAAGCAAGAACGAAAAGCTACCACTGGAAGTGGACTTAAATTTTGCTTTGATTCACATTCATATTGAGAACTCGTCAGACAGTCGGCTATCATTGAAGAATTTGTGACTGGGAATGGATTCCTTGGTTGGTAAATCTACTAATAAGGAAACTGTGACTGTGCAGGTCGTCTGGTATAAAACTGATGGCATGTAATCCACAAGGCGTCTGTGAATCCTAGTTGAGGACATGCGTTTATCGTGAATAAACCAATGAACAAGAATGCGTTTGATCAAGTAGCTGTTCGACATTTAGTATTTACATTATTCTGCTGTTCCCTATAGCCTATAGCCCTATACGATCGTTGTGAGTAAAACCAGCAATACAAAGAATAAAATCTTCTTATGTAGCCGGTCAGTCTCTATTCACGTGACATAGATAGGTAAAAACTGGAACAAGAACCGAGTAAAATATTGATAATTTAATTTTGACATTAAGTTTACTCCCCCAGATAGCAGTTGGGTAGAGCCGCCTTACGACCGGGTAGCCGGTACCGGTTATCCGGCTGCCGGGTATGTGTGAAATGGGCCTTTAGGTGCTAGTACACGGCCTGTAGCAAGCCACATACGTATGTACCACTGACGTCATTTTTACGTCAGCGCATGGTTCTAGGCTACATGCCGTGTACAAGCTCTCTTTGTGCTATCTCTGTTGACGTCTGAGCTACATACGTATGTGACGTGTTCTAGCACTTTAAAAGACACAGCAAATACTCTCAAACACAATTCGTCAAAGACTCATAATGCGGCGGGACTTTGGAAGAGGTAATAACTTCTCCCAGCTATAAGCAGGGGGGGGACAATAAATTATAAGGTCGACCTCGACGATTAAAAGTACGGCAAATAATGTATAAAAATGTGGTTAGGTCCTAGGATTTTCACGCTCAAATGTATACAGAATTGATTTCCAAATAAAAAAAGTTATGATTTATTCAAACTATTGCTTGAATAATGAGCCACCTTGTACGAGGTTAAGCAAGTCCTGCAGATCACACATAAATGACTTTGAAAACACGTTCCAACTTTCATTACTAAAAAATGTGACTAAAGCTTACATGAGGCTAAATACCTGATGGTTTCATCAATATTGTCAGTAAAAAAACATATTACCTATGATATACGCTTTGCATTAACTAAGTAACTAAAAAAAAAATTCAGTTGGAAAGGATTTCCAAGACAATTCAAAAACACACTCAATATTTTATTTGAAATGGACATTGTCAAAGAAGATGGATACCTACACATTGTCATTGTGTTTTATTATTGTGTAAACCTCATGATAGCTTGCTGCACTCTTTCGACTCATTATCATTCCCAAGGGTTGTTGTTTCACAGAGAAGATTTAACAAAAAAAAAATCAAAGGCACATTTCCATCCCTTACGTGAGGGTGAGGGAGTACTTACGTATACGTACATCCGCATGTAATTTCAAAGGATGAATGATCAAAGAGTTATTAGATGAACTGGATTAGTTTTTTTTATCATTGCATGACATTATTTACGCTCAGAAATTTCCTGTACATGTCTCGCACATGTTTCGGATATTTATTCTGTCCTTTGGGCATTTTTTCTTACAAAGTTGTTTTTCTCTTTTTTCAATAAATAGAATATACAAGCTGCAGAAGTGATTTACACAGTTGCAACACCCATATTGCAAGGGATGAGTTGCAATATTGTTTCCTATAAAAGGTATTAACCTTGATACCGTTGCTAAGGGGTGGGACTGCAAATTCAATTTTTCAATTCCATATTCATGTAGCGCTGACTTGACAACATTGGTACAAGAGGAAAGAAGGTTTAGTTCTAACATGTCTGGAGTATTGACTTGGAAATGATAACAAACAAACAAAAGCGACAAGGATGTTTTAAAGCAATGGTCGTCGGTCACATGATAAGCTAAGTAATATACACTGGGGCACACTGTCGAAAGAGTGCGGAGAGAGTGAAAAGATTACCAGAAGAAAATTATTTTTGGCAAGCAATGGCCATAAACCCGCAGTAGCGCAGTGGTTAGTGTGCTGGACTGCTGTGCGAGGGATCCCAGGTTCAATCCCCGGAAAAACACAAATTACATCTTAGTGTTTTTTTCTATTGCGCCACCTCTCGCGAACGTCTGACAAACATCCGAGAGTATAACTGTCCTGAAAAAGCTTCTCAATCCAGCCGTTCGGAATCGGCATAAAATTGTAGGTCCCTTCCATTCGTCCCAAAAATAGAAACTCACACAAACGAATGGTTGCGAGAAGCTAGGCCTACCGCCTGTTGCGCCACCTATTTATTTTTTTTTTAATGGCCATAAACCCAGCTACATTAGGTGACCATAATACCTTAGTCAACCTATCTAAATCTGAGCCACTGCCAATGATATTCGATGCATTCTAAAGGATGCATAGTTCACGCAAAATGTAATTTTGATAGAAAATACAGAGTTTTAATTAGAAAGCTTAATTTTTTTAAGCTCCAATTTCCTCTTTCAATGCGTTGGTGGCCGTGGGCTTGTTTGCGCATAGACCTTTGACTTCAAAACCCCCAAAGTAAAATGTCCAATGGCATTAAATCGCAAGATCTGGTTAGCCAATTCTGATTGTAAAAACGGCAGATTACACGATTAGGAAATGACACATGCCGTAATTGAATTGTTTCTCTAGCTGTATGGCATGTGGCACCGTCTTGTTGAAACGACATACATATTTAGGCACTAAAAACTAGTTAATCATGTCACGATAACAATAACACCATTAATTGTTACTGCCTGACCAGCCGCATTTTCGAAGGAGAACGGTCCGATAATGCCTCCAGCCCAAAATCCGTACCAAACAGTCACGCGTTGCGGATGCATTTGTTTCTCAACAATCACTCGCGAGTTTTCTGAACCCCAAATATGTCAATTTTGACGATTAACGAAGCCAACAAGATGAAAATGAGCTTCATTACTTTGTTCGAATATTGCTGACTGTAGCTGACAAACTTTCATTGTTCTTGCGTTGTTCTTTCATATAGCGCTCCATTTTTACTAACTCCCAACTGTCAGAGTGTCAGCTATCACATTTTTCTGTTTTTTTTTTTTTTTTCTGTTGGAATCACTGATGGCGACACCCTTTATATCAACCTAGATCCTAGAGTTTCTTAACTATTTTGCTCGTAAACTGCACAAGCCTACTAGACTTTTTTACTTTGTCCTATTATAAGGGACGAGCAAAGAGATTGGTTCTAGGATTGGAGTTCTATGATTTCGTAATCTGTCGTTTAAGTGACGTCGATTGGCCTCCCCGGAACTCCAATTTGGAGCCGTTGGTCGGCGATGTTATGTAGACGATCGAGCACCGATTCAGGAGCTTGACTACTACAGTATCGATAGAGCTTTTCGTGAAATAGAGTTCTAAACCATTGAAAATCTACTAAATTGTGTTGACGAAATTGTGGCAATGGCAACTACCAAGCCGCCACACAAATTGTTGAAAATAACATTCAATTTGTAAGATCAACAATGTCGCTATTGATTATACATTCACATGCATATCGCATACTTCACTTTCGTTCGCTAGAAAAGAGAAAACGACACGGTGTCTGTTCAAGTGAATGTGCTTTCTATGTCCGCCCACTACCCTAAAGCAAATTTGTTTTGATTACGTTAGATTTTTGGCTGTAGTTCAGGTTCTAGTTGAAGAAGAAAACTGATTGATAGCTTAAAATACCTTTATATAGGGAAGGAAGTGTTGGCTCCTTAATGCCCAGTTGCACAGGCAGAGTTTAAACTCTCGTTTTAGTTTAAACCTTCGTTCAACAAATTTTCGGTTTCACTGTGTTCGTTTAAACCCAAAGAGGAGTTCAACTCTCGCTTTAAGTTAAACGCCTGCATTCTGCCGTTTAAACTTTCGTTTGACAGCTCCTATTTCATACGGAGTGATGAGAGAGAGAATAAAAGAGATAAATTGTCTGGGTGCTACAGGCTACACTTCTTGAATTTATATGAGTGAAACCTAGAGTTATGATTAGTTTCAGCATTACTGCAGTAAACCCACTGTTAAAAAATGTCATCAGAAAATTTCAATAGATTTCCAACCAATATACTTTTCAAGGAAAAACCCTTTTTTTCATGTAAACATCAGGTAGATTTTAGCCCAAACATAATGTAGACAAGCGTAAATAGTACCTATTGAGGTTTTTCAATACAAATTAATTATTTCAGTGTGAGGAAATGACGATTATTTTTTTTGTAATGCTTGGCGAACAAAATATATCTATACATACTCAAATCTTTTGTTTTGGCTGAAACAGGACACTACCTACTCGATGCTTTAAACAATGCAATTTTTTTGTCCGATTTTGAACACACTTCTCGGAGTTCATACCATTTTTGTATACAGATCTAGATCAAGGTATATAGAACTACATGATATTCCGCTATTAATTTTTTGTTTTTTTCTGCGCATGTACGTCACTTGACGACAACGATTTTAACGTTTCTGTGAAAATACATTGAAATATGTACGAGTAGTTTTATGTGCCCAAGTTTCATTTTTAATAACAATTATGTTTTGTGTGCTATTTTCAGTGTAATAGAATAGTAAACACATTAAATAAATTATTATCTGTTGCATTATGTTTTGTCGTCTGGTGACGTCACTTTGAAGAGAGAGATGCAAACAAACATGCGCAATATCATACCATGTATTTCTATATACCTTGGATCTAGATTACATTTTTGTATAACAGGAACAAGATAGCACAGATTTTTGTAGAAACACCAGCAAAAAACTTTGCCCGTACCTATTACCAGACAATGACCCTAATTAGAGGCTCATAAAATCCTTTCAATTTTAATTATCATTACTGGCGCCGTGTGATCGGATGTGGTAAAAACCAGCGAGTGACAAGAAGCAGTACCTGTGATCGCATCCGTCCGAATGCCCACTACATTTAAACAACTAGCTACATATTATTATTATTATTGAAATAAACAAAAATTAATTACATACTGCAATAATTAAATGGTGAAAGTAGATGACAGTTCAAACATGTGTCAAAAATAAATCAATTCACTTCGTTAATACCGAAATACATAATGTAATAATATTGCACACATTTTCTTTTATTTACAAATGGTAAAATAGATAAAGTTGAGAAGAGCAATAACCATTTATTTGATCAAAAGTGCGCTGGTAGAAAAATATCCCCTTAAGGGAAATTGTTCTGCTCTTCCAGAACTGCGTTTAGTTAACTGGCAGATTATTTTGAACTGTGAAACTGAACGAGTTAAACCAAAAGTTTTTAAACTCTCGGTCAGGTTTAGTTAAACTTCAGTTTAAACTCTGACTGTGCAACTGGCCATTAGTGAGTTGTTGAGTAATGACAAGTTAAAGGCAGTAAAGACAAAAAAATACATTTCGATTCCACCCTTCCAGAAAGTAGTCTTGGTATTGAACGACAGAGCCTTCTCGGAATCTTAAGAAAAATTTCAAAAAAGTTGCATCGAATGATTTGCCTGGTAGTTTTAACCGCCAACAGGGATTAAACCCACTACCGTTTTATTAATAAATATTCTCTATAAAGCAACGAACTTTTGGAAATATTTAACGCTGTTCGATTATAATATCTTCCACAAGGAATTTGCATCTTGTAATTCGTTCTTTTAAAT
The DNA here is from genome assembly GCA_955612985.1 of Cheilosia scutellata. NCBI lineage: Eukaryota > Metazoa > Arthropoda > Insecta > Diptera > Syrphidae > Cheilosia > Cheilosia scutellata. The sequence continues at coordinate 52,943,099 of OY015312.1, read as the reverse complement.
TGTACAGATATTTCGAATTCGAAAAATAGCTAGTTGTGGCCTGTGGGTTGTTTTGCTATGGGTATCCCTTTATATGATCTACAAAAAAACAAAAGCACAACCAAACCGGAACTTTTTTTCTCTGAAAAATTGCAAAATTTTTGGTTTACCTTCTATTCCGCTTTTAAGCACTTTATGTGCTAATTTCGTTTGTCAAATGGGACATCTTCAAATGAATATCTAAATATCTATTAACAGTGGCAACCACTTTCATCTCTGGGGAAACAAAAAAAAAAACAACATTCACTTCGACTCTTCAAAGGCAAAACAAATTCTCGTGATTGTGGAACAAAGTCCAAAGGGTTGCCATGATGATTTCGAACCAACCGACTGTTCACATCTACTCGTAGTGACTTTCCACCCACAAACAGATACTCTCGAGATATGAGTGTTTTGTTCCTTTTGGGTTACTAATAGTAGACTGACTGACAGTTAACCTTCACACAAAAATGAATTCTCGAAATTTCCCTGTCCATTCTGACAGTGGAAGCAAGCAAAAGACACTACTAAGCGTGCACGTAGAGGTACGTATACGTAGTAGAATCGATGCCGGCTAAGTAAGGAGAGAAGAATATCTCGCCGTTTTCTTTGATGGAAAATGGTCCATTGATGTTTTTAATTTAATTATTTTGTTTCTACCACCACTGCCGCCGCCCTCACAACACTACCATTGTTGCCCTCGCTGCTCGTCCTCACGCCAGTCCGACATGAATGGGAGCTTCCTTTGATCTGCTTTGATCTTTCGGAAAGTGGCTTTTAAGAGGTTTCTTTTGTGAGGAACGCGCAAGCAAGCGAGTAGCGGCAGAGAGAAAGAGAGCACCAGAACGAGAGGAGGGTTGTTGGGTGGTGGCGCTGGCGGATGGATAGATGTTGCTGAGGGTTAAGATTGGGTTCGGGTGGCAAGGATGAAAGGAAAAGTTTTAAATATTAACACACACACACACATCCACAAGTGATGAGTACAGGAATACCTATGAATCTCCGTTTGCATAAGTGTTTGTCTGTGCGACATATACGAGATGATACTGATGCTTTTGCTGCTGCTGCTGACGATGATGATGATGATGATGGTGGTTCCCTGAATTGGAGGATGTCACCGTAGACAAATAGAGAGCACAGTATTAGACATCATTTCATTCCCGTTGGTTCACAGTTGTTGTTTGATGAAAAACTGGATGGCGCGCGCGGTGTAACCGAAACTGAGCTATCTATACGGTCGAACGACGTGTACTACACCACAGTGTGCTGGATAAGGAAAGCTTTGTACGAGTTAAACCGATTTTCATTTTGAAATTTCGACACACACAGCAAAGGAAAAACAAAAGATTGAATTATATTATAATTTAGTACTGTCGGTTAGTGACGACGAACGGTGGTGCGCGCTTTTTGATGTCTCGCATTTTGATAATTAGCATGGAGCATTATTTGCAATATGAAGATCTTACTGACGAAGGTAATAATGGCAACCCAGAGAGACAACAGAACTATTTTCCAAGTTTAATTGAAATTTTAGTGCATATTCTGGTTGGTGGTTTTGTGTGTTATTTCTTTGTGTTTTTTTTTTTTATTATTATTTTTTTTTTGTGATGAGAGACTACATTGGGCTGCTGATGGCAAAAGTTAATGAGAAAATGTTTTGTCAAAGCTTTTTAGGCTGATTATAGTGGTTGGCTTTGGTTTTTCATGTGCGAAATTGTGAAGGTATATCTCTCTGATGTGAAAAGTTTATATTTATGCAAATAAATGCTGACCAAATGTATGCGAGGGGTTGAAATGTGAACAATATACCATTTTGAAATAGCAAATCTGTATAGATACGTGTATAGCTATTTTGTGTATTGGTATGCATGTGTAAGGTGTTAACAAAGCAAGTGACTAACGGTTTGGAAATTTATGCAAGTGCTCTTATGTCTTTCAAATTACCAGATCAAAGACAAGCAGTCAGACAAAAACACGGCTTAACTTGATCTCAGCAGGAAGGTATTTTGTACGTAGGTATAGGTATACTGTGGTTACAATAGGTAAGAGGTAAACGATGGGCGGCATCGCAGAGAGATGTTTTTGCAATCAAAGTGTACTTGTGTGTCTTTGGAGGGTGGTACGATAAAAATGGTTCTACATATATTCCACATATCCTACATACTGACGGTGAATGTGCCTTATTAAATGTTTGTCGCATTGTGAAATGTTCTACTTACGTTGAGACATTGTCTCAAGAGGTGTATTATCCCTCGGCATGTACCTGTTTCTTGTAGGGATCTCGATCATAATTTGAGGTCAATTGTATGGTATAATTGGGAAATGTGGGAAGGTTCGGCAAGAACGTTAACCTTCGGAAGTGTATGTCGTAGTCATATTAACTTACTTGTGTCCTGTTTAGCCTTGGGAATCTTTGAGACTCCGCATCGTGTGCGATTTTTAGAAAGTAACTTTCCTTTACTGTCTACTCATGTAAACCATTTGCTACTGGTTATAAAGCTAAGAATGTTAACAGCGCTGATATTACCTAGATCACTGAGATCATAGAGAAAATAGTTTCCTAAGTAGGCCTTTCTTAGATTGGCCAGGGCAGGGCAAATGTAAAGAAAGTGAATGACGGACTCGTCCTCCTCTTCATCTCTACCAGCTTCTACAGAAGTCATTGTATGGCAGACCGAGCCTTTGCGCGTGTCTGCCTAATCATACACGTTTTGCAGACTTATACGATCCACGCCTGAGGAGCCTCGCCTTGCTAGTTCGTCTGCTGCACAGTTCCCTGGGATGTCACAGTGACCAGGAACCTAGCAGAGGGTGAGGTTGTACTGTCCAGCTATCTCGTTAAGAGATAAGCGGCAATCTTCCACCGCCTTAGATCTTATTTCCCTGGATATTAGGGATTTGATTGCAGCCTGTCTAACAATGTATATGGCGATATCCCTTTGTAATACCGAATTAATTGTAATTTCGGCTTATAAGACACTGCAGTGTTTCGGAAGACAGAAGGAGAGGCCCAGGTTCAATTCTTTTGAAAAGAGTCCGGCGCCCACTCCCTCCAGTGTCTTAGAATCGTCTGTGAATATTGACTGTCATTTGTGTAGGACATTTTGTGAATCCCATTGGTTCCTGTCCGGTATTTTATGGGTGAATCCTTTTTCGAAGTTGATTTTCGTAGGCAGATAATGTAGGTTGTAGTGGGCAGGGGGATCGTCTGTAGAAGGATGCTGTCGGCACGCCTTCCTCTCCAGTATTTCCCCTCCCTCAGTCTAACAGCCACGTTTGTGGCATATTCTTTACTGACGATGTCTAGTGAAAGTAAGTTAAGCATGGTTTGCAGAGCGGCGGTTGAAGATGTTTTCAGTGCGCCCGTGATGCATATACATGCCAAGCGCTGAGTCTTCTCTAAGACCTTTAGATTGGAACTTTTGTTCAAGGCCGGCCGCAACAACAATGTCATATAGAATGCATAATATTGGGTTGAAGGCCCCATCTGGAACCGACGGCCCTTTTGCAGGAATATAGAGCCACTAGGGATTTTCTAGCGCGTTCGGCAATATTTTCACTCCAATAGGAGCTTCCTGTCCAACCTCAGCCCCAAATATTTTGCGCTGCTAATGAACTCGAGTGGAGTTCCTTTGGGTTTTGGGGGAGTGTCAACGGGTAGCTTAATCTTCCTTGTAAATAAGACTAACTCCGTTTTCGTCGGGTTGACGCTAAGACTGCAACTGTCGGTCCAGGAGACTAATTTAAGTATGGTGAGTTGCAGGATGTCGGAAAGTGTTTGAGGATACTTCCCCGAAGCGAGTAAGGCGACGTCGTCTGCGTAAGCCACAACTTTGAACCCGTTCGTTAAGAACTATATTCCATAACAATGGAGCACTCCACCTTGCGGGGTGCCTCGGTGCACGATTTTTTCGACAGCGCTGCTGCCCGAGGTAGTCTTCACCATCCTCTTTGTTAAAATGTGGGTTCGCCGATATAGAGAAAAATGTAAAATAAAACCTCTTGAGCACACATAAAGATCAGAAAGTATTATGTATATTTGCATTAGGTCTACACCCATAGCCGCTTTTGGCAAACTACTCCTTCTACTCCTTATTCTTTTTTATATCTTCGAGAAATTAGCTTTTTAGCAGCTGTAAAACTAAGGGAATCTCATAGTCTACCACAATTTCGAACAAAATGGACTATAATAATTCCTTTCGAAGACTTTATTCTGGTCAACTGAATATGAATAAGGCAGACACGGTAGCTTCCTCCATTCCGCTTCGTTAAAATCAGTAAAATGCTTCCTCCTCGAAGACGCTTTAAAAGTCGCTAACAATAACTGGAAAAGTATGAAAACTTGCAGACAATTTTTTGCCGAAAATAGATGCCAAAGGAACAAGTATCATTCCTTCTATAAATAGGAACTAAATCAGCTTCGTTGTGGGAGCATTAACAGGATAGGTAGGCCTAGGCATACCCGCATAATGGAAGTCCACTACAACACGATTTCTGTGGGAGCTGTAGGTACGAAGTGGAAGTGTAAACGCCTTGCCATATTACGCAAGTCTGTATCAGTAAATTTGTTACAAAGTCTACCTGGCTTCATTGAGCAATACAAAGCGTCCCAATGAACGACTACACCATTCATTTTTGCTGTAAGCTGTAGATTGCTTAGGACTGTTTGCTGATACGAATTATATATGAGTGTATGTGAAACTTAAATCTTGATTAGTCGTTGTTTCAGCAAAGGATCCTTAATCACCCTGATTCTCCTCGCATCAGTCTTTTTACTTCTTCTTCACTCGCACTCGCTATTAAAGTTGCCAACCGAAATGACCATGGGAGTTGGTATACTTTACCGAATTTCATTTAAGACTTGGATCATGGTGATATTGTAAACGTTTTACTGTCGCACTTAACACCAGGAGAGTTAGGATCAACCCGGAATCACAATAATTTCCGGGAATCATACCTCTACTAAGATAAAGGTTTTTAGTTTTTAGCTTTAACAAATCGCAGTCACCTATGACGGCTTTGTATGCACGCCTTCACATTTTATGCTCAAACTAGCTGTATCCGCCCGGTTTTGCCCGTGCACAGAAATTGTATTGCTTATAGATCTTAGATAATAATGTTCTTTCGCAAAATGAGAATAAATCGATTTTCTGAAATTTTCTTTCTGCGTAAACCTGAAATACAGCAATACGAACAAAAAATGAATCAAGAAAATCGGCCCAATACCAAATATGTGTGAAAGTTTGGTTAAAAACGGTATATGCGCTAAGGCGTGAATCGACGACAAACATCTTACGGCTCAATTTTTATATATATAGATGACTCAAGGTCATTTCACTATAATTCACAGTAATTCTGGCCCTAGTGTATTATATAGATCCTTAGAAACAAAACCTAATCACTCAAAGAAATCTCACACAAATGCTCTTTAATTAAATGTTAATAATAAACTGTGCAATTTCCTCTGTATATATTTGGTCCACGCTCTATTTAAAAGGCCAGCATTACACAGTAGGTATCTTAAAGGCACTTTATTAAACGCTAACATAATTGAATTCCAAGTCGATAGAAGCAAAAGATGTTACTTGTGCTTTATTTTTAGATACCAGAGAACTGATATCGTCCTTACATTATTGTGAGAATCACTTTGCTATAGCAACTTTCAACGTTTTTCTTTTTTTTTTTTTTTTTTTTAAATAAAACCCGAAATTGCCAGAATTGCTATCAAAAGCCAGGATTTCAAGTGAACATACGGGCTATCTGAGGGTAGTTGTGAGTCGCTGGAATACTATGGATCCAAAATTCCACCCTGAAAGTGTATAAATGTTCGTCTTTATAATGTCCAGTTAAAACAAAAAAATAAAGTAAATACCCAAAGGTCTGTAAACAGATAAATACATTTACAAAACCAATATCTTTCCTTCCATAATGGGCTGCAAACAAAAAAAAATCTTCTGGCGCATTGAGAAATATGTACTCCACTAAATTGTTATTGGCTTGTCTTTTTAGGAAAATCCAAGCGTGCCAGCGCATTGGTGGCTGCTGTCGAGAAGGCAACCGAGAACTTTATTCAAAAAGGAGAGCAAATCGCCTACGAAAATCCCGACATCACCCAAGAAATGTTGGCAGCTGTTGATGAGGTCCGCAAAACAGGCGATGCTATGAGCATTGCTGCACGCGAATTCTCCGAGGATCCTTGTAGTTCATTAAAACGTGGCAATATGGTTCGAGCTGCTCGTAACCTCTTGTCAGCTGTTACGCGACTTTTGATTTTGGCTGATATGGTTGATGTGCATTTGCTTCTGAAGTCGTTGCATGTAGTAGAAGACGATTTGAACAAACTAAAGAACGCCTCCAGTCAAGATGAACTAATGAACAACATGAGGGTAAGTCCAGCCGATCACTATTCGAGTCGACAAGTTATGATTGAATTTTGTTTTTTTTTAGCAATTTGGTCGCAATGCTGGTGAATTGATTAAGCAAGCTGCAAAGCGACAACAAGAACTTAAAGATCCACAATTGCGTGATGATTTGGCAGCTGCACGAGCAATGCTCAAGAAGCACTCAACAATGCTACTGACAGCATCCAAAGTGTATGTTCGTCATCCAGAGTTGGATTTGGCTAAGGTCAATCGAGATTTTATACTTAAGCAAGTTTGCGATGCGGTCAACACCATCAGTGATGTTGCCCAGGGTAAATCATCGCAACCCACTGATATTTATAGTGGAGCTGGAGAATTGGCTGCTGCATTGGATGATTTCGACGAAGGCATCATTATGGATCCGATGACTTATAGTGAGAAACGCTCTCGCCAACTGTTGGAGGAACGCTTGGAAAGCATCATTAGTGCAGCAGCTCTGATGGCTGATGCGGACTGTACACGCGATGAACGTCGTGAGAGAATTGTTGCTGAATGCAATGCTGTGCGTCAAGCCCTGCAGGATCTACTCTCCGAGTATATGGCTAATGTAAGAATGCATTTTGATGGTTCTATTCTTTTATTTTTGAGAATATAATTTTTTTTTATTATTTCAATACAGTTAATTGCAGCGAAAACAAAAAAGTTGGTATGTACGCAGAGTCGTACTCTGTGTGTGCGTGTGCGAATTTTTGTTTTCATTTTACTTACCATTTTAGAGCTATAGCTTTTTACAAATGTTGGCTTATTGAATGGTGTTTTGTTGAAATTAGATAACTGAAATCAGATTCTAATTCTAGGTATATAAACAGCAGGTCTTGGGTTTCCTAATGGCTACGCAGTATATTGTGAAGGAATGCTTTTGCAAAACATGTTAGGAACAATCCTGTACGCCTGTCATGGTGGCATACCCATACCCGATCACAAACTCTGATGGCTCTTCCTATATCCTTTCATAAGGTGGCATCTTAGTGTCTTTTTTCAGGATGAAACTGTGAAACTAGTTATTCTGTCAATTCGTTTTATTCTGCACAAGCAACATTTTATATAGTTTAGTCCTTGATTATTATTATTTCTAGCTCTTCTCACGTATCTGAACAGTAGCTGCCAATCAGTTGAGCTTTATCGACTTAATCGATTAGATAAAATATATGAACGCTACATCGCTACTATATGTATGCATGCTATTTTCTTGTCGAAATATGAATGTAATGTATCCGCCTAAGACTATTATAACCCCTTCCAAAACTGTATTATAAGATCATAACTATGTACGTATTCCTATTGTTCTCCCTAAGTGGCTCGATGGTAACCCCGATCTAGGCCACTACCTCGAGTTGCGCATTTCAAGTTGGTTGAGGTAATTGTCGACTTATGGCAACTCTCTTTGGCGAGGTCTGAGTTAACATAGAATATTATGCGGGCTAGACGATTCATTTATATTCGCTCTACATGTCCTAGCCATCTCAAACATGCAATGCGTAGTTTGTGGTCAAGTTCGATGCCGCTAGTTAGCTCGTATAGCTCGGGTCTGCATTGTCTCTTTCAGAACTCGAAAATACTTGGGTTCATGAGATTACTTTTGTATGTGACGCCTAGATTTAAAGATATTCCATTTCCTCATCTAATTCCGTTCTATTCGTAAGCCAAATCGTCTCATTAGTGTGCGGGTCTAAATTTGTTTTTCGCATTAAAAATCGATATCGCTACTTGAAGGTGTAGATGCTTAGACCATAGGTCATTCTGGTTGAAAATTCTTCTTAAAACTTGCATTTGGTGTGACTTCGATTTACCGTCGCGTTAGAACAGCTTAAAGTCCCACACTAGCTCTGCTCCAACTACAAACAATCAAATGGTAATAGCCCGCGGTCACCATGAACCATGCCGACTCACTACTCCCCCCGTTAGCTACCTATTCCACTGAATTTGACACTCGCAATGAATAGGAGCGCACTAGTGCTCTTAGACATACAATATGTTTGCTCTCGTTTCATTGGCTCAACCAATACGCATTGCTGCCTGGTAAAAAGCAATTATTTGTCTGGAACCTAAGAAATGGGTTTAGAATGGAAGTTCTATAGCAGTTTGTTAGAATCCGCATTCATATAAAAATGAGTCCCAATCGTCCATATCATTAGCCAATCCGATAGACAGTACCTACCCTACACCAATGAAGCTCTTTGACCAAAATGCTGCTAATTAACAATATATCGCATCGCTCCATAAACCATTCTTCTCATCACGTTTGCTATTTTGTTTTACACCCGTCTTACTTCAAGTCTTGTTCGCTGAAATCATATCAACTCACACTTACATTGCAGATGGGTCAAAAAGACAATAGTCCCGGTTTAGATAGAGCCATCGATCAAATGTGTCGTAAAACCCGTGATCTGCGTCGCCAACTACGCAAAGCAGTCGTTGATCATGTGTCTGATTCCTTCTTGGAGACCACAACACCACTGATCGATTTAATTGAAGCCGCCAAGTCGGGCAATGAGAAAAAAGTTCGTGAAAAGGCAGATATCTTCACCAAACACGCTGAGAAGCTAGTTGAAGTAGCAAATCTCGTGTGCAGCATGTCGAACAATGAAGATGGCGTTAAGATGGTTCGCTTTGCTGCTGCACAAATCGAGAGTCTATGCCCACAAGTCATAAATGCGGCTTCAATCCTAACTGTTCGCCCAAATTCCAAAGTAGCCCAGGAGAATATGTCCGCCTATCGTCAAGCCTGGGAGGTGCAAGTTCGAATTCTTACCGAAGCTGTAGATGATATTACAACCATTGATGATTTCTTGGCTGTTTCCGAGAATCATATTCTTGAGGATGTCAACAAGTGTGTGATGGCATTGCAAGTAGGCGACGCACAGGATCTGAGAAATACCGCTGGAGCTATTCAGGGACGATCGGCCAGAGTGTGCAATGTAGTTGAAGCCGAAATGGATAACTATGAGCCGTGTATTTACACCAAGCGGGTGCTGGAAGCGGTCAAGGTCTTGAGAGAGCAAGGTGCGTTTAGACAGATCCATATGTAAAACGTCCCGCTAATCAATTTCATTTCTTTCATTCCAGTCATGTCCAAATTCGATCAAAGAGTCGATGTTGCTGTCGAAGCACTCGCCTCCAATTCAAACAAAGATGTCGATGAGAACGATTTCATTGACGCATCTCGGCTGGTGTATGATGGTGTGCGGGAAATTCGTCGCGCCGTCCTAATGAATAGGGTAAGTTTGAGATTATTTAAAATCAACTGTGTTGTCCGTCTGTCTTGAAAATAAAAAAAAATATTGTTGATTGGTTTTTAATAAAATTATTATCAAATGCAAACGAAAGGATGAAGAGGACCTCGACCCAGAAGACGTCGAATTCGATGAGCACTACACAACAGAGACCAGAAGTAAATGTAAGAAAGAGTATTCTCATCCCAGGACTACTGCATCATACTTACATCCTGCATTTTGTGTACAATGCTTGCCTTGTTATGTTTTTTTTTTTTTTTTCTACTCGTTCACAGCATTTTGTTAATAATATCTCTTACCACACACACACACATTGTTATATATTATTTATCTCTGTGTATAATGTATATGCTTTTCCACACTATTTTAACCAATTTTGTGTTTTTTTTTTTCTTTCTTTTTGTTTGCATCCATTTGCTTGCTACTTTATTTTTACAGAGCTCAGAAGATTTAGATACAGATACTGAATTCGAACCAGTCGAAGATATGACCCTGGAAACGCGTAGTCGATGTATGAGTTTTGTTTTGTTTTCTTCTTTCTTTCTTTTTTTTCGTAAAGTTGATTTGTTTGTGCATGCCTTGTATATAGAGTTGAGTTTCCTTTTCTTTTAGATGCGTTTTAGTTTTTGTATCATCAGTAATATACCCTCCAACCAGCAACAGTAAATATACAGCCAACAATAGAATAATACAAAAGTGTAATGGATTTATAGTCAATTTGACCAATTGGAAAAATTGACTAGTTAGAGTTTTATTTACCTACAGCTGGTCTTTAGAGACCGGGACATCGACGATTCTCTAATTTTATGTACCGATCAGTAATTGATCTTCAGTTTGATCTTGACCTTCTGGGCGACACATCGATTTGTGTAGCTTTAGTTGAGTGAGCCTGTCATAAGACCGCTGTAGTAAATATTAAAGAAGTAAAAGGACATCTTGCCTGGATTCTGTATTTTTTTTTTAATCAAACTTGAAGCGGGAAAAACTAAAATGAAAATATTACAAACTATGCCTTGCTTATCGGTTTCTTGCTTTGCCCCAGTATTAAAGTTAAAGGATTACTGTTATTGCTATATCGCGTAGCTCTTAACTTTATTACAAACTATGCCTTGCTTATCAGTTTCTTGCTTTGCCCCAGTATTAAAGTTAAAGGATTACTGTTATTGCTATATCGCGTAGCTCTTAACTTTATTACAAACTATGCCTTGCTTATCAGTTTCTTGCTTTGCCCCAGTATTAAAGTTAAAGGATTACCGTTATTGCTATATCGCGTAGCTCTTGCTGGTCTATTAAATCAAGTGTTCCCGGAAGAGTTTGTAGTCGATTTTCTAAGTTGGGATACTAGGCACAGCAAGTATACGCCCCGTATTTTTCCTAACAGGTCGTTGTTGTTCTAATGCTATTTATTTTTGGTTATAACTGCTTTATGCATATTTCCAAATGTTTGAATGCTATCCGTTGTTTAGGCTGTTGTTGTACATTAGTCACACCAGTAGTTTCTATTTCTAGCCTTTTCGTTTTATTGATGTAATCACAGTGCAAAGTTAGACAATTTCAAATATATTTTTTTGAATTTTCAGTTAATTTATTTACCTATCTCTGCTAACGTAGTTGTTCTTTTATAATACAACGCTTCCCTCAGTGGTACAAAGATCCTGACACATCCTCTCTTTTTATTCGGTCTTTGATCGATTTACCTTTGATATCCAGGAAGGTAACATATGCTAGTTTTAATTCTATGTCTTTTGATTCGTCAAAATGATTATTGCTTCGTACATAGATGTTTAACAAACATTTTAGATGTTTAACAAACACTTTTAGCGCTACAGCAAGGGGCTAGCCAGTTGCGCACCCCACGTTTGTAGAGACCTCCTTCCAACTGGGCAATTCTATAGTCTTATTTGCCATATTATATATTGCTGGATTTGCCATCGAGGAACCGTAGATCTGATATCTGTTGACTGTTTAAAAATACTCTTTGTGACTTAGTCGATTCACTCGTTTGCACTTTCTATGGTGATTAAATTCGTTGGCGTACATCGTATAAGTATTCTTTTATTCCTTTATTATTTGATTTTATTGCTCGAAGAAATCGCTGCACCACCATTATTCCCGGTTGTTTCATTTACCTCTTGTTAAGGACATATTTAGGTATATGGTGGACAATCGTTTGGGTTTAATTGTGTAATAAATTTATGTACAAAGATTTTTACGTCACTGCCCTGGGTGCCCCGCGTAATCAAGCTGACTTCTTAATTAAAATTTCCAGTGTTGGCTAGCCTTGAACAGTCAGGTGCCTTATAGAAATATGTAGCCAGCTTAATCAGTACATAATGGGAGTGGATTGACAACAATAGCCACATCACTTCATGTTCATGCTGGCCGTAAACCTAATTTAAACCACAGCGCACTCATATCAAACGAGGGGATGATGTGAAATTAAATTCAATCAAATTGTGCAACCGTGTTGGGTATAATTGGGTATCCACGGAACTTTTTGCGTTAATTAAAATATCCCCGCTTACTATTCACACACTTCCAATTCCCATGAACTCTGATGGTACAAATTAACATAGTGGTACACTATAATACTTTATGAAAACAATTGCAAGTGGAATGGGCTCTTTGATGTTTTGTCATGTCAATTTTGAGGTATGGGCCATAGAAATGATTGCCTCTATATCGTTTACCTTACTAACAGTAGGTGTCCAAATGTCATCAATAGGCGTATTTCCATGCATGCATAACAACAGAGAATGCCGCGAGATGAGTTATTGAGTTTATTACTTGCAAAAAATATTCACTCCTACCCTACAAAGTACATAAATAATATACATATTGCCACGACAACAAAAAGTGCACTGAAAAAGCCACTTCAAAACATGGCTACATGAATGGTATTTTCCAAGTGGTTTGGGTCCCTTCCACTTGTGCTCGCCATCTAAGCTGGGGCATTCCCCTGTTCCCGTTAGGTAATGGTTCCAATCCTCAGCAAACAACCAAAAACGTTTACTACCCTTGTGACATTGTAGTATTTTTTTTTTTTTTTTTTTTCTTCAAATCGCGTCGGTCGGTTTCCTTAATTTCCTTAATGACCCTATTAGTTTAAGGAATTATTTTAGGGTTAGGTTGCTAAAAAAAAACGGGACATCAATTAAGTAAAACATAGCGCCGGTTCTTGTATCGCTTTTTATATAGAAATATAAACATTAATTAATTTACCTAACACTTCATCGTAGTACTGCACTTGCTTTTGTAAAATACTAACAAAATTAATGCATGGAATACTCATGTAGATTTATTATTTTTAAGTAAAAAACAATATACACCACATTTTTCGGGTTAGAAATTCGGTGACAAAAATTACGGCGTTTCACGCTCTTATCTCGGAAAAGTTATCTATCATCGTATAGTCCAAACGGATAATATTCTCATGATGTTCTTCTCAAATCCTCAGCCCCGAGTATGAATCTACTACCGTATGCACATGCTCTGCTCATCTCTGCAGGTTGATTTGCATTATTGGGAAAATTATTTTGACGTTTTACCGTCTGGTAGAACATTGCAGATTCAACCGCCCGTCTGCGTCTGGTTTTGGTCTGCAGTCTTCAATGATAGTCCTCTGTCTTGGCTGATTATACCAGGCGACACTCCTCATTGAAATGCGTCAAAGCGACTTTGTTGTGGTCGTCTAGTAAAATCCAGCACATCGGTGGTTGCATTTGTGATGGCGACCGCTAACATTACTGAAGCAAAAGACTTGGCTAAATCGTTTTTTGATCACAAATACAAGCTGACGTTACACTTAATCTGACGCAAGCCACCAAACTGGAGGGCCAGACTCTTTGCTGAACCACTTGAACGAACGTTTAGTCCACTTCTAGTAACCCACTTTGGGGATATGAGAGCTGACCTCATTTGGAAATATGTGGGAGTAGCTAGCGTAAAAATAAAACTCATACATTTTTATCGAATGCTTGATTTAAAAGTGGTGTATATTCTTTGCCCATTAATAGACAGTAATCGTTCCACAATATAATAAATTTGTTTGCTTTCATTTAGCGAGTGCCCATACCGGCGATCAGACTGTCGACGAATATCCTGACATTAGTGGTATTTGCACTGCAAGAGTAAGTAAACTACAAAAGTTCGATTTCGTTCGTTATTTGAATTCGATGTTTTTTGCTTGACTTCAGGAAGCAATGCGCAAAATGACCGAAGAGGATAAGCAAAAGATTGCCCAACAAGTTGAGCTTTTCCGGCGAGAAAAACTCACCTTTGATTCGGAAGTTGCCAAATGGGATGACACCGGCAACGATATAATTTTCTTGGCCAAACACATGTGCATGATTATGATGGAAATGACAGATTTTACTCGGTAAATTAAACAAGTCTTCATTACTATTTTGTATTTTGTGATAAAAAAAATATTCTCCATATTGTAGTGGTCGTGGTCCATTGAAGACCACCATGGACGTCATCAATGCGGCCAAGAAAATCTCCGAAGCTGGCACCAAATTAGACAAACTAACACGCGAAATAGCCGAACAATGCCCCGAAAGTAGCACCAAAAAAGATCTGCTTGCCTACTTGCAACGTATTGCTCTCTATTGCCATCAAATTCAAATCACATCAAAAGTCAAAGCCGACGTTCAAAATATTAGCGGAGAACTTATTGTCTCTGGGGTAAGTTATTGCGAAACAATCTAATGAACACTGGAGAATTATTTTTTCGTATGTACATTTTCGTTCAGTTGGACAGTGCCACTTCTCTCATACAGGCGGCCAAAAATCTTATGAACGCTGTTGTTTTGACGGTTAAATACTCATATGTGGCATCAACAAAATACACTCGGCAGGGTACTGTTGCGGTAAGTTGTCTATTCCTCTTTTACACCTTATTTTGAATTGTTTCTTTTAGTTGCGTTTATTTTTTATTCATTTTTCTTATATGTATATGACAAAATTCCTGTCAACTCTATCAAATAGAAATCTAAAAAAGTAACTTAACTTATCTACTCTTGTATTCTTATTGTTTGAAAATAATTTCATTAATGGATAAAACACAAAAAAAAATGTAAAACAAAAACTTATAACAGAATTACGTGAGTATTGCGCTGCGGTGGTATAAACGAATGTGGTGTGAAGTTGTTAATCTAATTTCTGTTTCCTTGTGCACTGTTATTTTTGTTTTTATTTTTCATAGAGCTGAGATATTTCCTTCGAAATTCCCCTCCAATCAATTGGCATTAAAAAATATAATGAAATGTTTCAAACTGATGACGACAATGTGCATGTTTTTCTTTTTATTGGTATTTATTATATAATATACTAATACATAAGATACGCCATTAAAATACGGCCTAAATTCACTGTAAATAATTCTACAACAGCAAATACACTTTATTCTATTGTAGGTTGCACTCTTTACACTTAAAATGTCTGCCGAATTTGTCAGTTGATTCGATTAGAATTTGGCGAAATTGTTGACAAATTATTACCACTTTGGTGTTTTATTTGACATTCAGCGACGCCTCTACTTTGCTTTGCTTATTCATAAACTGTGCCTAAGAATGTAAGGCTTGACAAATTGTACTGCTTTCTAAGTTTGTTTCGTTGTTTGTTTTAATTTACATATCAGCACCTAGAAAATGTCCAATCGGGAACGTCATATCGCGAGTAGTTGAGCGCGTCATTTTGCCGGATTAAACAAATTAAATTAAGTCTTTTCGATTTTAGACTGTGACGTCAGTTATGGTTTTGTAATAATTCGGCGATGGTGGTGAAAAACGACCAAAAAACTAATGATGACTGTTGAGTCGAAATGACCCACAGAGAAACTATACAATCAACAAGAAAACTTACGAGTTCCTCACAAAGGCAGGCAAGCTAATCCCTGAAAATACTGTTTTAGAATAATTGGTTGTGACCCGAATGGTTCATGCTCGTATCCCAGCTGGAAACAGCAAAAAAGCATAGTCTTTGACTATAGGAAGAAACGACCAATATCAGAATTTCTCTGCCCGCTACATTAAAAATAGAGCTTTCACAAAAATATATTCGCTTTCACCCGGCCTCGCAACAACAAAAATGACAAAGAATGGTCAGCAGTTAAGTTTCTAACTGGCGCCCGATCAACCACCAGGCGCCGGACCAGCAAGCCTAATTGGCCTAAATGGAATATCTATCAACATGATGAACATTTTCTAAGTTTCGCCGTCAGTCAGGCGATTGTAGCAGCCAGAAGTGTAAGAGTGTTCCCAATCAATGTCTAGATTGGGAATCGAAAAAACACCGAACTATTTTATATTGTTGGGCGAAAACCCAAAACCCAGGTGTGTCGAAAAACTCACCAGCGAAAAATTCAGAAACCGGACGCACAAAAAAATACTGGGCCGACTCTGGACGTAAAGAAACGCGTTTAATTCGGCAAAAAAAAATGTTTGACAACATAATTTACAAATGGAGAAGTGTCTGATTAAAATATCGGTTACTGTCAATAGAGCTCGTTACTAAACGATGATTAGGAACACATTCTTGTTTACAAATGTTCACACACACATTAGGTTTGGACATTTGGTTTCAACAGAATTAACTGTATTTCCAAATGCAGCGCGAGCTTTATTTATTCTACTTTTAATGTCTAGTTCCATTTTGTCGTTTGGAACCGTTGTCCATTTTAATAATTTTTAACAAACGCTTTAGACTGACAATGAAGACATGGAGAAAATAAAATCGTTGATACAAGTTTAAAAACAAAACTGAATATCACTTTTACAACGACACATGTATGACAACCGACAACGGTTTGTCTGTTGTTTGTATTTATATACAGTGCGGTTCACTTGTTTATGCGCACAAGAGTTACGTTTTATTTCTAGCTTTTTTTTCGTATTACGTGGAACAAAGAAAAAAACTTATTGGCAGAAAGGTACATTCATACACTATAAAACAAACATAATTTCAAACTTGATGGACCCATAGCGGTAGTTTTACTCATTTTTTCGTATACCATATGCTAAAATGTATGCATTCTTTTGGTTCACTTGAATAGACGCACCGGTTAAATTGGTTAGTTAACAATAAGTGCTCGGACAAAGAGCAGTGAAACGCTATTTTGAAAGTAAGACAACTATTATTTTATATTAATTTTATTAAAATACGCAGAAAAAATGTGTTGAATTTGGCTAAAAGCCAAAGGTTAAAACTTACCTTTCGTAAAGCTTTTCAAATCGTGAAATGACTCATAAAATTGCTCGAAGTGAACACTTGATAAGAAACTTTGTAAAAAAAGAGGATATCTTATGGAAACAACTACAAAGAAACGATCGTAAAAGTTTTAACACCACAAAACAAGCGGAAAATGCAAATGTCACTCAATTTACAAACAAAATTTGGTGTGTTTTCCAAATCCACTCGAGTTTTGTTGTTGTCTATGCTCTATTATTATACCCAAAGTTAACAAAACTACAAAAAATCCACCGCCTACTCAAGCATGCAAGCAACCCACGCCTTGAATTTGCAAGGTGTCACATGGCATAAGATATGAACATTTAAGTGGTCTCCATAATCATAAGTTTTTGCATGGTATAGGAAAAAATGAGTAAAACTATCGTTATGGGTCCATCATCAAGTTTGAAATTATGTTTGTTTTATAATGTATGAGTGTAACTTTCTGCCAAATAAGTTTTTTTGTTCTCTTCGTTCCACGTAATACGAAGAAAAAGCAAGAAATAAAATGTAACTCTTGTGCGTCTAAACAAGTGAACCGCACTGTAGGTATGATCGACCCAGAGTAATTAATGAGCGGCCATTATATCAATTGATGTAGTATAGTTATTTGACATGATAAGAAATATGCTTATCGGTATTACAATAAATGTATAAGACGATCGCCAAAAATGTCACCTACAATTTTCGGCATTTATGTTACCCTGCTAACGGCGCTTGTAGTCAACAAATCAATATTATTTGTTTGCATTTTATAAAGGAATTTACCATTATTTGCGAGCATGTAATGTTAGCAATTTGTTCCCCAATATTTGTCCCACGTCTCGTGGGCGAACTTTATTTCCACAAATATTTGTGTTTAACTTGTATTGTGATTCAAAACGAAAATATGCCCTCTCGTGTGGCTATAATATTTTTCCCAGCAACTAGCAGACATATCTAAACGACATATCGCGCAATGAATATAATATTTACAATCTATTTTTGTATACTGTACTGTATGTATTTATGCGATAAAAAGATTAGCTCGCCTTAGGTGCGCACAAGTTAAAAGGACCTCAACCAAGTTGGTGACCAACTAGAGGCAGTTAGCGAAAGATCGACACTTCTTTTTATATCGACATACTTACATGCGTGCCTTCGACTATAAGTTGACTGCCAGCTTTAATTAAAATGTATGTCCATTGCACAGCAATATTGAAACGGTACCAAATAATTTGACCAATTTTACCAGCGCTTTCTTACGATCTAATACATTTCCTATAATTGCAGAACTCAAATTCAATAATTTGTTTTCGGTGAAAATAAGGCCACTAATCATTTTAGCACTTTAAAGGGAAAACAATTAAACACAAATTAGAAAATCCAAAAATATCAGAATTTACTTTACGAAAATAAGTACATACTTTCCTACCGTTGCAGAGTATTCAGTATCCACTCAAGTCGAATCAATTTTCATTACTATTAAAAGTATGTATGTAATTGTATATGCCTTCAAAATACTTTTGTATTAATTTCATTTCAAATATCAAACTGTCTATTGTGAAGTTCTGTCCAATTTGCTTATGCCATTGTTAAAACATTCATTTACTTCAACAATTCCAAATACGTTCTACGTTTAAATCACATTCTAGCACCCAGTTTTTGTACCCAATATTCAACTAAACTCCACAACAAAAAAAAAAAAACATACATCATTCCACATTTTGAATTTATATCTATAACCGTTGATCATGATTTCTGTGTGTTTTCTTTTAGACAGAGTCAGAGTGTTATCTTGTAATAAATTGTAGGATCAGTTAACATTTTTTCCATACTTATTTTCCATTATTGTTCTCTGACTCTGATAAGATAAATTCTAAAACATATTTCAACAAACAAATCTCTATAACCTTATTTGTGAATATAATTTTTCAGTCACCAATTGTCGTATGGAAGATGAAAGCCCCAGAAAAGAAGCCACTCGTTCGACCAGAGAAACCCGAGGAGGTGCGCGCCAAAGTCCGAAAAGGATCCCAGAAGAAGGTCCAAAATCCAATTCACGCACTCTCTGAATTCCAAAGTCCGGCTGATGCGGTCTAAAGTACCACTAAAGTTATTAACGAAATGCAACAAATGACATTTTACTTAAATTAATTGCAAGAATGATACAAGAAAAACTGAAACTAATATATTTATAAATATCATTCTCATTAAAAAAAATAAAACCAATTATTTGGCCAATTATAGAGTGCACGCAATGGTAAGAAACTAAAGCAGAAATTTGTTAAATTTCAACGTAAATAAAAAGACATTTAATGTGTTATCGATAAGAGAAAAAAAATTAATTATAAGTATTATGAGACACAGAGCGAATACAAGTAAACGAAAATAAAAACAGCAATTCACAGTTAAAATCTATCGAATATCTTAAATTCTGAATTGGAAAATATATTAAAATTATCGAAACGCTAGCAATATAAATCAGAAATTTGCGTTATTTTCCAAAGCAAAGTAATTAAAAGAAACTTCGAAGTATTTATGTATATGCAATTTTGCATCATTTACTGAGTCGGTTTTTTTTTCGTTTTTGCTTAAATTTAAATTTTGCCTATAATCCTTGTATTCACGTTAACTTTTTGAATAAAGGGAAATGTTTTTTTTCTTGGAATTGGATATACAGTTTAAATTTTATTTATTCATTTTACATAATGTAGACAATTATAATAAGTTTTTTTTTTTGTTTTATATTAATATTTTTAACTGTTTTACTTTATTTTTGATATTGAGTAAGAGGAGTTTTATTTTATTATACATAATTCATTATCACTATATTAATCAGTATTTTTAAAAAGTGTTAAAAATAAACAAACAAAATATAGAGATGCATATATTTGAAGACCAAAAAGCGTTGTGTTTAATTTAGATCAGTGCGTGCTTTTTTTTATGTGGGCGAAATCGCATCGTCACCTCCACGCGGTGCGATAACCGAAAGGTGAACTAAGGACGAGCGTTTGGATCCATAGGCTCCATGTGTTGTAGATACCGGAGTTACCTTCTCAGGAACTAGGTCCAGGAGAAAACATTCGCTCTGAATATCCAACCCAAAACGATCTACAACACAGGCCCCACAAGCCGGTCAGGAAAGGGAAACACAATTGTGATGAAAAATACACAGACTAAAAACGAACAAAGCAGCTGGAGCCCATGGGCTACAAGCGGAACTTCTTAAACACGTTGGAGATGACCTGGTTAGGAGTATACACCAACTCATCTGCAAAATATGGTCGGAGGAAAGTATGCCCGACGATCTCGGCACCATCTGCCCGATCCACAAACAACGAGATCGCTTTCTGCACCAACTATAGAGGCATATGCTTCTTAAACATCGCCTTAAGCCGTTTGCTGACGATCTAATAGGTCCTTATCAATGCGGCTTCAGACCTGGAAAATCTGCCAGATCCTGGAAAAAACCCAAGAATTTATTATCGATACCCACCGCCTGTTCATCGATTTTAAAGCAGCCTACGACATAAAGTGTAAATAGGGATGAACTATACCGTGACATGTCCAGCTTTGGAATTCCTGCTAAACTGACACGTTTTATCAGGATGACGTTGGAGAATGCTCGCTGCTGCGTCAAAATTAGTAGGAATTATACCGAAACCTTCGACACCAACCAGAGGATTAAGACAAGGTGACACACTGTCATGCAGACGCAGCTGTTTGAACATTGTGCTTTAAAAGGTATTACGCAACACCCAGGCCAGTATATCAGGCACGATCTTCAATAAATCAACTCAATTACTTGGGTTTGCTGACGAGCTGACGACATTGATGTAACAAGAACAAGGTGAGCAGTAACCCGCCGGCGCCTTCACTACAATGGAGTCAGCAGCAAACAGAATGGGACTGATTATAAACGAGGACCAGACGGAGTATATCCTTTCATCAACAACAAAAGTCCAATACCGCCACCGACTTGGTCAGAACGTGCGACAATTGACAAATAAACCTAACTTCGAGGTTCGAGGTAATCAGAGAATTTTTCTACCTGGGCACTGCTGTAAATGAGGAAAACAACATCAGCGCGGAAATCAAACGTAGAATAACTCTTGCTAATCGCTGTTTTTTTTTTTTTGGCTAAGTAAGCAATTGAGGAATAAAGCCCTATTGAGAAGAACCAAGGTGACGCTATACAAAACATTCATCATCCCGGTCCTGCTATATGGTGCAGAATCATGGGCCCTTACCCAGTCGGATGAAGGCTCGAGAGAAAAGTCCCACGAACGATTTATGGTCCTGTTTGCGTCGACCAAGAAAACAATGTTTATACGTGCTGACAGCGACATGAGCCTAGTAAAAAAATATCTGTAGATCCATTTCTTTTTTAAAATTTTTCATTTGATGTTATATTTTTAAAAAGAAAATGCTATTGGTTCTATGTACATTATGTATATATACATACCTATAAATGTATTTCCTCATGCGACGCCACAATGGGTCGTATGAATAAAACGTAGCAATTGCTTTTACTCAGACTAAATGTCAAAATCGAAGCAATTGCTAAGATTCGTATGAATAAAAACTGATTTGAGTTAACTCCAACTTTTGACATCTTCGAAAAGCGGCGCCACCGACCTTTTACTCAGATTGGTATGAATAAAACATGGAAGACAAAGCAATTGCTACGAAAATTCAGAGTCTGCTATTTTGTTGACTCAGAGCATTTGCTAAATATTTTGCGCGCACAGTTTTCTACAAAAACAGTCTAGCTTTGTGAGTTTTCGGTGTTATTTTTTTATAAATAGTTAAATTAATTTTTGTTTGTGAAAAAAACAAAAAAATTGATGCAATAAGTTGGCACATTATACCTGTTTTACCTACTGTTGTTAACGTTCGTGAAAAAAAACAGTATAAGTTAAGAAGAATTGGTTACGATAACAACTTTAAGCAACTGTATCGTTTCACGCGTCAAAATGTGGATTACTTGGCTAATACTTTTTTAGAGGAAAATTTGGAGACGAGGTATGTGAATCTCTTTTTATTAAATTACTTTAGCTTTTTTTAATTTTTACTCAAAAATCGTTTTAATAATTCTAAATTCAAATTCAAAATAAAAAAAATTCAAAAAATAAACCACATGAAAGTTGTCACTCGCAAATTTTGACAGAAACTGCAAGGGAAGGACACATGCAGTGAAGTAAATGCTTTGTTCGAATTTTCGAACTTACTTTAGCAAAGTATGTTTTTATTCATACCGATTTAAAGCATTTGCTAAGTGCTTTTACTTTGCTACCACCTTTTACTCAAAGCAAATGCTAGTTTTTATTCATACGACCCAATATCTACACAATTGACAAAGAGATGACAATAGGCGTATTTTTTTGGGAAGTGAGTATAACAAAACCAAAAGTGAGTATAACAAAACCAAAAGTGGGTATAACAGTTTTGTATGTAAAACCAAAAGTGAGTATACCAGTTTTGCATGTAAAAGTAAAAGTGAGCTAGCTATAGATTCCCAAAAAAATACGCCTAATGCCAAATTGGCAGCGCAAATGCAAATAGCTTTCAGTGAATTAACATGTCAAAATTTCATTGTCAATGAACTGACAAACAATTTTTTTGTCAATAATTGACATGAGTAGAAATAAACTGACGGTGGTGTCGTTCAATTTGTTCGATTTGACAGTCGCTTGTAGTCTATTACAAATGTCTGGTCGATGCTTTCTCTTAGAAGTGAAAAAATTTTGTGCGTACGAATAGCTAAAATCAATCGAAGCAATCGGCAATTGTCGCGACGATCGCTGATCGACAATCACAATAAGGGCCTCAGCTTTATTGCTCCTTCCATCGCTTGTAAATTAGACCCCGAGATACTCAAACTGCTCCATCTGTTGAAATAAGACTGCTATCATCACAGTTTCAACACAGGTGGCTATAAACCTGTCGATTGCACGCTGAAGTTCAGTAGGATAAAGGCGAAGGATCACCAAGCCATCAACGAAGAACAAATGACTTATCCTTAGTCCCAACTCGAAACATTCTTCACCAAAGATGTTCATAACATAACATTATAAAATAGTGCCTATCTACATAAGCAAATTTAAGGTTTTTCAATTTCATTTCTTCGAGCTAAAGCTAAAACATTTCCAATGTGTTAACACGCATGCATTGAATATATAATACAGAATATATCTCCGGTTCTATTTAAATGACTTGACATTATTTGCTATCTCGCACGTTTTTTCCGAGGAATGTTACAATTCCATGAACCATGAAGTAACTGTACTCAAAAGAACTTACCAAACTTGCAAACAGAAAACAAACAAACTCTTCCTTTTACCTTTCATGTTTCATCGTACCTTCGCCGAAAAACAAATGCGCAATAACCCACTTAGATCCCTGCATAATTTATTATACGTACTACCGTCTTCGAATACGTTAGCGAATTACGGTGCTTTCGCTCTCTTCCCACAAGTTAACCAATAAAAACAACAGCATTACTGTGATCTTCGTCGTTCGATCATTTCACTTTAGGTTCCCATAAAAACGAAAAATAACAACATTAAGTTTACATAATTGACCGTCTTTAAAAAGCGCGTAAATCACCAGAACGCATAATTCTAGCGCAGCACACGTCAAGCAACCTAATGAGCCGAGGCGAGCTGTTCTTATTCTGATGATCATTACGGCATATATACCTACCTACAATTTGAAAAATAATAAAAACAACCGCGCCATAGGCCATGTTTGATACGCTACCGGTAGCCAGCGGACAAATTCAGTAGCAGCACGCAGTAATCGCTTAAAAGCAAGAGCAACCCAAGTTTGGCTGCCCGGCCGGCGCGGCATGTCTTCGTCATCAGCGTTAGGTGATCACGACATTAGCGCGCGATCGTCGTCATAATAAGCGTCCACCGCAGTCACGCGTCATAATCTGGTTTCATCGTGGCGCTTTTTGTTTTTGCCTTTCGATTAGTTTTAGTTATACTACAGTAGAAGTAGCAGGCAGCTCAGCCGGCTTCTCTAATAGGAACAACTGGTATATCTTGGTAACGGTGCTTTTGTTAGGTGTTTTTTTACATTTCTGCATTCTGCTTCGAACTGCGTGGCGTCGCGTCACTCGTGCGCTCGTCGTTCGTGTTCTTCACTCGAATAATTGACATTGCATTAATGAATCAAACGACTGACAAGGCAAATACGAAAATAACATGGGCTCTGGTCTCTTGGTCAGTCGCCTTTTGCGTTGTCGTTGTTGGCTTTGGTAAGGAAATGGGGAAAGATGGATGCTTCTAGAATAATAACGGTACACCTAACGATGGACGCGTGCGCAGAAATTCAAAGGATGGAAAGAAACTGGAATTGATAATGTGGATCCCGTTTGGTCAAAACATGTTGACAGTTTGTTATAAGTATAACGATAACGCTATGCGGTCGTTTGGAGGTGGTTGAAGAGTCGAGAGAGATGACTACTGGTCCGCCGAATTTAGGTTGTTAAATACGTGTTCTTTGGAACGTGTGTGTCCCACCTCAGTAATAAGCGAAAACGATTTCATCATCGGATGAAATTGATTTTCTTTTCATTTACTGGAAAGTATTTTTGTTTTCTTGTACACATAAGTTGTTAGGCTCTTTGGTGTACGTGTCGTGTACCCAAACGCGACATGCGCATATTGTTTATTTTGTTTTGGTTTTGGAATTCCTAACCGTAAACAGTATGCCATTGTATGTGTTGGATGGACAAAATTGGAGTTATCAAGAGTGTTCTGTTTTTTTCTTTGTCAATCAGATCCGTTTATTTATTGGTATAGAATGAGGCAAAAGGTGGTACCTACATATAAGTACATACATTTTGAATTTGAATTGGTAAAACGAATACGAGAGAAGCGCTATACCATTTTGCAACTCAATTCGCCCCAGTTTTTTAAATTGATTTGCTAAGTGCCTTCTTCTACCCGTTAGGTTAGTGACGGCAATGTCATTTGATCAAAATCATGGCATTAATAATGATGGTTTAAGACCTCTTTTAACCGATACCTACCTTTCTTGCCAAAAAAGGATTTTGACATGGAGACACGCTATCATATGCGACTTCGTTAATATCATACATTCAATATGCCCCCGTTAATGCGGAAGGGGTAGTTTAAAAAAAAATATTTAAAATAAAAAAAAGTCAACGGCAACACTTACAATAAGTGTTATACCAGAAATCCGTTCTTTTATTTTATTTATTTAGTAATTTCTGTCAATGATAATTACGGTGATTTCTCCGATTCCAAATTCGCGGAAGTGCCGAAACTGTTCATTGTGGCAGTTGAACTAACAATAGCGAGGATAAAACGGCTCATCCAGTCTTATCAAAAAGTAGGTACGCCTTAATAGATATCGTCCAGAAGTATTAAAAATGAGTTAAACCTAGAGGTCTTCAGGAGGACGATCCGGCGTAGGTCGGTTATTTAATGGGATCGACGCAGAAGACTCCAAATTGCAAGCCAAAAAAAGTTTTGGAAAACAATGAATGAGGCATGTAATAATTTTGCCTTAACTATTAACATACAAAGTTTCAAGTTCCTACGGCTAACGGTTCGTGAGACCCCCTCTTACTCCCCGCCACCCCTTTACTTCTCATCACTTCCCACACACCCTACGGCCTAACTGGGCCACACACCTATAAATCAAAAGAAAAAATCATCGGACGAATGCTTTTCGAGTTATGGATGGACGAACAGAATTCCCTTGAACATGGCATACCTGTCGCTGCCCCCTGATCAGAAGATATACCTACATATAAAATACCAATGACATAATAATGTACTATAACAATTATGCCAATGTAAAAAAAAAATGTTTAAAAAACTAATGAAAAGCTTTTATAAGTAGGTACTGCAAAGAATAAAAACTAACCAATCTGTTTTTAAGGTTTATCGTGAAAGGTTCTTACCCCCAGTTTCACACTGAAAGTTTAAACTAAAGTTCAACTGAACCTGAACGTGAGTTTAAATTTGAAGTTCAATTCGTCCGGTTTCACAATATAATCTAAACTTCAGTTCAATTGAACTCAGATCAACTAAATTTAATGAATGAATTTGATAGTATTGTACAGTACTTAGCTTTTATACGACTTTTCTAAAATCGTTCCTTGTCTTTGCTTTCAAAGAATACGCAAAACAACGTCAAATATTTGTGTTTTTGACAATCGGCTGATCTGAGGTTTAAACGGCAGATTAACTTAAACTATAGAATGAACTCTGTTCAAGGTTTAAACGAAATTCTGAAACAGAATTAATTGTTGAACTAAAGTTTAAACTAAAAGTGTAGTTTAAACTCCTACTGTGAAACTGGGGGTTAGAGTAAGCCATGTTTCTGTAGTTTACACTCAAATAATATACATAATACATAACTCTGGACCAGATGAATGTTAGCTCAAAATAATCGGTGAAGTATTGCCTAACAATTAAAAGGATTTCTTGAATTGACCTACATATTTATGATACATATGAGTAAAATATCTATAGTGGAAAGTTGAGCGTAGTAAGGTCGATATATAAAAGTTTGCACCCCTTTTTTCAAACCTTATAGGATGAATTTTGAAAAATGATTTATTAGGCATGTAATATATAGGGGTATCGTGAATAAATTCCGATGGAAATGTTTCCCTTGTCAGCAATGTAAATCAAATTGCTGAATGGGAAATATTCCCGGGGAAATATTATTGGCGATAGGGGTGATAGTTTTGAGTAATCCATTGACATATGTTCATATGTTATGAAAAAGCCTCCGTTAAAGGGGCAGGGAAAGTCAAAAAATCCTTCTAAATATTGAATTGTCTTTGTCTTCACAACCCAACCAGCATGGACAATTTCAAAGTTCTAAGTTTAGAGGAAGTGGTTTAAATTTGGCTTGCACGATTATTTGGGCATAACAAATTTTTCTCGAAGATAAATAAAAGCGTAAAAGCCTTTAAAAACGTCTTCAATCTGCCATTGACTGTCAATGTCTTTAATATTCGTTTTAAATTTAAATGGTATGAATACATTTGAAATCGTCCGATTTGTGTAGTGTAGGATTGCAAGTATGTATTGAAGTAAGTATGTGTTACATATCTCTAACGTTTGCTAAAACTTGAGCCATAACCCGCAACGGATGTCTATATTAGACAGATCAGTTATTTAAAGCAGTTCTTATGATAAATATAAATGGCGATAGGTACGACATTCCTGTCCGCTTCAATTTGAAATTCTGATTCCAAAAGTTGAAAGTCATCAATTAAAATGCAAGGAGGAAGAAATTAAACAACGGAAAAGCAGACAGAGAGGCATTTGACATTTATGTCATAGCGTTTTTGTGAATTTTTTAAACAGTATCGAAACATTGAATGCGTTGGGTACTTTGCCACTCATACTTTAAATTTCGAAATAATTGCTAAATTTTGTTTATCATTTGTCAAGTGGTGTTAGAGATCTTGATGCAGCGTTCTTATATCTATCATCTTCTATAAGGCAGCGTTCTTCTATCAATGGAACGCCGCTAATGCAACATCTTGTCAAGTGTCAAATTAATCTTGTATTGTTGTGTTTCCAAACTTCACTTTTTTTCCTACGTATGAAAAAGAAGATTATAACAAAATAACTTCCGGGAATGTTTAACACTCTCAAGACTTGAGGCTATATTTTTTACGTTTCAGTGCTCTAACAGATTTAAGGTATAGGTACATAATTATAAACTGCCAATATTTCTTAATGTTGCAAGCTAGGCACCCTATAGCACCCTATCGCTCCATGGGTAAGCTATGCAATCCAAATAACGAATTGCTAAGTAGCTCCGTGTAGGGGTAGTGTAGGTACCTTGCTTTATTGTCTGTATTCCCATATTTAATGCTAATGGTCGTTCCATATTAAAGATACCTACCCATAAAAACTGAGTAAAGTGTTTTTTTTTTAAGTTTACCGTTTTTTTGGCATGCATAAGTAATCGAAGTGGTGTGGTACCTATAAGTTCTGTATTGTCAATTACCTATTTCATAGTCATTTCGAATGAAAGAAAGTGTTAACGACGCGCATTCAGCTGGTTCATGTGCCACGGTGGTTCTTAAGTCATTTGAAACCAACACCGAATGCTTAAGTCGCATAAAAGGTGGAAGAAGAAGCTGATCAGAAAGGATTTTTTTTTTCACTTGTTTCATCTAGAATAAATAACAAGGGGAAACGAATGAAGAATGTGTTCTCGAAATGAGGCTAACGAAAATATTTGCATTAACAAATCTACCCAAGAAGCTAGGTAGGTACCATTTTTGTGTGTAGGTATAATTCATATTAGTCAATGAGAGGCAACCGGATGAATTTTACATAAATACGTTGCTGTGATGCCCAAGATTTCAAACATGCCCGTCTGGCAGCGCTTAATGGCAGCTAAAGGGTATTAAAAATCCGTTATGATTCAAAACAGGAATAATTGGTGCAACCACTTGAATCTACTACCCAAATAAAGAGTATGATCCCCTTAGTACAAATACATATATATATCCAAGACGTTAGGTGTAGCCAAAGCAAAGGATCGAATACTTGAAGCGTAGTCGCGGTCAACATTTACACAAAATAATATTAAAAAAGTAAATGGCAACAATTGATTTATCGACCCTAATAAAAATTTCACTCAATTTTGCAAATTTTTGTAGTTTTTTTTTTTTTTTTTTTTTTTTTTTTCAATTTAAAAAACCAAACGCTTAAAAAAACACCCATTATGATCTTATTTTAATGAGGCTTTATCCGGGCAGTAAAACAAACATTTTAAAAAGCATCGGGGTTTTCAACGTTAGGATTTGATTGGTGAATGTTAAGAACTGTCATTTTAATTTGGTTAAATTAAATATAGTAGTATTTCAATTTCTAACTACAATTGTCTAACAGTTTTACCCAAAAATATATAAAGGGTGTTCCATAATTCACGCAAAATGTAATTTTGATAGAAAATACAGATTATTAATTAGAAAGCTTAATTTTTTTATTGATTCATAGAGTATATAGATTGGGGTTATGTATGTGCACATCGGATAAATGGCCGCCAGGGCTTTGCTGGCAAGTACTTACCTACTCTTTAATTCAAATTTTCTATGACCGTTTCGCATAAATGAGGCTGAATTTCATTAATACACCTCCCAATTTCCTCTTTCAGGGCGTTGCGTTGGTGGTCGTGGGCTTGTTTGCGCATAGACCTTTGACTTCAAAAACCCCCAAAGAAAATAGTCCAATAGCGTTAAATCGCAAGATCTGGATGGCCAATTCTGATCGCAAAAACGGCCGATTATTTATTATATACGATTTGGAAATAACTCATGCAGTAATTGAATTATTTCTCTGCTGCATGGCATTGTGGCACCGTCTTGTTGAAACCACATGTTGGTCACATCCATATCTTGTAATTTAGATACTAAAAACTGGTTTATCACGATAACGAACACCATTAATTGTTACCGACTGACCAGCGGCATTTTCGAAGAAAAATGGTCCGATAATGCGGCCAGCCCAAAATCCGCACCAAACAGTCATGCGCAGTGGATGCATTTGTTTGTCAAAAATTACTCGTAGGTTTTTTTGAATCCCAAATGCGACAATTTTGACGATTAACAAAGCCGTCAAGATGAAAATGAGCTTCATCACTGAAGATGATTTTGAATTTGTTCGAAAATTGCAATTTTCGAACAAAATCAAAAAAACTTTAATTATTTTTTAAATATTGTTCAACAATGAAAATGCGTTGTTCCTTTCGTATAGCGCTCCATTTTCACTAACCCCGAATTGTCAGCTGTCACATTGTTATCTTTTTTTTTTCGTTGGCCTCACTGTACTATTCAATGGCGCAAAATTCAAATTTTGCGTTAATTATGGGACACTCTTTTAAATTTGGATTTGAAATTAGCTTGGGGCACTCAGTGCACCAAATACGGATTTAGGGTTAAGTACAAGTTGAGAGAACTAAAGATATCGACAAATGTCATCGTTAAGTTGGTAGCATTTGCACAGAAAATTATGTCTCGTCGAATGGTTCGGCGGCTATCAAATTTGCTGATTCGCGAAACTACTGAATCAATTCTTAAAAAAGTAGGTACTAGGTAACTATGTATTATGTACATACTATATTTTCGTGCTTATCGGTTTTCTTCCATCTTTATTATTCAGAGATAAAGTAGGTACCTACCAATATTTTTAAGGCAGCGGGAGATGACTTGGTAGAGAGCATACACCAACTCGTTTCTAAAATTTGGTCAGAGGAAAGTATGCCTGATGAATGGAGCCTCAGCATTGTTTGCCCGATCCATAAGAAAGGAGACCCTCTAAACTGCGCCAACTATAGAGGCATCAGTCTCCTTAACATCGCTTACAAGATCCTGTCTGCCGTACTGTGTGAACGCCTGAAACCATTTGTCAACGAACTGATTGGACCCTATCAGTGCGGTTTTAGGCCCGGTAAGTCCACAACCGACCAAATATTCACACTACGACAGATCCTGGAGAAAACCCAAGAAGTCCAAATCGATACTCACCATCTATTTATCGATTTTAAAGCCGCATATGACAGCATTTATAGAGACGAGCTATACAGAGCCATGTCTAGTTTTGGCATCCCTGCCAAACTTGTCAGATTGTGCAGTGTGACGATGGAGAACGCTCGCTGCTCCGTAAAGGTCGGAAACAATCTCACCGAGACCTTTGATGTAAAAAAATGATTTAGACAAGGTGATGCGCTGTCATGTGACTTTTTAAACATCATTCTTGAGAAAATTGTGCGAAATTCGCAAGTCAACAGCAGGGCCACAATTTTCCAAAAGTCTGTGCAACTACATGCATACGCTGACGACATCGACATCATTGGCAGAACACATGCGAGCTGTCACTGGTGCGTTTGCAGGTATTAGCACAGAAGCGGCGAAAATGGGTTTAGTGGTGAATGAGGGCAAAACAAAATATATGCTGTCAACAAGAAGGGACACACAATATCGACGAATCGGACAGAACGTCACGATAGACAGCTATAACTTTGAGGTAGTTCGGGACTTTGTCTACCTCGGCTCCGCTATTAACTCTGAAAATGACATCACATCAGAAATCAAGCGAAGAATTACACTTGCCAACCGCTCTGTTGGCTAGGAAGGCAATTGATTAGTAAGGCCTTGTCGAGAAACACCAAGGAGACTCTATATAAGACCCTCATCATCCCAGTCCTGCTTTATGGCGCAGAATCATGGACGTTATCAAAGGCGGATGAAGATCTCCTTGGTCGCTTCGAACGCAAAATTATTCGAGTGATTTTCGGTCCCGTTTGCGTTGACGGGCTTTGGAGGAGGAGATTTAACAGCGAACTCTAAGAGCTGTACAGCGACATCGACCTGGTCAGAAAAGTACGTATCAGTCGACTAAGATGGCTAGGACATGTAGAGCGAATGGACACCAACGCTCCGGCCCGAAGAGTCTTCGATTCCAACCCGGAGGGACAACGCAGTAGAGGAAGACCTCGCCTTAGGTGGCGCGCACAAGTGGAAGGGGACCTCAACCAACTTGGAGTGCGCAACTGGAGGCGGTTAGCCAAAGATCGTGCTAACTGGAGAGGCGTGTTGGTTGAGGGCCCGGTCCACCCCGGACTGTAGCGCCATCTAAGTAAGTACCAATATTTTTAAACCACTCTGTTGTGGGTTTCTTAATTCGGTAAATTGACACAGATTTCAACACCCCTAACAGAAAAGGTGATTTGGTCCAAGCGGTCTTTTATATTGCATCTATCCTACCTGTACAATGTACATAATAGTCTCAAATGAAACCGACCGGACCGCGAATCATCATAAATCTACAAATTATGTCATTTCCGCAATTGTAATCCAGAAAATAATTTCCATTTTTATTTGGTTTTGCTTGCCCCTCTCTCGCGCACACTCCCTTTCAAGTCGTTTTCTTCGTCTATTTGTATTGCATTTTCAAAATGAGGCCAAAGCAATAACAGGTCTCCAATTACGCCAAATCCATTGCAAAGCGATAGTGCTGTTGCTAACCAAAGCAAGATGCTTTGGCACGAAGAAAAATCAATGCCTTACCAGTGAAGCTAGGTACGTAAACATACTACATAAATGTATATTAACAAAGCCCCGCAGTAGTGGTGGATGGTGGATATTTTATGTTTCTAAGCCAGCAACTCCAACACCCCTCACCGACATTTACCGCTAAGAATTATTATCAAAGCCAAAATGAAACTGCTCACCATAAAACTCGAACTCGAACTTCGCTTCTATTGCATAGCCAATCATCAAAGCCATGCCTGGCCAAACCACTATCGGTTGGTGGGACCATAAAACCGGCCGCATCATCATCAAATCTAAATCTATATGCTGTGGCAAAACCAGACAGGAGCGCTAGGGGTCCACTCATCGTATGGATGCGAACTCTTAAACTTACCTCCAGCACAGTTCCACCATCACGAATAGGTATCAATTTAGCCACCGACCGGTACACCGGTTACATCGCTTCCGCATTGCAATGTCAGTGAAGTACGGCGCATAGGAATAGCATAGAAAAGAAAATTTTCCTTGTGCGCGCTTCGGCTGCGTTACCCACTGAATGGAAAATTTGATTTTATAACGCAACCGGAGTATTCGTGTCCGCACTACTAAACCAGTCCTGTACCTAAACATACTACACTAGGTGGTCTTCGTCTTCTCTGGTGGTGTTGTCGTTGCGAACGATCTCCTATAGTCCACGTCCGAGAGTGTATTTTTCATTATCCTCGAATCCCCTTTCCCCTGACTTAACTACTGATTTGCAACTTAGTCTTCGTGATCCATTAACGGGTTGCAAGAAAGCGCATTTGCACCGTGAAGTTAGTTGGTTGGTTGGTGAATCCATTTCGATTTTATATGCGGCAAAGCAACAGTGTTGCCAAGTCTGCGATTATTTGTTAATGGCCATTTAAATGATTTAATAATGGCGGACGGATATGCAATGGCGGAGAAAACTAACCAAACTGGTTGTTTTGTCTATTCATGTATTAGGATTGTTTTCGTGTTCCTTTTTTTGCTGTTTATTTTTTGGTTTGACTAGAAGAGGTAAAATTAATTAATTATTATGATTTTGTACTCGTTTGTTGGAGAAAAAGCAGGAGTTGGGTGAATAGAAATCTTTGTTGTCGAAACTTTCAATGAAAAGTTGAATGGCGATTCGTTATGAACTTGTTCAGGTATGAGCCTGGTTGTTGACCAACTAATATGGCAATCAGAATTTTAGTTGTCACAGATGCATTATGAGATTTTCACACAGATATACGGTTAGAAAGAAATCGAGAGTGGCGAATTGGCTTCAACTCTACTTTCAACTTTCAACTTTAAGTCTTGATATTAGTTATGTACTTAGTCCCAAACATGTTAATTGCTATTGCTATTGATAAGGAAAATGCAATTAGAAAGTCGTTTTCCTAGGGCTCAAGTATGCATTAAAATTAGTCTTTTTTTTGACTTCGGTGTATGTACCTACCTACATATTTATGAGCGCCCAAGTGATTAAAGTTTTAAGAAACGTTTTTGAGCTATTATCAAATAATGACCACTCAACAATAAAAAAAATTAAAAAGCAAAAATCTTATGAATAAAATTTCAGATAATAAACACTCAACAAAAAAAATCATGAATAAAATTTCAAATAATAAACACTCAAAAAAAAAATTAAAAAGCAAGAATCTATATATATGTATAATATAAATAAAATATATATATAAAAATGAGTTCTAAAATGTGTTCGGATACGTATAACTTGAAACCCACCGACTCTATTGCGCCCATATTTACAAATAATCTTAGGTATTAGCCCAGGAGTGCACTGAAGGAGATTGGTCAAAATTGGACAAAGGGCATGGCACCGCCCATACAAAAAAAAAACATTCAAAATGTTATATCTCGAAAACCACCGAATCGATTGAGTTGAAACTTACAGACAATCCTAGGTATTGGCACAGGAGTGTTGCTGTGAAGATTGGTCAAAATTGGACAAAGGACGTGGCACCGCCCATACAAAAAAAAAAAATCAAAATATTATATCTCGAAAACCACCGAATCAATTCAGTTCGAATTTGCAGACAATCAAAGGTATTGACCCAGGAGTGGTCATTGACCAAAATTGGACAAAGGGGGCGCGACCAAATTGGATACTTTCTTCTACGGGTTTGTTCGTAATTGCCACCCGAAGGTTTAGGAAAAAAAAACGTAAAAGTAATCAATTTGTTTTGTTTCTCAAATTAATTTCCAAATTTCAATTATATCGTTTTCGTTCGGCAACTTTCTTCAATGGCTATTTCAAAGGTAAATTATTGATAGTGAAAAATTTATGTGCGATTTATACAAAGTGATGATCATTTACAGTTCGATATTTGTTACGATGCCAAGAAGAGACAATGGAACAGTAGCCGGCATTTTCAGAATGGCCGCTGAACCAATGAAACTATCCCCTTTAATTTTCTATTAAAAAAAAATAATTGAACAAAAAATATTAAACTAGATCTTGAATAACTATTTTAGTCATAAATAAAATAAAGAGCAACTCAACTAACGCCTTCGAGCTAATGCATAATGCAGGCAGGGCAACCTCCGCCGGGTCCGCTATATCCTATAACTATATATATAAAAATGAGTTCTAAAATTTGTTCGGATACGTATAACTTGAAAACCACTGACTCTATTGCGCCCATATTTACAAATAATCTTAGGTATTAGCCCAGGAGTGCACTGAAGGAGATTGGTCAAAATTGGACAAAGGGGCGTGGCACCTCCCATACAAAAAAAACATTCAAAAGCTTATATCTCGAAAACTGCCGAATCGATTGAGCTTAAATTTACAGATAATCTTAGGTATTGGCCCAGGAGTGCTCCTATGGAGATTGATCAAACTTGTACAAAGGGCGTGGCACCTCCCATACAAAAAAAACATTCAAAAGCTTATATCTCGAAAACCACCGAATCGATTGAGTTGAAACTTACAGACAATCCTAGGTATTGGCCAAGGAGTGTTCCTCTGAAGATTGGTCAAAATTGGACAAAGGGTGTGGCACGGCCCATACAAAAATAAAAAAATACAAAATCTTATATCTCGAAAACCATCGAATCGATTGAGTTGAAACTTACAGATAATCCTAGGTATTGGCCCAGGAGTGTTGCTGTGAAGATTGGTCAAAATTGGACAAAGGGTGTAGCACCGCTCATACAAAAAAAAACATTCAAAATATTATATCTCGAAAACCACCGAATCAATTCAGTTCGAATTTGCAGACAATCATAGGTATTGGCCCAGGAGTGGTCATTGGCCAAAATTGGAAAAAGGGGCATGGCGCGACCAAATTGGATACTTTCTTCTACGGGTTTGTTCGGAATTGCTACCCGAAGGTTTAGGGAAAAAAACTTAAAAGTATTCGATTTGTTTTGTTTGTCAAATTGATTTCCAAATTTCAATTGTATCTTTTTCGTTCATTAACTTTCTTCACTGGCTATTTCAAAAGTAAATCATTGATAGTGAAAAATTTATGTGCGATTTATACAAAGTGATGATCATTTACAGTTCGATATTTGTTACGATGCGATGAAGAGACAATGGTAACAGTAGTCGGCGTTCTCAGAATGGCCGCTGAACCAGTGAAGCTATCCGCCTTCATTTTATATTAATAAAAAAATAATGGAACAAAAAATATCAAACTAGATCTGGAAATTTTTTTAGGCAGAACAACGTTTGCCGGGTCAGCTAGTATTATATAATTCTTCTCCACGTGAGTTGTAATTGAACTCCTCCTAAACGGCTGGACCGGTTTTGATGAAATTTGATGTGTGTGTCATTGTCCAAACAAACAACCGCGTGGATTGTGGCTGGAATTGGAAAACGGGCCATGGCACCACCCTTACAACAAAGTTATTTAAATCACTGTATCTGAACTTTGCTTGATTGAAGCACTTTACAAAACCTGGCGGGATTGGACAAAAGGGCGTGACCCCTCTCATAACAAAAAAATACATTTCAAAAGCTATTCTTCGACAGTCATGGGAAAAAATATGTCTAGAGCTAGACAATACAATTCGTGGGCTTAGGCAGTAGGCACACGCCTGAGGAAATATCGGTCGAAACACACGGAGTACAGAATCAGTCCGGACTCATCGGTTAAATAAAACGGAAGCAGAACAATTGACGGATAATGAAAATGTACTAGCAGGCAAAACAACGTTTGCCGGGTCCGCTAGTAAAATTTATAAATAAGGCTGTGGCATCTGACAATGAAATTGTCAGACTTTGGGACAAAATCTTACAACCGTGTGAACGGACAATTTTGTATTGTAAGGTAGTTAGCTATTGTAAGCTCTGTCAGTCATGTCTGAGCATTGACAGATCTGACAATATTGTAAGATCTTACAATCGTGTATACCTACTTAGCTTCAGTCAAATCATCAGGATGGTTTGTATGTAGCCACCACAGTAAGTAAGCAAGGTATAATGGGTAAGAGACAACCACTTTCCCATACGAACATCACAATGGGACAGTATTGACCTGAGTGTGGCACGGAGAACTCCCCGCCAGCCTACAAATCTAACCTAACCCAACCTAACCCCCTGTGCCTGTGAGACACTATACATCGCTCTCCCAGTCAATCCTGGAGCCTGGAGGATATGTAGGTTTCGAAATTCTTGTTGAAGGGCAAGGGTATAATCAGTATCTTTTAGGCTGCATTATATTTTATTTAAAATAGGCGAATGACCAGTTTGCCGACTGGTCCACAAACGGATTGCTTTCATGCGAGTTGTTGCGTTTGCTGCCATTTGTTTGCAATAAATGACTAGCGGTAACTTGTGGAACAATACATATAGCCGTTGCAGTTACACAGAGCTCTTACGCAGAGTCTAGGTTTGACTCTCCTGCCAAACTCGTAAGGTCTGTAAAAATGAAGAACGCTTGCTGGTTGGTACCAAAAATGTATTTAGACAAGCTGATGAACCGTGATGTAAACTTTATGTCACTTAAGAACATTGTATAAGAAACTCGTAAGCCAGTGGCACACGATTTTACAAAAGAATTGTTACATTTTTGACCAGATATTGGCATTATTGCCAGAATATACGTAGCGAGCTCTCACTTATTCATTTGCAAATAATTGCACAGTTGTGTCATTTTTCATAAATTTCATGTAAGTACTTATACCAATTATGTAGTAAGTAGCGTTGTCTACCTCTGATCTGCTACAAACTCTAAGAACGATATCACATTAAATCGATGAGTTGCTCTTGCCAATCACTGTTCATTTGACCTAAAAGGTAATTTATTAAAGCATTGACTAGAAATACTAAGCAGGCTCTATAGTACTGCTCCTTAGCGTATACGGAGAAAAACATCCTTAATCCTTTGGAATTCACATTTTTCGATTGATTTTCGAACCCTTTGCGTTGTTTGCTCTGCAAGTTGGAACAAGAACAGTGCTACTGATGAGCCCACCCACCACATCGGGGCGAAACGCATTACTGGAGTCGAGGCCAACTCAAATTTAAAAATTTGTGATGACAGTCGTACACTCCAACAATTTATTCATTTCATAAATATGTTTATGATTTGAAAATAGTTTGATTAAATGGACAAGCCAGGCCCTGGGCAAAAAACAAATCCTCTCGGCGATAGTCTTTGAACCAAAGATTCGTCTTGAGGTATGATTCACAGTCACTTGTTGATTGAAAAATCATTAGTCTCGGTGAAAATCGAGCAAACAGTGCGTCTAGAACAGATGTGGTGGTCGTCTACTGATGAGCCCACCCACCACATCGGGGCGAAACGCATTATACTGGAGTCGAGGCCAACTCAAATTTAAAAATTTGTGATGACAATCGTACACTCCAACAATTTATTCATTTCATAAATATGTTTATGATTTGAAAATAGTTTGATTAAAAAGTGCTAAGAAAAGCTTAGAATATTATAAGTTTAAGATGGCACCATACAACTAAGGTGTCGCAAGACTTTTGTTTTGTTAGGAGAATAAAAAACACGTTATGTTCTTGTTGGATGATAAGTGCTCTATTGCTTAAAGCCTAAAATTAAGACTAATATAAACACAACCACGAAGAGTCATCTCAACTCCTTTGAACGGCTAATAGCCGTTTTTTATTTTCAGCGTGATCTGATCCGGATCAGATCATGAAAATAAAACAAACTGGATCATTGATTGAGTTGTGGCAACAAACATACAAATTTCGTATTGCCACCAGCCATCATGCAGCCACACGGTACAATGTGACGTCACAATGCGATGATTTCTCCATTGCACTTGCTCATATTTGAGTTTGACATTTCGCTTGTTGTGTCGGGGTGTTACCATATGGATACAAATCTGCATACATTTAGGATTGAATATTTTTTTTGGGGAAACTATGTTCAAATGTTAAGTTCAAATATGCATTATAATTAACCGTATTGTACTGCTAATATTTCCATTTATATTTCTATGCTATATAGCGAAACAAAACATCTCGAAAGTCGGAGTAGTAACTTATTCGAATTAGAAAAAATGCTAATTGATTTTTTGTGTTGTTAATTGTGTTTCATATTTTGGTCTGGCAACATTACTGTGTGGCTATAATTTGCAGGGACACCAACATTGAGTGAATGAAATAAACAACGCCACGAAACGACAACGAGAAATAGTTGAATTAATTTTCAGATCATATTTCGTGATCTCGATGAAAAGCAGGATCACATGTTGTTGTTGTAAGTGCATGTAAATCGATGATCTATATGGATCATAGCTGATAATAAAAAACGGCTAATGTCATATACCAGCATTACAATCGATCTGTGATGTGATCGTTGTTAACTTTAAAGAAATATCTGTTCTTCCTTGTAGGCGATAATACATATTACATACTATTACTAACTGTGTAAATATTTTACATCCAGACAGTCGTTAAAGGCATCATTGTTAAGACTATTAACTAAAATGTTTTATTGAAACCCATAATAAAGAAAAGAAATATTAAGCAACTGCGTAGGTATAGTATAGCCAGGCCTAGGCATCAGGGTAATAATTTATTTGAGTCCTGCCCTTGAAACTCGAACGTGATTTCTTCCATTTTTAGAAAAAGAAAACCCATCAACACAAGAGCCAGGCATAAAAGCAGGTACTAATCTAGAATATTTGCCAAGTTCATTTGAATACCTAAACGTTGTTGGTAGTTGAGCTTCGCACATGTTGCCTACTCCATTGTCAATGTCAACTGAAAGAAGCCTTTTAGAATTCCAATAAAGTAGCAAGTAGGTACCTATACCTACCTACCTACCCACTAACACCCATTCGCACAAAGGTCAAACTGTATTACGCATCCAATCAAATATGTATTTATATCGATCCTTGAGTGCGTCTTGCCAATAATAAAGCGCAAATTATTGTTACAAATTGTCAATATGTGTTTAGACTTCCAAACTAAATTGCTGGTAATTTATTCTTCTGTCCTTTCCGGTTTCACTTATACGTTATGTTAATTAAAATACCTGAGTTGGTGTCGTTTGTCTTCACTAGGAAGAAACCGGACCGGTCCGATTTTATGCGAAAATATTATATTGTCAAAAACACTCAGTTTGCGTCAAAATTAAAGGATACTCAACGGTTCGGGTATTATCCCACTTGGTATGCAAATGGCCAGAGCTATTTATGTTTTGAACTT
This sequence comes from Cheilosia scutellata, assembly GCA_955612985.1. Classification (NCBI taxonomy): domain Eukaryota; kingdom Metazoa; phylum Arthropoda; class Insecta; order Diptera; family Syrphidae; genus Cheilosia; species Cheilosia scutellata. The sequence continues at coordinate 52,903,502 of OY015312.1, read as the reverse complement.
GACCCAGTAACGTTATTTCGTTTAAATTACGGCCGACGATAATATTGTTTGGTAGTTTTATTATATGAAGTGCGAATCACTTGATGATAGTTGATATCGGTGGTGCCTGATGGCAGCGCGCGGCGCCAGAAGTCGACGTCAACAGTGGGGTTGCGGTCGGTGGTGGTAGGCCGTGTTCAATTGTTATTTCGAACGGAACGTCTTGTGCGTTCGTGCGACTACCAACTGAGCATACGTAAAATGTTCGGCCTGTTATTTGTTTTGTTTTATGGTGATGTTATCGTGCGTTAAGATTAATTGTGGTGATAATCACTGTGGAGGGAATTTTGGTTTTCTGTCTATCTGGGTGTTTGGAAACCTTGTCAAGTTTTTGCAGACAGATAAGACAAATGTACATATAGTTGAGGAAGCAAACTCATGTTTTTCACAAGTTGACAATGTTTTATGTTTAATTCCAAAAGTGCATAACTGAGGCGAGGTCTTTCTATACTGGATTTCCCCTCCGGGTTCGATTAGGTATGTCGTATGTGTCTATTACTATCAAAAGGGCTCATCTCCACTTTTTATGAAAAAAAAAGTTAGAAATGTCATTCGATTCTCCATACAAATGTCTGTAGAAAAAATTGTGTCTGAAATAACAAACGGTCTCATTTCACACTGATTTAGCTAACCGAAAACAGGTATTACTTTCAAACTGGTACCATTTCCATGATGACGGGATCATGACGTTAACTAGAACGACAAAAATCTAGAATGGTCAAATCTCGAAAATTAATTTGATAAATCTCGAATGGGTCAAAATCTAGAAAGTACATACAAAAATCTCGAAAGACTCTATCTCGAAAATAAAAAGTAAATTCGAGATTTTTTTTTTGCACCCACCCTATATCCAAACAGTAAACCCAAGCAGGGGGTTGCAGGGAGGCAGCATACCTACCTACATATCGAGATATTTTTTTTAGAGATTTTTGTTATTCGAGGTTATGCTTTCGAGATATTTTTTTTCGAGATTTTTACATTCGATATTTTTGCTTTCGAGATTTTTTTTTTCGAGATATCGGGGTAGACCCCATGATTACGTATGAATCAAACAGTAACATTTCCCATAAATAAACTATTCGTACCTAAAGGTCACACATCCTTCGAAAAATTAGTTTGTTCTATTCAAAATGGCTCATTTCCATTTTGAGCAGAAAAGTGGCGGGAAAAGTGGCATTTCTTTAGACTTTATGACTTTTGTGAGTTGCAGGAAGATGACACATATTTTCAAGTGTAAAAAATGTGTACGACTGTGTCGCACAAAACTTTCTTGTTTATTGCTAATCTCTCAGAATCTCAGAGTCATTTCAGCAAATTTTACGTTTAAAATCATACTCAAGATGTACAAAGGGTTAGAAACTGAAGCCTATATTCGAGTTTTCTGAGAAAAACTAAGTACGTGATTATGTTTAGAATGCTTATGTTGTCTTAAATTTATGTATTTTGATCAAAATAGTTGGAGCGGTTTTTTGTAAAATTATGCTGACAAATGTTACAACTTTGGATTCGAAAAGCACTGTTACTAAACTGTTTAGCTGAAAACGACGTATTCGAGATATGAGCAGTTTTTAAAATACCATTTTTAGCGATTGCAGAATGACGACAGTATCTTAAAAATAAGTTTTTTTTTTAAATCATTTGTACCGTTTTCGAGAAAAAGTCTAGGAAAAAGAACTGGATATGAATCGTTAGAGCCGTTTTCGAACAAATTTAAATTGTTTAATATTTCGTAAAATGTTTATATAATATGGGAAGTACCGTTAGTATTAGGGCTAGCATAAAAAAATGCCTCCTAGCGGGAAGCCCACAAACTCTAAATAGGTACGAAGTTTGCAACAAATCCTTCCAAGCGTTTAGATTTCCCAGCTAAGGGACAGACAGACATACGGACGGACATAATTGCGAGACCCACTTTTTTGAGTTCCCCTATCATCGTAATATCAGAATTGATCAAAATCTCAAGTTCGAAATTTTGTACGAAAACAATATCTATGTACTTACGTATACGAGAAAATTAAAAATCTGAAATTACTTTTACTGAAAATGCAACTTTGAAGTTCCTAGTTTTTGGACTGATTTCTTACTACATATATTTATTTGTTTTTAATTTTATTTAATAATCACTGAAATTTTAATGACTTTAATTATGTTTATGCTTTGAAATCTTTAATAAAATGTTATAAAACTATACACACATAGGCTTGTATAGTCCGTCCCAAAGCAAAAGAAAGATCCCAACATGCGCAGTAGCACTTTATTTAAGGGAAATTTTTCCCTTAAGGTATTTTTGATCGCATGAAATTGTTAATGCTTTTCTCTACTTTATCACAAAGTATACCGAAAATTCCATTTCAACCCTTTTCAACACATAGTGGGTTTCACGCTGTTATAATAAAGTTACTCAGGACTCTGGCTGTCATTACTAAGCACATAGCTATTTGAGAAGTGCAACACCCAGCAAATTTCCCTCTTCTCTGGGGTGCAACGTTGCCATATTCACAGTTTTAACTGTAAATTACAGTTTTTTAGACAAGCTTACAGTTTTTAAAATGACCTCCTAGTACAAATTACAGTTTTTTTTTAAAGTTCAGATTTGAAAGAATAAATTAAAATGTGCTTTAAATCGTAGTGCTTCGTATTTAAGCATGTTATTTTATTTAAAATGAATTGTTTTCTGTTATTTTTGTTTAATAAAACTAAAAAAAAACCGTAATTTAAAAAAAATCGTTTGGTTTTTGAAGGTTACAGTTTTTTGGTTGAAAATACAGTTTTTTTTTTGGGAATTTACAGTTTTTTGAAAAAAAAATCTGGCAACATTGCTGGGGTGGGTAAATGTGTATCTTGTGCACATGCCAAAGACGCTACTGGCATGTATATTTGTTGTTTGAAATGCGCACATATTTTTTTTAGCTGTAGTTCTGGTAGGATAAGTTGTTTTGTTGTCGCTAAGAGAATAAAACTCACGGGCTATAATAATTTTTCAAAAAGGTTCTTTTCCCAAAGTTTAGTTTCAAAACGATGTAACGTTTCCAGCTGTACCATTCAAAAGGGAACATTTCCAAAGTTTTAGTTGCTACAAATAACTAGATAAGTTTAATATATATATTTTTGTTTCAAAAATGGATTCACGAAAGCCTTATACAAAATATTCACCCCTATCGTGGAATCCGCCGGGGGGAATTATTCACGGAAAAGAATATTTTGGTATCGTCAAAATCGCAAAGTGAACAGTTCCCCGTGTGGGTAATGTGAATGAGTTTCAATATATCGTTAAAAACGTTCAAATCGAATTTTTCCCGAACGGGGAACTGTTCACTTTGCGATTTTGACGATACCAAAATATTCTTTTCCGTGAATAATTCCCCCCGGCGGATTCCATGATAGGGGTGATTATAATACAGTTGCTTTGATTCGTCGAACGGTTTAGACGTAATACGTTTTCCGCGTTTTTCTCAGTTCCACTTAACATGCCAATGCGTCCTTTTGATACTAATAGACACATTTGGAGTTTCCAAACTTTTTTGCGAATAAAATCCTCACATTTGCTTCTATGGCCGATGCCCCTATATACCTACGATCGAAAGAATAATACCTACCTGATGAGAATTGAGGAGGTATAAACGTAAATCTCAATTATCGAAATCGAAACACATATCTACCTATAAACTCGAATAAATATGTAGATGTAGATATTTGATATATTATTTGAGAATTCCTGTTGAGCTAAAGCGCTAAAGCCAACCCACAGACATAGACACATCCAATCGCACTGCATGACTAATCCACAGCCGCTGACTGATGTTTTATTGACATCTCGAAGGTGTTTGGCTGAGTTTTGCAAAGAACTCTGCTGTGCCCACTAGCCTATTATATGATAACCATCACGCATCTCTGGTTTGAACGATCTTTGGCTAACCGCCTCCAGTTGCGCACTCCAAGTTAGTTAAAGTCCCCTTCCACTTGTGCGCGTCATCTATGGCGAGATCTTCAACTGCGTTGTTCCTCCAGGTTGGAATCGAAGACTCTTCGGGCCGGAGCGTAAGAAAAAATCGTGTAATTTTTCTATCATTAAGCGAGGAATCTACTTGCCTACCATAATTGCAGTATTTTTACGCACGTATTAATTTTAAACCTTTGTTGTGTAAATTCAAACATAGATTTTAAATATAAATGCGTATTTATACACTTAAGATGTTCAAATTAAATGTACATTTAATAATTAATGTTTAAAATCCAACAGAATTTCAGAAAGAAATGTTTATAAATCAACATAAAATGTGTAAATTCAAACCTTTTATGTTCAAATTTGTAGCAAAATCCGTCAAATATTATGTGTAAACTCCAACAAAATTGTGTATGAAGACGCTTAAAATTAGACTTTTTTTTGTGTAATTTTGCTTTAAAAAGCTTAAAAATGGTATAGAGATTCAATATTTAATGTGTACAATTACACAAAATTGTACATGGATCAGAAAGACTATTCAAAACAAGTAAGTGTTATCATCGGCCTGGCCGATTCTTTGATACCCTCCACTGCAGTGAACCTGTCTAAACGAAATAAAACAATCCAAAAATGTTTAAGATATTTATTAAAAATATTTATAATATTTATTATTTATATTAAAAACGCCAAAAAGACTTCAGAAACCGTACATGCACAAAACGATGCGATGGAACTTGGGAGAGCAAGAGGTTCAACTGCTTCAGTCAAAGGTCTGATCATGTATGAAATCGCAAATGAATCGTCACAATCGAATTGCAAATTTTCACACATAAAATGTGTAACTTTTATCAGATGGGTGTAAATATAAGCATTGGTTGGTCTTCAAACACTGTGTGTGTAAATTTCATAAGATGTTTATATTTAAACAAAATTTGTTTATTTATAAACATTTTGAGAGTAATGTTTAAACAATAATAGAATACTATTGAACACTAGTTGTTGAAAGGTACACAAAATGTGTATATGTGTAACAAATGTTTGTAATATCTAACATTATGTGTTTAAATTTTTTTTTACCTATTGTCGTGTGTATAAAAACGCAACTTGCCTATTTTTACATTAAAAATTACATACACTTTCATAGTAATTTTACACGCATTTTTTAGAGTGTACATGCCCTTGCCATCTTAGTCGCGTGATACGTGCTTTTCTGGCCAAGTCGATGTCGCTGTACAGCTCGTAGAGTTCGCTGTTAAATCTCCTCCTCCAAAGCCCGTCAACGCAAACGGGATCGAAAATCATTCGAAGAATTTTGCGTTCAAAACGACCAAGAAGATCTCATCCGCCATTGTTAACGTCCATTCTTCTGCGCCATAGAGTCTCCTTAGTGTTTCTTGACAAGGCCTTACTAGTCAGTTGCCTTCTTAGGCCAAAGAAACAGCGATTGGCAAATGTAACTCTTCATTTGATTTCTGCTGTTGTGTCATTATCCGAGTTTATAGAGGAGCCGAGGTAGACAAAGTCCCTAACCACCACGATGTTGTGTGTCCCTTCTTGTTGACAGCATATATTTTGTTTTGCGCTCATTCACAACTAAACCCATTTCTTCCCCCTCTGTATTGATATTTGCAAACGTACCAGTGACAGCTCGCTGTGTTCTGCCAATGATATAGATGTCGTCAGCATATGCAAATATGTAGTTGAACAGACATTTGGAAAATTGTGCCCCTGTTGGCTTGCGAGTTTCGCACAATTTTCTCAAGTATGAAGTTGAAAAAGCCACATGATATCGCATTATTGTCTAAATCCTTGTTTCGACGTCAAAGGTTTCGATGAGACTGTTTCCTACCTTTATTGAGCATTCTCCATCGTCATTCTGCACAATCTGACAAGTTTGGATGCCAAAAAAATGCTGTCATATAGTTGGCGCAGTTTAGAGGGTATCCTTTCTTGTGGATCGGGCAAACAATGCTGAGGCTTCATTCATCAGGCATACTTTGCATATCCAGGCATATCTTGGAAAGGAGTTGGTGTATGCTCTCTACCAAGTCATCTCCCGCTGCCTTAAAACGCTCGGCCGATAAACCGTCCGGTCCAGCACCTTTGTTTGACTTCAGTTTGGATATTGCTACATCCTCACCTCATTTTGGTCAGGTGGACGGAAGTATTGGCTTTCATTGCCTAAAGTAAATGGTTCATTCCGCCTGACAGTGGAATTTGTGTCGTCTTCGCCGGTTTAACAGTCTGCAGAAATGGTTTTTCCATTACCTCAGCATCAGCCCCGACTGTGACTCTACCAAATGATTTCCTTGTTCGTGTCTCTCTCTGTTCGGGTCTTGTTCCCGTGACGTTCTTTTTACCTTTTGGTAAAACTTCCGCACATTGTTCCTGGAGAGGGAGTAGCACCCCTCTATTTCATCGATCGCGCGCTTCTCATGGTCTTTCTTTTTCCTCCGGAGAAGCCGGTGTTGTTCCCTCATTTTTTGCTTGTAGATCTTACGAGCTGCTCTCGTCCTTCTCTGTAGCGCCGCATTGTAGTCCATTTGTTTTGCTGCATGTAGTTGCCGGCACTCGTCATCAAACCAGGGGTTTCGTGGGGGTGGTCGTTGCCACTGGTCTTCAGCACTTGATAAAGGAGAGGCGATCGGCAAAGGTTCTGGCGGGTTTCTTGCGACTGTAGCAGTTCAACGTAAAATCTCCTCACAGTATTTCCTCGTGGTTGTGGTGTCTAAGATTTCCGCATTCTTACCTTGGCTACAACACTGTAGTGGCCTAAATCTCGTAGGAGCTCGTAGAAACACTTTTTGATAGAATCTTCTTTATATTTCGGGGGAGGGGGGGGGGAGGAGCGCATATCAGGCTGATATTGGCGAATTTAGCCTTGATGCGGTTAGTAATTAGGCGTCCAATAACCTGCCGAAAGATAAAGACTTCTTGCCTAAGTCTGGCGCTTACAACAAATCCGAATCCAAATTGTAACGATTGACTTGTTTCTGGTCTTTCCGTCCGTCCGTTTTGTTATTAGTTTTATGTTAATAAGCACTTTGGAAATTATACTGTTGCTAAAATTTGTCCATTCACGAAAAGGTTCATCGTTAATAAATAATAATAATTCTCTCTGAATAAAATAAAGAAAAATCTTGCCGATATTACAAACTGCCTCCACGCTATATCTTATCCATTGACTAAGGGATATCTAAAGAAAGTCATTATTTGACTCTTCGAAGCGTCAAAGGCCTTTATTTTGTTTTATAAAAACTTAATAATAAACTGCACAATAAAATAATTTTCAGGAAACAGTCGTAAAAAGGACAAAGAGGAAAAAGGTTAAAAAAAAAACTTTCCTGGCAACCGAAAATAAAGCTCGGATAGAGGGAGAAGAAGAGAAAAAAAAATAAATAAAAAAAAGCAGCCAATAGAACGGTGGACAATTTTATTTGCTGCCATAGCAAATATTATTATACCTACAGCGGAATTAATAAAAAAGCCCTATCCGCTCTTTAAAACATCTTTTAGCTACCATACGGATAGTGGACTTATTCGTTTGATAACTTTTATTATTAATAAATACATCTTATATCCATATTAGCTATCCACTCTTCATCACTAAACGCACGGCAGCACTGCGTCCAAACTGTACTAAACATGGTTGTAAATCTGTCATATTCCATCAGCTGACACTATCATGCTCAGAGCATTTTCGTTTGCGAATTTTAGATTCTCTCTGAAATTCTCTTCCAGCTTTTAAATTTCTCGCGTCCAATCGAACTTTTTGTTGGTATACGTGTATTTGAAATATGTGTATAGTAAATTAACTGTGTGTGCAAGTTAACCACTCTCTATACGCCGAATTCGTTGAATTAAGTTATCCGCTCCTTAAAACATGTCAGTGAAAGCTAAGATATGTTTATAAATAATATTTACGACTTAAAAGATGTTTTAGAGCTAATTCGCCACTATGCGGTATTTATTAATACGGGGGCTAGTGTTTAACTTTCTAATTTTTTTTTTTTGCATTCAAGTTTGTGTTTTTGTTTCTTTTTTTATAAATTTATTAATATTCAGTGTTTTAATCAAAAAAAAATAAAAAAGAAAAAACATCAAGATTTTCGTGCGCACGGATATCAACAAAATTCTAAGGTACAATTTTGATTAATATTTTTTATAATTTTCGTAACTCAAAATTTAAGTTAACACACACACAGTAAAATTCTCAATTCCTAGTTTTAGTTTTAATTTTTGTTTATTAAATCATTACTTTGTTTTATTTTTCTGTTTAATGTTTAGAATTTAAGACATGTTTATTTTTATAACTAAAATTTGAAATTTAAGTGTTTAAGTACGATGGCTTACATTTTATTTGATAACCCATAGATGGCGTAGGTCGCGGAGGAGATGCACGCGTCTAATTTAGGGCCATAATATCATTATGGCCAATGAGTCCTTTCGCCAACATTTTGGACTCCCACAACCTGATGATTTCCCTTCCGCCTTTGACCGAAATTATATTTAAATTTTAGAGTTGAAATTATTTGCTTTTGATTTTTAATTTTGTACTGTGCTGTCGCCAGAACCAGCCCTTAGCCGGGATTGCTTCACCTGCAAGAATTGCGACCCTTCTTCAAAAGCACAGTTACAAAATAGACGCTGCTTTTGTTCCCTATAGCAATCACCGTAGGAAATGCCACAGTTTTTCATCCTCCTTTTACCCTAGGTCCCTTCCATTCGTCCCAAAAAAAAAAAGGAAACTCACACAAACGAATGGGTAGTACGTATAGCTAGGCCTAGTATATAGTCACACGCCTGTTGCGCGTTGCGCCTATTTAATAGTGGATATGCTTTTCTCGTGAGTCAGTTACAAATGCCATTCAACTGCTTCAGGTATTCGTATTATGAGTATCAGTTTAACTACTGTAGAAGTGGATGCCATGCCGAAAGACCAACTATTTGCTGCAGAATGTGCCGTCTCTCCTTGTCTATATCGCTGCCTTCTTTGTCGTGTATCAACCTCCAACAATGTGAAGATTTGTGGGCGGGTCTCCAAATATAGGGAAATATCGACTGTGTCAAGATGTTATCAAACTTTATACCTACTTATACATACCTTAAACTTTTGTTAGTGAATGTCTTCTTATATGTAAGTATATGTACATCACGTACTTGGAAATACATACCTTCCTCTTGGCATCCACCCAAAATAGCATGTCTTATTTAATTTTATTTTTTTCTGGCGACACGGCCTACGTAGTTGTGTGATTTAACAAATCTGGCCTATAGTGTGTCTTAAAGATGCCAAGATAGCTAGCTATCGGCTTTCGCGCCTTTCTAGAATTTGCCCTCGATCTGTGCGGAATCTATTAATTAAGGTCAGTCTATTATGATCGCACATAAGTATTTTATTTACATTTTAGTGTGTATTCGTAGTCCTCTTTTGGCAACATTATTTCATCCGAGCGGGTTGCAGTTTAAACATAATATTAATGGTGTTCAATTTTCAGCCCAATATAACTTTCACTGCGCTTAATGCTGGCGAACCTAGTGCCAATGGGTGAAAAGTTATAAAAAGTGTATCTTACTGTATAGGACACTTCATACCAATGGTGAATAAAATAATTTTGTGGATATATTATGTATGTTTATCATTCTATTCACTCGGTCAGCTACATAATTATTTCACCTAGATATTTATGGACTCAAAATAGCGAGACCACCAAAAACTAGTTCATTATACTTGCAACTGCAAGGCAATAACTCATTTGATATTATCACCCTGGTTGTCAAATTGTGTTTGCCTTGCTCACATGGCACTTCTTTCATGGCCCACTGAGCGCAAGCTATATAGATATACGGATGCCTGTATATTTGCTTTAGATAAATTTACTCACAACTTTGTATACTAATTTCTATAATTCCATGTACGTGCGATTTCGCACATAACTCATTTAACAGCTGATCACTAGATCTTCAAGTTTTATCCTCGTAGTAATGGTTGGACTCAATTTTTGCTAGTCCTAAAGGCAGGTATTGGTTTCGTTAAAAATGACAAAAACTGGAAAATCTAATCAAATTTGGTATTAGGTAGGTACCTATGCTCAAAAAAGTGGTATCTACTGAAAATGATGTATGTCTGCAGATACTATATATCACGCCTATACGTCTAGGTTAAGTTACTATAACAATATCGTCGGTGGTCTATTTGTCCTCAATTCAAGACATATTTTCATATTCTCAAAAATGGCTCTAAAACTTATGTCAAAAACAGAACTTTTGACTAAGTGATTTCTGGTGGCAAACTAAATCTAGAACCACTTTCTACTTTATTAAAGTACTCAAATTTCAAATATAATACCTTCCACTGCATAAAAGTCATGCAAAATGCAAGTTAGTAGAAACGTACTGTATAGTGTGCACGCATGGCTCTAATATTGGTTTTTGTATGGGAGGTACCAGAACTACTTGACCGACATAGACAATAGGCGTGTTTTTTTTTTGCAATCCTATATATGTAGGCTTAGATAAAACGTGACTTGGCAGCACTATCACTATGCTAGTTGACAAAAAAAAAACAAAATGCTAGTTCCAAGCGAAAAAAAAAATCACTCAAATTTTTAATATTTTAGGGCTTTCTGGTGACATTTCGAAATAAATACGGTATATATCCCAAAATATGGTTCGTCTTCTTTCTATCAACCCATAAAGTAACAAATTCCATCAAAGGATGGCTACGATGTCAATGTCAATGGATTAAAAAACGTCCAAGAAATATTCAATTCAAACGATTTTTTTTTACTCTCCGAAATTTACATGCCATTCAGAGTCGGACATATGGGTTACAGACGCATGCCAACATAATGTCAGCGTCAATAATATGCCGAGTACACGACATGCACCCTTTTATGACATATTCTGACGTCAAATTGACGTCAGAGTGGCATGCGTATGTCGTGTTTGGCATGTCGTTTACTCATAGCTTAATACATGATGGAACAAAATACATTTTTGATGCTCATGAAGATGCCTGTAAATTGAAAGTCGAAGATTACAAAGCCATTGGCTTGATGACACGTTCGTGTATCGCTGGCCAAATTTGTGCGACACAGTCAGCACACCTTTTTTCAATAATTCATTTGGCTCGTAATGATTTATTAGTCTAGTTATACAAAGTAGAAATATGTGAGTCGATGGTGCAATAGAATGTTGTAGATGTCCTTCCGCAGTTTTCCGTTCCTGATGCTGATGAATCTTTCAATTTTGTAGAGAATTCTATTTGTTTGGGATCGGAGTACATATTCGCATATAAGTCTCTGGGTGGCTTATTTACGAGCAATGAATATGAAGCAGTGCTGAATCTTATTGTAAAATTGGTCAATTTGAAAACCAGACTTTCAAATTGACCAACGCTTAAGTTATCCATCTTCAGCACGAATTGACAAGACTGATTTTCCATTCGATCTATTAGTACAGCCGAAAGTCTTTACCTAGACTGTTTAATTTGCTGACCTTATAAATGGCCATCAATATCGTGCAATTTGTCGCCACTCTATACTTAATACCTACATACTTCTTTTCATGCTATGGCATGCTGTATGCTAATGAATCGAGAAGTATGCCAAAATTCTGCATTAATGACGAGATATAGCCACAAATGTTCGAAAACGAGTGCCAAAATTGTACAGCCGAGGATGCCATATGACTGAAATCATTCTTAAAACATATTGTCATAAGCCATACTTCGCATAAATTTGTAAGTTTTTAATTGAAATTTAATACTTGTCGTTAGAAACTCCTTCATCAACTTCAATAACTCCTTCAACATCTATTAACCGTTACAGTTCTACCATTTTCTTAAAAAAAATTATGGCCTGAAAATGTAGCTTCACGAAACTGGCCACCACACACTGTGACTGTGACTTGAGCTGGATGCAATTTCGTCACAGTAACTCTATAATATTTACATACTTAGTCGTTTAAATCAAAATGGACCGCAGCAGACATTTAACATATTGTTTTCCTCTTTCACCATTATTTGTATTACCTTATGGCAAAATCGTTCCCAAACTGAAGGATCTCGGTGATGAGGACTTCTTGTGACTGTTCCACGCTCAGCAAAAGTCCGTTGCTCCTAAACTATCTTTCTTTGAAAGCATGATAGCAATGCACCATTTAAATCCCAGTTTCATTGTCCCAATCGTCCATTAGGATCGCGCCTTAGGTGGCCAGTGGCACGCACAAATTGAGGGGAACGTGATGCTTTTAAAGTGTCTTTTTAATTTCTTTGAAATCCCTCGAATCAAGTTTTATTATTCCACCTTGCATTAAAAGATGTGCTCCATCAAATAAAACTTCAGTTGGCTCATCATTTATCAAAAGCATATCAGACTCAATGGCACCAATGCATCAACGATCAACCTGGTCGACACGAGAGTGCTAATTCGAATGCATCTGGAGTAGGAACTACGAAGGTAAACTGGAGCGTCTCTTTCAAAGTCCTATGCCTATCCTATACTTCATGCACACATCATAATATGTAAACGCTGGCATTAAGCTGGATGTGCCGGCACGGAGACGCACGGGTAGCTCATGCTCTCGTCGCGGCCGTCACGAGACGAGACTTCAAAGTTCCAAGTTTAAATTGGTTTTAATATTAATAGTTTCGAATTTTATTTGCTTATTGTTTTGATTTTTGCATTATTATGTGTTTCTTTCTACATGAAATGACGAAACTGAAATGAAGCGAAGAAATTGGATTTAGAATTTTCTCTCAAATCCATTCACTCTTTCTCTCATATATCTAAACCGTTTTGCATTCGCCGTATTCGCACATGAAATGACTGCGAAATTGAGAATATTCCATAAATTCCATAAGGCTTCAATTATAGCTATCAGTAAAATGCAACCGAAAAAATATTTTTTTGCTTTTTTGGAGCACTTAAACTTAATCGTTGAACTCAATCTTGGTCTTAAAATGTTGCCTTTGAATTATAAAGTCAGTTCATCTAAAAAAAATAAGCAATTAATCTACAACTTTTCTTGAAAACGAATTTATTAATTTTTCCGTACGAAAAACTTTTTCTGGAGGGAGTTTGTAAACTCATTTAATTAAATGCGAAATGAATTTTTATAAAAAATATGCAACATTAGAAAAAACAGATTTTTATCAAAAAATCCCTACATTTGGACAGATATGAAAAATCTGTCCTTTTTTCCCTATATATATAAATAGGTGGGTATGTATTAAGTAAATAAGATTGCTTGTTAGAAGCAAAGTACACATACACTCATCGCCACTTGAATAGAACACCCGGTACACTCAAAATAATAAATAATGGTATTTTTAAACGTTATTTTTGTATAACTCTTCTTCTTTCTCTGTGACAAATTACAAGTTCTGGAAAAGAACCGTTATATGTTATGCCCACGTCTTGCGTCGGCGTCGCTCGCCTTTAGCGAACTAATAAACTTAAATTTGGTCCATTTAAGATTACTGACAACACAAACTTTAAAAAAGTTTGCAAGAAATGAAATGCGAAGACAGAATTTCTATGATTGATTTAATGTTACAACTTACCGGAAAAATAAATCACGCATTTGGATAATTTTAGTTTTTCAACTTCACTGTATTTTATAGGGGATCCCTACGTTATGCCCTTTTCCAAAATCCCTTATTGGACATAATCGCTCTTTTTCTTCTCTTTTTCCAAAATCTCCCGGGAAGAAATACCCTATGTCAAAATCTTCTACAAGCAAACTAAACTTTGCTATACCCAACCTTGCACCTACTCCAAATCCTACACTGACCACAAGCATAGGGGTTGCAGGGGGGCAAGAAACAAAAATCGGTGTTTTCCAAATTTGAATAACAAATTTCCGTAAAAAAAAATGCTCATGACAACACTGCGTAATACCATTTGCTAAAAATCATACCGCGTCTCCACGAGCAATATTTCATAGCTTACCATCTGTCATTTCTTATAGAAAGAAATAATGATAGTACCTATGCAATAAAATGTAGGGTGGGCATTTCATAGCTTACTATTTCCATAGTCATCACACCACAAACCACATACTGGTTTGTGCATCACACGAAAACACATGTGTCAGACAAAGAAAGCACACCCCATAGAATACTATCGATAGCAAGCTATGAGCTGAGCAATAGATGGAATACCATTTTTCATAGAATACTATTTGTGGTCTCCACGAGCAATTCTCATAGCATGATATATGGCATTCTATGAAAAATTGCTCGTGGAGACGCGGTGTATGGCGTTCTTATCTCATGCACACAACATTGCAGAGAAAAATGTCAAAATTTATCAAATATTTCTACCAAATGCATAATTTTATAGGAATTGCTGGTATACTTTAGGCGCGCGACCCGAGTTTCCCAAAGTGTTCGGGAGCACAGATGGGGAAAAATATGAAAATTCTATCAGACTAGTTAATTTTATCGAATTAGTATATTGATTATACACAATACATAAATGGGTAAATATAAATCATATAGATACTCCAGAACTATCAAAATAGAAACAAATCAATGGCGTTGTTAGCGAAAAGATTTGGTTGTTCTAACGAAGCTTATATCTACAATACAATTTTCTAAGAAGAAAAAGAAAGGAGATTGGATGCAAAAGTTCTCCAAATGAAGACACTCAGATTTCCCAGACAAGTAGAGCCAAAGCCAATGATATTCATAAAAGTTAGGGAGACTGTTGAACCTAAAATCCATCAATAACTCTCTCCCAGGACCTTTAGCCGCCGTTTAGTAGAACAACATCTTTGTGGGTGCATATTTTGCAAAAACCCACATTATGGCACTTACAAAAATAGATAGACAATAATTACAATTTTGGAAAAAAGTTCTTTGGAGTGCCAAATCCAAGTTTTTTTTATTTGAATCCGATGGATAAGTGTATGTATTGTAAGGCGTCCTCCAAACAACGAATTGCAGCAAAAAGTACACGCTTCAGACCATAAAGCATGGAGGAGAGTAAGTAAAAGTGCATTCTCTTGGTTCGGTGTTGGTCCATTAGTTGTACTATAAGGGTGGACCCTTGATCAACACGCTTATAAAAGCATATTAGAGAAAACCCTTTTTTCATACATGCCAGTAACATAATGATTTCTAACACTACAACGATCCTTAGCATACCATTGCATAGCATGCTAAGCAATAGCGTAGGTACCTACAGTGGTAACAAAATTTATGTTTTGGATTGACCCGCGCAAGGTCCCGACCTGAACCCAATTGAAAACTTGTAGGCCGACGCGACATCGAAAGAGCATTAAAAGCAAAAAACAAAACAAGAAATGCTGAAGATCTTTTCGAAAACAGTAAAGCGGTCTCGAACTATATACCACAACATTACTATTAGGATGCCGGATGGGCTCAGTCCTCAGTGTTCAGTGTACTGGATTACTGTGCGAGGGTTTCCAGGTTCGGTCCCCGGAAAACACAAATTACATCGTAAGCTTTTTTCCACTGCGCGACCTCTCCCGAACGTCTGACAAACATCCGAGTCTCTAACTGTCCTGAAAAAGCTTCTAAAAGCAGCCGTTCGGAGTTCGGACTCGGCATACATTTTTAGATTCCTTGTACATAAAAATAAAAACTCACAAAACAATGGTTGTGAGATGATAGTCCTAGGGTGCCTATGCGGACCTGTTGCGCCAAATATTTATTTATTTATAAGCTGCCCGATTATAGTGGAAATTCTTTAGAAAATTTGATTGTCGTTTTATAAAAAAATTAAGGCTATTCCACTAAATATTGGTAATTTTTATAAGTAGATATTTTATAAAATGCTAAAGGTCACATTTCACATATTTTACTTATTTCTTCAATTTAAATTAAATTAAATATCGGAAAATATACCTACGTTACGGACAACGAAGTACTCCGCGAGGAATTTCTCTCCAGAAAAGTGCTCCGCGACCTAAAAAGATTGGAAACGGCTGCTTTAGGTTAACGAATTCGAAATTTCGTTACTTAAACTGAAACTGTTGTTAAACTTTAAACTTGTTTTCTTAATACATTTTGATGGGATAATTAATTATCCTACTCTTGGAATAGTAAAATGTGCAATATTCTGTCCATAAATGCATCAAAAGTGTGAATGGTCCTTAAGACTTGTAAAATGGCATCAATTAACGACAAACGTCGTGTAAAATGCCACTCGGAATAACGGTACATATTAGTTTCTTATTGTGCGTGACTATTGAAATAGAACATGTATGCAGGCACATCGACATCGCACATGTTAGCTAACTCAGCAGTGATAGTGATCACAACAACTTTAGATAAATCAAATTCATTTGCTGAAGACTCTAACGATAATTGAAGTGCGCCACATCGAAAGCGAAACGACTAATCTCGAAAGTACACTCCGCGCCACTTGAATAGCACATCCCCTAAGGTCGGTTTTCTATCGCCCACTGCTCCCAAACCAAGCATGCTAGAGACTTAATTTTTTTTTAAATTAAAGTTCATTTAATTGTTGTGATTTGACCAGAAGGAAGATTTAGAACTAAACCTTTAAGTGTTAACAAAAAATTATTAACTATGAACAGGCAAAATGTGGGGCCCTAATTTTGCGCCACTTGAATAGCACACTTAAACGAAAAAAACATTTTAGAGAATTCTGCTTCTTTTTAACACAAACATTACTTAAATTTAAGGTAATTGGAGTGTTTTAGATTTCAAAAAAATTGTTCAATTGTGTTTTGAGCCCCTTTTCTGCTCCAAAATTCACACATCCGGTTTGGAGGGGATGCATATACAAATTGGCCAAATAATTTAGCGAAATCGAGCTCCAAGCTAATTCGATGGCTTGGACTAGCTTGGATACAGTCAAATATTGTTGTCCCGATCCATAAACTTGACGATGACGTGTCAACCATTGCCAAACATTTTCGATGATATTCAAATCCGGTGAGTAGTCCGGTCAGCATTAATAGCTCCACAATTTGGCTCTATAAATACGTTTTAACAACCCGGGCTGTATGTATTGGCGCTTTATCATGTTGTTAGATCCACGGCAGATGTCCAAAAAGGTTATGAAAATATGTTAAAGCCATATCAGTAAGACAACGCATTCATTGTGGTTAACAAAAATTGTAATTTTCGGGTGCCATAGTACGAAACGGCCCCCACACCATCACACCTTCAACTCTGCTATTCAGCCGGTTCAAATGATGAGTTTCTTTGCGGAGGTTATGGAAATAGTAGCTATAGCCATCGGGGCCTTCCAAATTAATTTTTTTTCGTCGGAAAAGACCTCACGGTGCCACTACGAAGTCCAGGCCACAAAAACTAAGGTGTTGCGCTTTCCAACCGGGTTAAGGGGCGTCTTCTTCTTGTTGTATAGTTGTGAGACTTGCTTTGATACCACATTTTTTCCTGATTTTTGGAAAAGAGTCGTGAGAATTTGACGCTTTTCCTAATATAAGTCGCCTTTCCGCAGTTGTAAGCACACTATGTATGCAGCCTTTCACGTTTTTATCCATAGTTTGACGCATTACTTAAAAATATGGATATAACGTGTCGGCTCCTCTCGATTTTCGTACCTAAATTGGCAATAAATAGGCGAGCGTCCTTTAAGCTTTGATTTGTCCTTTTTCCACCACGGTTAAGGCTTTTTCTCCACCGATTTTATTTATTTTGTAAATTAAATAGTCCAAATCAACAACAAAATTCGATCAAAGAAAAATACGAGTCCACGTTTAAAAGATAACGGTCAAACTAAATGCATGTTCTATTCAAGTGGCGCAAAATTAATGCCCCACATTTTGACGGTTTGTAGTTAATAATTTTTTGTTAGTACTTAAAGCTTTAGCTTTAAATCTTCCTTTTGGCCAAATCACAACAATTAAATTAACTTTAATTTAAAAAAAAATTAAGTCTCTCTATAGCATGCTTGGTTTGGGAGCGATAGAAAACCGACCTTAGGGGGTGTGCTATTCAAGTGGCGAGGAGTGTATTAGTACAAAATAGATGAATCACCATTGAGCGAACGAAGTACACTTTCCTACGCCGACCTTTATGTGATTCATAATTCCCATATAGATACCTATGTAGTTACAACGCAAACAAAAAAAAAAAAAAAAAAAAACATCTTCTAATGGAGATGCCGGGGTTTGAACCCGGGACTTCTCACATGCGAAGCGAGCGCTCTACCACTGAGCTACATCCCCATGCCAATTCGCTGGTCAAATTGCTAATAACAGTAGGCAGGCCAATAGTGACTGGTCTTTTAAATGTAATAAATTGGACATAAATGTAAAATAAAAGTATTATCATCGGCCTGGTTGATGTTGTGATAACCTCCATACTGCAGTCATTCAAAATGTTAGGCAAGTGAGTTATGGTTTTGTATGGAAGGCACCAGAGCTACTCGACCAATTTAGCCATCCTAGAATCGTGAAATTTAGCAGAATGCTAAATCCTGTGGTGTATACACTGGGCAAAGTCGAAAGCGATTTTCCATTCAGGGGGCGCCCACTTTTGAAAATCGGTTATGTACTATTTATTTGGGCCATTTCCGATTGGTAGGACCTGCATTTTACGAAAAGAGGAATAACAACCAAAAAATGTCCGTGGAATCTGCCCGCTTGAAATATGAATAGAAATTTATCTACCTGAATGAAATTTGAATGTATCTATATATATAAAAATTGAGCCCTAAAATGTTTGTCGTCGATTCACGCCTTAACGCATTTACCTTTTTTAACCAAACTCTCAAAAATCTTTGGTATTGGTCCATATACGGTTTCTGTGAAGTTTGGTCAAAATTGGACAAAGGGGCGGGGCACCTCCCATACAAAGAAAAACATTCAAAATCTTATATCTCGAAAACCGCGGAATCGATTGAGTTAAAATTTACAGACAATCTTAGGTATTGGCCCAGGAGTGTTGCTATGAAGATTGGTCAATATTGGACAAAAGCGCGTGGCACCGGCCATACAAAAAACAACTTCTATGGGGTGAAACTCGATGACGTTATAACTCGATAACCGCTGAGCCGATTTTCATGATTCTTTTTTTGTTTTGTTCATATTGCTGTATTTCAGGTTTCAGGTTTACGCGGAAAATTCCAGAAAATTGATTTATTCTCATTTTTCGCATTTCTGTGCACGGGCAAAGCCGGGCGGGTACACCTAGTGGTTTATAAGAAAGAAAACCAAATTTGCGGTAGTCAGTGTCTGTTGACATATTAAAAAAGCGAGGAAATTTCAGTGTTGAGTCAGAGAGACATTATTTAGAGATTTGTGAGAGATTTAGAAAATTACTAGATTTAATTCAATACGTAAAGTAAAATTACCAATGATGTTCCTTTTCATTTTTACAGTAGCAATTTTAGAAAACATTAAAATTGCATACATAGCCATATCTACTCCCTACTCTTTATGTTTTAAGTCGGCCGGCTGCAACGCGTCGATATATGTAGGTACCTACCTACGCACTTGAAGAGCTGATGAAAGGGAAGAGGATATAGTCTTTTTATTAATTCATTCATTAATTTTCAAATGTCCCGCTTTTTCGTTTACTGAAAATGAAATGCGTCGTGAATCGTTCTTTATTCAGTTATCAATTTTCAACAAACGTGATAAAGAATTTAAAATTGATTCTCGGGCTCGAGTTGGAAATTTCGCGTGAAATCATAATGTTCATTAACCACATAACTGACTCCTCCCTCATAACTGACCTTGCCTACAAGCTGCCTGCGGGCCCAGGATTTTTCAAGTATTAGTGCTGTACAAAATCTAAGGAGCGCCATTAACGCACGCATGCTTTAAAAATCCTAGGCCCATGGTATAGCATGGAAAATCATTGCCGCCATTTATTTTGACATTTCACACGTATTCTTAGACAAGGGTATTCATTCCGGGGAGAATCGGGTATGTGCACGGAAGTCGGCGGTCTAGTTCTATCTGGTTTGCTACTTACATAAAAGCAAACAAAAGCTAAAGTGATTTAATAAAAAGGTTCATACCTATATGTACTTAAATAAAAAAAAACTATGGCTTGATGGCTTTATTTATTGCAATATCATATATGTATAGGTCCAAATCCAGCTAGAAACAAGAATTTTGTTTGCCAAATCGCTTGATGATGTTTCATTTCTTGTTGGACATACGAATTAGTCAAAGAAACTGTTCATCATTGATGAATGCCAAGATCCTCTCTGACACCAACCTAAACAAATAATTAATTTTTCACTACCGAGAGGTTTTTGAAATGTTTACCTGAAATCCCGGATCTCCTTACCTATACCTCAAGAAAGATTTCATTTTCTAGATAATTGAAAGAGCACCACCCCGTTTCTCCAGATTTTCTTCTAAAAAAGTATTACCCAAAATAGTTTTATCGTACCCAAATCTTATTTTTATACTGTTTTTTCACGAACGTCAACAACAGTATAGCTAAAACAGGTAGGTATAATGTGTCAAGCCAATTTATTGCATCCATCTGTTCAAAAGTTGGAGTTAACTCAAATCAGGGTTCATTCATACGAATCTTAGCAAATGCTTACATTTTGAAATTTTTCTGAGTAAAAGCAATTGCTACTCGTACGTTTTATTCATATGACCCACTCCCACTGGCTGAACACAATCAAATATCCCGCTATAACAGTGCGAGTGCAGCATAATGAAAAACTACATTATACTGTCAGGTTTATTGGATGGAACTTATTCACAATCGATCAGCTATGTATACCCTTCAGGTGGCAATCGGAAGTGGCCAAAATAAATAATAACCGATTTTTTTTAAAATAGGCGGACACCACGCCTCCTGAATGGAGAATATACAATTTTCGATTTTGTCCTTTCTGTACAATGCAAGTCCTACCGCTTTACCAAATTTCAACAATTTACAATAATTGGTAATGGCCAAAATAAATAATAACCAATTTTCAAAAGTGGCTGAACGGAAAATCTGAAGTTTTCGACATTTCCCAGTATATGCACCACAGGATCTAGCATTCTGCCAAATTTCAAGATTCTAGGATGGCCGGAAGTGCTGCTTAATTTTGATGATCATCATCTTAGTTATAGTGAGTCAGTTACGGTGTATGTGATTTTTGAAGTCCTGTATGTAGATATGTTGAGAACCACTAATGCTAATTTGGTGAGGTGGACATTTTTAATGAGCTTAGTAAATGCTACATATGTTTGAAGTTTTTAGCTGAATTGGTTCCGAAGTTAGAGGGGGGGTCAAAAACAGCCTGAGTTTGTTCCTGTAAAAAGGGTGTGTGCCTTGCCTTAACTAGAGAACCTGGCTGGGGCACTACGGTGCCTGTTTGATACTTGCCGACTACCATCCCCAAACATTTTCGATGATATTCAAATCCGGTGAGTAGGGCAGCCAGCGTAATAGCTCCACATTTTGGCTCTCTAGATTGGCGCAGATGACCAAAAAGATTTTAAAAGTATGGAAAGAGCTCTTTCAAATGCTTATACAATAATACAATGGCATTCAATGTGGTTGGCAAAAATTGTAATTTGCAGGTGCATTTTTTCTATATTTAGTTGACTCATTACTTAAAAATATAAACATAACTTAGTAATAGATAGACGAGCGTCCTATTAGCTTTGATGAGCTATTGTAAATAGAGTGTACCTACAGGGTGTTCTATTATACAAGTGGCGATAAGTGTACATACATACTTATAAGGGTTAAATCTTTGTTATGCTTCACTCGAGATGGGGACAAAAAAAACTATCTATACCAAGTTTTAGATTTTTTTGTTTTTTTGTTCACACCGCTCTCGTATTTTTGACTACCTACTATGTAATATTCAATTTCTTTTAATTTTCTCCTTGGGACACTCTAAGTTTTATATTGAGAAAAAGACGTCAGTTTTACTACCAAAATTAAAGCTATCTCTTTTGGAGATGCCGGGGTTTGAACCCGGGACTTCTCACATGCGAAGCGAGCGCTCTACCACTGAGCTACATCCCCATGCCACTCTGCTGATCGAATTATGTACAACAGCTGGTCATATGTTTGTTTGTATACAATATTATATTATCTGTATGTATATTACAACAATTATACAAACAATAATTACCTTTATTGTTGTAGATAAGAATAAGTATCTACTTAATCAGTTTTAAGATTCTCACGTTGTATTCCACATTAAAATATGTACCTACCTACTTAGATTCAAATTAAATACATGATTGTACCACATAATGTTGAATGATTTATTCACCCATTAATAAATTTCTGCAGCCCAATCGATTTATTATCCAAAATAGTGGTGAAGTGTACTTATTTAGAAAAATATTATAATAACACACATGAATGATAACTTCGAAATTACCTATACATTTGTGCCTGCCCCAAAACTGTTCGTATTTAAAAATTTAAAGAAATTATTAGGAATTTGAAAATTTTCTATTATCGGGACTATAGGATCTCTAAACAAATTCCCGTTGAGATAATTCAATGCACACTTATGTAGTTGCATAGAAAAACCTAAATGTAGGTCGAATCAACACGAGGTCTCCTGTTTCCTCGCATATCAATGAAATTGATATCAATGAGCAAACAGAGTAAGGTATCATGTCCCAGTTTCCCACGACCTAAATCAATAGCCGATATCCTTTATTTATTTTTTCTTTTATATACATACACTATTGAGAAGGTCATAGAAAAATCTTAATAATTGATAAACGTCCTATATGTTCCTTACATAAACTGGCGACTTGGGTAGATTCTTTTCGGCAAATATTTTAGCCTCGATATATGTATTAATCAATTCATGACGTTGATAGAAGGTCTTGCAATTCTATCCGCCTGTCTTGTCGTGTGGTTCCATCAGTGGCTGCACATTATATTATAGGGAAGGGGCCTAGGTGAATATAGTGGCTTACAGTTCGAGGCCATTTTTAAATTTTCATTCCAATCCCAATATTAACAGAACTTCCAAAACCAGTCGATATATTGTTATTGTTACCATTGGTGAGCAGGGGAACACCACAAGGTGGGGTTCTCTCACCGCTCATCTGGCTCCTTGTAGTAGACGAACTGCTGAAAATACTGGAAAAGGAAGGCTTCATTGTGAGCGCATACGCAGACGATGTAGTAATTCTAGTCCCAGGTAAGTTCACTCCAGTTCTCAGCGAACGACTCAGTTACGCACTCCTATTAGTTAACAACTGGGTCGAAGGGCGAGGACTGGGTGTAAACCCATCAAAGACAGAGATCATGCTGTTTACGAGAAGGAGAGTAATTCCCCCATTTAATCCACCAAGGATGGGTGGGGTGAACCTAACAATATCAAAAACAGCAAGATACCTGGGCATAATCCTAGATTCCAAGCTCAGCTGGAAGGAAAACATAGAGGATCGCATCAAAAAAGCATACGTGGCACTATATGCCTGTAGAAGAGCATTCGGCAACACATGGGGTTTCAGGCCGCACGTGGTACACTGGTTGTATACCGCGATAGTGCGGCCCATCCTAACATATGGTACAATCGTGTGGTGGAAGGCCACAGAGAAAAAATACCATCTCTCAAGCCTCACTAAAGTCCAAAGGGCGGCATGCATTGGGATAACGGGTTCACTACGAACAACACCCACCGCAGCAATGGAGGTGATGCTAAACCTCACCCCTCTGGACATTTACTGTAGCAGTAGAGCGGTCAAAACCGCAATCAGACTAAGAGAGTCTGGAATATGGTCATCCAAATCCTATGGACACGCGTCCATCGAAGCACAATGGAGCACGGCGAAGGAGAAGATAACCACAGACTATCTACCACCCACACTCGCTTTTGAAAGGAGATTCACAACCAGAATTCCGGACAGAAGTGAATGGGAGCATAATGCAGTTACAGAAGAAGGGGAGATAGCCCTCTATACCGATGGTTCTAAGATGGATGTTGGTACGGGCGCGGGCATCTTCAGCGAAACTCTAAACCTGCGAGAATCATTCCGGATCAACGATGACTGTAGTGTGTTTCAAGCGGAAATTGCTGCTATAACCCTAGCGGCAAAGGACCTAATGAGACGACATATCGCCGATAAACAAGTCACTATATACTCTGACAGCCAAGCGGCCATAAAAGCCATGGAGTCAGTCGTGGTGAAGTCGAGGGCAGTAAGTCATTGCAAGAAATACCTGGACGAACTATCGCAAGCCAACACGGTGACCCTATGCTGGGTACCGGGGCATATGGATATTCCGGGTAATGAAGAGGCGGATGAGACTGCAAGGAACAGGTCGAAGATGCATGCATCAATGGCCCTAAAATCTGTAAAAACTCCGCTAAGCACGGTTGCTAGGAAGATTGACATTGAATCCTTGAGTAGAACAAATCTACGCTGGACCAATCTCAATACCTGCAGGCATGCAAAAGAATTATGGCCAGAAGTGAGCAAAAAGAGATCCAAATTCATGATCGGACTTAGCCGCAAAGATATCCGCATACTCACGGGGGTCATTACTGGACACTGTGCGATAGGGGTACACGCGGAAAGGCTGGGCATACTGCATAATGACTTTTGCAGAAGCTGCAGAGACGTTGAAGAAATAGAATCTGTTCGTCATCTGCTTTGCGAATGCCCAGCCCTTAAAAACAGTAGACAGAGGATTCTCAACAGCTTGTTCTTCGATGAGCTAGGAGATCTGGAGAATGTTGATCTTAAAGAACTCCTGAGATTCATACTCAAATCGGGGTGGTTCCAGTAGGTCAACAAACTCCAAAACCCTTCGGTTACTCCTAGGACAAGCCCGAAATCCGGACACGAGAGCTTGCGATTGCCTGTGATTAATACTAAATCTAGGCGACTCAAACAAAAGCGGTATATTATTTGTCTCCAACAGGTATGAAATGGAAGGTTCCCGTGACTGGACACAATGGACCCAACTGCTGGTCTAAGTGAAGCTGTGGCAGCCGCCACAAGAGCACCCAATTACCTACCTACCTACCTACCTACCATTGGTATTGGTATTTAGGAATAAAATTGGTCTTAGTGGGTTCGGACAAACAGACGGACAGACATCGGTCGTAGCGATAACGATAAGGTTCTGTTCTTTCCCCTTTAGATAGGTACAGAATCTTAAAAAGTGATTATGATTTAAGAGATTTCATTATTTTTCTCTAATTGCGAGATTTCTATCTTTTAGAGCGAGATTTTGAAAATGCATCCACCCAGCCAAAAAACAATTTTAAATCACCCGCCCAAAAATTATCCTGATTCATGCAAACGAATGTCCATCAAACTGCTAGGTTCCACATTTCACTTTCACTCGAAATGAAATCGGAAATGAATTTTTGTATCCTAAATTTCACTGTATTTGATTTCGATTTCAAAATTTTCTGAATTGAGGCAAAGTGAAATTGTGATTTTCGCTCGAAATGGAGAACACTGAAAACGAATTCACTGGATTTGCAATTTCGATTTCACCCGATTTCTGGAACCTGGAACCTGGAACCTGGAACCTGGAAAATTATGGGAAATACTGGACGAAATACATGAACTAGCCTCGACATAACGACACTGTAAAAAGCATAACCAGACATACAGAAAAATATTCGTCTTATAATATAAACATTGACGGGCTACCTACATATATGGACTATCGACAGTGGACAGCGGACATGCCCTGTGGAGGAAAGATAGCAACTATCAAAGCGAATATCCCTAGGTATAGCAATATGGTATGCATCACATTAGTATTTATGTACCACTTTAAAGGTATTAACCGCAACATCGACTTCGCTCCTATATAGACACATTAGCTCAGTTAGTCCAACACATGAACTAAACTTCTAGGTACACGTTAGAACTGTTGAATAAAACATGAATTAATTTGAAGTCCTGAAATCCCTCGTAAAGTTTATACTACATTATGTACTACCTAAAATGGATCACTTCCAGTCACTCATAACAGGTTTTCATTAAATGGATAAACTTGTCTATGCTCCATTCATAATTTGTACCGACATCATATCTAATCAATTAAAACCACTTGAACCATCTTTATAAAAACGAGCATAACCTCCAGCTCGAACTAAACTCGTTCTCGATAAGTAAAAAGAAAACCAAAACATTTATCTATTTCATCCATCCCTTGTGACTGGTACCATGTTCGTAGAAACCATTCCGAACTTCATGAATGACTGGGATAATAATCTTCTCTTCATAGTGAACATCCTGCAGCAATATTGGTTTTGTATTTAATGATATTCAAGAAAAAACCGGAGCAACCCCGCTGACAGTATAGAAAACCACCTTACCCTCAAGCCTCTAAATACATAATTTGAACAGTTGAACAAGATCGGAGAGATAGAAACGCACGGAACTAATTGATTTCTATAAAAGTGCAGCACCAAAGAACAAACCACCCACATCGCAGTGCACACTGCACACCCATCCTGATGCTGTGAGCATAGCATGTGCTATTGCTATCTCAAAAATTTCAAACGAGAGCGAAAAGAGTAATATGAGAGGATGTACTTGTTCAAAAAAAAAAAAAAAAAAAAAAAACCTGCTAATCCCAATCCTAAGTAGACAACATAGATACCTACATACGCACAGCATAGATGCCCACAATAATTCCAGTGTTTCCAAAATTGTTCCACCTATACACATGCACACTTATAAAGCAACATGCGTCCATAAATCTCGTAGTCTTTAGTGATCTGATCATCCATTAACAATCCACGATCATCCACTCTTGAACGCTTCGAATGTTCGAAGTCAAACGTATCTTATCGTCACGCAGCCAACTCAACAAACCCAGTGTACTGTGTATCTGCATCTCGCGGTACGGCCGGCGCTATCTTGAGTTTCGGTGTCGGTATCAAACAGCAGCTCACAGTCACAATGTGTTCAGGCGGTTCCAAACCAAACCAAGCCACACTTCAGCTTCACTATGGGATATGGTGGGCGAATATAAAAGCGAACTACGATATTGAGAAGTGTTCAGTTCATGTTGCTATACGCTCGTGATTTATACTTTACCAAGTAAGAAACTTCATCTCGGGATTTGAGCATTTGTTTAACAATTGTTGTTATTTATTCTTGTGATCTTACATTCAGTTTTTGTGCATTGGATCCTTTAAAAACGATTAAAAAAAAAAAAATAGTGAAAAAAAAAATTTAAATAGTAGAAAAAAAAACACACAAAATAATAATAACAATAAAAAAATGGGACTGATAACCGGTATCCTTGTCGGATCAATCTTTATGATTTTCCTATATCTGTATCTTCGTGTTGTGTACAAATGTGTTTGTAAAGTTCGAATAACCAAAGCAGAACAATTAAGTAAAAAATCAACAACAGCTACATTAAAAAGTGGTGGCCCCAACATACCAACGACGACGATGTTAATACAGCCTAAAGTCACAACAGAGCTCTTGAAACAAGCACCAGGGCCAATGCCATGGCCAATTTTGGGCAATCTAGCATTGTTAGGACAATATGCAGTGCCATTTCAAGGATTCACCGAATTGGCTAAACGATTTGGTGATATTTATACACTGACACTGGGCACTACACGCTGTTTAGTGGTTAACAATTTGGAACTGATTCGTGAGGTGCTTAATCAGAATGGAAAATATTTTGGTGGACGACCAGACTTTTTACGGTTTCATACTTTGTTTGGAGGCGATCGGAATAGATGTAAGTACATAAATATTAAATACCCATAGAATGGGACGCAAAAGCGTGCCCGATTTAAATATACATATAGATCTTATAGGTACCTACTTGATATTTTTTTTTTATCTGGAAGTAGGTATAATAGCTTGTTGATTAGTTTTATGAGAAAAATGATGAACTAAAGATAAATATAAATGCATAGATATAAGTAAGTAGAAGCATAGTATCTATGGATGAAAGGCGGAAATTTTCCGTTAATGTATGATTTCAATATTTTCAATTTGGGGAAAAGCGGTAGAGGTTCATAAATTAATGTTCTCAAAAGAGAAGAGCTTCTGTTGAAGAAGCAGGTCAAAAATTATATGATTACTTTGTAAGTGAAGTGTTGGCTCTGGAGCACTCCACAATCAATCAAATCGGCAGCTTCTGTCCGATTTCACCAGCGAATTTTGAATAAAATCCTTTCTCAATTGTGCGGTATTTATAATTATAAAACAAACTGTCCATCGAAGCTACTAGATGCGAGTGTAGATGCGTTCCCATTTACTTCTAATAGGGTCATATGCTAGCTTATAGTTTGCCCTGATCTGGCAATTTAGTAGTTTATTAGTTTGTGTAAAGCAATATGTGAAAACAATGAACATGGTCGACGGAAATATTTTCATAAATAAAATTAAATTGTCAAAGTGAACAAAATAAAAGATAAATGTAATTTACATAATGTTAAATAAAACTTAAATATATTATGCATGATTTATGGTTTCGATCTGAAAGTATGTATTCGCTTGTCTCACAAATGTATACTCGAAAATATAAATCAAGTATCTGTTGCTCGCATTGGCTCAGCCCGCGAATGTTAAGAACGTTCTTACAGAAGGCTCATTTACGTTGCTTAAGAGTTAGCGTTTGCTTAAGAGCATCGGAAATTGCAATCGCTTGAAATTAAGCTGCATATCGATAGGATCTCTGTGCGAGAGATCCCAGGTTCGACCCCCGGAAAAACACAAATTACATCTTAAGGTTTTTTTCTACTGCTCCACCTCTCGCGAACGTCTGACACACATCCGAGAGTATGAAAAGCTTCTCAATTCAGCCGTTCGGACTCGGCATAAAATTGTAGGTCCCTTCCATTCGTCCCAAAAATAGAAACTCGCACAAAACGAATGGTTGCGAGAAGCTAGGCCTTGGCTAAGCTTGTTTCGGCACCTATTTTTTTTTTTATCGATAGGAATTACATCTCAATCCGTTGGTTAAAAACGGTACTTGGAAGTCATTTTTGTATAATGTAAGTTTAGCTCCAATACATAGCAGAAGGGATTCAATTTTCAGTCCTGGCCGCTCTAGTAAATAATATTTACAATCTTTTTTATCCCGCATTAAACAACTTTAAAATGCCTGTGTTACACAATATTACTTTTGGAGTTATCAGATATCTCCCAAACACCATAGATATATACATACTTATTAGTTGTAGTTGCCCGGCTTTATCACTGCTTAGGAATTGTCTGTCTATGAGGACAATACACATGGATGTTTTAAATTTAAAATCTCGGCTTCCACGAGTGTCGGGAAATAAAGTTTATAGTTTTTTTTTTTGTATTGTAAATACCTCGCTCCTTAAAGGCTTTCTAAAGGCAATAAACGTCTAATGCTGGGTTTCCACTTGTCGATTTAAAATTGACAATTGACGTACATATTTTTATGGCAATTAAAAAATTGGCAAGTGGAAATAGCGAAAAATTGCTTGCCAATGAATTGACTAACAGCGTTTGTCAATAACTGACAAAGAAACCACTGGACAAGTGGAAATAGCTGAATTGTCAAACAAAATGTCACTTTGTCTATAATTGACAGTGAAAATTAATTGGCATCGAGTTCATAAGTTGGTCAATCAACTGACAAACGATTTTTTACCAATAATTGACATAAGTGGAAATGAACTGACGGCGGTTTAGTTCAATGACATAAACGCGAGAGCTGTCAAACTTTGTCAATCAACCGACATGTGAAAACCCACCTTAAAACTTGAAAACTTTTAATCCACTCGCACTTTTAGCTTCATAACAGATTATATTGTGTAAATTTCAGCTTAATCAACCGATTACTTACGAAATGGCATGAAACAGCGTTTGCAATGTTTATTTTTGTATGGGAGGCGCCACGTCCCTTTTGTTTAATTTCGACTAAACTTCATAGAAAATGTGCCAATAAACAATACTTTATCAAAATTTGAGCTCAATCGTATCTGTTGTTTTCGAGAAATGCATTTTGTATATTTTTTTGTATGAGAGGTGCCACACCCCTTTGCCCTGCAAGCCCAAAATAGTGAAAATCTAACGATTCGTTATCGAGTTGCACACACACGAACGGCAGTTTATTTTATAATAGAGAAGACGTAGGTATTGTTTGTCGTCAGTTAGTCCACTTGACCCAAATAATTACCTACTTGCCACATATTATTAAGAGCTGTGCCAAAGCCATAGTTTATTATACTTATCTATACTGTAAACTTACGAGAGCATCGGAAGCTGCGTGGTTTAACGACAGGTTTATAGGGCTAAGTGCACTGATTTGTTCCCTTCTATATAAGCGTGCTGACTTTCCAGATGATAAACCAGATTCCTACTGCTGTTTTCGTTTAACTATTCTTGCTGTGTGCTTGCCACGTCAAGCCGACCTACTAATGAATATAGGAACAAAAATAAGGTTCGACTTTCGGCTTATATTTTCTTGCGTTAAATTTTCCGCCGTCACAATATAAGAAATAGGTATAAAACGGATGTTAATGAAGGCGCCATCTTTAATGTCGCGTAGATATTTGTGAATATTGAATACCTACCTTCTACCTAACTTAAAAGAAAACAAAAAACGATTTCCATATATTTATATAAGCAAGGTACATTTTTATTTAATTTGAATACAACATTAACCAAGTGGTTAATCCATCACTTCTTCGAGCATCTCGGGCGGTGTAATGATGATTTCGGCCCGAATGTTTTCCTTAAGCTCGTCAACGGTCTAAAGTTTGCTGGCGTACACTTTGCTTTTCGAATAACCCCACAAAAAAAAAGTCCGGAGTGATAAAATCTGGAGATCAGTCATAGTCAATGTCGCCATTTTTTTACCACAATATTTTCGACGATATGCACGTTGAGTTAACACAACTGCACGAAGAACGACTAATTTCAATGTTCAACGTCACTATTTCGGCGCATTGTTTCGGTATGAAACGATTCATGGTTAAAATTGTACTGAATTGACGACTGACGTTTCAACAACATGTCTACCTACTTAAGTCAATCGGTTGATAAATTAATAGATACTCAATTTTTACATGCCGATATAAAAGTACGCTATCTGTACTTACATACATTTCGGTGTCAACATACTGTCAAATTCTACAACAGAACAGAGAACAGACGCAATGAATGAATAGTCAGAACAGAATCATGTATTTCTCTAATTCATCTTTTTAACCTTTCTAAAGTAGGTACCTTTAAACCATCCAAATGTCAAATTTGCGCGTAACATAAAAACTTTTCCTTTTCAAATTGTAAAACTCTCACCGACAAATTCTAAGAAATGGTTTCATTTCCATCGAACAAGAAATTGGTAGGTACCTACCTACCTACATATTGTTTTCTGAATGCCAAATTTGTTTTATTTATTTTTTTTCTTAAATGTATTTTAATTTTACGTAGGTAAATGTGTTTCAATAACAAATTGTATTCATTCCACATCTGATATATTGCTTAGCTATTTATATTCCAGCCAGGTACAAAAGAAAGTGTGACAAACAACATCAGCCGAAAAAAATAAACTTATTTGCAATATCTAATATAACATTCAAAATCAACAAGAAAACAAACAAAGTTTCTTTAGTGTCAAATATTTAAAGTTGGTAACTCAATTTTGTGGGTCATGTAGGTATATACAATTTATTTATTTATTCAATAATTTCAACCACTCTTGGCCTTTCGGGGTCCGCAGTGTCGGCCGTTCCAGACCCCACTCCCTTTTAAAATTCCAACAAATAAGGCTCAATGAAGAGATTACCATTAATTCAATTATGTAATTCAAAAAATTAGCAGGAAAAGAACACAAATCCTTAGAGTCCTATACATATTTTAATACATACTTACTCGTAATATAAAAAATAATTACATAAACATACAAAAACAATTTTTCCCTTTAACTGACATCCACTCTAGACAGAATAATATCTTATCACTTACTCTTACATAAGTTCATTGCCAGAACTGGATACGGCTATATTATGGACAATAAACAAAAATGACCTTGAATTTGTTGCTTATTGTTGCTGGTGCTGCACTGCAGCAACAAGAAATAAACTCGGTTAAGTGGCCGCGGTCGTGGTATGGTGAGCGTGAGGTATACCTACAGAACAGACGCCTGTCAAAAGAACAACTCTAGAAGTGCTCTGTTTCGCTTTTGTTTGCTTCATTGAAAAATCGGGGGCAATTCTAGTGATGCACTCTTAACACTAAAGAAGTGTCCACTGCCACTTCTCATCTTCAGAATTTTGAGATTTAATAACGACCCCATATAAATCGTGATTTGAATACATAATTTACTGTTGTGTTGGGGGTTGATACTTATTTTTATTTTGTACATACCACGAATACAATACTTACAGCATTTTTATTGAAAGGAGCAATTCTTAATTTTGAATAATAAAAAGAACTGGGTTTGAGTTACTCGTGCATGCATTGGTATTCTGTGGATGTCACAGACCAGACACTATATAGGTAAAGGGCAAGGCAAACAAACGGAAAACCAGGCGGCGATGTTGCGCGTTCACACGCATAGTGCAGGCACACATATTGTACGAGTAATTGCATAATAATAAGCTAGTGTGTTTTTGGTTGATCCCTTATCTTCATGCTGTGATCAAGAACTTTAAATGTTTGTCTGGAATTTTAAAATTATAGTACATAATGACAAATGGTCGAAGATCGTTTTATGGCAACTTCCGGTCAGGTCCGGCAGGGATGTACCTACCTATTGATTTTGAATAGCAGAATGGGAAACCCTTAATTAAAGACGCATTAGGTTTTTTGGAGAATAGCATTACCTACTGAAAGTTAATTACCTACTTTCAGTTGGTTTAGAACTTATATAAACGTTTTTTTTCTAAACGTACCTATAAGAAATTGAGTTCGCTTAAGGTGAGTTTCCACATGTCGTTTGATTGACAAAGTTTGACAGCTTTCGTTTATGTCATTGATCGACTCCACTGTCGGTTCATTTCCACTTACATATTTGTACTTATTATTGGCAAGAAATCGCTTGTCACTTCATTGACGATGAAATTTTGACAAGTGTAGTGTGTTTGTGGAATCAAGAAAATAACTTCTGAAACCGTTACAATAGATCAAAAAATACTCTTCTGTTGATTCTGAGAAGAGAATTTCGCTTCTCGATTTCAAGTTAGAATCCACTCAAGAAGCACTTACACAAAACACAACACACAAGTGCATTTTATATAATGTCGTTTTCCATTGGTTTCACTCGGGGATTCACTCATTCCGTAATCCAATGGAACAACAAAACTGCTTCTGGCTGACCACACTCACGTATTGGTGAAACGTCAAAAATTACTGTATGGCTGCTGCCAGCTGGCTTGTATAAAATGCATAAAATGCACTTGTGTAAGTGCTCCTCGAGTGGATTCTGACTTCAAATCGAGAAGCGAAATTCTCTCCTCAGAATCAACAGAAGAGTATTTTTTGCGCCAATGGAACGGTTTCAGAAGTGATTTTCTTGATTCCGGACGCTCCCGGACGCTTCTTTTTGCCCAATGGAAAACGACATAAGGCTTCAGTTATAGCCATCAGAAAAATCCATCCGTAAAAACACGAAACAGAACAAAACTGACACATTTAGCCATAGCATATCATAGGAATTCAGTGGAATACTTCGTGAAACTGGTTGAGAAGTTGAACAGAAAAAGTTTTTCGTACGGAAAAATAAAGAAATTCCTTTTTTAGAAAATTTAAAGATCAATTGCTTAATTTTTTTTGACGAATTAGTTTTATAATTCAAAAGCAACATTTTAAGACCAAGATAGAGTTCAACGATTGAGTTTAAGTGCTCCAAAAAAGTGAAACAATTTTTTTACGGATGCAATTTCCTGATAGCTATAACAGCAGCCTAATCCAGCTGGCAGCAGCCATACAACAATTTTTGACGTTTCGCCAATATGTATGACGTATGAGTGATGTCGGCCATAATCAGTTTTCTTGTTCCATATCCATTGGAGTTAAGAATGAGTGAAACCAATGGAAAGTGACTTATGTCGTTTTCCATTGGTTTCACTCGAGGATTCACTCATTATGAAATCCAATGGAACAAGAAAACTGCTTCTGGGCGACTACACTCACGTATTGGTGAAACGTCAAAAATTACTGTATGGCTGCTGCCAGCTGGCTTGTATAAAATACATAAAATGCACTTGTGCTCCTCGAGTGGATTCTGACTTGAAATCGAGAAGCGAAATTCTCTCCTCAGAATCAACAATTGTGAATTCTTTATCAGTTAGTGCTTTTTGTTATACAATTAAGTGACAAGACATAAAAATATACGTCAATTGTCAATTTCAAAACGTCAAATGGAAACCTAGCATTACTCGCTTACATTAATTAATTAAAAATTTTAATTTTTGTCAGCTATTCTATAATTTATCATCTCTCTCTCTCTCTCTCTCTCTCTCTCTCTCTTTTCAGCACTGGCCTTGTGTGATTGGTCTAACCTTCAGCAAAAGCGTCGCAACATGGCACGCAAACACTGCTCACCGCGCGATACATCGTCATACTTTTCGAAAATGAGCGAAGTAGGTGGCTTCGAGATGCAGGAGTTCATGAATCGTCTTGCTGAAATTGTAGTACCTGGCCAAGAATTCGAATTTAAGCCATTAATTCAGCAGACCTGTGCCAACATGTTCATTCAGTATATGTGCTCCATTCGATTTGACTACGATGACGTCAAATATCAACAAATCGTACGTTGCTTCGATGAGATCTTCTGGGAAATAAACCAAGGATACGCCGTTGACTTCCTGCCATGGCTGTCACCATTCTATTCTGGACACATGCAAAAAATAGTCAATTGGTCGCAATCTATTCGACGATTCATATTGGAACGTATTATCAATGTACGGGAAAGATATATTGATGTAGATGAACCCGAAAGAGATTTCACAGATGCTCTTCTTAAGGTCCTAGCCGAAGATGGTGATGTCGATCGGGAGACGATTATTTTCATGTTAGAAGATTTTGTAGGTGGTCATTCGGCGGTAGGAAATCTAGTAACACTTGCTCTTGCGAATATCCTTCGCAATCCGGAAGTTGGTCGTAAGATTCAAGAAGAAATTGATGGCATCACCGAAAATGGCAAGAGGAAAGTCAACTTAATGGATAAGGAGAATATGCCGTACACGGTGGCAACAGTTTTTGAAGTTTTACGATTTTGCTCATCACCGATCGTGCCACATGTTGCTACGGAAGATGTAGCCATAGCCGGATATGGTGTCACTAAGGGAACAATAGTGTTTATCAATAATTATGAACTGAATACCAGTGAGCGGTATTGGGATGAGCCAGATAAATTTAAGCCAGAAAGGTTTATGGAACCAGTACCACAACAAGCTAAGCCCGATCAATTGCGGTCAAGTTATGTGCCGAAATTTCAAATTCGTAAGAACATACCACACTTTTTACCCTTCAGTATTGGCAAGAGGACTTGTATTGGGCAAAATCTTGTAAAAGGTTTCGGCTTCATTATGCTGGCCAACATTATGCAAAAATATGATGTCTCGTGCAGTGATGTGAACGCAATCAAAACGTATACAGCCTGTGCAGCAGTTCCACCCGATACATTTTCTATGAGTTTAACGCCGAGAAGTCTTCGCCATCCAATACTTTAAGATTAAACCTCAATTTGTAATTATTTCGATCGATTATTTAGATCTTTTGGTTAACACCGACACGCAGGTTTAATACTGTTAAGTAGTTAAATGCACCTACGGCACTAGTAACTGTCAGTTGTATAGAAATTGAATTTTAGTCATTTTTAAGATGAATAAACCAATAAATTTGTATGTTGTACATATGCTTTAGAGAGAGACAACTAATGTCCTAAAATTACCCACAGGACTTCCTATTTCCTTAGAGTGTGTAAGAATATATAAATATATCTATAAATTATATATATTATATATAATAAAAGAGAACAGCACTCAAGTATTGAGTGAGTAAAAATGGTGCAATCAAATTGTAAAATACTGGAGACTGTTATAAAGAATTTAATTTATACATTTACAACTAGCTATATTGTAAGTAAACTTAAGGCTTAAGGTAAATTTTATGTTTAAAGTGTAAATTAGCTTTTTATAGCCCACCCTATGGGATGTATTGAGTTTGACACTTTTCTTGGTTTTTATTTATTTTTGTTATTTAGAAATAAATACATTTCGAATACAAAATATCAGCTGCCTTGAAATACGATAAGTATTTACTCTTATCTTAGTATTTTTAAGTGTTTGCTATATATCCTAAAAATATACGTTTATGTTTATTTTAAAACGTGAGAATTTTTTTTTATGGACCACTAGAACTAAGTTTAATGTACATAATAATTATACAATTTTTTGCAATCAACTAATAAAATATGATGGATTTTCTTAATCGATAATCGCTTACAAAATAAAATTAATATTTTCTTAAACTCGGAGAGGCTTCTCTTACCTATATGGCGCTATAGGCGTCCAGGATGGATCTGATCTGCAACCAGTAAGTCTCTCCGATTAATAAATTACTGATTCCAGTTGCGCACGCCATTAAGCTGGGGGCATCACACCACCACATAAAGCGAAGTCGTTCTCACTTTAACCTCCCTCCACGAGTAATTTTAATAGACTGCTATAAATGGGATTCTATGAAATATTGCTCTTGGAAATGCCGGGTTAAGATTGGAATCGAAGACTCTTGAGTAGTGCTATACGGTATAGCCTATACCCATCTTAAATGACTGCTGCACAATTTCAGGATGAACATTTTATAAAAAAAAAAAAAATTTATAAAATCGAAATTTTGGGAAAATGGCATACCTAATACCTGGTGCCTAACAAAAAATTTTCAAAATTTTGAGTTTAAGGAGCCATAACATTTTTGTAGCTGCGCAGATGTAGCTGAAATGCTTAAGACTTGTATGCGCTACTAAATTGTCTTTTCAAAATGTACAAAACTATTTTTGTAGGTATAATAGTTTAGAAGTTATAGCGTTTTAAGTGGTTACACCTTCAAATTAGAGGTCACTTCAGGAATCTTCCCTTAAAAGATTACACTTCTTAACTGGGACACCCTGTATAACTTTATAGGATAGATGGACTTAGCACATATTCTCGAATCACATGCTCTCATAATGTTCGACTTCAAACCGGCTCGAGTCGACCATACAAAATTTCTCTAATAACCGGTACTACATACATGAAAATTACATACCTACTATATGTAGAAACTATTAAGCAGTGTTTTAAAACATAATATGTATATGTACATTGTACACTCCGCGCCACTTGAATAGCACATTTGATTTTTGAAAAAGAGTCGTGAAAATTTGACGCGTTGCCTTTCCGCATTAGTAATAAACACTCTAGGTCTGTTCCTTTACTTTTGTAGTAAAAATGGAAATGACTGTCAAAATGGCTATGGTGGGGATACATTTTCTCTCAAAGAGAAAAACTTACGACAACGTTAGGGGAACGCTTTTGTAGTAATCATGAAAAATGACAGATGCATTTTTTTTCCCATAAATTGCATGTGAGTATGAATCCAAGTATGTGGAAGAGTTTGAAGTGATTGAACTAAAATTATTCGAGAAGAGATAAAAGCCACATAGTTTTCCCACCTTGTGATACCATTTTTACACCATTTGTTTCTCATATCGCAGGAAATCAAAAGACAAATGCAAATAGCCGTTACGCGAGTTTCAAATCAAATTTCAAATCATCTGTCAATTTCCAGGCGATGACAGTTGTTTCAATTCTTACTCAAAGAAATTTGTTGAGTAAAAACTAGTAAGATTCCCAATGGAGGGGTAATATCTTGCTCTCTCGATGCCGCTCTCTTTTACGAATTTTTCAAGTTAGGGAACGACATTGAGTAAAAATTCGTAAAAATTCGTAAGAATTAGTAAAAACTCGTAAGATTTAAAAGTAAAGGAACAGACCTTCTGTATGCGGCCTTTCATGTTTTTATCCATAGTTAGACTCACTACTTAAAAATATTGATATAACGTCTCGGCTCCTCTCGTGTTTCTTAGCTAATTTGTCAATAAATAAGAGAGTGTACTTTAAGCTTTGATTTGTCCATTTTCCGCCTCGGTTAAGGCTTTTTCTCCACCCATTTTATTATTTTTTTTTAATTAAATAGGTAGTCGAAATTAACAAAAAAAATCGATTAAAGAAAAATATGTATGAGTCCACTTGCAATTTGTCACGGAGAAAGAAGAATAGCTAATTATCCAAAAATAACGTTCAAAAATGTCATTATTTTATCATTCCGCTTTGGAGATATAAGCAATTGTAAAGAGAGTGTAAAGGGTGTTCTATTCAATTGACGAGGAGTGTATTATGTTCATGTACAGTACATATACAATTACACTTATACATATATAATAAAAGATATAATTCTGGCCACAACTGGCCCTCTGTATTTTAAATTTTTTACTTTTGCATAATGATGGGATAAGTATTAACACTACACCATGTCCCCCCCCCCCCCTGTCCATCCAAGGAATCTTAGGAAAATCGTATGTGTCACGCAAGACCAACCTGTTTAAAACCCGTTTTAATATATTAGTTTGAAATTTAGCATCACGACTATTTGCATGTCCCAAAGCGAGTTACAAAAAGGAATACGTAAATGTGTTGCAATTCTCAGTCCCCTGTCCTAATATAAAAGGCCTAGGACTATAGGACCTGATGATAGGAATTTGATATATTACTTGTAAAAAAATATACATACCTACGATGGGAGGATATTCATGTAACACAAGAGCCAAATTTGGTATGATATTGAATGTCCTATTTTGTAGACAGCATAATACGTGTCTGTCATCGCTAGAGTTGCACAAATATTTGGCGCCTTTGCATCAATGCAAAAATGCAACTCTCTGACAGCTCGCTGAGTTCATCCGATAAAATCAATAATTGTCATCGGCGAATGCAAGTACATATGCATGCAGAGACTTTTCGAAGATAGTACTTCCGGATTTGGCTTGTGAGTTTAGTCGTATTGTAGGTAGTCGAGTTCGAATAAAATCACATCACATAGGACCCTAACTTCTCATGATAATTAGCTTGTGGGAATTTTTATTTTTGGGACGTATGAAAGTGAACAGCTGGTAGGTATTTGTCAGACGCTCGCCATAGGTGGCGTAGTGGAAAAAAAACTTAAGACGTATAGTATGGTTAATGCCAAACTAATTGTTTTTGCCTTACAATTTTGCTCCCTGGAAATATGACCTGAGGAAGCGAGTTCCAAAGCTTGTTTGTCCTGTAGCCAAGGGAGTTTTGGAAAAGTGATGCATGGTTGTCGAGTGAACTAAGTTCAGTTCCTGGTAGTATACTGTAGGATCTCCTATAAATCGAACTGCTCGTTTCTGTATGCTGTCATTTGTCAAATAAGTTTAATGAAATCGGGTGGATAGAACAGATCTCTGGCAATAAACATTATGCACTAGCGTTGACACTAAGAATCGAAACCAGGAAAGAACTGTGGAGAAAACACAGAGTCTTTCCGGATTTGATGGATAATGGTAGAGAGACGAAAAGGAACCCAATATGATGGTTTGTTATAGGAACATATCTCAATGTAAATATAATGTAAATATAATGTACATGCATTCCTATAAGTTAAGTGAATATTTTCGGGTCGAGCACCTTACATGGAAGCAATATTGGTCTAACCTAGTGCTTTATTAAAAACAAGATTTCTTCTCTCGAGCTGATATACCTATTTGCTAGGAAACTTAACTTTGAAGACTATGATCTTTCTATATTCGATAAGTGGTCCTTATTCCCGCATTGACTGTGATATATGTGTTGGTCGTCCATTTTAACTTAATATGGCACAGTCGATGCATTTTTCCTTAAAATGTGGTGAGTAAAACTATTTCTGGGCCTCATATCATATTTCTTGTTGTTTCTGATGGTTTCGTAACTTCAATTACCTACAATCATTGTACTACATCATTTACCCTATTTTATTATTATCTTGTTTTTTTTTTCTATTGTTTTCTTTTGTACTGCTCTCTTAACGGATACAACTATGTACTATGTGCCGAATTACTGATTGTTAATCAAATTACAAACTCACTCAAATGTAGGTATAGATAACACGTTCATTTTCATTCTTTTTGGATTTCAACGTCAACGAGTAAGGAAGCAATATTCCTTCGCTGTGCTGTTTGCATTTTCCAAACCCGGTTGATGGTATATCGGTATCGTGGAACATTTCATCACTAAAAAATCATATTCAGATGCTAAGAAATTACACAGAGTGACCCAAATTCCTTAGGAGCGATCCCTTAGGTCGCAGTTAAAACTAGGATGTGCTGCGCTTTATCTTGTCAACTATTGTTATTGAAAATTAATTTTGACATTGACTGATGCTAGATCCCGAATGTTGCAGAAATCTGTCATTTGTTTCCTTCTACTGAGCTCTACTATTACACATGTCACAAAAAATGTAATTCGTGATCATCAACGCCGATATACCCCCGACCAGTCGATCACCCAGTGTCATTAAGCCTAGTATGTATTCATAAATTGATAAATAGTCCTTATAAAGCTCTATTATTCGTTCTTCCCTTATTTAAGCAAAAACCTCTTCAATACTTCCATTTGCTAGCAAGCACCCATACTATAAATAAATACGTCTCCTTATCGACGTTGCATGATTAGAAATATACCCTAAAAATACGTTAATCATGAAAACAAAGAGCCTTATCTAACTGATAGCCTCTGCAAACAACATAGCGTGCTATTACACAGTTTGTTACTTTTATGCCAACCATTGCAATTTATTGATGACGATATAATCGTCTACGACTTAAATCATTTGTGCATTATTGATGAACTGCCTTCTTCTGACAATTAAAAATCATAATATCTTTACTAAAATTTACCGTTATAAATCCATATTCATTTTTTTTTTTTCCGTTTCCGTTTCTTTGTTCTTATTTATGTTGGCTACACTGCATCGAATCAATTCCATTTCGTTCACAAAACATCATCAAACGCCATTGTTTACGAAATGTCAACTATCCTGTCATTTATAGATTTGTTGTTTTCGATTTTTTGCAGTCGTGCCGTGCAACTGCATATTTATCAGAAAAGTGCCGGCTAATTATTCTAAAGTTAGTACCTAATCAAATTGATAGAATCAAATATTCTAACAATTAACTTCAGCCGACAAGTTATGAATTTAGTATCGATAGTCACCTGAGGTGGGCTGCAGCAATAGCAGAAGCTCTTTTTCAACCCGACCAATCAAGAAAAAATATTGATTATTATATAGAAAAATCCCGAATTCTTCGCTTCAACGATGCGAGTGCTCGATGGTGCATATAAGGTAAATTCATTAAAATTCCACACAGCATTGTATAATGAATAATTTGTTTTATAATAAACAAGGACTGTCGGCGCGAGAAGGGATCGAATATCTTTGAATCTGGTAAGGCATTTGTAAATACAACAGTTTTGTATTTTTCATGTATCGATTATAACTTTTTTCTTTCTTGGTAGCCTATGGCAAACGGAGTGTTCATCATATCCCAGAGGTATGGGGTGCTGTAGCCATTATTTTAATACTTGCCTTGGGAGCAGTCAGCAAGTACAATTACTACGAAAATTTGCCCAGAGGCCTCGGCAACTCGCAACTAATGCAGCAACCGAACTCGTTTATCGCCGAACGGGCGTGGAAAGATCTAAAAATTCTTACCAGCTTTGGGCCACGACCAACCGGTGCATATAGTAATGAAGTTCTGGCTGTGGATTTCCTACGGAGGGAGATATCGTACATCAAGCAAATGGCAAACCGCAATCAGCGCATTGAATTGGATGTTCAGGTAGAGTATGTCCGTTTGAGCGTAATGTAACATCTGATTGTTAACCTTGGATTTCAGACTGTTAGCGGTGCATTTTGGTTAGATTTTCAACCTCACAGTATGACTACCATTTATAGAAATGTGCAGAATGTGGTTGTTAAACTACATGGCGAGAGCTCAACACAGAGCAATCATTCATTGCTGATAAATTGTCATTTCGACTCTGTTGCTGGGAGTCCAGGTAAAAAAGTTACAATATTTGCTCACACTCTTTCTAAGAAACTTCTTTCAAGGTGCAAGTGATGATGCAGCAAGCTGCGTGATTATGTTGGAAATTCTTCGAGTTTTCTCGAGAGGTAGCATACTCAACAAACACTCTATCATATTTCTGTTCAACGGAGCTGAAGAGACCGGATTAAAGGCTTCACATGGTTTTATTACGCAGCATAAGTGGGCTAAGGACATTCGAGGTGGGTAGAAAATTACTGCCCGTTGTAACTGTTGCCTAATACTTTCCTTTCAGCATTCATCAATCTAGAGTCTGTCGGATCAGGTGGTAAGGAGATGCTGTTTCAAACTGGACCCAATAAACCTTGGCTAGTCAAGGTACTTCTTATACATTTCCAATACAAATGAAACAGATTATTTTCGCTAGATGTACGGTCGAGCAGTGCCATATCCCAATGCTCAGGCCAGCGCTGAAGAAGTATTCCACTCTGGGTTGATTCCATCTGACACGGACTTTCGAATCTTTCGTGATTTCGGCAACATTCCCGGATTGGATTTTGCGCACGTTATAAATGGCTATAGATACCACACAAAGTACGATCATATTGATTATATTACGCGAAGTGTTCTGCAACACACTGGTGACAATGTCTTAGAGCTGACAAAGTTTATTATCAACTGGGAGGAATTGGGAAATGCCAATGTAAGAACCGTTTCCTAATTATTCCAGCTGGTACATAAAAACTTTTTGTTTTCAGCGGCTCCCTGAAGGTGCTGAGGTATTTTTCGATGTACTTGGATTCGTTTTTGTATCCTACTCTGTTGAATTTGCTAATATTTTCAATTATGTTGTTGTTACATTGGCTGTCTTGCTGCCATATCTATTTTTGTCAAAGGCTACCCGAGGTAACAAATGCTGCCGTTGTTGTTGAATTGTTTAGATTTACTCATTTCTCACGCAGGAATTAACAAGAAGCATTTACGTTTTGAAATATTTTTGGGATTCCTGATCAATGTAATTAGCTTGGTGGGAGCACTAGCCGTTTGCTATGCAATTGCGTATGATTTGGACATGATGGGCAAATCAATGTCATGGTACGAGATTGAATAAATTGTGATCATTTGTAAATATTGCGCTTTCTTTTCAGGTATTCGAACACATTTCTCTGCATACCAACGTACTGCTTAGCTACTGTATTCTTTCAATGTCTGGTTCATCTCATTTTGAGTCGGAATACTAAGGTAAGATGATTTTGTCTATTTGTTCCTATTTGGGGTATCGATTTTAAAGTAGCAGCACGAGCTTAGCGCCAAAATAGGCTTGTAAGGTATAATCTGTACTATCAGCAAGTGTAGGAAATGGCAATAGCGAAAGCCAAGAA
Organism: Cheilosia scutellata; assembly: GCA_955612985.1. Lineage (NCBI taxonomy): Eukaryota > Metazoa > Arthropoda > Insecta > Diptera > Syrphidae > Cheilosia > Cheilosia scutellata. The sequence continues at coordinate 52,860,157 of OY015312.1, read as the reverse complement.
GATCACATCTTTTATCTAGTTGAAAATAGGAGTTGTGCTAAGTGCGGACTAGAAACAGTGAGAATAGCATGTCAATACAATGCCATTTACAGGTTTTTTTTTACTGGAAGCGAGACGGAGTAAGGCACGAAACCTCCACGGTGTTCTGAGGAGGATCCAAAATTCCTCTCTTATAATAAGTTATTTTGTTATTTCAACTACATTAGTATTTATGCATTATATCTCTTTCATTATAGGCTCCACTGAGTCTGGCTCTGCAAACGCAGGCTCGTCTTACTGGAACTAGTCTCTTTTGGGCCTTGCTTGCTGCCGCCCTAACTGGTGCAGGAATACGAACGGCGTATGTTCTGATTGTGCCTCTGATAGTGACACTGTTAACAAATCTTGCTATAGGCTTTCTAGGATACCAAAACTCAAGTAAGTTGTGAAAAAAGTTTCCTATAGTAAGAAGTAAAACTAAAAATCAAATCAGTCCGCAGTTGGCTATATGTTCACTTAAGTGGTCAAGTTTTTGTCGTACTCTGGGCTACGCACTTCTATCACACTGTGGTGGGAATGTTTATACCAACATCTGGTCGTTCGGGTGGTCACAAGAACCCTGACATAATGATTGCAATGATCTGCGGCTCACTAACGTTCTTTGCGACAAGCTATATAACCCCGCTTGTTATACTTCTGAAAAGATGCAAAACTTTGCTGATATCGCTCTTTGCTGTTTATGTGATCACGCGATTCTATTTCATTTCCTTTACCCACTTTGGGTTTCCGTATCGAGACGATAGGGGAGGAGCTCCAGCTGTCCAAAGACATTACATAACGGTAAGAGAAAAGTGTTTTCTGTTATAACTTAATTTTGATTTGATATCATTAACTCTCAGCATACAGTGCGTACTTTGTACGATAAAGAAGGCAACATCCGATATACGGACTCGGGTTTCTGGATGAGCGATATGGATCGTAACTGTCGGAAAACAGTTGAAAGTCTTTCGATGCCCGAAATGCCAGTACCACAGGAAGCAAATATTCTTTGTAAAAATGAAGTATTTTGTGGTCTGCCATTTTTGTCATCTCGTCAGCTACAAAATGGGTGAGTAAAGGCTACGAAAGTATTGTCCCTTTGATTTGAAGCACTTTTCTATCACAGCGGCTATTGGGTACCTGGTCCAGCTCCCTTAATTCGAGAAGTTGCCACATTAAAATTCATCAGTCGCGAGAGAATCTCTCCGAAAATACATCGTCTGAAGTTTTTCTTAGCCGGCAGTTATCAGTTATCGTTGCTCGTTCGCCCAAAGGAGTCGGTAACACTTCATAGTTGGAATCTTTTAGATCATGTGCCTGAGGCAACAATATACAATAAACAGAAGTCTCATTTCATAAAGATCACACATGGCCTGGAGTCAGGTCCAATGAACATCACAATGGACTTTAAGGTAATAACACATCGTTCTCTGGATATGTGTAGCACATTAATTTATCTACTCGCCTCCACAGACCTTAGGTGATAATCATGAACGATCTCTGGTGGACATCTCGTTGGTTACCTTCCATTGGGAATACCACAAAGAACATACGCCCGCATTTGCCAATATGCTGGCGAAACTTCCACGTTGGGCCTACGCTGTACCATCTGTAGCGTCACTTACGTCGTGGACATTCTAAAGAACACCAATCTCGGTGTCTAAACCTGGCGCTTTAAAGTACTCCAAAAGCAATAATTTTCTAGGTTATTTTCTTCTTCCTCTATAACTCTTATGATTAAAACTTATCAGATATATTAATGATTATTGCAAAGCATCAGTAGTCCTTTTATTCGATTTAAATTAATAGAAACATATACCAGTAATAGTACTTAGCTAGCACTGATGTTCGGTGCGAAGGAATCTGCAGCGAATCGACAGTATTAGCATTAGACGAATGAGATAATAAACAAACAAAAATTGTCATTGCAATTTGAGGCTTCTCTGATTATTATTATATAATAATTATAAATTATTACTTATCGATTTAAACTGGAACTTGTTAAATATGCATTTTTACATAGTTTTCAATTAAATGAAACGGGAAAAGGTAGCGTGTTGTTTTTTAATCGATTATTTATTGTTAATTGGATCAGATGAGATGAGTTCAAAGTAACTCATCATCATGCACAGCCTAGAGTGGCAGCAAAACATGTTACCAACCAGCTGACTTTTTAGGTATTTTGCTTAGATATTACGAAAAACACTTCTCGGATATCTATTGTGTGTATGTAAAATCCACGAACTAGACGAGCAGTACAGCGACATTGACCTATTCAAAAAGGAAACTACATGCGTGAGATATCTAGGACCTCTAGAACTATAGCAACTCTCTTTTAAGCCAGAGGGTCAACACGAATGACCCTGCTTAGGGTGGCGCGCACTAGTAGAAAAATGACCTTAACTAGATTGGAGTACGCAACTAAAACCATTTGTTCAAGTATCGGGCGAATGGAAGCAAATAATCTACGAAACGCCGACAGATAACGTCTGCCGACTAATTTTGTCTCGCATCGTAAAGCGGTGATAAGTTGTGCTAGTTTTCAAGACCACGGAGTCACACTGCAACCTGGTTCGATGCTAGACACGCATCGAACATCCTTGAAGTGCATACACTCCGAGGCCCAAACCTCGACTCTCCGAAGCGCAGGGAATAGTAAGAGTTTAAGCAGTATTGTCAGCCGCGGCTCAATTGTGTAGACGTAGAGGGAGAGTGATTGGGCAAAAGGGAATGAAGAATGAACAGAAGTCTTGGAACAATGTATGTACACATATTTTCAATATGTATTTCCATTCAAAATTATACGTTTCTGTTAAACAAAAATAGACACTTTACAATTATAGAGATAACCTAATTCAGCTCATCAACAAACGAAGCGGCTATCTCTTCGAAGCTTGTTCCTTTTTTGTCACTTTCCGCATCAACATCCGCAGCCTCCTTTTCTGCGGTGGTGCTATTAATAATTGGTTCGATTTCCTCAATTCTCGGCCTCTTTGGTGACGTGGGTGCATCTTCATATTGAATATTATTCTCCACGCTTACAACTTCGGTGGTCATTTCCTCTGGTGGGGAAATTGTTGTTTCTTCTTTTAATAGTCCTTCCTGAGAAAGTTCATCATCCTCTTCTTCTTCAACACGCAAAGTCATCTCAGGGGATCTCGGCAATTCAATAACCTCTTCTACTAAAAGACTCGGTTTGCCCAGTGTATACGATTGCACTTGAGGAATAAATTCAACAGAATCATTGGATGAATCTAAATGAATTGGATCTCTCATACGCGAGTCATCCAAAGTAAGATCAATGGAGCTAGGCTGATCTATCAATGTTTCCTTTGGTTCAGGAGTTTTGTTTTCTTCTTTTTCCAAAACTGCGATTTCTTCATCGGTGGAAGCTGCTTCTTCGTCGTCAGAAGACTGATCGTCATCCTCCTCATCGTTATCACCGCCCACATATAGCACTCCCGCTAATAGCCTTTCTTTGCCGACTTTGCTAAAAGCGTTTCTTATTTCCCGAATATCGGGTGGAAAAATCAAACTCTCCTTCTGCGGATGAATTATCTTTTCGAGGCTGTTCAAAAACATGGAACAAGCCTCTCGAACGATTGCGCTAGGGTCTCTAATTTGGGCCGATTGTAGGAGTTTCACTGTCATTTGTGTTGGTGGAGGACAGAGATGGTGTGGGGCCAGGATTAGGCTTTGTAGTGCATTGTAAACTTCAAAGCGACACCGATAACTCCCATATAGCTGATCACTTTTAGGTGTGACATCAGAGAGCAAAAGGCAAATGCTAACGATCTTCATATGGGTGGACTAAAATCGAAAATTGATCATTAAAAAGAAACTCTCTCGAATTATTCATTGAGCTCACCTTGACCACAGTTGGTTTTAGAAAACAGCCTGCAGAAAGGAACACACTCCGAAGGCACTGCAGCGCGGCGGTGCATAGATTTTGATTACCATGGTCACTGAATATTTGCTTTTTAGCCTGCGAGTTACTTGGATTTGAATGCGTCTGTGCCAAGTTTGACTGTTCGTTTTGTGCTTTATGCAACTGACGTCTGGCCTTTTTCGACATGTGTTTTTTGGCACCACTAAGAACCTAAAGTAATGAAACAATTGTACCCCGATTTGACAAACAGTTCAGAATCTTACTTTGAGAGTGAACGCATTTTCAAAGGGACTTATATCGAAGACTATCTCCTCGAGTATGCCTTCGGCGACAATTTCACATTTGCTGCCATGTTTCAGAGTATTGCACCATAATGTCAGAGTCTTATAAGCAGCTGATCTTAGTATTCTAAGGAGGATGTAGGTGATCCATTAGGAATATTATTAGAACGTAAATCGTAATACTTACGAGTATGGCTTTTGCTGGCCGGTAGATTTCTTCGATGACGTCCATTTTAGTGTGTCAAAGACAAATCCCAAGATCATAGAGTGGTACATCGCCAAATTAGACTTTAAACTGAAATTTAATTTGTTGTTATGAGATATCTACTATCTACTTTAAAATTTGTTTGACTTTATTGACAGAATGACCTGTAAGGTTCTCAGGTGGCCTCAGTGACGTTCCACTAACTTAGGGAGATAGCCTTGGAATTAACCCTCTGAGTCTGAGTAAAGCACCAGCAGCGAAAAAAAGTAACAAGTAACCTAAACGTATTGAAATGTTCTTTGGAAAACGTTTGCTAAGCAGTATGCCTGTCTGCGTATCTTAACACCAGTCTCTGGATTGTAACGGACGCGTTGTATGGGATGTAGAAATATATAGAAGTCCGTCATAGGCGGCTGTCGCTTAGTCATAATATGGGCCTAAATTTTGACAAAATCACTTACGTCTTGATGGTAGCCTCTAGCAACTCAAACAAGTACATTTGCATCTTGGGTAAAAGAGCGCCTATAGCCAAATTATCGAATATTTTATTTTTCTCAAGCATCGGACAAGTTACACCTAATCCTCGTGCAATGAAATTAAGAATCTTCTTCGGTGCTACTGCTTTTGAAACAGGGAACGGTTCACTGCAAATAATGTAATCATAAAACAATTTGCACACACTTTGCGTTTAAAACTTACCGCAATGCTGTCACAAGGTATTTGACTAAATTCCTAAATCGAATATAGAGTTGCATGGCTCTTTTGACAGGCTCATCACTCAATTGTAGTTCGACGATATTTAGCTGTTCTTTCTCTACAGGATCGTCGTACACTTCCGTACAATTTGCAAAAGCGGAATCCATAACGCTGTGCAGACTACCCAACAATTTCATTTGATAATTCTGCCACGCAGCCTTGTGACTAGTGCCTTGAACGCCACCACCACGAACCTAAGAAGGAACACATTAGACTAGTTTTAGTTCTTCGCAACTTCCCCTTACCTGTTGCAGCAAATGCAAGCATTTGCCGCTGCATAAGACTATAGATTCATCTGTAACATCTGTAAATCTTAGTAGAAATTTCTCTATAGATCCTCGGGATGGACCACTCGGTCCTGGATACAAACGAAGGCAAGTTTCTACACACTCTAGTGCAGAATGGTATGCACACGGGATTGTTGTGCTCAGGGAATCATAAATTTTATTTAGGAAGTTATTGGTAAAAGCTTTGGAAATATCGGGAATCTCTACACTTTGTTTGGCCAGAGTTTCTAAGAGATGAACAGTTGAAATATTCCATAGCTATTCTTTTTTTTTTTATAAAACTTACTCAATACCACGTAAACCAAGTTGCCAACGTTATCTGCTTCTTTAGTATTGCACGACTTCAACGCCAATGTCATCCATAAGACTCCTTTCTGTTCCAAAACTTCGACAGGGCATTGTTCAAGATAACTATTCAAAAGTAGTAATCCTTCGAAACGTGTAGCAGGCTTGCTAAGAACCGATGTTATATGTTGAACTACTGGATCACTACTATTGGAGCCCTATTGCAAACAAAAAATCATCTAGAAGTAGATACAAAGCAATAATTTATGTTTGTACTTACTTTTAAGCGAAAACTCTGATGTTCATTAATGGCTTTGAGGTATACGTCTAGGTGTTGGCCCTCAGTACTGGCTATACCTTGGAATATACTTAATATTCCGTCCATTTAACAATTTTGTTTGTTCAAAAAATCAACACAACGTTGTGCGGCTAGCAAAAACTTTTATTTTGAAGATTTCTGACGTTTACCAAACATGTGCTTGGCTCTTGTATAACGAAGCACGGTTTGGTACGATTTTATTTAGTTTAGTACTTTTTCAAAAAACTGGACGAAATTCGGCAAATTTTAAATTTGGAATATAGGTAGGTACCTAGGGTAAGGTAAGGTAGGTAGGTACCCAACTGTCAACTACCTAGGTACCTACCTATACCTACCTAACATAATCACCCGTGTTGTCGTTCTCAATTCCGACGGAAATTAAATTCTTGCAGATTTCGATTCGTATGCTGCGATGTTTTGATGGGGCTCATAATATGTATAAGACATCATCAGTAAGAAAAACATGGATCAGAAAGTAAAAAAGCTATGTGCAATCGCGGACTTTATTCTAGGCCTTACCAAATTGTCCGCATTAAAAAAAAATCTGAAATAAACATTGTCTAGGTATAACTAATACACTTACAGACCACTTTAAGGTCCACATTTGTCTTTTGTAGGAACTTCGAATTCCTCTTGAATGGCGTATGATCTCGTTCTACCAGAAGACTGTAATAGAAAACATTCATTCATCATTCATCTAAGAGAAAATATAAATTCCTTTACATTTCTAATTTCGTTGTTTAGCCGATAGGTATGAGCTCTGAAATTGTATGACCATTAGGTTTTCAAAATGTTTTACAAATATTGTTATAATCACCTTATTGTCTCAAGCTCCATTTGATCAGTGTCTGAATTTGAATATGTGTCTTGTTCCTCCTTAATTTTACGTAAATTGTCTCTAGCCCATTGAATGTCAAGTTCCAGTATTGCTACTATTCAAAAAAGCACAACAAAATTGAGACTGTTTAAAATTATAGCCTTTTAAGCAGTTTTATGATTGAACTAGGTACTACAACATGCCGCTGATGACAATTAGATAGTCAATGAAATGGCGCCATTTTTTGTTTTATAATCAAAATCTGATTTTAATATCGCGCCTTGGCTTAAGTTAGATTTCGAATCATATTGGCCGCGTTCACTTGACCGGTAGATGTCTATAGTGGCATGTTAAAATCAATATAAAAAACTGACATTTCACCATTTGCGCTATAGAGCCTTTTCAGGGAAATTTTGGCCAAGTTTTACCCAGTATCTACATAGCTAGATTCAGCAAATACCTAACTTAAAATGTAAAGCTATATAGTATAGCCAAAAAAACACACTATTTACTTGGAGTGAAATGAAGCGTAAAAAAATCAAATGTAATTTGTATCCCACTGACGCTAGAGCTCTAGCGGGTCTAAACGTCTAGCGTTTATCGGAACGCTACCCCTATGACTCTAACTTTATAACATAAGCTTCTGTTTGCTTTTAACTACAGCTCTGCCTTCGAGAGTGAAGATTATGCATTAACGGTTCAGAGGTATAAGTATAAGCGAACCAGCTCTCTTTCTCTCATACGAATATCCGACGTGCCGACTTTGTATGAATGGTTGCTTTAAATTTGGTCGTCTATAAATATTACTTATCCATATACGAGTTAACTACTGTGGCTGAATCTCGACAAGAATTCGCGAACCCAGTGATTCGATTCGAATAAATAAATAATCTTAACTCACATTTTTCTAAAAGCATTTTCTCATTCTCCCTGGGAATCGTTGGTGCATAGCAAATATCTCCAGAACACTTGCAACATTTTAGCTCCCTTCCTGTGTTCAATACGGATGGTCTTAGTTTTAAGGCCGCCTCAGATATTTGTTGATGCAGATAGAGAAGTTCCTTGTACGTTAAATGGTCAATACCTATTTCTAAAATTTTTTTACAAATATTTTGAAGTTTCGTTTGTTTCTGACAATTCTTCTCGCAACGCCACCTGCTGGTCTCATGTATGAAATTGTCAAGTATTGTTCTGAATTCTCGTTCAAAGTCCACAGCCGATTTACTCTGCATTTGAGTAGTGACTTTTGTAAGAGATTTTCGCAGGACTTCATTTGACAAACGGTGTCCATCTATTTCCTTTTCATATTTGTTCCGTTCAGCGTTACGTTCAGCTTCATGTATCTTTTGAAGATGAGCTAGTTTTGCATTATTTTTCTTTTCCAAAGGTTTCCCTTGTTTTGAAGATACACCTGCTGGATTTGTAGCTGATTTACGAATTGTATCTGCTTCATTCCCACCCGCAGTTACTGCATCAGCTCCACGTCCACCAATGGCTTTTCCTTCAGCTGACGGCTGAGAATTAGCAGCAGCTGTGTCTGCTCTATTACTTTTTGGCTTTTTTACACCAGGCACTTCTTTTGTTCTGGTAGGCGCAACATTTTGCGATCGAATTACATTCTTTGCTTCATCTAAGGCGCTCTGTAGTTGCTTATTCTGTTCAGCGATATAACCGCTCTTTGTTTTCTCCTCATCTAATTGCTTTTTAAGATTCGCAATTTCTTGTTTAAATATTTCGGAGTGATCAGCAGCCTCCAAAACCGATTTAAGATTTTCATTGCGGTCTTGAACGCTGCTGATATCCTTAACTAATTTACCAGCTTCTTTTAGATCTGCTTTTGAGGATCGCAATTCGCTTTCGAGGTTAATTGCTTTTATGTCCAACTTGCCAAGCTGATCTTTCTGAGCTTTGACCTTGTTCTGACACTCCACCAAGGCTGTACTTAAATCTTCGTTGTTAGTCTTCAGCTGACGCTTTTCGTTCTCTACAATAGTTAACGATTCTTTAAGACCGTCGATCTCATTTTGTAGTTGTTTCTGATTCGCTTCTAGTTCTCGTTGTAGGTCAGTAGATGTTTTCTCGAAAGACTCTTTTTCACTTTCATGTTGAGACTTCAATTCTATTATAAGACTTTCTAGCCGCTCAACTTGGGCCTCGCAGTTCTCGTCTTGCCTTGTTTCAAGGTTAAGTTGGCTGTAGCTTTGCCTTACAGCTAAGGCGGTTTTTTGTAAGCTTTTCTTGAGCTCATTGTTTTCAAGCTCTTTGGCATTCAGCTCAGCAGTTGCCATTGCCATTTTCTCTTGACTCTCTCGTCGAAATGTTTCTAGTTCAATTTTACTCTGAGCCAAATCGGCTTCTAGGACTTGTCGAGTTTCAAGTTCTTTAGATATCTGATCCAGAGTTGCTCTTGTTGTCGCTGTCAGCTCTTCAATGTGTTCATTGTGAGTTTGACTGTCCACGTCCTGAAGACTTCGAATAACTACTGAACCTTTCTTTTGGAGACCTTCGACTACACCCTAAACGAATAAATTGAGCATTTTAAATTAAAATTGGGACATAGGTAGCCATTGGAACAGGTCTTAAATGCCCATTTCCACCAACTAGAAAAACGCCAATATCCATACTGTTACATCATCTGTACCCCTACGGTAGTAGAATGCCCGAATGGGGAATCTTATTAGGCCCCAGTTATAGCTATCAGTAAAATGCATCCGTAAAAAAATTGTTTTACTTTTTTGGAGCACACTTAACCGTTGAACATAATCTTGGTTTTAAAATGTTGCTTTTGAATTATAAAACTAATTCGTAAAAAAAAAATTAAGCAATTGATCTTTAAATTTTCTAGAAAAAGAATTTCCGTACGAAAAACTTTTTCTGTTTAACTTCTCAGTCAATTCCACAACAGGTTTTACTGAATTCCTATGGTATGCTATACTGCTATGGTTAAATGTTTCAGTGTTGTTCTGTTTCGTGTTTTTACGGATGCATTTTACGGATAGCTATAACTGAAGCCTTATACATTCTTGCCCGGGAGAGAGTATATTTTCCAATTGAAACGAGATCATTCAACACGTTTTATTGCTCCGACACAGACTTTGTTTCCAGTGTCTCGACTCCCGAGCTAGAAGAATGCGTTCAGATCATTGGCGAACTGATCAAGGCTGATCTCATTAATGTACTAGATTGAAAAATTTCGATCCCGATTTATTGCGTTGGTTCGTGAAAATGGACAGATATATTATTATGTAGGTATCTAAATAAATAAAATTTCAAATACAAACAACAATAATTATTATACGAAGGTTTTTTTTATTTAATAATTTTCCACAGACAAAGTACAATACAATTATGTATGTATTTTTTTATGCATTCAACAATGTTTTTGACACACCTACCTATATATTAAACATAAAATAATGTAATTGTTTCAAATTTTATCCATTGTTCTCAAAACTGACAAATATAATTTTTGAAATTGCGGATCCTTTTCAATTTTAAAATTCTAATAAAAAAATATCTAGTTGATTATAAATTATATTTCGTAGTGATTTGATTTTACTCACTAAAAGGATCAACATAAGTTTCCCGCACTTAGACTTGAGATTTGACAACCGCCCTGTGTGTACCTAATTGTTTTGTACTTTGATAGTGAAATATTATTACAAAAAAAATGCTCTTATTCTTACATAATGTAAATATTTGAATAAAATAGGAATTTACCAATAATTGCTGGAATTGCATGTCATATTCCTCAATGATAGCATTCTTTTCGCAGAGCTCATTGCATAGACATTGCACTTGTCCTTGTAGCTGTGTTACTTGCTTTAAATCGTACTTGCATCTGCAAATTTCTTCTTGCATTCGTTGATTTTCTTCCTAAAGTAGAGAGGCAATAAGGTTTTAAAGGGTTTTAACTTAAACTTCTATTCATTGTCTGTCCAAAAATCTACACACGACATGCCCTAGCCCATGTACCTAGCCGGCATAAGTATTTTGACGAAACCCTTTTGTGACTATTGAATCTAGCTTCGCTTAGTATCGTTCTGGAGTTCTGTACAGATAAAAGCTCCTTTGAGTATTATAACTCATTAAAAAACAATTTTTTTTGTAAGATTGCCAAAGGTAGTAAGGCAAAAAAAAAACCGGCCCGTTTGTCAAAGAGTGAGCCATGGTGGAGGCTCTGTCATGTTCTCGGGACGTGTTGCGTATAATGGGCTGGGTTACTTGGTTCCTATCACCGACCGGCTTGATGAACCAAAGTCAATATTTTTTTACCCTAAATAATAATGTCTTTCCTTCCAGAGATAGGCGTATTGGGGAATCATTCATCCTGCAACAGGATAATGCCCCATATGCCACAAAGCCCGGATGATAACTAACTTTTTGAAGGATGTTGGTGTTACCACTTTGGACTGGTCACCTCAAAGTTCAGATTTAAATATTATAAAAAACGTCTTGTCTCTTTTGAAATGCAAAAGAGCAGTTTCATTAAATAAAACCAGAGCGAAGAGATATCTCCAGAGATTCTTCAAAATTTAGTGGATTAAGTACCGAGACGCCTTCAAAAAGTTATTGAAGCCAAAGGAGGTTTTACATTTCACTAAATTCTTCTTTATTTCTTTACTTTTGTTAAGTTTAAACTTGGTTTTCTTAGCATTACACACTTGTCAAAATACTTATGCCAACACATGAAATTACTAATTAATTTATATTATCTTTTTAAGTTTCTATGAAAAAGCAATTCGAGCAATTCGTGCGATTTTGTTTGAGTGTTGAGTCTGCCATCTGTTATAGAACGTTCGAAATAATTTGAATAAGTCGTTATTTTGCGCAGTTGCAATGTTTCTACAATGGATGGCACTCTGTTCTATGTAAAAAATAGCAATGGCGCGCAGAGGTTTCATACTTTCGCCGCACTGAACCAAAAGGGCTAGTGCTTATGTTTGCTTCATTTTTCCTCGCAGGTTTGTATGAAACTGACATTTCACTAGCAGTCCATGTATAGTATCAGTAAGGGTATTCATGCAACGTCGTAAGTTTACCATTTGCGTAAAATGGTAAGTTTACGACAAACGTTTCATGAACGCCCCAATTTGCTGTTTGTGGTAAATGGTGGTAAACCAATCAGCTGTTTCAGATGAGAGGGAACGAACGAATTGATAAAATGCGAACAAATCACTTTTGATACAATTATAAATAGAAATTGCACATTTTACTATTCCAAGTGTAGGATAATTAGTTAGATAATTTATAATACCAATATTTTTGCCGCGAACGAAATCTCTTTGTTTGGAATTGTAAATTTCGTTATTTAGTATTTTTTAAAACTTGTTTTCTTAATACAATTTGATGGACTAACTAATTATCCTACACTTGAAATAGTAAAATGTGCAATTTTTATTTATAAATGCATCAAAAGTATTATAAATGCATGCAAAGTAATTTTTTTCTGATTTGGCGCCTTTATTTCAAATGTGAAATGTCACAATAACCTCGTCGTAAGTTTACCATCTCGGTTTTCCACACAAATTCGCGTAGTAAGTTTACCATCTCGTCGTAAATGATTTTCCATACAAATTTTGACAGTTCATTTACCACGTTGTAAACTTACGACGTTTACGACGTTTACGACGAGTTTACGACGTTGCATGAATACCCCTAGTCAGTGGTGCCATTTTAGCATTTCTTATGCTAGATCTAGCATATTTAAACCTTAAATTGCATATTAGTATAAATAAAATATGCTATATGCAATCTAGCATATTTTCAACATTCAACATAAAAAAAATCAAAAACTTTATGTTTATACCCATCATCAACATATTCGTGGTATATGCATCCATCAAAATTTGCTGTATTTGGCATTACTGAATATGTGAATGACAATTATTCAATTGAATGAAATCAAAGCTTCTCAATAGTACATAGAGCAGAGGTCTATTCCTTTACTTTTGCCGTAAAAATAGAAAAGATTCTCAAAATGACGGTGCTGGGGTTGAATTATTCTCTCACAGTGAGAGAAATTTACGAAAAAGTTACGGAACGTTTTTATAGTACCTAAACTATATGCAAAATAACAGATGCATTTTCTTTTCCATAAATTACAGTATACGATGTGACGTTTTTGTTTTTCAATTATTGGTGATGGGCTTTAGTTCCTTAAGGGCTACAGACCACTACAAACTACAACAATAATTAATAATTGCAGTAGTAAAAAAGTAGGTAGGCATTTCAAATGTGTGATAAACGCGAAGAATTTGCTAATTTATTACCAATATTAGCTGAATCATCCAGGGATGAAATTTATTCGGTATTAATGTAACTTCTTTTAATAAAATCAAAACATAAATGCGAATAGTAATAGCACGCATAATACCAAAATGCCAAATATGTCGACAAATTTCAAATCAGCTGTCAATTGTCAAGTGTCTGACAGTTTTTTTAATTGTTAGGTACTACAAGAAAATTGTTGAATAAAAAATAAAGACTCGGCAAAATATCAGTACAATGACGAAGACGGGGAAGATGATGACCTTAAGCCCGTATGACACTAGATTTTTTTTTTGCATATTTCACGTGTTTAAAATGAAACTAGAACAGTACGAAAAATTAGAAAGAAAGTCCCCGATAGGTGTGATTGCGTATACAACAACTTTATTAATGTATATAAAAAAAATGCATTGAAAATGTATTCAAATTATATTTTTCACCTGGGAGTTTATTTTTTTTTTGTTTGACATTTTAACATTATTTGGCATTTCTCGTCCCGTTACTTTGAAGTCTAAATTTTTGAAAATAAATTCGTTTGAAAATTTGTGTTCCTTTGCAAACAATTGCTACCCCTTTCATAATACATACCTACACTTTTTGTCTCTTTTACAAGCAGCTGATTTTTTAAGATGATTTAATGTGATAAAAATGAAGAAAAATTGAGAGAAAAATGTAGAGTCATATACGGACTTTAGCTTTAGTTCTGTATCTACCTATTTGACGTGCTTTTGAATAACTAAATGTAAATTTCATTACAAAATACTGAATTCCCTTGTTGTTACTTATTATAGATAGACATCATGTTGTGTTTATATTTATTCCTTTTTTTTTGTAATAAACAAGTTGTTTTTAAACGTTAGCATATTTTACTTAATTCCTCCATACAATTTAGCATATTTTTTTCTTAATTTGGCATATTCTCTTAGAAAATTTCTGGCAACACTGCCCCTAGTATGTCAATGGTTAAAATACTTATGCCGACTAGTGTATGTTCGTTGTGTGCTCAAGATGCTCACTAAGAAGTGATTTTTGAAAATTTAGGGACTTATATGGCAATGGAAGAATTCATGATCCCGGCGAAGCTGATCAAATGTTCCTCCGAACTATTTCAAACGTGCTCCGGCAACGAGATGACTTCTTAAATATTGTTTTGGAGCAGATAGTGCGAAGGGCAGGTTGTCAACACGGAAGGCACTACATATTTTCAACAGGGTCGTTCAAGTAATGAAATATGCGGACCATATTGACATCATCGGACGTTCCCAGCGTGCTGTGATAGACTTTCACGGCAATTGGTACAAAAGGCACAATGAAGAACTAGACCTATTTTGATATAGACCTATTCCAGAAGATTCCACAATTCCCAGCTAAGACAGCTGAGACATATTGAGCGTATGGATATCAAACCTCCTGCCCAGAGAATTTATAGCTAGAATAGAGGACGACCATACCTCAGGTGGCGCGCTCAGTTGGAAGCTGACCTCAACCAACATGGCGTGCGCTGAAATCCTCGAACCTTGTCCGAGTTAATAGCATTAGAGGCAGACCTTTCCTACATACTTCGTAGAAAGAAGCCCTCAGGCCTCAACTAACTTAACGTAATTACATAATGAAACAACCGACTTACCTTCCAGTATTCAATTGACATACAGTGAGTCTGTTCCTTTTCCTTAAGGCATTTATCCATCCTCACTAATTTATAATGAAGGTCCCCGATTTCCTCGTGACAATCTTCAATTTCCTCATCTTTTTTCCTAAGAGCACAACGCAAGGACTGTACTTGCTCAGCATCACGCTTCCATTGAACAATTTTTCCCTCAATGGCAGCAAAGTGGTGACACTTTTCTCTGAGTGCATTTCGTTCCGCCATTATTTTGGCCACGTTTTCTGCATCTCTGTCGCTAAATGTGGCCGTCGCTTCAATATCTCTATGGAGTTGATCATCTTCCATGGATCTAAGCAGAGAAACTTCCTTGCGCAAATTATCTAGCTCGCTTTGTAGATAGGCGATATCCGTGCTTTTTTCCAATTTCACATTAACGTTAGCTAGGCGGCTTCTTTGCGATAGTTTATCGACTAGCCGCCGTAGATAACTATTCTGAGCATCTAGGACTTTGTAGGCCTTCTCTTGACCACAGAGGGCGTCAAGTATTTTCAGCAACTCTTTTTCATCGTATTTATCGATTTTAGATGAACATCTGAGTTGGCCTATTTTCTCCTCCAATACGGAGGACATTTCGGGATAATACTCGTCATTGAGAATTGAATCAATTCTGTATTTTTCTTCCCTGAAAACCTTGAGCTTCTCTTCAGATACCTCAAGCTGAGACTTGAGATCCTCTTTTTCCGCTAAAAGATCTTCAAAGTTTGTCATTTTCTCAATTGCTGCATGAATTAGGCTATCATCTCCGATAGAAGGAGACAGCTGAAGTATTGGTACATTGAATTCATAAATTTTAGGAATAAATTCTTGGTCGACTTACGCTGGTATCATTGCCTATTTTATACTTATTAGTGTTTTCATTTGGTTCACTTATCTTACCGCTTCGCATAGATTCTTTTGGCGCATCTAATATAGTCCCATCGCCTGCTCCACTTCCCTCATGAGGATACTAAAGGATTACTATTATTAAAACCACGCAAACTTGGAATACTTTTACACACCGTTCTACACGCCACTAAGTCAATAAGGTACTGAGCTTGCCTATCCTTGCTCATGGACCATGCACGTTGGTCGGTTGTGGAGGCATACGTTTTGAGTTTGACGCCATCCATGGGTATGCATTTTGCTTCGGGCCGTTCGTTCATAAAAGCGACATGCAGGAAATCTTTTTGCGTTGAAAATGCCATTATCCTTTTTGAGATTTTGAGCCCGAGACAAGATTGGGCGGACGAACACAAATTAAAACAAAGAACATACAATTTTACACAAAAACAAAAAATCAATGAGCAACTGATCAATACGTTGCTATACTTATTTTCAACTGCGTTGTTAGTTTTGTTAAGTGAGTATTTTTGGCAATTAAGGTCGTTTTTGCACTAACAAAGAATATGACAGAATAGTAAGACATTGAAACCCTCACGCCGTATTTGCCCTGAAATTGTTATTAATATGCATGGAAATAAAATACCCATTACTTGTACAGTGTTCAGGAAATGATTTAGTGGCGCCCCACACGTTGGGCTACATCTGTGTTTCATTTTTAAATTTTAAGAGGAGCACTTATAAATCTATATACAATATACATAAAAATCAATTGGTGTGCATTATGTGGTTTTCCATTGGGACATAAGATCAATCTTTTTTTTGATCCGGATCACTTTTCATGTTCCATTGGGACAAAAAATCAATCTTTTTTTTGATTCGGATCACTTTTTGCAGATCTCGATAATTTTCGAGATTTACACATATCTACTCTCACTCATTGACTTATGTCGTTTTCCATTGGGACCATCAGATTTTTATTTCAGATCTCAGATTTTTCGTGGCGAATGGAACACGAAAGCAGATTGATCTGCTTTTGTAAATGTATTAGTGCGTTATTTGACAGTACATCAGCTGTGCAAATTGTTTTCGTTTGGCGGTGCAAAAATACGAAAAATATGAACTAATATGGATATTCATCTTCGTCTTCTGACGACGAAGAATCGAAATCCATAGATGACGAGGAAGAAGAAGATGATGACGAAGATGATAGTAATTGCTCCAAAATTAAGTCCATGTCCATTATTTACGTTTTTGTTCGAATAATTGCTTTTCGCGAGGCTTTTCGTAATTTTGTTTTGAAAACAAATTCTGAATGACGTAAAACAGCTGTGCAAGGTATATTGGTATTAGTGAGAGTATGTGTAAATCTCGAAAATTATCGAGATCTGCAAAAAGTGATCCGAATCAAAAAAAAGATTGATTTTTTGTCCCAATGGAACATGAAAAGTGATCCGGATCAAAAAAAAGATTGATCTTATGTCCCAATGGAAAACCACATTATTATATATAATAAGTCAATGCTCTCACTAATAACAATATACCTTGCACAGCTGTTTTACGTCATTCAGAATTTGTTTTCAAAACAAAATTACGAAAAGCCTCGTGAAAAGCAATTATTCAGAACAAAAACGTAAATAATGGACATGGACTTAATTTTGGAGCAATTACTATCATCTTCTTCTTCTTCCTCGTCATCTATGGATTTCGATTCTTCGTCGTCAGAAGACGAAAATGAATATCCATATTAGTTCATATTTTTCGTATTTTTGCACCGCCAAACGTAAACAATTTGCACAGCTGATGTATTGTCAAATAACGCACTAATACATTTACAAAAGCAGATCAATCTGCTTTCATGTTCCATTCGCCACGAAGAACCGAGATCTGAAATAAAAATCTAATTGTCCCAATGGAAAACGACATTAGTATCGCAAAAACACCAGTTTTTGTGCTGGACCGATTTGGTGGATTCTTCTTTTCTTTTGTTCGATTTGAATCAGGATTGGGCTTAGCAAAAAAGAAAATTCGGAAAATTTCCATTTTGAATGAGAATATAAACCACCGTTAATCGCAAAATTCGAAAACCGGACGAAACGGTTGAGCTTACATTTTGAGAAAATCTTTTTTATTGGCTCAGAAGAGTTTCTGTGAATACAACATACATTTTCAATGGCCCGCTTATCCATTAAGTGGGTCGCGGGTGTAGGTTGCTCAAGTGGACCCTCCATAGCTCTCGATCCTCCGCCATCGACTGCAAATCATCAAGGGCAATCCCCATACGGGTAGAGGAGAGATTATGAATTTGATCTAACCATCTCATCCTGGGTCTACCTAGAGGACTCGTGCCCGATGGTGCGGATTCCATAGCACGTCGTGGGATCCTGGTTGGGGACATGCGTTTAACATGATCAAACCACCGAAGCATGGACCACTCTGTCCGGAGAAGTAGCTGCTCAACATTGAGTTCCTCACGTATTCTGGTATTTCTAATGCGATCTCTACGGGTCACACACGCAATACAACGGAGAAATCTCATTTCGGCAGCTTGTATCCGCGATCTTATTCTTTCGGTCATTACCCAAACCTCATGACCATAGGTAAGAGTTGGAACAAACACCGAATTAAAGACTGACAGCTTAGCTTTGACACCAAGTTCAGTCCTCCTGATAACAGAATGACCAAGCTGTCTCAAAATTGATCCAGCCTGACCAATCCTACAGGAAAACAGCATTGCTCCTTCCATCACTCGTGAATAAGACCCCGAGATACTTAAACTTCTCCACCTGTTTCAATGGGACTCCACTAACATGCAGAGTGCATTGAACAGGCGTTCTGGAGACGACCATTACTTCAGATTTGTTCACGTTTACTCTCATCTCAGCTTCAACACAAACGGCTACAAACCGATCGAGTGCGCCCTGAAGTTCAGTCTGAGAGGACCCAAGGATGACCAAGTCATCAGCGAAGAGCAAATGACTTATCCTCAGATCTCCCAATTCGAAACGTTCGTGAATACAAAAAATACAAAAATATGGAGTATCCCTTCAAAAACTTAGGTTAGGTTAGGTTAGGTGGCAATTATCCGTTAATACGGAATAAATGACAGACTAATAGGCCTGAAATCCTTTGGAGTGGTGTGAGAGGCTTTTCCCGTCTTCGGTATAAAAACCACTTTCACCTCTCTCCATAATTTTGGTATGTAACCATGGTCTAAGCTTAAGGAGAACAGTAAAATCATCCAAGGTTTTAGAATGCCATAAGCATGTTGCATTTCTGCCGGGATGATTCCATCTGGTCCTGCCGATTTAAAAGGGAGGAAGCTATTAATCGCCTACGAAAGTTTGCGTTCGCTTATCACTTCCTTTGAAATTAAATGAGTTCTGGGATGGGACCGTTCTTGAGTCGGGATATAATCCCCTTGGGCACTTCCTGGGAAGTGAGTGTCTAGGAGCAACTGGAGTGATTCTTGACTAGACTGCGTTTCCGTTCCATCGGATTTCTTTATATAGCTAGGTATAGAGGGAGACTTTGACAGTATCTTCCTAACTCTACTAGCCTCATTGTTTTCTTCAATTTTGGAACAAAAACCCTGCCAGGAGTTTCTTTGCGCGATTTTTACTCCTTTTTTGTAGTCTTTAAGGCTTTTCTTATAACAGTCCCAATCTGTGGGTGATCTTGTTCTTTTTGCCCTGTTAAAGACTTTTCTACTTTCTCTTCTTAGCTTAGCTCTGTAGTCCACCACGGGGGTTTCTTACATTTAGTGTGTCTGCTTACCGGGCACGACTTTGCGAAGGATTCATTCATGGCAGAAGTAATCTTCGTCGTCAAGGAGTCAATGTCTTCGAACGATGAAATTGTATCAGTGGGTATGTTACCGAGAGCCTTTGTTAGGTTGGCTCGATAGCTATCCCAATTAGTCTTCCTGGGGTTTCTAAACAACGCTACAGGAGGAGGGGTAATGTTAATACTGTAGAAAATGTAACAGTGATCAGAAAATGAATTATTCTTGGATACTGCCCAGTTTTCCACGGAGATAGTGGGAGAGTTAGTAACTAGCGTAATATCTAACACTTCCCGTCTGTTTCGGGTAATAAATGTAGGTTCATTACCGATATTGCAAATTACGAGGTTAGTCTCTACAAGAAAAGTAAAAAGTGACTCACCTCTTTCGTTAATGTCGCTGCTGCCCCAGATGGAGTGGTGTGCATTTGCGTCGCATCCGAGTAAAATTGGGATCTTCCTCCGCTCTGATTCTCTGACTGCATGACGTATATTTGTCGATGGTACGGGCCCGATATCATCGTAGGCCATATACGCCGATGCAAGCCAGAATTCCTCTTTATCAGTGATCTCCAGTTTGGCCACTGCGATATCAGGGTTACTGAAGCTCTGTGAAAGGAAAAGTTTTAAGTTAGTTTTTGCTAAAATGCAGGCTCTTATTTTACCTTTACAATCAGCATGAAAAATTTTATAATCTGGTGTCCTCAACCCCGCTATGCTGTTGTCAACGAGCCACGGTTCTTGGATGAGGACTATGTCGTCCCCACTCGCTTGTAGGTGGAGAATAAGGTTGGCAGAGGCCACCTTACTGTGATGTAGGTTTATCTGGATTATCCGCAGCATTGTGGCTACTGGATAAACCGGAAACCTCAATCACAGTGGTGTCCGTGTCCTCTGATTCAGAAGACCGTCCGTGATCTGATCCCCGCTGTTTTGTGAAGGATGGAGGGACAGCGGGGCTATCGCCCAATGCTTGTCTCCCATCCTGTTGATAGACGTGCAGCCTTATACGTTTGAAACAGTAGCTGACCTCGTATTTTCTTTCTTTTAGTAGTGGAAGTAAGTAGTAAGTTCAAAAACTTAAAAGACGTATATCTCGAAAACCACAGGCATTCTTTAGGTAATGGCCTAGATATGTTCCTGTGAAGTTTGCTTAATATTGTACAAAGTGGCGTGAACTATTTTCAATTACGAACGAGTTTCAATTAATCACCAAATAAAACTTAAATTGTAATGTACACAGTGAGGGCCAATATTGGCGATCTCAATTAACTGGAGTTAGAAGGTTGATTGGGATTCATAATCGCTTATGAAATCAATTTTAGGTGGTACGAAGTTCACCTAGTAATAAAATAAAAATAAATTTCGCCATTGTGACTTCGTAAAAGTTATAGTATTGGACTCTGAGGGCAAGTTTCAAGACTAGTTAAAGTCTCTGATAGCCTTACAGGAACTTATCTGCCAGATAAACTTCGACTTTTGGTTTGAAAGATCTCGGATAGTGATATCTGACAGATAAAGTCTCTCAGCCTATCTGCCTGGTAGAGCCCTTATCTGGAAGATAAGCAAAATATTTATTGAATGGGCCTTACTAATAATAATCATTTTTAACCTTCAGTTTAAGTTTGTTGTGGATCACAATAGATAATAATTTTATATGGAAAAAATTGGTACTTTGAGATCGTAAAACTTAAATGATTTAGTACCGCGCAATGGGTTTCGATACAGCTGAAATATTTCGCGAACACCTAACAAACTCCATTAGCTATCAAACTCAAATGCACTTGGATTGGTAGATCTCAAGCAACTCTGGATACAAAATCAGGATTAGCAGAAGTGTTTTCGTTTCCAAAAAAGGTTTTTGTTGTGCCAATCGAATACCAAAATTGATATAGGGCAAGAAAAGTGTTCTTTTCTGTCCAATCGAATACACCATTAGCTTGTGGTTTTTAACTAGGATTGTAAAGGAGCAATCCAGCTACATGGATCGATGATTGTGGCAATTTTCCAGATAAATATTGAATCTTGTAAAAACAAATTATTTTAACATGAAGCACAGAATATGAAAAAATAAACAATTTATTTAAGAGTACGTTCTTGACTATACTACTCCAATCCTTGCGCCCTACGTATAGCCACAACTTCATCCTGCGCATTCATATTTGAATAGCCACACGGTTGCATGGTCATACTGGCAGTTCCCGAGGTAATTGTTCGTATTACGCTGGTGTATCCCGACAGTTCAGCCAAAGGAGCTTCCACATCAATTAACTGAAATAGTGCAAATACTGTATGTACTCATATACCATTCCAAAAGCTTGGCTAAAAAATACGAATCACCTTGTTTCTTTCTCCCTTTGGTTGAACATCGTTGATTTTTGCTCTGCGACGCGATAAATCGGCGAGTACAGTGGACACTCTTTCTGAAGGCACGATAATTTGGATAGCCATAATGGGCTCTAAGAGCCGGGTTCCACAGCTATTGAGCACCTAAGGATATAACAGCTTTAAATAGTCTGATACGCAATCATAAACCCTCATTTACCTTTTGAACACATTGTGCAGTTGCAGCCATTAGAAAGGAATCGGCAGTTCCACGACCTATGGTAGCATTATGTAGCCTAATTTGTGTCTCAACCACTTGGCCACCGACGCGTGGACCTCTCTCCAAGGCTGATAGGGCACCCTTCTTAATAACTTGCAAAATACGGGGTCGCAATGTATTGAGGTTAGCCATGTTCTCCTGAGATTTACTTAGGCTAAATAAAGAAATAGAGTTACTAAGATGAGTTAAGTCCTCTCAGTCTATACCCAAAGGTCTCCTTTTGATCATTGACCAGTTCCAAAGTGATTGTAACACTTTGCTTCGAGCCAGCGATTTCTTTTTCAAACGTGAGTGTTTCCATTGTAGGCGACTCAATTGTCTCCTTGTAGGCTATTTGCAATGGACCCAAATCCACGTCAATTTTATATTCAGTTAGAATTCGAGATTTCACTATGTCCATATGAAGCTCGCCCATGCCTAGAAAAACATCATAAAATCATAGACATATTATGGATTATTCACCTGCTACCTCCCAACACCGTTTGTCCCGTGGTCTCATCGTGAGTGACTCGCAAACTGGGATCTTCACGCTGCAACTGCTTTAGGGCGGTTTCCATCGCATTCTGTGAGCTAAGACTGGGCGGTTCAATGGAACAAAAATATACCGCATCGGGTATTTGTGGATCCAACGAAAGCATCTCATTGATGAGTTCCGCATTTTCTTCTGACTCATCTGGATTGGATTTACCAAGCATTTTCTGCAGCTTAGTCTGGGCGTGCTTAAGCGAGGATGTATTTGAAGTGAGCAGATCGCCTGTTACTGTGCTCTAAGAGGACATATTTTGTTTCATAAATAGGTTGAAGTCACTACTTGTTGTTACCTTTAATCCACTGCAAACGCCGACATCGCCGCTGGGCACTTCATTTATTTCACGGTATTCATCGGCTAAGGGTTCGTAAATCCTTTGTAAAATCTCACCCGACGTGCTAGTGGCAATTAGGCGCATTCCTTTTTTCATTATGCCACGCAACACGCGAATTAACGTAAGCGGTCCACGTTGCTTGTCGTGGACAATTTTGAACACCTTACCGGCAAAGTCGGTCCTAAAATTCTTGAATTGGCGATTATCTCACACATTTTAAAGGGTTGTATACGGAATGGGTTTGAATTAACATAATATGTATAACATTTGTAAAGTCAGCATTGGAAACTAAAAATGCTACCTACTTCAGCATAAGATTCTACTAAAGAAGATTTAAAAAATCCGTTGCTGTGAAACAGTAGTGAAATGACTGGTAAATTACCAAAAAAAAAGGAAAGACCGATCTAACATTCAAGCTCGTTAGCAAGTAAAATTCGTGTGCTTCATACCAACTTACCCAAAACAATCGTACAATTGATTTCGTTCATGAGGCGCAGGCAAAAAGCGAACAACTGAGTCCATTAATGGCTGTATTCCTATGTTCTTGTATGCAGATCCCAGTAGAACTGGTGATATTTTCTGACTGCAGGTTGCCCGTCGAATTGAAGCCCACACCAAATCGTTGGACACTTTGTCAAAGCTTTCGGCGTTTATCACAGTTTCAGCTAGTTCATCATCGATTCCAGAGAGATCATCAATTAATACATTTCTGCGGTTTACAGCCTCGTCTAAAGCCCCTTCCCCTAAAGGTTCAATTACGAATTTGCGGCCGAGTGTCTCCAAATTCCATGTTATTCGATTTAGAGTAACCACGTCTATAATGCCTGTAAGTACTATTAAGTTTAGCAATTTGTAGGTATATGTTGTAAACTCTGTATGCACTTGCTTAGGTTCCCCTTAGAATCCTTCTTTGGATACTGCAAGCAAATTGGTTTAATGTCCAACTTAGATTTGATATCCTGTACAGAGGCATCAAAATTTGCATCAGGTCGATCCATTTTATTGACGAATATCATCTTTGGAAGTTTGTGCTTTTCCGCCTGTGACCAAACGGTTAACGTTTGGGCTTCAACTCCAGCGGTTCCATCAAGGACAATTATAACGCCATCGACAGCAAACAAGGATTGTTCTACTTCCATTGTAAAATCGATATGACCAGGAGTGTCAAGCAGGTTCATTCTATAGGAATTACTCTAGATTTTAAGGGAAATTGAAGCGCCAAAAGATATTTCATACTTTGTTTTATTCCATGTGAACGAAACTGCTGAACTACAAATCGTTATACCACGCTCTCGTTCTTGGCATAAGTAATCGGTAATGGTGTTGCCACGATGTACCTCACCTAGTGATCGTGTTTTTCCCGAGTAGAAGAGCATTCGCTCGGTTGTTGTAGTTTTTCCTTGAATAGAGTTTATTGAATGGATCTTTATTTTCGCTTAGATAATTATGCAAACCTACCGGCATCGATGTGGGCTAAAATACCGATATTTCGTATGTCATTCACTTGGGTGCTATATTTTCGACTTAAAATGTTTAAACGAAGTTTTTGAAAGTACTGAAGGGTATTTGATTTTATTAACATATTTGCAATTTACAATTTTTTACAGAAATACATAACATTTAAAACGAATTTTTGATAATGAAGCGGGCACTGGGATTATAAGCTGTCACTGTCAGTTGTCAACAGTTTCGACCGTAACGTTTTTGTTATGACTGACACCAGGGTTGTTCAATGTGTACCTAATTATGCAATAATTATTGAGTCCGGAAGAACTCTCCGATTCGGGGTGCCAATCGAACAAGCAGATACCTAGATCTTATTTTTGAGTTTGAACTCGATGTATCGTTGTATTTGTGAAATTCAAGCGCAATTGCATCATCATCATCACTCCTTGATGACGAGGAAGATGCTGAAGACGATAAAATTGAATTACAAAACTCCATTGGAATATCCATTTTAATATTATTTTTCGAATTAATTACTTTTATTGGATTTAAAATGCAAAACTCGACACAAAAAAAATTGCATTTTGATGTTTATAGTAGGCGTATTTTTTTGGGAAGTGAGTATAACAAAACCAAAAGTGAGTATAACAGTTTTGCATGTAAAACGAAAAGTGTGTATAACCAAACCAAAAGTGAGTATACCAGTTTTGCATGTAAAAGTAAAAGTGAGCTAGCTATAGATTCTCAAAAAAATACGCCTAGTGTACGACTGTATTAGTGCTTCTGGTTTCGATTCTGAATGCAAATCCAGAAGCAAAATTCTCTTCTTTTCAGGAGAAGAACTGTCAGTTGAGTGCCAATCGAACGCTTTCAGAAGCGTTTACACATCGTCACCTGAGAATTGGTTTGCTCCATACGCCAATTTCGCGTATTTTGAGTTAGGTATCAAATCTAAGGTATTTTAGGGTGCTCTTTTCGAATCTGTTGTCATTTTGGCGCTAACGCTTACCAATCCGGAGATATCCAGCATCGACTTTGCTCTACATCCAACAAGTTTAATGGTTAGTTAATTTTATTTTGCTCCATTTGCCATTTTTTGGCGTATGGAGCAAATTTCCCATACAAAAATCCTTCATATTGAGTTTACTTTTATTTTGCTCTATTACCATTGCATGTGTACGTAGTTTTCCTTTAATTACTATTTTGAAAAGGATCAAACTATGCAACGAGTATGTAGAACCATTTTCATGAATACATTATGCATCTTGTATATAAACGTATTTTACTAGTATGTTTTGTTTTAGAATAACAGTAGAACTGTTTACTTTAGTACACTTTTGTGTTACTTCCTTTTTTGTTTTTGTTAATAAAATTTATTAAAAAAAAGCCTTTAATTTCACTAGAAATTGAAAGTTTTCCATACAAAGTTCTTTTCAATAATTCAGTTAGAGTAAGTGTTGGTTTGCTCTACATTCAATTTAGTTTGCTCCACGTGCATGAAAAAAAGTAAAACTTGAAACGAAACTGGATATGGAGCACAAAAATAAAAAATCTTCTTTTCGTATACGCTGTATAACTGCTAAACTATTACGCATGAAAGATTGAAAAGTTGTATTCTAGTTGGGAATACCCTAGGGAATAGCTGCTATAAATTTAAAAAAAATTTATCGGGCAATTTTTGAGAAAAAGATGCGCAAACCTTCTTTATCATTTTTCTCGCAGGAGCAAACCAATTCTCAGGTGACGACATCATTAGCCTTGACTGTGGAAAACCGAACTTTTTCTCTGAAGTCATGCAAAATTGAGTGACGTGGTAATATAAATCCAGCAATATTTTTAGTAAAATGGATAAGGTGAGAACATATAACACTGTGGGTGCATTAGCGCAGTGGTTAGTGTGCTGGTTCGATCCCCGGAAAAACACAAATTACATCTTAAGGTTTTTTCTACTGCGCCACCTCTCGCGAACGTCTGACAAACATCCGACATATTTTCAGAACCTCAAACAATAGCAAGTAAACGCCATGAATGTCTGGCGATACTTCAAAGAATTGTTGAGGAAGTCAAAGAAAATCTTGCCATCTTGAAAACACAGATTTTATGTAACAATAATAAAAAATAGATTTATAAAATAATAGGTACAAATCATATTATTGAATGTTTTTAACTGTTTGATGTATGACGTTTAACGAACAACTGATTGGTTTACCATCATTTACGCAAGCGGTTATTTGGGGGCCGTTCATGAAAACTGTGTCGTAAACTTATAATTTCACGCAAATGGTAAACTTACGACGTTGTATGAATACCTTTGGTATGTAGCTATAGCTTAATTCCCTGGGCTGTTTTGAGCCAAGAGGTCTGCTCGTTACTTACTCATTATTTGCTTAAGTTTACCTTTTCTCATTAATTTTTTATAAGCTCGTACGTAGACTTCGCGTGATTGCGACCGATTTAAACCGCGTACGCGTATAGACTAATGCTTATTTATTGGCTAATTTTTGTAATATTTCTATTCATGATTCTACTTCGAAAATGATATTTGCAAAAAAAAAAAGTATTTCAAACTGCATTTTCCTGCGTAGGGGCATTAATAGAGTTGAGCAGATCCTAAAAATCAGTTCTAAATAAAAAATAATTGTCACAATCTCACAGTGAATGCGATATTAAATAAAGAGAAATATAAATTACCTAGTAAAATTTATATTTCTATATAATTACCTTCTTAAGGACCATTCAGATGGGAGCGAACGAACGAATTGCATGAAATGCGAACAAATCACTTTATTTATAAACAGAAAATTGCACATTTTATTATTCCAAGAGGAAGATAATTAATTATCTCATCAAAATGTATTAAGAAAACAAGTTTAAAAAACAGTTTAAATAACGTAATTTCGAATTCCAAACTTTTTGCCGCGAACGAATACACCCTTGGCGCGAATTGTCAAAGTTTATTCGCAATCCACATCATTTAATTCGCGTTCCACAAACAAGCGAATAAAACATTCGTTCGAACTTAACCTCAAACTAGACATTGCGGGTAGAAACTGATTGCAGTAATTCGCGAACTGCCGCGATCTAGAAAAATGCTCATGTGAACGGACTTTCAAAACTTGCGAATATTCGTTCGTTCGTAGATAGTTGGTCGCTCTCATGTGAATGGTCCTTTAAAAACACATTTTTGATGTAAGCTCGCCATTAATTCAAGACAATTCCCATCCATAGCTGTATCGCAAATTAGAATGGTATTTTATGACATCTGACATCTGGGAAAACAAATTTATATGGCCACCTCATCTCTTTATGGCTAACGGCTCGTTTGTCAAGTTGAACGATAAAATTTTGACACTGCGGCACAAAGTTTTTCTTTGAAATTAATTTAGTAAATTAATCCATTCAAAATGGAACCTATTATTAAATATATTAGTTTTATGTGCCTATTGATTTGTTATGTCGATGGTGTTATGTTTAATTTGAGTCCGAATACACAAAAATGTCTGAAGGAAGACATTCAAGCGAACCAGCTGGTTATGGGCGAATACGAAGTCACTGATATTCCCGGTCAAAAGATCGATTATGTGGTAAGATTATCGAAAAGCTATTAAAATTGTCCTCGCTGAATAACTGCTCATTACAGGCTAGAGATACCAAGGGACATATTCTATCCCAAAAAGAACAAATTACTAAGGGAAAGTTCAGTTTTATGTCGGAAATTTATGACACCTACGAGATTTGTTTCATCTCAAAAGTACCGCCACGTAAGTCTGTAATTTTTTGTTGATAGTTATTCCCTAGTAGGGGGAAACTAGTTTTTCCAATAAAATTCATATTTGGTGCCTCCAAATTTTATTTATATGTATTTATTTATTGCAGATCAACGCGGTGTAGCGCAAGAGGTTTCAATTGTTACAAAGAAAGGTGTTGAAACCAAGAGTTATGAAGGAGTAAGTAAATGTTAAATAATACTTATCTTCGTTTGCTTATTCTTATTTCTTATTTCTTTTGCAATTCTTCTATATTCGCAATGCAATTTTACGGTTCTCAGTTGGTAAATATTATGTTTTTGCCCCCAAAGAATTGAGTTGTTTGCAGTAATACAATTGACAGTGTTTGCTTGATGTGTGAATTTTGCTTTTTAAAATGTTGGTAGAATATAGAGGCAGTTTTTCAATCACAATCTGATGCTGATTCTGTACATTGTATTTAGCACCATCCTAATACCGCTGTCTTATAAAGAGCCCCTAGACAGTGATCATCATCATCTGTGAGTGCATGAGTGGACATCATCCCAATGTGGCCGAATTTAGCTTCGCAGCGAATTGTAAAAATTCAGAACCTTATGTTCAATTCGCATGAGAATAGACGTTTTGTCCATCCTTCGTTCATTATACTGCTCCACACACAATACAAAAGTTTTGTTAAAAGCCACAATTGAAATGGGGAAATGCGCGCTTTCTGGTCAGTCATTATGTCCAATTATTGACCGGTTGTCAAACTTTTAATCGACTGACGTTGGTATTCTTGAAAATTTGTTTTTTCGTCCCTGTGAGAATAACGTATTTAAAGTACCTTTGTTTCAATTGAATTATCATTGATATCGCATGCAATTATTTTGTGCAGCTTTTCAACCTTAAAAACACTAACTCAGCCTCAATAGATTAATCAAATCATTTCCATCACCCTAACAGTATTTTTCTAACCAGTTTCTTTTACCTACTCAATAGATCGGTGAGGCAGCAAAGCTGAAACCGCTCGAGGTAGACTTGAAGCGCCTGGAGGACTTATCTGACTCAATTGTTCGTGATTTTGCTTTGATGCGAAAACGTGAAGAGGAAATGCGAGATACCAATGGTTTGTCGACGATGTTATTTGTCTGCAGCAACAAGAGTGCCTAATCAATTCCTTTTTTTTACTTTTTACAGAATCTACAAACAGCCGCGTGCTGTTCTTCAGTATATTCAGTATGTGCTGCCTGCTTGGTTTGGCCACCTGGCAAGTGCTCTACCTGCGAAGATACTTCAAATCAAAAAAACTAATTGAATAATAAATTCCATCTAAAATCCTGCGCGTGTATGAACATAATATTTTCTGTTCTTTCCTCCCAAAAACATTTTAAATTAAATCAAATTTATATAAATTTTCATTTGTAATAAAAACGACAAAACAAAATGAAAAACAATTATTAGGTCCTACTATTGTGTCTTTCTTTATGTGCCCCTTTTGGGTTGACAGTGGGCAAATCTGATTTTGGTATTGACTATATTTACAACTTCCGGATAAACAACAAATGCGATATCTTATCAGTTCTACAGGTGTTGATGATGTTCACACTTTTGATTCGATTGACATGAACCAGTTCTTCAAGTGCTCTCTGTTAGAATGGATCAAATCGAAATACTTCTGCGCCAATTGGGACTTGTAGCAATTATTGTAAGTTTTCTAAATAACTAGAAGCGGAAACTATTCATTGCGCAATATTTTAGTTGGGGTTATCTCAAGCCGCCTGGAATGTTACTTGTGACCTCGATTTGGAAAACATAGAAGCGATTGTTGAATATTTACCAATTGAGTGCCAAGAGATCTACAAAACCGGTGCTACGTCAGAGCTATACGCGGCTAGTTTGGCGAAATCGAAGAAATTTCAGGATTTTCAAAATCAATTGGATGCATATGAACGAAAGGAGAGCCAGACGCCTGTCGGTGAAGTGAAGTGCCCACCGAAATTTCATTTCGATTTGAAATTTATAATATCACCATGTTGAGTGAGTGTACAAATAGAACTGAATCACTGCCCGAAGCAACAAAGACAAAGGAGTTTTATAACTGCTTGCTAATAAAGCGAGAAAAAATGATTCATTTAATTCCTTAATAAAGTTGATGGCTTGTGTTGTTTGTTTAAATAAATGGACAAGAAATGGGCCATAAATGCTATGGAAAAGGAAAGGATTTCAGGGCGTATCAAAATCATGACCAGTTGAAAGAACATTTCAAATGCATTTAAGCGTTAGACGTTTTCTTCGCATGACTAACGTTCAGTGTGAAAGCGTTGCTATTGCAATCAGTCATATCAAGAATTTTTGCGACCGAATAGTCATGCGACGGAAATAGCATTTGCGCGCATGTGGATTTTGCACAATTATTTTAAGTATGATGTTGAAGAATGACAACACGTCGTCTTGGCTATCATTTTCTTTTACATTAAAGGTGTATTTTAGGTTGTTGCTGACCTATATGCAGCAGCGTCCTTTCCTTATCGTTATCCTACACAGATGAGTTGGGATGAAGGCAGGCGGCTTTGAAATCAATGGAAATTATGGTGAGAATCGATTTGGGCTTCTTGGTTTTTTTTTTTTTTTTTTTCAAAATCGGCCTAAGTGTACACATTTGATTGATGGGCCACCACATAATATGACAGATATGCAGCTAGGTTCCAGAAATCGAGTGAAATCGAAATTGCAAATCGAGTGAATTCGTTTTCAGTGTTCTGCATTCCGAGCGATTCGAAAACTCCGAAATTTTTTCGAAATCACAATTTCACTTTGTATCAATTCAGAAAATTTTGAAATCGAGATTGAATACAGTGAAATGTAAAACCATAAAATTCATTTCCGATTTCATTCCGAGTGAAAGTGAAATGTGGAACCTAGCAGATGATCATGTATTTGTGTAGTCTTAAAGACCGGGAAATGAGTTGGTCCTCTTTAGTAAGTCATCTCCAGACTCCAGCTGTTCTAAAAAAAAAACTCCGCGAGTATACCGTCAGGTTTGTTGGTTTTAAGCTTAAATATTGCTATCCTCACTTCGTTTTCGTCAGGAGCAGGGAAGTTTTGTCTATCGCTGTACAAATTTAAAGGTACGTTCTTCTCAGTTTCAGGTCGCTGATCTTCGTCCCTCTAATAGTCTTCAGAAATAGCTTTTGTGTATAGCAGCAAAGACTGAATCTACTATTCTATTCTACTATAAGGTTTGGTTCGTTCTTCGTGTTTTTTCTTTTCTTCTGAGAAGCGGTCGTTCGTTTCATCTCTTTTGCTTGTAGAGCTCGTAAGCAGATCTAGTCCTCTTTATCCAGAATACTGAAGGTGCGCCTATAGTCCATTACAATGTGATCAATTGGGTTGGCGGGCGGTTTGTTGATCCGGAAAATAGCGTCGTGCTTGCCCAACTGCCCTATCAAAGATGTTCCCCTTTTCTATTTCGGGGCTAAAATCGCCCAATGCATGAGCATTCTTTGCTGTCATTACATCGTTAGAATCAGAATCCAAAACTAATGCTACTTTGAAGTTTGTTGCTCGTGTGTTTTTTTGTAATATAAAATTTATTTGTTTTTGTATACGTATAAGAACAGAGCTATAAAAATGTCAAACAAAATTATTGAATATTCTCTCATGTACAAAATATAGAAAGAGGTTTAGTACAAGAATAAAACGAAAAATACAAAATCAACTTTAAAAACTAACAATAGCTAAAATATGAGTTCCACTTTGTGGTGTGGAACTTGTGGGCGGCATTCTATGCTTTTAATTAACTTGTTCTTTTGTTCAATGTATTAAATTTATGTATTGACAGAAAGGAAAACACTAAGGCACGAAGTGATTACGTTAATATTGTGAAAGGAGATTCAACACCACGGACTGTGCCTACCACTTAAGCAACAAATTAATTCTATTTTCCAACTAATATCTTGGAATTGTCTTAAAAGGGACGGATATGTGATTTCGATTTGTGTATATATCTATTTAGTTCTAAGATACTATGTTGATGTTTTATTTAAATGTCTCGCCAATAGGCATTGTAGAAACGGTGCTATGAGGTGTCGTCGGGCGTGATCCAGCTAGAGAGTGTGTTGTGGAATGTAGTGAAGCCATAGTACCCATCTGAAAACGATACAAAGTTTGCTACATTTAAAAATATATTAACAAATAAAACCCTTACCCTCAAGTGAGCTAAATCTTCGAGTTTTGTCAAATCGGCCAACTCCAGGAACAACGAGTAAACGATCAACCATCCATAGACCGAAATACTAATAATTACGATCCACATTAGCACCATGACGATGTTGTAAAAGAATATCAAATCGTTGACAATGGAGAAAAAGATAAATGCGAGGATTCTGAAAACGGTGAACGCAGCAAATGTCCATAACCAGGGGAGGACCTTTCGTTCATATTCCTAATACGAAATCGGGGGAAGGGTGTTAGTTTAACATGTAATTGTACTAAAAATCGGACACACATGCTGCACATAAAACAAATTTAAACCAATTTTACCACGTAGCAAAGTTATATGTGTGTATATTAAATTTTGGCAAAGCATTACAGCTGTGTGCGATAATGGAAGCAGTTTGGATGATGAACCGAAAATTGTTGCAAAGTGTGGCATTGAAATGTTTGCCTACTATTGCAAGGAATTTTCAAATTATGCGTACCGGTATGAAGAATCTATTTTTAAATATTCCGTGCTCTTTTTTCTTTAGAATGTGTGAGAGCAGTGAGCGTGAAATGTGCAAGTGAATATAGTTTGAGATATGATTGATAAATATAGAAGTGATCCCTTTCGGTTATCAGATTTATACCTGTGGATTCTGTAACAATAATCTAAATCAATATTTATACAAAGCCTATGTGTTTTTCGCCATTTAAGCCGTTTCATGCGATGGTATTGCAAACAGTACCAAATGACGATTCTCTCGTTTTAAATATTCCATATCCACTCGAACGAAAAGAAAAATTAGAAAAAAAAAACCGACGGTATAAAACTCTTTCGTGCGGCTTTTTAAGGCACCGACTTTTTGATACATGTCTTCCCAATCTTAACCGAAAAAAATCACATAAAGCTAGTAATACACAGAAAATGTTAACTCTGGCATGCAATTTACCTTTCGCAACGCAATAACCAGCAAAATGCTGGTAAAAAGAATAACAAAAGCTCCAATTAACGAAAACAGTGCAGCAACAATCAGTCCATTACGCACTGTAATTTGAATAAAGCGATTTCTATTAGCAACAACCAATATTGAAACAGCTTAAAATCTCACCATGAACATTTCCAACATAGACGAATTCATACGAAATAATATAGTAGCCGTAATGTGTTGATCCCGGAGCTGCCATTGCTAGGCAGTATATATCGAAAATCGATGTTCCTATGGTAAACAATGCGACAAACTGTAAAAGAATTTTATTAATTTTAATCGTCACGTGAAGGTATTTCGGCTACTTACAATGGCAAAGAATCCAATCAACAAGGCACTCTTCTGGACGTCAATGTAATGATTGTTCTTAAGTATCGGCTTTTGGTACCACGGTATTCGAACAGACCTGGTTGAGCGAGATTTTATCGAGTGGAGATTCGTTGAAGACCTAATTTCAAGAGAAATGTGTTACAAGTGTACATCGCTAAACATTGTTTTTTACTGTGTACTTACCTTCCAGTTGCATGTGAATAAACAGAAGGATTTGATCGATAAGCGCTGGAAGGTGTTTTTCTTCCATAGTTGAGCGTCATGTTTGGGTAGAAAAATCCTGAAACAATTAAAAGCACATTTAATTAATGATGGTCTGTGAAATTCTAGTCAAGAAGCCCCTCAATTAACAAGTAGTGTCAGTGCAATAAACACACAATTTTGGGCGTCACCCATAATGAGCCGTTGAATAGTTTCAAATTTCTTAATATCCAATAGCTTTTACGAGGAATCTATTTCACAGATATTTAATAATTTGTTCTAAATATGGATTTTGAATTGAAATTGTAATATTGAATAAATGATAACATACCAAATAAAATAAAATATTTTGTTGATAAATTACAGCACACAACAAAATTCAGGGAGAGTTTTATGACATAAATTCTGACACATCTGTATCTGTCATTTCCACTGTCGGCAGGGTAGTGTTGTGATTTAACAAATTTTGCCAGTTCACAATGGACATTATTAACATTTTATTTTCAATTTTATTTTGTCGTTAATTTTAAAAAATTGCACTGTTATTTTACTTAAAAGTGGTACCTAAGGCTTCAGTTATAGCTATCCGTAAAATGCATCCGTAAAAAAATTGCTTCACTTTTTTGGAGCACTTAAACTTAATCGTTGAACTCAATCTTGGTCTTAAAATGTTGCTTTTGAATTATAAAACTAATTCCTCAAAAAAAAATTAAGCAATTGATCTTTAAATTTTCTAAAAAAAAGAATTTCTTTATTTTTCCGTACGAAAAACTTTTTCTGTTCAACTTCTCAACCAGTTTCACGAAGTATTCCACTGAATTCCGACTGCAGCCTAAGTAGGTATGGTTTTTGTAACATTTCAACTGGGAACAATCGAGTTGAAGAAAATTACAGCTACTGTGAGAAAGAGGAACTGAATTTTATGTTTGTTCAAGATGTGTTCAAGACGGACAAGCCCGGCTAAACCAAAAATAAAACACTCAGCCTTATTTATAAACTTTATACACTCTCTATAGCTCTAAATGCAAAAATATATATGAGATGTTCGCGTTTGGACCTATTATAGAGAGTGTATAAAGTTTATCTCATATATATTTTTGCGTTTAGAGCTATTATAGAGAGTGTGTAAAATAACGATTTTATACTTTAGTTAATATTTAGTTTTTATGTTTGTTTTGAGAAAAATGCCTTGTTCAATTTTGAAGTTCATTCGATTTGGAAAATTATAAAAAGACAGCTGATCAGAAAGAAGATATTTGTATATTGCTGAAATGCTTAAATGGAAAAAGAGTTATCGAACAGAGAGTGTATAAAGATTATAATTAAGGCTGTATATAATTTTGCTTTAAAAATTTGTAAATAAAACGTAAACTGATAAGGAGGAATATTGAGAAAATATAAATATTATTACAGTCCACCAGCTGTCGAAACAATGATATTGAAATAATAGTTGCGAAACATAACACGATTGTATAGCAGTAATCTGGCTTAAGTCAGTGTAGACACCACAGTACGATTCCTGTCTTGCACAGAATTGAATAAGTTATCCAATTAAAGTATTTTCATGAACTTAAAGTGGACTTTAGTCCATATTTGACTTAAAATAACTCACCTTAACCTATTGACAGATTCAAAAATACAAGTAATCGGAGTACATAAATAAAAAGTTTACACAACAGTCCGCATTGGGCTTATGTATCCTAGACCTAGCATTTTACAACCATTCGCTTGTGTGAATTTTTATTTTTTGGGACGAATGGAAAGGAACATACAATTTTACGCCGAGTCCGCAAGGCTGAATTGAAAAGCTTTTTAAGAACAGTTATACCTACTCTTGGTTGTTTGTCTGACATTCGCGAGAGATGGTGCAGTGGAAAAAGCCTTAAGATATATTTACTGTTTTTCCGGGGATCGAACATGGGATCCCCGCTCACTAAACACTAATCCACTGCGCCCATCGGAGTACTTCAATATATTCCGCTTCTGATGGAGTTACTTCAGTTACTCTTTAATACGGTGTAATCTACTTACCAATTAGAGCTGACCAGGAGAACCAACCACAGATTCATTGCCCGAGGCATTCCGCATTTGAAAAATATAGCACTTTAGAAGTTTACCAACTTCCTTCTAGCCACTGGTTGGTACAGTCTATACCGAAAAGTTTGGTCGAAATGTATCGATTAAAGTAGTAGAATCACTCTGTTCAAGCACAAATATATAACTACCCCCTTTCTAAGGTTAAGCTGCGAAACATTTTAAATAGTATTCAAAAAATTTATGCGCGTGAATATATTCATCATAAAACAAAGAATTCACACCGCACAGAAAAAAACAGCAACATTACGTAGAATGAAGTTATTGTAAACGTGTACACCGAAAGAAAAACGTTGGTAAAATCAACCAATATCCTTGTTTGATTTTGCGTCAACCAAGCAACGTTGTTATTTTAACTAAGCTTGCATTGTCAACTTTTTTATCAAAACTTTACAATTTTTATGGTTGATTTCGTGTTTGAATAACCATCAAGCATTTTAGCGTGATTATTAACGTGTTAAACTTAAAATTTGCGTATTCAAAAAGGATCACGTCTATAGTTAGGTTACCACGTTTCGTGAGTACGTTCATATTTGCCAGAATTTTATTTGAACCCTAAACATGATGAATTAACAATGTTTGTGTTTAGCTTGTATGTGTCCATGATAGACTAAGCATAATCATTGTTAATCAAACACGATAATTTGGAAATACGTTTGTGATCAAACTTAAATATTCATGGTCATATAACTATGTTTGTGTTGAGTTAAAGATAATCCTGCTTGCATTTATATGCATCCATGATCGGCTAACCATTATCGTTGTTAATCAAACATGACAATTTAGTAAAATATTTGTGCTCATTCTTTAATGGCCATGCTCACTTAACTATGCTTGAATGTTTAATTAACTAGAATTGTTGTTAATTCATATTATTTGTGATTGAATCAAAATGATACATTTTCCATTTTTTTTATACTTACTTTCAACTTATTTTTCCTGCTAAAAATATAGGTATATAAAAAAAGATTTTTTTTTTGTATTTGAAAAACTTTTTTATTTTTAATTAATACCTATTCAAGTACAACAATGAATATACATATTGCTTAAAAACTAACATATTATTTTTTATTGAAACAAAAAACAGAACTTTAAATTCGTAATTTAAAACAACTTAATAAAAGTATCTATAATTGCGGCCATTCGGATTCGAATATAAACAAACAGGAGGGCCGTCAAATTCATTTATGTTATACACGAAATAATTATTAGTGGCATTTAAAACTTCATAGGAATTGAAATGATCAAGGTACACTGATGTTACAATTTTTTCACAAACTGTATAAATAATTTTGTTTATCAAAAATAAACATTCGATCCGATAAATATCTGAAGATCTACTGACAAAATCATTATTTTTGTAGTTTATTTTGCAGAATGTAAGAGTATTGTAGCAAAATGTTTCATTAAAATGATTCTGATACCCAAAAGCGTGTTGTATCTTATGAAAACAAGAATGGTTCTTGAGCAAAAGTTTACTATCAGATATCTTTGAATTTTCTGGGGAAATTCCCACATTAGAAATAATTCTTTTACAAAACATTAAAGAACTTTTAATCCCTATAGACAGTGGTAGGTTTCTACGAGAAGTAATATTATTGCAATAGCTTTTAAGCACTTTGTGTTTTGATTCAAACCTGAAGGACCAGTAGTGTTTTAAGGGACCAAGCATTTGCATAACATAAGGATAATGAGTCATGAAGTGAAATTTGGGCTTCAAATTTTCATGGAAAAGGTGAATATATGTCGAGTGATGTGTTGATATAAGATCTTGTAAATTAGATAGGTCAATTTGTTGAAAACTTGATTTTAAAACAATATTTAAAATTTTATGGAGAAGGGTTAAGAGTTCCCAATGAATGTTTTTTTGGGGAACTAGATCACCAATGATTAAGGGCAAAAATCTGCAAAACGTCCACATTTCTTTAGCTGACATGTTCAATTTAAGCTTTTGAATATGCTCAGATTTTATCAATGGTGGAATATTTCCGATTTCAGACTCACCATATTTAAAAAACTGTGTTCTGTTGTTTAAAACGTCTAAAGAAAAAAAATTGTCATGAACTATAAACTGATTTAACAGCTTACATAAATCGTAATGGCATACTCCCTCAAACACGTCATGCATAATATCAACAGTTATGTTATGAACAACATGAAATGATGGTATGGTGTTAAAAACTGATTCAATTCTTATGCCGGTATTCATCACTCTATCACTTAATAGCGGGTACAGACAAAGATCATTATTGTAACTTTCAATTGTTCTGTGATTACTAAAATCATCGGAACACATTGAATACATTTGAGTCTTAGAAGATTTGCAAATACGGCAATAATAATGTGAATTAAAACTTTTGGTGTAACCTAAGATGGAATTAAGCCCAAGGTTATCACCTGTAATGAGTCCTAATACAAAGTACACCTGGTAAGTTTCACCAGATATCAATTTAATAAAAATTCCGTTTTCTTCCAGCTTTTTGATTTCATCAACAAGGTGATAAAAAATTGAATTTTCACCATGCGACTTATATTTTGAATAAAACAACATTGCAACAAAAATGTTGTTTAGTTCCGAATTAACGTATTGGGGAAGACTTGGAAAATTGTAGTACACGGCTCCGATAGAATGGCATCCACCATGGGATCCTAACGGATTATTTGATTCGAAATCATCGAAATATAAGTTAAAGGGAATAACTTTGTCACGCTTGTTTTCTGGAAATTTTGAAATTCTATCTTTCCAAAGTTTGCTTGTAATCAAATGAGGAATAGCATTGATTTCAAGATTTTTCATATTATTTATTGCAGACTTATAAACTCCTGGTAGCTCAAAAAACTTTCGGAACTGAAATTCTAATGGTAATATAACACCATCAGATTCAATAACATCGATAGAGGGTGTTAT
This sequence comes from Cheilosia scutellata, assembly GCA_955612985.1. Lineage (NCBI taxonomy): Eukaryota > Metazoa > Arthropoda > Insecta > Diptera > Syrphidae > Cheilosia > Cheilosia scutellata. Next base: position 52,821,401 of record OY015312.1, on the reverse strand, counting down.
ACCACTTTTAACAAAAATCTCGTTATTGATAACATAGCTGGAAGGATCCCTATATAGGTCGTTTTGTTTTGTTTTTTAAATGAATCTGTAGAAAGTTTTTACACTTTCGAAAGGATTCTGTAAAAAAATTAGAGTTTGTTTAAATTGTTCTTTATTTTTAGTTTGCATATGGTCAGAAAAGCCTTTATATAGCTTTGAGAAAATAATTTTAAAAAATCCATCTGTCAAATCTGCAATAATTTCTTCAACTATTTTTCGAGATAAATTGGGATTTCCATACAAGTTACATACAAAATCCATAGCAGAATTTTCTATTGTTTTAAAAATGTCACATTTCTCATAGAAACTCTCATTTTCTGCTACTTTTTCAAATTCATCATTATCTGTAGCTTCCTGGGAAAGAGTACGATTTTCTCTTCTCAATGAGTTTGGAACGATAACCGAGTTGAGTAAAAGACTCTTACAAGAACGTTGGAAATGCCTTTTAAAGCTTTTTAAATAATAAATTTGTTTACAGTTAAAACAGTGAAAATCATCAGATTGCTTTAAATAATGTACAGTCTTATAATGAAAAACAAGATCTTTTACAGTGGTAAAGGATGTTGTTAAGCACAAATGGCACTTATACATTATGTTTTTTTTAAATATCAAATAATATTAGAACATCTGGTGGTACTCTTTCCGAGGTTTCAATTTTAAAAAAATACTTTTGAATAAAAAGCCAAACTGACTTACATGCCATAGGATACTTAAGATTAAGGACAAAAAAAATTTTAAAGCATGTATCTAGTGCAGGCAGTAATGACTCAAACTTGTACTTAACTTCATTGAAGTAAACGATAAATGATTTATTAAATTTGCAGTATATTATCAATGGCTGCAAGCTTTGTCCAAATTGTCTCACCTTGGTTGCCAGTGTGTCAATGGTTGGATTAAAATTATTTGCATCTTCAACTGCTACAATCAAAGCTTGTTGGGAATCTTTAATTGTTGGTTTAAAGAATTTTCTTTTCCTAGGTTCGTTGCTTGATGGAACTGTTGTTTGTCTGGCTGAAGGTGGGAGAATCGCATGTAGAAGATTGGTGATCAACACGTCCTCTGGCTCTGAACAAAATAACAATAATTATTTAAAAGCATATTGAAAAGATTGTTTTACTGAAATTACCGTTGTCAAAATCATTTTTATTTAGGAGACCAAGCAACTCTTGGCAGTTTTTGTCTTTAATTTTTTCATTTAAAACTGGAATTATGCCAGCTTTAAAATCATTCCACGATTCTATTAGACAATTTTGCTTCCCAGGAAATAGGCTCTCAAAATCAATATTTATCTAGGGTCAAAAATGTACAAAACACAAAAATCGGAATTAATATTATAATAATAGTATTGTATACATAAGAGTAAGTACGAAATATGTATGTAATTATAATAATATAAATAGAAAATAAAATTACCAAAGTAACTCCAGCAGAGTGCTTAAATAAAGGCCAGTTGTTTAAAATTGTAGTAAAGTTGTGATTTTTAATTTCATGTTGTCTTGTCCTGAAAGTAATCCTCCATTTAGATTTTACCTCATCCCAAGGCTCTTTATGAATTTGGAGCCACGTAACATCTGCCGAGTGGTCCTCTAAATAAAAACAGATAGACATAGTGAGAAAGATTAAACAAATTTTAGTTGTTTGAAGTTCGCAAAGTACCTCTTAATAATTGAAGTTCTTCTTCGGTACAATTTTCATTAAAAGAATTGCCACTTGGGCTAGAGATTCGTTCGATTTTGCTAAAGTCTAGACCAATTTTTCGTTGGCGGCGCTTTAAATTGTAGTATCGGCTGTATAATCTTCCTGCAGGGTTTTCTTTCGAGCCTCTCATAGGTGGTGCAAAATAAATGTTCTGCAATGCATGTATTGTGTTAGTATAATATAACAAAATTTCGCCTATAACAATAATAGGTACTTACGGGGTCTTCATGAAATCGATCGTGGATTCTTGTGGCAATATACTGGAAATCCTTACGAGAGACAGATTTGTTATTCTGTGTGAGCCACGTTGTTATGCTCTCAATTACCTAATATTGCTCGGGAAGAATCTCCAATTTTATTGTTCTTGTTAAAATCATTGATGACGTAGTTTCCCGATGGATACGATTCAAGAACCGCGTTAATATCCTTTAAAATATTGTTAAGAAATAGGTATTAAAATTTGGAACTCTTTTGAATTTAAGAAGTTTTTAAGAACGGTTGCATACAAAGTTTGCAAAGCAAATGCTGGGTGATGAAGGATTTGAAACGTTTGAAGCGTTCGATGAGGGCGATGGTGACCTTATTAAAGAATGTTCATGACTTCTGGAATAGGTTATCATATGCTCCCCTAGATGTTTTCTAACTTCTTCTTCTATTAAAGTTTTGACATTATTCAAAATTTCTTCCGACGGATCTAAATGAATTTCAATTCCCTAAAACAAATATATAAGTAAATTGTTAAAATAGATATGATACAGAAGTATTTACATTTTCTTTTCGCCATTGATTAAGCTTATGCTTAAATTCAACTCTTATTCCAAACGCCTTATTTGCGAAAAGTTCTTTCAAATCATCATTGCCAATGTATTTGAGGATATTTACATTCAGTTTTTGATTTGAAAATTGTTCGTATAAATCTACAAATCCCCATGAAGAAAGTAATTGATACATTTCAGCATCAACTGTATACACTTCCTCTTCAGCTGTGTTGCCAAGCATGATATAATTAGTGAGAATTTTCGATCTCATTCTCAGCCATATTGTCTACTTGTTTAATGATTTGTGGTGAATGTATGAAATTTTCATCATTTGGCTCTTCCATGTTTATTGTGGCAACAAGACTAAGAAATAAAAAACATCGGAAAAATTTAACAGTGCTGAATATTATCCAAATTCACACGCCCATATTTTGCTTTTCTGAAAACAATTTTCGGTACTCTCTCACCGTTTAGACGCGGCCCTCTCTTAAGGTTTCGAAAATGGGTGCAGTCTGCAGTGACATAAGGCCATGCGACATAATTACACTTTTACAAAGTGACATAAGGCCATAAGTCATAGAGCCCTGTAGGCCTTATTTTGCTCAGTTAAAGTTAAATTCTTAACGATTTGAATATTGATTTTTGAATTCGAGGTTTATATTGTACGGTTTGTTATACAAATTCTAAGGTTCATCAATTCAAAACTGGGCGAAGCATCGGCTCGGAGGTTCGTCAGTAGGGGTACGCCACAAGGTGGTGTGATCTCACCTCTTCTATGGAACCTAGTAGTGAATGAACTACTACTAATACTGGAAGGGGAAGGGTGCAAGGTAATTGCCTATGCTGATGACGTTGCTATCGCTGTCTCAGGGAAACACCTCAATACGCTTAGGGATCTCATGCAGAACGCCCTCTCTAGGCTCTCTAAATGGACCAAAACATGTGGACTTGGTGTCAATCCTCAGAAAACTGAATTGGTTCTCTTTACAAGGAAGTACAAAATTCCCGTCTTCATTCCCCCAAAACTAAATGGCACCCAACTGGTGCTCTCCAATACGGCTAAGTACTTAGGCCTCACTCTAGACAGCAAACTGAGCTGGAAACCCAATATACTGCAGAGGGTTCAGAAAGCCACCACGGCATTATACTGCTGCAAAAAAGCTATTGGTAGCAAATGGGGACTCCAGCCTCGAACCACATATTGGCTTTATGTATCCGTCATTAGACCTATACTCACATATGGCGTCGTAGTCTGGTGGACTGCGCTTGAAAAGGCTATTCACTGTAAACAACTTAGTCGTGTTCAACGAACGGCTTGTGTGTGCATCAGTGGCGCGCTTAGGACCACTCCAACAGCGGCGATGGACATACTATTCCACCTAATACCGCTAGATCTCTATTGCAAACAAGTGGCAGCGAATGCAGCCATCCGCATGAAAGCAATCCGTCTGTGGACTAGTCGACAAACTGGTCACTCGTCTATTCTAGATAAAATAGAATGCATTCCAAAAGATACTGATTACACCCTCCCCCAATTCCAATTCAGTAAAAATTTCGAAACCTGCATACCCTCCAGGACTGACTGGGAGAGTGATGTAGTGTCTCAAAAAAGATCCGTCTGCTTCTACACAGATGGGTCCAAAACGGAAACAGGAGTAGGGGGGGGTGTTTTCTCCCAAGATTTAGATTGTATGATCTCATTCCGTCTTCCTAATCACTGTAGCGTGTTCCAGGCGGAAATCATGGCGATCAAGGAGGCCCTGTCGTGGCTACGGTATAATGTAATATCTGCTAAGGATATCGTAATCTTTACCGATAGTCAAGCCGCGATTAAATCCCTGGATTCGGTCATCTTCAAGTCCAAGACCGCCCTCAATTGCCGCTTATCTCTTAACGAGATGGCGGAACAATTCAACATTCACCTTATATGGGTGCCGGGCCACAGGGACATTCCGGGGAATTGCAGGGCCGACGAACTCGCTAGGCATGGCACAACTTTGTCGATTCTACCGGAAAAGGAGAATCTATATATGCCTCTCGCTACGTGTAAACTTTTAATTAAACAAAATGCAATAAACGCCACCAATCGAAGGTGGTCACACTGCACCACGTGCTCCATTACGAAACAGATCTGGCCCACGCTGGATCCTAAACGCTCCAACAATCTTGTAAAACAAAAAAGATCCAACATAAGCACACTAGTAGGTGTCATCACGGGACACTGCATTATTGGGAGACATGCTCTCAGACTGGGCCTCCCTTCCAATGACTTCTGTAGAAGCTGCATGGACGAGGAGGAGGAGGAGACAATTCTTCACCTCCTATGCACGTGCCCAGCCCTCTCAGCACGCAGAAAACTACACCTAGGAGAACATTTCTTCGACAATCTTGGCGAACTCGCTAATACAAGCATACGTTGCCTCCAGCGCTTCATTCTCAGCTCCTCTTGGTTCAATGGGTAGTTGTGAGATCATTAGATCCTGTGGTATCACAATGGGCCTCCTCTGGCCTAAGTGAGGCTGCACTTAATGCGGCCTGCCACTCTAACCTAACCTAACCTATACAAATTCTATTAAAAATTGACGTTTGGGATAAATCCCTTCCACTCAACACGAGTGGCTGCCAAAAGTTGAGAAAAACTTGAAATTGACATAAGGCCATAATTGCCTTATGACGCATTGGCAAAGCGACATAGGGCCATGTGTTATTAAATGATATCTACCAACATTTATGGAATAGTGGTCAAATTTTTAAAACTTTTTTTTGCTCGTGAAATGTGTAGTTAATTGATAAAAAAAGTTTCATCAAAATCGATTCATAAATACCTGAGCCTACAAAAAACTTTTCAAAATGCGCTTGTCTGACGAAATGCACCTACCCCGAGCGGAGCCCCTAAGTTTCATGTGCGGGACATGCCGTCTACGAAGCGCAGGTACTTTTCGATAAGCCAAATTGGATCTTTTCAACTTTTACACGCAAATAAATTTACGGCGTTTCTCACTAGAATTGGTAAAAAACAGCGTTTCCTTCATTTGCACATACTTTTTTGGACTTTTAAGAAATTTTTAACAGTTTCGACATTGTGTTTTATTATGATTTTAGTCTTTGTGAACCGATTTTGATTAAATCTTTTTTAATTAAATATTGAATTTTATTGAATTTAAATGAAATAAGATGAAAACAAAAATACACCATTACTTACCAAATAACTGATTCTAAATTCTCTGTAATTCTTAAAGTCACACTTTTTTCTATTTCCAAAATAGCGTAAAATGAAAACCGGCACTTATTCTTCAAATGAAATAACAAACAACTAATGGATTTTATATTACATATATTATAAATGATATTATATTCTACTCTTTAACACTCGCGTTTTACAGCCGGCACTTACTCTTCAAATGAAATAAAAATCTGAGCATTTTGCATGTGCAAATTCCGTTATAATGAACGCGTCCTTTTGACCACGAACGTGGTAGTCGAGCTAAGAAAATGGAAGGTTTAAACACGTTTGTGTTAATTCTACAATTATTGTGATCATTTCACAATGTAAATGCTTAATCAAACCGAAACGTTATCAATAATGATAAATTCAGCTCCGCGAACAGTGTCTACTTAAAAACGTTTAAAGGTCCATTTAGATGACCATTTCAGCTTCAGTTTCAGTGTTGTCACAATATACTATTCTTTCTGCAAATAACAAAGAGCAATAGGCGGAAATAATAATATGATGGTAGAAAGTGGATTGAATGAAAGGAGGAGATATTTAGGTGAAGACTTTTGGTGAAGATAAGGTGCTTTAAATAACTTTGTTGTAGGGGTCGTGGTTTGGACAATGCACATCAATGTACTTACAATTTTACAGCTTTAGCTCCCATGAGTGTCGAGAAATAGCATTTGAAATGTATTTTTTTTTTGTGTATAGGAAGTGCCCCTTTCCTCAATTTTGACCAATCTTCCGGGCAAATACCTAAGAATGCCTGCAAATTTTAGCTGAATCGGTTACATACAAAATGGAAATTTCGATTTTTTCGATTTTCATTTGAGGTTTTCCGATTTTTTTTTTGCTAAACCAAATCAAATAGAATAGAACAAAAAAAAAATCATGCATGAATCATGCACTAACTAACCTTTCAGCATGAGTGTTTTGTGGGTCTAAATCAGAATTTTTACAACGTCAAATTTGATCCTGAAATTTGTTCACGCGAACACATATGGTTTTTAGCCATATGTAATTCTAAACGAACCAAAATTCTGTATACAAAATTCTTATTTCAAAATTCGGTTTTTCTACTACTTCAAATGGAAATAATATTGCAACAGCCCTTGAAAATTGGAACACCCTGTAAGTGTGAATTTGTAATACATAATGTAAAATCGGTACTTTATTTTACTGAAACCAAAAACAGTTGAAACATTTACGCAAATATTCTTTACGGTTTGTTATACAAATTTTATCAAAAATGTAGGTTTGTATTTTTGATTGTTTGTATTTTGTTCATACAGCATTTTGTTTATACAGAATTGTGGAATATAGAAAAGCAACCCCCTTCTTAAAAAATGTGTGTGAATCCACACGTCCGCATTGACATAAATGTTGGGTCTAAATAAATACTTTACCACGGTGTGGCCAACGAAAATATTTATTAATGTGAACGATGCTTTAGACTTCCAAAAACAAAAACTTCATCTGAGCATTCTGCATGTGCATATTCCGTTATAATGAATGCGTCCTTTTGATCACGTACGTGGTAGTCGAGCTAAGAAAATGGAAGGTTTAAACACGTTTGTGTTAATTCTACAATTATTGTGATCATTTCACAATGTAAATGCTTAATCAAACCGAAACGTTATCAATAATGATAAATTCAGCTCCGCGAACAGTGTCTACTTAAAAACGTTTAAAGGTCCATTTAGATGACCATTTCAGCTTCAGTTTCAGTGTTGTCACAATATACCTACTATTCTTTCTGCAAATAACAAAGAGCAATAGGCGGAAATAATAATATGATGGTAGAAAGTGGATTGAATGAAAGGAGAAGATATATGAATTTATTTACTACTAGATGACCGGGTAAACTTCGGTTTTGTAAAATGCTTCAGGTCCATGTGTCCATTTACCAAATTTCAAAGATAAAGTTTTGGTGAAGATAAGGTGCTTTAAATAACTTTGTTGTAAGGGTCGTGGTTTGGACAATGCACATCAATTTTTTACAGCTTTAGCTCCTATGAGTGTCGAGAAATAGCATTTGAATTTTTTTTTTTTTTTGTATAGGAAGTGCCCCTTTCCTCAATTTTGACCAATCTCCCGGGCAAATACCTAAGAATGTCTGAAAAATTTAGCTGAATCGGACATACAAAATGACTTCCAAATTAGACTTCCAGAAAAAAAAACTTCATCGCCAATATTTGTATTATACCTTTTACCTATTTTATATGAGCTATTGAGCCCGGATTGAATTCGGATTCATGTCACGTAATTTTTGTTATTATAAACAATACATGTGCTATCACAATGGATCTTACTTGGTCTAAGTGAATTACTCCGTATTAACGGATAATTGCCACCTAACCTAACCTAACCTAACAATAAATAGGATGCACGTATTCTGGATTCTATTTCAATTCGATCTTTCAATTTGCAAATGTAAACGGGTTATAATAGATGAAATAGATGTAAGAAATAGATATCTACATCTACTTTTCTTTTTACCACGTTCATTTTTGATTAACAATTAAAAAAACAACTTAATTGTTAGTTTAGAATGAGATCATATTAAAAACAACTACAAACATATTAAATCAACCATTTTTGTGATATTTAAAAAAAAAAAATTAAACACCGCATGGTTGGTTGATTTGAATACGAAACGTTGGTTGTTTTAATCACAAACGTGTTCAATTTTTCAATTTCTAGCCAGTTTTTCCGTCCATCACGTTCATTGTTGTTTAAAAATGAAAACGACAATTGAATTGTTGATTTGAAATGAAATCATATTTAAAACAACTATAAACATGCTTAAATCAAACATTTTTGAGATACTTAAGATAAAAAATATTAACAACGGCCAGTTAGTTGAATTGAATACGCAGCGTTATTTGATTTCATCACAAACGTATTCAATTTCACAATTTTTCGCCAATTTTCAGTCAACAATGAAACGTGCTTGAATCAACCAATGATTTTTCTTTCGGTGTATAGGATACTTTGATAACATTCTTCATCCCTCTGACATAGATACCCCTCGATAGCACTAATGTCTCAAGTGGAATAAGTGTACCTCAAAATAACCATTCACCAATTCCGTTTAAATTTACATAAAATGTAAATTTTCTTTTCAAGTTACACTTCCGTAAATCTCTCACATGAAAGGCGTAAATCGTCGTCACTTTAATCATATTTCACTTATGCGGCGGCGGCGGTTCACATTGCATGGGTAACATTATTCCCTCCACGTATTAACTTCCTCTTCTCAATTTATCTGCGAATATTTTTGGACGTATTATACCTAAAATTCTAGGAATATACGAAACAAGCAAGAAAACTCCCGTCGTGTACATTCATGAGATATACTAGTATAGCCAAGTGCCCCTTTAGTCCTTGCAGGCAAACGAATTTACTTCATAGGTATATCACTGAACTCCGATGTGTTTAGCTTTTAAGGGAGGCTCGAAATCACATAAAATCTGCAAGAAGGATCATTGAAAATCTTTTCATCTGTGCGTAGGGAATTCGAATTCGAATATACGCATATACGATTTCTTTCATTCGATGGAATTTATGCACCCATTTAGGTACATGTGAAGTAAGTATGAATTGATTTTCATTCAATGCCATATTAGCATGGCAAAGAAATTTGCCAAACTTTTCATGGTCATTGATTTGTCAGCACTTATTGGTTTATTGCAAATTGAAGGCTTAAATAGATTAGGTTAGGTGGTTAGAGTTAGATGATACGCCACTGGAGGTACTTGTTTAAAATAATAAACCTCAGTTTCATGGTGGAAGTTTGTTTGAATTTGAAGTTGAACTCGTCCGATTTCACAATGTAATCTCCAGTTCAATAAATTGAGCTCAGTTTAACTAAATTTAATGAATAGAATTTGGCAGTATTGTACTTACAGTACTTAACTTTTATACGACTTTCTTAAAATTGTTTCTTTCAAAGAACACTCAAAACAATGTCAAATACATATTATTTTGTGACAATCGGCAACTTTGTCACTGTGTCAAGTGATCTGAGGTTAAAACGGCATTGTTGACCGAACCGGTTACATGAGATTTTGGTGTTCAGTGCCATCTATCGGAAAAGTTGCAAACTTACTTCATAAATATTATATTTTGTATGTTTCAGCTTAATCGGATGGTTAATTTTCGAGTTTTCCGAGGACAATCATACACAAGCTAAATATTTCTATATAAAAAGTTTGAAGGACAGGGTTGGAACTCCCTCTCATACAAAATCACCACATCACAAGGGTAAAAGGGTCAGTTTATCACTGAATCGTGTAGATCGGCTCTACAAAAACCTACATCTTCTTTTTTTTTTCTGTCAACAATTTCGGAAGAGGGATATCTCTTTCGCACTTTTTTTGAAATGACATCTCTATTGTAAACAATGATGCAACAATTTAAATTTCAACCGTTTTACTTGGCAAATTTACTCCCGCCCATTAGGTGTCTCTAGCATTCTATGGAGAAATCTAAGATGGTTGTCATTTTGTTCACTTATTTTTCGCTTATAACCATACGAGCTCTAGTTATGTTGGCTTAATTTTCTGGGCAGAGATTGTATGGAACTGACATTTCACTAGCAGTCCGCATATACATAGTATGTGAATAACTCAACGCTCGTCTTAACAACCTCATATTCTAATAATAAATCGTAATTCAATCAGATTGACGTTATTTGGCCTTTGTCCAAAGAAGTACCTATATGAAATTGAGAAACTAATAAAATTGCATGTGAAAAACAAGATGAATATTCCCAACAAAAATATAAGCAAACAAATAATAATAACGAGTGTAAAACCAATTAAGTCCATACATTTAAGAAACAGAAAATACCACTTATTTCAATTGTATCCTAGTAAAAAGTTTTTACATCAACAAGGACGTAGTCAACTCTCAAGCCAGGTAAAACCAACATAGGTACTTTTGTATGGCCACCATTTTTGGGGTAATAAGTTTATAATTTCCACAAGAGCCAGGTACATACCTACCTTTTGTTTCACTTTAATATAGTCTGGTCTGCCATTTATTTTATTCGGGAACATTCTCAGAAAGTTTCCCATCTTCATAAATTCAGAACTGAAAGGCAAGACGCATTCATAGAATTTAAAAGCGACCATTCTATTGCAGCCTAAAATTGAAGTTTAAATTGGTTTAGGGAAACTTTGTTCTTTGGTTGAGTGCGAATTTAAGGCATCCTTAGTCCTTAACAGAGCAGTAAAATGAAACAATATTATAGAGGGAAGGAAATGAACGAAAATGAAAGGACATGTATGTAAACTTATCCAGGGAGTAGCAGTAGCATTGCCTTTGTTGAATTTCAGAAAGTGTACTTTATATTAGGATGCTGGCAGGGTACACGAAAGAGGAATGAATAATTTTTTGTTTTGTGCCAGCAACTATGTAGGTAGGCATCCTATGCCTCAAGGGATGTTATGGGTACTTTTGTGACGACAAATATTATAAAGCAAACATTTTAGGGAAACAACAAGTAGCAGAAAAAGGTAGATATGGTCTTGAACATAAAGAGGGTATGTGTCCTTTTATTGTTTTAACGACATTTTGATCCCTTCGTTTTTTTGTTCTCTCTTCTCGAATTGTCTGTGTATCTGTGAATTATGATTTATATTATTTATATTATTAACTTAGCATTTCACATTTACATAAATTATAGCTATCGTGTAAACTTTGCACCGAATTGAAAAACGGGAACGTGTACTTAGAAAACTATGTAGAAAGCCTGATATTATTCGTTTTTCTTTATAATAAGTGGCAATGAAAACGCATCCACTTACCTTCTTAACCGCAACTGATAAGCACAGTATTCAAGCTAAGAGGAGAATTAGTAAACCTATACTTTATTCCGCATCGGCCCGATCTTCCATTACTATGTGACCTGTGTAACCTTAAAGAGAGAGAGGATGTATATCACTTCATCGGAAGATGCCCCATTTTAAGTGAATTCCGCAGGAGATATTTTGGACGATCTTTGCTGAGCTTTGATGAAGTTATTAATATATTGAACGGGAGTTTTGGGTGGGAAATTTTATTCAACTACGCCACAACTGCTAGCCGCTACAGAACTCGTATTTTGGAAGGCGATTTTTGAGCAAGCTTTTATACTTAAAGTCATATTAGGCTACTGTACTTTTTATTTAAAATATCTAAATTGTCAATCTGGTAGACGGCCTTAAGCCAAACCATAAACGACTTAATGCCTGTAAATACAAACATAATGATTGTAAACTTAGGTATATGAATTATTAATAAAGTCACTACTACTACTAATAAGTGGCTGCGTATTGCTGTTTTTCGACTGGCTAGATCCTTGTGTACGATTTTCCACGTGTCATTTTCTTCAAGACTGGAAAACAGCTTTTGTCGGGCCTACTATAATTATTATCGACCCATAGCACTTACGTCCATTATTTTCAAGATCATGGAAACGTTAATAAATCGCTCGCTTACGAAATATGTTGCATCACGAAAACTTCTTAATGACAGATTGACAGTGGCAATACGGTTTCGCTGTCGAAAGGTCAAGTGGTGGTTTTATGACTTATCTCAGCGAAAAGTGCGGAACCAATCTATCCACCACTATGACGAATTGACAAGTCCCTTGTCGAAAATCAATTTGAAATAACGCCCAAAAATAAACAACAAAATGGAAATAAAGTCCACAAAGCATTGTCATTGAAAGTGGCTGCCCGCTGGGAAACGCCAACTCACTTAGACCAGCATAGGTCCATTGTGATACCACGAAAAACGGATCATATAAGATCTCCCTACGTAAGAACGTAAGAGACTTCTGATTTCTGTGTTTATCAGATAACCCAAGTCGTTGTAATGGAAGGCTCCCAAGTGAAGCTTCCTTCTACGGGAGAAACAGTTTCTGCAAAAGTCATTTGCGAAAAGGCCTAAGGCATGCTTTCCTATCAGTTTGTGTCCAGTAATGACACCTATCGTGGTGCCGATATGCAATCTGTTGAGAGAAATCAATTTCTGAGAGCGTTTCAAATCTAGCTTACGCCAAATTTGTTTTGTCGCTAGACAAATAGTGCCACTTTCGATAGCATCCGGCTTAAATTTTTGATTGCAAGTAGCGATTGGTATGCCTGGGGTGCCTTTGTCTGGCAGGATGGGTATAGTTGTTCCAATTCTGGCGAGTTCATCGGCCATACAATTCCCTGCAATGTCTTTATAAGGATGTCTTTAATGTCTACAAATCACAAGTTTCAACAATTATTTCACATTTTAGTTATGAACATTAATTATACACCCTCTGGATCCCTCTCTATATGTAGCTATTACAAGTGAATAAAATAAATTACTAGGTAAGTAGATTTATCTATAAAATTCAGATTCTCCTTATTTCCAATTTATATTCCAAAGAGATAGTAATATTTATACTTCCTTTATTGCATTTATACATTTTGTATTAATCAAACCTGTTTGGGAAATATGAGAACCAGAATTCCCTCATTATCATAAATTGAATAACAGGTAGGTATAGCTTTCGTCCTGCAGTAAATATTATTCAATAATAATCAATTCCCAAAATTGTGTTATGAAACTGTGTGTGTGTAGTTCCATTCTCCAAAATCATATTAGAAGTGTGCTTTTAGATGTACATTACATATAGGTATGTCTATGTTATGTATAAGCATTTGCAGCTTAAATTGGTCAAAGTGGATAACAATCAAATAAATATGATAATTCACATTTGTAAATAAATATGTGAACATATATAATTACCTATACAATCTGGAACGTAATAGATTTGATGATTGGTTAACTAAAATATTAGAAACCATAATAGATTTAATAATAAATTTCTTGGTCAATATTACTTACAAACCTATACTAAGACGACTCTACAGTTCGTGGTGAACCGACAACCGAGGCCTTAACTAACAAGCTTACAAGTCGGTTGAGGTCTCCTTCTACTTGAGAGCGCCACTTGAGTTGAGGTCTACCTCTATACTGCGTTCTTCCTCCGGGTAAGACTCGAAGACTCTACGTTCCGGAGCATTTGTTGTAATCCGCACTACATGTCCTAGGCCTAGCTATCTCAGGCGACTGATTCGCAGACTTTAGACCAGCTCGACGACTCTGAATCTCCTTCTCTGAAGCCCGTTAACGTAAACGGGACTGAACATTTTCGAAGAATCTTTCTCTCGAAGCGACTTAGTCTAAACTTCAGCGCCGGCCGTAAAGCAGGACTATAGGATGATCAAGGTCGTATACGGAATATCCTTAATTGTTCGGGATAGGGTGTTATATTCAGATATGATCAGTATGGGAATATTTAATTTACAAGTCCGTCAGACTAAACCTGAGCGCATTTTGCGTTAAGAGACATTAACGTTTTTGAACGACAGAAGTTTTGTTTGAGGGCTCCTGTCCGTGGTCATTTCTTGGTTATAATCTGTGGCTACTTTTACATGTCGCTACATGTAGTGTACTAATGGATTACTGAGCAAAGGGTCTTAGGTTTAACCCCGATCGCAATCACCATTTTAAAATTTCGCATACTGAAGATATCTAGTTGGATTCTCTATCACCGTCGTTAACATTTTAGAGAAAGAAGAGAAGGCTGAGTGGACCACTTCCACTCCAGCTTCCTCTAAAAGCCCCGAAATCAGTACAGCTAACATCACATTTACAACTCACAGCGAAGCTCAGTTTTCTATAGATAATCATGAATGGGCGGTTTTTAAGTAAGCTTTTCTTTTTCGTATGTTTCTTTACAGGTCACATTAAACTCAAACTATATAAACGTTGCTTCATCAAGTATAGTACAATAGCTTGATAGCACTTCACAACTGGAATGTAATCTTTCTGAAATAGTAGATATATCTGCTCTACAAAAGAGTTTACTTTTGCCGCCTATAACGGCATTTATAGGAACGGGCTATACAGAGCAATGTCTAGGTGTGGCATCCCTGCCCAACTCGTCGGTAAAGAACTCACCAAGACCTTCGATGTTAAAAAAGGATGGATATAGACAAGGCGATGTGCTGTGATGTGACTTCTTCTACATCGTTTTTGAAAGAATTGTGCAAAACTCAAACGTCAACACCAGAGGCACGATCTGTCAAAAGTCCGTCCATTTACTCGCCTACCGGCGACATTCACATAATCGGCAGCGTGATGTCAGTGGCGCGTTCGCGAGTATTGAGACGGAGACTGAGAAGATGGGTTGGCCTTGGCGGTCTATGAAGGCAAGACAAAGGAAATGCTGTCAACAAGAAAGGACACCCAACACCGATCGACGTCTCGGACAGAATGGAACTATAGACAGATAACTTTGAGGTGGTTAAGGACTTTGTCCACTTATGTCGTTTTCCATTGGTTTCACTCGAGGATTCACTCATTATGAAATCCAATGGAACAAGAAAACCGCTTCTGGGCGACTACACTCACGTATTGGTGAAACGTCAAAAATTAATTCTGACTTGAAATCGAGAAGCGAAATTCTCTCCTCTGGATCAACAGAAGAGTATTTTTTGCGCCAATGGAACGGTTTCAGAAGTGATTTTCTTGATTCCGGACGCTTCTTTTTGCCCAATGGAAAACGACATTTGACAATGACAGCAGCGCTGAGATTAAACGAAGAATAATTCTTGCCAATCGCTGTTTCTTTGAGCTAAGAAAGCAACTGAGTGGCAAGGCCGTCTCTCGAACTACTAAAATTACCCTTCATAAGACCCTAATCGTCCCAGTCCTTCTCTATGGTGCAGAGGCATATACTCTATCAAAAGCGCATGAGGTTGGTTACCCTTGGTTGTTTCGAGAGGAAAATTCTTCGAGTAATTTTCGGTCCTATCTGCACTCACCAGGAGGAGGAGATACAACGACGAACTGTACAGCGACATCGATCTAGGCAGAAGAGTGAATGTCCAACGACTGAGGTGGCTGGGTCATGTATAAAGCGAATGGACACGAATGCTCCGGCCCGAAAGATCTTCGAATCCACACCCCAGGGACGGCACAATAGAGGAAGATCGCAACTCATCTGGCGCACGCAAGTGGAAGGTAACCTTCACCAACTTAGCGTGCGCAACTGGAGACAGCTGGATAAAGATTGTGCTGGTTGGCTAAGGCCCACCCGGACTTAGCGCCACCTTAACGTTTTTATTGTGCTGAAATTCTTCGAAGTATCTATAGGGTTATCGGGAATCAAGACATTGTCGGAAGACTCAAGTCTGTTAAAAGTCTCACAATTCTTGTGATGCTGAATGTTGCCGGAACATAGGAAGTCGTCTGCGTCTGCGTTGTTCAGGTTCACTCATGTAGAACTACATATATCACTCCCAAGTAATGCATATTGCATATATAATCTATAAAGCGACACTTAAAATAATGCATCAAATCCTCAATCAAACCAGAAACAAACTTCGTCTATAAGACCGGCAATCGCGTGCTATTATCGTTACAACTTATACAATAAGTACCTAGACCACGTTTGTAAATATGTTTGACACCAGAATAAAAAAAAAGTCAAACGGCATACATTAAAACACCAATCTCCTGACTGATTCCGACATTTCCCCGGAAATTTGTAAAAATTGACTACGTGCTTATTTAATTTATGTTTACGGCAGGATAATTCCATCACCGTCTCCTTTTTTCCTCTCTCAAAATACGATTCACTTCGAATTCAATTTAAATTTCTATTTTGCAATTGAGGAACAAGAAGACGGGTTCCTTTAGCCCAGTCCTGGGGATGCCATTCAACTTTTTCAATTGAATAAACTTTTCTGCAATGATGCCGATGCCACCGAACTGGGTTATAAGGTGAAGATCCCTGACAAAGCATAACCATCTGAAACAAGGAACAAAGCTATGCCTACAGATGTTATCCATGGATGACGATGAAAGCATCCTCGAAAGAGGAAAACAATGAAGAGACCGTTGTCTGCTCGTGTCATTTTCAGTATTTTAAAGACGTATGCGCGTGTGATTTTTCTTCGCTCGACATGCTGTGCGCTTTCCGCAAAGTCTTTCCATGAATGCTAATGATACAAATGAACAAAGTTTGAAGGATGGAACGCGTTGTGTCTGTTTATATGCCGGTCCCGGTGATAAAGGCTTTTCAATGTTGGCCGATTTTATATTCAAAACATTAAGTTTAATTTAATTCGTGGGAATTTCTTGTTTACATTTTAAGATCAAAATGAATCAGAGATTTGTGTTAAATTTAATGGGTAACCATTACTGGGTATAGGATTGATTTTTGAACTTTGATACAGGCGGAACTTTTTAAATTCGGCGAAGTTCATTAATTTGTGCTTATGTATATGGAATTGGTTTTTAATTGCTTCAAGTGAATGAATAGTTGTTGAAAATCATAAAAGTACAGTTTGGTGTTCGGGGGAAGACTAGTTTTTTGAAACAGCATCATAACCGTTACATGTCATACAAGTCATGCTGATAAGTCACTAATGGAAGAATAAAATCTTAGACACAAGGATCATCCAATAGAGTGAACCGGAATTAATGCGGAGTAAATGCAGGGTGCCTGATGCTTCTCTTAAACACCTAGATATTGGTTCATTAGCGGCATAAACAGTTCTGTAGAATGGAATATTAAAAAAAGGTTGATTTCTAAGCATTCTGCGCAGGAACGTTGAACCCAATCAAAGATAAAATAGAAGGACAATCAATACTATCCGCCAAAATGTCCCGAATGAACATAACCGCGGAATATTTCCTACGTATGCGTAAAGGCAAAATTCCGCAGGATGAAATTCAACATCGAATTGCTTTTAGCAACAACAAAATCGAAATCGATATGCCTCAAAAAATTAAGTTTTTGGTCAAAAATTACACCATTATATTTTTTGAAGGTTATTATAGATAATGCCTTCTTGTCAATTTTATACTTAAAGTTAATTGGCGAACGTTTGCGACAAAAAGTTAAACTTTGACATTTGGAAATATTAAGTTTTAAGGAGTTAATCTTACACCAATTTGATAAACTATTCAGATCATCTTGCAATAGAATGCCATCTTGTTCAGAATATATGCAACAAAAAACTTTTAAGTCGTCGGCACTTAAAATTTGAATTGAAAATATATCAGGAATGTCGTTGATAAATAAAAGAAAGAGAAGAGGGCCCTGATGGCTACCCTATGGGTACGAATGTATTGGATATGATCCCGTAAGTAAGCACTAATCCATTTTAAGAAATTCGAATGAAATCCAATTTTACCTAGCTTCATTAATAGAGTATCGTGATTGACTCTGTCAAATGCTTTCGAAAAGTCTGTGTACACAACATCATATTGAAAGCCCTTTTCAAGTCCATTTAAAACAGAATTACAAAAAAGTGTAATGTTAGTGGTAGTCGATCCACCGGCTACAAAACTATTGGTAGGGAGAAATAATTCTTTTGAGAGTAGGAGTTAATTTATCATATATTATTTTTCAAATATTTTAGGAATTGTAGAAAGTTTACAAACTGAACGGTAATTTGAAATCTCTTGCCTCCTTCCCGATTTGTAAATTGATGTAATTGTTGAACGCTTCCTTGTACATATTTAGAAATTCGCCATTTCCCAGTGAACGATTAAAAATCATATGCAAATTGAATGCCGAAATTTTATCGGCATCAAGTGAGGTAGGTGTAGTAGAAGAGCTATTCAAGTAAGCACTTTGAAAGTGTTTAGCAAATAAATTGCAGATAACTGAGATGTCAGACGCATAAGATTGCGAATACGAATACCGTTTGACTATTTAGGAATTTCCAAAAACTTTTACTATTTGTCTTCAATTCGCACTCGACAGAAGAGACATATTGAATATACAGAAATTTATTCAATGTATCAAATTCTTTTTGTAACCGTTTATAGAGGGATTCATCATTATTGGACTTGCGAAATTGCTTGTAAACCTTATTTTCTATGTTATTAAGATAATAATCCTTTTATTAAACCACACTGTCTTTCTGCTACCAGTAGTTTTTACTTTGGGAGTGAACAAGTATTTACTACTTTCAAATAAAAATGAATCATAACATCCGTTTAGATCAGTATTATAAAATAAAATTTCCCAATTAGTAGTATTGAGAAAATGTATAATTGCATTGAAATTGGATTTTACAAAATTGTAAATAATATTTAAGAGTCTGAGACTCGTGGTGGAAAAAAAAATTAAAAATTCAACGCCCTGGGGCGCTATGACACACATTTTTGTGTCATACGGCCCTCGGAGGCTATGACACTTTTTTTTAAAGTGTCATATCGCCCGCCGGGCTTTAAGACACTTTTTTGTGGGCTTTATGACACTATAAGAAGTGCAGTAACTCCCCAAAGGGTTTACTGTCAGATGAAGGTGTGTTATTTCCTTTTTTGGGGCCCTCGGGCGCTATGACACATTGAGAGTGGGCGATATGTCACTTTTAAAAGTGCCATAGCGCCCGAGGGCCTTATGACACAAAAATGTGTGTCATAGCGACCCAGGGCGTTATGACACTGGGCGTTATGACATGCACCACACTTGGTCAATTGAGAAAATCGAAGTGCAGGTTCACTTCCTGACAGGGGAAAGCAGAAATGTCTTCCCAAGTGGATTACCTATATACGGAGAATTGCTGTCAGAATTCAAAACTATTCATAAACAATCACTTAAAGGAGTCTGATGATGAATTAGTGGTGTAGTTCGAAATAGCTATCATTCCTACCAAAAGTTACTGTGTCTACGAGTTGTAATTCTCTCAAACAATAATTCATAGACAGGAATTATTGAATTGAATGAATTATTGATACCAACACTAAAATCGGCATCCACGAAGACTAAATCAAGAACATTGTTAAAGGAATACTGAAAATGATTAATTTGTGTTAAATCAAATACTACATTAAATGGAACCAGAATTTTATCATTTGGATCATATATCCTTTTTATATTCGGAAAATTAAAATCACCAACAATAATTATCTTTAAGATTTTTTAATAATAAACTACAATTGTTAACGTGAGCTTTATACAATACAATTCGCGTTGCCTACCGGAAAATGCAGAACAGCATTAAATTGATGAAAGCTAAAAAAAATTGTCTTTTTCATTAGATGGCTGATATTTTACAAACAAACATATTATTACGTAGTGACAAGAGTAACAGCTAGAGCACTGGCTCATTAATATCAAACTCTACATAAAAAAATTTAAGTACTTAGTTACTTATATCTATACATTTGTGAAAAAATCATTCTTATGCAAATACTTATGCTAGTTTATTTCAACATTATAATAATAATGGAACGAAAGCAAAACATATCAATGGGGCTCATTATCCCTATGCCAAGACAGTGAATTAGTAGATACCTAGTGTTATTCGAACAAATCAAGTTTGTAGATAGTATGCCCTTAAAGTCACCAAACTTGAATCATGCATTTTACCATAGATTTCAGTTAATCAGATCGTTAAAGCTTTTTTTTCATGTCCTTATGACTCAATTATTGGCAGGCACTCAATAACAATACAACAAGTAAGGCAGCTTACATTTTACCTCATTTTTTACAACAATCAATGTCTGGCAGTGGCAATAGTGTGCAGAACCTTTTCGAAATGCCATTAAAGTTCAGAATAAATGAGGTTCGTGATTATGGTATAAATGCCCTTTATTTTGGGTCCCTTCTGTTATTACCACGCATATGATGATAATTCATTGTTGATAGTCCTATTCATGCTTATCTCTACGATTTTTTTCAAAGACTATCTAACGGCATATAGCAACATTCGCTGCTATATGGAATATTTCTTATATTAACAATGATAACTTTGTAAATTATAACGATAGATTTGCACGTAGAAAATCCCTTAATTTACTTTACTTTTGATGGCGCTATAATCTGGGGTAGAAAAATAAAGACACATCATAAGAGTTGCGTGCCTTTTAAATTTTCATTAAATAAATTTCGATTTATTCTAATGATAATCCCCGTGACGTGATGATTTGATATGAGCTCAACTAATAAAAGAACAGGCAAGGCATTACACATATTACCTCAAATGATATGAACTGAGCAGGTCAATCAAGTTAAATTCCCTGTGGGGAAAAAATTTAAGATAACATTAATGGTAAGTTCGGTTCTGGTACAAAGACGATTTTTAAATGGAGTCAGAGGCTGGATCTGACATTTATGGAGAATCGCCTCAAGTAAACTATTCAGTAAGCCATTGCAAAAGCTCGTTCATATTCCAGGCTGAAGTCCTTACCATTAACCATTGCGCTAAAATAAATTTAATTTAAGTTCTAATAAAAGTTGTAAAATTTTCTCAGACAGCCAAAAAGCTCTTGACTCGTCTGTCATAAAATCGAAGTTGATGGTCCTGAAAACATACATGGCTATCTACGAACTTAAAAAAACCTTCATGCTTCACTGGATTCCAGCCCACAGGGTCTTTGCTGGCAACGAAACAGTTGACTCACTTTCTAAAGTCGGCGCGACAATGCCACTTACCTATCGGACCTGAACCCTTCTGTGGTGTTAGTAAAAATTATTTCAGAAACCACATCAAGAGCTTGGCTCAAATTGAATCCAATGAAATCTGTCTCAAACCACCTGACACGATCATTACTTACTTGGGTGATAGTCCAAGGAAGAGCCTAGTCCGAACGCACGAACACTCCGAACTCCTGTTCATTTGGTCCTCTTTAAAGCTTCTGGAATGGTACCAATGTTATTACGTTACAGATGGCGCCCAGCGTGAGGCCCGAGAGGTTGCATAAAATTCGGTATTTTATTATTATATATTTTTTGCTACGTTATAATCGACTGACCATTGACTAGTACGTTGAAAGAAGTTGCCCATTTAAACTTTCCGGTGAACTCCAGCAATGATATTAACACCGAGATCAAGCGAAGGATAAATCAAGCAAGTGCGTTCAAAGAGATTATATTGTACCTAAACTAAAACTATAGGGACAATTTAACTTTTTTTATTGCCTTAGGAAGATGACTATGACTATGCCAGAAACCCTGGCATGTTATGTATTTGAGAGAGAACACAATTTTGCAACAGATCCATCAAATACAAAGTAACGTGATAATTTAAATTCCTTTTGTAAAAGCCAACACCAAAGCCAAGCCAATTTCAATTACTTGATAACATATCCTATTTACACTCTTTGCTTCACTTTCTCAATCACAACATCAAAGCCATATATTTCAGATGAAAAATCAGGAAAAAAAAAATTGTAAAATGAAATGGAAAGCATAAAAAAAAAAAAAAAATAACGGGAATCACGTCTACAGATCGAATCGTCCTACATTGCAGCACCAGCCCACCGCCCACGTGGTGTACAAGCAAAACAATACCCAAGGAGTAGGCATTTGTTTCCGCAACAACCATCACATTGTGGCCACATTGCGAAAAACGGCCCAGTTGTCGCGGATGAGAATGGATAAGGGGTGTACAGAGTACACTGTACATTGTATAAATCTTTTCAGCGATTTCTACGACTGCATTGTGGTTTTTGCGGAAGCACCGTATGTGGGATACACCGATAATATATGTACATGGTATTTTTTTTTTATTTACATTTAAGCAACTTGTATGTATATCGGTGCCATCACTTCAATGTACCTTAAATAACTATACCCTGAAGCTGGAGAGATAAAGGGGATATAAAGCAGATTTACCGCCCGAGGGCCCAAGAGATACAATTAGTAATTTATGAAGCCGGCAGCACTTATCCTTGTTAAATGATTCAGTGAATTAATATGTGATTAAGGTACATTTTAGCTGGCCCATTATGAAGGATGGAGTGGTGTTGTGCTGGTGGGTTGACTGGACCTTAGAAAAGGGATGCGTCTCCAGTGGCTATAATGAGTGTGGCTGTAATCAGGTAGAATAAGAAATGCACTGAGTAAGAGTAGCTCCAATAAAGAACCTTCTTGCCAAAAGCTTTATAGGTATAAATTCGAAATCATTATACAAATATGCAGGCTTAACTTTGCATTAGGTATTTATACAACAAGCGCCTGCATAATCCAGTCACAAAAATGTCGTAGTGTAGTAGCCATTAAATGGAAAATTACATTAAACAACTATACTAATTTCAGGATAGGGTGTGATCCTTCTGTTTCTACAACAACAAATCCTTTGAGCTATACCAAAAAGCCTAAATTGTCGACTACCGCAAATCCAATTAATGGGCAATAAGGGGGACCGGACCTCAGGTTCTAAAATCTAGCCATCCCAGGTACCACAGCGCTTTATTTAGTTAGGTAAGTGTTATTTGGACCGTTCTTTATACTACTTGAATAGAGCAGGATGGAGGACACCTCTGCTGTCGAGCGATATACTGCACGTCGAACTTAAAGATCTATTGCGCTTGTGGGGTCAGAATTAGACTTAGATTAGTAGAGTCTCTACTTTACTAATGTATAGCTGATGATGCATTCAGCAGAGGTAGTTACTTTTTCTCTGGCACAATTTTTAAAAGATTTTTTAGCCTGTCTTATAAGAACTGCGGGATGTTCTCCTACTTCATTTGTTCCCAGCTTTTTATAACTGAATTTTACCACTGATGTGGGGGTTGGGCTGAAAGGTTTAGAGCCTATAAAGGGGGTTTCCGAGTCTATTATGGCAAGTATTTTCTTTAATGCCCTTATGGTCGGGAACCCTCTACATATATATGTTCGCTTTGTTCCTGGCACTAATTGTTTGGAGTGTGTTGAAGCTGTACTAGTGTAATGGGCATATGACAAATATGTACAAATACAGATAAGAATCATACTAAATTCGACAGATAAATTTGACCAATTGCAATAGTAGGTTGAAAGCCCACGATAATGACCAAATAATGAAAAGTGTTACTCAAAATGCGTCAACCTTCAGAGCAGTTTCTTACCTACATAAGCTCAATAAATGTTGATAATTTTAATACAATTTGTTTGTTAAAATAAATCGATGGCCGCGTTCCATTGAACGTTAGTGATGTCTATGACAAATATCTCTTATTGATGGCTGATTCACATTGCAGCGAGACGAGAGCGAGATCGCGTCTAGGCAGCGTTGCCGCATAACATTTTTTTTCCATGCCACCACTGACACAAACCGGTGTCGTTTTGAGCTATTGCGTGCCACCACAGCACAGATATAAGCGATGGTGTGTTCTCCGAAATTTTGTAATTTTAATGATATCAAACCTTTAAAAGTTGTTAACGCCAAATGTCAAGCACACCCCGATTATAAAATAAACCGAAACCGAATATTCTCAAACAAAAATAGTTGAATTTGAATCGAATATTTTGACAGTTGAAGTGAGTTCTGAGTTAGTAAAAAATTATTGCGTTCTGCGCCTATGAATGTAAATTTTGTATGTGAATGCATACGTTGTCTGGTGTGCTTATAAGAAATAGTGTTTTTTTGTTTCGAATATTTAATTTTACTCTACCAAAATCAAAGTGCGATATGAAATGTTTTAATGAAAATGTGCAAGGCTGAGTCTAGCGCGAGTTGTCAAATAATTTCGAATCAAAGGAAATGTATTCAGCAATACACAATGACATAATGGCCATTTCGGAAAATTGGAAAAATCTCGCCCGCGACACCGATGACATTTACTGTCTGAGTGGGAAGCGACGCCATTTTCATAGAAATGTACTTAAGGTTGCTATTGTGTTTTTTCAAGTAAATAGGGCGCCACTTTTTTTATTTTTATACGGTTTGATTATTCTGAGAAATTTTTAAATAAGTCCGCGATAATGTTAGAACTAATTTTCCCAGAATAATTAATGACGGTGAAAAGGGGAATTTCGCATTTCTTTAGACAAACACTGCCCCGAAAAAATAAATTCTTTGAGTGAGTTTCTTTTTGATTTCTTGGTGATTGGGTCATTTTTGTCAGCAAATTTTATTAGGATATATGGTTATTTATGCGATACTTTGTTCCTAGGCGTCGTAATTTCGCCAATTACGTAAACCTAGGTATATTTTAATCGTATACTTAGGAACTAACTACAAAATCTTACTTTTGCTGATAGGTGTAGTGTAGGTGTAAGACAGTAAGCATTTCATAGGAATTCAGTGGAACAGAAGTTGAACAGAAAAAGTTGCACGTACGAAAAAATTAATAAATTCGCCTTCTAGTGTAGGCTGAAAACACACCAGATCAAACAAAAATTTTTTGATTCGAAAGTCAAAAAAAATTTTTTTATTTGAACACAAAAAACAAACAGAAACAGAATGTAACAAAACAAAACTTGTTTCTTGTTTTGATTTGGTGTGGAATTTCATTTTAGTGTTCGACGGACTCAGACGATGAAGTTGTGCCAATCTTATTTACAATTTAAAAAACAACAGAACTTAAATTTTGTTTCCCAAAAAAACAGGCTAACTATCGCCAACGAAACATGCTTTTCTGTTTTGCTTTTGTTTTTATGTTTTGTTTCCTTTGGTATTTTGTATTTTGCTTCGTTTGCTTTGTACGTTTTGCTTTATCCGGTGTGTTTTCAACCTTAGACAACAATTGCTTAATTTTGTTTTGATGAACTAACTTTATAATTCATAAGCAACGTTTTAAGGCCAAGATAGAGTACAGTCATTAAGTTTAAGTGCTTCAAAAAACCAACACAATTTTTTTCGGTTGCACTTTACTATATAAGCAATGCCTAAGAAGTGCGAATTGGTTGCTCTTAGAATATTCAAACTGAATGCAATAGTGCTAAAAAAGCAATAAAAGAGCAGCTCTGTTTTGTAAAAAAATCAAAGTGGCAATATGTTTTGTAGGTTCAGTGGTATCCCTCTATTCGTTGTCAGAAAAACTTGCCGAACGTACCTCGTTTGATTGTGAATTGCCTGACGATGTTAAAGCGAGAACGAGGCCCAGAGCGATTCTCGTCTCGTTATCACGTTTGTATTGTGAATCACCTATGAGGAACGCTGCCTCTAGCGGCAGAGTGACATTTGATTTTAATTATTTTGAATTCTTTTCTGATAACTTTAAGATTGGACTTTTAAAATTATTTAAATGATTATTTAAAGTTTTCACAAAAAAGAAATTGAAGTTTAAATTCTTATTTTACTTAGGTACCTTTTTCCAATTTGACATCTCCACAGTTCGTTATTTTTTTCCAATCTAGCAGTTAATTTTGCGCTAGATTGATAGATTTCTCTGAAAAGGAAATGGTGAAAATATCAGTTTTTTTTATATGGAGTTTGATATTCCGCTACAATGTACATATTATGTAGTGGAATCTTTTGAATCTACCTGTCTAAACCAATTGTCGATTTTTTTAAACTATATAGACTTATGGCAAAACAGATTAGGGACAATTTAAAATAAGGACAAGTAATATTGTTTAACTTTGTGTAATATTTGGATACACTAAACAACCTAAAAACATTATAATATCCGTGCACCCTGCAGATTTATTTATTTTCATGTGTGTAGGCATTGATGTATTGGACATATACATATTTACTATATCCCCAATCACATTAAGTCCTTATTTTAGCGTTCTTCATGTCTTTATCTTTGCACAGGAAAGCAATAATAATAAAAATGTCAAGGATATAAGCAAAAGGGATATTTATGGCGGAGAAGTATTTTTAATGCACCTATAGCTACAGCTACCATATCGAAGGTAGGAGGTACTATGCAGAGTAATTGTTTTTTAATGGCTACATCGTAATCGATTTTTATCGGAAGCTGATTTTAATGTTTGCACAATATTGACTTTCTTTGCTTTCAGAAGACATTATTCACTGTGGATGTGACTGGGCAAATTTGGTTGGGTATTTAATGGCAAACAGTGTTTGGTTTGCTGGTAATGAAAATATAACACTATATTGACATGCCATTTGAAAGAGCAAACATAATTGTATGACTTCTTCGAATGTTGTATCGCCAAAGTTCGTCGTGCTTTCCTGTCACCAGGAGAAGAACGAACTCGCGGAGAGGTTGGAAATAAAAGAAGTTTTTATTTTATTTTGATTAGTAAGGCCCGCTGTCTTATTGCTTGGCTGCAACCTTTACTAATTATTTGTTTATTTGTTTTTATTATATTTATTTATTTCAATGGTAAGGCCCGCTGTCTTATTGCTTGGCTGCAACCTTTACCATACAAAATCTATTTAACAACTCTCTGTTGCTTCCAAAATTCTCAGTCCTTTTATACGTCTTTTCTAGTTCATCCACTTTCATTTGCGTTCCCCTCCAACACATATTCTTTTGCACTTCTTGGAAGTGCGTTGCTCAACCATGCTGATGCAGTCCTTCATACCTTTGTAACCCAAAAATACCATCGATATCGCAACAAGTCATTGGCGTTTTGCCCTAGCTGCGCATAGTGCTTTGTCAGCATATGTGCGTCAGAATTACCAGCATGTCATTCACTCTTCGCCTTAGTTACACACAGTGTGATATCAGCATATGTGTACAGAACTGAAGTGGAGTTCCCTTGCTGTCCCATTACTCATATTGTTTATGTGTTTTGTCGGCGATATGTGTGATATGCTTTGACATTGACCTAGTGAGGCGAATTATTGGGAATATCGAATATATGCATTTTTGGTATGCGGTAATATGGTTCTGTGAGCAGTTGTGGTTGGCAGAATAGGAAATGTATAGGAATAAGGAGACGCCGATGAACAGGTGGTGCGAGGTACTACATCCTTCCCCCCTTAGAAAAAGAAAATTGAGAGTAAAAAGATCAATTTTCTTTCAGAGAAGTGACTTAGGAGAATTTTAGAAACAATTTACAATTACTTTCTATTAGCTTATTTTCTATTACATAGTTCGTTTTTCTTTACTTAGACAAGATATTGTAAGAAAAATTTTTTTCTTATTTTCTTAGTTATTCTTTAAACAAAATATTGTATTTTCTTAACCAAATATTGTAAAAAATGAAGTATCGTAAAAAAAATTTCTTAATTAGCTTAAACAAAATATCTTAGACAAAAATTTTCTTATTTTTTCTTACATATATTTTTGATGGAAATTTATTTTTAGACAATTTACCAAAAATTATTCTTGTAATATTTTATGCAAAGTTAAGTTTGTAAGGTTATATGTTATTGTTATTTGAATTTATAAAAGTAGATACACATTTTCCTTTTTTTTTTTCTTTTTATTTTTAGGCCAAAATGAAGGTAGGGGTGTCCCTAATTGTTTCATTGCTGGACTTTTTTTTATTGTTTTCTTTTGAAGTATGTCTGAGTTTGTAAGACTTGTATTTTTTTAAGGATACAAGAATCAATATTGTTACAATTATTCCGTAAATTAAAATATAGTGGTGAACATCATTTTTATCCAAAGAAATAAGTGGTCTTGATTCTTCATTCTTTAGCTCGCTTATTCTTTGGGAAACAAGTTCTAGCTCATTTTGGCTTGAAAATCTTACAATTGCGGTTTTTTCGGTGAAGTTAGGAAAATTGATGGAGGGGTTAGTTAGGAATTTTGAGATATTTATTGGTGGAATGAAGAAGTTATTAATGATTGACGATTTTTCATTGTAGGCGTATAAAGTAAAATCTTTTGATTTGAGGTAGCAGTTACCGGATAATTCTATTATTGCCGGTCCCTGAAGAGTATGTCTTGTCATATTATCTTGACAGATTTCGTTAGCAATGCATGGTTCCATGGATGAAAATAGCCATTTATGTGGTTGGTGTGATTGTATCCATATGGTTGTTAAGTTTGCCTGTTTTATCACGCATGAATCGTGAAGCGTCGGATTTCCAATTAAGAGTTGGATTTCGCATTGGGGATTAGCTGTGTCGGTGTCAAAAAGTGGATGTGTAATTGGGCATAGGAAATCATTATCTTGAGTTTTGCAATTGCTAAGGTCTTTAAGGTACAGGGGTGAGTAATGTTCTCTTTTGTGATCTATTACTAAATAATCATTTGTTGGTTGTAAGTATACGAAATTGTTTTTGTATTTCATGGGAAAGGGGATAATTTTGTATATTTGAAAATTGTCTACAAGGGAAAGGGGTATTTTAAATTCGTAGATTATTTTGTCTTTGTTAGTTGCGACGCTAGTGGTACAAATATGGTAAAGCGAGATGATGTTATTTTCATTTGCTAGGTGCGGTAGTCTAAGACCGTTTGGAATTTGTTGTCTGATAGTTTTTAGTGCAGATTTTAGTTGATCTGGCGTTACTATGGCCGGGTGGGGTTTCCCATGTTTGACGTCTGTAGCTAAATCGAGAATATCGTCGATCGTGTTCTGGTATCTGATTATAATTAAAGTTATTAGTGACGTTAAAGATTCTATTTCAGTAAATGTATTTTGATCTTGAGTGAGACTCGCGAGGTTAGTCATTACTCCTTTTATGTTGGTTATTTTTGCATTTACCGCAAGCATTTGGTCTTCTATGTTTTTTTCCGATTTATTAAAAATATTTTTGGTAGTTTCCATTATAAATGTTTGGTTTTTCATAAGATCAAGTAAATGGTTTTCGTTTCTTTTGATTTTCTCTATTTGTTTGTCGTAGTGTTTTGCATCGTCTTCATTCAAGGTACCAAACAAGGATTTGCTTAATGTACCGACTATATTGATTAGGGCTCGTCTATATCGCTTTTGTGTGCCTAGGAGAATATATTTGTTTTGAAGGTTCATTAATAAGTGGTTGATTTCGCTTATTGCACCATCACAAATTATGCCAAAGTTAGCGTTTCCTTGTAATAGGCGGCACAAATCGTTGATTTCCACCACGTAATTAGTAGCATGATTTAGAGCTTTCGTGAGTTGCGTTAGATCATAGTAGACGACTAGTTTCCACTCACTGGAGTATAGTTCGGCGTTTCCTATTTTTTCGAAGTATACGCCTGCTTCGTTATTGATTGGAGTGACTTGAAGTTTTCCGCAGGTGAGCGATAGCCCAATCACTGAGATGAGAATAATTGGTGTCATCTGTAAAGGGGCATATGTTTATAGTTTATGTTTACAGTATTCGAGTCGATGTGGTGAAGTGTGGTCGTAGGTTTGTAAAGAAGGAAAGAAAGAACAAAAATAGTTGAAGTAGGTATACATTTATTCTACTTTTTCTTTTTTTTTTATAAACTAATTGCTAGGCGGTTCCCATAATACGGTGTCGGAAGATTCGTAGCCTGATGTGTCGTCGTCGTCGTTGACGTCGTAGTCGATTCGGTGTGGTGGAGTGCGTGTAATGGGGTTATAGAGTCGTGGGAGTGGGCCTTTTAATACGTATGTGGGACAGAATTTTAATTCAAAATCTTCTTCGACTGTCCCAAAACTTATTATGTCTCCGAAATGGAGCTCTCTTATGGTACATGGTGGAAGTTTTTCTCTATTAATATAGGTTCCACGGGAAAAATGGTGGTCCACTATATGCACCTTTTGATCGTTAAGATCCACGTGGATGGCCGACTGGCCAGGAGACACAAGTGGTGTATTTAGTTCTATGTTATTTGCGTGCCCCCTGCCTATCCTAGTGGTTCCACGGCGCAAGCGAAGTACTTTTTGTGTTACAATATTAAATAGTCTCCATTCCGAGTCTGGTGTGTAATGTATCGACTCCATCTTTTAAGAGAGAAGAGAAGAACAATGGGGAAATGTTTAGTGGTCGTCTTAGCAATATGTGGAGAAAGATGAGTTTATATTCGTGAAGAGTCGTATGTGTGAGCGTGGTGAGTGTAGTTATTCGTAGTAAGACTGTAGATTGTTGTTGTGTATTAGTTTGGGTTTGTTTTTAACTTTAATTATAGTGTTTTCGTTGGATATTATTTTTATGACTTCGAATGGACCTTCCCATAACGGGGATAGCTTGTTTTTTCTGGCGTTATTTTTGAGCAAGACCTTATCACCGACGTTAAATATTTTGGTGTTGGTTTTTGCGTCAAAGTATTTTTTTGAGTTTTCCTTTTTCTTGTTAAGTATTTCTTTTGCTGCTTGGTATCCGTGTTGCAATCGTGACTTCAACTCGTTCGCATAGTTATCATAATTATATGAAACGTTTGGTTGTTGTGCGAACTTGCTAGGTACGTTTGCTGGATAACCGTAGAGCAATTCATATGGCGTGAAGCCTGTACTTGAATGAGGAGTCGTATTATACACAAACATCGCATAAGGAATCCAGGTATCCCATGTAAGTGGATCATGGTTGATGTAATGGCGTAAATACTCAGTCAAGGTTTTGTGGCTGCGTTCTAGCGCTCCATTTGTTTGCGGGTGATATGGTGTTGTATTTAGCTTTTTTATTTTCATGAGCGAACACACTTCCAAAAACATTTTGCTTAGGAAGTTTGCACCTTGGTCCGTTAGTAGTGAGAACGGAATGCCGTGTCGACAAACAATGCTTTCGACGAAAACTCTTGCTATAGTTGAAGCTTCTGTATTGGATAAAGCGTATGCTTCAGAGTATTTAGTAAGATCATCTTGGAATGTTAGAAGATATTTATGATCACCGTAACTTGTTGGTAAGGGTCCAACTATATCTAATGCGATCCGTTCAAATGGTTTTGAACTGGTAGTCGTGATTTTCATAGGTATGGGAGGATTTCGCCTGCTTTTATTAACCTGGCAGGAGGCACATTTTCGGATGTATTCATCGATGTCTGCTGCCATTGTAGGCCAAAAGTATTTGGACCTGATTCTCTTAAGTGTTCGAGTGACTCCTTGATGACCTCCGAAAGGTGAGTCGTGATACTCAGCGAGTAATTCTTGTATGGCTTTGGTGCCTGTTAAGAGAATTCTGTCGTCATCATAAATATGGATGTCTATATCAAGGGTTTGGAATGTTTTTTCAAGAAGATTTTTGAAAGTTTTCTTAAATTCATCCCCTATTACGGGTAAAGAGAATCCAATATTTTTTAAGCATTTTTCAAAGCATATTTCTTTGATGTCGTTTAGACATGTGCTCACGATTTTCTGATCAGTTGAGCTTCGGAATGGTACCGGTAAAGTTATTACACAGATTTGTTCTTGGTTACTTAACTGTACCAGGGTTCTCTTACCTAATTGTGGTTTAACAAACTGTGGTGACTTCTCTTTTAGCACCTCTTCCTCGGATGTATGTATTAGGGGTAACACTATTATTTTGAGTTGGACTAGTTTGTCTACAAAAATGGATCCCTTATGTTCGTGTAGAGTAATACTAGAAAGAACCTGAATGTCTGAAAGGTCGGAACGTACGTTTTGTAAAGGTTGTTTGTTTTGGCTACGTGTAGTTACCATGACAGTCTTGGACGTTTCTGCTATATTTTTGGGTATGCGGCTTAATGCGTCGGCATTTACGTTGGTTTTTCCTGCTTTATAAATTATTTGGTATTCATATTCGTCTAATAATATTCTCCAACGAGCCAATCTTGACGTCGGGTCTTTAAGGTTCATAAGCCATTGTAAAGGCCTATGGTCCGTACATATTGTGAATTTACGTCCATAGATGTAGGGCCTAAATTGTTGTACCGCGTAGACAATTGCCAATAATTCCTTTTCGGTTGTGGTGTACCGAGTCTCAGCGTCGTTGAGAGTACGACTAGCATAACAGATTGGTTTGTCTTGACCAATGTCTCCTTGTGATAATATCGCACCTAGTCCAACGTCACTTGCGTCTGTAGTGACTATGAATTCTTCCTTAAAATTTGGATAAGCTAAAATAGGAGGGTGTATTATTTTACTTTTAAGTAGACGGAATGCTTCATCACAGAATGCATCCCATTCAAATTTGATATCTTTCTTTAGTAATTTTGTCAAGGGTTTAGCTATACTGGAGAAGTTATCAATGAATCTTCTATAGTAGCCTATGAGACCTAGAAACGATTTTATACCTTTGGTGTTTTGTGGTGTTGGATATGTTTTGACTGCCTTTACTTTCTCTGGATCTGGTTTAAGACCGTGTTCGGAGATAATATGACCTAAATACGTTAGTTCTTTCTTCATGAAATTGCATTTTTCAGGCTGAAGTTTCAAATTATTTTTGCGTAATTGATCAAATACTCTTACCAATTTGTCGTTATGGTCTTTCAGGTTGTATCCGTATAGAACAATGTCATCAACATATACGAAGCAATCGAATCCTTGTAGACCAATTAATACCGTATTCATCAGGCGTTGGAAGGTTGCTGGGGCATTTCTTAGCCCAAATGGCATACGATTATATTCGTAGTGTCCATATGGAGTGCTGAATCCCGTCTTGCACCTGTCTTCCTTATCCATACGAATTTGGTGGAATCCACTTGCCAAATCAAGGGTACTAAAATACTTCGCTCTACCAAGTTGATCCAGTATATCTGTAATGTTTGGTAGCGGATATGCGTCAGCGACTGTTAGTTCATTTAGTCGACGAAAATCTACCACGACTCGCCATCGCTTATTGCCTTCTTTGTCTGGTTTCTTAGGAACCAGAAGCAAGGGGGAGTTCCATGGGCTTGCACTAGGCTGGATTATTCCTTCCTGTAGCATATCGTTAACTTGCCTATGGATCTCACTTGTATGTGCGTTAGGCAATCTGTACGGTTTGACATATAGTGGTGGTTTGTTTTGGTCAGTTATGATTCTGTGGCTTATGGCATCCGTGAAAGTAAGTTGGTCGCCTTCGAGGAAGAACAAATCATTGTATTCCCTACAAATGTTGTGGACTGATTCCTTTTCTTCTTGGTTGCAATGTTCGACGTCTATGATTGACTTAAGTTTGTCTAGTCTGCCTTTGATCTTGTCATTTGGTTTGTTAGATACCAAGTTAAAATTGTCTAGAGATTCCCATTCGGGGTTGATATTTTCGGTGTTTAACCTGTGCTCTGTTTCCAAGGTATTCATCATCAACACTTTTATCTTGGAGTCCTTGGATCTACTCAGGCTTTCACCGAGGTATACGCCTGGAATAATTTGTTTTTTTCGTATAATTAAATCGATATTACCTGTTTTATGAAATGGGAGTTCTACCACGCGCTGTGTTCGTGGTCTAAGTATGATGGTGCCTTTCTCAGCTTTTGTTTGGCTATTTGTTAAAATTTCCTCAGTCTTACTGTCTGCTAGGTTCTCTTTTGCCTTAGTCTTACGTTTAGCTGGGTTTTTATTTTGTTGCTCAGGCTTATTGACTATTGCTGAGTCCTTTTTATTTTGTTCAGTCTTACCTTCTGCTGAGGCACTTCTATCCTCAGTCTTACGTTTTGCTGGATTTATCATTATCTCAGGCTTATTTTCTGCTGAGGCACTGCTGTCCTCAGTCTTACGTTTTGCTGGGTTTTTCATTATCTCAGGCTTATTTTCTGCTGAGGCACTGCTGTCCTCAGTCTTACGTTTTGCTGGATATTTATTTCGTTGCTCAGGCTTATTGACCATTGCTGAGTCTTTTTTATTTTGCTGAGTTGTGACTAAGCCGTTTACTGGTGTTTTAATTTCGATTTCCCTATTTTCATAGTTAATGTAACATTGGAATTTGGTTAAAAAATCGTTACCGAGTATGCCATCATATGCTAAACTCAAATGGTTCGGTATTACTTGGAACGGATGGTCCAGAAGAATCAAGTGGTCTTCTGTTTGGAATTCCAAAGTTCCTATAGTTTCTCCTATAGTTTTAAATTCTTTTCCTGATATGGTGGATATAGTACATTGATTTCTATTACATATTTTTGTTTCGAATTTTGTTGGGTTCACAAGGCTGATGTCAGCGCCTGTGTCAATCAAAAATGTAGCTGATATTTTTTCTGATGGGTGAAATTTTATTTGTACCACTGGCTCCAGACGTTTGGGGCAAAATGGTACGTATATATTGAAATTTAGTTTGGGATTCTGTGCATGTCGACTTGTATTTGCGCTCGGGGCTGATTGTCGACACCATCTCCCCGAGTCAACCCGTTTCCCGCTTCATTTTCGTTTGAAGTGGTATAGTGTCGGAATTCTCGTCGTATATTGCGTGAGGAGTTATTATTATTATTTTGGTTGTGTTGCCTTTGTAATGAGTCTGGTTGTATATTTTGTGGAGGAACTCCAATTTGAGCCAAACGTGTCCTGCATTCATCCTGGTGATGATTGGGTTTGTTGCAGTAGGTACATCTTAAATACTGTATTTCTCTTTTAATTTGCTGAGGAGCGAAGTTAGGAAGATTGGTGTTTCTGTAACAGGTTGCGGACGTGTGTCCCACCTTGTTACAGGTTTGGCAGATAGGTCTGGGAGTGGGGACTATATTTCGATTTCTAAAACAAGTAGTGGATGTATGTCCTACCCTATTACAAGTTTGGCATGTGGGTTTTGAAGAGGAAAACTTTGTTGGATGTTTGTTGTTTTCAGAAAGGTGAGTTACTGCGGTACGTTCGAGGCGAACCGAATGTTCTTCCGCGTATGCTATGGCTTTCCTTAGATCGCCTTCCCCGTGGGCTTGAACCATGAATTTGAGATTTAGATTTAGAAGACCGTCTTCGAAAACCTGTATGGCTAGCCTATCATTTTCGTGGGAAAGGAACCTTCTCACAGCTTCGTCACTAGTGCTGGCAAAAGTAGCAGAGTTCAAGGAGTTTAGTAATCGATTGATGCGATCACCAAATTCCTTAACGTTTTCTCCTGCCTTTTGTTTAGCATTTAGTAACTCGTTCTGAGCTGAGGAACGAGATTTTTCTTCCTTGAATTGTCTTTCTAGTTCTGAGACTAAGTCATTCCATTTTGCAAAAGATTTTAACTGGACTAGCTCGAATGCCGGTCCCTGGAGCCTCGTTTTCACGACTTCCAGAAAAAGTTTATGTTCGGGGTCAGTTCTAATTGACGTGAACAATATATTCCCACAAGCTATAAATTTATTTAATTCTTCCGGGTTTCCGCTGAAAGCCGGGATAATGTTGTAAATGTCGTTAAGACTAATTTTGTATTCAGACATGGTGGTGCCGGATTCAGAACTCTCGGGTATTTCTACACAAAAAGGTAGTTGTTCGAAGAGCTGCACTATCGCAGCTTGCTTTCTTGTGGTAATATTGGGGGTGTAGGAAGAATAATGGGTAGGAAATGAAAATTCTGGGTTTTAGAGTTTTTTTTTTTTTCTTTTTCTTCACCGAAAATAAAAAAAAAGTATAAATATAAAGAAACGTGGCGTAACTAAGTCAAATGTGTTTTTTTTTTTGTGTAAAAAAAAATATATATATATATATAACTTCTTAAATACCTTAAATCTTAAATTTCTCTGCTGCGGATGCTGATGGTTTTGTTGTTGTCTTTTTTTTTCCTTAATTTCCTCTGCTGCTGCTGGTAGGTTTTCTGATGCCGATGGTGATGATGGTGCTGTATTTTTTTTTTCTTCTTCCTCTGCCAGGCAGGCTTCCCGCCCTATAGGTGTGGTGGCCTGGTCTTTTATGTCACTGCCCAATTGTTTGCCTCCGGCGCCCGTATTCCAGGGATTCGCCAGGTCTTACAGTATTTGGGACTTTGCACTTTTTTTCTCTTTTTTTTTTTTTTCACTTCACTTAACTGGTGTATGCCCCAGTACGCTTTAACACTTTCTCTGGTGTATAGCCCCAGAGAACGCTTCGGTATGTTGGTATGGTAGTCGGGACCTCTTTGGGTATCCCACCGCTGCCACCAATTGTTGTATCGCCAAAGTTCGTCGTGCTTTCCTGTCACCAGGAGAAGAACGAACTCGCGGAGAGGTTGGAAATAAAAGAAGTTTTTATTTTATTTTGATTAGTAAGGCCCGCTGTCTTATTGCTTGGCTGCAACCTTTACTAATTATTTGTTTATTTGTTTTTATTATATTTATTTATTTCAATGGTAAGGCCCGCTGTCTTATTGCTTGGCTGCAACCTTTACCATACAAAATCTATTTAACAACTCTCTGTTGCTTCCAAAATTCTCAGTCCTTTTATACGTCTTTTCTAGTTCATCCACTTTCATTTGCGTTCCCCTCCAACACATATTCTTTTGCACTTCTTGGAAGTGCGTTGCTCAACCATGCTGATGCAGTCCTTCATACCTTTGTAACCCAAAAATACCATCGATATCGCAACAAGTCATTGGCGTT
This sequence comes from Cheilosia scutellata, assembly GCA_955612985.1. Classification (NCBI taxonomy): domain Eukaryota; kingdom Metazoa; phylum Arthropoda; class Insecta; order Diptera; family Syrphidae; genus Cheilosia; species Cheilosia scutellata. The sequence goes on along the minus strand of OY015312.1, from coordinate 52,784,744 downwards.
TTGCCCTAGCTGCGCATAGTGCTTTGTCAGCATATGTGCGTCAGAATTACCAGCATGTCATTCACTCTTCGCCTTAGTTACACACAGTGTGATATCAGCATATGTGTACAGAACTGAAGTGGAGTTCCCTTGCTGTCCCATTACTCATATTGTTTATGTGTTTTGTCGGCGATATGTGTGATATGCTTTGACATTGACCTAGTGAGGCGAATTATTGGGAATATCGAATATATGCATTTTTGGTATGCGGTAATATGGTTCTGTGAGCAGTTGTGGTTGGCAGAATAGGAAATGTATAGGAATAAGGAGACGCCGATGAACAGGTGGTGCGAGGTACTACACGAACATCAATCATTGGAGAGAGGTTATTTCTAGGATGAATCGGTTGGCGTGCTCTGACATTTATAACTTTTTGAGTTTTCATTTGGCCAATATAAATCAGAGCTTAAGTTGATTGATGGAGTTCGGAAATAAACAAAAATTAGCTTCTTTTGCTTACGGAACCAATAGTGGATTCGTCTGTCTTTAATATATCTCAAAATGACGTTAAAGAGTAAAAGCCATAAATACAGGGTGTACCAGTTAAGAAGTACCTATAATAATTTAAGGGAAGATTCCTGAAGTTATGCCGAACAAAAAATTGTATAGCAGGAGGGGTCTATTTTTAATCGTATTTTCCGTTATAGCCCATCAAATTAGGTGACTTCTAATTTGGAGGTGTTACCACTTAAAACGCTATAACTTCTAAACTATTATAGCTGCAAAAATATTTAGTAGCGCATACAAGTCCTAAACACTTCGGCTACATCTGTGCAGCTACAAAAAAGTTACGGCAATTTAAACTCAAGATTTTGAAAATTTGTTGTTAAAATTTTTTACTTAAAATGCTTTTTTCTCAAAATTTTTACTTTATACATTTTTATTTCTTTAATATAAAAATGAAGTTTACCACTCACTGATCATCAACGCCCAGCCTAAACCCTTTGCTCTAGAAAGCTGAAATTTTGCACAGAGGTTCCCTTTATGATGTATACAAGGAATAAGGAAGGCCAAGGCTACTTCGAAGTTCAAAAACTAAAGGGGTAAAAGGGGGGGGGGGGGGGGTCAAAGTTTGTGTGGGAACATTTTTATTTTTCATCCGATTGACTTCAAACTCGGTATGTCTACTTTCTCTAAAAAATAAAGAAACCTAATTTCTTTGGAAATTCAAACCCTTAAAGGGGTAAAAGGGGGGTCAAAGTTAGTATGGGAAAATTTGTATTTTTCATCCGATCGACTTAAACCTCGGTTTCTGTACTCTATTATAAGAAATAAAGATAATAATTTTTTCGATTTTAGAAATTTTGCTTGTGGTCCGAGTTATTGGCGATGACCCCTTTTAACTCACGAACCGTTCGTCGTATCGATTTGAAACTTTCTAATGCGTCCAAAATTCATCGATGTTGAATATGCTGATCGCTTCATCTAACTCCAGCGTACTCCAAAGATATTAAAGCGGAATTCTGTAAGAATGGGGTTATACTACTAGAAAGTGGTACACATCCTCACGATCTTTCCGGTTGCATATGTTGCACAGTATAGGAAGATTTGGACAGTGTGGAATATAATTAAGGATTATGTTGTGTCCCGTAGATAGTGGCTCAGTCTGCTATAGTATGTTCTGTGTTGAGATGCCAGTGCTTCACCAACATATATTTACCTATCATATAATGTTTGAACTGTTTTCTCCAATAGGGCGTTAGAAGGAGGAATCTCTGTGGAATCTCTGTGTCCAAATCCTGAGGACTACGCGAGCGAAGCCGCGGGCAAAAGCTAGTCCTTGATAAATTTATCCTTGATAAATTTCCTAAAAATTATGTTAAGCAACTTTTTTACGTACGATCACCAGAAGTTGTAGTATATATAAAAAGGAAATGATTCACTTTGCGCTGATGTAAAGAAAAAGTACTGAAATCACGCCGATGTCATCTTGTATTCCTTTAAGTCCAGATCTTGGGCTTAATGGAGAAACCTCCATTTCTAACCTCTGGTTTCTTGCATTTTCTTACCTCTAATATTATAGAATTGAGATTCGACTTTCGAAAGGATAATTAGAAAGCGTTCTTGCAATACCAATATTTTCCTTTTGATATGACAGAGTACTCACATAGACAGCTCAAATGTCACCTTAAACTTAAAAAAAAAAAAAATACAAACAATTTACAGTTTCTCGCAATAGAAAATTTAGGTCAAAATAGAGAAAAGGTTTCCCGGTACTTTGGATCCATTCCATAATAGCAACAAATTTCAATTCTTTTCGTCTTATCGTAGCGTGTTTCTGCCATATCGAATCAAAAGTTACAGTTTTCCTCAATGCGGTCGGATTTGAGCGCATAAATCACATTTCAAATGCACAACCGAGTAAGCCGATATGAATGACTTATTACGCATATTGTGCAACCAGAACAAAGTCCAATTAATCATTCCTTGACTTGACAATCCCAATTACGGGAATTTCCCAAATGTCAAGAGAGAATGTTGACTTAAATTCTCAACCATAGCGTTGGCAAAGACACAACGAATCAATAATGGGTGATTTCATCACACTTTATAAAGGAGCAAAAATGAAAACGTACCCTCAGTATGATGAGATATCCTTGCAAGTTGTTTGCTATTGGTGTGCATTGTCTTACTTATCATCATCGGTACCTATAGTATGTGCATAGTATAGGGAAGTTTTGCAGACCTACGTACACACGTCATTGCATCTTTTCATTTTCGCCTCATAGTTAGTAGCAAATTTGTTACCGTGAAATATTTTTGAAGAATTCATATGACAAAAATAATTGGATCCTTTTTACCCTTACCATTAAACTATATAAAATACTGTATGCACGATTACGATAATAAGATAGTAGGCAAAAGAATTTGTTTTTAAAATATTTTTCAATAATAATTTTCAAAGAATTTCAATTAGTAGCATGACAGTGATCTCGCTCATGTTAATGAACATAATATGGTAAATTAAGGGCGCATTTTTAGGAGACCCCTAAATTCTTCTTTCCGAAATAATAAAGAAGATATTTATGAAGAGTATAGCTGACCCTTATTAAAACCAACTCCGCATGTTTCATTTGAATATGGGAAAGGTTAGAAAAATCGTCTAGTCCCTTGTCCTTTGCATGTACATACACACAAGTGTGTAAGTTTGAGCTCATTCGATTTAGTGGTTTTCTAGATATACGATTTTGAATGTTTTTTTGTATGGGCGGTGCCACGCCCCTTTGTCCAATTTTGACCAAAACTTTAGATAAACCATCTACACGACCATACGAACAAACCCTAAAAATTTAATCGAATTCGGTTTGACCGTTCGTGAGTTATAAATTCACAACACACTTGCAACAATTTTTTATATATAGATACTGTACATACCTATAGGTTTATGTATGGAATAACATATAGGATAAACGGCCTCCACGGCATGGCCACTCTTTGTCGAAATTTTCCATAAATATGGCTAATTTTATAGATTAAGGGCTCGATTTGCTTCTTCAAGGCGTGATGGGATTGTTGGCATAAACCTAAGACTTTAAAAATTCCCAAAGAACGGCGGCGGTTAAATCAATTCTGATCCACAAAACGGGAAATTACTCTACCAGAAAATGACGCATGTAGTAATTGAATATTGTTTCTGTTTGTTTTTTTTTTTTAAGATTTTGTTTTTAAACTGGAAACACTGTTTCTATACATTGTCACTTTTTCAGTTGAAAGTTGATTTGTGGTTAGAACGTTTTACCATTCCACGATGAATAGATTAACGCCAGAACACGCGTGCAAATTGTCCACAATTATTTTGAAAATCTTGGTTCGGTTCGCCAAACTTTACGGTAGACATAATCGTCCACCTGAGCAAGTTATTCGGAACACGAAGAATTGTTTTCACACCATATGTGTACGTACAGTGTACACTTTAGTGAATAATATCTACGCATTTCCAAACACGACAAACATGCGAACAGAAGAAGTTATTGCCGTTGTGGAGCGCAGTGTCGAAGAGAATCCGAATGAATCGATTCGCCATCGTACACAGCAATTGGAGCTATGCCCATCCACTTTGTGAACGATTTTACGATTTAAGATGTTGGCTTTAAAGCTTACATCTTCCAGCTTGTGCAAGAGTTGAAACCGCGTAACCATTATACGCGTCGTATAGTTTCGGTGAATAAGGCGAAAACATGATTCAGCTTGATCCTCATTTTCAACACAAAATTTTGTTCTCCGATAAGACCCATTTTTTGTTAACAAGCAAAATTGTCGTATTTCGAGTGGAGAAATGCCATAAGCCTTTGTCGAGACGCCCTTACATCCATTAAAACTCATTGTTTGGTGTGCTTTATGGGCTGGTGGAATCATCGGCTAATATTTCCTTAAGGACGATGCAGGCCAGAGTTTTACCGTCAATGGAGAGCGCTATAGAAACATGATTTCTGATTTCTACGTTCCTCAGTTGAATAGCATTGACGTTTCAACAAGATGGCGCAACATTCCACACGGCGTCGCGCGACACCATCAATTTACTGCGGGAAACATTTGCTGAGAGCATAATTTCGCGTAATGAACCTGTGAACTGGGCTTGTGATCTCACACCTTTAGATTAGTTTCTTTGGGGGTATGTCACATGTATGTTCACGTATGTGAAGTCAGTCTATGCCAATAAACCAGAGACGTTGGACGATTTGGAAGTCAACATTTAACGGCCCCAGTTGTTCGATAAAGTTGTCGAAAATTGGACTTGGCGCTTCGTTCGAACTAGCCGTAGCGCGCATATGCCCAAAATCATTTTTAAACAGTTAACATTAACAGTAACATTAACATTAGCTTGAAGTATTTTATTTCATATTGAATTTGTATACCTCTAAAAAAAAACACCCTTTATATACATTTATCCATATTTTGCAATTCAGGCACAAAAAACAAGAATCTAGTCGCGATAGCGAGCACCATTATTAATTGCCTGACCAGTTGCATTTTTAAAGATATATTGTCCGATAATGCCAGCAGCCCAAAATCCGCACCAAACAGTTACGCGTGGTATAGATGCATTTGTTTCTCAAAAATTAGTCGTTAATTCAAAAATTTAAATTTAAAATTTAGAAGATTAAAATCGCGAACTGTACCTGTCAAACCTTGATTGTTTTCTTTAAGGTTCCGTACCTAAAGGGAATACATGGAACCTTATTACTTTCGCTATACGATGTCTATCCGACTGTCTGTCTATCCGAACCCACTAAGAACAATAATTCTGTTCCTAGGTCTATCTCAAAAACTAATTGACGTAGAAGGCTGAAATTTACACACGACAACTGGTATAATCGTGGGCGCAGTAGCGCAGTGGTTAGTGTGCTGGACTACTGTGCGAGGGATCCCAGGTTCGATCCCCGGAAGAACACAAATTACATCTTAAGGTTTTTTCTGCTGCGCCACCGCTCGCGAACGTCGGACAAACATCCGAGAGTATGACTGTCCTGAAAAAGCTTCTCAATTCAGCCGTTCGGACTCGGCATAAAATTGTAGGTCCCTTCCATTCGTCCTTAAAATATAAAACTCACACAAAACGAATGGTTGCGAGAAGCTAGGCCTAAGGTGTCTACCGCCTATTTATTTTTTTTAACTGGTATAATCTCTAGTTAAACGATACATCAACTGGTTTTAGAGTAGGTACCTACATAATTAGTAATTTTTTGGAAAAATTATTTTCATTCGCCCAAAACTGTTTATTTCTTGATTTACAGAAAAAAATAAATATGTATATATTTTCCTTGTAGAATGTAGATCATATTCGTAGCTATACTGTGTGCTGAACAAAATTTAATATTTTAGAAAATACATACGTATTTACAAAAAAGCTAACCACATAAAATACGCCTCAGTTATAAGAATGTGCCATTTTAATAAGAATGTGCCATAAGTGCACGATCGTGCCACATTGGCAACACCGGTTGTGCCCATCGGGATCATGACGTCGTAATCTCGAATGACAAAAATCTCGAAACACTATTAGGCCTATTCGGCAAAATCTTTTATTCTGTTATGAATTTTCTGTTATGAATCATAAAAGATCTCGACCATAAAAGATCTTTTATAAATCGTATTCAGGGTTTTAACTTTTATGAAAATCTGTTATGGAAGTTCGAAACTTGAAAATCTGTTACGAAGCTGTCAAAACAAACCGCAGAGTTTTTTTTTTTATACATAGTCGGTAGGCACCTGATCAAATTTGTGCAAAAAAAACATATTTAAATGCAGAAAAGAGTATGTTTTGAATTATATATTACAAACTAAATAATTGTTTTATAAATACTGGACCATCTTTTTAGGAAAAATACAACAAAAAAACCACGACAAGGCAAAAAAATCATCAAAATCGGTTCGGCCAATCTCGAATTATGGGATTACATCGCACTTCGGACACTTTCTTTTTATATAGATTCATAAAAGATTTTTGCACGCAGAATACCAATTCTGGAAATCGTAAAAGATTTTTTGACAGTTCGAACTTTTGTATGGAAATTCATAACAGAATAACAGGAAAAATGGATAAAAGATTTTGCCGAATAGGCCTATATATCTCGAAAAAATCTCAGAAATAAAAAGTAAATTCGAGATTTTTTGTTTGCACCCACCCCATATCCAAACAGTAAACTCAAGCAGGGGGTAGCATGGCCCCCTATACGTATCTCACTTTTTAAAACCATTTTTAATAATTAATTCGAGATTTTTTTTTCGAGAGTTTTGTTATTCGAGATTATGCTTTCTAGATTTTTATTTTCGAGAATTTTTTTCGAGATTTTTACATTCGAAATTTTTGCTTTCGATATTTTTTTTCGAGATATCGGGGTAGACCGGTGCCCATCTCATATTGGTTGTGCTCTCAGCTATCGCCTCTCATTCTCACATCTTGGTTGCCTCATTCCTTCATTTGTGTTTTGTGTACGCATTTCTTTTCTCATGGGTGCTCTTGCTCTAGCTCTTCGTATATGAATTGCTAATTAACTAGATAAGCTTCAGCATAGTAATGTATGTATATGTACCAAAAACAGAAGTAGGTATAAGCTGACATTTAAACTGACGTTATGGAAACTATACCTTAACTATGTTATTTATATGAACTAACAGCTGATGTACTAAAATGTACGGAACCTTTAGTGCGCGACTGACACTCGCACTTGATCGGTTTTTTAAATATTGCTCAAAAATTAATACGCATTGTACACTGGTCGGCATAAGTATTTTGACAAAACTAACGTTAATTCTGCTCATAATTTGAACTTACTTCATGTAAATTTTGGCATCAATGGAAAGGTCATTTAAATTCCATTTGAATGATACACAACTTTCCTTAACCCATTAAGTACCCATTTTAAATTTAGAACTTTTGTAAAAGCCTACTTTTTTGACTTTTTTCCTCGGTCCAAAAAATAAAATGTTTTGATGCAAAAAGTTTCTTCAAACAATTCTAATAGTGACTGCAAAAAAAAATTTTCAAAAATCTCTTCGCTAACATTTTTTATGATTTTTTGAATGGGATGATCTCAGAAAAATTTTGTATGAAAAGGAGGAAAAAGTTGCTAAAATAGTCATTTTTAGCAATTTTCAAAAAATCATAAAAAATATTAGCGAAGAGATTTTTGAAAATTTTTTTTTGCAGTCACTATTAGAATTGTTTGAAGAAACTTTTTGCATCAAAACATTTTTTGTTTTGATACCGAGGAAAAAAGTCAAAAAAATTGGCATTCACAAAAATTCTAAATTCTAAATTTTTTAAATGGGTACTTAATGGGTTAAGGAAAGTTTTGTAACATTCAAACGGAATTTAAATGACCTTTCAATTGGTGCCAAAATTTACATGAAGTAAATTTCAAATTATGAGCAAAATTAACTTTAGTTTTGTCAAAATACTTATGCCGACCAGTGTATGTATATACTTAAAAACCCTGAACTGAACTGTCAGCTGTCACGCTGTCTCCTTTTGAAATTGGCAACACTTGGTCTAAAATTCAAATCTTTTGTGCTTTGGCCTAAGCGGTTGGTGAATGATAATAAGATTACAAATATTACTTATACGCCACCGAAAATTACAAATGACCGCATTGATGACTTGGCTTGATCTCATACCAAACTATTTAAAAGAACTCATTCAGTGTTTATGAAACTCTTATTAACTAAACAGTTGGCACAACAGGTCCTAGTCCTAAACCTCTTTTATTTTTGTGACGAAGAGATCTGCAATGTCTAAATTAAGAAGCTTCTTCATGATTAGGATCAGGAGAGACTCCCGGGTGTTTGACAGATGTTCGCTAAAAGTAATCCAGTAGAAAAAAAAACTTAAAGTGCGAATTGTGTTTTTGCGGGGGTTAAATATAAGGCCGATCCCCTGCTCAGTTAAACGATGGTTTGTATAGCCAGCCAAAACCTGTGAAAGGAAGATGAAATAGTTAAAAAAAAAGGTGTGCAAGTATGTACCTCAATTTCTGTAATCGTATACGGCACATGGATCGCATTGCATGGATCCTAATCCATGGTTTAACGTTCTCAAAGTCCACTTGAATGTTGTTAAGCAAATCACTAGCCCATTATGTACAAAATTAATCTAATTAGTTTTAGCCATAACCTTAATGAAGTCAGTTTTTACCAACTACTCGTTTTTAATCAGCTGATGAAGTTGATTTTTCGCAAAGAAGATTGTGAATTGCAGGAGCTGTGAGATATTTTATTTTTATTTTTCAGCTTTCCCCCACAAATTGCTAGTTTTATTATTCGCTTGAATGCACTCCAGAGCACACAAGTGGGTGTTGTATATAGTTGGTGTATATCAGTATAGCTGCAATTATTGCATTACGTTTACGATACCCTTCATGAGAATCATGGTGTAATTGCGTGCAAAATGGTTATACCAACTGTTTTTAAATTAAAATTGAGTTGGAAAGTTTTGAAAATCAGTGATTCCTAGTGGACAACTTTAACAAGAGTCCCTAATTTATTCGTAAGCCAGGCGAATAGCATTTAGTTGGCTTTAAATGTTCAACGGAAGAAGGTTTTCGTTTGCCAAACGGATTTGGATAACTAATCGTTAAATAGCTTGATACATATATCAATAATAAATCTCTGTTTTCAGAAGACTCTTGGAGTCAAAGCACTTGTTTTTATACGCTCAAAAATTCCTAGCCATCTTAAACGACTGTGATGTGCAATTTTTTGACCAGGTCGATGTCGCTCGTATAGTTCTTAGTTGAATCTCCTCCTCCAAAGCCCGTCAACGTAAATGGGATCGACAATTTTTCTCTTGAAGCGACCGAAGATATCTTTATCTGCTTTAAATAGAGTCCAAGCTTCAGGACTGGAATGATCATACAGCATCTCCTTGGTTGTTCGGCATATGAATCTACTTTATTCATTTGCCTTCTCAGCCCAAAGAAATGCCAAGACTTATTCTGCGTTTAATTTCTTCTGAGATCTAATTGTTACTACCTCAAAGTTATAAAAGTTATAGCTGTCGATTTTTAAGTTTTGTCCGATTCTTCGGTGTTGGGTGTCTCTTCTTGTTGACAGAATTTTAGTGGCTTCGTTTCTATACTAGCAAACGTACCAGTCACTGCTCGCTGTGTGTTACCAATTATTAGTATGTCAACACCATCGGCGTATGCAGGTTATTGGGCGGATTTTTGAAAGATCGTGCCTTGAATGTTGGTCCGTGAGTTTCGGACAAAAAGGACCATCAATCGAACTTTATAAATATTTTTCCATTACAAATACCAAGAAAATCCAAAATTGAAATACTTATTGCAATTATATAAATTGGAATTGAATAGGTCAAAGTGTGCTTCAAAGCAAATTGAAATAACCGTCAAGTAAGAAAACACTTTGTCAGTGAATCTTTACAATATAATTAAAGTAAGTTTGCCTCTCCTGCCAGAAAAGGTCCACATTGAGGGAAGAAGCAATATGCCAACAATTTTTTCTACTGTGCGATTTCGCTTTTATTGTGTATTCACATCAACAACGAATTTTAATTGCTTTATAAAATATTGCATCGCATGAATAAATTTGGTACAAGTTCAAACAATTCGTTAAGAAACGACTGACATTCCCTATAAATGCACATTCAGAACTGGAAAATAACAAAGGACGATTAAGAAATTCGAAAATTCTTAATTTTTTTTTCCAGAACTCTGCTGAAACTAATTTTCTTTCTATTCACTCAAGTGAAAATTACCTGTAGAGTACACAAAATTGTCCTTCTCCGACAGTTGGATAGAGATAATAATTATTCTTACTGAAATTTGAAGGAGATGTTTAAAATAAATAAATAAAGAGTGGCGGTGGTTGCTACAATGCAGATATCACCGCCATCCAGGAAGTGCGGTGGGATGGGCCTGGCAAAAGAAGGATGAAAAACTGTGACATCTACTACGGTAATTGCTACAGAGAACAGAAGCAGCGCCTATTCGGATGCGGATTCGCTGTAAGCGGCAGACTTAGGCAAGAAGTCTTGAGCTTTCGACACGTTAGTGAACGCCTTACAACTATCCGCATCAAGGCTAAATTCGCCAACATCAGCCTGATATGCGCTCACGCCCCCACAGAAGATAAAGATGATGCTACCAAAGAATGTTTCTATGAGTTCCTCGACAACACATATGAGCAATGTCTTAAGTACGACTTTAAAATCGTCTTAGGTGATTTTAACGCCAAAATAGGAAAGGAGGACATCTTTGGTAGCACAATCGGAAAGCACAGCCTACACGACACTACGTCTGGAAACGGACTTAGGATAATTGACTTTGTTGCGGGACGTAATGTTACTATAGCTAGTACACGGTTTCCTAACCTCAACATTCTCAAAGGAACATGGCGGTCACCAGATCAGCAAACCGTCAATCAAATTGACCATGTTGCGATCGACGCAAGGCACTTCTCCAGTATTCTAGATGTCCGAACTTTCCGGCCAACATAGACTCGGATCACTACCTTGTTGTAGCCAAGGTGCGTATGCGGATATCCCAGACACCACAACAACGAGGAAATACTGTGAGGAGATTCAACGTTGAACGGCTACAAGCGCAACAAACCGCCAGAACTTTTGCCGATCGCGTCTCCCTCATCTTCTCGAGAAGTGCTATACAGCCAGCATCAAGTGCTGAAGACCAGTGGCATCGATGCCAAGAAGCCATCAGAAAAGCCGCAACTGATGTGCTAAGTTTCACCCAACCACCACCGCGAAACCCTTGGTTTGATGAAGAGTGCCGGCAAGCACATGCAGCAAAGCAACTGGCCTACAAAGCGGCGCTGCAGAGAAGGACGAGAGCAGCTCGTGAGCTCTACGAGCAAAAAAGGAGGGAAGAACACCGGCTTCTCCGGAGGAAAAAGAAAGAGCATGAGAAGCGCGCGATCGAGGAAATAGAGAGGTGTTACTCCAGGAACAATGTTCGGAAGTTTTACCAAAAGGTAAAAAGAACGTCACGGGAACAAGACCCGAACAGAGACCTGTAGAGACGAACAAGGAATCCTTGTAGTGGAGTCACAGTCGGAGCTGAGGACATGGAAAAACCATTTCTGCAGACTGTTAAACGGCGAAGACGACACAAATTCCGCTGTGAGGCAGAATGAACCATTCAACCTGGGCGATGAAAGCCAAGACTTCCGTCCACCTGATCAAAATGAGGTACGGATAGCAATATCCAAGTTGAAGTCCAACAAAGCTGCAGGACCGGACGGTTTATCGGCCGAGCTTTTTAAGGCAGCGGGAGATGACTTGTGCATACACCAACTCGTTTCTAAAATTTGGTCAGAGGAAAGTATGCCTGATGAATGGAGCCTCAGCATTGTCTGCCCGCTCCATAAGAAAGGAGACCCTCTAAACTGCGCCAACTATAGAGGCATCAGTCTCCTTAACATCGCTTATAAGATCCTGTCTGCCGCACTGTGTGAACGCCTGAAACCATTTGTCAAAGAACTGTTTGGACCCTATCAGTGCGGTTTTAGGTCCGGTAAGTCCACAACCGACCAAATATTCACACTACGGCAGATCCTGGAGAAAACCCAAGAAGTCCAAAACGATACTCACCATCTATTATCAAAAAAGGATTTAGACAAGGTGATGCGCTGTCATCTGATTTTTTCAACATCATTCTTGAGAAAACTCGCAGGCCAACATCAGGGGCACAATTTTCCAAAAGTCTGTGCAACTACTTGCATACCTACGATGATGACATCGACATCATTGGCAGAACACAGCGAGCTGTCACTGGTGCGTGTGCACAGAAGCGGCAAAAATGGGTTTAGTGGTAAAAGAGGGCAAAACAAAATATATGCTGTCAACAAGAAGGGACACACAACATCGACGAATTGGACAGAACGTCACCATAGACAGCTATAACTTTGAGGTAGTTCGGGACTTTGTCTACCTCGGCTCCGCTATTAACTCTGAAAATGACATCACATCAGAAATCAAGCGAAGAATTACTCTTGCCAACCGCTGTTACTTTGGCCTAAGAAGGCAATTAATTAGTAAGGCCTTGTCGAGAAACACCAAGGATTCTCTATATAAGACTCTCATCATCCCAGTCCTGCTTCAAAGGCGGATGAAGATCTCCTTGGTCATTTCGAAGGCAAAATTCTTCGAGTGATTTTCGGTCCCGTTTGCGTTGACGGGCTCTGGAGGAGGAGATTTAAAAGCGAACTCTACGAGCTGTACAGTGACATCGACCTGGTCAGAAAAGTACGTATCAGTCGACTAAGATGGCTAGGACATGTAGAGCGAATGGACACCAACGCTCCGGCCCGAAGAGTATTCGACTCCAACCCGGAGGGACAACGCAGTAGAGGAAGTACTCGCCTTAGGTGTCGCGCACAAGTGGAACGGGACCTCAACCAACTTGGAGTGCGCAACTGGAGGCGGTTAGCCAAAGATCGTGCTAACTGGTGAGGCGTGTTGGTTGAGGCTCAGGTCCACCCCGGACTGTAGCGCCATCTAAGTAAGTAAGTAAGTAATAAAGAATGGAAGGGACCTACAATTTTACGCCAAGTCCGAACGGCTGAATTGAGAAGCTTTTTGTGGACGAAGAAGTTACACTCTCGGATGTTTGTCAGACGTTCACGAGAGGTGGCGCAGTAGAAAAAACCTTAAAATCTTAAACTCCGAGATATTCTATTTATCTTTTTTTAGACACTCAATTGAATTTATGTTTTTTTTTCGATGATTGCACCGCATTGAACCCTTTGCGTTGACATATTTTATAAATAAATTTGGCATTTGTAGCAGCTACGTCAATTTTAAGTCGGAACCACAAACATTTATTAAAATGATGCAGTATACACATCTGTGGACATTTTGATTCAAACTCATGGCACTTGAATAAATGTTGTTCTTTTTGTCAAATTTTATTTCCGCTTTCATCATTTGAATACGAGATGAAAAGGCTTGCAAATTGATACCAATGACCACTTAATCGAACAGATAACACATTTCCAAGCAAATCTGTAAAAGGGTCAAAATGAAAATGTACATGCAAATTCCCAAAACAAAATGCCGTTTATTTCAATAAATCCTAATCGAATAATTCAAACATTTAGTGAAGCAGAAGAATCATAAAATAATCCTCGTCTTTCATAAACATTTCCTTTTTATCTCATTTTTAAATATAGGAATATCTTGGAAGAGAAATTCCTGGTGATTGAATTAGGGTATAGGATGCTCAAATAGAAATATCCGGATGTGATTTAAGTTTTTTACGAATAATTCTCAGAATAGAAATGATTAAAATATTGTAAAATAGAATCATAGACAATGAAATCATTCGCCGTGCGGCGTCTTTGAAATGCTGTTGGTAATTGCACCTTTTTTCGTGGTCGATTTTATTCCATAGCAAAATGGTAATAAGGTCGAAAAAAGGGAAATTATGTCGAAAATTAAAAAAATTAACCCCATAAGCAGTGAAACATGTTTGGGGGGCCATGGTGCCCCCCCTGCAACACTCCGGCCCCCGCTTGTTTTTACTGCCTGATTTGGAGTAGGCGTGCTGAAATAATCATTATTGAAGTGATCGACATTATTTCCATTATTTTTTTTTTTGGAAATACAGTCGAACGAAACATTTTTTGGAATTCGACATTATTTCAAATCAAAATGGAAATAAACACGATTCGTCCTTATTTCCTTCGACATTATTTTACGGCACAGCACAAGGTCTCGGTGAGATTGTTTCCGACCTTTACGGAGCAGCGAGCGTTCTCCATCGTCATTCTGATCATTCTGCTATAGTGCCTGTATAGCTCGTCTCTATAAATACTGTCATATGCGGCCTTAAAATCGATAAATAGATGATGATCTTTGGTTTTCTCCAGGATCTGCCATAGTGTGAATATGTGGTCGGTTGTTGACTTACCTACCGGGCCTAAAGCCACACTGGTAGAGACCAATCAGGTCGTTGGCAAATGGTTTCAGACTTTCACACATAGTACGGCAGATAGGATCTTATATGCGATGCTGAGGAGACTAATGCCTCTATAGTTGGCGCAGTTTAGAGGGTCTCATTTCTTATGGATCTGGCAAAGGATTCTGAGGTTCAATTCATCAGGCATACTTTCCTCTGACCAAATCTTGGAGACGAGTCAACTAAGTCATCTTTCCCTTCCTTAAAAGCTCGGCGGTTAAACCATCCGGTCCAGCTGCTTTGTTGGACTTCAGCTTTGGTATTGCTATCTTCATCTCATTTTGATCAGTTGGGCGGAAGTCTTGGCTTTCATCGTTTAGGGTAAATAGTTCATTGGGATCCCTACGTTATCCCCTTTTCCAAAATTGGACATAATCCCTCATTTTTTTTCTTCTCTTTTTCCAAAATCTCCCGGGACGAAATCCCTTATGCCAAAATCTTGCACCTACTGCAAATCGTACAGTGACCACAAGCAGGGGGGTAGCAGAGGGGCGGCACGGGTCTACCCCGATATCTCGAAAAAAAAATCTCGAAAGCAAAAATCTCGAATGTAAAAATCTCGAAAAAAAAATCTCGAATTTAAAAAATCTCGAAAAAAAAATCTAGAAAGCATAATCTCGAATGACAAAAATTTCGAAAAAAAATCTCGATACGTATGGGGGGGCATGCTGCCCCCCTGCAACCCCCCTGCTTGGGTTTACTGTCTGGCTATGGGATGGGTGCAAAAAACAATCTCGAATTTACTTTTTATTTTCGAGATTTTTTCGAGATTATAGTCTTTCGAGATTTTTGTACATTCGAGATTTTTGCTTTCGAGATTAAAAAAAAAACTTTTCGAGATTTTTAGCCTTCGAGATTTTTGGCATTCGAGATTACGTCATGATCCCGAAAAAATCTCGAATTTACTTTTTGTTTTCGAGATAGAGTCTTTCGAGATTTTTGTACTTTCTAGATTTTGACCCATTCGAGATTTATCAAATTCATTTTCGAGATTTTGACCATTCTAGATTTTAGTCGTTCTAATTAACGTCATGATCCCGTATCTCACCTTTTAACACCATTTTTAGGTGTCGCGTCGACAGAATTAATAACACCAAATATAAAAATGGGGGATTTTGTTCCAGGGGATTTTCTCTAGGGTCTTTTGGAGTACGGGATTTTAGCATAGGGGATTTTGGAAAAGGAGATTTCATCACCAACCGTTATTTGTGTATAGATGTATTTGTTCACGTGACACCACAATTCACAATTGACAATGAGATGACATTTCCAAATCGGCAGCGCTAGTGGAAATAACTTTTAGCAAACTAATAAAGACATTTCTTTCAAAAGTTAATAGTCAACTGATTTTTGCCAATAAATTGACATAAATGGAAATGAATTGACAATGGTGTCGCTCAATGACATAAACGAGAGCTATGAAACTTTATCAATTAAATAACATGGGGAAATGGAAACCCATCTTAACTCCGCGCACATTGTTTCCTAAACTTGACAATATGGATGCCGTGTTTATCAAGCATAATTAAGCAAGTCAATAAGATCAATACTGCAAGAATGTTGTACTGAACTATTAGAGTCTTATTATAGAGACTACAATATTTTAGTCTCCAAAGATTTTCAAACTTATTGCTTAAATGTTCACCTTAATGCCAAAAAGCCGATACTAGCTTATTTATCAGATCACGCATACCTATCCATTTGTATAAGATGTCTTATCATATTTATTGACACATCAATGACAATCCTTTAGTACGTGACGTGTACCTACGTCTGACTTGAATATAACATTTTTGAGGACCTTCAGACAAACACAAATCATAATTGTATAAACTTTTGTCTGCTGTATTTACAGAAATATTACTGAATCGCAACATGATATTGTACCATATATTTATTCATTTATTATTAGTATCTACTTTAAAAATAAAAAAAAAAATAAATAAATAGTGGCTGGGTAGAAGGATTCCCGTAACCCGAGCAGGAACACATTTTCTCAATTGTATTCCTGCACTGTACAATACTTATTACTTCTGCTTCTCATCGTATCGATATTAGCCAGATAGTCATAATGGTTTCCTAATTGTATTGGATTGCAGTTACTCCAACTGCAATCTACTTTCGATAGACACTTGCTGAACACACAATGAGGATAACGAACAACCACACAAGCCTCACTCATCAATTGTTTGGCTAAACTATTTGCATTTCCTCAACTTGAGTATATATTGGTAAACTTGTGCAATTACTATACGGCCATCAGAGTATGCAAATTTTAAGTAGGTACTGAGCAACGATTGTATCGGTAAATTGAATAGAGTTAAGGGCCAACTACATAGTTTGAGGTTAACGTTTTTTTAGGAGTGAATTTGATTTCTTTTAAAACACCTACACTTTGAAATACTTAGAATTTTATTATTGAACCATTTTGGACTTTTAGATGCTCGTGCACGTTAGTTCACCGCGAAGAACTCTAAGCTTTCAACTCACAGGATAAAAGGATAATAATAAAACTGATTTCTACTGAGTTCCTGCACAAAGCTCGAAAAAATATCGCTAGCATAATAACAATCCCCACAATCCACTTGCCTATGTAGTCAGACTGGGAATCGCACGTAATACTCAATACCTCAGTTAAATTGAAGCAATCGAAAAAGAACCTTAAACATTATAAATTCGCCTACATAGCATTAGCTAGGACCAAATAGCGATCTCTAGCAAAACTGTTCCTTGACTCCCTTGATTCTTGAAGATTAGTATTAAAGAACTAATACCTAACCTTCTTAAATTCCGCATATTTCATCTAGACTCTCGTCTTTAAAATCAACTACCAGCTCAAATGATTTATGGTTTTCAAAACAGCCACACCTATATACTATAGCCACCTATACCTATCATACGACAACATAGTAGTTCTAGAAGGGCCTAAGTGTTAAGATAAGGTCGGCTTTCGTTACACCTCCAGGCGTTGTCAGATAACCCAATCCGTCACTTTTCTAACTAACCTTTTAAAATTTTTAATCAAGTACGCAGAAAAAAAAGCTCCACATCCACCTCGTAATTGACTTCTTCAAAAGAATGGCCGGCAATGAACCCTAATAACAAAGTTCCTACTTTATACAGGATCTAAAACGTTTGATAAAGCAATTTCCTTCTTCATTGCCTATACGTCTACTTTGTGTGCAAACTGGTGAAAAATAATTAAACCCACAAGACGTAATCTACCAGCTAGTTTACTTTCCCAAACCAATCGTTGTTAATCTTGGTTTCAATTTCACACCTCCTTCAAAGGATTTTATTTTCCTTTCCATCGAATGAAAGTAACTAGTGAAAGGCAACCTATGAAAGCAACCTGTACACTAAAAGGTTCACTGAACAGTATCCTCAATCAATTAACAAGCACGCAATCGCTCCGAAGGAACTTCACCACTACCACATGCACCTTGCATCCGAATGTGAGCCGAATAACCCAACCATAAGTTCGCTCACGAAAGTATTGTGTCACCGACAGACCGAACACATGGTAATCCTGATCGGATATACGATATGTGCACTACACGTACAGTACATAGGCCGGCAGCTTTTGTTCTGTCATTTTAAATTTCTTGTTAGTTCACATCCGGACGGGGATAATAGATTTCTTAGTTGGAAATTTTCTTTTGATTGCTTTGATGGCAAAAAAAGGACACGCTTTGCATTGAGTTTTTTTTTTATTGTGTACTCTTTGTGGTCTGGAAATAATCTCACAAGGATACGAGTCACTTCCAGAGGTAGTTTGCTGATAGTTTTATGGCGTCCTTAATATGCGAGTAGAACCACTTTGAAAGAAAGAGAAAAGTATTTTAATGCCTTTGGATAGAGCCATGTGAAAGTTCTGGCTAAAAAAAAAGGAGGAAGTTTTTTACTATTGAACGATGGCTTCCTTCTGTTCTTTTGTTACAGAGTTCAAGTCTTTTGTTTTCTTTTAGAGGACATTGTTGTTTTTTGCCCATTCTCTAAGGAAAATAATGAACAAAATAAGCCTTATTGGCAGGAAAATATTTTTTGTTCGGTTCTTGTTCATTGTCTCAAGGACGAAAAACATATCTTGTTGTTTTCTTTAAATGAGTGTTGGGTCTTTGTTTATATTTGCGGCCATGAGATAAATGCTTTTAGTAGGTATTTACATTTAGTTAAGGATATTATTACCAACAAATTTGTTGTCTGAGATGGCATAGAACACCACATTGATGCGCAAAGCGCAAATGTCCTTTACATTTTCCTTTTGCCTTTTTGCAACGGTTAAGTAGTATTGAGTTAAAACAAATATGTGTTTCAATATTGACAGTCTTGTTTCTTAAATGTTACATATGTACATATATCATTTTCACATTAAAGTGGACCCATAAAATGACGGTGCCTAACATATTACAATAGACGAAATGTATGTAGGTACAGAGCAGGTCCGAGCTTGAGCTCAATAAGTCTCATTGTCCAAGGCAGTATTGTATTTTATACTAGATGCCCCGATGAACTTCCTACCACTTTTGATTGGTTTGTTACTTTTCATAAGCGATTATGAATCCTAATCAACCTTCCATCTTTAGTTCATTGAAATCGGCAATATTGGCAGCACTGTGTACAGTTTAACGCCGGTTTATTAATCTTTGGTTAACTATAATCAACTGTTATTCCGCAGCTGATAACCATAGAATCAGTTTGTTCATGCAAATTTAAGCCAGAGAGTCCATGGTTTGGTTAGTTAACCCGAGGAGAAATCGATAACAAACCGATTTTGGTCGGTTAGAGGCCTTTAACCAAGGATATTCTGGAATTTTGGTTGTTCAAGCTTTGACATAGCAGTCAACAACATAACAAAAAATGTGCACGACTGGGTCGCACGAAACTTTCTCGTTTATTGCGAATCTCGCAGAATCTCAGAGTTATTTCAGCAAATTTTACGTTCAAAATCATACCCACTTAAGATGTACTCAGGTTTAGTAACTCAACCCTTGTTAATTCAAATATAAAAAGTAATACATACTACATAAACATACGTATTAACTACAACACTTTATTACTTTACTTTCAAATTTCACCCCGAACAACTGACACTTAAAGGAGGCAAGTAGGCGATGAATTTCGTATTCCCATTTTTGATTATTTAAAAAAGTGGTCTCAATTGTCGGAATTTGGGTAGTCATTTTTGAGAAATATTCATAAAACGGCTATATTCGAGTTTTCTGAGAAAAACTAAGTACGTGATCATGTTTAGAATGCTTATGTTGTCCTAAATTTTGATCAAAATCGTTAGAGCGGTTTTTTGTAAAATTATGCTGACAAATGTTACAAATTTGGATTCGAAAAGCACTGTTATTAAACTGTTTAGCGCAAAACTGAGTACGACGTATTATTCAGGATATAAACATTACCTAGAAGTTACATTTTCATTCAAATTGAAAATGGCGTTTTCGAGATATGAGCAGTTTTTAAAGTACCATTTTTAGCGATTGGGGTGGAAATCGAAGGACGCATTCATGGTTCAAAAACACTGTTTTGCAACTGTTTAGCTCAAAACTGAGCAAATGATATTACTATGGATTTAAGCATTACCTGAAAGTAACATTTTTATCATAATCGAAAATGGCGTTTTTGAGATATGAGCAGTTTTTTTAAAGTACTATTATTAGGGATTTGGGTGGATATCAAAGGACGCAGTCTTTTTAGGGAAAAACTGAGTTTGCTATCAAGTTAAGAATGACAATAGTACCTTAAAAATACGTTTTTTTTAAATCGTTTTTACCGTTTTCGAGAAAAAGCCAATTTTCAAAACTGCCGTTGCTGGACTTTTTAGCGAAAAACTGGGTATGCAGTCATGTTAAGCATGCTTACATTAACTCAACTGTCAATTTTGGTTTAAATCGTTGGAGCCGTTTTCGAAAAAATCTAAATTTAGACATATTTCGTAATATTTCGTAAAATTTTTATATGGGAGGTACCGTTAATATTAGGGCTAGCATAAAAAAAAAACGTCCCTAGCGGGAAACCCACAGACTCTAAATACGAAGTTTGAAGCAAATCCGTCCAAGCGTTTAGATTCCCCAGGGGTGGGACAGACAGACATACGGACGGACAGAATTGCGAGACCCACTTTTTTGAGTTCCCCTATCATCGTAATATCAGAATTGATCAAAATCTCGAGTTCGAAATTTTGTACGAAAACAATATCTTTCTCTTACTACGTATACGAGAAAGTTATAAATGCATAGAGCGTGTTGCTTCGTATCCGCATTTTCAACTGACAGATGAATACGATGCCAGCATGAAAGATGTTTCCAGAATTTTTAAAATCGTACAAGTGTTTCCAGAGATACCCCCTACCTCCCGCCACTTTAAGCAGTAAATGAGCAACAAGTCTATAATTCAGAAAAAAAAAAAAAAAAACCATAAAAATCTGACGAATGGTTCTCGAGTTATGCATTTTATATAGTAGTAGATATGGAAGTGTGGATTTAATTTATCGCTGAAATATGCCCACATTCCGAACGAATATGAATTCAATTGGGTAAAATTCGAAAATTCGAAACCTCCACAAATTAAAATTCGGTGTTAGTATAGAATCTCTGCATTAAAAATTGAATCTCTGAGTTAAAATTTGTGGATGTTCAAGCAGCAGCTGTGTCCGATCCGAAGCTTCCTAAATACATTTTTTGCTCCTTCATATGCTAGAGCGGCACATTCACTTGTCGAAATTAATAATCTGTCAAAGTTCTGAATTTAAAATTGAATATTATTGGTCAATCACATTTTACAGGGTTAACCGATATAGGAACAGTTAATAGTATTCGATTATTTTTAAACCAATAAAACGAATTAATGCAAGCAAACATAAACTTTCGATCAATATTTAGCAGCATTTAAACTTTGCTCATTTAGTGCAAGAGAAAGACTCAATTCGGTCGCCCAAAGGCACAACTAACGCAACTTAAGAACGTAAACAAAAACATAAGCAAACAAACTTCTACTGATTTTGAATTTGATTGATGTCCTTGGTCCTTCCGAGTGTTATCTCAGTATCACATGGCATGAAGTCACGCTCCGTTGACGCAGCCAAACGTCATATGGCAATATTGCAGAATGTGTGGTCGATAAAAGTGTTTGGCCAGTTTTAGCATTTTGTGTGATAAACAATCAATCACATCTCTCGTCTCTCCCACATAATTCCTCATTGGAACAAGTTCGATTCATGCTATGCTCTATGGGACAAAATAGCCAGACGATTTAGGTGAAAAGTAATTTTAGTATTAATTTTATAAACCAATTG
The DNA here is from genome assembly GCA_955612985.1 of Cheilosia scutellata. Lineage (NCBI taxonomy): Eukaryota > Metazoa > Arthropoda > Insecta > Diptera > Syrphidae > Cheilosia > Cheilosia scutellata. Next base: position 52,762,967 of record OY015312.1, on the reverse strand, counting down.
AATTCATCCGATGATGCAAATTTAGCAAAACGGTAGACACTGACACATGCGATTAGAGACACAATTATTGTACCAAATGAGTCGAAATAGTTGTTTAAATTTAATTGAAGTAGGTAGAGTGTCGCGCTACTCTATAGTTTTAATTGAAAAATTACCAAGTTATGTATGTGTCAAAAAATGTGAACATTAGATATGTAGCAGTGGATATATTTATTTAGAGCTAGAGGACAATACATTATAGATTGGGGAAACCTCGATATGTTTCATGTTCCTTGCTTTTCTCTTGCTTCTATTTTTCAAACTATGATACGATGTGTCAAGCTGCTTTTGACACAGGTAATATGAGCTTAGGTTTACACGTTTATCGTGAAGTCATATTTTAAATACATATATGTATACGTTGCGTTCATGAAAATAGTAGTGCTGCTTTACACAAAACTTGAACCAAATGAAACGGTACTTTTTCCGATGAAAAATATAAGGATACAAACTTTTTGTTTAGAATGCAAAGAAGAGAATAAAAATTTCAAAATTCCGTTACTTTCGGCCAAAATTTATTTACTTTTGACTATTTTAGAGAGATGCACTACTATTATCATGAACACAGCTGTATATATAATTAATAAAGTTAAAATGCCAAAATTAGGCATAGTCATATACTATATAACTCGTCTCTATAAATGCTGTCATATGACTTTTTGGGTTTTCTCCCTGATCTACAATAGCGAGAATATTTATTTGGTCGATTGTGGATTTACTAAATCCGCACTGGAAGGAGTCAATCAGGATATTACACAGAACAGCAGACAGGATCTTGTATGCCATGCAGAGAAGACTGATGCCCCTTTAGATGACACAGTTGAGAAAGTTTCCATTCTTGTGGACCGGAGAGACGTTATTGAGGTTCATTACATAGGAATCAGGAATTTGAACCAAAATTTATAGTTGAGGTGGCATGTTTAACAGACCGTTTACCTACTTAGTTTTTCTCTAAAGAGTCCAAAAACGGTACCGTTCCAATTGGAAAAAAAACTCATTTTTCGTGCGACCCAGACGTGCCCTTCATTTTTTTTTTAAATCGTATAGATGAGTTGCTATCTATCAATTACCAAGTCATGCCCCGCTGCTTTAAAAAGCTCGGCTGGTAGGTGGCAGGGCGTTTGCTCCACCAGCTAAGACCCCTTTTTCACGCACCGGTTTTTCACTTACGAATCTTCTTAATTCTCTTTTGGGCACTTATTGTGCACTTATACGTTCAGTATTTTCACTTTAGTGTCTTGGTTGTCAAATTGTCTTTGTTTCCTTTTCTTTTGTCATTCGTAGTTGGAAATGCAGACGTCTATCGCGACCGACTACGGTTTGAGAATAAAGCAACGCTGAAAATAACGAAAGAGAGCGAATTAGAACACAAGAATCGCAGCCCATCTGTGTTCGGCTATCCCCTGTACTTTTCATCCCCTTTACCAACACATTCTCGACACTAGAGTGAAAAAACCGTGCGTGTAAAAGGGATCTAAAGGTGCTAGTACACGGTATGTAGCACGCCACATATATATGTGGCTCTGACGTAATTTTGACGTCAGCGTGTGGAGCTAAATAGATACATGCCGTGTACAATCTCTCTTTGTGCACTCTCTCGTGACGTCAGATGCACATTGTGGCGTGCTACATACTGTGTACTAGCACCTTAAGTTAAACTTAAGTTTAGACATTGATCTCCGCACTTCAATTTGGTCGCATGGTCGGAAATCGTTTAACATTCTACAGAAGGAGATTTTCCAGATCGGCTATGATTCCATTATAAGGTTTCCTTACTCATCTCCACAGGTATTTGTTCAGGTTCTATTGCCGTGACACGTTCGGCTTACTTTTTGGTAAAACTTTCGAACATTGCTCCTTGAGTAACACTTCTCTATTTCCTCGATCGCGCACTGCTCTGTTTCTGTGTTTCTTTTTCTGAAAAGCAGAAGTACTTCCTTAGACTTTTGCTGTAGACCTTACGAGTCGCTCTCATGCTTTGCTGCATGGGCTTGCCGGCACTCTTCACCAATCCAAGGGTTTCGTGGGGTGGTCGGCTGAAACGGCGGTGTTAGGCAATAACGCTCAAGGAAATAGCACAGGGGAGTTGCAGGAGGTAGCATGCCCCCCATAATTATTCCACTGTTTATGCTTGTCAAAAAAAGGAAAGGAAATAACATCCAAAATGACGAACAATTTTGCAACAACAAATTGTACGAGTTTTTTTGAGCGTTATTTCCAAATTGATTTGGGCGTTATTGCCTAACGCCGGCTGAATCCTAGCACAGCAGTTACGTCTTCTCTGATGGTTTTGGTCTTCGGAATTTGATGAAGGCGGCATAGGACTTTTCGGTAGGTTGAGGGATATACGATCGACAAAGTTTGTAAGTGTAACCCTTTTTTGGGATAGTTCCCCACATTAGGTCTCCCCTGTGTGGAGCCTTGGCTACAAAAATTCCAAATTCGATCGGCCTAAGTCCGGTATCATGTAGCCTTTGCTTTCCGATTGTACTACCAAAGTTGTCCGTGGGTGACACGTAGCTAGTAGTTTGGGCATACTTACTACGTTTGATTAATTTTTGATAAATATGTTGGGCGATCCAGTTTTTAATACAAAGTTCGTAGAAGTGGAAAAATATCCCTGGTTGGTAGCTACAAATTTCTGGCAATACTGTTGCTTCAGTGTGAGAATAGGTTAACATAAAGTTGCGTATTGCTTATTGACAATTGCTAGGTGCTCTGACGCTCATTGCTTGTCGCCTCAATGTGAGAACAGCCTTATAAAATCATTCTTTTTAATGTTATCTACTACGCAAATTCGTCAATTCGTCCCAAAAATTAAAACTCACTCAAACGAATGGTTGTGAGAAGCTAGGCCTAGGGTGTCTACACGCCTGTTGCGCCAACTATTTATTTTTTTTATTTACTACACAAAGGGGGTTAATTTATGAATATGTCCACACATTCACTACTTTCTAACTCTAATCGTCTTCTCTCAAACTCATCAATTTTCGCATTTCCCGGTATTTGTCACAATCTTATTTGATTCTGACTGCAGAACGCCCTGAGTACTGTGTTCCCACACCTGATTATTTCAGAATTGATATTTGTAGATGAAATCTGAATATTTTCTTTTGTCTGAAATCGATGTAATCATACAACCAAGCCGACATAAATTTGCCGATCGAAATAATCCAATTGCTTACGTGACACAGCTAGTTAGCAATAATGAAGGACATGCCGTTCGATTGTAATTGGCTTCAGGGTGTTGATATTCGGTGTGCCGCCGATGATGCCTTTCCACTAATCAACAAAGACAATTAATTAGATAAACAATGTGATTGCACATACGAACTAATAATACAAGAATCCTTGTGGGCCACTCAGAATGATTTGTCAACATTCACTGTATATATATTTACACACCCCAGTACACGTTTCAGTTAACAAAGTGACTAAGTAAATATTTTCTTACACTAATGCACTACTTTTAATTGGATGTGAGTTTCGAAGATACATTTTCGACATATTCTCTAATTTCATAAAAATTAGCAACTTAGAAATTGTGTTACAATAGTTGTGGGAGGGATAAGGAATACTATACACTCAGAGAAAAATCGCAAGCTAAAATCAAGTATGCTCAAGATTGATTTCAGATTTTTTCATTCTTACGTGCTAAATCTTAATATGACACCAATTGTTCTTGAAATAAGCCGAAACAATCTTAAAAGAGGACATTGAAACACAAATGAGCTCTTGAGTTAGTTTTTTTGTTCTTGAAATAAGCCGAAACAATCTTATTTCAAGCTTGTTCATGATTGAAACAAGCGCAACAATACTTAAACTGCATGCGCATGTACTTTATTTTGATTTCTATTCGTTTCTAAAATTCACACTCACTTACTGAGTGAATTCTCATAAGGCAACATTGAAAATTTAATATTATTACCTATGATATCTACTGATGTGAAATCTGAATGAATGATGTGATGATATATTATAAGATGGTAGGTAATTAAGATCTTAGGTTTAGATCTTGAATACCCAAAATACATTTTTTTCAGGCATCGCATAATGTAAGAACCACATTCTTAAATCAATCCAGAAACAGGATTGAAGTAAGATTTTTTGGTCTTGATTTAAGAATTTTCGAGCTTAAATCAATCCCGAAACAGGATTGAAGTAAGATTTTTTGGTCTTGAAAAAACGAGCTCAAAATAAGATTTTCGTACTTGAAATAAGATTTTCCGAGATTACCATACTTTCGTCAACGAACGAGCTTGATCTGACACTGATATTCTTGATTTTAGCTCGTTTTTCCTCTGAGTGTACTTACTTACCTAGGATCTTATTTAGGTGTCACTACAGTTTGGGGTGGACCTTAACCAGTGCGTTTCTCCAGCCAGCTCCGTCTTTGGCCAACTGCGTCCAGTTGCGCCCTCCAAGTTGGTTGAGGCCCCCTTCCACTTGCGTTGAGGTCTTCCTCTACAGCGTTGTATATTATTAACTTTTTAATCATTTTAGTTTTTTTACGAATGTGTCAGGTGTCAAATTTGGTACCCCAGCTTATGTGCTTTTAAAATATATCCTCTTTTTTGTCATTTAAATTGTTCCACTGAAACTTGGAATTGAACTTATTGGACAACCTCTGTTCCTATCTCTAAATGGTAATATGAAAATCGCTAGGGTAAGGACATTTCGCATATTTATTGTACAATGGAGTAATATTTAACTGAGTAATTGAACTTAAATCAAAAAGACTCCAGAGCAAAAAAAAAAAATAAATAAAAAGAAATCTGAAGAGAATTGTTTTCAACGTACAGCAGCTGTAGTACTTCGTTGATAACTCATTGAAACATTTGTGCCAGACATCATCAAATTAAAGTTAAGGGCATCTTTTTCTTCAACGTATCTACCGAAAATCTATTACATATATTTTTCATATTTGCTTTATGATGCAGACTATAGCTACTTCAGCGAAGAGTATTGTTTTTGCATTTGTGCCCTTTGTCAAAAAATTAAATAAAGTTTAGTCATAACAGGACTGCCAGCCGGCTCATTTCACTTTCAACAAGCCCATAAATTTATATTTATTTTTCAATTATAAATTTCCTCTGAATTGTGAACAAAAATTATCACCCAATTACTTGGGTTGAGTTAGGCTTATTTTAAGCAGTTTTAACAGATTTAGGCCTGTTTTAACGAGCACCTATTTACCTCCTTTACGTTTTCAATTGGATAACCGATAATCAATAATTGTAATAGAAGGGAAATTACATGACTGAAAAACCCAAATGCAAAAAATCAATAATTCAAAATATGATAGCATAGCATACATCGTCAGGAGCTCTGTATGGCGATGGCCGAATTCGAAATCCTGGCAAAACTGATTCAGCTATGTTGCATGACGCTGGAAAACACGCGCTGCAACCTACAGGTTGGAAGTAGCTCCTCCGAACTATTTTAAACATATGCACTGGATTTCGGCAACGAGAACCGCTATCATGCGACTTCTTCAATCTCGTAATGGAGCATATAGTGTTCAGGGCAGGTGTCAACTGCTGATGTGCTATGCTTACGATATTGATATCATCGGTCGTTCCCAGCGTGGCATTCACGCCGAATCCGTTGGCTTTGAAGTAAATGAGGACAAGACTAAGTACATGCTATCAACAAACAAACAAGCATCTGTCCACCGCCTAGAATAAAACGTGACTGTTGAAAGCAGCAATTTCAAGATAGCTAAGGAAACATGGAATCCACAAATTACACCATGCCATAGTGGAGATCCGGCCATGAATTACCCTAGGAAACCGTCACTACTTCTGGGTCTACAACTGCGTTCAAAGCTCCTAACTAGAAGGATGCTCTACAAAACCCTTATCCTACCAGTCCTGCTTTATGGCGAGTACTGGACGATAAGCAAAAAGGGAGAGCTTTTACTGATGGGATCCTTCGAAAGATAAATACTTCGGCGGATAAAGCGTGGTAGGCTGCAGTGTCTCAGGCAGAGACTCTTCACGGGTCGAGGGCCCGATAAGTAAGTAAGTAAATAGTAGACAATTATATTCAATGAGGGTGTACAGTGCTGTCAGATTTTAGACAAGAAAAAAGGCTTATTAAATAAATAGAGACTAATTAAAAAAAAAATTGTTAACGTTCTGCTAATTTTGTCCAGCAGTGTATGTAGATATATGACTTCTTCCACTGCGCCAGAGTAGAGTAGTAGTAGTAGAGCGTAGTGTAAACCATCGCCTTAGTTGCTACGCACCATTGAATTGGAATCTCAACAAACGTTAAACGTTCAACTATAGACAGTATTTTTTAAAAACACCGCTAACTGCAGATACTTAGTGGTTATTGTCTAGACCTGTTGCAACTTATAAGTATGTAAGTCAATATTGCAATATTTCGTCCCCACTTGTGAATAGAAGAGATGTCAGACTTAGTCCAACCATCATGTTCTGGGCCTACCTGATGTCTAGTCGATGGGAAGGATGCCGTAGCGCGCCTTGGAATCCGAGTTTAGAATAAGTGACGAAAACACAGGAGAATGATACGACTCGTAAGTATAGCTGCCCAATATTGCGAAGCTCATGTATTTTGGTATTTCTTATAGGTTCCGTTTTGGCAGCATCCAAATCGTATAACTATGTATATTGAGACTTGTACAAAATAGCCAGTTGAAGATTGAAATGACCCTAGTCAGTAGGAAACATCATTGGTCCTTATTTCGGTTGAAAATGAGGGCAGTGTCAACGTTTCTGGCAAAAAAGACCCAGATCTATAATACATATGGCGTGTTTCTAGGCGCTTTATGTCGTTTAACGACATTATGGCTTCAAAACTGTTTTTCGCATTCTGACAGTCGTTTTAGTTGCACAAAATGACTCATAAAACGCCGCGATTATTGTCGATTACAAATTTAAGAGAAAACATGAGTTTTGGTAATTTTTTATATTTATGCAACATTTCTGTTAGGAGACACAAGACACAAATTAAAATCATTCCCTACACCCTTTTGGTAGCCAACTTCCACAAGAAAACGCAATGTCGACGAAGCCAGTTTTAAAATGACTGGCACTGACAAAGATCTTCCCCCGGCAGGAAGTTTATCCTTTACTGTTAAAACGCATTTAATATAATCTGCAGGTTTAAGAGAACATTCTGCAAATACCCACGTCAGTGTTGTTAGGCCTCTCTCTTCAATTTTCCCACGAAACGTGGTAATTTTTCCCTTTTTCCCTTTTCACCGAACTCAAATTCCCACGAAATTCCCACGATGCATTAAAATAAAAAAAAGAAGGGATCTACCATTTTATGTCAACTCCGAACGGCTGAATTGAGAAGCTTTTTCAGTACAGTTATACTCTCATATGTTTGTCAGACGTTCACGAGAGGTGGTGCTTTTCCGGGGATCGAACTTGGGACCTCTCGCACCTTAACCGCTGAGCCACTGCGCCCACAAAATTAACTGGTAAATTGGACGAAAAATAACGAACTGCCAAAACAAATCTATCAAGTCCAAATTAATTTAATAAAAAATGAGGAAAAGTGGAAGTGTAGAAGTTACACAAAATACATTAGCTCATGATGATAAAGTAATAAAAATGTAAACTGGTTCCATTCCAATGGCACTTTGCCGCTGGCGCTAGAGCTCTAGTTACATTACGCTGTCGCTGCGCCGTCAGATTGTTTTTGTACTAGAATTTTTTTGTTAAGAAGCTATTTACTTGAGCTTCTTTTTATTTCTGCTGATAATTGTTGTGAATTTTTGAATTAGTTTTGGTGAAATTTCACAAAAAATTGATTTTACAATTTTTTTGTCAGATTCCTGAAATTCCCACGATTGTGGTGCTTTTTCCCTTTATCCCACGAAAGGCTTTTCGGACATCGAAAATCCCACAAAAAGGGATAAATCCCACGATATAACAACACTGACCCACGTCCACCGCATACACTTTTCAAACAACCTAAGAGAACAGAGAATTTTGATGTCCATTTGGTGCTGAAAACATGCGCTGAAATTGAAAATCCTCACCACACTAAACTTAGAGAGCAAATTGCGCTCTCTGTGGCTCTGTGTATCTGAAGCCCTTTAAATTCACCACGACACCGCACTCGACCTTCGATATAAATGTACTATTAGAGTGTTAAGTCAATGATATACTCAAACTTAGGATCATATCATACGTTCGTTTCGAATTATGTAGCACTCGGCCCATTCATGACCATTCCATATAAGGTGAAGGTTAATCTTGATTTGAGTGACACACCACTTGTCGCATAAATATTCGTTGAAAAATAATTTTCTAGATTGCTTTTGTCATTAAGTGTAAAATTCTTCGTTCGATTGAAATCGTAAATGGGAACTCTGTCCATTTAAGGGTTCTTGGTTCGACCAATAATCTAGAGTCATTATTCACGTGCCAAGTAACTGCATTCGATTCCCATTGAAAATGTTCTTGGTAAATTGATGGTTGCTTGATAAAGAATTGCTATGAAAGGATTACCTTCGATCGATAGTAGAGGTATTTGAAAACTACTAAAATTGGGTTTCTCGTCAGGGAGCGTTCTAAAATTATTATGGACTTGAATAGAAATGGCTAAATTGCTTGTCTATCGATGTGAATTGAAAAAAAAAAAAATACTTCAAGGAGGTGAAATATTATATGAGAAATCCTTGTTTTTTTTTGCTTTACTTTATCGTAAACAGTATGAAATCGTATCGTTCTAAATTGCGAGCACGATGGGGTGTATAGAAAATGTGGATACCTATAGCTAACGAATGAATGTCAAGAAGTGTTGCCATTAAATTGGACTGTGGGTTTAGGGGGCTATTTACTAATGTCAAATTGACTAAAGCTAGGAGAAAATGTAATTTATAAGGAATACTGGTTATGAGACAGCACGTGGATTAGTGTCGCTCCATGATTTGAGAAATCTTCGATTACATCACATAAGTGAAACCAACTTTGAGTGCAAGTTGATTTATATATTAAATTCTTCTTATCCAAAGTTTTTGAAAGGGCTATCCTAAAGCAGATGCAAGTATACCTAACCTAACCAGCCATAACCTCTTAAGTCAGGGGTGCCACAAGGTTCCATCTTAGGGCCGTTGTTGTTCTCTCTATATGTCAATGAACTTCCTCAAATCATAAAATATTGTAATGTATATTTGTTTGCCGATGATGTCCAATTATATTTGTGCTGCCCGATGAATAGTATCAATAGAGCTATTCAAGACTTAAACGAAGACTTAGAGACTATTCAGCAGTGGGCGCTAAAACACAACTTGACCTTAAATCCACAGAAAACAAAAGCTATATGTATCCATAAAAAGAAATTAGATACAGCAACCCTTCCACCGATCAAATTAGGACAATCCTTTATAGAATACGTCCATACGGCAAGAAATTTGGGCTTAGTCTTTAATGACAATCTGACTTGGAACGACCATGTGGCAGCTACGACCGGAAAAGTCTACAATGGCCTTCGTTTGCTAAGGTTATCTCAAAGCTTCGTGCCGGTCAAAACCAAGATGCTGTTAGTAAGGACGTTGCTTTTACCAATTTTGTTGTATGGGTGTGAAGTTTTTTGCAAAGTTGACTACAACAGTTGGCGCAAATTAAATGTAATATACAACAATCTAGCGAGGTACGTCTTCGATAAAAGATACTTTGAGCATATCTCTAGTTACTCAAATCAGATTTTGATAATCTGATTATATTTAGGTCGCTAACTCTACTGCACGGAATTATACAGACACGTCATCCAGAATACCTATACAACAGACTAAATTTCGCCAGCTCACAGAGAACAGCTGTTCTGATTCGGCCTAGGTTTAATTCTCTACAATCTGAACGCACATTTTTCGTCCATGCCACTCTCTCTTGGAACTCATTACCCGTAGCACTCAGAAGAATCGTAAACACAAGCAAATTCAACACAAATCTTTTCCAATACTTGGCCAATGATAATAATTAATGATCGTAAAGTAAAATTAACATTTAGGTATTTTTAGGTTTTTATGTATATAAATTCATTATGTCATGTTATAATTAAATTGTACTTATTCTGAACCTCAATATGAAAGCACTCGAAGCACTCAACTATAATTTTATTAAGCCTTTCACAATTTATAAGATATTTGAAATCTTGCTGTGAAACTATTTTGTCTAAATAAATATGAAATATGAAATAAATATGAAATATGAAATAAATAGGCCAAGGGCCCTTGTTTGGAAATATGTATATATACTATTTATTTCAATAATTAAATTAATTTTTATTTACATAAATCTTCCTTCCGGGCAAATCACAACAATTAAATGAACTTTAAAATTAAGTCTATAGAATGCTTGGTTTGGGACCAGTGGGCGATAGAAAACCGACCTTAAGGGGCGTGCTAATCAAGTGGAGTGGAGTGCACCTGCGGACAATTTTAATGTGATTTTTTTTTTTTGGTTTGAATTTTCTTGGGTTGATTTCTTTTTGCTTCCGCAAGTGCTGGTCCTTCAATTGTTTATCTCATCGTTTTATTTTTTGCTTATTCCCCACATTTCACAAAAATCCACAATTACAAACTAACAAATGGACAATTTTGTAGAATTGTTGGAAAATAACAGACAATGTTTTGGTTTCATACAAAAATTGTTCATGAATTGACCCCGGCTCACCCCGGAAAGACAATGAAGCAGAGGAAGATCCCAAATCAGGAGAGCCACCTCACCTACCTTGGTGTTCGTAATTGAAGGCAGCTAGCTGGGGAGCGCCTTCTTAGGTAAAATGAAGTAAGTAAGTAAACAAATCAGAGGAAAAAAATGATTAAACCATTATAATAATAAGGTAAACAATTAAACATGCCTCCAAAGAATTAATTTTTTCCCAACTTTAAGGAGATTATGCTCTTTTCTGAATAAGTGTCTCAGAAGCTGGAGGCTTACGTTCAAGTTGGTGCACTATGGTGGTGCATTGTCAACATTGTATACATAGTCCTCATAATAGAAAAGAATGCCATAGTGAACCGCTGACATGTAATTTTTGAAATAAAAATCAAAAAAACTAACAAACCTTATGGACAATACACAACACACCCTCTATACGGCCAACAAACTCAAAAAAAGCCATCGTTAACCATCCGGAATGTATTTCTATGGTGCCGTGAAATAACGCCAAGTGAATAAGGCCAACTTCTCAAAGTTGGCCTTATTACGTTTTTCAAAAGTGTAATAAAGCCAACTTTCAACAGTCCAACTGCGTGAATTTAAAGCTATTATTTTCTAAAATTCAAAAATGCTTTTAAGATTCATATTAAATTTTAATCAGCACAAGTTATGTTAAAAGATTTTTTTTTTGAATTTGAGAAAATAATAGTTTTAAATTCCTACACAACTTTTCATTGCATTCAAATTTATACAGTTGTTCTATTTCTGAGAACAAAGCACTTTAACAACAATTTCTGAAATGTACAAAAATTTATTATTTAAATTTTGGGAACCCTTTTTAATTTTTCTAATTCATGCAAGATGATGCATATCACCCAAGACATCACAAAGAAACCGTTGGCTTTCCTTTTTTTCCTAAAGCGTCTTCAATTAGCTTTAAATGCACTTCTTGGCCAGTTTTAAAGATCTGCAAGGCAAGCAGACTACAGTCAAAATCGGTTATAACGACCTTCAAGGTACTAGTGAATTTGGTCGTTATAAGCGATAGGTCGCTGTAACCGATATCAAGGTATACACATGTAAATTAATCTGTTTTCAAGTAGAAGTCCTTTTTTTCATAATTCTTATTTGTTCTTGACATACATATATACATGCGAGTTTGCGAAAATCGTTGTAACCAATATTTTATTTCAAGAAAAGGAAAAAATCTGTCGTTGTAAGCGATGTCGTTGTAAACGATTTGTTATTCAATGGGATTATAATGGAGCTCAGTCAGAACCTAAAAATTTGGTCGTTATAACCGATTCGTCGTTATAACCGATGCATGTCGTTGTAAGCGATTTTGACTGTATTTTAAATGGTAGGTCCTGGCACACTGCACAATAGGAGCGATCAACTTGGGCATGTAAATAAACCAAAAGCGCAGCGAGGAAATGATTGCGAAGGGGAGGATCAATTTTTAATGAACCTAGGTTAGGTTAGGTCGACGGGTTGGTGAGTAGGGTGAACCCTACTCTACCACACTTAGGTCCTCATGGACCCATTGTAATGCCCTTTCGTGGGGGATTAACCATTGGTGTTAGGTTGGTTAGCTACGTGTCCTTCCTTCATGTATTTACTCGACGCCGTCCAGCCATCCTGATGTCCTCAAGAACCTGTAAAGATCGGAGAGTGAGATATCAGAAAGTTCTTGTAAGTCATGGAAGTAGTAACTTCCAAGTGTTCTGTTCCTCAAGTGACAGAGACTCGGGCAGTGACAGAGTAAGTGAGGTGTGTCATCATGGACCTCTTCGTCTCCGCAGCCTCTACATAATATATCGTCATCTTTGAGATTTAGTTTCATTGTATGATTTCTTAGGAAGTTATGCCCCGTTAGGGCCCCTACCAGCTTAGACAGCGATGACCTGTCAAACTGTAGAAGTTTGGTGGTTCGGCCACTGTCATACTCTGGCCAAAGCTTCCGTGATATTTCACAGGTCGTTAGTTCTTTCCACCTTTTGTTGGTTTTCATACGAATCTTGTTCTCGACTCGTTCTCTCAGGTTGCAGAGTGGGGGCTTGATGGACTGTAATGCTCTATCATGGTCCATTGTAGATCCCTCTCTCGCCAGTTCGTCAGCCTTCTCGTTGCCGGCTTTGTCACTGTGTCCAGGGACCCAGCAGAGATTCGTAGTGTGCTGCGAGCAGAGAGCCTTGAGCTCTTCGCGGCAGCGGTGAACTAGCTTAGATTTAATTTCAATAGCAGAGATTGCTTTTATAGCCGCCTGGCTGTCGATGAAAATGGTAATATCATTACGCGGTATTGCCAACAATGACACCTGTCGGGCCGCTTCCGCGATTGCCAGAACTTCTGCCTGGAAGACACTGCTGCTATCAGGGTGTCTGATTGAGCATTGTATATTTAGTTCCTCTGAGAATATACCGGCACCGGTTACACAGTCCATCTTTGACCCATCCGTGTAGATGGATATCGATTTCCTCTTAGTGGGTTCATTTGTGGTCCATTCACCCCTACTCGGAAACGAGCAAGATAATGAACCTAAATGCGTAGCTAAACAAATTTTTGAGCAAGGGAGGATCGATTTGGGGTGTGAAAATTAAAAATTCGCGCGAATTTTTTTTGATTTGCAGGATTTACCACACCTACAATAGTCTGTTTGCCTTGCAGGAAAGCCACCGTAATAACTGTTTCTTTGTGATGTCTTGGGTGATATGCATCATCTTGAATGATAGTTGCTATAGCAACTATAGTTGCTTATTGCTTGTTGCCTCAATCTGAGAGCCGCCTTATGTCTCAAAATAATTTGGCTTTATGTTGCTTTGCGAAATGCTAGAATTTGGTCTTATATGTCGCTTTCCAAAGCGCCTTGAAGCCAAATTTTAAAATTTGTCCTTATGTCACCGCACCCATTTATGCTACCAATAAAATTGGTGGACTTATGCTATGTCCCACTTAAAAAAAAATAAATTTAGGACTTATGTCCCGTGGAGTTATGTCCCTGCGCCGGCCGATGTTTCCTTCTTGCCAAGCTTTCACTTGCTAATCAAATGACCTCAATTCTTACTTTAAAACTATTACCATGTCGATTTAAAGAACGCTAAATTCTTCTGTGATCTTAGAAACTGGCGAAAATATATTTGTCAAAAACTTCCTTGTTTTAAAAAGTATGTCTGAAAATGTTGTAAATTGATGTCACTAACACACATTAACAATATATTTTATTTGATATGATTTCAACAAATTTTGTATTTATTATTTTGTATGCGAGGTAGGTATACGGTGTCTATAAACATTATCATTTTTATTAATTTCATCCGAATCGAAACAAGAAAATGTTTCCGTTTAAATATACTTAGTCACTGCGCTCAGCACATTTGCTTCAAAAGCAAAATGTTCATAGAAGAATGTTCCCCTTTCTCTTACTCTTTGATTAATTCGTGGAAATAGAGATATCCTTTCTAAATTTGTGCTTTAATAATACTGGAGTAATAAAGTTAATATTTTATGAAAACAAATTTTTAAAATTTTTATTTAAAATCACATTAAATCTGACTTGTAACGGCTTAACAAATTTCAACTCGCACGTTAAATTTTCTCAACTTTATAACAATTGCTTGCAAAATTTTTTCCATACTTGTTGCTTTGTGGTACAGAAAGTGGGGAAATTTAGAATTTCCCTATTGTTAAAGTTTGCTTGTACAATTGTTAATTATTCAATTGACTTGCAGTTTTGTGGTACAGAAACCATTGTTAATTGTTAAAATTCGCCTGTTGTACAATACTTGTTGCTTTGTGGTATAGGCCCCAGATCGTTGGAGCACAACATACACACACACACACACACAGTGTACAGTGCAACTACCCCTAACGCCCTAACGTAGCACACTCTAACATTATATTAAACATAATTATGTCTAAGGATACAATTATTTTTCTTATCAATAAAGGCAAGCATTCAGTTGTTGTACATTCCTTAAAATTCATGAAACTGTTAAAATTTAAATTGGACCCAGAGAGAGTAAATTTCCTAAAAACTTGTGGCGACTTCAGCGGAACAAATTCTCAACCGCTCACTACCAACTTAGTCACACATAGATGTCGCTCAAAACAGTTGGGAGTTTTTCAAAACGTTTTTTCAACGACGGCGTCATTCTATTCGCAATACAGATCTCTTCATGTACATTCCGATCTCTACGTATACTTTTTTATATTTAATGTGGTTAATAAAGTATTTATAGATAAGTTATATCTTAACTTCAATTGTTTTATTACATGGACCACGGTGTCCATAATTGGTGACCCCGACGTGATCACAGACAAGTTTTCACACCAAGGCACGTACGCCATTTTCCCTATTTTTCAGTTTTTATGCGATACAATCTTCGCAGGTTAAAAGGACGCAGACTCAACTTCTCAAGTCCAGAATCGTCGTTCGACGAAGAAAATACTCTTCCTGTTCAGCGAGACAGTCTCCACACGACAATGATCAATCCTGCAGACGATTCGACCGTGGAGCTCATTAACAAGCTCCGCGAGGAACTCCGTGAAGCAAACGAAGCCATGGAGCAACTCAGAAAAGCAAACATTGCCCAAACTGGTGCCGCTACTTCACAGGGAACAATTCCTCTCGAAACTTTTGCAACGCAAGCGCAAAACACGCAAAGCAACTTGCTACCATCGTTTCCAAGTCGAGCAGGACAACACCAGCCATTTGTTCAACGCGTTCGTCTGCCAAAGTTCAATCCGCAATATCCACAACTCTGGCTTACGCAAGTGGAAATGTCGTTTCAACTCGCTGATGTTAACAACGACGATGAACGCTACGCCAATTTGCTGGTTAGCCTTGAAGGCGATGCCTTAAGAGCAGTTGGCGATTTGGCAAGTAATCCACCTGGCAACAACAAATTCGTCGCGCTCAAAGAACGATTGTTGAATCATTTTGCTCCCACTGCAGAATCACAACTAAGAAGAATGCTACGGGGTGAAGACATGAGCGGAAAAAAACCCTCAGCCATCCTAGCACACATGAGGCATCTCTCTGATGGTCACTGCGATCCATCAATAATGCGCACACTCTTCTTCGATAGACTTCCAGAAAATATCGCAACGGTTTTACTAGCAACCGGACAAAACGACCTAGACAAGCTAGCCGAAGTGGCAGATAAAATTTACGACATGACTACCACGCATCACTTGTGCACCGTCTCTAATTCTCTGACAGCAGTAGCTTCAGCGGAAAACATACAAGCTATTTCGAGTGTAGACACGACAGCGTTGGACGACATCAAAAAATCGATCGAATTTTTGCGCAAGGAAATTCAGACCCTAAAATTGAATAAACAACCGAACAACAGATCTTCGTCACGCAACAGATCCCAAAGCAGACCACGAGCAGTGAAAGAGGAAGATCCCGACCTGTGCTATTTTCACCAAAGGTTTGGCAGCGATGCACGAAAATGCAAAGCTGGCTGTCGTAACTGGACGGAAAACTAAAACTGCCGTCGGGTGTACAGGCGGTCACTCACGGCAACAGAGATTTTCACCGTCTACAAATCACCGACAAGACCAACGGAATGTCATTCTTAATCGACACTGGGGCTGACATTTCCGTTCTGCCCAAAAAATATTCCAATAGTGACTCACCGGCATCGTCTCAACTTTACGGCGCCAATGGTACCACAATATCGACCTACGGTACTAAAACTATGGTACTCGACCTTGGTCTTCGACGAGAATTTCGTTGGCTATTCACAATTGCCGACGTTAAACAACCTATCATTGGTGCAGACTTCATTCATCACTTTGATCTAACCATCCGATTAAGCCAAAAGATGATCAGCGACAACAAAGTAGATCTCAGCGTACAAGGACGTATCATCAGCAGTTCACAACCAACACTTAGAACCATAGACGAAAACAACTGTTTTGCCAACATTCTAAAAGATTTCATCGACATCACACATGACAAACAAAGCTGCGTACAAGATCACTTCGTCCAGCATCACATCATAACCAAAGGACATCCAGTTGCGGAACGAGTACGTCGGCTTGCCGGCGAGAAGCTCAAAGCAGCCAAGGATGAGTTCAAGAACATGATGCTCCAAGGAATCTGCAAACCATCTAAGAGTGAGTGGGCATCTCCGCTTCAAATGGTACAAAAGAAATCCGGAGGTTGGAGGCCGTGCGGTGACTACCGTCGCCTCAATAACATAACCGTACCAGACCGGTATCCAATACCACACCTCCGAGATTTCAGTCATCAACTCAACGGGTGCACCATTTTCACAACCCTCGATCTAAAACGGGCATATCATCAGATCCCACTCGCTCCAGAAGATCGACCAAAGACTGCCGTCATAACACCTTTTGGCCTCTTTGAGTTCAACGCAATGACATTTGGTTTATGTAATGCCGCCCAGACAATGCAACGTTTCATGGACTCGACACTAAGAGGACTTGAATTCTGTTTCTGTTACATCGACGACATCCTCATTGCGTCAACTAATGAAGAAATGCATAGACAGCATTTACGCACCGTTTTTGAAAACCTCCAACAGTTCGGCCTAGTCATCAATGTATCCAAGTGTTACTTTGGACAATCAGAGGTGAGATACTTAGGATATACCGTAGATAAATCAGGTATAAAACCCCCATCCGATCGTGTCGAAGCACTCACAAGCTATCCAAAGCCAACGACGATGGATCAACTACGAAAGTTCTTAGGTTCGTGGAACTTCTATCGAAGCTGTATACCTGCTGCATCAAAATCTCAAGCTCCTCTCGTAAATTTAACCATCGGAGCTAAGAAGAACGACAAGAGACTCATCCAGTGGACCCCAGAAGCAGACAGAGCGTTCGAGGAATGCAAAGCCAAGTTGAGGGACGCAGTGCAATTAGCCCATCCACGTTCAGATGTACCTTTGGTCCTACGATGTGACGCCTCAGACATCGCAATTGGAGCCGCACTCGACCAGCGCGTCAACGAACAACTACAACCCCTCGGCTTCTTTTCAAGAAAACTTAGCCCCAGAGAAGCGAAGTACAAAGTCTATGACCGAGAGCTCCTAGCCATCTACAGAGCCATAAAACATTTTCAACACCTCATAGAAGGCCGTGAACTTATCATCCTCACCGACCACAAGCCGTTGATCTACGCTTTCGATCAGAAATCCAATCACGCATGTGACCGCATCGCAAGGCAACTCGAGGAGATTAGCCGCTTCTCAACGAGGATCGAATTTATCTCTGGAAAGGAGAACGTCGTAGCCGATGCGTACTCTCGCATTGAAACCATCAACATGCCTGTCACAATCAGCACCACAGACTTGTCAGAGATGCAACGAGATGACGACGAACTGAAGCTTCTTCTTGAAACCCCAGGTAAAAATTCACTTCAACTACGACGACTACGAACAGATGATACAGACACCACGGTATATTGCGATGTTGGAGGCAGCGACATTCGCCCATATGTGCCAACAACTCTTCGCAAGAAAGTTTTCGATAGCGTACACAAACTATCACATCCCAGTGGAAGAGCTACCAAACAACAAATATGCACCAAGTATGTGTGGCCAAACATGTCAAAAGACATACTTTCTTGGGCCAGGTCATGCATACAATGTCAACGTAGCAAGATAAGTCGTCACGTCAAGAATGCACCAGTACACATCGACATGCCAAGTAGTAGATTCGAGCATGTTCACATCGACATCGTCATAATGCCACTTGTAAACGATTTTCGATATCTATTAACCATGATAGATCGCTTTACAAGATGGCCGGAAGCAATACCACTCAAAGACATCACAGCGGAAACTATCGTCAGCTCATTCTTCAATCATTGGGTATGCAGATTTGGTGCCCCTAAAACAATAACGACTGACAGAGGGACACAATTCGAATCTGCATTATTCGAAGCACTCAGGAAACTCATCGGAAGCACTCGTATCAGGACGACTGCCTACCATCCAGCCTCCAACGGAATGATCGAGCGCTGGCACAGGTCATTGAAATCGTCGATCAAGTGCCAGGAAGTAACAGATTGGGTGAGTGTTCTTCCTACAGTTTTATTAGGCCTGCGCACGAGTTTCAAAGAAGACATAAAATCGACCGCCGCGGAGCTTGTTCTTGGAACAACTCTCAGATTGCCAGGCGAATTCTTCATGCACGAGGAAGTCTCACTTGAACCTGAAATCTTCGTTGAAAAATTCCGAGAGCATATGCGACAGGTTAAGTCAACGCCATCAGCTCATCACGGCCGAACAAAACCATTCGCACACAAAACACTCTACACTTGCTCCCATGTTTTTGTGAGAGTTGATGCAGTTCAGAAACCATGTGAGCAGCCATACGATGGACCATACGAAGTGCTGGAACGTATCTCTGACTACGTGTTCAAAGTCAACATCGAGGGAAAACCAACAGCAATATCCACAGAACGTCTCAAGCCAGCATTTTATGAAAACTTCGCAGACGAAACAGACGCTCCAACATGCAGCTATGCTCCAATCAATAACCCATCACGAACAGAATGTAGAACACCATCGACACTTGCACATTCATCAGCTCCAAGTACAGCACAGACTAGCTCATCACATCCAATGATTATTTCATCACGGCCAGAATGCAAAACACCATCGTCACCTCAGTGTACATCGGCATCAGCTACAAGTACAGCACCGGGCACCAGTTCAGCTGTAGCACGACCATTGCCCACGTCGACAAATCTTTTGGGTGATTTAAAAACATATCCTGCAAAGAAAAAACTAAAACAAATAAGATTTGCAAATTAAAAAAAAACAAGAACATGCATCGCTGTCACTTGGGGATGAGTGTCAAAAGAAAAAAAAACATCGCTGTCACTTGGGGAGGAGTGCTGTGGCGACTTCAGCGGAACAAATTCTCAACCGCTCACTACCAACTTAGTCACACATAGATGTCGCTCAAAACAGTTGGGAGTTTTTCAAAACGTTTTTTCAACGACGGCGTCATTCTATTCGCAATACAGATCTCTTCATGTACATTCCGATCTCTACGTATACTTTTTTATATTTAATGTGGTTAATAAAGTATTTATAGATAAGTTATATCTTAACTTCAATTGTTTTATTACATGGACCACGGTGTCCATAAACTTCTTGAAATCGGCTCCCTCTATACCTGGAAATATAAATTCACTTTATACGTGAGCGAAATCTTTTTTCAAAAGGCATACATAAATGGCCAGTAGGTATATCTGTTGCTTGTCTAGGATACAAGTGCATTTTATTTATTATTCAAAGTACCTATGTCCAGGAGATTAGAATTGTTGGCCGTTGTTTTAAGAATTACCTTTTTGTTTCGAGTTTTTGTAAAAAGCTGCTTAAAATCAAAAAGAAAATTCTACCAACGCTGGTACCATTACGCATTACTTTAGTGAAAATATTATAGTGTGTCTCCTCCTGCGGAGTTGTTCCCTGGACTTAAATTGTTAGAGAAATTAATAATTTATTGCAAAATACACTTACTATGCAGTTATCATAACAGTCATGTAATCACCGATTTGGAACATGAGTTACCTGCTAGTAAAATGTCTAAATACAATTAATCGGTTATAATGCTGCTAGCCTTTTAGGGGCAGAGCACAGAATGAAATTTTCAAGTTAATGAATGAAAATGATTACTACAGCAGGAAGTCACGCAAGTCTACGGACTTTTCTGTCCCACTTTACTGTGAGAGTGCAAAATAACGTGGAACATTTTTGATTAAATATTTATTAATTTCATGTGAATTCAGTGGTTTTGCGGCAATCGTTAAGGACTTCGTCTTGAATTGTTGGGCTCATTATTTCGAAGATATTATAGTGACGTTAACTAAGGCAGTTTGAATACTGACCTTTTGGTAAAGTAATTGGAATGATTTGGTTCAAATGCAGTCTTCCTTTTATTGCTAAAAAAAATGTAAGTATAGACGGTAATATAGCCGTATTGTAATGTGATCCGAGTTGTTGTGCGATTTTAATGAGACGACTGTTCGCCGCAAAAAGTTGAACACTCAACTTTCAATGTGAATGAACATAAGTAAGTATTTCGACTAAAAATGTATTCGAGGAACAGCCCATCTGCGCTCCGAGCTTTAGTGATATCTGTCTACTGTATTGGACGGATATATATTCAGTACCAATACCTACAGCCAAGCTACTCTTAAGGTGTCGCTCATTCGGTTCACATAAGATAGTGAGTTAAATTAGGAAGTCTCAGAATTTCACAGAAGTCCTGAATTCAATCAGTTGTTATCCAAAAATAATATCTTCGGCGAGTTTGTTCAAAATGGGTCAAACAAAGTTTTCAACTGACACAAATATCGGTTGAGTGAACTAAATGAATGTAATTATAAAATAAATGGCTACGGCACCGAGTGTGTGCATAATCTTCCGCACTACTGTGTGTGGAACTTAACAAGGTAGTTTTCTGGTGTTGCCAACTCTAAATTAAATACGCCATCTAGGGGCAAGAAGAAGAGACGAACAGATATGATGATGACTCTTCGGGTGAAAACAGAAACAAACTAGTTGATTCAGATGTTTGGCATTCTTGTTGTCAGTTAAAAAATTTAATTGACAGGTAGGACCGTTTTTGTAAGACTCATTAATGTGTTGGAGAGATCAATCGCCAAGAACTATAGCTGCGAATTTCCATTATGCGCACTGAAGAAATTTTTATTTTTTTATTTTTTTTTTCTGGCTTAAAATGGCCTGAACAACATACATTTTTTTTCGAATTTTTTTTTTGTTTTAATCAAACCATGCTTATGACTCATTCCATTTACATAGTTGAATAAGTGTATACCAAACACTGTTAAGAAAGTCTGGTGTATTTAAAGTATGGGGTGGGTGGCTCGCTTCGCTCGCTAACAAGATTTTAACCCTTTTTCGCAGGGTTAAGCTGCTCACGCGATTTCGTCGTTCCGCTAAGGGTATGACAACAACTGTCTGTCTGTTTAATTATATTTACTCTGGGATATTTAGTAGTATAATATTTTCAGTCAATAAAAATACATGCACTTTTCTGTAAAAATTGAAAGTTTACTTTAAAACTAAAAAAAAAAAAAAAATAGAAAATAAATTTTCCGCAGAAAAAATTTTTTTTTGCTCTTGACATTTTCCAGAGTGGAGTTAATTGCTATAAGAGATGCTGGACTTTCGAACACTAAACATGTGTTTATGTCATTACTAGGTCTTCTTAGATGCATTCCTATTCCTAAGGAATGAAAGAATGAAATAGAAATGTCATATGTTCATACTCAGCTCCTCTGAAAAAACACCTATTTCCTTCTATCTCTCTATGAGCCATCTTATCAAATCTGAAAGGTATAAAGACTTTTAATGGCTTGTGAATATCATGCCTTAATTTCGCATAATTAGTGAGTGGCCCTGATTGAAGATGTCAAGTAAACACGAGCAAACGTTTTGGAAGCTATGTTCCTCGCAGAGATTTCCAGTAGATACTACCTCCTTCTCTTTGTATCCCTAAAGCAGTTGTGTTCTGCCTTTGCTACTAACAAATGTTTATATTACACAAGATGCACTAAGTAAACCCGCTTCAGATGGGCTTTTCTTTTCATATATGTATTTCCACCTTGATTGTATAATCTCTGTTATTGTCAACTTTTTTTATACTGACCAGAGTGAATCCTCTTAGAGCACACTGACCATCATATACATTCTAGTGAACTCCTACAAAGGTACAAAGTGTAGACACTCTCAGCAGTTTGCAATAGAAAGTAAAATGAAAACAACTTCCGTTGTAGGACTTCATTGTGCCAGTGCCAGTGGTGGTGCCCCACAAAACACACTCGAATTACCAACAACAACCAAATCAGACGTTAACATTGACTGTGAGTGATTGCAATTGCAAATGGAACGAGCATCTGAGCTCTTAGGGCCAAACACTCAACTGTTGCCGCTTTTAATTCATTCCTAGAATTTTGTTCGCCACGCAGAAAATCCTGTAAAATGGAATGAGCCAAAAGTGCTCATTTGCCTGTTTACAAATTACCAACTTGCCACCATGTGCTGGTGATGAAGGTACTCGTGTTTCGAGTAACGTTTGTGTGAGCTTACACCTTAAGAGGGAGTTTTATAATTTGTGGCATGAACTCTCGACTATGCTTTTGAGTTCCAAGGAACAGGTAAATGTTGAGTTAAGAAGTGAATGGTAAAACCATTCCAACACGTTTAGATGTGCGCTTGGGGAATGCAAAATTGCATTTCCTGTGAATTTGAGTATTTAGAATGTCTCGAAATATATTTACGAACGAGTGACTTAACTGTCTAAGTGGATTTCGTAGAAAAGCCAACTGCATTACTTGGAATTTATAATTAGAGGTACAGAAATAGTTTGCGACTTAATTCAAACAACCAGCAAACAATAATCGCCCATTTACCCAGCTGATCCACATAGAAGTCAGTGTCCCACTTTAGTGGGACATAAGTTCCTAATTGAAACCCCAGCGGGACAAGTGGATATTTTGAATTTTAATAATGTTCGTGTAACATTTGCGGTTATATACAACTAGCATAATGAGTCTTATAAATTCAGAACTGTTTTGTTAGCTGCTGACATAATAAAATATAAAATAAATTATTGCTATCACTTTATATTTATACATTTTTTTTTATTTATTTATTTATTTGTAGGCTTGCATTTTAAGATACAATATCTTATAGCTAATACAAGCTTCAGTATTAAAACAATTATAAGCTACTTTAGGTTAAAAATTTAATTACATTATAATTTAGCTTATCAAATAATTTTTAAAATCATTTTTCTTTAATATTGTTTCATTGCAAATTTACGTTTTATATCTATAAACAATTGAAATATGAGATCCGGTCATATCTTTTTAGGCCGTATATATATCTAGCGATGCTGTTGTATGCAACGTTGAGTTTTCGCCCACTATTAGAGTCGCAATTGCAATATATCTCACATCCATATATCAATATAGGTATTAAGAGTGTTTTTGCAAGCAATAGTCTGGTTTTTTGGGGAGTATAATATTGCGCTGGCCACAACGAACGGAGCACTCCATAAACTTTCCCTACAACTGAATTAATGTGATTATTCCAGGTAAGATTCCGGTTAAACACCATTCCTAAGTTTTTTGCGGTCTCAACATATTCAAGTGGAGCACCGTCAAGTATGATCGTTGGAAAGTATGAAGAATCTACCGGTTTTTTTGAAATAATAAAACACTTAGACTTACTTGGGTTTAAGAAGAGCCCATTACCTTGAGCGAACAATCAAATTTTTCTTAAGTCCTCATTTATATCAAAGACACAGTCTTCAATTAGTCCAAAAGGACAACTTTTGTACATTTGAACATCATCTGCATACATTTGAATGGATGTTCCAGATGATCAGTTTGAGGAAGTTCATTTATATAAAGAGAAAATAAAAGTGGGCCAAGAATTGAGCCTTGTGGAACGCCTCTGTAGGTAGGAAGGAAATTAGAAAGGTTTCCGTTCACCATTACAGCTTGCTTTCTGCCAATAAGGTATGAGTTCATCAATTTAGTGGCGGAATATGAAAAGTTATACAACCTTGACAGCTTTTTACAAAGATTTTCATGGTCAACGGTGTCAAAAGCTTTCGAAAAGTTCAGTAGTACTAAAGTAGTAAAGGGTCCGCCAGTTTTTTTTTTCAACTAGTGCTTATTTCGCGAATGGTAATACTTAGCTCATGTCTGATTTGACAGATAATTAGTTTTATCCTTCCGCTGAACGAATATGGTTGTGTATACGCTTGAACAACGCTGGGAAATATTGCGACATTACTTTGAAAATCATGGTAATGTTGCAGAATGTGTGCGAAAATTGCGTACGGATTTTGGAAGAAGAGAAGCACCGTCAGCTCCGTATGTTCGTTATCTTGTGAAAAAAGTGAAAGAAACTGGCATCCTCATCGATAACCAAAGCGTGAAAAGCCAAAAACAGTGCGTATACCCAAAACGAGTCACTGTTTGCTGCGGATTTTGGTCCAGAGGCATAATTGGGCCATTTTTCTTCGAAAATGAATGAAATTTGAATGAAATTATTTTCCATTATTAACCGGAAGGATTTTACTTTCAAATAAAAAAAGAAATTTGACAAAATATTCAGTAGTTTTTTTTTATAGCATTTTCAAAAAAAAAAAAGTTATTTGGCGGACCCTTTACATTGTGTAGTAGTATATAATATTTTTTACTTAATCTAATGCCAAGAAAAAGTAGTTTCATATGCAAATCCACCCAAACTAAACGAAAATTTGTCCGAAAATAGGAAAATGTTGAATCCAATAATATTACATAATTTATGTAGGTAGATGTTAGATTATCTTCTACACTATATATACACTAGCAAGGACAGCTATTATTTTACTTTCATTTTTCAAAGTAAGTAACTGCAATTAACTTTGGCACTCCTTGAGGAGATTCAAATATGTAATCTATCTGCGAGGCAAGCAGACTATTATTGTAGGTGGCAAGTCCTGGCACACAACGAAATAAGAGGGATAAAGTGAAAAACCTAAAGGCGTAGCCAAAAAAATTTTTGAGCAAGGGAGGACCGATTCGATCCAAATCATCACATTCGATCCAAATCGATCCTCCCTTGCTCAAAAATTTTTTTTGGCTACGCTTTTAGGATTTTGAAATTGATCCTCCTATTCGCAATCGTTTTTTTGCTATCTTCGCCTCTGTATTATTTGCATGCCCAAGTTTATTTCTCTTATTCTGTAGAGTTCCAGAACTTATCAGTAGATATGCATCATCTTGCATAAATTAGAAAAATAAAAAGAAAAAGTGCCCCAAAAAAATTAAAGCAAAAAAAAATAATTAAATTTTTTGTAGTTGTTGGTTTTTATATAATTTTTTGGTGCCGTACTTAATTTTTGTTTGGGCAAGATTTAGAGATTTGGTCTTATGTCGCTGGGCTCAATGTCACGGCGCCGTAGATCTACGAAAATATGTTTAGTGGGACATAAGTCCGGACTTTTTTTTCGGGACTTATGTCTCGCTGAGGTGGGACATTAAATCAGTTTATACCCAATTGCTCGGGTGTAGCAGATCCATAAAATGCAAATTAGCGTTCGCCTCAACAACGCTGGATCGTCAACAAAAGTTCTATAGGCAGATAGAAAAGGAGACATTGTCAATTGTATACGGGGTGAAATAGTTTCGCTGCTATTTGTATGGTCATTGGTTTGAGCTGCAGACGGACCATAAGCCCGTCGATTCCGGAAACTCCAATGGAAATGCTAATGCGTTATCACGCCTACCAATGGGTTCGGATGCTGAGTTTGACAAACTTGAATGCGTGTGTGAAGTGAATGCTATTGCGGAAGAACTGGGATCAACTACTTTAAATGCTAAGTCGATGGGCAAATGTACGTTAAAGGATCGGATGCCGAAGAAGTTTTCAAAATAAACTGCCAGAGAAAGAGGTTGAAGTGAAACCCTATTTCGATCGTATAGGTTGGCTTTATAACAATTCAAAACAATATAATTATTTTAGTGCTGGTATTGATCGAGTCGTCATCCTGAGGGGCACTGTGTCGACTCTAGGATAAAGAGGCAATATGTCTGGTTCCCAGGCATAGGATCAACAAATCGACAAGGTGGTAGCGAGATGTGCCATTTGTCAAGAAGCCGTATCCAATCCAAAGCGGGAGTATTATAGCAAGCAACTGGCTGCCGACAGAGGAGGCATGGGGAACGATACATCTGGATCTGGACTTCGCTGGCTCATTTTGTGTTTTTAACAAAATGAGCCTTTTTTGTGTCGATGTCAGTAGTAACATCCAACGGTCACCGACAATGGGAGCCAATTTACTGCACAATTGTTTAAGGAAATCAATTCAACACTGGAGAACCGCTCCTTTTCACCCGGCGTCGAATGGTCAGGTGAAGCATTTTGTGCGGACCTTTAAGAAATCATTTAAAAAGATTATGCGCGAGCGGAAAGATCCCGATGCGGTATCAACTTGTTTTTATCGATCCACCGATTAACGCCAATTGGAGGTGCGCTAAAATTCCCAGCGAAATTTCTGCAGGATGGAAGTATTGTAACCTGCTAGAATGTGTTATCACAAAAGGAAGGAGGGATCATGACGTAATCTGGAATGCCAAAAATCTCGAAAGCTAAAAATCTTGAAAAGTTTTTTTTTTAATCTCGAATGCAAAAATTTCGAATGTACAAAAATCTCGAAAGACTATACTATCTCGAAAAAATCTCGAAAATAAAAAGTTAATTCGAGATTTTATTTTTTTGCACCCACCCCATATCCAAACAGTAAACCCAAGCAGGGGCGTCTCTGGATCATGACCTGGTAAGCCAGCAAGGTTCATCAAGCGACAGAATGCAATCAGATCGAATCTCGAATGCCTTGGATAATAATGAATTTACGATTGGGTACATGGTCGCCAAAAGGACAATGACATTCGAATCTGCAAGCGGAATGTTTGTGGCATATTCGAGAGCTCCTCGTAAGCTCTACGATAAATAAAGGAGGATGAACATTGGCTTCTCAGGACAACGGCGTCTGCAGACTGTTAAAAGGGTGAATACGACCGAAGTTCCGCTGTCAGGCAAGAACGAGCTATTTTTTTCATTTGCAAAACTATGGTTTTTGATTTTCGCGCGCCCGTTAATTGAATATTTTTCTCTCGTTTCTGTTTCTTCTTTTACGACTCTCCTAGTTAAGAGACAGACTCTATTCTTTAGCCAATCCTAAAGTTCTTTCCCACCTTAAAGCAATTTAAAGGCTTTTTAAAGACACGTAATTGTCGCATTCTTATTGCCCCTGAAACCAATATTCAGACCTTGAACATTCCACGTTCCTGCTCGTTGTGCAGGACGAACAAAAATTATTCAGCTTCCATTTGCATACCACCTTACCCGGAGCTAACAAATTCATTAAGTCCAGTCACGAACTGGATATAAATTGCAGTTAAGTTTAAATCACGGAAAACTAAAACCAGAGATATCGTCTCTTCGCATTTTATCCACCTCCATCGTCCGACTAACCTTTAGCACAAATTTCCCACATAAATGAGTTGAGTGAGAAATTTAAGTCACAATTTAGCGATACAAATCACATCCGGTGGTTAATAATTAAAATATCGCCGACATTGCACTTTCAAGTGTTAATTCTTTAAATTGTTTTTACCACGGTCGCCTCCGATTTCTTCCTTCGCCTTCGCGTGAGTTTAACGTATAAAATGGAAAATTTCAATTATCGTCTCCCAGAGAGTCTATCTATGGAATTTAATCAACTAGGACGAATGCAGCGAAACCAACCAGGAACCAACTGAACTGTACAGGATCAATTAAAACAAGTCCATAGAGCTGCATGACAAGTGCCTTACTCAATTAACGGGCGTGCGAAATAATTGCTTGTCGTTGCATTTTTTTCGTGTCCATGCGAAGTGCGGATTCGGATTATATTCAACCTAAGGTGTAGAGTCTACATAATCCGATTACAGTAAAAGTGGAGAGATGGGCCACTATAGTGCAATCCTGTGGTGTTCCTTTTATCACGCTTCTCTGGTCTGCATCCGGTGGACCAGTTACCCTGACAGTGATTTGAAGGCATACAAACTATAACCGACGAAGGGAAAACCTCAAAGAATTTGTATTTACTGGCTTGGTGTGGGCACTCTTTGGAACACCCCTGTATAAGTGTATATCCGTGTTTCTGCTTGGCACTTTGAATCCTTTGTAAATGAAAGAAGATTTAAAGATTTAGGTAACCGAAATATTCGGGCTATTAGTCAGTATCGGAAAAACGATCACGTGTTGGTTGAAGATTGAAAGACTCAGTTTTAATATAGTGGTTTTTTTAAGGCTCGTCGATATTGGCATGAAGGCTATTAATTGGGCTAAGATAAACGTTGGCATAAGTAAAACAAATATCCCCCGTTTGCTAAAGCTATTAAGGCCAAATTTGGTCTATATGCCACTGTCTTATATATCGTGAATCAATTAGACAGTTATAGTCCGGGGTGGACTACCGCTTGTAGCTGGCTGCTTCCAGTACCCCGCACCAAGTTGGCCCAGGTCGCTCTTCAATTGTGCGCACCATTTTCTGCTTCGTTGTTTCTCAGGGGTGGACTCAAAGACTCATCCCGCTTGTTCTGTTCATACGCTCCATGTGATGTTGCAACCTCAGCTGTTTTATGTTAAGTGCTCTCTAACCTGGTCAACCGTCAACATCGCTAAATAGCCTGTAAAATTCGCTTGCTGCGGTCTCCCGATAATGGCAATACCATGTAAACGAAGAACGAACTTTTAAACAGACCCACCCCTTCTCTTAACCGATACTACCAGTTACCTTCCAAAGGTCTTAGTTTCCAATATTCAATCAAGGTGCTTAGGTATACCCGACTCAAAAAGAAGAATAATCTCACCACCTTTTGACGGCTCAATGCTTTGATACCCTCCACAGTCCACTGCATAAAAGTCATGCAAAATGTTTGCCATGCGAGTTACTAGTATGTACTGTACAGTGTACAGGTACACGCATGTGTTTATTGTTGTTTTTGTATGGGAGGTACCAGAACTTTACCGACATATACAATTTTCAATACCAACTTGACGCCGGTAAAAATAAGTCCTCCCACAAAATTTCATTCGCCTAGGTCGATTCGTTTGGACGCTATCGTGTTTTCAACAGACAGACAAACGGACGTGGCTAAATCGATTTAGAATTTGATCCTGGTTCAGAATATCTATACTTTACTGGCTGTACCCGCCCGGCTTTGCCCTTGCACAGGAATTGCATTGCTTTGGTTTTAGATTATACCTAAATAAATAAATAAATAGGTGGCGCAACAGGCGGTAGACACCCTAGGCCTAGCTTCTCGCAACCATTCGTTTGGGTGAGTTTCTATTTTTGGGACGAATGGAAGGGACCTACAATTGTATGCCGATTCCGAACGGCTGAATTGAGAAGCTTTTTCAGGACAGTTATACTCTCGGATGTTTGTCAGACGTTCGCGAGAGGTGGCGCAGTAGAAAAAAAACACTAAGATGTAATTTGTGTTTTTCCGGGGATCGAACCTGGGATCCCTCGCACAGCAGTCCAGCACACTAACCACTGCGCTACTGCGCCCACCTAATTATATTAGGTTTATAGGTTTAGGATTATACCTAATGTTCTTATTATAATAATAATGTGTGGCATGATGCTCCAAAATGCGTTTCGCCCCGATGTGGTGGATGGGCTCATCAGTAGACGAACCACCACATCTGCCTAGACGCACAGTTTACTCGATGTTTACCGAGACTATTATGTGATTTCACAGCCACAGTCGGTGGTTTTCAAGTTTTAAGTAGCCGAACACAAAACACGATCCATTAAGATGGGGTCTCCGCCTCTCCGGTGACTCCTTCTTGGCGTTACAAATGTAATGACAAAGTGAATATATGTACCTCCCTGTTGAGGGTATAAAAATAGCAAAAGCCAAAACTTTCGTCCACCGTGACTACATACATAGCATTCCAAGTTTGTTGGCCTCTTTCCATTATATTGAATATTCATGTAAACTAAATAGTACCTACTACAATGCAAGCAAAGATCTGCGTGACGCCATAAATCTTCCAAGAATAACAACAAAGAAAAACGCAAATTCATCGACCACCCACGTCTGCTGGTAGATTTCACATTTTGTGTGTACTTTTTGACAGATTTACGGAAGTGCAAGGATGCATTGTATTTCCTGCACACACTGACTAGTGAGGTAGCAACGTCAGTTGTTCTATAAGATTTTGTTGCCACACTAACTCATTTATCATTTGGACGTTTGCCTGGGCTCGGGTATTCTGGATAGGTTACCATGCTTTGCCAAGAACGTTATTTTCAATTTACATCCAGAAGAACCCAAGTGAAAATTGCATTTACAATGCAATTTACAAAAGCGGAAATCTTATTAAGTTGAAGTAAGAAACACACAAGGAAACGTGAATTGAATTTTTTTTTTTTTTTTGCCAAGAAGGAGAACTTGGATATTGCTTCTTGGCAAATAAAGTGTTTTCACAAAGTAGAGCGAATAAAAGGCATAAAATACGTGCAGTGTTGAAGTTTCTGATATATATCGTCAGACTTTTCCTATGAAAATCCTGATGTTGTAACCAAAATGAATGTCAGCGTTAGTGCACAAAATAATGTTTTTTTTTTTTTAGGTTAAATAAGTAAGACTTTACCATCTTTAATTCTTGCTAGAATACCTTTCAAATTATGATTTAACATTTTTTGAGAGAGAATTAGAGCTGTAGAATTCAATGTTACTTTACATACTTTACTATGTGGTGTCTAATTTGATATCGGATTATGGATATTGCAACAAATCGTGGGAATGGAATGTTAAAAATACATTATGCCTTTCAGCACACATATATACGCTACAGAGCCAATAAGGTAGGTATTTCAGCCCGAAACAACACCTACTCCTTCCCTATAAAGTCCATGTTCAGGCTGGTCTCGAATATTGCTCTCAAATATAGAGCTCGGTTCCAAAATGTTCTCTTAACTTATTTGGCAGTATACAAAATGATCTCCCATTAGCAGTTCGGCTAATAAAATATCATTAACTAACATCAGATCTACAACCCCTGTCGCACAGACTCGCTGGCCTATACTAGCATGTTAAGAGGAACGTAACAAGATTTTTCCTCAAAATGTAACGTATGTTATAGCACAATATGTTTAAGAGAGACGTTCTAATAACACGGGAACCGTAAGCCGTATTAACTTGAAACTTTGTATACGGATAGATAAATACAAATTATTGAATGCCTATTTCACCGTTTTTCGCTCTTAAGTTGAAAAAAGGGGTGCAAACTGTTCTTTTTTGACCCTAATACATCCAACCTATGTAAATCCAAAAATGGTTCTATATGTTTTTAGGTAATACTTTTACGAGTATTTTTAACTATCATTCATCTTTCTGCTCCTTCCAATGGATGAGCTATAATAAATTGAAAACACCCATTATTTGCCTAAATGCTGAAACTCCTGTGCATACACACACACACATATACTTTCTACAGAGTTTATTATTTTGCTTTCTATATACAGTATGATAGATCACCCGGTTGAGTTTAGCCAAGTTTAAAAAAATCTGTGGAAAGAAAAGTGCTACAATATTTGCTAGAAAATTGTATACGCCGCCTCAGAAACATAAAATGGTGCTGTTCTCCAACGGACCACTTGAATGCCTTAGTGAGGACTGAAAGCTTAACCTCTGCAACCAAGCAGTTTTTTATTATCAGCTATGATCCATATAGATCATCGATTTACATGCACTTACAAGAACAACATGTGATCCTGCTTTTCATCGAGATCACGAAATATAAAAATTGCCTAGCTTCTCGCAACCATTCGTTTTGTGTGAGTTTCTATTTTTGGAACGAATGGAAGGGACCTACAATTTTATGCCGAGTCCGAACGGCTGAATTGAGAAGCTTTTCATACTCTCTGATGTTTGTCAGACGTTCGCGAGAGGTGGCGCTGTAGAAAAAAACCTTAAGATGTAATTTGTGTTTTTTCGGGGATCGAATCTGGGATCCCTCGCACAGTAGTCCAGCACACTAATCACTGCGCTACTGCGCCCACATGAATATGAAAATATGATCTGGAAATTAATTCAACTATTTCTCGTTGTTGTTTATTTCATTCACTAAATGTTGGTGTCCCTGTAAATTATAGCCACACAGTAATGTTGCCAGACCAAAATATGAACAATACAAAAAATCTATTAGAATTTTTTCAAATTCGAATAAGTTACTACTCCGACTTTCGAGATGTTTTGTTTCGCACAGCACAATACGGTTAATTATGATGCATATTTGAACATAATATTTGAACATCATAGTTTTCCCAAAAAAAAAAATATTGAATGCTAATGTATGCAGATTTGTATCCATATGGTAACAACCCCGACACAACAAGCGAAATGTCAAACTCAAGTATGAGCAATGAAGAAATCATTGCATTGTGACGTGACATTGTACCGCGTGGCTGCAAGATGGCTGGTGGCAATACGAAATTTGTCATAATTGGAATTGAATTTTATATGTGAAAAACAACTGTTACCAACTGTTGATTGAGTATCAATGATCCGGTTTGTTTTATTTTCAACAATCTGATCCGAATCAGATCACACTGATAATAAAAAACGGCTACATATTAGGTATTACAGTTTGTGGAGAGCTGTTACTAATGCGGCAATATGGGGCCACCATACATATCAATGGATGAGGGATAAGTGGAATGTTTTGGTGTCATGAAATAAAGTCTTATGAAAAAGTCCAAAACGTAATTTTGACAAAGTTTGTATGGGAACAATTTTTTTTCATCCGATTGACTTGACTTTGGAAATTTTCCTTGGTGCCCAAGATATTGGCGATGACCCCTTTTAAGGGGGCCCTTTTCATAACTTACGAACACCATTCGTCGTATCAATTTGAAACTTTGTAATGCGCCACAACCTCTGTCGCCGTTGAATATGCTTATCGCCTCATCCAACTTCAGCGTACGTACTCCAAAGAAATTCAAACGGAAAGTGGTACACATTCTCACAATCTTTCCGGTTGCAAATGTTGCACAGTATAGAACACTCTAATAGGGTGTTAAACATATTTTTCAGAGATACTAACTGCTCCTTAGGTATGTTTCCTGCGCGATATATAAACATAAAAGAGGAAACTAACTGAATATGTAAAGGAATCTCTGTGTACCAAATCCTGAGAGCTACCCGAGCAAGGCCGTGGGCAAAGCTAGTGGATATGTATGTGTATGTTTAAAACTTCGTTAACAGATGACATCTGTGCTTAATTAAATTCCATTTCCATCAAAAATGTCTCTTAAGTCTTTCACTTACCTTCCTTTATCAAGATAATCATTTGACTAAAAGGAAAAAAAATGTCCGCTCCTTGCACACACATATCAAGTGATTTAAGCTTTCGGCATTTCATTCAACGATTTAACGGATAATTCCGTATACCATTTATCACCGAGCAACAGGTGGTATGCACTACAATTCACAATGTTATTTATCAGCTGGTCTTTTTTCCATTCAGCCAGAGACATATGGCGACTCATATACCACCTCGCTTCGCTGCGAATACAAGTAACATAATCCCGACGACATGTAGTAGTAATAATACTCACAGTTTACGCATTACGTTTACTTCATTTTACTCATGATTGTTAGCCCAGCCCAGTGCAGGGACCAGGGAGCAGTGTTGCCACTAAAAAAAGTGAATCCGGTCAAATCTGACCGAATGACCGGATTTTTATTTTCTAAATTCGGTCAAAAAATCCGGTCAATAGCTAAAATGAGAATTTTTGACCTGAAACCCGGTCAAAAATAGAAACTACCTATACATACCTATACAATTTACGAATTTTTATGTTCACATGCGTTTTCGATGTTTAGAAAACGTTTTTATAATATCTGAATCTTGAGTTTGTGAACTTGTTTTTTATTTCGTTTGTTTAAAATTTACTGAAACTAATTTTTCATTTTATATAACATGTTTTAAGTTCTGAAATACACTTTTAGTGCATGTCCATACACAGCTTCCAATGAACGTCGTGTCCAGCGACACAGGTAGATTTTGAGTGAGTAAAGGAGAACGGTAGATAGCATAGAAAATGCATGGAAAATTCACTTTCAGAAATAATTCTGGCACGTTCTTTTTCGCACCATTGTGCTTTCGATACAAAATCTACATTTGATATTTGCGTTGATAGAGTGAGGACGTCAAAAACGGGCGTCCGCTTCGGCTTAACTATAGAATTTGTTTGTGTTTTCAAATTCACTATTCTTTTACCTGCCAAATTTTATTTCATTGCAATGACGCTTGAGTGTAGCCAAATCGTTAATGGATGTATGTACTAAGGCCGTGTGTCAATTGGGCTAAATAATTATTCTCGGATAATTTTCTGACACTTGAAAAGAGTAGTTCACCAAACTCCAATCTGAGATTTATCGAATTTCAAACTTAATTGGAATTCATTGTTTAATTTCCTCTTCAACATTCTAGCAAAAGAAAACGTCAAAAAATTAGCCTATAAAATAATTTATTATCCTGCTCCCGGAGCAGAATTCCATGCGTGATGTCGGAGTCCCATATTAGCATTAAATTGGTTTCTGTTAGAACTTGGGAGCATGTTCATAATGTATGGCAAAGTTTTATTCAAATTACAGAAATCTACCTCTATTTATAATCAGTAGGACAATTTTATTTTTCCAGTCAAAAAAGAGATTTCCGGTTAAAAACATGTTTCGTTCCGGTCAAAAAACGGTTAGGCCGGATTTCAAAATTTTCTCCGGTCAGAATGGCATCACTGCCAGGGAGCCCTTGCATATAATACACACGACCACGTCCACCTAAGGCGAACAAATCGCTCAAAATAATAAAAGGAGGACGAGTTCGAGTACTCTCGTTATTATGAGCAGTCTAAGGATGACTTGTGTTTGTGTACGGAAAATGTCCAGAATCAGAATCCATCTCAGTGGTGGCATTTCACCACATCGTAAGGCGGCGTTTTGGGGGAAATGCGTCAATCGTCTCGCAGAATATCCTCGGTGACTGAAGTGTAAACATTCGGAAGTATATTTGAAGTTCTCGAACCCAACGTGAGATAATTACGAAACGTCCAACCAAGGCCATTCATTGGCACCGCGCACGCTGTTCGAAGTGATGGGCGATGGACATTGATTTCGTTTTGTTTATTGGTTTTGCCATCGATTAAGTGGATATAATTGGTTTTCCGCATTCCTTTGGGAAATTCTATTCGGCGTAGATGTGCTCATTATTCGGTGGAAATCGATTCCATTCAAATGAATGCGCGAAGTGTATTTTATTTCACACAAGGGAAGAAGTTTTCAACATTCCAAACCGAATGAGAGGTTATGAGCGTGGAGATTTGCATTATTGTGTAAGTAGGTTTTGAGGTCTCATTAAAAAAGTTTACATCGTGTTTTGTTATAAGCTCAAATGTCCTAACTTTTTCGACTTTTAATTGTGTTGGGAGTAAGTATAGCACTTGATGATTGGAATCAAATACTTTTCATTCTATGGGAATACATTTTTGTAGGTTCGAAATGGTGAAATTTTTTCATTTAAAGTGGAGAAAAAATATTAATTGCGGTATTTTTTTAATTTTTATTATCAGACTTTGGTAACATTCAACTGTATTGGTTAATTTAGCGAGGTATATAAAAACAGCTTCCAAGCTTGGTGGAACAAAAATTCATATGAAGTTTTTTCTATTTGGGATGAATGGAAGTTGGAAGGGACCTACGATTTTTACGAACGGCTGAATTCAGAAGCTTTTCCATGACATTTATACTCTTGGATGATTGTCAGACGTTCGCGAGAGGTGTTTTTTTATAGCCCTTTTTTAAAAGAAACAAGCCAGAAAATGTCTTAGGGCGACCGTAAAGAAATTATGTTTTCTCTGTTTACATGCCCGCTTTCAATTTAACGTAGATATCAAAAAAGCGATATTCTTAAAAGCTATTCGAATAAGCTATTGTGACATACCTACGATGCATTTGAACATTCAACTCCCTGTCAATGTAAGAATTCTTAAAAAAATGTCACACATTATGTTATTCAAATCCGAGGTCTTTAGAATGTGAGTCCCATTTATGTGGCAGTGTTTCAAAGACGTAGAGCCCACTGGATCATTATGTCATTGTCAATATTCAACGCATAAAAACGTCACTCAAAATCATAATTTTCACCCACAATCTACCCCTTAGTACACTATAACTGTGTGTAATTATTTCATTGGGTAAAATATAAAATGTCACTCGCATCAGTAGCAATAAAATAAAAAATGTATTACATTTACTGTTGGTTTCCTCTAAGATCATTATTACCCAATGCCAAATAAATAAACCAACTTGAAGCATAAACAATAGGAATTGTGTTCTTTTGGATCACCACCCTACTGGGTGGTATTTATTTTAGTTTATTTGTAAAGAGATTGGACTGCCCATTTGGAAATTTTACACGCCATAAAATCCAAACGAAAATAAACATTTTCTCTGTGTGGTGTTAACAAATTGTGCGTGTGTTTTGAAATTGTGAAATACATAGTTTATCTACTCTTTCCGATAGTCTACAGTAGACACCCTGGCCCGGCCTTTTCCTGTCGTCCTACAATAATGCTGAGGTGGAACTATATTTTTTTTCGTTCACTCGCTTTACCATCCATTGTGTATGCAATGGATAATAATATTGTTTTTATTCCAAACAGAGTGTTGAATTATTTTAAATTACGGTTGCAATTAATTTATTTGTTATGGGATCTGTGTAATATAAATATAATGGAATAATTATTAAGAGTAATTTAATTAGGAGATTTTAGAAATTGGGCGGTGGACATTTATTTTAAATAAAGTATTCATTAGTAATACGCATTCGACAGAAAGAAAATGGAAATAGATTGGTAATAAATGGAAGTATTAGTGGAGGTCTTCTGAGTCCGGAAAGAACCTAACCTAGGGTCAGATTGGACCTGGCAGATCTGTACCTTAAATTCATGACGATGAAGTGGATTTTTCATTCGTCAGTACTGAAAATATATATTTCTTTGCAACTGTCAAGAAAAGCTATGAGACTTGATCTACCCATCCGGATCTACCTAGAGTACGCATGCCTG
This sequence comes from Cheilosia scutellata, assembly GCA_955612985.1. Taxonomy (NCBI): domain Eukaryota; kingdom Metazoa; phylum Arthropoda; class Insecta; order Diptera; family Syrphidae; genus Cheilosia; species Cheilosia scutellata. The sequence continues at coordinate 52,725,579 of OY015312.1, read as the reverse complement.
ATGGAAATGGCCGTGAACGAAGGCCATATGGACTAACGTCATAATGGCGGTAATTCACTTTCCAATGCGAATTACCGCCATAATCCACGTATAGCTATAATCCATTTTCGAATGAGAACTAAAGTCATATGGAGTTAGTTCGTTTTAGAAAGTGACCTTAGTTCACTTTCGAATGTTCTAGACGCGGCATGAATCGTTTCGGGTTGGTGATTATATCTACTTTCCAAAATCTATTCAATAATCCCCTGTGCTGGAATCCCTTACTCCAAAAGACCCTGAGAGAAAGTCCCCACGGGACAAAATCTCCCATTTTTAAATTTGGTGTTATTAATTCTGTCGCGTGACAGAGTGAGATACGTGTGGGGTGGCATGCTGCCCCCCGCAACCCCCCTGCTTGGGTTTACTGTCAGATTTGCGAAATTTGGTAGGTATATGTAAAGTTTATATTATGTTGTTTGCTTAATTTTACTGCCAAAACTACGCGTTTAAAAAATGGACAATTGCCAGCACAATAGCCAGCAGGATGCAGCCAGCCGAATGAATTAAGGCAATAAGCCTAAAAGCATACCAACATTTCGTATAAAATTATGCATTTGGTTGAAATATTTGATAAATTCTAACATTTTTCTCTGGAATGTTGTGTGCATGAGATAAGAACACCAATGATTTAAGCAAATTGTACGGAAATTCTAAGCCACTTGCTGCTTTCAGCGCCACCTGTTTGTTCATTGTGAATTGGATTTAGCCAGCTGCCAGCCAGCCGCTCTCCAACTGGGGAGGAAATCAAGAGTTGTTGCCAGCAGTTGCCAGCAGGTTGTTGTTTTAATTAGCATGTGAAATGTGTCCTCAACTGGCAACTACTGGCAACTACTAGCAACCACTGGCTGGGGAGGTTTCATAAAAACGCAACTATTGTTGTTGTTCCATTGCAGTACCAGTTCCACAGGCTATCGACTGGGTGTATGTTTCTGCCTTCCTTCGTCATACTCCCATGGGCTGTATAATATATAATCCTGTGTTGTCAGATTTTGATTGGCACATGTTGACTGGGCTCGAAACAACACACACCCTGGGAGTAACCCGAACACATTCCAAGTAAATAGTAATCAGAAAGAGGATCAGAGAAGACCAAGAATTTAATATGTTCCCTCTAAATTAGGTCAATTGTTTTGCAGATGTTCAATTTGGCATTCGAGTGGCAATCACCACACTATCCTCTATATGGAATTTACTGAAATTGGTGATTGGGGTATAGGCGTTACATGGCTTTGGGTATGTCGACTACAAATCCAATTATTTCCAATCCAATTGAGGATACATGTTTCAATTTATTCGGCTTAAGCAAAACCGATACCTATATATGGGCCACCATGTTGATCTAATGCTCTAAGGGCCCATAAATCAATCCATCACATACATGCAAATTGTCAGACATTGGTGTGCTTTATATCAAAATATCCTGTGGGAACTCCCGAGAAGTTTGTTGACACAATTGGAATATTATTTGCGAGTTACATTAAGAATACCCCAGGTGGCGTAAGTGGATGCATTGTTGAAAACAGGTTGTGTGTTCTTTTTTTTAAGGTCCTTCACTGTATTCTTTGTAAACAAAGCGGTAGCGAATTGAAATTGAAATATATTTGATTTTTGAATAACTAGACAAATCTATAGGCGAAAGGATTGCTTTTCAGGGAGTGAAGTAACTCTGAAGGACAGCTAGATTACTCTACTTTAACTGATGATGTTGATGATACTTTAATTGATTAATTTTGATCTTCCAAATCTACCAAAATTAACATTGCAGATCTAGTACTGTCACAAAATTTCTCACACATAATAAGTTCATCAGAAGATTGAATGTTAAAAAAAAAATTGGTAGGTTCACTTGTCAAGTTTTCAAATTCTAATGTATTGTATAAATGAAGTTATAAACGAAAAACTTGCCAAGTAAACCTACCAATTTTTTTTTAACATTTAACCTTCTTAAACTAAGAACTTGGCGTACATTTAGATCTCATTACTTTTCGTGGCTGACTAGTTACGCACCTAATTTTTGCTGTTCTATATAAGAGAACTTGGCTCTTTTTTTAACATTTTATGTTTTTGGTATGATTTCACTACTTTTTGCAAAGTTTTTTTTTATTAGATTTCACAAACAACGTTGAAACGTCTTCGCTTTTTAATATGTCAATAGATACTGACTACCATCACTTTGGCTTTCTTTCTTATAAACTATTGATTAAAATTATATTCAGCGGGTAGATTGACTTCTATTCATATTTAAAGTGGGCAGACTCCACGCCCCTTAAATGGACAATTTTAAATTTTTGAAATTTCTCCTTTCGTACAATGCAGGTCCTACAGCTGTATGGAATTTCAACATTCTACGCCAACTGAAAGTGGCCCAAATAAATAATAACCGATTTTCAATAGTGGGCGGATACCACGCCTCCTAAAGGAAGAATATAAAATTTTCGATTTTTGTCTTTCTGTACACTGCAAGTCCTACCGCTGTACCAAATTTCAACATTCTACGGCAATCGGAAGTGGCCCAAATAAATAAACACCGATTTTAAAAAGTGTGCGGATACCACGCCCCCTGAATGGAAAATCTCAAGTTTTGGACTTTTCCCAGTGTATGCACTACAGGATGTAGCATTCTGCCGAATTTCACGATTCTAGGATGGCCGGAAAGGCTTCATAATTTTGATGATCATCTAAGTGAGTGAGTGAGTGAGTCAGTCAGTTACGATTTTTGCGATTTTTGAAGTCCTGTATTTTGAGAACCGCTAATGCTATAGAGATGAAATTTAGTCAGGTGGACCTTTTTAGTGAGTTTAATAAATGTTTGAAGTTTGAAGTTTTTGGCTCAATCGGTTATGAAGTTAGAGGGGGGTCGAAAACCGCCTGAGTTTGTTCCTGTAAAAAGGGGAAGTGCCTTTACTAGAGAACCGTGCCCTTTGATTTGGTTTGAATTTTGTGTATTTTTTTTTGAAAGCTCTAGTAATATTGAAATCTATATATATAAAAATGAGTTCTAAAATGTGTTCGGATACGTATAACTTGAAAACCATCGACTCTATTGTGCCCATATTTACAGATAATCTTAGGTATTAGCCCAGGAGTGCACTGAAGGAGATTGGTCAAAATTGAACAAAGGGGCGTGGCACCTCCCATACAAAAAAATCATTCAAAATCTTATATCTCGAAAACCTCCGAATCGATTGAACTCAAATTTACAGATAATCTTAGGTATTGGCCCAGGAGTGCTCCTCTGGAGATTTGTCAAAATTGGACAAAGGGCGTGGCACCGCCCATACAAAAAAACATTAAAAATCTTATATCTCGAAAACCATCGAATCAATTGAGTTGAAACTTACAGACAATCCTTGGTATTGGCCCAGGAGTGCTCCTCTGAAGATTGGTCAACATTGGACAAAGGGCGTGGCACCGCCTATACAAAAAAAAACATTAAAAATCTTATATCTCGAAAACCACCGAATCGATTGAGTTGAAACTTACAGACAATCCTTGGTATTGGCCCAGGAGTGCTCCTCTGAAGATTTGTCAAAATTGGTCAAAGGGCGTGGCACCGCCCATACAAAAAAAAAAACATTCAAAATATTGTATCTCGAAAACCACCGAATCAATTCAGTTCGAATTTGCAGACAATCAAAGGTATTGGCACAGGAGTGGTATTGGCTAAAATTGGACAAAGGGACATGGCGCGACCGAATTGTACACTTTCTTCTGCGGGTTTGTTCGTAATTGCTACCCGAAGGTTTAGGAAAAAAAAACCTAAAAGTAATCGATTTGTTTTGTTTCTCAATTTGATTTCCAAATTTCAATTGTATCTTTTTCTTTCGTTAACTTTCTTTACTGGCTATTTCGAAGGTAAATTATTGGTAGTGAAAAATTTATGTGCGTGAAATGATCATTTACAGTTCGATATGTTACGATGCCAAGAAGAGACAATGGTAACAGTAACCGGCGTTCTCAGGATGGCCGCTGAACCAGTGAAGCTATCCGCCTTCATTTTCTATTAAAAAAATAATAATTGAACAAAAAATATCAAACTAGATCTTGAAATATTCAAAATAACTATTTTAGGCAGAACAACGTTTGCCGGGTCAGCTAGTTTAAAATATATGTAAGTTATCGAATTCCAACCTTTTGGCGAACTTTGATTTTATAATATGTAAAGCGATGTACTTATCAGTTGTCTCAATATAAATCTGTTTATTTTTATATGTGGAAGAGAAGAGCTATTTTGTGACATAGTCTCGAGCAATAAACTATTTTATTCAAAAAAAAAAAAATATCGCGAATAAACCAAAGCGACCAAAAATTTACCGCATTCTTGGGAAATGTTAATTAATTATTTTCTGAAAGTACATATGTATACGTCTTCATTAATTACAAAGGTTTTTGTCAACTGACAAAGTGATAACGAACTGTAGTAGTTACGTTGTTGTTGCTATTAGATAATTTTTGTTTATTGCCGTTCTCTCGGGTTTCTTCGCCTTCGCCTTCGGGCCATATACTATAGAAACAAATATGGTATACTTCAACCAACAAACTTCCTAAAATTAATTTAAAGAAATTAAATTATTTTATCTAGTGTTAATTTTCGATCGAGGCTTAAACTCCCACGGCCATGTGACATGTGTATTTCACTGAACCGAGGATTTTCCTTAATGATTTATATAGTCTGAAAGGAAAATGACAGTTTTTCAAGAGAAGTTGTTTATGTTATTCCAATGATCACGATGGGTCAATCGCTATATTGCCTATGTTTTTTTTGACTTTTAAATTCATTTTTATTCATTCATTATTTAACTTACATACTAGACAAAAATGACTAAATCTAATTTAAAACTAACATGTATCTTAATCTAGCTTACTGGCTCTTAACGAGCACTCTAAACTTATCTATATCCTTATAACTATTGCCTTTCGGCCTTAAATCTATCAATTTTTGTGTTTTGTGCTGTTTTTTCATTTCCAAGAAACTTTGCTAAAAACTTGGACTCTTTATTATTTGGTTTTTCTTAAAACTACCTAAAACTACTTAAAACTACCTAAGCTACTTAACCTAACTTAAATATAATCAGGGTGATGAGCAATCTCTCGATTGGTCACCATCCCGATTGCGTCGATGGTCGCCTGGCAGTCACCAACATGGTGCACACGCGCCGCCGGGACCCGAGCGAGGCCATAAGCGTCGGTCAAGTCTCGGTAGCACTCATTCATGTTGGCGAGCCCGGCCCCTCCCAAAGACCCCCTACGATACGCCTAACTAACTTACAAACTAGCTTAAAACTAAGGAGGAATGTTACCTAGGTAACGCACCAGCCCGGGAGAGCGTGTCTGCCCTCACCGCTTCATCAAGCCACCAAAATTCGGTGAACTGCTTTCCAGTATCGACACTATCCCTATCCGCAATCGCGGTATTAAAACGGAGGAGCTCCTGAGCATTGGCGGCGTACCCGTCGTGGATGAGCCGCTTATCCCTCGCGCCGCGGTGGCTGTGGTACAATACCGGCACACCATCTTTATTTTGCACTAGCCCTTTCATGTCTGCATGAAGAAATGCCTCAGGCGGGACAAAGCCAGACCGGAGCGTACTCTCGTGGTACATTAAATTCGGGTAATAACCACCCGAGATCAGATTATTAGCGTTGGCCATCGCCCTTGCAACGTGCCTTCGAATCACCTTAATTAGGAAATTGTCAATCCTATTCAATCGAGCCCCATCGTATAGGGTCTTGTTGGGATAATATTTTATGTACTCAGACTCGGGAGTTCTAAACAACCCTAGGCAGGTCCTGAGACACTGTCTCTCAAACACCCGAATCTTTTCCATATAGGAAGGCGCTATATTGAACCAAATGGGACAGCCATAAGCGATGATCGGCCTTATAAGGGCCACGTAGCATATGACCTTTACTCTGGAATCAAGTTGACTGCTGCGAAACAGTCTCCTTGTCAGAGCATAAGCCCTCTTGGCCCCAGCAAGACAAGCATCTATATGTTTGTCAAAATATAGATACTGGTCGAGCCAGATGCCAAGATACCTGACCACGCTTCGCACCGCCAATGGTTGTCCATTTTGTCCAATAATGGCTAATTTTCGCCAGTTTTTTCTGGTATCCCTAGAGGCCCTAGCCAATGGAGTTCTAAATAGGATTGTTTCCGATTTTTGGAAATTGATTTTCAATTTCCAATCATCGCAATACCTCTTAATTTGATCGAAGTCACGCTGCAATAGGATGTTGATGACCTCGACTTTTGGACCTGATCTGTACGCCACTAAATCGTCTGCGTACGCTATAGCATGTCTGAGGGAACCCACCAGATCACTCGTGTAAATATTAAACAAGATCGGAGAATTCACCGCTCCCTGTTGTAAGCCGTTTTTAATTTCGAAGACTTTGCTCGAAGTCACGTTGCCAGATTTGACTACGAACTTCTTTCCCATAAGCATGTCATAAATCATATATAGCAATGGTTTTTGCATACCCAACCTAGTCAGCTTATAGAAGAGCCCCTCCAACCATACGGTGTCGAAGGCCTTCTCAAAGTCGACCAGGCAGGCACCCGTGCATTGGTTCTTGCATTTGTGCCACTGAATGTCGGACACCAATTTCGACGCGGCATGAATCGTTTCATGCCCCGCTCTAAAGCCAAACTGATTGTCCGGAATAATCTTATTTTCTTCAGCCCACTTCAAAAGAGCTCTATTAACGACCTTCTCGAATACCTTGCTAACATTCGGGAGCAAACTAATTGACCGAAGATTAGCCGGGTTGGTCCTATCTTTATCCCGTTTGGGGATAGGGTGTACCACCGCCATTTTCCACTGCACTGGATAATATGCATTATTCAGCGCATTGTTAAATAGCGTGGCGAAGATCTCAATCGCTTCTAGAGGCAGGTGTCTTAATACGACGTTTGGGACACCGTCAACTCCCGCCGACATTTTATTTTTAAGTGACTCAAAGATACACAAGAGTTCATCTTTGCTCACGAACAACTGGGAATTTGTCCTTTCATCGGCGATTATGCCGTTTGCAAGGTTGTCGTCATTGAACACGGTGAAACCGTTGTTCTCGGATCGCCAATTCTGAAGTTCGGTGCGAAGATAAAAGTGGTTCAGAAAGGCCCTCTCTTCAAGACCGTGATTACGGCGAACTGGGTTGTTCACAGTATACACGGTCTCGAAGAAAGCGCCCATCAAATCCACTCTCTCCTGTGGGTCTTCGACCGCGTAAAAACCGTCGTTCGAGTCGGCACTTTCCGGACTTATGCCAGCAGTCAGTAGTGTCTGTCTGTTCTCGTTCGTTCGAGGAATTCGGACACATGAAATGTCGTTATGATCCTTCCGCCTGAACAGTTTATTTATTTGTGGGAACATGTTCGGACTACTGGATTTTATAGCCCGAATTTTATTGCCCCAATACAAACTTACAGATTTTCTGTAATTCTCGACTATCAACTGTTTCAGGTTTTTGATCATCGACTTCAGTGTCCTCATCTCGGGATCGTTCCTGTCAGTAAACTGTCTGTGCAGCTGTTTAAGCCTCGAGAGCAGTCTACTTTTGTGTCTGTATAGAGCATCGATTGTCGCGTTTCGATACTTCTCAGTTTGTTCTTCGTCAGTGGAACGTCCTACCCGAGGGATAGTCCGCTCCATTGTCCGTTTGATGATGACGTTCATTTGTAATAAATGTCTGTCGATTTCATCGTTTGTCAAGTTCCTGTTTGTCGGTGGGTTGATCTCACTCGAACGTATATCACGCTGCAAAACCCTGGAGAAGCGCGACCATTGTGCTCTTCGATAATCGAAGGAGCGCAGTTGATCGTACTCCTCCAGCTGCGTTTGTTCGTTCGGGATCCGTATTACGACGGCGAGTATATTGCCTATGTCTAGTGTCGTATGATGGCACCTTGACTCATATCTCTCTTTAACCTAACCTATAAGTCAGCCTGTGGGTGCAGTAGCGCAGTAATTAGTGTGCTGGACTGCTGTGCGAGGGATCCCAGGTTCGATCCCCAGAAAAACACAAATTACATCTTAGTGTTTTTTTTCTACTGCGCCACCTCTCGCGAACGTCTGACAAACATCCGAGAGTATAACTGTCCTGAAAAAGCTTCTCAATTCAGCCGTTCGGAATCGGCATAAAAATTGTAGGTCCCTTCCATTCGTCCCAAAAATAGAAACTCACACAAACGAGTGGTTGCGAGAAGCTAGGGCCTAGGGTGTCTACCGCCTGTTGCGCCACCTATTTATTTATTTTTTTATAAGTCAGCCTTAATGTGACTATTTACACTTTTAGAGTAAAAGGATTCCGTGAATGGATGAATCCACCTTTAGGATGGTATGGTATAGTCAGAAACAAAGTTTGCTACCAATCCACTCAATCGTTGAGCTGTTCACATATCTTAAAAGAAGCAATTAAATTGTATTTTTTAAAACCGTTGTATGGAAATATCTGTTCATCTTAGACCTAAATAAGAAATTACGATTTCGCATCAGTGTACATGCACCAGGACGTGAACTACCTTCACTGATTTAAAAGTTGTATATGTGCAGCCCTTACATCACTGCACAAATGTAAAGGGTTGACTACCACAATGGCCCTTCACTGACTTTCGGTGCATCAAAACTATATAATGAACCTTTACCTGTTCAATCCAAATAAAGTTCTACCGGCTTGCATAGCATAGTGGTGTAAATAATAGGGTCATGCCAAATACGAATCAGTAGCTGAAGCCCATGCCGAACACGAGCTGAAGCCAAATGAACTCGGCGAATTTCATGCATGCAATTTTGTGTTTACAAACATCTACCTAACTTATAGAGTTCTTTAAAAAAAAAATAAATAGGCGGCGCAACAGGCGGTAGACACCCAAGGCCTAGCTTCTCGCAACCATTCGTTTTGTGTGAGTTTCTATTTTTGGAACGAATGGAAGGGACCTACAATATTATGCCGATTCCGAACGGCTGAATTGAGAAGCTTTTTCAGGACAGTTATACTCTCGGATGTTTGTCAGACGTTCGCGAGAGGTGGCGCAGTAAAAAAAATACTGAGATGTAATTTGTGTTTTTCCGGGGATCGAACCTGGGATCCCTTGCACAGCAGTCCAGCACACTAACCACTGCGCCACTGCGCCCAGAGTAGAGTTCTTTACAGTCTAAATAATGCCATAACTACTGTCCTTGTAAATAAGACAATCACAAAATTTCGGCCTTACATTTTAAAACAGTCAGGTACTTTACTTCAGCAAATAAATCCCCTTTCCACCTGCTAGTTAAATAAAATCAATACCTTATGTCACTCAGCTCAGATTAATGACCATTTTTGTTCACATTTAATCACTGCCGTCAAATGGCTTAAAAAGTCTTTTGTTCTCATCCCCATGCCCGCATGGTAAAGAATAAACTTTAAGCCTTGGCAATCAAACAAACGTGCTGAAGACTTTCATCGCAATGAAAACCGCATCCAGGACACGTTGAGTGTGAGTATTCGTAAGCTATATCCAGCCATTCATCCATCTTCCAATTGAATCGCTTCAAAACTTTCGGATTAACTCATTATAAGTAGAAGTTTGAGGAGGTTCTGATGAAACTTTAGGTGCTTTGCAATCTCCTCGTCACAATGTCATTTGACACATCAGAGGGAATGAATTAAAAAAGTTTCAAAAGAGTAATCATCGGCACTTGAATCGTTCATCTTCATGATGAATACAGCAGGATGTAGTAGCTTAATTTGAATGAATTTGAATGGAAGACAAGACAAACATCAGAAAAATCAACAGAAAGTGAGGGAGAACATTTTGACGTACGAATTAATGCTAAAACATTGGTACAGGTGCAGTCGAAAATATCCAATGCACGGCAATTTGCTTATCCTCTCCTCCAGAAAATATAGAATTCATCACATTAACCCTATATCTTTCCGAAATCCTTAACATTCTCCAATAAATTTAAATACTTGGGTCTTAATTTAGACAGAAAGGTAAGCTGGAAACCCATCATACCAGAAAAGGTTAAAAAACAAATTGCGACACTTTTCTCTTGCAGAAAAGCAGTAGGAAATAAATGGAGCCTACAACCTCACATTACTCTGGCTATACGTCTAAGTCATAACATAATGCCGATACGAATGCGATAAGCTTGGCAAATTCAATGAAGAGCATGCCTGTGTATCAGTGGAGTTCTTTGCACTGCCCATTCCGGTGCAATTGACATCCTGTTTCATCTGACACCCATTGACATTTTTTTAGCAGGCAAATGGCAGCAAAGCAATTTCGCAGTGGACCAGCAAAACAAACTGGCCATGCCTCTTTCTTGAACATAATTTAAGACTCTTCCAAGTAACATCGATTACACCATGCCACAGCTACAACAGTAACCGCGTTCCTTTACTAGATCATTCTTGCATAAGGGAGCATTCTTGGATCATGATCATGAAGCGATCCAATTCTTTACAGATGGACTGAGCCTCAGTTTCTCCTTCTCTCTAGTCTTTCAGATTAAGGTAGCATATTTCAGGAGGGAGTAATTTCAATAAAATAAGTTTTATCTTGGCTAAGGAAAAACCTATTAAATCAAACAAGGATATTGTTGAAGATAAAAATGAAAACCAATTTCCAATAGATTTCAGTTCTTTAATTTCTTAAACTACCAAAATCAACCACGTTCTTCGGGTATAAGAAAAAGAAGAGAGCGCAAAAATGAATCGAATTTGACAGAACAAGTTTGGTTGTTAATGCTTGTTTGCAAATGCTTAAATAGAGATGTCGCCAGTAATTATAAAGGGAAAACAGGGTGGTCATCCTCAGTGAGCCACAAATAGATCTCAAACAGGTATCACAGGCATACCGATAGCTAAATGTAAATAAAGCTGAATGCTATGGAAAGAACAAACCTTAGATGGATAAGTGGCACGACTTGTCTAGCAACAAAACAGACTTAACCAAAGCTAGAACATAAAGGTTCTTAGAATTTGATCTTTTTTGACAGAAAGCATATCAGTGCCACAAGAGATGTCCTTAAGGGGCACTCTGTCTTGTATGCAGACATGCTACAAAGCCTGGCTTATTCACAAACCATTCTCGTAGTAGCTATTTGGACTAGAAGGAGGAGAAGATCATTCTCGACTTTCTTTGTACTTCTTCGGTTCTCACCCAAAAATGAGATTTTCTCTGGGTTCCTTCTACATATTACAACACTCTAGTCTAAACAATCTATAATAAACATTGACACTCGAAGGCTCCTACGCTTCGTTAGAAGATCAAACACGTTCAACGAGTAGGACGAAACTACTTTCTAGATTCATAATTCATGTGGTATCACAACGAACCTTATTAATGATAAGTGTGTCAACCTAACCTAACCCAACCTAGGCTACAAATTAAATCCTTATATCTACCACATTTTTATCTTCTTTTCGTTTTTACCAATATTTTTAGCTGTAGTCATTGTTAACTCCAAAATATATAGAACGTCTTATAATCCACAACTTGATTAAAACGGCTCTAGTTTATCGCAGGCAGATTTCAATGAAAATCTATGAAATATTTTAAGATTAAAATAATGCCCAAGTCCAATAGCGCAATTCCTTAACACTGCATTTTCATCGTCATTACATTGCATCCTCAGGGAACAATGGCAGATGTAAGCAAGAAGAGTTGAGACTTGAGAGGCGTATAAAAACGTCTTTTGTACGACGCAACGTCATCCTACGTTTTGTTTATTCTCCACAAAATGCAAGGATAAGGAGAGCATCATGAAGGAAATCCACCGTTATTATCTTTTTCGTGGAATATGAGAAATTTTGTACGCTATCAGGATGCAGATGGTCTTCCTTTAAGGATTCGTTTTACTAGTTTATTTCCTGGGAACTAATAATCTCGATATGAGTATTTTAATTAAGCTACATTTTGCAGTGTAAAGGATAAGAATAATAACATCCTTCGTATGAGAATAACATATCCATCACAAACCACATAGAATAGACCGTCGCGTCGACTCCTCCCACATAACGGACTTTGCCTATAAGCTGCCTGCGGGCCCAGGATTTTTCATGTATTGGTGCTGTACAAAATCAAAGGAGCGCCATTAACGTACGCATACTTGAAAAATCCTAGGCCCATGGTATAGCATGGAAAATCATTGCCGCCATTAATTTTGACATTTACACGTATTCACAGATAGGGTAATTTTTTCCGGGGAGAATCGGGTAGGTGCGCGGAACTCGACGGTCTAGTTCTCTGTGATATCCATGATACATAACCATTAATACCAAAAATAAAAAAATCATAAAAACGAAAAGCTAAGGCGCAACCAACTTGGAGTGCGCACTGGAGGCGGTTAGCCAAAGATCGTGCTAACTGGAGAGGCGTATTGGTTGAGGCCCAACTTATTTTTTATTTATTTAGGACGATATACAGGGTGTCCCAGTTAAGAAGTATAATCCTTTAAGGGGTGATTCCTGGAGCTCTGCCGAACAAAAAATTGTATGGCAGGGGGGGGGGTCTATTTTCATCCTATTTCCCGTTATAGCCCATTAAAGTAGGTGACCTTAAATTTGGAAGTGTTACGACTAAAAACGCTATAACTTCTAAACTATTATAGCTACAAATATAGTTTTGTACATTTTGAAAAGACAATTTAGTAGTGCATACAAGTCTTAAGCACTTCGGCTACATCTGGGCAGCTAAAAAAAAAGTTCTGGCTCCTTAAACTCAAAATTTTAAAAATTTTTGTTACAATTTTTTACTTAAAATGCCTTTTTTTCAAAATTTTGACTTTATAAATTTTCATTTTTTTTATGAAATTTTTATCCTTGCGAAATTTCCTAAAAACATGTTAAGCAACTTTTTTACGTACTTTTTTACGTGCTTGGATACGGCCTCATAGTTCCGCCCCTTTTCTCGCCATCTTTGGTCAGCGTGGTCATTTCTCACTATACGGCACTATCCTGGTATCTAGCAAACCCACACTTAGTTCTGACTGAATGTGCTACGATACGACAGCTCCTTACTGCTTCAAACATTGATGTTATAAGATATACCTATCACTGCCTTGAGTGCAGCCTGGCTATCAGTCCCTGCTCTTCCTTTGAGCAATGCTGATTTCCCAAGTAAATAGTAAACACACACACTAGGGTATGCTATGGGTTTAATCAGAATCACCACTAGTTTTGAGTCACAAGTCTTGCCTATTGTTGTTTTACACACAAGGAGCCTTTGAACGAGAAAGTTTCGTGCGAACTAGTCATCCTTTTTTTTACGATAGGTTTGCTTTCTTTGGATCTGCCAGACAAAAAAAGCTGACATATTCTACTACCAGAGAGATGCTTCCTATTCATTTAGACTTTCTAAGTCGAAAAGGTTCCAATGATTAGGTGCTCAGATGTTCATTGTTTACCGCACCAGCCAGAGTCTGGTGCCTAATACCATCGATAGTACGGAAATAATAAAGGTTGCTGTATTATTAAAGTGCCTTCCAAAAGCATATTGTGGCATTTTGGTTGCCTTGTAGTCTTTTCTTGCTAGTCACTAACAAAATATGTCTGTTTCGTCAAGTCCATCAATTATTAATGTCTTGTCTTGTGAAATCTTCTTCCGAGACTTTTCTATCAATCTCGTTAGAAATCTCATTTTTCATGATACCAGTCTGGTCGGAAAATCAGACAAGACTAAGTAAAGTAAGATGCTTTCTGTTTTTGAAATTTTCTTCCATAAAACCATCCCGAACCAGCAAGAAAAGGGAGGTTCATGAGATCATTTAGAACGCAGGGCCCGGTGTGCTGAGTGGTCCTTGTTACGAAATTATAGGTCTTTACTTTAATTGGGGGAAGCTTAGAGGTATCTGCCTCGTTAAGTTTGACTCCACGTCCACAGTATTAAACTTCATTTGGTAGCTAAATTATACAATTTCTAGTAGTAGTTAAGTCTGGCCAGTCAAATACAACGTTAAAAGACCAAACTGAATTTTTAAGAAGACTGACCAAGACCAGGTGCGATGATCGAACATAAACGAGTGTCGACCACCATACACCATTATAGTGGAAACTGAATACCACCTTGGAGGAAACCTCTGTTTACACCTACCATCTTCATCACATCACATGATGTCACACGCCAGTGAAGTATACCCTATGGTTTGGGAATATGGTACTGTCAGAAACTCTTAATATTTTGCAGGATATTCAGCGCATGTTGCAAAGCAATTTTTCGCACAACTCCACCAGACTTTCCACGCTTTGGCAGCATAAAAGAGGGTAAAATTACGCCAGATATTCTTGGCGAGGGAGTAATCATTTTTCCGATGAATATTCTGTACGTCAGTCAATCAATAAAGCAGTAAAGTTTGCTGCCAAACTTCTTGCTATTGTTCTTTCTATCGGTACCAGGAAACTGGCAAAAAATGGTAAAAATATTGTTTGAATCTATAAAACCAACAATACAAAGTCATTTTAATGGTTGATTGTTGGAAAGAGATTTTCCCAATTTCAAATAAGTCCTTCCAACAAACAACAACATTAAATAGTCATTTATCGACTCACACGACTCTCCGGAAAACACCGTATACAGATATCGATTTTAAAAATACATTATACAAAATCCAGATCGCATTTATATGGACATTTTATACCTTTGTTATGTTTCGCAATTTTTTCAGAATGAAGTGGTTATGCCTCCAGGAAAAAGGTCCCATAAAAAGTATCAAATCGGATGAAACCACACGGTCGACATACATTTTAATGTCGCTTGCGGTTAAATGTCAAAAGAAACAATTTTTATTAAATCAAAGGCCGAAAACATTCAAAGCACGTTCGAAGGACATAAAAAAAAAGTTCCAGTGAAACAAAAATCAACTAAAGCACCCTTTCGTTTTGAAAAAAACATACCTAAACCCGTATATCTGTTGCTAGATATTTTGTTTTTAACATGGTGAAATCTCGTGAGATGTAATACCCATGAATAAAATTGATGGTCAGTAGAAAATCCTTAATTCGAAGGCAACTCCCACAATATACAAAGGGTATGCGTAAATTAGGCTGACTAAGTTGATAATCCCTGGGATATATGAGTCCTTTTGTGTTGAGGAATCCTTATTTATTTTTATTGCCTTCTAAGTATTTTGACTTTTGTTTGGTCATCGAATGTAATGTAGGTGTGGGTATAGGTCGATTAGGGAATGACCTTAATTCCATCCTCGTCCTTGTCCTCGGAAATTCAATCATTTATCTACTTGTGCTGAGAGCCCTCGAATGTGAATTGAAATTAGTTTTTCCCCCAATTCAACTGTAATGAAAGTACCTTTGTCTTACTCGAGGATGAATGTAATGTCAGGACGAAATGAGCTAAAGCAGGTGACAACAAAAAGACAAAATTGAGCTTTATTTAGGTTGATGTTTAATTTGGCATGAAGATGATATTGTGCGGCTGTGTTAAGCGAGAAGGAAAGTGTATTGGTTAGTATGTTGGCATAGAGTCTAAACAAAAATTTTGTATTTTTCCAAAATTTAAAAAGTCAAACGTTTTTTGCAAAAATAAAATCTCTATGAAAAAATTATGTTCTCTAGCATGAGCTCCCAAAAATCGTCAAGTTATTATAGAATTACTTTTGTCCAGTAGTTCATATTATAAACGAAATATGGTTGCAATCGATTGGAGCCAAATAGCTCATTGCTCGGAGATTTCACTTGGCCCCCACAGATTGTCAAATTCAATTGTGCCTAATTTATTTGAGGATACAGTTTTGCCTAGAGAAACCGGACACAAACTTTATTATTAGATCAGAAGTAACAGCTCTGGCTAGGGGCTGGAAAAACTGAATTACAAAGACTATAACAAGAGCCATATTTCATAATTATTGACAGGTGACAATTCCACAAATTTGTTGCCTAAAAAATGTTCATTTCATGAAATATTGACTATTGACATAAATCTCTGTTGTATAGAACGACAAATTGGTCATGACCATTTTGTCATTGTCAGATTATGATTTTGTTTGTTTTCTTTCTATATTACTAAATTTCGATTCTGCAATATTTTCAATTTGTATTTCGCACTATGTTATAAACGTTTCACCAATAAACCAGGTTAAACCTATCCCCCGCCATACCTATAAAATTTTGCTTGTTTTGCCACACATTTTTTAGCTGTCATTTTGTTTTTTTTTTTTTTTAATTTTTTTCTTATTTGACACTTGCGTTTTTGCGAACTACTCTATTGCACTGGAAAAAAATTTGGCAGGTAAATGAATAGTGAAATTGAAAACGCAAACAAATTCTATGGTAAAGCCGAAGCGGACGCCCGTTTTAGACGTCCTCATTCTATCAACCAAATGAACTGCTGGCTGGCGAGGTTTCATAAAAGCACGCCTAAAGTTTAGAATTTTAAATTGTACTTGTCACTTCACTATTAAAACTTGACCGGAAATCAATCGTCTGCCAGAATTATCAATTAAATAGATACTGACAAAATTGTAAATTTAAATTTTTTTCTGTCCCGAAACGAAAACTTGACAATTGTCGGCTATTTTCCGACAATTCTACAAAATTGTGTAATTATTTAGAAATTTGACAGTTGTCTAGTTGTCAGTTTGCAAATTGTCACCTGTAACTTGTCGCAGTTGTAATTGGGCCCTGGAGTTCAGTTAAAAACAAAAACTTAAAAAATGGTCAGCATACCTAGACGATAGAAGTGAAATTTCATGAAGGTCGTTAAATAGTTGAAATGAGGATGCTTATCCTCCTAGATCACAAGTATTTACAAAAAAAAAACCAAGGAGCAATTTTTTATTATTGAGAATATGTTTTCACTTATTTAAGTGCATTTTTAGATCACGTGCGTTACCCCTCTAATTGCCAGAGCTGCCTTAACACATGCTACCAAACCCACTCCCTCGTCTCCGTTGCCTGTCGCCTTATCGTCAGTGGCATGAGTGTCAGCCGCGAAAGTATTTCAAATTAAAAGTCAGTATAGACGCGTTGACATGAGCAAGCTGTCATTATTATACACCTGTCCTACTCTTCTGAGCTCTATCCGAGTTGATGAAAACTGCATTTGTCCATCCCGTTCCTAAGAAAGCCGATTCTTCTTCAACCACCAACTAACGATCCATAGCATTAGCAGGTCATGAAAACGAAGATTGTTCGCTTGATATTTCGGTTAATGAGTTATATAACCAATTTGTACCAATCAAAACAGTAAGAGTTCGTAATAGCACCTGACCCTGGTTTACAACTGAAGTTGTCGCGACCATCAAAGCTCGTAATAAGCTTTACAGCAAATGGAAACATAGTCCATGTAATTCCAATTGGCTCGCTTACAAAGCGATGCGAAACCATTCGACAGTTGTATTACGAAACTCTAAGAGAAATTACTACTCCTCTAAACTTAATACTCGTCTTCCCCCTAAAAAGCTTTGGAGTAATCTGCGACAAATTGGTGTTTCAAGTGCAAAAAGTAATTTAAAGTGTGATATTGACCCTGATGTGCTAAATAACTTCTTTCTCGATAACAATACTGAGAGAATCAGTTTTAATCTCTCACATAATCCTAATCCGCTCTTGCATTTAGAACGAGGTTTTGAAATCGAGTCTGTCAACGAAAATGATGTAATTAACTGTGTTGCAGCTATTAAATCAAATGCTATCGGCGAAGATGGGATACCGCAATGCGGTTTGTAAAACTGATTTTACCCTATATTGTTTCTCACCTGACCCATATCATCAACCACTGCATCACCACCTCAACTTTCCCAAAATCTGGGAAAATAGCACGAGTTGTGCCTGTTGCGAAAAAAAAACACCCCGGCATCGGCTGCAGATTTCAGACCAATCAGTATTTTACAGTGCCTGTCAAAAGTCTTTGAGAAACTCATAGCAAGACAGGTTATTGAACACCTATCTCTTAATAGCCTCCTATATGGTGGGCAATCGGGTTTTAGGTCTAACCACAGTTGTTCTTCTGCGATGGTTAATATCCTAGAAGACATAAGAAAAGAGTTTGATAACGGTTGTGTAACGCTTCTTTGTCTGCTTGATTTCTCAAAGGCTTTTGACAAGGTTAACCATAAAATTCTCTGCTGGAAATTGCAACATCTCTTTGGTTTTGGTAATAGTGCAGTGAAACTTTTTGAAAACTTTCTTTCAAATAGATTTCAGAAAGTTGTTACTTCCGATTCTTCTTCTACTCTTCTGCCAGTGAAGCAGGGTGTTCCTCAAGGTTCAATACTTGGTCCCATTATCTTTTGTATGTTTATAAATGACCTGCCATTTGTCTGTAAACATACTTCGGTCCATCTCTATGCAGATGATGTTCAGCTCTACTTGGCCAGGCCATTTAATAAAACAGCTGAACTTGTAACTAACCTAAATGCGGACCTCTCCAGTATTTATTTATGGTCTGTGTCTAATGGATTACTTTTAAATCCAGACAAGTCTCAAGTTATACCCATATCTAAAAAAAAACTACCCATCCAAACTTTACCTGATGTCGTGCTCTCTGATTTAAAATTAAAGATTGTTCATAATGTTACTAGCCTGGGATTTGTTATCGACTCAAACTTATCAGGATACGACCATATAAACTACGTAATAAGAAGGATTTATGGATGTCTTAGGAAACTGTGGCTAAGTGCAGATTTTACTCCTATTGCCACTAGACGGAAACTTGTAATAAGTCTCATTCTACCCTTAATTACGTATGCTGAGGTTGTATACTGTAATGTCGATTCCTTATCCCAGCGCAAGCTTCAAGTTGCTTTCAACGATGCGGTAAGATATATTCATGGGCTGCTGGGTTGAATTAAAGTTATATTGGACGTTTTCAAGTCTGCAATTCATCGCATAAATGCTGGTGTTCCCCAAGGCTCTCTTTTGTCTCCGACATTCTTTCTCATATTTATGTCACTTCTAATCCAATACATTGATAGCATCCTTAGTTTTTCATAATCTGTTCGATAACTCTAGTGAAAAAATCAATTGACTGTAGGTCTTGATCAACCGCTAACCTTTTTCTCCTTTTCTTTCTTCCTTCTAGAAATATAAAAATATCTACCTTCTGTGATAATCATTCTTTTAATAATTTTTTAAATCGAATGAATTTCAAAATTGAAGAAGATATTTTTCTCAAATAAACAAAACAAACAAAAAACTAAATATTAACTAAGGTATAAAATCGTTATTTTACACATATTCGTTCAATGATTATCGTCCCTACTCTTCGGACGTGGAATTGGAATGGCTACGTATGTCAAACACATTAAATTCCGACCTTATAGCAGCATTACAAAATGTGGTATTCTCACCCA
The DNA here is from genome assembly GCA_955612985.1 of Cheilosia scutellata. Taxonomy (NCBI): domain Eukaryota; kingdom Metazoa; phylum Arthropoda; class Insecta; order Diptera; family Syrphidae; genus Cheilosia; species Cheilosia scutellata. The sequence continues at coordinate 52,706,240 of OY015312.1, read as the reverse complement.
CAGGAGCCAGTGGTTTGCACTCAAATCAAGCTATGAATGGAGAAACAAACGGAATTGTCTACTCCAGGTGGTACTGGCAATAGCCATAATCCATCCGTAGTTTTCTCGACTACGTCCGGGGCACGGATTCTGGGAGGCCTCAACATTCATACTCGAACCCACAAGCAACTCTTGCGGCTCTATGTATGATTCATTCGGCAAATTGAGCTTGAAACAGGCTTCTGGGTAGTGATTGTTGCCTCAATGTGAGAGCCGACTTAGGTAACCAAGCGTCTGTCTTCCAAGCAGAGATTTTCGCTATCCTTATGGCTATGCGTTATATTGGGACAAACAGGTGGAGGGCTTTTTTTTTTTTTTTTTTTTTTTTTTTTTTGTCGGAGGTTGTTACTATCCGATGGAGCACTCAGACACAACTACTGGTCCATTGTACTGCCAAACAGACACCTTACATTGCTGTACTTAGTTTTCCCGTCTTTCGAAGAAAGATAAGAAGGAGCTTCAGTGATGAAGAGCTTAGATGTTCGGCACTCACCACGTCAGCCCCAAAAATCCGCCACCTGATGCGAGCAAAGGCAGGACAACTACAGAGGAAGTGTTCCGCCGTATCATCGTCCTCTCCACAAGCAGGACAGATGGTGGTGTCGCTCAAGCCCAAAACATTTAAGTGTTTGGCGAAAGCTTGGTGGCCCGAAAGGACGCCCACAAGCAGTCTACAGTCGATTCTCCTGAGAGACAGAAGAAAGGACGCGGACCTTTTGCAGATGTCCGGAAGCAGTCGCTTGGCCTGTCTGCACCCAGCACAATCACGCCACCGACGCTCGTGTTTGCGAGAAACCCAAATATCGATGGATGACCCAACCACAGATGCAGGCAGACCCAGCGCGGGTTCAGGTCCTGAAAGAGCTTCTTCTGAACCCAGCCTGGCAAGCCCATCAGCGATCTCATTTCCCTGGATACCAGTGTGACCTGGGACCCAAACAAGTTTGACCGTGTTTAGCCTACCGACCAAGTTCAAAGCAAGCTTGAGTTCGAGCACTAGCTTGGACGAGGTGAGAGGGTTAAGCAGCGCTTTTAGTGCAGCCTGGCTGTCACTGCAAACGCATATACTTTTAGCCCTCCACCTGTTTGTCACAATATAGCGCATAGCCATAAGGATAGCGAAAATCTCCGCCTGGAAGACAGTCGCGTGGTTACCTAAAGGGTAGTGTAGTCTAATGTTCTCGCATTCCACGAAGACTCCAGAACCAGACCCCTGTCCGGTTTTAGAGCCATCCGTGAATACACGATGGCATTCTTTCCCTGGCTCAGAGTCCGGCCGAAGCCATTCCGTTGCCTGAGGAAAGTTGACGTGGTAGTTTTGTCGCAGTAGGATTTCTGGTGTCATTGCATCAGACGGCATATCCATAAGACAGGGGTCAAAGGATAATTCTCGCACAAGTTCATCAAAATTCCAATGCGCGTGGTACCAAAAGCCACCTCTCTTTAAACGGGAGATGGTTTTCAGTGTACACCCCATGATAAAAATATCAAGGGGGTGGAGGGCTAGAAGCATATGCGTTTGCAGTGATAGCCAAGCTACACTAAACGCGCTGCTTAACCGCCTCTTACCTCGTCCAAGGAAGGCTAAACACAGTGAAACTTGTTTGGGTCCCAGGTGACTCTGGTATCCAGGGAAATGAGATCGCTGATGAGCTTGCCAGGCTGGGTTCAGAAGAAGCTCTCTCAGGATCTAAACCTGCGTTGGGTGTGCTTGCATCTGTGGTTAGGTCATCCATTGATACTTGGGTTTCTCGTGAACACGACTGTCGGTGGCGTGACTGTGCTCGGTGTAGATAAACCAAATGAATGTGTGTGGACAACTGCAAAAGGTCCGCTTCTTTCCTACTGTCTCTCAGGAGAATCGACTGCAGACTGCTTGCGAGTGTCCTTCGGGCCACCAAACTTTTGCCAAACACTTAAATGTATTGGGCTTGAGCGACACAACCATCTGTCCCGCTTGTGGAGAGGATGACGATACAGCGGAACACTTCCTCTGTAGTTGTCCGCATTTGCTCGCATCAGGTGGCGGATCTTTGGGGCTGACGTGGTGAGTGCCGAACATCTAAGCTCTTCATCACTCAAGCTCCTTCTCATCTTTCTTCGAAAGACGGGAAAACTAAGTACAGTACATTAAGGTGTCTGTTTGGCAGTACAAACACAACCAGTCGTTGTGTCTGAGTTCTGTCACTCTTCATTAAAGACTTACATATGTAAGACGTTAATGCGTGACTTAAACATACACGAACCTACACGAAGCAAATTTTCCAAAATCTCTAATCGCCGCCTAAATCATCACGCATACTTAAACTTGCGTAAAGGTCACCGCCATTAATATTACCCTCAGACCCGTATAAATATACTTCAAAGCATAATACCACACACGACTATGATAGTGTGCAACGAGGACTACATTCCAAATCCTGGCAAACAATATTTCAATGGCACAGCAATTTATCATGAGACCTAAAATTAGTTAAATTCCTTCTTCTTCTTCGTCTTCTTGAGAAATCCTTTCTTACAAGACGCAAATACACAAAACCCCGCATTTTTCACAGCATAAAAGGATATCCAAACAATATGAGCTCCACCGTAGTGATAAATCACTTTCAAATGATGGTCTTTGGCTACCGCCCTTATCGCCTCCTACACCCGACGTCATTCCATTCTATAACCAAAATTAAATTGTCGGCTAAATTGCGGCAAACCTGATTTTAAAATTGAGAGAGGTAGATCATTTAGTTGATTATAATTTCGCTCGTTTCGACGTGGCCTTTTCAAATCTATTATTAGCAGATGGAAAAATTATCTGGCCAACACATTTAGTCGCCAAGTATCTACTAGTTATTCCAGGAAACAAGTATCGGCAATCTTTTCAACATTCAGCAGCAACACTCATTCACGAATTTAGCGACTTCAAAAGCATTACAGTGCGCGATATAGAAATGTTGGCACCTTGTCAAATCGACCAGTCGAAATATTCATTCACGAAAAATGAGTTTGGCATTATGCATTATGTCGATCACAGCTGTTGGTGCTGGTGTAGCTCGACACGAGGAAGTGATTTATTTTGGCAATTTACAAATTGTACGATGAATTTATATGAAACACATATTCGACATTTTTAAAAGCAACAAATTTGACAAGGTTGCGGCTGTACGAGTGATTAATTTGACAGCCAGTAGTTCAGCCAAAGGCTAAAGCGATTGCAGACAGAGGGAAGTTTTTTGTGTGAGACGATTTTATAAATGTTATGAAAAATGATTTATTTGGTTTATTGAATTGTTTACAATTTACAGATGTATGACGTATATGAGTATGAGTTGAGTACCTAACCTACTGAAAATCTAAAAAATGACGAGATGATTATCTATATTAAAATTATTTGTATTCCATGTCGTAAATGTATTTTGAAGCATTTTAGTGCAATTTCAAAAATCGTTTTCGTTATTGTTATGTTGTACTACCTTTCAATATACATAGGTAGGCATTATAGCAAGTGTCAAAAAAAAAAATCATTCATATATGTCATTATTTTTCATGTCAGTGCGAAATGAAATTGCATCTATTTTCGAAAAAAAAAAAAAAAAAAATTGATTTCGATGCAGCTTAGGATTCACTTCATACTTTGCATGGACTGAGACAATAAGATGTTTTTGAAAATTCAAGGCTGCTACCTTTTACCTACCATTATTTGGTAATGTGCAGAATATACAAAACAAATTAACGAACGGCTGGTCATGTAAACCACTGGATACTGTCTGTTAGTTAAATGACTTCCCTCAATAATCTTGAATAAAGAAGAGAGAGAATGGAATGAAGGGATGTAAGAGTCCTTATGAGAGAAGGTGACATCATTTACCGCGCAATATTTACTGAATATAAAAATCGATTTTATTTTCATATTTATCATCTCCTACGGGTCCTTAGTATAGCAGACAACTACTGAAATAACGGGCTATATGAAATAAGTTTACGAAAAGCACGGGCTAGCAGCACTTTGAACGCTGAGAATTGTAAGAAGCACTGGATATGATTCTTAATATTCTTCTGTTGGTCTTGTTCATCAAAAGATCTGCCACAAGAGGAGCTCTTAGATTGAGAGAGTCCAATCTGTGGAAATAGACAACTTACCGACATGCGGTGATATTAAACAGAGTGAGGACTATGGGTATTGCTTAAACTAAACTGGGCAATCCATAGCTTCAAACCATATAAATCCGCGGGACCTGACGGCATAATACTTGCTGAATTCCAGAAATCATAGGACATAACGAATTCTAAAGCTTTCAGACCTATTAGTCTATCATCATTCCTTTTAAAAACACAAGAACGACTGATTGATATACAATTACGCAACAGTATCGATAAAAAACTACTGTCAGTAATATCGAATACTCCCTGTTCCATAAGGAGTATACGATGGTAGCCTTCCGTTGAAATAGAAGGTGCTTTTAACAACGTCAATACATCAGCGATAGCAGATGCGCTTTCAGTACTGAATGTCGACAGCTCACTTTGCGAATTGATTAATATATTGCTCAAAGGTCGGATTTATCAACTCAAAGCTGGGTGAGGTGTCCGCAAGAAGATCTGTTAGTAGAGGCACTCCGCAAGGTGGTGTTCTATCCCCCTTTCTTTGGAATTTGGTGGTCAATGAACTACTGATAATCCTGGAAGGTGAAGGGTGCACGGCGATCGCTTATGCAGATGATGTTGCTATAGCTGTCTCAGGAAAGCACTTAAACACTCTAAAAGAGCTCCTACAAAATGCTTTAAAAAAGCTAGATAGCTGAGCGAGTCGTTGTGGTCTAGGTGTGACGTGTGAACCCCCACAAAACTGATCTGGTGGTATTCACCATCAGGAAATATAAAATTCTTACAGTCGACGCTCCCTCACTCAATGGTATCAACCTATAACTTTATCTGACAAAACAAAATATTTGGGCCTTATCCTGGATAGGAAGTTTAGTTGGAAGAGTTAGTTAGTTACCCTTTGATATATTTAGCAAGCAAATGGCAGCCAGTACAGCCATCGCCTTAAACTCTCACAATGGTCAAGGAAAGACCTTGGCCACGCCTCCATTCTGAAGAACTTCGAGATCTTAACCGAAAATACTGACTACACTAGCAAATCTCTAAATTTTGAGAAGAACTTTCTTGTCACTATCCCCTCCAGAGCAATCTGGGATGAGGATACTTTCCCAGAAGATGGTTCAGTTGGCTCAAAAACCGAAGACGGAGTTGGTGGGGGTGTTTTCTCCGAAAGGCTTAATCTTAAGCTCTCCTTCCGTCTACCAAATTACTGTAGCGTGTTCCAGGCGGAAGTAATGGCAATTAAAGAAGTCTTATCTTGGCTCAAGAAAAACGTCATATCCGGCAAGGATATCTGCATATTTTCGGACAGCCAAGCAGCCATCAAATCCTTGGATTCGATATCTATAACTTCTCTAGTAGCCCTCGACTGCCGATCGTCTCTTACGGAGATGACCGAACAGTTCAACATTCACCTAATTTGGGTGCCGGGGCATAGGGACATTCCAGGGAATTGTAAGCCCGATGAACTCGCTAGAATAGGAACAACTCAACCCATTGTGTCGGATAGGGGCACCCTAGGGATACCAATCGCTACTTTCAAAAAAAAAAAAAATTTAGCTGGATGCTATCGAAAAAAAGGTGGACAAGTGGCACCACTTGTCTAGTGACAAAACAAATTTGGCCTAAGCTGGATTTGAAACGCTCTAAGAAATTGATCTCTCTCAACAGATTGCATATCGGCACTACAATAGGTGTCTTTACTGAACACTACTGCCTGATAGGAAAACATGCCGCAAGGCTAGGCATTTTCGCAAACGACTTTTGCAGAAGCTGTATGGATGAGTAAGAGGAGGAAACTTTCTCTCACCTTCTTCGTTCCTGCCCAGCTCTCTCCCGTAGAAGGAAGCTTCACTTAGGAGCCTTCCATTACAACGACTTGGGCGATCTGACAAACACAGATATCAGAAGCCACTTATACGCTTTATATAAAGAGCTCAAAATGGTTCAACTAGTAGGGACATCTTATAAGATCGTTTTTGTTCGTGGTATCGCAATGGACCTATGCTGGTCTAAGTGTGTGTGCGTTTCCCAGCTGGAAGCCACTTTCAACCAACCAACCATGGATATTGCTTTGGTAAACTGCCTCGGTAAATTTTATTTCTGTACACATTTTTGTATGGGAGATACAATTTCAAGCGAGCAGGACATTTGGTTTATGCACTAAAAAAATAAGAATCTAACAAGAAGCGTTTAGTGTATTCCAAGCTGAAAAAACTGCAAGGTATAAATAAGACGAGACACCTTCCTCGGTGGGATATACCTAACTGTTTTTGTTGACAGTCAGGCTGCCCTGAAATCGATTTGGAGACCAACTCGTCCTACTTATCATGTTATCAAGGAAGGACTGTCCTACCTCCCGTAAGTTATCGCCAAAACAACAAAAAAGGAGAAGTTCTGGCAATACCGCACTGAAACTGCGGTATTCTTGGTTCCATGACTGAAAGATAGAGTCCAATGGCATTTATGCAGAAGCTGCAGAGATGAAAAAGATTTGAAGTTAGTCCAAAATCTATGGATTGATCCTATGTACACTAGGATCCAGGTTCACCGTAACTCTACAACAGCGACGCTTCAACACGTCGTTCTTGCAATTCCAAACTTGGATATCTTATCTGCTACACTTCTTCAGTACGATAACTTGTTCCCAAGCCAGTAAATAGCTTGATTTGGGTTTGGATGAGTTCTCTTCCATCACATAATTCTCCATAAAGCAACCTAAATAACTTTCGCCAAGGCGAGGTCTACCTCTACTACGTTATCACCTCCGGATTAGACTCGAAGACTCTACGGGCTGGAGCATTTATATATATTTGATCTACAGTTTCTTGCCTTTTGTTTTACCCGTTCCCAGTACAGCTCCTATAGTACGTCTTTGAATCTCCTCCTCCAAAGCCCTTATACGAAAACGAGTCCAAACATTTGAAACATTTCAAAATGCGAAACTAATTCATCGTCAGACTGCAATAAGTGTTGAATTTCCCACAGTCTTATTTGTTCCACACTGTCCACCTTGCGACATAAGATTGTGCTGTGGACACTAAGCCACCATTATTGAATACAACAGGTGGGATAAAATTCTCAGCGCCTGGAATAATTTAAAAAGTAGGGGAGAGTACGATAACTACGGCGCCAAAAAATGATAACGGTATTTTGTAGAGAGGTTAAATATAAGCACTTTTTACTATGGGAGGGGGGTCTATCTTACTCCGTTTAGGCGGGAGGGGTAATTTAAAGAAAATGATACTTTAAAGGGAACAAAAATACATTAAAAAACAATGGCAACACTTATAATAAAAGAGTATATCATTTTAGAAAGCCCGGGATCTGTTCTTTCATATTTTTGAAATCAAGTTATTCCTTAAAATAGTTTTTGAAAAAAATAATTTCAAACTTGAAATTTAAGGACAAAAATTGGGGTGTGTAAAATAATTTTAGCGATGAAAACTAATGACGGATTTATGTAGAGGAGTTAAATACAAGCATTTTTTACTATGGGAGGGGGCGTCTATCTTGCTCCGGTTAGGCGGGAGGGGTAATTAAAAAAAAATTATAAATAAAATTAAAATCAAATATTAAAAAACAATGGCAACACTTACAACAACGAACTACAGTATTTTTCAAAGCCAGGAATCCCTTCTAAATTGTCTAAAATGCAAATCAGCAAAATTTTGTATACCAATGTGAAATTTCAGGCCAGATACTGTATCTGAAGAATGTTGTTGACATTAGGTAAACTAATATAAAGTTTGCATATACTCAGCCTTGCACCCATCCCAAAATCCAACAGTGACCCCAAGCAGGGGGTTGCATAGGCATTTCAAGGCGTAAGGGTAGCAATTTGTACCCTAAGCGGAGCGACATATTAAACAATTTAAATTTTCTCAAAAATTAGAAGACATATGTAAATCAATCTGGTTTTGAGTGTTCGATTAAGAATTGATTTAGTAAAAACTATAAACAAATTAAGTATCTATTTTCTGAATATTGAACAAAAAGAAGCATTCAACTTTTTTTTTTAATTTTTTTCCCTAAATTTCAAGTTTGAAAGTATTTTTTTCAAAAACTATTAACAGTTATAACTTGATTTAAAAATAATATCAGAGAACAGATTCCTGGCTTCCAAAAATCTTAAAGTCCTTTATTGTAAGTGTTGCCATTGTTTCTCATTTTTTTCTTTCATTTTTAGTATTATTTTTGTTTTTAAATTGCCCCTCCCGCCTAAACGAAGCCAGATAGACCCCCCCTCCCATAGTAAAAAATGATTGTATTTAACCCCTCTACAAAATACCGTTATCAATTTTTGGCGCCGTGGTTATCGTACTCGTGCCAAAAAGTACCTACTCACAACAGAATTTTACAAGTATCTATTTACACAAATACTGTTTCAATAATTAAAACACAAGTTCGACTATAGTTTTCCGAAATAAATTTGAAAAGCCGACTCCTCATTTAATGAGAATCCATCCTATATCCTGATCTATATTCAAACTTTGTAATTAGTTGAAATTACTTCAGGACAGTTTTTGAAATAATGAATTTGCAAAGGAAAACCGCATATTTTCCACTATATACCTTTTCAATCAGAAATCCAAACTTTCTTCAATTCTACAACTAATTAGACCGAAATTTAATTATATCAATAAGTGTTTCGACAGCTTTTACAAACTTGCCATTGCTGCCAACCTTGAGTAACTTTTGTTGCGGTAAAGTTACTCCAAATAAATCGTCCAATAAAAACTTTGCCCTTAGCAGAGTAAATTTCAGAAATGTTCAAATAATACTGATTTGAATTTTCTTCCTAATTGGATGGGAAATATTTAGCATAATCAAGTTACCAGCAATTGGACATTTTAGATATAAAATTAAAAAAAGTAACTATAGCGATGGTTGCAGTGTTATGCAAACAAAATGGAATTTTTAAATTACCTACTTGCTGATTGGATGGATGAAAAAGATTCGAAATTTAAATTATATCTTCCTATACAGCTGTACGCAATTATTTAATATCTATAAATGCAGTCCTGACAAGGGAAAAAAAACTTATCACATCTCACATGATATAACTGGATTTAAATTCCCATCAATCATGTCAAAGAGGCGACAAACAATTATGTGGCATGGTACCTCATCATCGCTGGATAACATTAAGGGCCGGCCTGTTCATCCTTATTTAACTTTAATCTACGGTTATTCCAGCAGGTGACCATTTATAATCTTCACTAAAGTACTTCCTCTTGTTTCAGGTGCCAGCGGACGAACCCCCTAGATGGAACCAACGGTGGCGCCTAAAGTTGCAGTCTGAATCCAGGAATCACGATGTAGGCACTATTTAGTGACATTTCCAGTGGAAACGAGTTAATGTAAAATATAAAACGCCAAAAAATCGCCAAATTTCAAAATTTTCAACTCTCTAAATTCAAAAACTATAAAAATCTAATGAATTCGTGCAACTCGTACTTTTTACGTAAAAAAAACTTAATGCAAATTCCTCATTTGTCATTTTGTACACCTTGTTCCAAGACTTCAAAATGTCCTCTTCGGGTGCACTTTCTAGATAAAATTCATTTGACCAATTGACAGAAATTTATTTTTCCCAATGAGCCTCAGTAAGTTGGAAGCTTTTGGGTGGAATCAAGCTTACAAGCAGAATTTTAAAACAGGGTCGCAGTTGCCTTAAACAAACTCCTGGTGAAAAATAAAAATATCCCAAAGAAACAAAAGGTGTGTTGCAGTCAGACAATCTTTTTCGCTTTCCTCTTAGTAAACAAGAATTAAATCGTTAACTTGTTTCTTAACTTCATTCAAATGGTCTGTGCTACCACTGTTTTCTATCGCGACTCTTTCAAAATCCGACCCTAAATCAATATCTTTCCAAGCTTGAAAGTTGTCTTCATTCTTCATTCATTCATAATGATTTTCGAATTTGTTCATACACTGAACAGATCACACACAGCCGATCAACTAGCAGCAAGTCTAGGCTTCTACTGCGGACTCTATAATCGCGACGAAGACCAACATCCCGCTGTTAGACAGAACGTCTAACATTCAATATAGACGGGAACGGCAGCCGATGCGATAGACAAAACATCAGTATTAAAGCTAAATAACAACAAAGCTCCTTCGCCTGACGATCTATCTGCCGAGCTTTTTATGGCAGCTGGAGATGACTTGGTAGAGAGCATGCACCAACTCATTTTTAAAATTTGGTCAGATGAATGCATGCCTGATGAATGGAATATCAGCATCGTTTGCTTGATCCTGAAGAGAACTGTCATTGGTAAGTTTGGTCAAGGAGGGCAAGATCAACTATATGCTGTCAACAAGAAGGCACACCCAACATCGAAGAATCGGACAAAACGTCACAATCGACAGCTATAACTTTGAAGTACACTCTAAGAAAAAATCGTGTAATTTTACTATCATTAAGCGAGGAATCTACTTACCTACCATAATTGCAGTATTTTTACGCACGTAACAATTTTAAACATTTACAGCCGTATTTATAAACGTGTCGTAGAGGTTGCTTAACTTTACGCACCCTCTAAAATGCCCTTACGCATGAAAACCTTATTTATAAACAATTTTCGAGTTTAAGCAACGTAGTTTTGAGGCCGCGTAACTTAAACACAAAAATTTGCGTTTAGAGGCTGCGTAGAGCTTGCGTAAATTTGTTTTTCTTTGCAAATGTCATTTTCGGGGTGGAATCGTAAATAGTGATTACAAAAATTTGCAAATAATCGCATTATGTTCATTTTATTTCGAGTATTATTTTAAATCGGCCTGTCTTTACTGCTTTCAATAGCTTTTCGGGTTGTAGTCTAAAAAATTATTGCGGAAAGTTCCATTCGTGGTGATGTTATTCTGTTTGTTTTGATACGCATATCCTTTAGAAATTTTTCATTTCAGATCTAATTTATTGGTGTTCCTTGTGCGTGATTCAAAATTGGATGAAATAATCTGGTTTTATGGGTGTCATGGGAAAATTGTGCACAAAAAATGAAATAAATGGTCATCCGGTATAATGATACCTATTTGTTTTGTTTCTTCTTTTTCTATCTCCATGACGCCAGGATCCGCAACATAGAGCTCAGTAACATTCAGGCACGGATTTTTTTAAAGAGTGTTTCCATTAAGTAGATGCCTACATACAACATATTTGATTTCTTCATCTAATATATTTTTTTTACACAAAAAGGCGGTCAGAAAACAGCTGATATCGGTTTCGGTAGAATAAAGTACTAGTTTTCTGTATTTTTTGTAATAGTTTCTCGTATATTTCTCCTTATCTGGACACCAACCCTGTTTAGTAAATCAACAGTGGAAAAATGTTTATAAATAACAATTTCAGCAAAGTAGCGTAGAGGTTGCGTAAATCCTTACGCGATGTTTAACTAAACAAGCTCTCAGAGGCATTTTAAGGAAATCTAATAAATACGGCTGTTAATGCGTAAATCTTAAATCGTTGGTGTGTAAATTCAAACATAGATTTTAAATATAAATGCGTATTTCTGCACTTAAGATGTTTAAATTAAATGAACATTTACATAATTAATGTTTAAAATCCAACAGAATTTCAGAAATAAATGTTTATAAATCAACATAAAATGTGTAAATTCAAACCTTTCATGTTAAAATTTGTAGCAAAATTCGACATATAATGTGTAAACTCCAACAAAATTGTGTATGAAGACGCTTAAAATTAGACTTTTTTTGTGTAATTTTGCTTTAAAAAACTTAGAAATGGTGTAGAGATTCAATATTTAATGTGTACAATTACACAAAATTGTACATGGATCAGAAAGACTATTCAAAACAAGTAAAAGTGTTATCATCGGCCTGGCCGATTCCTCCACTGCAGTGAACCTGTCTAAACGAAATAAAACAATCAAAATATGTTTAAGATATTTATTAAAAATATTTACAATATTTACTATTCATATTAAAAACGCCAAAAAGACTTCAGAAACCGTACACGCACAAAACGATGCGATGGAACTTGGGAGCGCAAGAGGTTGAACTGCTTCAGTCAAAGGTCTGATCATGTATGAACTCGCAAATGAATTTTTAGCCTTCGAGATTTTTGATTTGATTTGGATTACGTCATGATCCCATCGACCAGCAATGGTTTGGTTAGTTAAGTTAACCCGCGAAATCGTTAACCAGCTGATTTTGGTCGGCATTTAACCAATGATATTCTGGAATTTTCTTTCAAAAACTGTATAAAATAAAAATTTTAAATTTAAAAAATTGAGTATGTCGATGCATTTTCAACTGACAGATGAATACAATGCACGACAATGTGGAAAACAAATTCAATGTATTGCTGCTGCTGTGACACGTTTGTGCTGAAAAGACTATATGAGTCTATAAGTTCAATTTAAAAAAAAATACATAATTTAATCAAATAAATAGTTTTTAACATAAATTCACTTGTTGATTGGAAAATCATTAGTCTCGGTGAAAATTGTGCAAACAGTGCGTCTAGATCAGGTGTGGTTGGTCGTCTAACGTCTACTGATGAGCCCACCCACCACACTGGGACGAAATGCATTTTCGGAGTAGAGGCCAATTCAAATGTAAAAAAATTGTGATGACTATCGTACACTCCGCCAATTTATTCACTTCATAAAAAATATGTTTAGCTTGATTAAATAAATTAATTCTAACAATTAAATTGATACATGTGGGCGCAGTAGCGCAGTGGTTAGTGTGCTGGACTGCTGTGCGAGGGATCCCAGCTTCGATCCCCGGAAAAACACAAATTAAATCTTAGTGTTTTTTTCTACTGCGCCACCTCTCGCGAACGTCTGACAAACATCCGAGAGTATGACTGTCCTGAAAAAGCTTCTCAATTCGGCCGTTCGGACTCGGCATAAAATTGTAGATCCCTTCCATTCGTTCCAAAAATAGAAACTCACACAAACGAATGGTTGCGAGAAGCTAGGCCTAGGGTGTCTACCGCCTGTTGCACCACCTATTTATTTATTTATTTTTTTAAATTGACAAATAAACTGGAAAATTGGAACAACTTATCGCAAATCTATGGTTTGGTGACCAAAGTGAAAAATAAGCGAAGAAAAGCTTTTTGATTGTTACCACATGGGTTAAATAAAATCTATGGTAACCTAGCCGGAGATTTAACCAACTCTGAATAAACCTGTGGCAAAACTGTATCCTCCATTGTTTAAGTTTCTGCAGCTACTTGTATTTTTTTCTGTGTTGCTCAACAACTTCCCCTTATTCATGTACTAAGACAAACTTTATTTAAAACCGAGTTACCAACAACATTCGACTTCAATGCAAAATGTAGACCCCATCGTTCTCACTCGTGTCCCAAATAGGACGACATTCAAAAGTGGGTCAGTTGTCTGTGGGATATATGAGTAGGTCCAGATACTAGTAGAGATATTCATAACTTAAGTTCTATTGGACCGGACAGACGGAGCACGATACAAGGACAAAGTTTTGATATCCAATTAATGTCAAACTTGAGTAATTTTCCATTTCCTCTTGCTTTTCATATTTTATGATGAAAGTTGGAAAAATATTTATTTTCCAATAGAATAAACAGACAAAAAACTAAATTGATTTTGATTGCATATTCTCGGGGAATTTGAGTTCGACTAAGTGAAGTGAAATGGAAAGGCGGTTTCTATACGAATGGTAGATATATTTTAGATAAATACACTTATTGGTTGAACAATTCAGTTTACTCCTTTCATCCAATGAGAAATATTTTGGGATCCACAGATGTATCCAAATTCCAAGCCACGTGTCATTTAGATCATTTAGGCGTAAACTTTGTTGATCATAATCACCTCCCGTCTCTACGCCTTGTAACCAGTTGGTAATTGTTTGCTTTGATATGGTTTCGACATCGGAACTTTGGCTAGAACATTCTTCTTCTATAGGGTTTGGTACTTTTTTCAAATATAATCGTTTTTAAGATGCTCTCGTAGAAACTTTTCCTCTTCAAGTAAAGTTTTAGCTTAAGGCTGATACTGCTCGTGCGTATTGTGACGATGATGCTGAGGATTTGTTGTTGTGTTTTTGTGGGTTGCATTAGGATAGTTTTGCGATCCTTAAAGTGAACGCTGTGCTCCCTTAAAGTGAACCGCAAGCTTTGTCGTATACGTAGTAAGAGAAAGATGATGTTTTTGTTTTGTACAAAATTTCGAACTCGAGATTTTAATCAATTCCGATATTATGATAATAGGTAAACTCGAAAAGTGTATACATCTAGATTTCGTATGAATCACAAGTATTTGTAAAGCTCTGTAGTATCTAGATCCTCCAGCTCGTCCTAAGAGTAACCGAGGATATAAAGTCTGTTTAACTATATTGAAACCACCCTGATTTAAGTAACAGTCTCAGGATTTCCAGTGTCAACATACTCCAGATCTTCTAGTTCATTGATGAAGTAGCTGGTTCTTCTGCAGAAATCATTATGCATTATATGCCCAGCCGTTCCGCATCTGCGACTATCGCACAGTGTCCAGTAATGACCACCGTGAGTAGGCGAATATTTTGGCGGCTTAGTCCGATCACGATGGATTTCTTTTTGCTCACCTCTGGCCATACATACCTAATTCTTTTGTGTGCTTGCAGGTATTGAGATTAGTCCAGCGTAGGTTTGTTCTACAGATTTTTGGGCCAAGGATGCCCATTCCATTCGTTGGTATGGAAAACGTGAATTGCAACTAAAATATAAATAGGGTATAATTGGATTGGAGTGGAAATGTTTTTTTACCCTATCTATATTATCATCCAAAATATAGATTGATGTCACAAATTGTCTAATATAGTCTAATCCATCGCTATCAATGCTTCAAATTGTAACAATTTATGCGAACACTATCTTTTTTTAACGTTTTTTTTTTTTTTTTTGTATGGGAGGTGTCATACCACTTTGTACAATGTTGACCCTCTCGGGCCTCTACCCACTCATCTATTCATCCGTTTATATAATTAATGTCGAAAACTTATATATGCACCTTAATGGCATGTTTAAAATGCACCCATTCATTGATTTGCACTGCATTTGTGTGTAGGTACCTACTACTACTCCACTCTCCCCACATATCGCACATACAATATTGTTGATACTTTTGCATACGCCATTGGAGATATTTTGTATGTGGGTACCTATTGCTTTGCCTTGGCATTGTCCTTGAACTTATTCGCCATATACATATATGATCTAGAGAATGATGAAAAGGATAAAAAAAAACACAAGTCTTTGATATTATTTAAGCAGAGATACGTAGAAGTAGCCCCTTAACACTTCAATTGGTAAAGTATACGTGTTGCAGCAAATATATGCATACGCATACCAATGTCTTTCAGTATTCAGTCTTCACGCAACCGTCAACGAAAGCGGAACTCTTTTTTCGACTCTTCAATAAATCGTTTTGTTAATAAAAATTTATCGTAGTTTTTCTTTTGGAACTAGCTTTATTCTATCGTCATTAGCGCGAACATTGGTCCTTCAAACCGGTATATTAATTCAATTAAATCAATTAAATCATAAATATCATTATTTGCCCCATCGCGTAAAAAGCCAAAGAAATTCATCGCGTTGAAATTTTCTCTTTTTGCTTTGTCTTCCATTTTCGCGCTCTCACACCACACCACTCGAGCTGTTAAGTTGGCAAAAGTTAACGGACATTTTTTTCTATCGCTGACAAACGGTCTGTGAATTCGTGTGATTTGTCGGTACAGTTTTTTTTCACAATGACTACCGAAGCAAAACGCGATAGCAGCCGAAATGCATTAAGAAGAACCCTAAATGCAAGTAAAAAAGCAGAAACACTCGACGCAGCTGATTTGGAGTCGTATTTTCACATTCTTGCAGATCAATGGGGAACTTTCTGCCAAGCCCAAGATAAAGTGGAACAAACATGTGGAAGCGAAACGCTGGAAGATCAGGAAGCTGAGCGGGAACAAGGGGAGCATTGGTATCGTGAAGCCTTCGCAAATTTAACTCGTGCCGCAAACAAATTGAAAGCTGCAAGCAATTTAAAATCGCAACCAACATCTGACAACACAACGCAGTTATTACCGAACACCATTTCGCAAACACGTGCTGATATAAAACTCCCCGGCATACCGCTTCCACATTTTTCGGGAGATCCAAAGGAGTGGCGACCATTTCATGACGCATTCGAATCTATGATTCACAAAGAATCGTCACTCAATGGGTCGCATAAGTTGTACTACTTGCGCAGCAGCTTGGAGGGGCCAGCTCTTCAGGTAATTAGGGGTTTTCAATCAACCGACGAAAACTACGAAGAAGCCTGGGCTCTATTAAAGAAACGCTTTAATGTCCAACGTGTCATAATTGACTCTCATTTTCGAGCACTTTTTGCGTTGAAAAAAGTCAATGGCGAATCATCCACTGCTCTGAAGGCGCTTTTAGACACTACCCAGGAGCATTATCAGAGTCTGAAAGCACTTGGAAGGGCCGTAGAGAACTGGGACGATTGGCTGGTCCATTTAACAGTAAGTAAATTTGATGGCGAAACCCATAGGCAGTGGGAGTTGTCGCAGACAAAGGACGAAGTTGCAACGTTTGACACTCTTGTCAATTTTCTGGAAATTAGATGCCGTTCCTTAGATGCGATAGACTCTCACCAAAGTGCACCTACCAGTTCTAAGTCGTACCAGCAATCTAGAGGCAAAACAAAGTCCACCTCAAGCGCACTACATACCGCAGCACCGGATAATCAGCCAAATAAAAGAGCAGCATCGAAATTCCACAATGACACGTGCGCGTACTGCTCAGCAAAACACAGAATTTACAATTGCGACAAATTTCGATCTCTTGACATTGCCAGAAGAACATCGGTGGTTCGAGAGAAAAACTTGTGTTCAAACTGCCTTGTTGTTGGCCACGATCATCATGACTGTCGCAGCCCTAACGCATGTCGTGTGTGCCAAGTACGCCACCATACTCTTTTGCACCAAGAGACCCCAACAACAAGTTCATTGGTAGAACCCAGTACAAGCAGTCAGTTCACGCAATCCAATTTCGCACACACTGAACACCAAGTTCTTCTTGGTACTGCTATTGTAAAAATTGTTGACCTATCTGGACGTTATCAACCAGCCAGACTTCTATTTGACAGCGGCTCGCACCTTTCGTTTATTACAGAGAGCTTTTTACAACGACTTCAGCTGAAAAGATCTTCGACTTCAACAGCGATTGAAGGTATAGGTGGAACTGCAGCTGGAAGTTCTAGGGGTGAAGTTCAGCTCACTTTATCTTCATACGATCAACGCTTCATGACGACAATACGTGCTCACATTCTTTCAAAAATAACAAGCTTCTTACCTCCGGTTCAACTCCGCCAAACTGATTGGCCACATATTAAGCGCCTAAATCTTGCAGACCCGCATTTCTACACTCCGGCTCCAGTTGATATCCTTTTAGGCTCAGACGAATTAGGACAGTTTTTACGCACTGGCTTGGTCATGGGACCCATCGGTACTCCCTTAGCACAGCAATCTACACTTGGGTGGGTTCTCTTTGGGAAAATCATGGAATCACCACCGCGAGGCAGCACTTCTCTTGCCGTTTGCTTGCATACAGACAACGCACTCACAAAGGCTGTCTCCAAATTCTGGCAGGTCGAAGCGCTGCCGGAGATTAAACATCTAACCCTCGAGGAACAATTGTGCGAAAAATCCTTTGAACGCACCCATTACCGTCAAGAGGATGGACGCTACGTAGTAAAACTTCCATTCAAACCTGACTGCCCACTCGGATCTTCTCGCCACGCTGCTGTTCGCGCACTATTTCGAATGGAGTCACTTTTTGCCAAGTATGAACATCTCAGAATTCAATACAAGGACTTCATTCACGAATTCATTCAGCTAGGTCATATGGAAAAGGTGAGTCACCCCCCAGTGCTTGGAAAGCACTATTATATGCCACACAGAGCGGTCGTTAAAGAAACGAGCACAACAACGAAGTTAAGAGTTGTGTTCAACGCTTCTTGTCGCACCACCACCGGTTTTTCTTTAAACGACGCTCAGATGATCGGACCACAACTCCAAGCTGATCTTTTCGTTGCGTTGGTTCGAGTACGAACATATCGTTTTGCGATGAGTGCTGACGTGACGAAAATGTATCGCCAGGTACGAGTAGATAACGAACACGTGGATTACCAACGCATTGTCTGGCGTGACTCACCTGAAGACGACATCGAAGATTACAGAACACTAACTGTCACATACGGCGTCGCATCGTCTTCTCATCTAGCAGTAAAAGCCATTCAACAATGCGCTCTAGATGAGGGTCAAAACTACCCTACAGCAACAGAAGTCATACTGCACCACTTCTACATGGACGACCTGCTGACTGGCTGCTTTGAAGAAGAAGATTTGTTAAAGCTTCAGTCTGAAGTATCTACAGTATTGAGCCGAGGGGGTTTCTCTCTTCGCAAATGGTCAACGAACTCTCCTCTTGTGATCAACGCCGTACCAGAACACCAACGCGAAATCTTACAGCCATTGGACTTCTCGGAAGCAGATAGCGTCCGTACGCTGGGATTACAATGGGAGCCGTCATCAGACTATTTGTCATTCGCCATCCAGGTTTATAAAGTAGATGCTTCAAAATTTACTAAAAGATTACTTCTTTCAGATGCATCTAAACTTTTTGACCCGCTGGGTTTGCTGTCCCCATGCACGATCATTCCTAAGATGATATTTCAACGGCTGTGGAAACCTAAAGTGGACTGGGATGAAGTTGTGCCCGACGATGTTAAACGTCAGTGGTTTGATTATAGGGACCATATCACGAGCCTCGCAGCAATCAAGGTGCCGAGGTGGGTCGGTACTGGAATTCCTAACGCTATTGTAGACCTACATGGCTTTGCAGACGCATCACAAACCGCTTACGCCGCTGCTGTATACGTCCGCACGATTTCTCCCGACGGTAGTGTTACCGTGCGTCTACTCACGGCGAAAACAAGAGTCGCCCCACTTAAACAAACTACTTTGTCCATTCCACGTTTGGAATTATGCGCCGCTCTCTTGTTAGTCCAACTAATCAAACACATCAAACCGATTTTGGAACCCTACATACGACACATCATTTGTTGGACTGATTCGACTGTGGTCCTTGCTTGGATTCAACAACACCCTGGAAGATGGTGTACCTTCGTCGCAAACCGTGTGTCGCAAATACAGGAGATCGTACCCTCTGAAAATTGGTTTCACGTGCAATCTGCGCACAATCCAGCCGACTGCGCCACAAGGGGTGTACCGCCGCAAAACTTAGCCAATCACGAACTTTGGTGGAATGGCCCACCTTGGCTGAAATGTCATCAGTCGTCATGGCCTTCACAACAGATTTTTACCACAAATCTAGATCAGCGCTCCGAAGCAATCAACACAGCAAGTACGTCACATGCGCTGCCTCCAATTTGGGATCTTATCGATCGATACTCGAGTCTGAGGATGCTGAAGCGTATCACTGCTTATATTTTGCGATTCGTGCATAATGTCCGAACAGCTGTCAAAATACGAAAAAGCGCCGTTTTAAAGCCAACCGAATTCCGAAGTGGTAGACAATTACAGCTGTGTGAATTGGACGAAGCCCTGTTACTATGGATCAAGCTCACTCAATCCTTCTTCTTTGCTGACGACATACAACGCCTGTCCTCCAACATACTGGTAAGTCGCCAAAGCAAACTAATAAGATTACATCCGTTTTTAGACGAAAGAGGACTGATTAGGGTGGGCGGTCGATTATGCAATGCATCGTTACTACCTGATAAAAAACATCCGTTTCTACTGCCAGGATCTTCAAGGCTCACTACGCTCATTTGTGAGGACATACACCACATAACACTTCATGCTGGTCCGCAGGCTATGCAGGCGGTGCTTCAAAATCGCTTTTGGGTCATCAGTGCTCGAAAAATATTACGCAAAATCTTCAGACTGTGTGTAAAATGCCGAAGGCACTCCCACACACTCCAGCAACAATTGATGGGGGATTTGCCTAGACCACGTGTAGTAGCATGCCGTCCTTTTTTGCGCAGCGGTGTGGATTTTGCGGGTCCAGTTTCACTTCGTTTCAATAAAGGACGTGGCACCAAATCTGTGAAGGGATACATATCCGTCTTTATTTGCATGGCAACTGGCGCTATGCATTTAGAGATTGCTAGTGATTTATCATCCACAACATTCATCGCAGCCTACAAACGGTTTATCTCCCGGCGCGGGCAATGCCGGGAGTTATACAGCGACAATGGCACCAACTTTGTTGGGGCCGAAAAGGAACTCAAACTCTTACTATCGCAAGCCATAAAGGACGAAAAATTGGCCAAATACCTTGCAGACGATGGAACTGTTTGGCATTTCAATCCGCCAGCCGCTCCTCACATGGGTGGCTACTGGGAGGCTGCTGTTAAACGAGTAAAATACCATCTACGCCGCACATTATCAGACCATTTGTTGACCTTCGAGGAATTCTCGACTCTGTTGACAGAGATCGAGGCGTGTGTCAATTCAAGGCCTCTCTGTGCGATCTCCTCTGATGTCAACGACCTCCTTGCCCTGACCCCAGCCCATTTCTTGATCGGGGAGCCATTAAAAGCAGTACCTGAACCTAACATCGAAGACTTTAAAGGCAGTTTGGTAAAGAGATGGCATTTTATATCAACTTTAAGACAACATTTCTGGAGACGGTGGAGCTCGGAGTACATTGTGCAACTGCAACAGCGCTCGAAATGGACTCGTCCCAGCTCTAACGTCAAGATTGGAGATTTAGTTGTGCTTCGTGATGAACGGTTACCACCAACAAAGTGGAAGCTAGGTAGAGTTATAGGTGTTCACCCTGGGTCAGATAGTAAGGTACGTGTCGTTACACTGAAAACCGCTGATGGAATTTTAACTCGACCTATCGTCAAGATATCGCCACTACTTTCTGTTCACGAAGACAGTCGTTAGCGATTGAAACAAATTTTGCAATTCGTTTCAATGTGGGCGGAATGTTGCAGCAAATATATGCATACGCATACCAATGTCTTTCAGTATTCAGTCTTCACGCAACCGTCAACGAAAGCGGAACTCTTTTTTCGACTCTTCAATAAATCGTTTTGTTAATAAAAATTTATCGTAGTTTTTCTTTTGGAACTAGCTTTATTCTATCGTCATTAGCGCGAACAATACGCTACAATAGCTTGTGTCATCTTCAACAACTATTAAGGTCACACTTGTACTTGTCGGATCATAGATTTGTTTTAATGTCAAGGTCATTCTGTCAGTATACTCAACTATGATTGGTACGAGAGTAAGACGGAAGTGCCACACATTTGTGCTAATGCGAGTGAGACGTTTGAAATTACAACGCGATTGATGCAGGATAATGGAGATGGATAACAATAATGATGCAGAAAAGGACAGGAAGTGCAGAAAAATGGGCGATCGTCATGCAAGGAAAGCTGATTACACCATTATAGGTGTAACTATGCAAATTTATTTAAATTTAAATTTATTTAATAACTACTATACCTCTTACAGGGTCACATTTACCAATTATTCCAACGCTTGCCGCTTTGTTTCTTTTGTTTCATCTAAGCCTAAGGTGACTTATTATTTTGTATATGGTTGTTCGTTGTCTCATTGGAGCATAAATGGTTAAAACTATGCGGACTCCCGTCGAAATCGCTGGTATCGGAGTCTCTATCTTTAATTGCATATTGTCTATTTTGCATTTATCATTTTCTTCGATTTGCCTTCTTCACCCACTGTAACTGAGCAACGCCACGAAGAAGTTGTTCGTTGCTATAATTCGGTTTGGCTAAACAATTGGGTTCAAAACTCCTAACTCAAAGGACGAAATGTGTGTTCTACAAAACCTTCTACCTCCCAGATTTGCTTTATGGCGCCGAGTGTTGGACTATAACCAAGAAGGGAGAGTTGATACTGGGCTCCTTCGAAAGAAAAATACTTCGGCGGATTTTTGGTCTTATGTGTGAGGAGGCGGAATGGAGGAGAAGATACAACCGCGAACTCTATAAGCTGTAGCAAGATGTGGATGTAGTACAAAAAGCCAAAAAGACGTCGACTACATTGGCTCGGCCACATCGAGCGAATGGACAATAATGCTCCAGCTAAGAGGATCTTCGAATCCCAGCCCCCAGGTTCGAGAAGACAAGGAAGACCGAACCTCCGTTTCAAAGACAGAGCTATCACGGATGCCAGATCGCTTGGACTGGACAACTGGAAGCAGAATGCCTGGGATCGTAAAGGATGGAAGGCTGCAGTGTCTCAAACAGAGACTCTTCCGGGTCGGGAGCCCGGTAAGTAGGTAAGTAAGTTATATTTCTGTGCCAAATCGAGTTAAAGTACAGCAGCTTACTCATGTGTGTTGGTACCACTTGGTATGTGATTATTGGAACTCTGTTTATTGAATACTGAAATAATCACCCAAGGTGTGTATGTACAGTGACGGCAAAAACATTCCAGATTTTTTCTATAATATTTTCCTTATATTAGGCATATTGTAAAGGTATTATATTTTAAAGGTAACTATAAAGGTTTCTAATGGAATTCTTCAAATTAATAATTGTATTAAGTTAAAGGATTTCTCCTTGATGTTAAGAAAAATATTACATATATCAAGAAAAAATACGGAATGTTTTTGCCGTCACTGTATATATTCTGAAAAACTATTTCACAGATAGGCTATTGCTATACAATAACGAATACGGGCCCAAACAGTACAGCATAATTGGTGGCGTTCCGCAAGGCTCTGTGTTATGTCCGCTATTGTGGAACCTAACGTACGACGACATACTGAGATTGTGGATCCCGATGTCGTCGAAGATAATCAGCTTTGCCAACGACATAGCTATAGTGGTGGTAGCAAAATTGTTGGAGGAACTGGAGCACGATTGCAACGAAGCAATCAGATCCGTGCAGGAATGGCTGATTTCAATGGGTCTACAACTAGCGGAAGAGAAGACTGAAGTTTTACTCATCAGCAGCAGAAAAGTTATAGAGACAATAACGGTAACTGTCGATTAGCTGTGATACTGTGGTCTCCAAACCAGAGTTAAAGTACCTCGGGATTATTATATACTAACGTTTAAAAAACACGTTGAATACACAGCTGAAAAGGCAGCAAAGGTAACAGCTGCACTATCAAGGATGATGCCCAATATTGGAGATGCCATACAGAAATACAGAAGAAGACTGCTTCTGATGCGGCAAACAGAAGGAGGATGGGAAGCAATCAGCAATACTGTTGCAACAATCCTAAAGAAGCAACGCCAACATGAGCGACAACGTAATGCAATGCGGGAGCATGCAAACCTGAATATGTCGAACACTTAAGGCTATGACCCCCTCGCGATGTAATGCTTAACGGCGCAGTTCCGCGAGGAACAGCGGCAAGAACAGGGTGGGTTTTAGTCAGTAAGAATCCGACATAACTGCTTATTACATAGCAGTATCTTATGCAAGATTTCCCCTCCGATTTATAAAAAGAAAACCTATTCTATACGTTCAATCATGGTATCAAATCTGTGGTCGCAAGAAGATGTATTTTCAATGCTTCGCAATCGTCTTGTAACCGACAGGTCCTCTATCCGATATGATTTATTCGTGGCCCCCAAATATCAATTTCTGGAATTCCACCTAACGGATCCTTTGGATACCACAAACATGAAGAGTTCTGCTTCGGAATTATGTGATTTGAAAATTCCATAGATCTTCTGAAACCTGGGGCCAGCGGCTTATATGTTACCAATATGTCCTATGGCGTAGAAAATATGTAGGTACCTACTCACCCTCGATATAACAAATAAAAGTATATATTTTCTACCCATATCAGGAATTTTTTCAATAGATCATTGATTAAAGTAAAAGATAAAAAACTGCTCCCCCAACCTGAAGCTGCGTTTTCGAATGTTGCAATGAATGTTACAGAGTCTACACAAGTGTCTGTGGCAGAACCCAATCCTTCATAAGCCTCCATCCTTGAAAACACTTTCACGCATAATTCTTAATTTCAAATTTATTTTCCTTGTAACTGTGTAGCAATCGTTAACTTTAATTTGTGTCATTAATGTTCACGAAATCAGTCCACCAAAATAGAAACAAAAAAAAAAAAAAAAATGTCACGCAAACTTGTCACAACACAGCGAAAAATACACACACACAGTAATACAACACTTGTTCATCCTGTGAAATTACGAGTAAACTTGACATTGTTAACCCTCGGTTCTTTAACCTTGTATCTATGGTACCTACTGTATATGTATAAGTACCCCCGCTCCATTTCACCTTGGTTGCTCTTTGCCTCGTGATGTGTGCCTCATCTCCATGACCTAGTACAAGGCAAGGCACACATAAGCTCATTGAATTGAAAATGTTTAATGGCTTTTCACATGGAATGAACTTAAGAAGAGCTGCTCCTGCGATTATAACCCTCTATGAGGGTGAAAAGATGTGTAGATTCACGTGAATTTTGCACTTGACAAAAAATATAATATGCCTATAGCCTAGCCCTATGTCTGTGATAAAATTCTTTTGAGAAGGAATTTATTCAGGTGCTCACCCGTTCGATAAGGATAAAGGAAGATATGGTGGGGGCGCATTGCATAGAAGAAGGCAAATGTTTTGTTTTTATTGGAAAATTAAAGAGACATTTATATTTAGACTGTCTGTCTGGCCGCTTTGGATTCGGCCGGCTTTTTCTTAAACGAATGTGTAAGAAGTCGATCGTTATAATTGTGAAGGACCTTTGGAATTTGCCCTCAGATGGTAATGGTTTTGATTTTATTTATGACTGCTGGTAACTTTCAACGAAGCATGAACACCCTAAGTTTAGGTTTTGGATACAGCATACTTTTTTATCGGGGGTAGATGTCACTTTGATGATAACATTGTATCTTTAGGGTACTTGTACACAATACCTAATGTTTCTTAAAAGAAGAGCGCTCTGTTTAAGGGGGGCTATATGTTGAATAAAAACGTCAATAGCAAAATAGACAAATAGCAGGAATATTTTTACATTTTTTAATAATACAACTTTTCTCGGGGCGAAGAATAAAAGTAAAATTGTAACGGAAAAGTAAACAACTTAACACAGGAATGAATTCGTTTTGGTCCTAAGAATGCTTTCAAGTTAAAACAATGCTTTGGTGTCCTTTATGTTGATGAAGACTTTGAGAGGTATGTTAATGAGTTCGCCTTGCCCTTTATGTCGTAGATCATTACAAAGGTTTAGAAAACTGCATCCAAGTACCGCATTTTTCATTGTTCAAGTAAACAGATACATCTGGCATCGTTATCCTCAGTCAAGGTAAGCTTTCTTTTGGTTGTATAATTCTCTTTGAGATTTTAAGTAACAAGAGGTAACTAAATCGTTTAGTATCACTACATGTCCTTGCTAAATCCTCCGATTGAATTTCAGGTGGCAAATTGTTACCATGATAAATTTACTCAAAATTTCTTTAATGAGTCAAAATTTATGTCTTTTTACAAGCTTTTCTCTAGCTTGACTTCCTGGGCCTTTTAATTTAGTCAACTTTCGTCAACTTGTCGTTCCACTCAGAAATCTTAATAAATATAAATTATCTTGAAATTCCGTTTAGGTAAGACTCCTCCAAGTATTTTAACGTATCACTCAGCTTTCTGATTTATCCAGATAATGTGACCAAAAATTAAAGTTTCAGTTACTATTTTTCCAAGGTTTTATTTATAGTAGGTTATAGGTGACTCGGGGAAATATAAGCGCTCCATGCATGGGTAGGCGTCCATCAACAGGTAGGCGTCTTGTAGGTAGACCCATAATGAGATTGGTAGATCAAGTCCGAAATCTGTCCTTTAAGCCAAGGTAAGCGCAGTAGCGCAGTGGTTAGTGTGCTGGACTACGGCGCGAGGGATCCCAGGTTCTATCCCCGGAAAAACACAAATTACATCTTAAGGTTTTTTCTACTGCGCCACATCTCGCGAATGTCTGACAAACATTCGACAGTACGACTGTCCTGAAGAAAGCTTCTCAATTCAGCCGTTCGGACGGACTCGTCATAAAACTGAAACTCATACAAACGTATGGTTGCGAGAAGCTAGGCATAGGGTGTCTACCACCTATTGCGCCACCTATTTATTTATTTATTTAAGCCAAGGTAGGTATAGGTATGCAGATTTGAAAAACCCAAATAGAATTATTGTGCCGTTTTGTTACCACAACTCCACTTGAACTGGTTATTTAAGTTTTCCGAAGTGAAAATTTTAAATCCAGCCTGTGAAATTCAGAAAGGTTATCAGTTTCTTAATGCTATTCTTCGAGACCTCCTGGAGGGATTCGAACAAGAGTTTTCCTAGAGATCTGTGTCTGGTCCTAGCTAGTGCAGTACAGGCCCATAGGTAGTGAGTTTCTTTTTCGGTTGCGTCAGTTTAACTGCGGCAGTGTGTATTATGAGGGATGCCTACTGACCCCTATAGGCCAATCCCCCTGATGGTGATCGCCGTTATTCTAGCTATATCTTTTCGTGTTTTACTCAGAAAATAGGTTGTTTATTCCATGCTGTAATTTCTTTTTGGGAGTTGATGAAATCGTTAACAATCCGCTGATATTTTTTTTTTCTTGGTAATTTTACCCAGAATGAAGACGACTCTCTTATAGTCCCTTTTTCTACGTTGCCCCTGCTGGCCGATTCTCACGCTTTTGGGCACTATTACGATTGTCCTACGCGTTGGGAATGAGAGATGTTGATGGTTTTGAGAGCGCTGCCTGAGTGGAACTCCTCTTATAGCCTTCGCTTCCCACTACTGTCTCCTGGCTGGAGCCAAGAGACATCTTCGTATGAAGTATTTATAGACGTTTTTTATTTTTTGTTTTTGTTCATTTTGTTATTATTGGATTTTGGTCCCACGAGAATACCGGGACAAAGCTGCGTTTGAAGGAGCTCATTAGGGAGTGGTTTAACACCCAGGTCTTCGGCACGGTTTTGGGCATAAAAGTGCTCACACCACCACTAAAATCACGTATACCCCTATCCTATGGTCAAGAAGCATTTGTAAAGAATTGAACTACATTATTGATAAGTTGAGACTCCTATGCAATGCTCACGACCTCATAGCTAACCCCGTCTTGATATCGCAGAAGATAACTGTGGTGGTTTTTATCAGCAGGCATCCACTTGGAGGGTTTGGATGAGGATTTTCGCCACGGTCCTAATCCTATGAAAAAATAAATATATAGTTGGCGCAACAGGCGTGTAGATGCCTAGCTTCTCAGAACCATTCGGTTGTGTGAGTTTTTATTTTTAGGAGGAATGGAAGGGACCTATAATTTTATGCCGAGTCCAAACGGCTGAATTCAGAAGCTTTTTTTCAGGACAGATTTACTCTCGGATGCTTGTCAGTCGTTCGCGAGAGGTGATGGCGCAGTGGAAAAAAATATGTAAGATGTATTTTCTGTCTTTCCGGCCATCGAATCTGGGATCCCTCGCACAGCAGTACAGCTCACTAACAACTGATAAACTGCGCGCTGACCGCTAATCCTATGAGCACCTTTTTTATGGATAGATAAATGGTGCGGTGAGGGGAAATAAGTTCCCGGGAACTAAGTCCACTGAGGGACCTAGTTCCCACCTAGTGGGAAATAAAACCACTTTCGTGAAGTGGACTTAGTTCCCATGTGAGGTGGGAACTAAGCACACTTTCTTATGGGAACTTAGTACACATTCAACAGTTAAATACGTATGGGGGGGGCATGCCCCCCTGCAACCCTCCTGCTTGGGTTTACTGTCAGACTTGCAGTATATGTGCGAAATTAGGTATATTGAAAGGGAAATCAAACCACTCAGAGTTTTCGGAATTTATTTCCCACCTCACATGGGAACTAAGTCCACTTCACGAAAGTGGTTTTATTCCCCACTAGGTGGGAACTAGGTCCCTCAGTGGACTTAGTTCCCGGGGACTTATTTCCCTGCACCAAATGGTGCAACATTATTTCCAAGTGTTCATTAAATCACTTCTCTCCTCCTTACTTTTGTCCCATATGTAAAGTTTTGGAGGAGAAGATTCATCGACGAATTATAAGATGTGGCGTAGAGCGAATGGATACAGACAATAAAGTTCTTCGACTCTAACCCGGAGGGGCAACGTGGTAGACCTCACCTTAGATGACATGTATAAGTGGAAAGACATAGTCGACTTTTAGTGTACAAATGGAGGTACTAAACTAAGGTCCTTATACTAACTACAGAGGCTTTGGTTCACTCTGCCGGGGATATAATAGGCTACTGGCGAACACGATACGCATGAAAGCTAAAGTTGTAAAATTTGGATTATTGACGTGCACCCTCCTGATAGACAAGAACATATTTAAGCAATACAATATCTGGGCATATGGGCAAGGCCCGGCGGGTACAACTAGTTATTAACTATTGCTACTTAACTTGAGTCGCACAACAGTGCGATGCTGAATGCTGAAGACATAGCTCCTAAAATACAATAATTGCATTTACGTACGTTTTAATCAAAGCTCACATTCCAGTTAAAGCAACCGGATTTTCTCACTCTACGTGCTATCAATTATTAATATTGTTTCCCCCGCAATCCCAGATAAGGGTGTGCGAATATAATGTATCTCTTTGAATAATTTGCCTCGTTCGTCGTACTCCTGCTCAGATTCTCAGCCTCATCTCGTACTCGTTACGTTATCGTTATGTTTACTTTAAAAAGGGATTCCTCCTGTGATTAGATTTATGTAGCTAGGTATACACACTCGATTCCTTGCTGCTATAAATAAAAACACGAAGCTCTTTCCGTCTATTCAGTTACACACAAAAAACAAACCACAAAACCGTAAGTGTGGAAAACAAAAAGAAAATAAATCCCATTTACAGATGATGAATGTATGCCCTCGTTGCTCATGTACATATGTGCTTTCAATTTTGAAATTTATTTATTTTCCATATCCATAATATATCCTTTAACTGCGCCGCTGGTGTGTGGCTATGAAATGTGTTTCTCAGCCTTTTACCCATAATTTCAATTACTTAAAGCGTGGTTATTGTAGTCAAAAATGTGAGCTCTCGAGACTCGTGTACCTTTAACGACATTTAGGTGAGTAATGTACCATTGTGATATATAAGATGCCGACTTAGGGAAACCAAACCCTTATTTGTATGACAGCGCTAAATATATACACAGGCACAAACATTCTTTTGATATATGTATCACCTTGCGAGTTGTATGAAATAAGACATTTCTGACGCATAACGTGCCTTCAGTTGGTTTTGTTTGTGATTGATCAGTTTTGTTATTTTAACATTTGAAAATATCAGATTTGGAGGGTCGGTAGCGCCATCAAAAACGTCAGATCTGGCACATTGACTATCCGAATGTTACGAGCGGCGAACATAGACTATAGGAGTAGGATATGACGGCCTAAAGCACAACGGATGCTGTGTAAATATCAAATTGTATAGAACTTTAGCCCAAAGCGTCCTTAACAACAGGAAGGACTGCCATCGATGTGCGGAGTCTCCATCAATAGACAGTCACGCATGGTTCAATAAGGAGGCCAATCAGAGGATTCTTCAGCTACCCAAGAGCATGTACCTACTAATTAAAAAGGAACAACGAATCCTCAAAAAAAAAAAAAAAAAAAAATGGTAGCTTTGCAAAATTCTATCAGAGTGTAACACGATATTCTCAAACCCAAAAACTCCTTGCCTACAGAGATGGGATGAACAGAACATTCAATAGCAGAAACCGCAAACCACATGGAATAGACCGTCGACTCCTGCCACAAAACGGACTTTGCCTACAAGCTGCCTGTGGGCCCCATATTTTTCATGTATTGGTGCTGTACAAAAGGAGCGCCATTAACGCACGCATACTTGAATAATTCTAGGTCCAGGGTATATCATGGAATAATCATTGCCGCCATTGATTTTGTCATTTTACACGTATTCATAGACAGGGTAATTAATTCAGGGGATCGTGTAGCTGCACGGAAGTTGACGGTCTAGTTCTATGGTGGTTTGTGGCAGAAACACTGGCTTGTTAAATGGCAGAGATAGCAAATAACCCGTGAATGTGTCACGTTTAAAATTTTGTGGGCTATACTGTGGCCGTAGTGGTTCAGTAGTCAGTGTCAGACTACTACTGTCAGTTTTGGTCTACTAGGGAACATATGTCCAGCTTCAATCGCCGACAAAACCAATTACTTCTTAAGATTTCTTCCATTGCGCCACCTCTCGCGAACGTCTGACAAACGGCTACATGAAATTTGGCCCCAATGAAAAATTGCCCCAAACTAAGAATGAAAAATCACCCCAAAAATTTACATGAAAGGCAACAACAATGGAAAATTGCGTAAAATTTTGCGAATTGGGTTCACAATTCATATTTTGGGGCCTTTTTTAATTTTTCAGTTTGTGGTAAAATTTCATTATGAAATAAGACCCCAAAAGAAGAAATAAAATAAGGCCCCAGACGAAAAACGAAAACGTATGGGGGCATGCTGCCCCCCTGCAAACCCCCTGCTTGGGTTTACTGTAAGATTTAGGGCCTTATTTCATCGCAGTGGGGCCTTATTTCATATTTGAAATTGGGGTATTATTTCATTATGAAAAACAGGCCCAATTTTGGGGTGATTTTTCATTCTTAGTTTGGGGCCATTTTTCATTGGGACCAAATTTTATGTACCCCTGACAAACATCCGAAAGTAAAACTGTCCGAAAAAAAACTTCTCAATTCAGCCGTTCGGAATCGGCATAAAATCGTAGGTCCCTTCCATTTGACCCAAAAATGAAAAAAATCACACAAACGAATGGTTGTGAGAAGCTAGACCTAGAATGTCTACAGGCCATGTTGTGCCAACTATTAATTAATTAATTAATTGACACGATAATAAATTTGTTTGTGTGGGAATAGTAGGCAGCAAGAACTCTGACCAATACGGTGAGCTAAGCCGTGCGTATCTATGCCTGCGTGCCAACCCGCTGCCAAATCAAGGGTACAATAATCAACTTTGCCCAAAAGTAGCTAGTCCATCCTCTCCTCACTTACTTACTTACTTACTTAGATGGCGCTACAGTCTGGGGTGGACCTGGGCCTCAACCAACACGCCTCTCCAGTTAGCACGATCTTTGGCTAACCGCCTCCAGTTGCGCACTCCAAGTTAGTTGAGGTCCCCTTCCACTTGTGCGCGCCACCTAAGGCGAGGTCTTCCTCTACTGCGTTGTCCCTCCGGGTTGGAATCGAAGACTCTTCGGGCCGGAGCGTTGGTGTCCATTCGCTCTACATGTCCTAGCCATCTTAGTCGACTGATACGTACTTTTCTGACCAGGTCGATGTCGCTGTACAGCTCTTAGAGTTCGCTGTTAAATCTCCTCCTCCAAAGCCCGTCAACGCAAACGGGACCGAAGATCACTCGAAGAATTTTGCGTTCGAAGCGGCCAAGGAGATCTTCATCCGCCTTTGATAACGTCCATGATTCTGCGCCATAAAGCAGGACTGGGATGATGAGGGTCTTATATAGAGTCTCCTTAGTGTTTCTCGACAAGGCCTTACTAATCAATTGCCTTCTTAGGCCAAAGTAACAGCGGTTGGCAGGTGTAATTTTTCGCTTGATTTCTGATGTGATGTCATTTTCAGAGTTAATGGCGGAGCCGAGGTAGACAAAGTCCCGAACTACCTCAAAGTTATAGCTGTCTATCGTGACGTTTTGTCCGATTCGTCGATGTTGTGTGTCCCTTCTTGTTGACGGCAGACAGGATCTTGTAAGCGATGTTAAGGAGACTGATGCCTCTATAGTTGGCGCAGTTTAGAGGGTCTCCTTTCTCATGGATCGGGCAAACAATGCTGAGGCTCCATTCACCAGGCATACTTTCCTCTGACCAAATTTTAGAAACGAGTTGGTGTATGCACAAGTCATCTCCCGCTGCCTTAAAAAGCTCGGCCGATAAACCGTCCGGTCCTGCAGCTTTGTTGGACTTCAACTTGGAAATTGCTATCCGTACCTCATTTTGATCAGGTGGACGGAAGTCTTGGCTTTCATCGCCCAGGTTGAATGGTTCATTCTGCCTCACAGCGGAATTTGTGTCGTCTTCGCCGTTTAACAGTCTGCAGAAATGGTTTTTCCATGTCCTCAGCTCCGACTGTGACTCCACTACAAGGATTCCTTGTTCGTCTCTACAGGTCTCTGTTCGGGTCTTGTTCCCGTGACGTTCTTTTTACCTTTTGGTAAAACTTCCGAACATTGTTCCTGGAGTAACACCTCTCTATTTCCTCGATCGCGCGCTTCTCATGCTCTTTCTTTTTCCTCCGGAGAAGCCGGTGTTCTTCCCTCCTTTTTTGCTCGTAGAGCTCACGAGCTGCTCTCGTCCTTCTCTGCAGCGCCGCTTTGTAGGCCAGTTG
Organism: Cheilosia scutellata; assembly: GCA_955612985.1. Classification (NCBI taxonomy): domain Eukaryota; kingdom Metazoa; phylum Arthropoda; class Insecta; order Diptera; family Syrphidae; genus Cheilosia; species Cheilosia scutellata. The sequence goes on along the minus strand of OY015312.1, from coordinate 52,673,705 downwards.
CTTTGCTGCATGTGCTTGCCGGCACTCTTCATCAAACCAAGGGTTTCGCGGTGGTGGTTGGGTGAAACTTAGCACATCAGTTGCGGCTTTTCTGATGGCTTCTTGGCATCGATGCCACTGGTCTTCAGCACTTGATGCTGGCTGTATAGCACTTCTCGAGAAGATGAGGGAGACGCGATCGGCAAAAGTTCTGGCGGTTTGTTGCGCTTGTAGCCGTTCAACGTTGAATCTCCTCACAGTATTTCCTCGTTGTTGTGGTGTCTGGGATATCCGCATACGCACCTTGGCTACAACAAGGTAGTGATCCGAGTCTATGTTGGCCGGAAAGTTCGGACATCTAGAATACTGGAGAAGTGCCTTGCGTCGATCGCAACATGGTCAATTTGATTGACGGTTTGTTGATCTGGTGACCGCCATGTCCCTTTGTGAATGTTGAGGTGAGGAAACCGTGTGCTAGCTATAGTAACATTACGTCCCGCAGCAAAGACAATTAGCCTAAGTCCGTTTCCAGACGTGGTGTCGTGTAGGCTGTGCTTTCCGATTGTGTTACCAAAGATGTCCTCCTTTCCTATTTTGGCGTTAAAATCACCTAAGACGATTTTAACGTCGTACTTAGGACATTGCTCATATGTTTTGTCGAGGAGCTCATAGAAACATTCTTTGGTAGCATCGTCTTTATCTTCTGTGGGGGCGTGAGCGCATATCAGGCTGATGTTGGCGAATTTAGCCTTGATGCGGATAGTTGTAAGGCGTTCACTAACGTGTCGAAAGCTCAAGACTTCTTGCCTAATTCTGCCGCTTACAACAAATCCGCATCCAAATAGACGCTGCTTCTGTTCTCTGTAGATGTCACAGGTTTTCATCCTTCTTTTGCCAGGCCCATCCCACCGCACCTCCTGGATGGCGGTGATATCTGCATTGTAGCAGTCTAGGGCCTCCGCTAATTGTTCGGCTGCACGCGGTCTGTTCAGGGTTCGAACATTCCACGTGTAGATCCGAAAGTCATTGTCCTTTTTTCGATTTGCAGGGTCGTCAACAGTAAATCCATCCGTATCCGAGGCTTTTGGTTGCTTCGTAACATACGATTTTTTTCCGTGGTTGGGTAGTTAGCCCCACGCACAACCCCCAACCTGGAGGACCAGGCCCTAAAATGACCCTAGGACAGCGGGTCGGATACTCCGTTGTCAGTAACCCACTTCGGGGATATGAGTGCTGCCGTTGGCCCATAAAGGGTTCATCCGCCACCATCTCTATTTCAGCATGTGCTGAAAATCCTTACAGACCTTTGCTCCAAATATGTCAGAGTAGCTCACGCAAGGTATCTGCCATCTCGACTGTTGACAACACCGTTGATTCAATCTTGTGGATTCATCCGCTGTATATCCTCTTTCTGAGGGGCTCATGTAAGACCTCTGAGACTCGTTTAGTCAGTCATTCCGACAGAGCATTATAGTGTTGCTATTTTCTTCGTGTTCAACACCCGCGCTTATAAGTTTAGCAAGCCAAGCCCAGGTGGGCGAGACCAGTACCCGGTGGTTACCACGCGGAGGTAAAATAAGCACAATTGATGTGTATGAAAAAGTTGTAACAGCTGGGCACCGCCAAGTTGATGCCAATCAGCGCCTACCCGATTCATACACACCCAACCACCTCACACAGGATATTAATTTGTTAGCAACATTTTTGCATGAAGGTATTTTACAGAAATGATGAGTTTTTCTCCGACTACAACTCCTGATCAATGTGCATTAAGTAGATATCTTAAATAATTTAATTTAATAGCAACAGACGGAACATATTGTGTTCTTATACAGCTATACCTTATTTTCTTTTTGTTGCCTGTTGCATCTACTTATTGCAGTGCATACGCGAAGTAATTAATAATGCGGTGCAAATATTATAGGTATTCCAACTTTCCAGAGGTTCATTTCATTTTAATCCGAGTAATAAAAAAAATGTACACCTACACCTACACACCTTATTCAGTTACCAGGAATTAAAACAAATATATTATTGAATATTTAAAATCAATACCACTCATTGGGAATTTGGGATGTGAAATAACGCGAGGGATTAAATTCCAAATTGAATAAATATTGAGTGAATACAAAAACTTTTAAATATTTACGATTGAACTTAAATGCTGGTCTACAAGCTAATTAATATCGATTGCATAGCAGGTATCGAGGAGTATAGTTCATTTCCATGTTTGTGTTAAAATACTTTTTTCTGTCGCCGGAGATGAGTCAAATTCGTGGGCTATTTTCAATTAAAATTTACGAGCTGTATTACATTTTACTTCGTCCGACGGTTCTAGTATTGGTTTCGTAAAAAAATGTCAATAAAATTCCATTGAATTGAAAGCGAGACTGAAGATTACAGTAAGATTAAAGTAACGAAACTCAGTTTTAAAAGTAACGAGAGACAAAGCTCATTTTGTGGCCTTCTCTTTCTCCTTTTTCCTTTGTTTTCCCCTAACAACGTAACGAAACCCAAATGCATCTATTAAGCGGAAATTTTTGATCAATCCTATACGAAGAAAAAAAAATGTAACACATGTAAAACATTTTACTTCGTCCTACGGTTCTAGTATTGGTTTCGTAAAAAAAATGTCAATAAAATTCCATTGAATTGAAAGCGAGACTGAAGATTACAGTAAGATTAAAGTAACGAAACTCAGTTTTAAAAGTAACAAGAGACAAAGCTCATTTTGTGGCCTTCTCTTTCTCCTTTTTCCTTTGTTTTCCCCCAACAACGTAACGAAATCCAAATGCATCTATTAAGCGGAAATTTTTGATCAATCCTATACGAAGAAAAAAAAATGTAGGTAGGTAAGTGGAAAAACTAGCTACAATTTGTACGACGGCTCCATGTTAGCCTTACCTTATATCTTTCCTTGGTAAAATGGGACTATACAAAATTAGGAAAACTTATGGATAAATAAATAGATAAACTTACATCGCTCCTCCACAAAATGTATGGCCGATCCACTTGAACATCCTATAGCCGAGATGCTGCAATGGATAGACGGGTCTTTTTCAAATGATGATGATAACTAATACCCTATTCACACCAAGCCGAAAACAGTCGAAAACTTCATCGAAAACAGAAGTTTTCCCATACATATTGCAGTTTTCAAAACGAGTTGTTTGAGGTCGTTTTCCATGAAAACGCCACGAAAACGAGTACAATCGTTGGGTTGTTGAATCAGACACACCTTTTGCAACATTCAGCGAGCTCAGCAAAACTGCTGACAGGATAGCTCTCTCTCTCAGTGCTGTCGTTTCTTCTAGTTTTTTGTTTACAAATGTGGAATCTCTTGTTATCTTTGCACCATAAAGAGCAAATTATTCAGTTCTGTCTATAATTTTAGAACGGCAGCACAACCTGCCACAACTAAATGGTATTTTCAGATTGTTGCTCATGTTAATTATTTTATGCATTCAACCATAAGTTAACGATTACATATCTATTATAGTTTTCCCTGCTATTATAGTTTTCCCTGGTAGCAGATGGTGGCACGCTTGCGGAAGGCCGGGCAAAAGCTCGTCGTATTGGGGGGGGTTCTTCCTGCTACTCATCCTCCTACAAAATAAAAGATCGCGCCAAGGTAGCTATATGGATATACTACCAAATGAAAATGCGGATGTCACTAGAACGGCATTCAAAATAACCTTAACATCAGTATTGGCCATGTCCGAAAGAAGGTGATAATGGGTTTAATGGAAATTGAAAGTAATGACAGAAATCCCTTAATGAATGGCCAAAGTCATAAGAGATGAGGTATACTATGTTAGAGAAAAGTAAGAAAGTAAAAAGTAAAGTAAGAGAAAGGTAAAGTTTAAAAAAAAAAGAAGAAAAGATCAAAGTATAAAAGAAAAAGAAAGAAGGGGGATGGTCAGTTGTTGTCGACCTCACCGTGATCGGTAGGAGTGAAATCCGTTTTGCCACCGTGTCTTCGGCTATACCCGCCCTGACTGCGAACTATACTTTGAAGCTCCATGGCTACTTTACTCTGGTATAATGATATTCAGTAGCCCCAAAATTGGTAGGTTTCGCCTCACCTACCTCATGATTTTGTTCACCCTTCACCCCTCGTATCGCACAGTAAACTTTTTACCAAATCATGTTAAACAAAATGAAAGAGCTAATTTAAATAATTCATTCATATGTATAAATAACAATGTTTATTCATTAAACCAAAATGCTTAGAATAAGAGAATCAATATTTCTCTTAAAATATCATGCCGTTGAAAGAGCGGCAAATTGCATGAAAAATGTGATCAATTGTCTTAGCATTACAACCTGAGTTTGATCCAGATTAAATATATGTATATAATATTATATCGTATTGATCAGAATAGGGATAATTTTAATTTAAAAGGAAAGTATGACATAATTTATGTATGATAAGTGTGACCCGTGTTATGTATGAATGGTAGTTTTAGAAAATTTGGTATTTAAATAAATTTCAATATTAAACTCAATAGAAAAAAAACTCTTATTTTGTTTGCCAAACGATAATACAAAAATAATAGTTGACTTACGCAGTTTTGTTTGATAGTTTAGTGTAATTATGTTGCGATGTAATAGTTTTTAATGTATGTATGTAGTTCTTGTAAACAGCTGACTCCTCATGTGCGCACAATTGGTTGTCTGTTGTTTGTTCTGTGTTGATATTGCTTGATTTGTTTTTGTAGATATGTGTTTAATTAGCTGTATAGAATGAATTTGATTAATTAAAATGTATGTTTGTATAATCTTTTTATGGCATTACCTGGGGGTGGGTCACTTCTTAATTACGAATTATGTATTGTATATGTATATAAAATAAGAGTAAAGAAAATCTAAAATGAAATCTAAATCTACACTAAAACTAACTTAATCTAAAATTCCTTAATATTTGCAAGAGGATAGTTTTAGCCTCATGCATCGATGTTAGACGGTTGTAATATCGTGGTTGCCGGAATCCAAGGGATGTGGACGTAGTGAGGAGCAGTTGGTCTAGGTGGCTTTTGACTCTGTATTACGAATTACTGCACGATCACACGTGTACATACACTTGCTTAAGAGGATGTAACAATTCACTTTAAACTTTCGCTAGCGATGATTCTGCTAGGTACTGCTTTTTTGGACACTTTTCACAACACAGCTTCTATGATCGCACTGATACGTCGTTTTGGAGAGGGTGGGGGTTTTGGTTCCTAAAGTAATCGACCCGGAGACACACGTGGTTGATAGCTGTGCTATGTGTGTACGGGTCTAGCAAGTGGAGGTTAACTTTCGGGGTAGCGTTCTACAACTCCCGTCCCGGAGACGTTGTTCTGGTGTTGCACTGCACATGCACCTATAGCGAACGCTGCAATAAAGAATGTTTTTCGTCGATTTTTGTTATCAATGAACCTAGCACTTATCTCTTACCAGATAGAACAATATGAATCCGGGGGTAATCGGGAGATGGGAATTAGTAAATTTCACTCTTGATCTTGGTTTTCTGACCTCGTTGATGACCTTTAGTACGTGGGGGTCGTACGAGGGTGAGAAAGCGTGGCAAATTTTTGGTGATAGGTTGGTGGCACCAGGAGCACGACAAAATGCGGCAGAAATTTAGGTTGTGGGACACGTTTTGGTACATCCACGTGAGAAGCGCTTCGCGACTGGTGGTGGATGTTGAAATCGTCGTTCGCCTAGGTGCGTTGTTAGCACGTGGGGTTTCTACGAACGATGAAATCAGTTGCTTGATCAACGGAGCAAAAATCACTAAAACTTACCCTGACGAGGGATAATATTACTAAATATTAATATTAAATACGGCGGGTAAAACACTCTATATTTGTTTTAATAGGACTTTTGTGTCCGATTTAAGAAATTCTGTCGACTTTTACGAACTCGATTTTATTCGCGGATATTTGCACGCTCACACACTATCACTCTTGACACAATAAAAAGATCGAGCGCGCGTTCACAAGGGTTTTTATAGATGTAGGAGCATCGAATGAAATGGGAGATAACTCTCCAATAATGTACATATGTTTTATCTTTGGGTGCAGTGGCTCTTCCTGTAGGAAGGCGCCATATGCGTGATAATAAGGTAGTATGTCAGTTTCTTTTTAAATAAGCGTTCAAGCATAAAAAAAATATTTTTGATGGTTTGTTTTTGGGGACAAGTGTTACACTACAGCTTTGTTTGTATTTATAATGTCAATACGAGCGAAGTTTAGTAACTAAAATAAAAGTTTAGTCGCCACAAAAATTTCATAGCTAGTTTCACAGCTAATTGAAACGTCAAACGAAAACGAGTTGGTGTTCGGTGTGAATGCATCCACGAGTTTTCTAAACTTTTTTGGCGAAAACTCGGTTTTCAGATTGGTGTGAATAGGGTATATAAGCCTTTTTTACAAACCTGTGAATAATTTAAACACGAGATTACGAAGCATTGAACTGAATTTCTAAGCAAAATGACATTTCGTAGTTATAGTAAACAGCACACTTTGTCAATGACAATGACGCAAAATTATAGTATTAGGTGATGATAGTAGATACCAATCTTACTTCAAAGCTGTCTTTTTTGCTAACTTTTTATGTAATTATAGACGCCTTTTTACTATCCTACAACTAGTACCAACTTTAGTGTACATAGATCTGACTCAAAATTTCGCCAAACAGGCACAAAAATTGACAGTTTGGGGAATTCTATTGCAACACATTTTCCAACAAACTGACAGATAGCGAAAAGACAACAAAATACAAACAAACAGAAATACAAAATAAAAATGGAAAGAGAAACACCGGAGGTAGGATGCAGGAATGGGAAGCCCGCGATTTGTTACAGGTTCTTGGATATTAAGATTTTCGATCATAAATTGCACAGTGATCTTATCAAATCTATACCTATATTAAAACTCTTTGTCATCAAGTTCTTCAAAAGGATTTGCCACGGTTTTTTTGCTTACCTCTCTTTCGCGTTTGTATAGGAACGTTGATTGACATCGCGTTTTTTGAACATGGGAATACCAATACCAACTGAACCGGTCGTGCTCCAATTTTTTTGAAATGAGTTCTTTGACGTGATCGTCGGATTGTCGAACATCTATTTCGATCAAGCTTTGTTACTCGTGCTGTCATGCGAGGCACGTTAAATGAATATTATTATCATCGTCACTTCGCCACCTCTTGCGAAAGTCTGACAAATATTCGAGAGTATAACTGTCCTGGAAAAGCTTATCAATTCACACGTTTTGACGCGGCATAAAATTATAAGTCCTTTGCATTCTTCCCAACAAAAAACTCACACAATCAAATACGGAACTGTTGCGCCAACTATATTTGTCCTTTTTTTATAGTTTATATTTTTTATATATAAGTTTATATTTTTAATAGAAATAATTAAAAAGAATAAAACAAAACAACAATCGCAAATTTTTTGATTTCGCTTTTTGTAACAGCATGTCGAAACTAAAAAACTGAAATGTCAGACTCAATATGGCAGATGTTTTATGATAGAGTTTCTCAATTGAGTTATTTTTTGCATGAAACAGACAACCTTGTGCGTAGGTATTCGAATGCGATAGGTCCATCGTGTCCTTTCAACAAAATGTATTGCTCAGTATCATCCCGATGAATTGCGGTTTCTGTTTTTGCGATGTCGATTTTTTTTAATCAATTAATGATGTCCAACCATTGACTGACATTATGCTTGAATTAATGTCTACCCAGCTCGATATCGATCAACTATGAGTTTACAATTCCAAGACACAAATACAAAGTACACACACCCAGACTCGGCAGTCGTCCCTTTTTTCGTTGTTGAATATTCAAATACATAGCTAGCTCCATCATCAATATTCTTGGCAAAATAACTTATCATTCGGAGGGTTTCATCGTCTAGATAACATATTTGGACTTGGATGTGCGTTGCCTTAACAATGACATACCATATACACTTTGTCTGGGTGATTGAACGCTTCTATTCATTTTCTGCTGGGCTTGTGAAATTCTCTTTATGGTTCATAATTAAAAAAAAAAAATTATTAACTATGTGGCTATCGGTATTACTTTCGGATGCATTTTCCAATATATAAACAAAAATATCCTCCACAAATTTACTATTGACAGCCGAATAAACACATTTTCCATAAAACTGATTCTTAAATTTGACAAATTTAAATTGACAATAAACCAGTGTCAAAGTCAATGTCAAAGTCAACCACAATTTGCTAAAGGGAAATATTGCTTCCTATTTTCAACAACAGTTTAGATTGATATCAATTTAGAGGCTATTCTAGGTCATTAATGAGTCACAGAAGCGATAAATTTATTCCATTGACACTTGAGACAATAACTTGACATTTTGATTAATGAACTGCGATCGCGGAACAGCAAGCTGTACCAATTGATTGATTGACCCTAAAAGGAAATGCAATAGCGGTTCTCATGCAATAATCAAATGGCAAATAATTACAAATGCCATGTATGTATCTACTTCGGGGTTTTTTTTTTTTCAACTGCCTCAGTTTAAAAATGTCAATAATTTGCATAAAATATTAGCTCATCAAAAAGCTAACTTATCTTATATATTATGTTCATTATTGCATTTGTCTAATATGGAATTGCACTTGTGTAAACAGAGCAATTATGCAAAACTTGCAGAAGTAGATTCGAAGTTATGAAATTGCCTGTCACAATTAATTAATATTGTGTGTTATAACAATTAATGGCATTTTATAAGGCAAAGTTGTAATTGCTACAGCAAGCATTCCTTAAGCCTTTTGTGGCTTCTAGTTGTGTGGTGTGGTATGATACTGAGCAGTTATAAAATTCAGCAAAAGAAAAATCATCGCTGACGAACTTGCGGGTACCTACACTTCACCCTATTTACCTTACACTCCACCATTACCAAACTTAAATTGTACAATCCATGTAAAAAATGATATCTTTGGCAGAATTCCATTTAGCAAATTTGTGACACAGCAAATCAGGATTGGGGACACGATCCCGAAAACCAAAATCCCGAAAATCCGCATTTTTCGGGATTCTGTCCGACTCCCAGCAAATCATGGTAGGGTTCAGTATATGGGTATGGCCGTATGGGTGATACCCTGTCTCGAAAACGCCTACAACAGCTATAAAAAACAAGAGGCGTGAATTTCAAACTCACAGGACTATAGGGCGAAATTTCACAAGTAAAGCAAAGTTTCCATTTTCTTGTAACTTCAACTTGATCTCTCGCAAATGTCTGACAAAAATCCGAGAGTATGGGTGTTTTCATAAACGTCAGACTTACGTAGAAGTTCATTTCCGATCGAACTAACCTATGTGAATTGCAGTGCCTTCTATTCATGCGATAAATATCAATATGTCATCGGCGTCGTGCAGTTTGCTCAAGCTCAGCCATTAATTATTGTTGGCTGCAGAAAGAGCGCTGCAGAAATTAAGCAATCATTGAAAAGTATATTAAACAATTCGACCACATCATGATTTTGGCTTGGTGTGCGGTCAACCTTGATCAACCACTGGAATGGAAGTTTGTCGAAGGTACCCCGAAGTACATTGCAACGAACAATCATTTTGATTTCGAATCATCTGACGGCCCTACGAACTAAGTCCCAACTGGAACTAACTCCCACTAGCCAAAACGAACTAAGTCCCAGAAAATTTGGGATTTAGTTACTTTTCTCAAATTGGGACTTAATTCATTGGGAATTTGTGCATAATGAACTACGAACTACCTCCCAAACATATGAACTAATGCCCAAGCCACAATGGCGCTTTGCGGCGTGCGTGCGTTGACAGATAGAGTAGAACCAATGCTTTCATATGGTGCAAGCCAGAATTTGAATTGAATTGAATTTTTATTGAGTCTTTTTGTTTGTCTCTTTTACAATGAGTAATTCTTATTCTATTCTTACATTTGACGTTTGCTTATAATGGAGGCTTTATCGTATGGCCGTCTCTTTCGTTTTCGCTTAACTATTATATGCCACATGGCGAGTGTTTTTTTTTTTTTTTGCTTTAGCTCTTGCTCATGAGCTATGTATTTATTGTTTCAGACTGTGGTGTCTTCGTTGTTTATATACATACTTAGGAACTAAACTATCTATTTACATTTATTAATTTCTCTTAAGTAATATGTTTATATTTACAATGTCGGGTTATTATCCCATTTATTATTTCTTTGGTTTGACTAGAAGATAGTCCAATACGAGCGTAATGGATTAGAGGTTTTTCTTATTTTTATAGATTTTGTTGGTTGACATATCATGGATTTTGTGGGTTACGTTCCGACATGAGCTGTGGGTACCCGTGGTTATGTTTGATTATTTTCTTTATTTTTTTGTTAGATATAAATATATATATATATTTTTTTCTTTTAAGCGATTACGAGTTTGAGCAATTTTAACATGGATTTGGTTTGGCTACGAATTTATGCTAGATAATTACAAATGTTTGGTTTACATACGATTTTTAAATACGAGATTGACATGGTACGTTGTGACAGTGGTACATATATACATAATTGCATTTAAGGAATTTACAATTAATTATGAATGATGGTGAGCTTTGCCTTCCGATAATGGTTAATGGGTGTGTTAAGAATGTGATTATATTTGTTTACAGTGTTTATTTATTTATTTGATTGTTATTACTGTTTTATTATTTTTTTATTTTTATTAATTTTTTTATTTTTTTTTTTTTTCAGTTGTAAACCGAGTGGTAGATTATGGAGATTCTATCCGCGATTTTGGCCAGGAATAATTCTCTGGTAGAAGGGAATTGAATCGGGAGCTAGATGGAGATCCTCCCCTAATAAAATGATTGGTGATGGATATGCCGAATCGTTTTCATTTATATTGATTTGTGAATTGTAGATTTCTTTGACTAGATCATTGTCAGAGTCAGTGAATTTGGCAAGTGTTTTTTGCAACAGATTCACTGCATATTTTATTATTGGGGTTATATTAGCCTTTCTAAATTCGAAGTTTTTATTTATGCAAAGACGCAGGACTCTTCTCTCGAAGGTTTCGAGTTCCTTAGCTACCGTTGGTGAGATAGCAAACCACACTGGGAATGCGTAGATAAGGGTAGGTCTTATAAGGGTTTTGTAGAAGAGTAGTTTTGATTTTTTGTTCAGCATGTTATGTCTTAGGAAGGGTGTGAGTGTGTAGAATACTTTCTTAGCCTTTTCAATCGTGGCTCGTGCATGTTTGTTGAATTTTAGTAGGTTGTTGAAGGACACCCCCAAGTATTTTAGGTTATTTTGGATGGTTATTGTGCTGTCTTCTAGACGTAGGGATAGATTTTTACACTCACCCACTACTCCCCTTCTCCCCTTTCCACTTGAGTTTCTAAAGCAGATTCCCTGAGATTTGTCTTTGTTAATTTTAATACCCCATTTTTTATAAAAGGTGTTAATTATTTCAAGGTGTTCTTTGAGGTTGTTAAGCGCCTCATTCGGGTGTTCTGCACTTGCGTAGGCGAGAGTGTCGTCGGCGTATAGGATGGCCTTGGAGGTGGTTCTGTTTTCTGTGAAGTATGTATATGGGAAATCGTATAGAAAAATGCTATAGAGCCTTGGGCCTAAAATTGAACCCTGGGGGACTCCACATCTGACTGGGCACCTTTCCGATTTAGTTTGTTGTATTTGGGTATAGAAGGATCGGTTGGTGAGGAAGTTATCTATCATTCTGACCAGGTGAGAGGGATATTCCAGTTGAGATATTTTATATATTAGTCCGTTCAACCAAACACTGTCGAATGCCTTTTCTATATCGAGCGAACAGGCTAGAGTGCAGTTTTTATTTCTGAGGTTTAGGGTAACTTCGTTATGCACGTTCATCATTGCGTGGACTGTTGAGAGTCCCTTGCGGAAACCGAACTGTGAGTCAGAAATAAATTCTACATTGTCTTCTGTGTGTGTGTCTAACTTTCGGAGAATTATTCTTTCCAGGACTTTGCCCAAGTTGGAAAGTAAGGATATTGGCCTATAGTTATCCAAAGAGTAAATGTTTGGCTTTTTTATAATCGGTAATATTTTTGCCGTTTTCCAGGCGTTGGGGAAATAACCGTTGTTAAGGCAGTTATTTAGGATAATTGTGATATATTTGATGGCTGACGGTGGAATTTTTTTAAGGATAAAATTTGAGAGGTTGTCTGGACCAGAGGATTTTTTTGCGTTTGTTTGTTTGAGTATTTGGGTTACTTCGGAAACAGAGGTGAACATATGTCCAGCCATAGGGTTAAGTGCTGAGTTAACTTCATCGAATAGAAATATTTGATTTGGTTGTTCTGATCTTAGTTGTTGAACAGTATTCTGTACCTCAGTACTAAGTGAGGGGTCAAATGAGGGGATCACCTCTTTATACACTTCTTTGAAGTAATCACTTAGGACTCTAACTTTTTCTATCTCCTCTGTCACTAACTGGCCTCCCACTGACACCTGTTTACAGCCAAATTTCCTATTTTTGCCTGTTAGCTTAGATATCTCTTTGAAGGCGTTGGGCCCTGGAACTATTTTAAACAATTTTCTTCCCAATTGGGCGTTTAGCCAGATTTTAACTTTATCTCTAATAATTTTTTGCAGCAGGGAGATTCTTGAAGCTAATTCTTTGTATTCTCTGCTAACCCTGTTGTAACACCTGTGGAAAATCCCTTTGAGCTGTTTTTGCCACTGGTGTTTAGCTCTGAAAAGAGCTTTTATGTCATCTGGAAGATGTTTATATTTTTGAGCGCGGAATTCAACTCTAGCTGAGTGCCGGTTTTCTGAATTTCGCAAAGCGATGTTGAATTTTTCTATAAATTCATCAATTTCTACATTCGTCAACGAAACGAAGGGCGAGGGAGTTCTATGCGATATCGTAATATCGATATCCGATCTGAAGCTTGTCCAGTTTGTGTTTTTGTAAGATTTGGTGAAATTAGGTTCTATCAGGGTAAGTATTGCATCCCGTATCGTTAGATTTAGTTCCACGGGGAAGTGGGCGGTGAATGAAGGAAGGGTTTTGACTGTAAAATTTGGTGTGAGGCTATCTAAGAGCTGCGGAGTTATCAGAAAATGGTCAAGAAACCCCGAGCTCAGCGGAAATGTGGGGGTGGGTGGTGTTATGTTGACCATTCCCGAGTTGCTGGAGCTTAGCCATGAGGCTAATGTCCTACCGTTCTGGTTAGTTTTGGAGTCTCCCCAATTTGGATGCCTCGCATTTAAGTCCCCATCCAGTATGGCTCCGTCGAATGACTCGACCAAGGTGTTTAATTTAGTTAATTCCTCGAACATGGTTGCTTGGGGGCTATTGGATGGTATGTATAGCGAACCCAAGAGTATGGACTGGCGAGCATTGTTAACAATTATATCGATGGAGACAAATACACTTGGGAAGAGTAGGTTAGGTGTGGGGACAGGTGTGTATTTAATATTGTTTTTCAAAGTCAAACCGACCCCCTGATTTCTGTCATTTCGAAAAAAAATGATATGGTTCTAGTTGGACGTTATGATTCTTATGAAGGTGTGTCTCCTGTATAAAGGCGACGGAGCTGTTGCTAGCGAGGAGGATTTTGTGCAGTTCAATCCTCCTGCTTGTTTCAATCAAGGACGAAATGTTGAATGTTAGAATTTTTAATTGCATTAATGAGAAATTATAATTTGATTGAGGAGGTCCAAGTAGGCCATCCTCTTCTGTTGGATTGAACTCGCATTATTGATATTTTTAACAAAAGTTTCTACTTTTAGCAACAGCTCCGCCACCTCCATGCCGAAGAGATCCTTCGAGAGGTCTAAAAATTGGCCAATGTAGTTTCCACCCAGTGAGGTGGGCATCACTGGGGTTGGTTTTTGGGATTGAAAATGGCTAGCAAAGGTAATCTTGGGAGAAACCTTGGGAGAAACCAGGTTGCTGATGTTTGTAGTCAAAGATATGGCCTTTTCTTTTTTTTCTCTAGCTTCGCGCAGATTTTTTTTTTTTGATTCCATATATCTCAAATAAACCTCACAACCGCGGTAGTTTGCTGGATGGTCTTTCCTGCAGTTTACGCAGTGTGCCTTTGAGCCTTCGGCCTTCTGGAGAGGGCATTCTCCTGGGTTGTGGGTTTTATCGCATTTAACGCAATTGTATGTGTTTGCGCAATTTTTGGCTAGATGCCCAAAGCTTTGGCATCTCCTGCATTGCAGGGCACCCATGTTGCCCCTTGGTTTCTCCCAAATCACCTTTGTATTAAAGAGGAAATTTATTTTTCCCATGTCCTTAGCCTGTTGGCCTGGTTTAAGGCGCACTAGAAATAGGTCGTACATATACCCCTCCCTTTTAGACCTGAGAGTCTCGAACGGTGTGACTCTGTCTACTATATTAGGAGTTAGAGTTTCTAGCTCCTCTTGAATTTCCTTTTCCGAAAAGTCCCTCGTTAACCCCCTTAAGATGAGGTTCTGCGTCTTATTTTCTTTGAGGGTAAAAGTATACCCTTGAATCACCTCGTTTTTTCGGACGATCTCCATTAGCTCTCGATGTACCCCCGCGTTATCTACGTAAAGTTTACATTTTCTACCACTACAGTTTACTAATTTGAATTTGAAATCTACCGAGGTGGATCTTAGATCCGATACTAGTTTTCTCACATTTGTATTAAATAGTATTATAGGAGGGCAAAACTTACCATTACCATTTACATTATTAGGATTATTAGAATTATTCTCACTGTCCTCCGCTCTCTCCTCTGCGCTGTCACTTGTCTCCTTTCTGCTGCTGCCTGGCTTAATTCCGCTTGTGGAAGTAGATGCATTGGCGTCTGTAGTTTGATCCGGGATCAACAACCGCCGCCATTTTGTTGGTTGCGCCCAGAATTGGCGGCAAATTCAGTTGGTCGGCGTGTGGATTTTTTGTTTTCAGGTTACTTAGGAACTGTGCTGCCCTGAAGCCCCTTGGACTATTTTGGAGGGTTAATGTGGCGTCCTCTTTCGACTGGCTTGCGTGGTTTTGTGGGATGATCGAATATTCCCGCATCGGCATTATACCGTGCGGTGTGCGTATATTGCGCACTTTGGTTAAAGTTTTTTTTATTTATATAGCGTGTAAATTATGTTACACGCAGTCATTAAAAAAAGGGAAAATTTTTATTTGTTTTTGTAAAGTTTTACTTTCTTGCACTTAACAACGATTTTAGTATTTTAGAATTTAACTTTGTTAAATTTGTTAAATTTGTTAAATTTGTTAGAGCATATGCCGTTCATTGTTGGAGTTGCATGGATTCACTTAGGTATATACGTACCTACTCGTTTTTAGTAGTCTATGAGGTATTTTCAATACAAATTAATTATTTTACTGTGTGGAAATGACGAATATTATTTTTGTTGTAATGCTACTAGTGATTTCTTTAGATTGTTGATAAAAAAAATATGTGCTCAAATGTTATGTACACGCTTTTGATATTTCAATTTTGTCTGAAACTACTCTATTCTTCATACAATTTATTAACGAGATAAACATTTTTGTTTAGAATATTTATAGTTTCTTTTTCTAGTTGAGGGTAAATCTAATTTCCTGCGATGTGCAAATGATAGGTATTATTTTATTACTTGGTTTACTCGACCAGGTTTGCTCGTGCCAATGAATTGCATTGCTTAGATATATTTTGTATTGTCCATCGGGACAATGCACATGAATATGCGCACCTTTGTCCGACTTTGACCCAACTTCACGGGAATTCTCTGGCCAATAGATATCGAAGATTCCCTGTAAATTTGAACTCAATCGACTGGTAGGGTTTGAAGTCCGTACATAGGAACATAAAAAATGTCTGGACAAGACAGCGAAGATCTTCGCGGAAATATAGCAAAAAAATTACCCCTATTAGGTCATAAAATCCTTTCAATATGCATTGTCCGATGGCTGACCGGATGTGGTAAAAACCCAGCGAGCGACGAGAAGCAGTACCTGCGATCGCAATCGTCCGAATGTCCAGCATACCACCAGATGTATACATATAATTGAAATAAAATATAAATATAAATTGAAAAATCAGGTAAATCGTCGGTATCCATATTTGAGAATTTATTAATAGGGTTTTTTTTAAATAGCCAAACCAAGTTTTTAACAAAATTGCACTTCTTTATTTAAGTGACTGAACTTCTTTCCACAGCTCAGATAAATGCTGTCCATTTGGTAATATTGCTCACTTAAATCGTTTTACAAGAAGTATTCCACAAAGTAATCAATTCACAATTTTGGGAAGGGATTTTCGATGTAATTTACCCATATTTTCTCAACTAAACTAAAAATCTACCTGTCTCGCCTGAAACGCCTGTCATGTGAAGGCATGCACCTGTGTACATTGAATGCACAGGCAATTCTTCCACAAAAATATTCCACGACAATAAAAGTGAAAATACATGTTATTGATATTTATTTATGTATTTTTTTTTTTTACTATTTTGAACAAATTTCCTCTTAATTCGTGCATTAAAATAACAAAAGCAAAAAGGAGTAGTTGCATTCTGCTCTGAATTCGTACATAACGTACGTACGCAACATAAACCAAACAGAACTTTCAATCTCTCCTACTCTAATCTCTCAACGCGCCAACGCTCTGAAGCGCCATTTAGTTTTGGAAAAGTGCGGCTTGCGCGCGTTGACATAAAGTACGGTAAAGTTTCTAAAACGCCTGTCAACGCACGCAAGCGGCAAAGCGCCATTGTGAATTGGGTATAAATCCCACTGCATATTTGGTGGGTCTTAGTTCATATGACTAGTGGGAGTTAGTTCCAGTTGGGAATTAGTTCGTACGGCCTATTCAATCAGTTCACATATTTGGAAAAAATACGTTACCCACAGACAAGATCCAAGGAAATAGTACTGCCACCGATCAACGCTGGTCCTTCAAAAGATGGACCTGTATACAATCACAATTGCAAATCGAAACATTGCGAGATCTTTCATAATTTTCGGTACAAAATTAAATTAGGTATACTATACATAAATTATACTAAAATAAAATTATTAAAATAAAATTCGAAAACGGAGTTTCGAGCTCTTCGAAATGTGATCACACTCCGTTCTCTATACCACATTAAAGTGATTGCAAGAACCAGTAGAAAGGTAATCCCACTCTTTGTTCAATTGCCAGAAACAATATGTAACACATTTTATCTCAAAAAGACCAGAACCCTCCTCCCTATACCTATACGGCATTTTGCAACTATAAAAAATGTATATTATACTCGGCAGCTGCTGACAGAATAATTAATATCATCAACAAAAATACATACATTCGCAGAAGCTCAAAATCCAGGCTTTGTACGTTAAATCACACATTTATAATATAGAGCAGAGCTTACCCATTTCGGATACAATAGCAGCCACTTGTTTATGCATCGGCATGCATCCTCTCAACGACAATGCATGAAAACTATTTCTAAACATTAGCCAACGCTATTTGATGCAAGCCAGAACAATTTATCCGAAACAATGAAAGCAAGTATCCGAAACGGAGAAATTTCTCCTCTTCTACCAGGATACAGGATGTTGCCGAAGGATTTCAAATTAATAATGATAGCTAGTTGTTCATGGCAAAAAGGATTTGCCATGCTTGGCGAAAAATCAATAATTTTATTTTTATATATCCATCAGGGGCATTGGTTCGTTTATCTTGCTTTTTGTTTTTCTCTGGAAGCGGCTAATGTATTTTTTTTATACCTTGTTGTAAAGAATCTTATAAATAGAAGATACGCACAATTTGCTAAAAAAAAATCTGTAAGAAAATATTATCGTAAATTTGTTAAACGGGAGGCAAAACACACTCCAGACCAGAGAAGTTGTCGTCTCGCACTGGTAAAACGATGAGCTAGCTGGTGCTGGCTGGCTGCTGGGTTTGGATTGGAAAAGTTAGCAAGTGTGGTGAACATCGTATTCCCAACAATTCTCATGAGAGAGGACTTACTGAACAATTGTGTGCATAATGCGCAAGAGCTTAGCATTCTAAAGAATTCTGTGGGAACTCATTACAGATTCATTCCTTATCTATATTTTAACTTATTTCCACTACTTGCGGTTGTTAAGTTTTATTAGCTGCTCTCAAGTGCTCTTAATTTAATTTCTTATAATTTTCTCTTAAGCAAACAGTCTGCATCTGCAGTTGCTGTTAGAGTACAGGTGGTCTTTTTGCTATTATGCTAATATTTTCGAACCGTTAATGAAAATGCCAAATTACTACTATGAGAAGGAACACACGCACATGTAGATATTTGAAATTCAATTCCAAGAATTGGTCTGCTGAAATAGCATGCCACCGAAAGACAAATTGCTTCTTGCGGAATTTCACGTGAATCGTTCGTCCATTCAAGAGGCCGGATATAGACGAGACATTTATAGAAATAGACATAATCTTCCTATATGATTAGATAAAGCGCTGAAAAAAATATGAGAAACAATTAAATGCACGGTGACTGTTGCGAAGGGAAGAAGCAGCGCTTAACTGGATGTGGATTCGTCGGAATCTAAAGTCTTGAGATTTCGGCACGTGAGTGAATCTCTGATGACAATGTATGTCAAATTTCAAACACACATTAAACATCGCCAACAAACTGCCGATTAAGCCGCAATGAATTATATATTTACACTTTGACAGAATCTGGAAAAACCCCCAAAAACGATATTCACCTTCTTTTCCTCAGTTTCAAAGTCGACAAAATATTCTATGAAGGACAAGCTATATACAGAGCCATTTATTTAGTTTTTGCAACTCTACCAAACTCATCTGTCTGTGATGATGATGAAGAAAGCTCGGTGGTGCATCAAGGTCGGCAAAGATATAAACGAGATATTTTTTTTTAGATTAGTCCATCTAAGATTTGTATTGTACCAGAAATCTATTAAGGCTTTAATATCCTATTGTCATTATTGAAGTATTGAATAGCTGGTTTTGCCCGACGTAGATTTAGGATGTTTTCCCAATATGAAATTGGGAATGAGATACACTTCAAATGTTTCCCGCTTTTTATGGCTGAATTTATAGAAGGAGTATAGCAAAAGGGTTCCGCTTCTAGCCCAATTTACAAGCTTTTTTATATCACTCATGACCAAAAATCCACCATAGTTTATTTTTCTTACTCAAGGTTGTGTGTCTCTCTTATAATAACTAACAGTTTTTTTTCCATTGGTCGGGAAGCTACTCCGACGGCACAACCTCCAACCTGGTCCTGGAGGGCCAAGCCGTTGTTTAGACAGGACGTACCGGTCATTCCGGTGTCAGTAACCTAATTTTAGGATATGAGCGCTGCTATGTACCCAGTAAAGGCTCATCCGCCACCAACTCTCTTCCAGCACCCTGGGTAAGTAAGTACTGGTGAGCCCTATAGACCTGGTATCCAAAGATGTCAAAGCAGCTCATATATATATTATATATTACGCACTTAATAGTAGACTGGAACCTTAGACGTCACCGTTGATTCCATCTAGGCAATCCATCCGCTGCAAGATGCAAGAGGAAGTGCCTAGTGCGAAGAGACTACTCCCCCTCTCTCGACCGCTGCCACCAACGACCTACCACGGGGGTTAGTTACCCCATCCCCAGTCGTGGTACTAGGCACCCACCACCAGTCACCAAGAAAGATACCTTATATACCATCATGGTGGTGAAGGTAAGAGTTGATAGCTGATGAGTATTTTCAGAGTGCGAAAAAAGTTTAAGACTGCTATGGAGTATACAAATATTGAGACTGTGGTTTGATCCGTGGACACCAAAGTCCAATCAAGAGAAATATACCACTTAAGACCGTTTTGGCAGTTTAGATGGCTATTGCTGGCACATGCTTGTTCATTGGGGAATTCTGTAGAGAATAGTTTGAAAAAGCAGAAGGTCTTTTGGAAGCATTCGGTAACTGAACAAGTGTATGATCTTTAAAGAAATCACCCACGTTCTATCATAATATGCAACGGAATACCCATAAAGCGTTATTTGCTTTCGTTATTTATATGGGTGTTCCAATTTAGCCTATTATATAGGATTATTTATTCTAAGGTATTTGACTTCGTCGGAGTGCTCAACGATTGTGTCATTAAGTGACATTTGATCAAAGTTTACATCTCTTCCTTTTGTGAAAGGAACTATAACAACTTTGCTGGGATTTGTGGACAGGACAGATTTTCATTGATGCATCCAGTATAGGATGCAACCTATTCCAAAGAAAGGGAGGAAATGTCTGCCTCAAAACTATCGTCCAATAGCGTTACTTTCAATGCTCTCAAAAGTAATGGAAAAGGCAATAAATGTCGAAATAATGAAATATCTAGAAGGCCACCGGTTAATAAGCGACAGGCAATACGGATTTCGGAGCCGTCGTTCCACTGGAGATATGTTAAGCTACGTAACGCACTTATGGACGCAAGCAATTGAACAACACGGCGAATCAAGAGCCGTAGCCTTGGACATATCAAATGCATTTGACCGAGTTTGGCATAGAGCCCTATTAGGCAACTTAGCGTCTTATGGATTACCACAACAACTCTGCGGATGGATGCAAAATTTTCTTCTGGGAAGATCGATCCAAGTTGTTGTAGATGCTGTATCATCTAATTCGTTTGCTATAAATGCCGGAGTGCCCCAATCTATCTCCAACTCTATTTCTTCTCCACATCAACGATTTGCTTGGATCGACAAATAATAATATCTACAGCTTTGCAGATGACAGCACTCTTATATCCTCCATCTCGAACAGTGGGCCTGTGAATGCGGCTACATCACACAGTCAGAGATGTGAACAAATTAGTTCTCTAAATGATGATCTGGAGACCCTACACTCACATCGAATCTTCAACCGTTGATGCACAGAAGACAAGTCGCTGACCTATGCTTGTTCTATAGAGAAACTCAAAAACATTATCCCTCGAAATGCGCCCCACAAGACAGGCTGCTAATGCTCATGACCATACAGTTCATTTGACAACCGCGAGGACATCAACTTTCCAAAACTCCTTCTGTTAAAGGAGAAGCAAACTTTGGAACTCGCTTCCTGGGGATATATTTCCAGAAGTACCTATACAATTTGCAGCAATTTAAGTGCAGAACTAACATCCATCTGTAAGCATCTCGGGGCTCTGTTGAAGCGTTATAGGTTCGCCTTTCCCGAGAGAAGTATCACACCAAAAACATAAATGTAAGTAAACCTACCAATTTTTTAAAACATTTAACCTTCTTAAGCAAAGAACTTGGCGTACCTACTTTTAGATCTCATTACTTTTCGTGACTAGTTACGCACCTAATTTTTGTTGTTCTATATACTCGTATAAGAGAACTTGGCTCTTTTTTTTACATTTATGTTTTTGGTGTTATTTCACTACTTTTTGCGAAGTTTTTTTTATCAGATTTCACAAACGTTGAAACGTCTTCACTTTTTAATATGTCAATTGACACTGACTACCATCACTTTGGCTTTCTTTCTTATAAACTATTCATTAAAATTATATTCAGCAGGTAGATTAACTTCTATTCATATTTTAAGTGGGCAGATTCCACGCCCCTTAAATGCACAATTTTAATTTTTTTGATATTTCTCCTGTTGTACAATGCAGCTCCTACCGCCATACCAAATTTCAACATTCTACGGCAGTCGGTAGTGACCCAAATAAATAACTACCGATTTTCAATAGTGGGCGTATATCACGCCCCCTGAATGGAAAATCTCAAGTTTTGGACTTTTCCCAGTGTATGCACCACAGGATGCAGCATTCTGCCAAATTTCACGATTCTAGGATGGCCGGAAGTGTTTCATAATTTTGATGATCACCTAAGTGAGTGAGTGAGTCAGTCAGTTACGGTTTTTGCGATTTTTGAAGTCCTGTATTTTGAGAACCACTAATACTATAGAGATAAAATTTGGTGAGGTGGACCTTTTTAATGAGTTTGATGTTTTTGGCGCAATCGGTTCCGAAGTTAGAGGGGGGTCGAAAACAGCCTGAGTTTGTTCCTGTAAAAAGGGGAAGTGCCTTTACTAGAGAACTTGGCTGGGGCACTACCGTGCCCTTTGATTAAAAAAAAAATAAAAAAATAAAATAGGGCTGTCTTAAGAGCATACTACATACGAGTATAATGTAACGTCCTTTTGTTTACCTCGTTGCCCCTATAACAATGACGACGAAATCATCGGCTTTACAAATTATGTTGAAGCCCAAATTTCTTCACTTATATGAGGCCATAACTAGCACTTATTTTTCTACTCCCAAGCATCCACTGTGATTGATATAGACTCATATCCAGCATTGGACATGGGACTGTTTGATTTCCCCTTAGGAGGCAATTCAATTACAATCTATATCTACCAGTTGTACAGCGACATCATTCATTTGGAATGCTAGAGGATGTAGAGCGCATGGTTGACGTTTCGAATTGTAGTGTTTTTGTTAATCGCCAATTTAAAATATTTTGGTAAAAATGTGCAAATACTCTTTTCTTAAAAATGCGGCTCAATAAAAGTCTAAAATATTATGTAGAACGGTTCCTGGTCAATATATATTTTGGTAAACTGCTTTTTATTTTCGTGTTCCGTTCCTGTATCTGATCCCAACAATTATCATTATCCTATGTCAAACTTTTAGGCTCATGTTATAAAAGAACTGAAGGATATCAACCATTCGTTCGACATAATACCCTATTGAGATATAGCCTTAAAAACAAAATGAGAATATGCAATGAGTATTTTTTTCTGACCTCTTTTAAATTGGGCGCAAAAAAGTTTCGAACTCTTTCCCAGGCGAACTTTTATTATCGCCTTGGATTTGCTACTTTAAAAGTCATGAGGAAATTCTGCGGAAGCGAACCTTTCAGAAAGGATAAATCGTCAGATTGCAGTTTAAATTTCTCTTACTCGGCCACGTGTTGGGTTAACATCGACCCCCAATACATATTTGGAACATACAGAGTTATGATTAATTTTTGTTTGAAAATATTGATACCCTTTTCCAAACTGTCACGTATAGACTTCAGAGGGATGGACTGATTTTTTTCATTACTCATCGACAGTCGGTATAGTGTTCTGTTCTGCCAGAGGGCGATATAAGGGCGTTGTTTTGTTTTTCATTATCTAGATACTATTGTGTTACGAAACGAGTAGGTCCTTAAGTAGGCACACACGACTATGAAATATTATTTTCTGAGATAAATGTTCATTTACAATTTGACCTACAGCAGTGGTATAGTTTATATAATCCTCAAACTAAAAAGAAATGTGGTAATCGTGACTATGGAGCGAGATGGTTCTTGGCAGGAAATGGGCATGTCATTCAATTTCAAATTAAGTTTTAAAGAGTCAACAAATTATTTTGGCAATGAAATTGCTTGTTGTTTGTCATCATCTGTCAAGTTTGCTGAAATCATTCGTTTGCAAGTGTTATTCGATACTGCAAAGGTGGGATGTCTTCGAGTGACACTGAAATGTCACCATGACCATGAGTACTGCAGTACACCCCCATTGGACAACAAATTTCATAACGCGAGTGTTATCTTCGCATTTACATTCGCTTATCGTTGAAGAAGACAGAAGTAGCCGGATGAAAATGACATTCGGAGTGATACTATAGTAATTATTGTCAAGTCGGGTACATATTTACATTGTCAAGCTGTGAAACCTTTTCATCTCCATAGACCAGACTCGCACGCTCCCACTCTACGAAGTATCGCTGTTTGACTCCCGAACAGAATCACACTTTTCTTTTCATTGAACCCTGGCCACACTTTGGTGTAGGCTCCATTGCCTCCATTACGACTCCCTTCTGTCGTAGAGCTGCTTACTGGCTACTTCTCATCCTAGGATAAATCTAACGATTTAGAAATTATAATATTATAATATTAAACTAATAAAAATTCCTAAAAAAAATATATCCTAACGTTTACTTGATGTGGGTACGAAAACATATATCTAAAATTTAGGTGTAAGCAAAATTCGCTCTCGAAATTTCATATTGAATAGCATTTCAATTATTTATCTTTCACATCAGATGATGCTGTGACAAATATTTATTGAATTCGCTACTCGCATCTTTCCAATGGTTCTAAATTTAGCATACAAGATTTTTGTTAGTGAAAATTCATGTACGTCCCTGTTGAGTGTACAGACCTGAACTTGACATTAATTTGCAAATTAGCATGAATGATGGATGAAATTTTTTTCATATAGATTACAATGGTCTCGTCATTGGCAATGATATTGATGTATACGGAACTATTAACGTTGGCTTGACATTTATTTTGTGGAATTACAGACCACTATATGTGCTCTCTCATTTTTATTTTTACTAAATTTATTAAATTGTATTTAAATTTTTAATCCTTGCCAGTTGGTGACACTTCACGTTGGTCTTAAATAAAATATAATATTGCAACCAAACGAAAAACGTGAGTATGCATATGTGACTAATTTGATACTTTTCAATTAATCCCCACTGACTTGTCAATGGCCATTGTTTCGGTTCAACGTCGATCTGTGTAAAAAACACTGATTACACATTAATAATCCCAAAACGTGAATTTATTTATGTTTGTGCTTTTGATTCCTTAATCGAACCATTGCGCAGTCATTTGCCATCAATAATTTTATGGTTCATATGACGGGATCAACTGACATGAGCCGCCTTAGGGAGAATGACTGATTGGCTAATTGAATTTATTTTCAATGGAAATATAAGAACATTGCAAAGGATATTATTACGGACATTTATGTTGGTGCAGGTAATAAAAATGGAAGACAATTTTTTTTGTCACATTTTTTGATGCATGTGAAATAAAATAAATGACGGAAAATGCTCAATGTACCTACTACAAGATTTGTTCGTTTAAACAAAACATTCTTTTGTGGATATTTTATGGAGCTATTTAAGTGCAGAACTAACACCAATATGCACAATATGTAAGAATTTCATGGCGCTGCTAAAACGTTAGTATAGATTGGCAATTTGGTATTTTCAGATAGAAACGATAGAAACCGTCGCCTTAGAATTGGTTTGACGTAAATGCCAAAACATTTTTTTTTTTTTTTAATTCGAGTTTAAAGTTTGAAAGCGATTTATTAAAATTCTCCCCAATATGATTCCTTCATTATTTCTTATGAAGTTTATGTGGAAATGGACAACTCATTTGTGTAGTTGTTTTGCATTGGACCGATAGAAAGTTTGTTTGTTTGTTTGTTCAGAATGGAATTAGACTTACAATTTTTTCTCCTTCATACACGTACGGCAAAAAGAGTAGCTTATACGTCAAACCAATTCTCAGCAATGGAATATTTTAGTGACGTAAGTTTAAATTTAAGTTTAAGTCATGAAAAAAAGATTTTAGCTAATCTCGAATAAGCTGATGATTTTCATTGACCAAAGTGAATATTAAAAAAAAAAACAAATAAACCAATTTTACGACAAACTAGTTCTTACAGAAAAATGCACAGATTTTGCTCCTAAAATTTGACGAAAACGCCGGGAATTGGTTTATAAAACCACTTCTTACAAGACTCCAAATTGTATCGTTTACGGCAAAGTCGATACTCAATATATTCGTATCCAGATGAGATAGGACGGAAATCGAAAGAGCATCCTCAAAAATCTATTACTGCATATCTAGCTTAAAAATGTCAAAATGGCGTTTACGCCAAACCAATTTTGGCGACAAAATTATAAAAATAAAAATATTTGAAACAACAGATCCGCATAATCGGACTACTAACTTCGCATAACCTTTTGCTTTTTTTTTTTTTGACGAACGTAAGGCACCTACAACCTAATATTTTATGATGAAACCAAGCGGCTACATTGAGACATTTTCTCAAGAAATTTATACTCTCGGATGGGCAAAAGACTGAAAGCTTAATTTGTGTTTTTTCGGTTATTGCATCTGGGACCCCTCTCTCAGTAGTCCAGCACACTAACCAGTATAACTACTCCGACGGGCGATATGCTGACTTTTTCGATGATTAGATGAATTACATACTCGTTGCCATGATGGAATAAGTATAAGGTGGTCTCGTCGGCAAATAGTAGTCCCTTAACGACACGTTTTTCTCTTTATTCAGCGTAGTAAGTGTACGTTAACGAAGCGCTAAGGGACCAAAAAACGAACGAGTCGGCAGCCGACGAGACCACCTTATACTTATTCCATCATGCTCGTTGCTAGAAGTAGACTTTTAAAAAGTTAGAAGTCTTGCCCTGAAGGACGACTAATTATTGGACCAGATCGAAATTGAATGTACCTATAATGCAGCAGATGATTTGGCAGCGAGTATGTAGCTCATTTGTACAGTGTAAGTAGGTATGATATCTACACACAAGCCTATACGCGGACGATGTCGCCGTTCTGTCTGTCGGCTCGAACCTAAGGACTGTCTGCTCTCAGGCGCAGAGATCCTTGGCCTTGATCGATGATTGGTGCACAAGAAATGGGCTTTCAGTGAATCCTCTTAAAACTACGGTTGTTCTCTTCACGAGAAGGAGGAACTTCACTGGTCTGACTCAACTTGTGCTAAAAGGTGTCACTATCCCGATCTCTGACGAAGTCAAATATCTTGGAGTAATCCTCGATAGAAAACTTCTTTGGTCCAAGCATGTTGAATCGAAAACCGATTAAGCGCTGTCGACTTTCTGGCAGTGCAAAGGCGCTTTTCCAAACTCCAAAGAACAGTTTGCCTTGGCTGCACAGGGGCCTTCCCCAGCACTCCGGGTTCTGCTCTAGATGCTATGATGAACCTCCCCCCCTTGATATTTTTATCATGGGGTGTACACTGAAAACCATCTCCCGGTTAAAGAGAGGTGGCTTTTGGTACCACGCGCATTGGAATTTTGATGAACTTGTGTGAGAATTATCCTTTGACCCCTGTCTTATGGATATGCCGTCTGATGCAATGACACCAGAAATCCTACTGCGACAAAACTACCACGTCAACTTTCATCAGGCAACGGAATGGCTTCGGCCGGACTCTGAGCCAGGGAAAGAATGCCATCGTGTATTCACGGATGGCTCTAAAACCGGACAGGGGTCTGGTTCTGGAGTCTTCGTGGAATGCGAGAACATTAGACTACACTATACCCTTTAGGTAACCACGCGACTGTCTTCCAGGCGGAGATTTTCGCTATCCTTATGGCTATGCGCTATATTGTGACAAACAGGTGGAGGGCTAGAAGTATATGCGTTTGCAGTGACAGCCAGGCTGCACTAAAAGCGCTGCTTAACCCTCTCACCTCGTCCAAGCTAGTGCTCGAACTCAAGCTTGCTTTGAACTTGGTCGGTAGGCTAAACACGGTCAAACTTGTTTGGGTCCCAGGTCACACTGGTATCCAGGGAAATGAGATCGCTGATGGGCTTGCCAGGCTGGGTTCAGAAGAAGCTCTTTCAGGACCTGAACCCGCGCTGGGTCTGCCTGCATCTGTGTTTAGGTCATCCATCGATATTTGGGTTTCTCGCAAACACGAGCGTCGGTGGCGTGATTGTGCTGGGGTGCAGACAGGCCAAGCGACTGCTTCCGGACATCTGCAAAAGGTCCGCGTCCTTTCTTCTGTCTCTCAGGAGAATCGACTGTAGACTGCTTGTGGGCGTCCTTTCGGGCCACCAAGCTTTCGCCAAACACTTAAATGTATTGGGCTTGAGCGACACCACCATCTGTCCTGCTTGTGGAGAGGACGATGATACGGCGGAACACTTCCTCTGTAGTTGTCCGCATTTGCTCGCATCAGGTGGCGGATCTTTGGGGCTGACGTGGTGAGTGCCGAACATCTAAGCTCTTCATCACTCAAGCTCCTTCTCATCTTTCTTCGAAAGACGGGAAAACTAAGTACAGTACATTAAGGTGTCTGTTTGGACCAGTAGTTGTGTCTGAGTGCTCCATCTAGCTACAACCTCCGACAAAAAAAAAAAAAAAAAAAAAAAGGTATGATCTGACAAAATCATGCCTGTCGTTTGACACCTAAGTACTATATCCTATATGCCCTGTCGATAGCAAAGGACCTCAACTGTAACCACAGATGAAGCTAATAGGCGTCAAAACAGTGTAGAATAATATTCTGATACATTAATGTATAAAGCGCTCAAAACCAGGTCATATCAGCAGGGCTTAGGCCCGATAAATTCTCACATTACACCAACAAGCCTTGGAGAATACCCAGGAATTTCAAATTGGTAGCTTTGAACTTTTCACTGATTTAAAAGTCACAATTAAACCACCCCGCTTAGCTCGCTCAGTTTCTCGCTCGGTTTCTTGGGAAAATATGTCCGATATAAAATATCGTTATATCTTTTACCTATTATTAGTTTTCGTTCGAATTTTGTACATGTTTTCTGAAATTAGGTAGTGTTAGCTTGATAGAGTGCCATAATCTATTCGGAAACTCCTTTTCCCCAGTTTGTCAGAAATCCTGGGGGTCCCTATCCCTGTCAAACAGGTACAAATCCGTTTATCCTTTTTATCCTGCTATTTCCAAGCATTGACAGGCTTTGGAATAGGAAATTTAACAGATCTGGTCAGTACGTATCACTCGACTAAGATAGGTAGGACATGTAGAGCGAATCGACACCAACGCTCCGGCCCAAAGAGTCTTCAATTCTAACCCGGAGAGACAACGCAGTAGAGGAAGATCTCACCTTAAGTGGCGCGCACAAGTGGAAGGGGACCTCAACCAACTTGGAGTGCGCAACAGGAAGCGGTTAGCCAAAGATCGGGGTAATTGGAGGGGCGTGTTGGTTAAGGCCCAGGTCCACCCCGCACTGTACCGCCATCTAAGTAAGTAAGTATACATATACCTAAGTATCCACGATATTTGGGCCTTTCGCGACAGCTAAAACTAGCTTCGATTTAGTTTCAGTGGCAGGAATTAGTTTTATGGCCTATTGGCTTGGCTGTCAATAGATATGGTCATTGATACAACGTAGACCGCTTTCGTGCTTACAAGGACCTTTTCTTGAAAACCACAACTTTGATCCGGAAGCCTAATTGAGCTCCTTTAAGTAAACTGAAACTCATTCCACAGTCCATACACTATTTTGTGTAGACTATATTATATATGGAGACAGATAATTTTTCGTGGATTTATTTGCGCCCGTTTCTTCCCAGCTCAGAAAAGGGAAAGAAAATTGATTTCGCAGAATTATGTAGTTGAGTCGGAAGTGACACCATTTCCTATTTACTTCTTCAGAATCCACGGCCGTCCTAAGAGGCCTGGTTTCCGTCTGGTTTGTTTGGCTCAAGGCACATTTTTGTAAACCGACTGCTGCATGGAATGGTCCAGTGGTACTAAAGGGTGTCCCGTAATTCACTCAAAATGTTATTTTGATATAAAATACAGATTTTTAATTAGAAAGCTTAAATATTTTTTATTGTATGTATGTTATGTATGACGTATGACATAGCACATCGGATAAATGGCCGCCATGACTTTGCTGGCAAGTACGTACCTAGCTACACTTTTATTGAGATTTTCTATGACTGTTTCGCATAAATGTGGCTGCATTTCATTAATATACTCTCCAATTTCCTCTTTCAAGGCGTGGTGGTCGTGGGCTTGTTTGCATAGACCTTTGAGTTTAAAACACCCCAAAGAAAAAAGTCCAATGGCGTTAAATTGCAATATCTGGATGGCCAATTCTGATCGCAAAAACGACCGATTACACGATTAGGAAATGTATTGCATGCCTTTTTTCCGTTGGCATCACTGTACTATTAAATGGCGCAAAATTCAAATTTTTCGTGAATTATGGGACACTCTTTATTTTGGGATTTAGGCCCACTTTTTGCGGAAGATTCGTTTGCATGCCCAGAATGAATTCGCTGCTTTCATTACTCTTTCTTTGACATTATTTGGTTTCCAATTAAGTTTTCTATCAAAAATAATTATTCCTAGACATTTTGAGCTTTGCCACCGTGCCTTGGCGTCGGTGGTATTCCCTCCAGAGCTTGAGGGCCAAATTGTGGTTTTATTGAGAATGGCACAAGTTCGTACTACATCATCTGACAATTACTTTGATCCATTAACGCGGCTAGTTCTAGTTGATTGTGATCGTTAATTCACAGTCTTTCAGGATAAACGATGTTCGAGTTATATAGGTTCGAAATTCTCAAAATAGGTGTGACTAAATTTCACTGTCTTGGGAATGAAGACAACCATCACCTCTCGCTGGGTTGCGTATAAAATCGTAATGCTCCTTAATCCAGAAACGCTTGCTAATGTATCACATATTTGCAGTTTAACATTCTAGCCGCACTCTACCTCGAATTGTAGCGTTATCAAAAGTTAAGTAAAGTGGTAATAAAAAATGCATAGGTACACCCAGGGAATAAAATAGTATAGTATAACTACGGTTAACATAGATAATAGAAAGCCGAGAGTTGCTTTGCAACAGACCACATGATATATGCAGATGGGATACATTCATAAATTTGCAATTACTTACCGTAATTTCGCCACGTTCAAACTTTGTTCATGCATCTTATAATAGCTTAGGTAAGGTACCTATATACCTACCTCAGAGCGTAGGACTTTACTGCATCTATAGACACAATATTCTTATGGGCTAGAAATTTATATACTAAAACCAATATAGCATTCAATTGGACAATGTGCTCACTGCTCATACAATGTATTTCACTTCCTTGCACCATCTTGCAACTACCTTGTTGGTCAATTACAGTGCAAATAACACACACACAAGTGTGCACACTACGTCAGTGTAATGCTGTTTGTATACAGGCGGTGACGGGAAAAGAGCATTATTTGTCTTTGGCTCATCCGGAGCAGAATGAACAAACCATCATCGGACATAGTCATTTCGTTATATAGCTGTATTGATTGTTCTATCAGCTGGTGAACTTCCTTTCAAGGAAATTGAAGAAGAAGAAGGTTTGCGAAAGTAATTGACCTAAGAGGCGCATACAGTTGTTCGGATTCTAAGCAACAACAACTTGGTAATGTTTATTTGAAGGAAATTGACTTGAAACCCCCATAGTTACATAATTTGGCCTCTACGACGAGCAGGTTGTGCTTGCGTTGTCTTTTATATTGTTAAATAATTGTGCTATTGAAAATCAATTTAGTGTCATTACCTAGCAATTTTCGCCTTTCAATTCGATTGATTGTGAATTATTATTGGAGTTAGAGGTTTAGGTTGAGTTGAAAAGCATCTGGGGTGCGAGAAGGACTAAATTGGATTATATTTTCCAGTAGCTGTCGAGTAAAGTAAACGCTAAAAGATACTCATGAGTTGAGGTAGAACAATTTCCCACGAAATATTATATATAAGAATACAAATGATATGAATTATCGGTATTCGGATTGAGGTAACTATAGTGGTTTATATACTTATTCTAAAAGTCCCAGGCCTCAAATCGAGAAGTTCATATTAGTTTGTTATAGAATTCGAAATGCTTTTCTTTTTAACTTTCTTAACTTTTTAGTAAGAGAAAGATATTGTTTTCGTAGAAAATTTCGAACTCGAGAATTGCGATGATAGGGGAACTCAAAAAAGTTGGTCTCGCAATTCTGTCCTTCCGTATGTCTGTCTGTCCCACCCCTGGGGAATCTAAACGCTTGGACGGATTTGTTTCAAACTTCGTTTTTAGAGCTTGTGGGCTTTCCGCAAGAATTAGTTTTTTATACCCGGTACCACACTGTGGTGAGGGTATATTCACTTTGTCATTCCATTTGTAACGCCCATAAGGAGGCGTTGTAGGTATGTCAAACTATATATATTATTGATCAGCATCACTTTCTTAGTCGATCTAGCGATGTCCGTCTGTCTATCCGTCTGTCTGTCCGTCTGTCTGTCCGTCTGTCCGTCTATCCGCACGATTACGGCCGTAATTTAAGAGCTATCGACTTGAAATTTGGTATGTAAGCTTTCATCCACCAAACTGAGGCTAAGTTCGAAGATGAGCAACATCGGATGAAAACTACTACTACCTCCCATACAAAAATATCAGATTTACATAGCTTTTTATGTTAAAAATTAAATTTAAATAGCTACAGTAAAGATAGCAAGTTTAAACTTTGCACATATTGTTTTAATAATATTTAAAAAATTTTGACAAAAAATGAGCTTGGTCGAATAAAAAGTACCCACACCTCCCATACAAATATATAATTTTTTAATACTAAAATATTTTTTTTTTTTTATTTTACAATAATATAGTACCGGGTATTTGAGCTTCGGCATAGTCGAAGATAATTGTCTTACTGGTTTTATGCTAGCCTTAATATTAGCGGTACCCATATAAACATTTTACGAAATATTAAACAATTCCGATTTTTTCAAAAACGGTTCTAACGATTTGAACCAAAATTGATAGTTGAGTTAATGTAGGCATTTTTATGATGACATGACTGCATACCGAGTTTTTCGCTAAAATGTCCAGCAACGGCAGTTTTGAAAATTGTTTTTTTCTCGAAAACGGTAAAAACGATTTAAAAAAAACTTATTTTAAGGTACTATTGTCATTCTTAACTTGATAGCAAACTCAGTTTTTCTCTAAAAAGACTCTGTCCTTTGATATCCACCCGAAACCCTAATAATAGTACATACTTTAAAAAAACTGCTCATATCTCAAAAACGCCATTTTCGATTATGATAAAAATGTAAATGGCTTAAATCTATAGTAATACCATTTGCTCAGTTTTGAGCTAAACATTTGCAAAACAGTGTTTTTTGAACCATGAATGCGTCCTTCGATTTCCACCCCAATCGCTTAAAATGGTCCTTTAAAAACTGCTCATATCTCGATAACGCCATATTCGATTTGAATGAAAATGTAACTGCTAGGTAATGTCTATAACCTATATATCTATATACGTCGTACTCAGTTTTCAGCTAAACAGTTTAATAACAGTGCTTTTCGAATCCAAATTTGTAACATTTGTCAGCATAATTTTACAAAAAACCGCTCTAACGATTTTGGTCAAAATACATATCTAAGATAATATAAGCATTCTAAATATGATCACGTACTTATTTTTTCTCAGAAAACTCGAATATGGCCGTTTTATGAATATTTCTCAAAAATGACTACCTACCCAAATCCCTCACATTCACAACCGGTATATTTTTGCAAAGCCCAAAACTTCAGTGGCAATATAATTCGAAATTCATCGCCTATTTGCCTTAAAGGAAATGTCAGTTCGGGGTGAAATTTGAAAGTATGTAGTTACTACGTATGTTTATGTAGTATGTATTACGTTTTTAATTAATAAGGGTTCAGTTACTAAACCGGAATACATCTTGAATAGGTATAATTTTAAACGTACAATTTGCTGAAATGAATCAGAGATTCTGCGAGAACGAGAAAGTTTCGTGCGACCCAGTCGTGCATATTTTTTCATTTTGTTAAATGTAGATAATTACGGTACCATGGAAATAGGCAAAAAAAAATACAAAAAAAAAATTGCAAACTCTTCTTCCCGAGGAATCGGTTGATTAAGCTGAAACTTACACAATATATGGGTTAAGAAGTAAAAAGTTTACGTAGATCAAAACTTTTGTTATAGGTGGCGCTGAACACCCAAATCTTAAAATTACTCTATATAGTGACCTTTAGGGCAGCTTTACCCTTGAAATTTGGTAAATAGACGTTTATTACATTTAGAAAGCATTTAATAAACTATGGTTCGGGATCGGGCAAAGGAGCGTGGCATTTACAATACAAAAAAACTGCAAACGTTATTTCTCGACACTCGTGGGAGCTAAAGTTTTAAATTTAAATACAATTTTTGAGCAAGGGCAAAACCGGGCAGCTACAACTTGCCTCTATCCTTAACAAGTGCAATTAATTCACACTCCAACAATTTTCACGTACCTATACTTGTTTGCTATGGACACCAATTCCGCCGCAAATTTATATATTTTAAAAGCTCACATAAGATAATATTAAAGTTGACACTTGAATCAGTGAACTATGTCAACATTTTTAAACACCTAAAACGTGCTGTAGATCCTATTTTCTAATCGATTGAATTCGATTTCATCTTTTCTACACTTCCACTCCACAAATGATATGACTAACCCAGTGTAACCATAGCACGTACAATTTCATTCGTACTGTCCATTTTGTTGCCGCACATGGAGTGTATGAAGTGCTTAGGATGAAATCGGTATCTTTTCGCATGTTGATGTCAATTTGCTTCATGAGATACAGTAAGGATGTGGCTCGTAAAGCGTTAGTCTGATGATGTACAACTGACGTACTTTGGAAGGAAATATGAAAACTTATTAAATGAAAAATGTTCATTAAAAATTCGAAAGAAATTTAGCTAGCTCGTTTAGCTTAAAATAATTTTTCAAATTACTCAACCATTTCCATCATTGTATTCGAGTCAGGAATGAGGAACATAAGACCGCAAAATCATCCCCAAGCTATATACCTACGAGTATCCACACATAAATATTGTTGGCTGCCATTTTAACGTAAACATACCGTTATCTGCATCAGTGTTGTTATATCGTGGGATTTATCCCTTTTTGTGGGAATTTCGATGTCCGAAAAGCATTCCGTGGGATAAAGGGAAAAAGCACCACAATCGTGGGAATTTCAGGACTCTGACAAAAAAATTGTAAAACCAAATTTTTGTGAAATTTCACCAAAACTAATTCAAAAATTCACAACAATTATTAGCAGAAATAAAAAGAGCTCATGTAAATAGCCTCTTAACTAAAAAATTCTAGTACAAAAACAATCTGACGGCGCGGCGCAGCGACAGCGTATGCAACTAGAGCTCTAGCGCCAGCGACAAAGTGACATTGGAATGGAACCAGTTACTTTATCTTCATGAGCAGCAAAAATGTATTTTGTGCAACTTCTACTTCCACTTTTCCTTATTTTTTTATTAAATTAATTTAGACTTGATAGATTTGTTTTGGCAGTTCGCTATTTTCCTCCAATTTACCAGTTAATTTTGTGGGCGCATTGGCTCAGCGGTTAAGAGGTCCCAGGTTCGATCCCCGGAAAAGCACCACCTCTCGCGAACGTCTGAAAAACATACGAGAATATAATTGTACTGAAAAAGCTTCTCAATTCAGCCGTTCGGAGTCGGCATAAAATGGTAGGTTTAGGTTCCTTCCATTACCCCCAAAAATAACTCACACAAACTAGAGAAGCTAGACCTATAGGGTGCCTATACGGACTTGTTGCATGAACTATTTATTTATTTATTTATTTAGTTAATTTTGCGCTAGATTGAAACATTCCCCAGAAAAGGATATTTCACAATATGTGCTACAGCTCTAGCGCAAATGCTGAAATGTCAGTTTTTTTATATGGAGTTTGGCATACCGCTAGATGACTATAGCGGTCAATGCAACGCGGCAATTGTGATTTTCTTACAATATAATAAAAATGAGTTAACATTTTTTTTTTTCATTTTAATGCATCGTGGGAATTTCGTGGGAATTTGAGTTCGGTGAAAAGGGAAAAAAGGGAAAAATGACCACGTTTCGTGGGAAAAATTAAGAGAGAGACCTAACAACACTGATCTGCATTCCAGAAAAGAGCAAGCATTATTGATTTTTTAATATGGCAAGGATTAGCAATACACTTTCTGGTTTAAATTTGAATTTTAACTATCCACCTGCCTTGGGGTTTTTATCGTTTTGCTCGGACAAAGTTGTGGTTTAATTACTGGTGTACCACGGCAGATAACCCCAGAATGATGTTGATTATCAGTGAACTGGAAAATTAACCGGAAGTATTAATTAAGGTTATATGAAACCGACTATCTACCCACAGCATGAATTAACTATAAAGGATATTTTTTTTTTCAAATGAGAACATCTGTAAATTTATGTGGCTATTGCGAGTAAATCGTTTTTTGAAAAACATATTTTATACCTGTTTTCACTTGAGCTTGGACCTACTTCAGTGAGTGATACATACTTGCAATTATGGACAGTTCTTGGGAAGACCATCGGCAACAAACACTTTGAGCGGTCTATGCAGTAACACGTAGCACTAGTCGGGAATTATGTGACAGAAACTGCACTAAGGCGCTGCCACGAGGCACACTTTTCATTGTAGTTTTTAACAACAAGGCAGTGTGAGCGTGAGTTGCTCAAAAGAATAAATGAAGGTGCCGAGAGCACTTGTGGCGGACAGGCGGCAACAACAGCATACAAAGGGTGTATCATCTTCTTCTTCGATGTACTAAAGCACACCTTTGCACACTTCTGCCACTCAACTCATCCCGCATGATTACCGTCAGGTATTACTTCGCTGTGATACTATTAGAAAATTATACTATGCATCTATTATGCATCTATTTATTAATCACAGGAGAAAGGAATTCTACTCTTTGTAAAGGGTGTCCCAATATTGACGATTAACGAAGCCATCAAGGTGAAAATGAGCTTCATCACTGAAGATGATTTTATTCGAAAAATCAGCATCCACTTGTTGTTGAAAATGCTCTGTTCTTTCGTGTAGCGCTCCATTTTTACTAACCCCGAACTGTCAGCTATCACATTGTTATCTTTTTGCCGTTGGCATTACCGTACTATTTAATGGCGCTTGATTAAAATTTTGGGACCCCTTTAGAGATGAGTTACTATTGATCCATGTCTAGTTTTGGCATCCCTGCCAAACTTGTCAGATTGTGCAGAATGACGAAGTAGAACGTTCGCTGATGCTCCATAAAGGTCGAAAACAATCTCAACGAGACCTTTGATGTCAAAAAAGGATTTAGATAAGGTGATGCGCTGTCATATAACTTTTTCAACATCATACTTGAGAAAATTGTGAAATCTGCAAGCCAACACCAGGGGAACAATTTTCCAAAAGTATGTACCACTACTTGCATACGCTGACGACATCGACATCATTGGTAGAACGCAGCGATCTGACCCTGGTGCGTTTGCGAGTATTAGGACAGATGCGGCAAAAATGGGTTAAGTGGTGAATGAGGGCAAAACAAAATATATGCTGTTAACAAGAAGGGACACACAAAATCGACGAATCGGACAGAACATCACAATAGACAGCTATAACTTTGAGGTAGTTCGGGACTTTGTCTATACCTCGCCTCCGCTATAAACTCTGATAATGACATCACATCAGAAATCAAACGAAGAGTTACACTTGCTAACCGCTGTTTTTTGGTCTAAGAAGAAGGCTTGTATATATAAGACTCTCATCATCCCAGTCCTGCTCTTTGCCGCAAAAGCATGGATGTTAATAAAGTCGGATGAAGATCTTCTTGGTCGTTTCGAACGCAAAATTCTTCGAGTGATTTTTGGTCCCGTTTGCGTTGACGGACTTTGGAGAAGGAGATTTAATAGGCAACTCTACCAGATGTACAGCGACATCGATCTGGTCAGAAAAGTACGTACACTCGACTAAGATGGCTGGGACATGTAGAGCGAATGGATGCGAACGCTCCGGCCCGATGAGTCAACGATTCCAACCCGGAGGGACTACGCACTATTAGAGGAAGACCTTGCCTTAGGTGGCGTGCACAAGTGGAAGAGGGCCTCAATCAACTTGGAGTACCCAACTGAAGGCGGTTAGCCAAAGATCGGGCTAATTGGAGAGGCGTGTTGGTTGAGGCACAGGTCCACCCCGAACTGTAGCGCTATATAAGTAAGTAGGTTAGTTATAAAACTTGATTTGGAATTTCCATCAGTTAGGGAAGACTCTTTCGTCCAAACGCATTTCAATCGCTTCTGAATGCCGCCTTTAACCTTCACCTTGACGGTATATACACCCGGGTGTAGATCCCAGTTTTCACCTTTAAATATCTCAGTTATTTTTTTGCCAATTCTAAAATCGTTTTAGCTCAGTGACTGAATTGATCTGTACTCCCGGAAAAGAGATAATAATGAAAATTTTTTGATATTATATTTTGCAGAAATTTCGAAATTTTTAGTATATTTTCGACCACATTGACTGTATACACCTGTATGGGTGTAGATTTACATTTACCCGAAGTTGTGTGTAGAATTCGTCTTCAAAGATTGTTAAATCCAAGGATAATATTGACAATATGCATGCACAAGTAAAATCTTGTGTTTGTTTGTATTGCAATCACTTGTTTCTGTAGTAGGTAAATACTGTAATGTTCAATAGTTCAATTAATGAAAGACAATTTCTACACCGGGGTGTTCGCTGTCAGGATAAGGAGTTTTTATTATGCGACAAAGTGAAGGTTAAGTACGACTGGTTGATGGTTGCCAAAAACAACACGTGTTGCGAGCACCGAGAAGAATGATTTTTTTATTTAACTGGGATCTAGTTTCTTGCGTGATCTTCGCATGGACACTCTATCTCAGATTCCATTACATGGATGGAACTGGTTACGAGGAATCCAACTGACACATTTTCCTTCACTACTACTTCCACAAAACAAATGTAGTTCTCCTGTCTTTTGTCTGTAATATTCGTTTATCCAAATGGGAATCAACGAAATGAATCGACTCAGAAAATCATGCAAATCCTAGGAACACGCGAAAGTGATTCCGCCGGAAATTACTTCATTTCTGATTTGTAATAACACAGATTTTCGCACTTAAGCAATGGAACAGGCAGTTTAGGACATTTTAGCTTTCCAATTGTTGTTGTTTTTTTTTTTTTCCTGTTATATACGGTGCAATTAATTTGTGAAGAAGGGAAAGACCTTTTAGAATTAAACTCATTTCCATTTTTGAATATTCATAGAAAAGCGAAAAGGTTTTCGAAAACGATATCTTTGAACGGTTTCTTTCTTCTATGTCAAAGAATTTTCTTTTTACTTTCCTTAAGAGATAATGAAATGAATTTTCAACGTAATTGGATTTCCTCTCTTCCGATGGTTTCTTCATTCATTATGCATTTCAACTTCTGTAGGATAAATGGAGTTGAGCTCCAAGAAATTAAGTAAAAGTGAGTACAAATTTGTTTGTTACCTATATCCTGAAATTAGAATAGGTTAGGTACTAGGTAGACAGTTAAGCTACGACTATCATCCTTCAGTGTAAAGGTAATCTTTATAGAAAGCTAGGTTGGGTGCAGAGCAGATTTACCCGGGCCAGTAGCGCCACCTAAGTTATGTGAGTATAATAGGTACCTACTCATTTGACATAGATAAAAAAAAATATAAATAAATAAATAATAATAAACTATTTTTTGTGTTTTTTCTTTTTGACGAATGGAAGGAACCTAAAGAAGAAGCTTTTTCAGGACAGTGTACTCTCGGATGTTTGTCAGACGTTCGCGAGAGGTGGCGCAGTGGAAAATACCCCATACCCCAAAGATGTAATTTGAGTTTTTCTGGTGATAGAACCTGAGACCCCTCGCACAATAGTCCAGCACACTAACCTCTAACCCACTGCGCCCACATTGGACATAGTTGCCGTATCTAAAGTGTGAAATTACTGGATTGCGAGAACGATGAATCTATGAAGTCTAGTTATATGCCGTTATACTTTTTAGGGCAAGAGCAAGTGCGACTTGACTTGGTTATAATATATACCAGTAGGTGATCTTGCCATAAACAAAAATATTGATTCCAAATCAAATGTTGTTAGGGCTGAAAGATAACACATTCTTGAACTAACTCGAAATTATAGGCCTTAGATTTGGGAACGTTTTAAACGTTCCAGCCCAGCATTAATTTCCTTTTATGCTTGCGGGTTTTCTCCTGGGTTTTTGTAGTACAAACTGCCATAGAAAATTAATGAAGCCAAGGTCCATCTGTTGGAAATGTGCGGAAGCTAAATTATTATACCGGGGTTTTTTTCAAAAATTTCAATTTGGGCCATTTATTAACTTTAAATCAAAAATTATTCTTGTCTTGTACAACTCACTTAACTCATAAGATTCAATCAAAAGTGACTTTTTTCGAGACAGAGCTTTCTATAGTCAACTACCAATTTATTTCCATCTGACGCCACCCCTTAACTGTGTGCCACTCAATATCTTCTGTCTAGGGTTGCCAGAAATATTTCTCAACAAATCGGGAGGTTTCAGAAAAATATCGGTAGATTGAGAATAAATCGGGAGAATTAAATTAAAATTGTTGTTTTCCTCTGAAAGCATATTCTCTACTTGCATTCTACTACTTCGAATTATATTTACTTCATCATAATAAAGAATCATGATTACAAGATATGTGAAGGGGTTCCACAACATTTTTTTCATTTCGAATAAAAACTTATTTTGAATATTTAAGTCTTTAATTCTGATACATCTTTATGAGTAGTTATTGATTAAATAACTAGGTACCTCCCAAAGTTAAGATTGATTTTTTTAATATATTGATGTTATGACTTAAGATATTTCAGATTTTGCGTCATTACTCGGTGCATTACTCTCAAAAACAAATTGCCAAACAATTGGATGACAATTGTTTTCACCTATCTACGTCTTGAAAATAAGACCGAACCGAAATTTGAGAGCTCGTATCTTTTAGTGCTGTTGGAAAATTCGGAATAAACTTTTAACACGAGAGTCTCCACCACATCATAGACAGTCTTTTGGTTGCATTTCAGGTGACAATTGCAATTTGCCTTGATTAAGTTTGGATTTTCGGCTCATAGGTGTTTGAAAATCGATTTTTTTGATTCCATTATTAACTGAATTATTATCCACTGCGAAATAAATACAACTAGCAATTTTAAGATTAATATTCCCTACGACTTTCGATTCAGGAACTGTCAATGTCAATGTAGCAGTTCAAAAACAATAAGAGTGATGCCAAATCCATAGTAGGTATAGGTATAGTTACATTAGGCTCTGATTATAATTTCTTAGTAATAAACTTATTTTCTTAACTGTTCGTAGTTTGGTTTTTTAAGAAAATGAAATATTGGAAATTCTGGAGATTTCATAGAATTTTCGGGAGACCGGGAGATTAGTAAAAAAAAAACCGGATGACTCCCGGAATATCGGGAGAACTGGCAACCCTACTTCTGTCCCATTTTAAAGATTAGATACTTTAAAAATGCTATTTTCCTAAATCTTCTGTAACTTTATTAATTTAAATTCAAATACTTCAAGAGCATTGTATGTTGTTACGACAAATTAAACAGAAACAAATGAATACAAAATCAGGAAAAAGTACATTTACCCCAAGGAATGGAAACACAAAGTACAAATCTCTTACGGAAAGGTTTTCCCACAGGTAAGTAGTCGAAAAATACCTTTATTTTTTTCTTTCTAATGTTTATCCCCGGAGGTAACAAGTTGCTGGATATACCTAAGAGAGAAATATACATTAAAATAAGAAAAAACGAAGAAGATAATTTGAGTTATGTATGTAAGGTACCAACCTAATAGCTGACTTAAAAAGAAACAAATATTTAAGGACATTTATATAGGAATGGGGAGTTAAAAATATTTTGAAATCGTTTTAAAGGTTTCTCACTTGGCTATTGGTAGTTTTTGAATTGTAAACTCGAGAATTGTTGTTATTATTCCTGAATGGGATATGACATTTAAAGGACCTGCAATTGTTCAAACATTATCTATTTTCCGATTTGCTTCGGTTGCTAGACTTAAAAAAATTTTTAAAAATTGTTTTGAACGCCATGCAAAATCATCCGTGGCCTAATTTCATGCGGTCTAAATGCCATGAACCACAATCCTCATACGAGTAGTCCAGAAATTTCAGACTATTTTCTGGTCCTGGAATACACATCTTAATTGAATTAAGGCTAAAAAATATACAAATCAAATTTGAACCCATTGCGACTACAACAAATACTAATAACTACAACCCGGTAGTCCTTTTTTATTGTTTTCTAACAGGAAATTAGACCCAAAACGTCAGGAAAATTCAGTTTGCAAACCGGATATTAAACCAAAAATAGAAAGCAATAACATAACAGAGGTTTCCAGTTTCCACTGC
This sequence comes from Cheilosia scutellata, assembly GCA_955612985.1. Lineage (NCBI taxonomy): Eukaryota > Metazoa > Arthropoda > Insecta > Diptera > Syrphidae > Cheilosia > Cheilosia scutellata. Next base: position 52,631,907 of record OY015312.1, on the reverse strand, counting down.
CTAATCTACTCCACACTTATTATGAATGCTCATTGTTACGACTCTTGATGCTGGAGAACATAGACATTTTATCGATTGTCCAATTTTGCACAAATGTCCGTTGCCATCAACTCTAAATACCTACGTTTTGCATTGTCCTGTTTATATATGCAAAAAAATTACAGAAAGCTAATAATATGACTTTAACACGTGTGTAAGTAAATATACATGCGTTTGAGCGTATACAAAAAATAAGGGTAAAGAACAACACAGGTGTGTAGGTAGGTTAACTGCTGATGACGACAGAATGAAAGAGAATTATGGGTTAATCAGTATTCACCCTGCGGGACTAAAAAATATGTAAAATAACTTCGTTGAGAGGATCGGAGTTAATTATTATTATTTTTGTCGACCGCACAACCACTTTTTACATGCGTGTATTTATGTTAAGCGACTCAAGACTGCCTGGGAAGGTTTTAGTACATATTTAGAAATAAATGATTTCTGCGTTTTCGAAAAACTTCTCACCGATGCGATGGATGTTTGACATTTGATGTAAGAGTACATCGATATTTTTTTCATTTACTATGGAGATAAATTTATTCAATTTTATTAAATTAAATAATCGAATGGTGAACAAGTGCAGGAGTGGAAGTGCTGAATAACTGATTATGAGCGTACATGTAAAATTTGGTAAGTTTTTTTTTTTTATTTTACGTTTTTTTACTCACTATCACTTATTCTACAATTGCCTTCGATAGGGGGAGGGAACTTGACGTGTGCGCATTTGCGCAAACGTATCGTATAAGCGCCGGTGCGAAGGCTTAATGTTGCAATGACTCAATGGGCTATGCAGTCGGAGGCGGTAGTCGTCTGAAGGGTCACCCATGGTAGACAGGCTGTTGAGGAGCAACTAATTAAGAACTACCTATGGGGAGTAAACCGCATTATCAAATCTCGAATCCAAGCACAAGGTGGAACAGCATATATGCTGAGAGATGCGTGGCTAAGAGAGTGCTTAGTCGCTAATATGCGGCCTCCGAATACCAGCCGACTTTCGGTTTTAAACCAGCCTTCCTGTGCTGTACCGGGCTCCGGCATGGGTGATGTTTCTTTCCCGGATACTCGTGGGATCAATATTTCGAACGAAATAAATAGAAACTTACAGAATGATGCCTCTGTATAATCGCATCAACCTCTGGCCTTGCTGTTGGGCAACCAGAAGAGCAAACAGCCCTTGTGCTATAAATACGGTGACCATATTTGTCAAAGGAAAATAAAGGACAATCATTTTTCAACTTACAAACTGTTGGTATTTATTGAAAAAAAAATAAAAAATTAAAAATTAATAATACATAATAAGATAGCAAAAAACATGAATATTACTAATACATAGTAAATAGTTCTATAAAAAAAAAATATTGGATTGACATTCACTTATATAGCCGTATATATTAGCAACTAACCAACTAGGAACTGTCAATAAGCAGCTTTATTTTAACCTATTTTCACATCGAAGCAACATTATTGCCTGGCATTTTTAGCACAAAACTCGTATTGAGAATGGATTACTTCCAGAAAAGAGGAATGGTGAAACCGTGAGTTTCACAGATGGATCCATGGTGGATGGCGGAGCAGGGACCGGTATCTTTTCAGAAGATCTTGAACTAGCCCGTCACATTAGCATCGGGAAACACACTTCAGTATAACAGGCTGAAATGATTGCTTTGCTGCATGCGTTGGACTACTTGCTTGAGAGTCAGGTGGATGGGAGAAATATCCTTATAGCACTGGACAATCAGGCGGTGACATCATCATTGGCACTGGAATGTGTATTCAAGCTCAATAAGTGTTCATCTAAAAATCAGGTAACACTGTCTTGGGTATGAGGACACATAAGGATCGACGGCAACTAAAAGTCGGACTCCCTTGCAAAACAGGAAAGTTGCTGGGACCAGAACCATTCTTTTCAATTGGTAGAGGAATGGTAGAACACCTCATTCACAAGTAGATCACGGCAAAACACTTGAGAAGGTGGTCAACAGTGGAACAAACAATAGACAAGCTAAAATCGCAATAAAATAGCCGACCTGCTCCACTCAAGGAAGGGTTTCCAAGCATGAGTCGAGGAACATTGAAATGGGTGGTGGGGTTAACTACAGGTCATGGTAATTTCGGGTATAATTTAAGGAAGATGTGACTTAGAAAGGATGATACTTGTAAACTATGCCTGGAGGAATCTGAGACAGCGGCACAGCTTTGGCTGACAAAAGAATAAGGATATTGGGACAGCATTGGGTAGAGACCCATTGGTTTAAACAGATTTCACATAAACAGTTGCTAGCGTTAACATCAACACTAGGAATCGAACCCAGGGAAGAACTCTGGAGAAGTCCAGAGATTCTCTCTGGGTAAGGTTTATAGTGGTAGAGATACGAAATGAGACTCGACAATGGTGGTCTGATTCGAATATCCCTCGAAATCTATATAATAATAATATAATACTCGCTTGATATGATGAACAAAAATGTTCCTTATGCAGACTGAATCCTCATTTTCCAGTCACTAATAACTCGGGCCATAGGCAAAATTTCCAAAATCAGGAAAACTATTTTATATTGGTATTTCTTATATACATAGAGTAGGTACACAAACGTGTTTGAAGTCAATCGCATGAAAATTTGAATTTTCCGATACAAACTTTTCCCCTTTTGGAGTTCGAATTTCTCCAAATCGCTTCTAGTAATTACTTTGGCCATACAAGGAAATTTGTTTCAAAATTTTTGCTTCCTAGTTCTTACCGTTTGGGTTGGGCGTTGATCAACAAAAGTCAGGACAAATATATGATATCGAAAAGTTGTACGCCATTTAAAAATAAGCCTGTTTTTTCTGAGAAATAAATGGTAGATTTTCTCAATACTTGGCCAATCCGGTGTTTCACGAAATAAGACCCTCTCAAGGACTTCTACGTCCAAAAATATAGAATTCTATTGGCAAATATATTGTTGACATGAATTTCATAACATTACAGTACATGTTTCGATACCTCGTAGAGTTCAATTGCCCAAAAATTAATTCTCTATGCTATGCATAACATTTTTTTTTTTAGTTTTTAAAGGACAGTTTCAAAAATAAAGGACAAAATCCGTCCTTTATTGAAAATAAAAAAATACAGGACAGAGGTTAAAAAGAAAGGACTGTCCTTTTAAATAAAGGACGGATGGTCAGCGTAGCTATAAAGCACACGTCCACAACTTCTCGGTGTCATGTGGACCTCATCCAAACTTCAAGACCGTGTCAGAAAATGAGATGAGGATTTGCCCACTTCCGACTCCGACACATCCACCGTAGTTGACACCTGTAGTGTGGTGTCCGAGAAATCGGGATACTCTGCAATTGGCAAGAGTTTGGCTGGACTACAGATTCAGCAAGGTTCGGTTCAGCGGTTTCGCAAACAGACGCTTTAAAAGTGCCTCGCGGAGCCAAAGTTTACTTTCTAAAAATGCAGAGCTCTCATAGCGAAGCTGTCTGACCATTAAATTAAACTATGGATCTAACGGGTCAATATTCCCAATATAGTGAACTATACACCCGAAGAAGCAACTTCCATTTGGAGGAATCAACTTCTCTTTAAGCATTAACAATTTTAAAAGATTTTTTGTATTTTCAGACATTGGGAAATTGTGAAATTAACAACAACATCAAAAATCAAAGCTTATGGAAGAGATTTAGAGCTCGAAGTTATTTCAAGATTTACAGTAAATGGGACCTCCACATCCTACGGTCCTGATAAAATTTATTTAATACGGGTATATGTAAGAATATTTACGTCTCTGTAATTATTCAATCAGCTTATGTACGGGTTAAGTATGTCCATTTGCATTCTACGACACCCGGATGCCCAGAGCTTAGCTTCAATGAGGGCCGAGGCCTGTGCTAATGTCTCTATTACATACATATATACATACATACATACTATCACACATTCTACAATTGCAAGTATGGATCCATTACAAAGAGGAAGTGGAGACAATTTCCCTAATATAGAGTTAGTCATATTTTAAAATTAAGAAAGTGTGTGGACAGTCCTGCACATTGTTCGAATCAATAAAAAAATTAAGCTTTCTAATTAAAAATCTGTATTTTCTATCAAAATTTTATTTTGCGTGAATTATGGGACACCCTTAATGAATAAAAATTAAAAAAAAAATAACATTTTAGACAAGGCGCGAACCGAAGTGTCATAGGTGGTAAGTGGCATAGGAGTGGCGTGGCGATGAAATGGCCGGTGGTATGAAAGTGATTCAAATCGCAAGGAAGTGGCAAGCGACGTATGATGAGACCAATTCATCAGTTCTTAAAATGTTGAATTCTAGGAAGTTTTGCATGTTGTTAGTGAGCTAAAATACGCAGTTGTAATGCCAAAATTCACATCGTCACTGTGCCATATATGCCTCTATAAGTCCACGCGGTCAACATCCACTTGCCACCAGAAAAATAAACTTTTTCGAGAAAAGTGGCCATACCATACCACATGAAAAATGCCATGTCGCCGCCGCCACTGCGCTTTGATGTGTGCGTCTACATATGTTTACATAGGCGATGCCACCAGCGGCTCAAAAAAAAAAATAAAAATTAAATAAGGCCCCAAATTTGGGGTGTTATTTCATAATGAAAGAATACCCCAATTTCAAATATGAAATAAAGCCCCACTGCGATGAAATAATGTCAAAAAAAAAAAATGAAACAAGGCCCCAAATCTGTCAGTGAACCCAAGCAGGAGGTTACGTTTTCGTTTTTCGTTTGGGTTCTTATTTCATTTCTTCTTTTGGGGTCTTATTTTATTTCATAATGAAATAAGAACCCAATTTTCATTGGGAAATAAGGCCCCAAAAAAAGGAAATAACGCCCCAAATTTTATTAAAAATCGCTGTTGTTGTTGTTGTTTCCTGTATAATTTTTTGGGGCCTTATTTCGCCGCCACCAGCGACTTGGGCAACACTCTTTCGCATGCCACACCGCTTTGGTGCGCACCTTGTCTTAGAATGCGGTGCTTTCAAAGTACCAGCTAGAAGGACATATTGCTTGTGCATCCAGTCCCCCCCCCCACTATTGATCACGTAACGCTGGCAACTAAGAACTTGGCAAATAAACCTGAGTCACTTTGAGCGCTCAACGCTCCCAGAGCGTAGGATTGTTTTCACCCACCGGCCGCACAGCCTACCTACCAGTCCCAGGTTTCTGAAAAAAAAAAGAAATAGAATACACTCTCATGGGCGACAAGACATTAGAGTTGACTCCCTGAAAACGCACCTTATACTCAAATAACAAAAAGTCAATTGAGGAATCCTCCATGGATCGAGGGTTAAGTGCAGCAGTTTCTTCTTCCCCCAAGGTATGCAAAAAACCATTCAGCGACGAGCTCAAAGCACACATTGGTGTTCGCTGTCGTAGACAAAAGCCATATTTATGGCAGCATCACCCTTGACAAGCAGAGGAAGGTGGAAGTTAAGTTGGCAACTGACTTCTTACGTGTGTTGAATGACCAGCCAGAACTTCCATCATCCTATATCGAAAGATGCCGCATTGCATCAGGGTCATGTGAAGTTGATCGTGTGTGCTGACCAACATTTTTCTTCTGATATTTCTATAATCTTGGGGCTTTATTAGGTTAGCCTATACGAGTATTCAGATTTTTTCATGGATAAACACAAATTACTTCAAATGTTGTTCATATACAAAGATCGAATAGAAGTCCTATTCCCCATGTTATATTTCAAGGAAAGACAGTTCTGGTTTAAATTAAAATTCTTTTACTACTTTAATTGATTTACTACCCCACTTCGAATTTCTACGTATCTTTGTTACACTACACTTGAGGGCTAATTGCAAACTTGACATAAACCATCTGGACTGCATTCCAGGTTTGACTATTTTAACTAAATTAACAACGATTGTTTATTTAGTTACTTTTTGGAATCTGGGACAGTTATGTTGACATGTTCACTTTTCATGTGGTAGTGAGTTGTTGTTGGACCGCATCACGTGCAAGTCGAATCCATGTTTGATTTCACAAATGAATCCATGACAGTCCAGCGCACAGCCTGCATGTGCATAAGCGGTGCACTACGCACAACACCCTCTGCGGCACTAGACATATTGTTTCATATATTACCCCTTGACATATTTAGCAAGCAAATGGCAGCGAGTGCAGCCATTCGCCTTAAAGCTATCTCACAGTGGTCAAGCAAAGACTTTGGCCACGCCTCTATTCTGAAAAAATTCGAGATCTCAACCGAAAACACTGACTACACCACCCCATCTCTAAACTTTGACAAGAATTTTCTCGTCACAATCCCATCCAGAGCAACCTGGAATGGAGATGCCTTCCCGGAAGATGAATCAGTTCACTTCTATACTGACGGCTCAAAAACCAATGATGGAGTTGGTGGGGGTGTTTTCTAGGAACGTCTTAATCTTAAGCTCTCCTTCCGTCTACCAAATTACTGTAGCGTGTTCCAGGCGGAAATTATGGCGATTAAAGAAGTATTATCCTGGCTCAAGAAAAACGTCATATCCGTTAAGGATATCTACATATTTTCGGACAGCCAAGCAGCCATCAAATCCTTGGATTCGATCTCTATAACTTCTCTAGTAGCCCTCGACTGCCGATCGTCTCTTACGGAGATGGCCGAACAGTTCAACATTCACCTAATTTGGGTGCCGGGGCATAGAGACATTCCAGGGAATTGTAAGGCCGATGAACTCGCTAGAATAGGAACAACTCAACCCATTGTGTCGGATAGGGGCACCGTAGGGATACCAATCGCTACTCGCAAACAAAAATTGAAGCTGAATGGTATCGAGAGTACAAATCTTAGGTGGACGAGGTTAACCACTTGTCTAGCCACAAAACAAATTTGGCCTAAGCTGGATCTGAAACGCTCTAAGAAATTGATCTCTCTCAACAGATTGCATATCGGCACCACAATAGGTGTCATTACTGGACACTGCTTGATTGGCAAACATGCCGCAAGGGCCTCTTCGCAAACGACTTTTGTAGAAGCTGCATGGACGAGGAAGAGGAGGAAAGTATCCCTCACCTTCTTTGTTCCTGCCCAGCTCTCTCCCACAGAAGGAAGCTTCACTTAGGAGCCTTCTATTACAACGACTTGGGCGATCTGACAAGCATAGACATCAGAAGCCTCTTACGCTTTATAAAGAGCTCAAAATGGTTCAACTAGTAGGGAGATCTCAGATCCTGCATCGTGGCATCACAATGGACCTATACTGGTCTAAGTGTGTTGGCGTTTTCAGCTGACAGCCACTTTCAACCAACCAACCAACCATGACAGTTGCTTTGTTAGTATGAGTGAAATGAACCACACTTTTCCTCTTGTTAATTTAGTTAACTTCCCATCCTTCGAACTGTCACAGCTTGTCAACGCTGTAGTTAAAATAGTTAACTACTGCCGAATTTGGAATGCACTCCTGCACTCCCATAATACAGTTTTGCCATCATTACACCCAATGTGTTGGTATTTTTATACCCGGTACCACACTGTGGTGAGGGTATATTCACTTTGTCATTCCATTTGTAACGCCCATAAGGAGGCGTTGTAGGTATGACAAACTATATATATTATTGATCAGCATCACTTTCTTAGTCGATCTAGCGATGTCAGTCTGTCTGTCCGTCTGTCCGTCTGTCCGTCTGTCCGCACGATTACGGCCGTAATTTAAGAGCTATCGACTTGAAATTTGGTATGTAAGCTTTTATCCACCAAACTGAGGCTAAGTTCGAAGATGAGCAAGATTGGATGAAAACTACTACTACCTCCCATACAAAAATATCAGATTTATATAGCTTTTTATGTTAAAAATTAAATTTAAATAGCTACAGTAAATATAGCAAGTTTAAACTTTGCACGTATTGTTTTAATAATATTTAAAATTTTTTGACAAAAAAGGAGCTTGATCGAATAAAAACTACCCATACCTCCCATACAAATATATAATTTTTTAATACTAAAATATTTTTTTATTTTACAATAATAGGCGTATTTTTTGGAAATCTATAGCTAGTTCACTTTTACTTTTACATGCAAAACTGGTATACTCACTTTTGGTTTTGTTATACCCACTTTTGGTTTTACATGCAAAACGGCTATACTCACTTTTGATTTTGTTATACTCACTTCCCAAAAAATACGCCTAATATAGTACCGGGTATTTGAGCTTCGGCATAGTCGAAGATAATTGTCTTACTTTTTTTTTTTCTTCTTAATTTCGGCCATATATAGGAATCATTTTGTAAGAACGAAAAATTGATACTCTTGTCTTGCGACAATACAGATACAGTTGCCATTTAAGGTTCACTGATGTATCTTATTTTTTAGCAAAATATATGTATTTTTTTGTCACGAACATCCCTAAATATCAATATAAATCAATTGGCACCAAAGATTCAGCTAGTCCTGCGTGTGGAGGTAATAAATGTCAATATCCATGGATAAAGACAATTTATTGCCAGCCACCCGGAATTACAATAAAAATTATAGAAGCGAGCTCAAGGTTGGTATAGGTATATTTTGCTTTCCACCCACTATCGCACATCACTTTTGGCCATACAGTATTATTACATTTTCTCTCGTTATATCGATATGGAAATCGCATTCGAGTTGTTATGCTCCTAGCTAAGTCATAGGGGATAGGGGTAATAATGAACGTAATTGGAAGTAAATTATTCTCATGTGGACACTCATGATATGACAGAATATCGATTTCAGTGAATTAAAATTCAATCATGATTATCGATTTGGGCTGGGGGCAATAACCATCATATTTTTCTCGGAAAATTTGTGTTTTCCCTCCCAATTTTGTTAAAATTTTCAAAATGTCCGCACAACATTATTGTCGAACAAAGGTAAAAGATAAACATTTATTTTAAAAATCCATCAAAAGATTTTCCCTTTTTCCATAACGTATCTAAAATGCATAGCTACCGATTTTGAAAAATGGACCAATGCTCATGATTCATGATACTACCTATACCAGCGCAGCGTGAAGACTACATAGAATGTTGCATCCTTTTTGGTGTAATTAAGTCCTATGAGGTTCTTGTACATTCATGTTTACCGAGTACCGACTCATTGAGCCAAGTGAGCTTCGACAATAAACACGATTTATCGATACACACAAAAAAATGATTTTTAAATAAATTTAAATCTTCTCGAATTTTCTTCTTTTGGTGTATGTCGTTAAATGAAAAACGTGACTTTCAAAGGGATCGATTCAGCGAGTTATTAGGGCTCTATGTAACAAATGGATTTCCTTAAAGATTCAGCAGTCCAAAATGCATTTTTTAGAAAAAACGGGCTTCCCGGGAGTTATTGGCTGTGTGGATGGCACTCATGTCCAAATAATTGCGCCCACAGAGAATAAGCACCTCTTTCTGAATCGCAAGGGACATTTCAGTCTTAACGTGATGATTGTGATAATTTCAAGCATAATTATCTAAAATGTGGATACTCATCTATTTCTTTTGTTTCGTTTTAGATTTGCGATTATAAAATGAAAATTAGAGCTGTGAATGCCAACTACCAAGGAGCTAATCACGACTCTCATGTATGGACTTTGAACTCGGAACGCCGTTATTTTGAACGAAGTCATTTAAGTGGTGTAAGAGGTAGCTGGTTACTAGGTGCGTCAATTTATTTAGTATATATCAACTTATTGTTGTAATTTATGTTTTCCTTTTTAAAGGTGATTCGGGGTATGCATTAGAGCCGTGGCTAATGACGCCTTATAGGACCCCTAGACGACATAGGGTTGAGAGCAGCTTTCAATACATCGCACAAAAGTGCAAGAAATATAATTGAACGTACCATAGGCTTGTTAAAAACCAGGTTTAGCTGCTTATTAGGTGCTCGTCAACTACACTACGACCCAATGAAAGCGGCACAAATTGTTAACGTGTGTTGTTCCCTACATAACATATGCCTGCACTTCGATAGTGATTACGACAACATAGAAAATGTGGATAATATAGAAGGGGAAGAGGAACAAGAACAAGACCCCGACCAACTTCTATACCAAACCTTCTTCAGAACCAGGCAGCTGTAATAAGAAATGAAATAGTTGCACAATACTTTCAATAACAAATAACTTTAATACAAAATAACAAAAAACAAAAACTAAACTCAATTTAACGTATGTACATAAGAAAAAAAAACGCATATAAAAAACGATTAATAAATAAAAGAATTATGTTCTTAACTAATTGACTAGCCTCCATTGCGTTAATAGTTTTTCTTAAAATCTATTGAGAATCTTTTAGCATCACATTTGTTTTGGAAATTTCTAATTCCAGAATTCTGGCTTTAATTTCCATCTTCCTCATAGCAATCCTTCTCATCTACGAATTATGCTCTTGCATCTCCTTTAATTTCTTTTTTTCGACTTCGCAGACATTTTCCAAAGATCTGTACACCCTTTTGAGATGGACCGCTATGTCTTGCAAAGTTTTTCTCGTGTCCTGCAAGCCCGTTTTTATTTCATTATAGAAAGCCTCTTGACTTTCCACTTGCTTGGCGGTCTTCGGAAGTGTTTGCTACGCTGGTTTCCTGGTTTTCTACCCCACTATCTGTTGCCTCATTTTCACTTGCTCCAAATGACACTGCCACTGCCCCAATGCCATCAACGGAAGCATTTATGTTTATTAAGCCTATCACAGCCTCTTCCAAAGGGGTAAAAATTTCAGTTTATTAGGGCCCGAGACTTCATTTTTATTTGCCGTTAGTTTTTTTATATACGTTTTGTAATCACTCCAAACCTTAAAAGAAATATAGATACATATCTATAATTTACTTTCGATTCTATAGGTAAATCATGTACATACCTTTTTCCAACCGCTTGTGTCTCTTTGGCGTGGACCAAGTTGGTTAAGTTGGTCAGCAACGTCGTCCCAAAAACCAGCAACAACTTCTGGTGACCTCTTGGTATAGTTTCGTGCTATATCGGGTTTTTGCTGCATTAGGTTCACTAGAAGCTCGTACTGCTTGGTGCTTGTTTTTTCGTTTGCTCTAGCCCTATAAACACAAATTTAAGATATATGCTATGCATACATATACAAAGAATTACTTCGCAAAATTGTTTTTTTTTTTATTGCTTACATTTTTCAACACTTTACTTCAATTCGTAAACAAATTCCGCGACCTGTTTCCATCGGAGGATTTCGGAAGGAGATTCGTATGAAGCTGTCAAAAATGTCACTCAAAAAACGCACTTCATCGCACTGCAACGTGATACACCGGTGTGCGTTACATTTTGTCGGAAAAATGTCCCGAAAAGCTGTTCCGACGTATACCTCGAAGCAAAAATCCTCCGATTCGTATGTAATCGGAGAAATTTCCGTTCCGACGGATACCTCGCTAGGGCCGATTATTTGTAAGGGAGGAAAAGCATCGCGTTTGCAATATTGTGGAATACGTGGTATATATTCGGAATATATATTATGAGATATCTTTTATAATTATTTGAAAATGTATGTAAAACTTGCAAGTTGCAACCACTCTACGAAAAAAACCAACACCAACAAAGAACAGCTCAGATTACTTTTTTTGTTCGATTGGACACCCGAAATCTGATATCTGAAACAGAAATCTGAGATTGCGAATCGAAATTGGCATTATAAGTGACGAGGTACCTTCAGTTCTTTTGAGTAGATACTTGCAAGCGAAAAGCCATTCATCAATATAGGTATACATCACTACTTTACCATTGAGCTTTTTTTTTTAGAAGTGATCCATTCTCAATGAAAACCTTGTGATTTCTTTCCAAAATACGCATCCTGAAATTACATCAGTAATTTCGATTGTGACAAGTTCTAGGATATTCCAATGTCCATAGGGTCATTTATCATCTCGTTGCAGATAAAGTGGCCTTCAAAATGCACTGTTTTCCAGTTGTTTAGTTAATAACTATGAGTCCTACGGTTTGTGGAGAATAATGTATAAGCATTACCAAAAATTGCAATTTGCATAAAATTCAAAACTATCGTTTTCGAGAAACGAATACGACCCATAGTGTTATGAGGTGCTGTTATCCGAAATTCTAGTGAAAAACGGCGGATTCAGTTCTTTTATCTACGTTAATTCTTCTCCAAGTACGCATTTTCGTCAAAATGGTTATGCTGGTTTTTATGTCGACTTTAGAAAACCAACTTTCTAAGAAATCTCTATAGGTAAGCCAAGTTCTATTTTACAATTGTTTACAGAAAACAACTTGCAATCATGACAAAAATAACTTATAACTTATAACCTTAGGTAGCACAGCATTTTTGTAAAAATCATTTGTAAGGTACCGTTTTCGAGAAACAGAAAGATTTAATTTGTATAACCTCCGCAGTAAGGTGTATTCACGTTGTCATTACATTGTAAAGCTTAGAAGGAGTCTGGTGTCTTAGCATCTGCATTGGGCTCAATATTGCCAAATGCCAATCTATTACCTTATCACGTAAGCACAAGTCCCTTCCCCGTCTATAACTACTTATTGATCAATTTATATCCATCGTACAGTCTCTTCGTGACCTTGGGATATTGTACGACCGCGAGCTTAATTTCCCAAGAGATAATTCGTAAAGCCGATTCATTCCTTGGATTAATTAATCGATGGTCAAAGGAATTCTCCGACCCCTACGTGAATTTCTCTACACCACTTTTGTCCACTTTTGCCCACTCCTTGAAAACGCCAGCCAAACGTGGTCCCCCTTTCAGCAAGTTCATATAAGCAGAATCGAAAAAATACAAAGGCGTTTTCTTCGATTTGAACTCCGCCGTCTTTCTTGGAACGTTCCCCTAATTCTTCCGCCGCCTCGAACTTATTAACTTGAATAGCCTTGCGGATCGCAGGGTTGCTGCAGACATTCTCTTCATTCGTCGACTCCTATCAGGCTCTATCAATTGCAACTCCATCTTCTTTCTCTACAAATTCTCGTAATTTAAGATACCCCTGCCGTCCTACGGCTCCAACAAACCAATTTCTCGTATGCTACGGAAGGTAAACTCAAACATTTCCATTTTTGATTTCAACCGCAGCACTGCCTCCTTAACTCTAAACCCTAGCTTTAATTCCTAGTTATAAGTCTTAGTTTCAGTTCCAGTATTGTAAGTTTGTTTTTCTAGCTTGTACTAAGCTTAATAAATGAGGACATTTTTTGCCCAAACCAAAATTAAACTAAAAATAAATAAATAAATAGGTGGCGCTACTGCGCCCAAAATTGAATTAAATAAAAATATTTGTCTAAACTTAAATATCAATTTTGGTTCAATTTGTTGGAGCCGTCTTTAAAAAAAATCCTACTTCTTTAAAACAGTTTAAGCTGTAGCCCTCTCAGGAGCAGATAAACGAACAGACAGACAGATAGATAGACAGGCGGAATTGCGAGCCCTATCTTTTGAGTTCCCCTATCATCTAAATAAAGAATTGATCGAGTTCAAAATTTTGTACGCTATATTGCTCTTACTAACCTATACGAGAAGTTAAATAACCACATCCGAAGTGAACAATAACTAGGCCACACAAAAATAATTATGTATAACTCACGCCGCGCCGTATCTATAGCCCACGACCATCGCTACATCACTACATTCTAAAGGATATTTGACATAAACCATTAGCGCCGATTGTTGTATTCTAATCTAACACGAAAAGCGTGTTAAAATGTAAATTCAGTAGGCGTCTCGCTAATGAGAAAAGTTGTCAAATTCAAGACGTATTTTTTCATTATATTGGTCCTGAATCAAAACTTCAAGAACACTCATTTCCGTTTAACAATAAGTGAAAAATAATCTAAAGACGTCAAGTGATGATTGATTTATTTCTATGTTTGGAATTGATTACCCGTGCTGAGAGTGAGAAAATAACACTCTTATCGTGGTGGCATAAATAATGGAAGATGTTTAAAAATTAAAAGAAAAAGTTCTGCGGATATTTATGGGAATATTTTTAAGGATAAAGTGAAATCCTAGACATTGAAAGGATATGATGGATATTATAAATTTAATCGTTTATATGAAAGTCTGATAGAATCTTTATGAGGCTTGATTAACTAGAAAATGAATACTCTTCATCTCACCATACATTCAGTTCAGAATGACATTTTCCAGGTATTGTTCCACCGCACATCCGGTGGTTCTGGATTATAGAATTTAAATCATCCCTATAGATGTGTGGGCTGACAAAAGTAAAACATCTTTCGATTGTTTCATATCCTTATAGCCGTAATAAATTCTTTCACAAGCACTTGGGCAAATTGAAAAGAAACAGCTCACTAATACCTACCAAACTCTACAAACGGGGGTGTTGTTGGTAAGGACATTTTTCCTTTCAGAATAAGCCAAAGGGCACAAAACAACATTTTGCTTGTCCCACTCCCACACAATCGCGCATCACAATTCCCATTAAAGCTCAGTTTATTTTTAATACTGTGGGGACTAAAACCAACGGGCAAGTCGGTGAAAAAGACCAGCACATTTCCGACCAAAACACACAAAAATTACTTTTTCTCTCTCCCTAGCGGATGGGGATGAACGAACGGAGACAGTTTATAGCTTTCTTGTGCTGTTTACGGAACCTAACCTTGTGTACTTGAATCATCATAATAACCTTCGCGAGGATATAATAAAGCATAGATACCCAGACTAGGGCTGGAAGGAATTATCCCTAAGCATACGGGAAAAATAATTTTCTGCTGTAAACACAATCATTGAGATTTTGTTGCTCGCCCTTTCTTGTGTTACGTACTTGGTGGTATGGTGTTGGTGCATTTGATATCTTTGATGTATGAAATAGGAGAGGATAAACATTTCAACGAAGTCGCTACAAAGTTGGTAAGATTTTTTTGTATGAGTCCAAACTTTTTTTTTATAGTTTGAAATAAATTATTTATTTTATGAGCTGCGGTGGTTTTCCTTTTTTATGAGCTACGTTACCTACAAGGCTACAAGTTACCTCATTCATTGTCTATAACGACTTGAGTTGAGATTGAGTACGTAGGGTTTTGTTGCTTGTTAAAGTTCCTCAAATGTGGCAGTCTATACCTATACATTTTAAGAATTAATCACAAGGATAATGTTCGTGGAACGAACTAGAAATGAGAGGAACTGAGATTTTTCAGTCTTAAAATAACTATGAGTTTTATTTAATTAATCTTAACAAAACGAAATTCTTGTTTTTAGGAAGTGAAGCATGAACCGCTCCATCCAGAGAAGTATAGCTGATCGACTTTCAGTTGCTCAAGTATTCTTGAATTTCTAATGCGATCTCTACGGGTCACGGATCTTATTCTTTCGGTCATTAGCATTACCCAAACATCATGACTATAGGTAAGAGTTGGAACAAACACCGAATTAAAGACTGACAACTTAGCTTTGACACAAAGTTCAGTCCTGCTAATAACAGAATGACCAAGCTGTCTCAAAATTGTCCCAGCCTGACCATGACCAATCCCCTCGTGAATAAGGGCCCGAGATACTTAAATTTCTCCACCTGTTTCAATGGGACTCTAACATGCAGAGTTCATTGAACAGGCGTTCTGGAGACGACCATCACTTCAGATTTGTTCACGTTTACCTTCATCTCAGCTTCAAAACGAAACGACTACAAACGGATCGAGTGAGCGGTCAATTTCAGTCTGAGAGGACCAAAGGATGAAAGTCATCAGCGAAGAGCAAATGATTTATCCTCAGATCTCCCAATTCGAAATGTTCTCCAAGACTGCGCTGTAACATCCAGTCCATATAAGTAATGAAAAGGAGAGGAGACAAGTTGCGCCCCTGGCGAAGTCCAACGCCCACGGTGAAAGGTATTGATTTAAAGCCGTTTACCCGAACACTGCTTTTACAGTTGTAAAGAGATAACCGTCAATTCCATACTCCTGTCATAGGTACACTCCAGAGTTTACCTCGAGGGACTCGGTCGTACCTATGCTTTCTCCAAATATACGAACCATGCGTAAACAGGTGTAGTCATTCTGAGAGTGAATAACTGGTCGGTGCTTCTGCCGGGACGAAAACCACACTGCTCATCTCCTAATCGTGACTCGACCACAGCTCTGCAACGCGTACCCCGCACCTTGGCAAAGACTTTTCCCGTTCCGGGGAGACTTAAAAGTGATATACCCCTGTAATTGGAGCAATCCCTTTTATACCCTTTCTTCAAAAGGGGCATAATCACCCCAATATGCCAATCGCTGGGAGTTTCGCCGCTTTCCCAGGCCACTTTAATAACACGAGAGAGCCGAGAGGAAGTTACTCTTCATCTAAGCCCTTGAGCATTTCCGGCTGGATTTCATCCACTCCGGCAGATTTGCCAGCTTTTAGCAAAAGTAACTTCCTCTACCGTGGGACTATTTTCCGCGCTGCTTAAAGCGATGGATCTGTCATCCTCAATGCCCTAGATTGGATTGAGCAAAAGTGCTCGCTCCATCTGCATAAGATGTCCTCCTCATTAGAAAGAAGTGTACCATCTTTGGATTTGACTCCTTCAATAGTATTCCACTTCCTTCTTCTAAGGCGGCGGATAGTCTGCCAGAACGCCTTGCTTGCAGATCTGTGATCACGGTCTAATTTCTCGCCGAACTCCTTCCAAGATTGTTCTTTGCAAGTTCTTCGCGCCTCAATATACCGGTTTCGAGAAGGTGAGTCCCCCAAGTGAATCCACACCTTGAAAGCTTTTTTCTTCTCTCTGATGACGTTTTAAACCACGCAGTTCTTTTCTCACCAACAGTACCAGCCGCCACAATGAGCCGCTTCACTCCACAAACATGTCCTGCAGAGGCAATGACTACTGTTGAAAGCAACTGCCATTCTTCTTCCGCATTCAATGGAACATTTGGAATTTGTTCAAACCTCTCAGATACCTGCCGTGCAAATTCCTCCCATATCTCATCGTTCAGTATACCCCTCCCATCGTACGCGCGTAACGATCCTTGATTTATGTTTTGGCGGGATTTGATGGTTGAGATATAATTTGCACAACACCAGGTTGTTATGTGATCAGTTGGCAGTTCAGACCCTCTCAACACTCGAGCATCACAAACCATTCCTTTAATACACGACACGGTACCACAAAGAAATCTATCAGCAATTTTGCTGAAGACTTCTACGGTACCATGTGTGTTTATGGATATCTTTGTGTGGAAAGAAAATATTCATAATGGACATTCCATTTGAATAACAAAAGCCCAGCAACTTTTCTCCGTTCGCGTTTTGATCGGGGTCACCAAATTTCCCAATCACACTCCTCCATGTCGTTAAATCCACACCAAAGTGAGCATTGAAGTCACCCTCTGATCACCAGGCTCGTAGCTGTTTCGGGTTAAACCCGGCCGGCTGCCGAGAGTGATAAGTCAACCCCAAGACGCTCGCAAAATGCCACCCTTCAGGCCTGGCTCCAAAGGCTATTTTAATCAGCATTCTGGATGCTACCCTTTACACTATGTATTCTTCTGAGGTATGGTCGGGTTACGCATGTCTTCAAAAGTCGCATTTACATTCGAACTTGATGTGGTTTTCAAAGGAGATGTCTGATTGTATTTAACACTTTTAGGTTTACAAAAATGAGTCAATCGACCGGAATGATGTTGGGCTCTGCCCTCCTAAAACTTTAAGCTACAAAAAAAAGTTATAAAACCCCAAAAGAGAGCAAATAATATCAACCTTATAACCGAATTTATAAGGCTATGATCTATTTTTCGCAAGTACTCAAGTGTAAATAGATAGATACTTTTATCAAATTAAAAGGTCAAGCTCCTTCGACTTTGTCACATTGAAAAGCCATCAATGCTAATAATACAAACAAGGGATTTTACCTGTAAATATTTACAGAAACTCCCACTCGAAGAAGTTGGTTAACCTTCCACTTGATGTTGTTAACATTTGCTCTTCGTAAAGCAACCACAGAAACCTGAAACGACAATGACCACTTAGGGTTTCCTTTCAATATAATTGCCTTCCAGCCAACGTAGTAGACTGCCAGTCTAATTGAGGTATTTATGCGACATCTACTTGGGATAACACGACCACTTTTCTAAGACTCTGTCAATAAATAAACATTTGAAGGAGCAGCATAAACAAAAACAGAACAGGTTAAGAAAATGCAAAACTACCTGGACAATAGTGAAGTGGTAAAGGAATAAGATTTCATTTTGCTATGGGATCTCATTTTATCAATTACGTCTGTATGCAATATTCCTTGGAAGCTTTTACAACCCTAATTACATGTGATATTCAAATCACAGAAAGTGTGGGCTTTTCAATTCCCTTGTGAAGGGTCCCTGCACCTATCGTAATAGTTCTCAGTCTGATTCCCATTTTCTTTCATATCACTACAGTGCCATTGCAATGGAGAGCCAAGTACTGAATTGTCCTGTCAACTGTGAAAAAACCGTATAGACTTCGTTATGGTGGTCATGTCCTTTAAAGTAATAATTGAAATCTAACGCCTCCTTAACCCCATCACATGACTGGGTAAGAAATGCAATTATGGCTGTGAGTTGAAAACGTTTTGCCGCACATTCCATACCACAGACAACCTGATTTCAGTTTAAAGCACTCGAGAATATGTTGGTGCATTCCTGTTCTGCCAGATCGGTTGGTATAACTAGTCATAGACATAGTGTGCCAAAGGCAAGCAATATATATATTTTTTTTTCATTATTGCACCTCACCCTTATTTGCACTGCGAGTTTGTTAGGACAGATTGACATGCCTCGGTTTGTCCATCAATTTTGATTTACACTAGAGGAAAAGCGTAAATTGGATTGAAAAATCTTTTCCCCGAGGAGGAAGTAATATTATGGTTGGACGAAGCTCAGAATGGAAAAAAGCTAGATTATGAAATGTAGTAGATAGGGTACACGGTACACTACGCTGGGGAATTACATCAACAAAATTTAATTTTTTTACAAGAAAAAAAAAAAAAACATTAATTGTAGGAAATGTCTTAAAATGTGCGATGCAAGGACATAATATAAACTCAGTTGAAGTAAGTGTCAACAGTCAAGTCAAGTATAATCCTAATTTAATTAAAAAAAAAAAATTCATACAGACTGCGAAGTCTCTTTTATTAGCTTTCCAAATATTTATCTCTTCTATAAAGCTTTGCTGACCAAAAAATTGGAATCTTAACCAAAGCCTTCGATAAAGTGTTCAATAAATTATTATAGAAGTTTTTTACAGGTTAAATGATGAAACTTCGAAGGAGCACCTTCATTGAAGCTTAATAAAAGCTTAAACTTCGCCCACTTTCCATACGTATACTTATAGGACATTCAGTACAGAGCAAACAGAAAATGAAACAAGAGACGACGATTCTTTCTGCACAATGTCTTTATTGCAACTGCCCTAATCTAATTTTACAAAATCTCGGCATAGCTTAGCTGTGGATAACCACTCGAATTATGATGTGTAGTATATACTTAGTCAAACAATGGAATACAGTAAACATAGTTATATGCGAGGAAATTTGAAGGTGAAACTGTGACATCGTTCGATTAGTCTTGTTGTAAGTTATTTAAAATAAGATACATAAGCGAGCATGTAGGACGTAGGTGCATGGATTGGTGATGACAGGGTGATCAGTATTTTATTCAGAGATCGTATAATACGATTTTGTTTGAAATCGCTTCTTACAACTCGATCATCCTGACAATGAATCGTCCTCGATTTATCGCATGCATGTACATAGACACTTTTACAAAATTTTCATTCAGAGAATATATATAGGTATATAGGAAATATAACATTATAATAAGATAGTTTTAACATTAAACTCTTCAAAATCATAAAAACAAAATTAAATTAAACGAAATGTACAACAGGTAATACATGCTATCAATGGTTTACAATAGTAAATTCACATCTTTTTCTTTTTTTTTATACGAAACTGACAAATAAATATAACACTATATATAAGTAGATATACAAATAATAACAAACAGAAAATATCGATACGTGTGAAACTTTTATAAATCAACATACGGTTTCATGTTTTCAGGAGATGCAACTCCTTCGTATGGAATTCGTGATATTTGAAGATTATCTAAATCTTTTACTACATATCTATCATGCTCAAGGGATTTTATAATCTGAAATGGACCTTTATATTTAGCTAGCAATTTTTTGTTTATTCCAGGAGTATTTACAACATTTTTTATCATGACATAATCACCGACCTTGTATGGGTATGGGGTTTTATGTCGCTTGTCAAAATAAGATTTATTAAATTCCTGACTACGAATAGTTTTTTCATGTGCTTGACGTCTAACGGACTCCAGATCCCTGGCCTCTTCTGTGCTGATATTTTGCTCTAAATACTCACGGAGTTTGTCACTAACTATACCTTTTTGAGCAACACCAAACAGTATAACGCTTGGACAAAAACCTGTACTTTTGTTTTCTACATTGTTAAGAGCGAATTCTACTTTGCTTAGGTGATGCTTTGCCCACTCACCGGGTTCTATCTCGCTCTCTTTGGCAAGCATCGGAGTGAGGCTTCTATTCATTCCCTCTACTTGCCCGTTAGATTGAGGTGAACTCGTCGCGATCTTAACATGCTGAATATTATAATTATTACAAAAAATGGCAAATTCCTCAGACGTAAAACAGCTCCCTCTGTCAGATACTATTCGGGTTGGTTTGCTGTAATTTGTGAAGTATGATTGTAAACACTTTAGTACCTCTTTTGTACTTGTGCTTTTGACAGGATAAAGCTTTGTGTACTTAGAAAACCCATCAACAACCAACAAGATGTGTTTCTTAATATTCCGCACTGCTGAAGGTAATGGACCATAATGGTCAATGTGAATAGTCTCAAACGGTTTATCACCTTTGGGAATACTGTGCAATACTCCCTCCTTTTTGCCAGTTGCTGGCGAGAAATGTATACATTTTAAGCAATTGCTTATATGATTTTTGATTTTGGCTTTCATAAAAGGAAACCAGTACGTTTTCTTTAGAAAATTGTAACATTTTTCGACACCAACATGGCATAAAGCATCATGGTGAGTCTGTATAACATTCCTTTCCATCTGCGCTGGGACATAAAAGAACACTTTCTTATTTATTTTACGATAGACGAGACCGTTTATCAATTCATAGCTGGGACTTTCCCTTTTCTCTAGCATATCTACTAGTCGTCTTATGACTGTATCCTTTTGCTGAGATGCAGCCAGGGCATGCTCAAAAGATTCCGGTTCAACAATAAGTATGTTGTGACACCTGCTGAGAGCGTCAACGTGACCCATTCTTTTACCATCCTATGCTCGATTGAGTAATCGTATTCTTGCAGCTCTAAAGCCCAACGTGAGATTCTTGGATTTAATAGCTTTTTGTTAAGGGTAAGTGTCAGCGACTTACAGTCAGTAATAATTTTGAATTTGATACCAGTCAGATAAATCCTGAATCTCCTGAGGGCATAAATGATAGCCAATGTTTCTAATTCGTAAGAATGATATTTAGACTCTGGAGCTGTGGCACGTTTGGAAAAGAAAAAGATTGGATGCAAACGTTTGTCTTCTTGACGCTGTAAGAGCACTGAGCCAAATCCAAAGCTGCTTGCATCACAGTGCAATTCTGTGTCTGCATTTGGATTGTATATACTTAGTAATGGCGCATCCAATAACATTTTCTTAAGCATATCGAAAACCAACAATTCTTTTTCAGCAAAAACAAATTCGGCATCTTTTTTTACAAGATCGTACAATGGTTTGGAAATGATTGAAAAGTCCTTGATGAATTTACGGAAATATGAACATAAGCCCAAAAAGGAATGCAAGTCTTTGGTGTTTGTAGGCCTAGGAAACTCTTTTACAGCTCGTAATCCATCCGCGTTGGGTGGTGGTTGGGTGTGTATGAATCGGGCAGGCATTGATTGGCATTAACTTGGCAATGTCCAGTGTTTTAACTTTCTCATACACATCAATTGTGCTTATTTTACCTCCCCGTGGTAACCACCGGGTACTGGTCTCGCCCACCTGGGCTTGACTTGCTAAACTTATAAGCGCGAGTGTTGAACACGAAAGAAATAGCAACACTATAATGCTCTGTCGGAATTGACTGTCTGCTCGAGTCTCAGAAGTCTTAACATGAGCACCTCAGAATGAGGACGTACGGCGGATGAATTTAAATAATTAAATCAACGGTGGCGTCAACGGTCAACTTGGCAGATACCTTAATGGGCTACTTCGACTTATTTGGAGCTAAGGTCATTAGGGTTTTTCAGCATTAGTCAGGATGTTGAAATAGAGATGGTGGCGGATGAGCCCTTTATGGGCCAACGGCAGCGCTCATATCCCCGTAGTGGGTTACTGACTCCGGGAAATCCGGCCCCTTTTGTCCAAGGGGTCCAGCAAAGGACCTGGCCCTCCAGTTTGGGGGTTGTGCGTCGGGGTAACTTCCCTACCACGGAAAAACCAGGCAGTTCCGAAACAACGACAAGCCTCGGATATGGATGATCTAAATGTTGACGACCCCAGCAAACGAAATAAGGACAATGAGCTTCGGATCTGCACGTGGAATGTCCGGACCCTAAACAGACCGCGTGCAGCCGAACAACTTGTGGAGACCCTGGATAGGTACAAAGCCGACATTACGGCCATCCAGGAAGTGCGATGGGATGGAGAAGGCACAAGAAGGATGAAAAGCTGTGACATCTACTACGGCGAGTGCCGCAGAGAGCAGAGTCAGCGGTTATTTGGATGTGGATTTGTGATTAGAGGAAGACTTAGGCAAGAAGTCTTGGGATTTCGCAATGTTAGCGACCGCCTAGTCACAATCCGCATCAGGGCCAAATTTAAAAATATCACGCTGATATGTGCTCACGCCCCGACAGAGGAGAAAGACGACACAGCCAAAGAAGCATTCTACGATCTTCTTGAGAAGACGTATGATAAGTGCCCGAAGTACGACGTCAAGATAGTTCTTGGCGACTTTAACGCCAAAATCGGAAAGGAGGGCATCTTTGGCTCTACAGTCGGAAAGCACAGCCTGCACGACAACACCTCCGGAAACGGACTCAGGCTAATCGACTTTGCGGCGGGGCGAAATGTCATCATTGCCAGCACACGATTCCCACACCTCAACATACACAAAGGGACTTGGCGGTCTCCAGATCAACAAACCGTCAACCAAATTGATCATGTTGCGATCGACGGCAGACATGCCTCCAGTATCTTGGATGTCCGAACGTTCCGAGCGGCCAACATAGACTCGGACCATTACTTGGTAGTAGCCAAAGTACGGATGCGGATATCCAACACTCCACAACACCGAGAGGATACTGTAAGAAGATTTGACGTTGCAAGGCTACTATCGCAAGAGACCGCCAAAACCTTTGCCGACCGCGTCTCCCTAAACCTCTCAGCAAGCCCACCCTCAGTTTCACCAGCATCAAGTACAGAGGATCAGTGGCAACATTGCCAGCGTGCCATCAGGAGTGCCGCTACCGAAGTGCTGGGTTTCACTAGGCGACCACAACGAAACCCCTGGTTCGATGAGGAATGCCGTCAGGCAAATGCAGCCAAGAACGAGGCCTACCAGTTAATGCTGCAGACAAGAACCAGAGCGGCTGAGAGAGCTGCTCGAGAGCTCTACGGGCAGAAAAGAAGGGAGGAACACCGACTTCTCAGAAGGAAAAAGAGAGAGCACGAGAAGCGAGCGGTCGAATCAATTGAGGGACAATACTGCAGAGGCAATGTTCGAAAGTTCTACCAAAGGGTAAAACGATCCACCCAAGGATACAAGGCCCGAACAGAAGCCTGCAGAGATGAACATGGGAATACAGTAGTAGACTCACAGTCGGTGCTGAGGATTTGGAAAGAACACTTCTGCAGACTGTTAAACGGCGGAGACAGCCAACAACCCGCTGTCAGGCAGAATGATCTGTTCAGCTTGGACGATGATAGCCAACATTTCCGTCCACCCGACCTACACGAAGTGAGGCTAGCGATATCCAAACTTAAGTCCAACAAAGCTGCTGGAGCGGACGGCCTCCCAGCCGAACTTTTCAAAGCAGCGGGAGATGGCTTGGTAAGGAGCATGCACCAACTCATCTGTAAAATCTGGTCGGATGAAAGCATGCCCGACGAATGGAACCTCAGCATCGTGTGCCCCATCCACAAGAAAGGAGATACTCTGAACTGCGCCAACTACAGAGGAATAAGTCTCCTGAATGTCGCGTATAAGATCTTGTCGGCTGTATTATGTGAACGTCTAAAACCTTTCGCCAACAACCTGATCGGCCCATATCAGTGTGGTTTTAGACCAGGAAAGTCAACCATCGACCAAATTTTCACACTCCGACAGATCTTGGAAAAAACCCAGGAATTTCAGATCGATACACACCATCTATTTATCGACTTTAAAGTCGCCTATGATAGCGTATATAGGGACGAATTATACAAAGCCATGTCAAGTTTTGGCATCCCCGCCAAACTCGTCCGTCTGTGCAGGATGACGATGGAGAAATCTCGCTGCTCCGTCAAAGTCGGCAAGAACACCACCGAGCCATTTGATGTCGAAAAAGGTTTGAGACAAGGCGACGCGCTATCATGTACTCTCTTTAATATCGTTCTTGAAGCAATTGTACGAAACTCGCAAGCCAACACCAGAGGTACAATTTTTCAAAAGTC
This sequence comes from Cheilosia scutellata, assembly GCA_955612985.1. Taxonomy (NCBI): domain Eukaryota; kingdom Metazoa; phylum Arthropoda; class Insecta; order Diptera; family Syrphidae; genus Cheilosia; species Cheilosia scutellata. Next base: position 52,607,237 of record OY015312.1, on the reverse strand, counting down.
CGTCCAACTACTTGCCTATGCTGATGACATTGACATTATTGGGAGAACGCGGCGAGCTGTCAGTGGTGCATTTGCAAGCATCGAAACGGAGGCGGCGAGGATGGGTCTGGCTGTCAATGAGGACAAAACGAAGTATATGCTGTCAACGAGAAAGGACTCTCAACATCGGCGACTTGGACAAAACGTCACGATGGACAGATACAACTTCGAAGTAGTTAAAGACTTTGTATACCTGGGCTCCACTATCAATTCGCAAAATGACATCGGCGCAGAGATCAAGCGAAGAATCACTCTTGCCAATCGCTGTTTCTTCGGGCTAGGAAGGCACTTAAGAAGTAAAGCCCTCTCTCATAGAATCAAGGAGATATTATATAAGACCTTAATCATCCCGGTCCTGCTGTATGGTGCAGAAGCATGGACCCTGTCAAAAGCGGATGAAAACCTTCTCGGATGCTTTGAGAGAAAGATTCTTCGAGTGATATTCGGTCCAGTTTGTGACGATGGAGTATGGAGAAGAAGATTCAATGACGAACTATACGGGCTATACAGCGACGCTGCCCTGGTCAAAAAGCTAAAAATTCAACGGCTGAGATGGCTGGGACACGTGGAGCGTATGGACAACAACGCACCAGCCCGACGAGTCTTCGAATCCACCCCTGAGGGACAACGCAGCAGAGGAAGACCCCACCTTAGGTGGCGCACACAATTGGAGAACGACCTCAACCAACTTGGTGTGCGCAACTGGAGGCAGCTAGCGAGGGACCGAGCTAGCTGGAGGGGCTTGTTGGTTGAGGCCGTGGTCCACCCCGGACTGTAAGCGCCACCAAAAGTAAGTAAGTAAATCCATCCGCGTTTGGACCTATACCATTTGCAGAAACTTCATACCCCAGATAAGTTATTCTTTCAAATACAAATGAACACTTATCGAGCCGAAGCTGTAAACTATGTTCCCTTACTATTTCCATTACCTCTTCTAATATTTTAAAATGTTCCACCATAGTTTCCGTAGCAATAAACAAATCGTCAATGTAAATTAAAAGTTTTCCCGATTTTAAAAGTTTTTTAAATATTAAATTTATATATCTTTGAAAGACGGCCGACGCATTTTTAAGCCCAAAAGGCATTCGTAAAAATTCGAATTGGCCCAATGGCGTTATAAATGCGGTATATTTAATTGACTCGAGTGACATTTTTACGTGGTGAAATGCGCTTTTTAAGTCAAGTAAAGAAAAGTACTTTTTAAGTCGCAAGGTATCTAACTGATCTTCTATTAAGGGTATTGGAAAATTATCCTTGACAGTAATGCTATTTAATTGACGGAAATCAATACACAACCTCAATTCGCCATTCTTTTTCTTCACCAAAACAATTGGTGAAGCAAAAGGTGATTTGCTTTCCCTAATAACTTTCTTTTCTATCAAATCATCTAACATCTTTTGTAGCTCAGATTTATGGGCATATGGTAGCCGTCTTGGAGCACAATTAAAAACCTTATTCGCGTCAGTTAACACAATTTTCATCTCAAAATCGGAACACTCATTTGAAAACTGTTTGATATTCGAATTACTATTGGTTGAAATACTCCTACAAACCAAATTTGTTATTTTCGCTTTTTCTTCGAAGCTTAATTTTTCACTAATATTCAAAGAAATTTCATTTAAGTCGTTGCACGTATCAATATTAAGAATTTCATTATTTTCGCTTTCATTATTAGTTTCAATTTCCTCGACATTTTCGTTTGTAAAAGTATTAGTTTTAATTTCTTTAATTTGAATTTGTTCTTTATCTAAAGTTAATTTAATATTTGCTTTTTGCAAAAAGTCTCTTCCTAAAATTATTATGTTTTTCATTGTGTCATTTTTAACTACATATAGATATAAGTTAGTATATAAGTTATCTTTCTTAATTTTGCAAAATACCTTACCATAAATTACTAACTTACTGCTATTAAAACATGAACCCTTATCTCTGCGTGGCTTTGGACAATTGGTGACGACATGTCCAAAGTCATTACAATTGTAACACTTGATGCTGATTTTGTTGCGTGCTTGTGGTGTAAGCTTCGGTTGTATTGAAGCTCTGATATGACTGCTCGTACTCGAAGATGTTGATGGCTGGAATTCTGGTCTCATTTTCTCGTATTTTCTCAAGGTGACCTTCAACTCGGACATGCTGTTGGCTGTAAGCAGAATTTGTTTATTAACCATTGAATCGGGTATACCTTTGATTATATAATTTATGATGTCCTGCTCTTCAATGTCCGCTGAACTGGCGATTTCCTGCATCGTTAAAACATACTGCTGGTAATTTTCATCCTTCTGTTTTTTCCGGTTGCGCAAGGCGTTGTGGACGTCGGAGGCGGTTGAGTGCTGATGAAACTCACTGAGTAAAGCTTTTTTCAACTCAATCCACGAATGGCATGATGTTGATCTTAAAAAGAGTTTTGCGGTTCCTTTCAGCAATCGCTGAGCGTAGATGAAGCACTTGGATTCGTCAAATTTATAGATGAGTTTGGATTCTTCAAACGCTTTGATCCATCTAGCGATAGGGAAGTTATCGTCACCAGAAAAAGTTGGAAAGGAATCTTCTATATCCCTAAAACTTACGCTGTCAGCTATAGCAGATGGGGTGACTGATTCTACAGGGCTGCTCAATTCGGCCAGTCTCTTCTGCAAGGCATAGATTTCTTCCTTCCTCTTCACGACTTGCCGCAAAGTCTCCAACTGTTGAGTTACCAGTCTATTCTCTTCTTCTAGCTCTGATGAATTGTCGTCCTCACTAATGCCATCAAGGACAGCTGCTGGAAAATACTCCTCCATTTGGGCATCAATGAGCTGCTCAATTGCATTCTCCAATCGAATTTTTAGTGCCACTTTCACTCCAGTTGTAGACAAACCCAGTTCGGCTAATTTGTCTTTTAATTGTACAACAGTGGCAATTTGCAAAAATTTCGTAGCGCGTGATGCCATTGAAATCACTAATTAGTTGCAATGCTTCTTCGTAAATAATTGACCAAATCGAATTAAACAATGTGCATAACATAAAATCACACGTAACATAAAGGTCATAAAGTAACATAAATTGATCAAGAACATGCAATAATTTCGTGGCTTAAAATAACACGCGTATGTACAGGTACACTATCTCACTTCTGATATAACTATAGGACATTCAGTACAGAGCAAACAGAAAATGAAACAAGAGACGACGATTCTTTCTGCACAATGTCTTTATTGCAACTGCCCTAATCTAATTTTACAAAATCTCGGCATAGCTTAGCTGTGGATAACCACTCGAATTATGATGTGTAGTATATACTTAGTCAAACAATGGAATACAGTAAACATAGTTATATGCGAGGAAATTTGAAGGTGAAACTGTGACATCGTTCGATTAGTCTTGTTGTAAGTTATTTAAAATAAGATACATAAGCGAGCATGTAGGTGCATGGATTTGTGATGACAGGGTGATCAGTATTTTATTCAGAGATCGTATAATACGATTTTGTTTGCAATCGCTTCTTACATACTTATCGTTTGTGGGACACCGACAGTCAATGATAAAGTTTGCTAGAAAATATCCTCTCGATCTTAATGAAGTAGTTACGGTGGTCGAGGCTACGGTAGCCCTCATAATACTGAAGTGGGTCACTGTCACTGGCACTGGTATATCAGTCCCATTTTGTAGACCGGTTCAGCAAAAGGAAGGGTCACAGTTTGTCGGGGTAACTTTGTAATCTACCATCACGACCGACGACTGCTGCATGGAACATGGTCATCACCTATTGGAATGAAGTTTTATAATTAGGGAGACGTTTTAGGCTTCCGTAAAAAAACCCTCGGCTGGTCCTGGTCATAGTCCACATCCGTGCAAAATTTAAAAACATCAACATCAGTACTTGACGCGACGTGAAGATTTTTTTTGACAACTTGTAGTCCAGAATTGGGAGCGTAAAGGAGGGTATCTTTGGCTCTAACGGCGGAAAGATTGCACGACAGCGGGCAGCTTTCACGACAATACCTTAGGTAAATCGATTTTGCTGGGCGAAACGTCATCATTGCTAGTACAAGATTTTCACACTGCAATATACACAAAGCGCACTTGGTATTGGTAGTGTCCAGATCATTATAATGGTTAATCAAATATATCGCGTTGGCATCAACCTGCCATATGCAGACAAGAAAGTAGCCTCTTAGGTGCTGCAAAACATTATGCTGGCGCTTTTGCAAGTATCTAAGGTTATTGAAGCAGCTAAGTTGGGTTTGGTTGTTAACGAGGACAAAAAATGTACATACATATAACACTGGTCAACAAAAAAACACTATTTTCATGTAACATGAAAACTTTTGTCTGGTTATGTTTAGGACAGTTATAAGGATAATAGAAATAAAATTAGAATGATTCCAATACGAATAGTTTTTTTGTAATTTAGATTTTATTGAATTTTAGAAATGTCCAGTTTTAAGCACCGAAACGAAGTTATTTCCTTAAATTGTAACATAATTATAACTGTAGCTTTATGATTTTCTTCTATATTTTGCTTCAGGGACATCTCGTTTTAATGTCCAACAGTAATCCGCTAGCATACGTGGACTCCACTTGCCCTGGTACCGTTTTTCTATGGTATAAATGTCTTGGTGGAATCTTTCACCGTGTTCATCGCTAACGGCGCCCAAATTTTCAGGAAAGAAGTCTAAATGTGAATGAAGAAAATGTATTTTCAACGACATATTGGAACCCAAAGCCTTATAAGTAGATAACAGCTCCGCGACAATATTTTCATAGTCACTTGACCGGTGATTTCCTAGAAAATTTGAAGTTATTTTCATGAAAGATTCCCAAGCTGATTTTTCCATATCACTAAGCTTTTCTTTAAAAATTTCATCTTTAATCAATTGCCTAATTTGAGGGCCAACAAATATGCCCTCTTTAATTTTTGCCTCACTCAGCTTTGGAAATTTTTCTTTCAAATATAAAAAGCCGTCACCACTTCTATCCATAGCCTTCACGAAGTTTTTCATGAGCCCAAGTTTTATGTGTAAAGGTGGTAAAAATATGTTATCAGGCTGCACCAATGGAGGATTTTTAATATTTTTTTGTCCTGGAATAAGAGATTGCCTTTTGGGCCAGTCTTTCTTAACATAATGATTTTGTCGGTCTCTACTATCCCACTCACAAAGAAAACAACAGTATTTTGTATACCCAAGTTGTAATCCTAAAATTAGGGCAATCACCTTCAGATCTCCACAAACTTTCCAGTGATGTTCGTTGTATTGAATTTTTTCCAAGATAAATTTAATAGTTTCATAAGACTCTTTCATATTCGAAGCCTCACCTATTGGTATAGAGGGAAGTTTGTTGCCAATATGTAAAAGAACAGCCTTCAAACTTACTTTTGAGCCATCGATAAACAAACGCCACTCTTCTGCCTTATATTCTATACCCAAGACAGTCATTACGCCATGGACATTATTACAAAATACCAGCTCATCAGCTTGTGAAAAAAAAATGTTCAGCTCTTCATCTCGATTACGAAAGTAACATACTTTTGTTTTTGGTTGCAATAAATTCCATCCCTTTAATCGAGAGCCCAAAAGTTCTGCCTGTTGTTTGGACAAATTTAAGTCACGTACCAAATCATTGAGATCTCCTTGAGATAGTAGGTGTGGCTCATTAGATGAGGAGCCTTGCTCAAAGTCTGGATCTAATGTCTCGCTTTCGGTTGTTTCTGGTGTAGCGGCCAGATCGGGACTTTCAGGTGGTTCTGGCACAGGCAGTTCTTCACTATGAAGGGTCGGTCTTCTAGCAGATGGCAGGTCAGGATACTTCATTTTACTTTTTCTTTTAATTGTAATTCCTTTTGTATTAGTCAGACAAAAATAACAATCTGATAGGTGGTTCGTTGGTTCACTCCAAATCATAGGTATTGCAAAAGGCATAGATCGAGATCTTCTCGCCCATCCAGTAAGAAGACCAACACATGTAACACAACAGATGTGTGGAACCCATGCTTTGTCTTGTTGTCCGATGGAAAAGCCAAAATACTCTTTATATAGCTTAGTTACTAATGGTGTCAAATTCCTTCGCTGAGTTTTAAACGTAATGTCGCCACAAATGTAGCAAAACTTGTCGGGATCATTTTGACACTTTCTTGACATTATTTGAGAATCACTTAACACAGAAAACATAAAAACAATACGCTCTTCAAATGAAACAAAACTTTAGAATGCTCGACAATGAAGCAAAAACTGCATTTTTCAGTTTTGTGGGAAGTAGCTGTAACATGAAAACGAGACCTGATGGAAAAAAAATAAATATGGCGGTAAGCTGATTGTAGGCGGGTAATTCAAAATTAGTAAGCACTTTTTTTGTTACAAAATTTTGTTGACCAGTGTAATTTTACCATCGATAAAGGATTCTTAATATCGACTACTCCGGAAAACCTCGCAATGGACAGATATCTTCGAAGTAGTCAAAGATTTTGTCTACCTAGGATTTACAGGTACCTTGCAAATTGACATCGGCACAAAGATCAAGCGACGAGTCACTTTTCCAAGGATATATTGTACAAGACCCGATTTTGCTCCATGGTGGAGAAGAGAGGCCCTTGTTGGTTGAGGCCGTGATCCACCACGGACGGTAAGCGCCTCTTAAGATAGAAATTCGTTCTATAATTGTTAAAAAAAATAGAATAGGTACAAAAGGTATACTTCATTCAACTTGTCATTAAATTATCCTATCAGAATAGAAAAAAAATAATCAAATAAATATGTTTAACCAACAATTGCGAAGATCCCAAACATTCCAGGAGCATTCATTTGAGTTGAGAACACGTCTCATTGGATATAAGAAGTCCCAACAATATACATAATAATGAAGTTACTTTTTCTTTTGGTATACGATACAATATACCTATACTTATGCTGAACTATACGTAATAATAACACTACATTGTTTTCACATGTTGATAAAGTGTAAACTGCAAGGAGTTGGTATTTTTTTTTTTCGAATGGATAAGTTGACAAAATTGTCCTCTCTCTACTCTAGCCAAGTAACAAAGTGTCATTCTTTGTGCGCACAAGGTCCGGGGAAAAGTGTTGCCTTTCCTAGCAAAACTTTTCCATTTTTAAGTTTTTTTTTTTTAATTTTTCAAATAAAAGTTTGTCTTCAAAGTTTTGCACCCAACTATCTTCAACAATATCCTCACTTCGTTCTTCTGGCACTTTCACAATATAAATTATTTTCTGTATTTATTTGATCTCAAACCATATCGTCACGTATTGATTGCCTCACCTCCTAACATAAGTTTGATGTTTTGAAAGCAAACACCAAAAAAAGAAAAGGATAATAATGGTAGTGCCACTGAGAAAGTTAAAGCACGTATCATTGTATGTATGTGAGTCGTTGACGAAATGCGAATATTAATATCAATCTGTCACGTTCCTAATAAAAAAAATAATAATTAGTTAGCATAAGGTCCTTAGGTCCTTATAGGTAACTATAGCTATACTTATAATTATTCCGCGGCTTCGCCGTGCACGTTAGGATGAAAAAAAAAAGGTTTCCATACATATTTCCCGTCGCTAATAGCCCTGACTCAAAACCAATAATTTTAAAATCAGAGAAATGGATTTTCTTTATTTCTTGTAGAAAGTATACAAAAACTAAGTTTAAAGTCGATCAAATGAAAAATAAGAATTTTAAAATACTAAATTTTAAATTTGACGCCTTTTGGAGTTCGAATTTCTCCAAATTGGGTGCTCTTCTAATTCTTCTAAAAAATAATTAAAAAAATGTCAGCCTCTTAGCTGAGTCAGGACAAACAGTTTTGGATTATGATATGTCTTAAAAATTGTTCTTATTACATAATATTATGTAGGTACTTATTAAAGATAGATATTTAGTATACGTTCATTGTGAGATGGTTAGATCAATTATTGTGAAGTCTCATTTCTGGGGTCTTCCCTTGAAGATGTTGAGACAGTGGAGTTGTGGAGTTTATACATTACAAAATTGAAAATATTTAAATGAGTCATTATATATCAATGAGCTTTTTGCCACATCCACAAGCTGAGCCATAGACCAAATTATTTTTTCAAATATGTAGTAATGACCCGTTCCAAAAAGAAACCAACACCACACCCAGTACCGACCGAACGTACCACTGATTGCCACCTCTGGGTACCCAACATTCCGCCACCACTCGCATTAAGAACAACCAGCAGAACGCCATCACCCGCATTACGACTGCCATGCCACTGATCACCACCACTGGACAACACGTAACACGGCACCAGTGCTAAGAACCACCGCGCGTCGCCATCAATTTGCCGCAAACCAGAAACCAACACGAGTACATATCCTTTCGCTTTCCAATCCGTTCCCTCTGCCCTCTTCTGTTTCTGTGGACGGCTTGTATTAAAAGCAATACCAATCTGCCACATCCTCTAGTGGACGTGTATTGAGAGCAATTCCAATCCGCCACATCCTCTTGGGAATCGTGTATTGTGAGCTTTCCTTCTCCTGAGCTGTGCATTGTAAGCAATCCAATCCTCCTCAGACTATCCTCCGTTGCCGTTAGAATCGTAGTTACATTTGATACATATTTAATGATTGCTAAGGTTAGCTTAAGTAATTATTAACAATATTGTTAAGCATTCCGATTTTATGAGATCCATTCTTGTGAAGGACGTTTAGTAAAGGTGTATTAAGCTCCAAAGTTAGTATTTCTTTGGGGACCCGACCAGCATACCCCGGCCTGAGTTAAAAAGAACATCACAAAATCCAAGATCCTTCTTGATCGTGGTTCTGCTTTGGGGCGTTTATACTTTGAAGTCCCTTGAACAACAAACGAATTGTACATCAACTAAGTTTGGGTAGAAGAAAACATGACTGAACTACGTATCAGCTCCATTTACAAAAAATGCGATCCAATGTCTTGCAGGAATTATCGAGGCATTATCTCTGCTTATAATGTCGCATATAAGATCCTATCCTATCCTATCCTACTGTATGAAGGTCTTAAACGGTTCTGCAACACATTAATCAGCACTTACCAATGCGGCTTCCGGCAGATCGACTACAGACCAACTTCTTACACTGAGGCAAATCCTGGGAAAGACTAACGAATTTTAAGTCAAAACTCACCACGTATTCATCGACTTCAAAAGGCGCGTATGATAGCATACATCGTCAGGAGTTCTATATGGCGAAGGCGATGGTCGAGAGTCTCGTGACACTGGAAAACACGCGCTGCAACGTGCATTTTGGAAGCAGCTCCTGCGAAATATTTCAAACGGCTCTGCGAAATAAGGCCCCAACAAATTATACAGGAAACAACAACAACAAAGATTTTTAATAAATTTTGGGGTGTTAATTTTTTTTTTTTTTTTGTGGGCGCAGTAGCGCAGTGGTTAGTGTGCTGGACTACTGTGCGAGGGATCCCAGGTTCGATCCCCGGAAAAACACAAATTACATCTTAAGGTTTTTTCTACTGCGCCACCTCTCGCGACCGTCTGACAAACATCCGAGAGTATGACTGTCCTGAAAAAGCTTCTCAATTCGGCCGTTCGAACTCGGCATAAAATTGTAGGTCCCTTCCATTCGTTCCAAAAATAGAAACTCACACAAAACGAATGGTTGCGAGAAGCTAGGCCTTGGGTGTTTACCGCCTGTTGCGCCGCCTATTTATTTATTTATTTATTTATTTCCTTTTTTGGGGCCTTATTTCCTAATGAAAATAATAACGTTGTTATTTCATTATGAAATAACACCCCAAATTTGGGGCGTCATTTTCTCTTTTGGGGCCTTATTTCATTGGGGCCTTATTTCCTGCAGCCATTTCAAAAATGCACCTGTTTTCGGCAAGGAGGCGCGCTATCATACGACTTCTCCAATCTTGTACTAGAGCAGATCAGATAGTGCGCAGGGCAGAGTTCAATAACAGGTGGCACTATTTTCAACAGGTCCGTTCAGCTGCTGGGTATGCGGGTGATATTGATATCATCGGTCGCTTCCAGCGTGCCGTGATAGAAGCGTTCACGCTGACAGGCGAAATCCGTTGGTCTTAAAGTAAAACAGGACAAGACTAAGTACATGCTATCAACTAACAAACAAGCATCTCTCCTCAGCCTAGAAAAAAACGACATTATTGATAGCAACAATTTCGAGGTTGCTACTTCGGTTTGGCTAAATAATTAGGTTCAAAACTCCTAACTCGAATTACGAAATGTATGCTCTACAAACCCTTATCCTGCCAGTTCTGTTTTATGGCGCCGAGTGCTGGACGATAAGCAAGAAGGGAAAGCTGATACTGGGCTCCTTCGAAAGAAAAATTATTCGGCGGATTTTTGGTCCTGTGTACGAGAGAGCGAATGGAGGATAAGACACCACTGTGAACTCTATGAGCTGCTAAGAGGATCTTCGAATCTCAGCCCCCAGGTTTGAGAAGACAGGGAAGACCGAATAACCGTTTTAAAGACCAAGTGGAAAACTGGAAACAGCATGCCCGAGATCGCAGAGGATGGAAGGCCGCAGTTTCTCAGGCAGAGACTCTTCACGGGTCGGGTGCCCGTTAAATAAGAAAACAACACGCTAGGGTTGCGAGGGGCCAAGCCAATGAAATAATTAATATTAGGAATATTAATGTTCAGCACCATCTATCGGAAATGTTAAAAACTTTTGATTTACGTGCACTTTTCACTTGATAATAAATATACGTAGGTTGACTTACGTATGTCTTAAAAGATAATGGCAACACCAGTGTGAATATGTAAAATTTTACATTTTCATCGTAAAGTTTGACATTTTTAATGGTTAACGTATTCAGACCGCTTTGTCATACGAGTGCTGCTTCGACTTTTGCTAGATAATAAAGCACCATCTCGCACCACAGTGCTTCGCTGGTTTTCTGAATTCAATCGTGGCCGGACTTCGCCATAGAACGAATTTCGTGAAGGACGTCCAAAATAGTGAAAGGCAACGAATTATGGATCTATGCAATGCCAATGCGAAGTCAACGTTTTTCGACGCCACGCCGAAGAAGCAGTTGATGCGTTCAAATCACATGTTTTCTACGTACGTCAATCAGATAGTGCTTCGAAAATTGCTTCAATCGCATGCAAAAGTGTATTCCTACATGGAAAATATTTTGAAAAATAATAAAGCAATTTCCGATTTTAAATAATATTTTTACCTTTCTATCTCAAAACTTAAGTGGCAACTCTTATTATTATGTAAGTTATAGTTTTCGAATTTTGCGAGCAAAAAATGTATAGACCGAATTTTTAACCCTAGAATAAGGTTTTTTGAATAACGTTAACGCATATGGGGTTCCTGAGCACTTCGGGTTGAAAATACCAGCAACTTATACTTTCTTTCTTTCTTAGATGGCGCTACAGTCCGGGGTGGACCTGGGCCTCAACCAACACGCCTCTCCAGTTAGCACGATCTTTGGCTAACCGCCTCCAGTTGCGCACTCCAAGTTGGTTGAGGTCCCCTTCCACTTGTGCGCGCCACCTAAGGCGAGGTCTTCCTCTACTGCGTTGTCCCTCCGGGTTGGAATCGAAGACTCTTCGGGCCGGAGCGTTGGTGTCCATTCGCTCTACATGTCCTAGCCATCTTAGTCGACTGATACGTACTTTCCTGACCAGATCGATGTCGCTGTACAGCTCGTAGAGTTCGCTGTTAAATCTCCTCCTCCAAAGCCCGTCAACGCAAACGGGACCGAAAATCACTCGAAGAATTTTGCGTTCGAAGCGACCAAGGAGATCTTCATCCGCCTTTGATAACGTCCATGATTCTGCGCCATAAAGCAGGACTGGGATGATGAGGGTCTTATATAGAGTCTCATTGGTGTTTCTCGACAAGGCCTTACTAATCAATTGCCTTCTTAGGCCAAAGTAACAGCGGTTGGCAAGTATAATTCTTCGCTTGATTTCTGATGTGATGTCATTTTCAGAGTTAATAGCGGAGCCGAGGTAGACAAAGTCCCGAACTACCTCAAAGTTATAGCTGTCTATCGTGACGTTCTGTCCGATTCGTCGATGTTGTGTGTCCCTTCTTGTTGACAGCATATATTTTGTTTTGCCCTCATTCACCACTAAACCCATTTTCGCCGCTTCTGTGCTAAACCTGCAAACGCACCAGTGACAGCTCGCTGTGTTCTGCCAATGATGTCGATGTCGTCAGCGTATGCAAACTTTTGGAAAATTGTGCCCCTGGTGTTGACTTGCGAGTTTCGCACAATTTTCTCAAGAATGATGTTGAAAAAGTCACATGACAGCGCATCACCTTGTCTAAATCCTTTTTTGACATCAAAGGTCTCGGTGAGATTATTTCCGACCTTTACGGAGCAGCGAGCGTTCTCCATCGTCATTCTGCACAATCTGACAAGTTTGGCAGGGATGCCAAAACTAGACATGGCTCTGTATAGCTCGTCTCTATAAATGCTGTCATATGCGGCTTTAAAATCGATAAATAGATGGTGAGTATCGATTTGGACTTCTTGGGTTTTCTCCAGGATCTGTCGTAGTGTGAATATTTGGTCGGTTGTGGACTTACCGGGCCTAAAACCGCACTGATAGGGTCCAATCAGTTCGTTGACAAATGGTTTCAGGCGTTCACACAGTACGGCAGACAGGATCTTGTAAGCGATGTTAAGGAGACTGATGCCTCTATAGTTGGCGCAGTTTAGAGGGTCTCCTTTCTTATGGATCGGCCAAACAATGCTGAGGCTCCATTCATCAGGCATACTTTCCTCTGACCAAATTTTAGAAACGAGTTGGTGTATGCTCTCTACCAAGTCATCTCCCGCTGCCTTAAAAAGCTCTGCAGATAAACCGTCCGGTCCTGCAGCTTTGTTTGACTTCAGTTTGGATATTGCTATCCTTACCTCATTTTGGTCAGGTGGACGGAATTCTTGGCTTTCATCGCCCAGGTTGAATGGTTCATTCTGCCTGACAGCGGAATATGTGTCGTCTTCGCCGTTTAACAGTCTGCAGAAATGGTTTTTCCATGTCCTCAGCACCGACTGTGACTCCACTACAAGGTTTCCTTGTTCGTCTCTACAGGTCTCTGTTCGGGTCTTGTTCCCGTGACACGTTCTTTTTACCTTTTGGTAAAACTTCCGAACATTGTTCCTGGAGTAACACCTCTCTATTTCCTCAATCGCGCGCTTCTCATGCTCTTTCTTTTTCCTTCGGAGAAGCCGGTGTTCTTCCCTCCTTTTTTGCTCGTAGAGCTCCCGAGCTGCTCTCGTCCTTCTCTGCAGCGCCGCTTTGTAGGCCAGTTGCTTCGCTGCATGTGCTTGCCGGCACTCTTCATCAAACCAAGGGTTTCGTGGTGGTGGTCGGGTGAAACCGAGCACATCAGTTGCGGCTTTTCTGACGGCTTCTTGGCATCGATGCCACTGGTCTTCAGCACTTGATGAAGGCTGCAAAGGACTTCTCGAGAGGTTGAGGGAGACGCGATCGGCAAAAGTTCTGGCGGTTTGTTGCGTTTGTAGCCGTTCAACGTTGAATCTCCTCACAGTATTTCCTCGTTGTTGTGGTGTCTGGGATATCCGCATACGTCTATGTTGGCCGCTCGGAAAGTTCGAACATCTAGAATACTGGAGGAGTGCCTTGCGTCGATCGCAACATGGTCAATTTGATTGACGGTTTGTTGGTCTGGTGACCGCCATGTCCCTTTGTGAATGTTGAGGTGAGGAAACCGTGTACTAGCTATAGTAACATTACGTCCCGCAGCAAAGTCAATTAGCCTAAGTCCGTTTCCAGACGTGGTGTCGTGTAGGCTGTGCTTTCCGATTGTGCTACCGAAGATGTCCTCCTTTCCTATTTTGGCGTTAAAATCACCTAAGACGATTTTAACGTCGTACTTAGGACATTGCTCATATGTTTTGTCGAGGAGCTCATAGAAACATTCTTTGGTAGCATCGTCTTTATCTTCTGTGGGGGCGTGAGCACATATCAGGCTGATGTTGGCGAATTTAGCCTTGATGCGGATAGTTGTAAGGCGTTCACTAACGTGTCGAAAGCTCAAGACTTCTTGCCTAAGTCTGCCGCTTACAGCGAATCCGCATCCGAATAGGCGCTGCTTCTGTTCTCTGTAGCAACTTATACTACAATCTTATAAAATTTATTTATTTTATTTTAAAGTAATGTATTTATTGACTAAATTAACAAAACAAAAAAAAAATACATTTCGTTCACAGCCTTAGTAATTAAAAAAAAAATAATGACAGTGGTTATTAAGTGATATGACCATATAGTGTTTTAAAAATGCAAAAAATGTAGATTTTTAAGATTGAGGGTCAGTTTCAAGACTAGCTGATAAAGTCTCGGATAGACTGTCCGGAACATATCTGTCAGCTAAATTTCAACTTTTGGTTTCAAAGGTTTCGGATAGTGATATCTGCAAGATATAGTCTCGGATAGACTACATATCAGCCGCTTCAACTGGCTGTTAAATCCTATATCCGGAAGATAAACAAAATACAGTGGATTCCGCTTTATTGGGACACCGGATAATCGGGACAGCCGCTTAACTGGGACAAATGCTAAAGAACGGAAACGAATGCATATATTAGATTGAATTTGTTTCGCTTATTGTGGACAGCAGCCGCTTATTTGGGACATATTCATCACACATCTTAACACATTTTGACATAAAAAATATCGCCACATTGCTTGTCTGTCTATCACCGAAGATGAGAAAGCATATTGACCCAATGCTATTTAAGTAACGCCATTTTATCGTGGTGTTGCGCACCTTTTTGCCTTTATGCAGTTCTAGAAGTGTCAAAGTGTGTGCAAAGCGGTTTGTTGTTGTTTAATGTCAACGTGGCTTGCTATTAGTTTCGTTTCAGTAAGTTGCCGAGAGAAGTACATCGACAAGTAAATGTGAAATAATCGACATTATAAGTAAAATAATATTTTTTGTGGTGTTTTTTTCATACTTCCTCATGACTTCGTATTATTGGGACACCCGCTTAATTGGGACAAAACAGTCTAGCCCGAAGTGTCCCAAATAAGCGGAATCCACTATATTTATTTGAAGTGGCTGGAAAAAATATAGTTTCAGAGCATTTTTTTGCTGACGATCGTAGTATTTCGCCCAACGCGACTTTAAAAGGAAAATTTTATTCACTTTTTCTCCTAAACCTTCCTACCACGAAGGGTCACCTTGCCGTTGCGTCCTTTTCTGGACGTTAGTGGGGTGGAGGTGGTGTGGAACGACGACTTAAGTCGCCAGTAGGGTCACCCATGACAGATAGGCTTTTTTGATGAACAACGAACTAAGAACTACACAGAACTCTTAGTGAGAGTGCTCGATAAGACTCTCCCCCTCCCCTCTTCTCCTACTTCTATCCACAAATCACAATTCTCTCTATTTCTTACCCTAACCTATACCCCTTTCCCCTGGGCTGGACGAAGGTGTCATACGACCCGTGCTGATAATCAGCCTGGTTGGGGGCCCAGTTTAAAGAATAGCTCAGCCACAAACGGAGTATCCGGATACCTGCTCCAGCTCCTCCATTAGAGGTTTTTGTATTTTTGGTGCTTCATTATACCCGGTACCACACTGTGGTGAGGGTATATTGACTTTGACATTCCATTTGTAACGCACATAAGGGGGCGTTGTAGATATGACAAACTATATATATTATTGATCAGCATCACTTTCTTAGTCGATCTAGCGTCTGTCTGTCTGTCCGTCCGAACGATTACGGCCGTAATTTAAGAGCTATCGACTTGAAATTTGGTACGTAAGCTTTTATTCACCAAACTGAGGCTAAGTTCGAAAATGAGCAAGATCGGATGAAAACTACTACTACAAAAATATCGGATTTATATAACTTTTTGATGTTTAAAATTAAATTTAAATAGCTACAGTAAAGATAGCAAGTTTAAACTTTGCACATATTGTTTTAATAATATTTGAAATTTTTTGACAAAAAATGAGCTTGGTCGAATAAAAACTACCTATACCTCCCATACAAATATATAATTTTTTAATACTAAAATATTTTTATTTTTTTTTACAATAATATAGTACCGGGTATTTGAGCTTCGGCATAGTCGAAGATAATTGTCTTACTGGTTTTTATCTTCTGTTAATTTTTCAAAGTTATTTTTTCTTTTGGTTTACCTAAAACAACAAAAAGCATTAGAAAACACGAATCAAAAAAAAAAAAAATACAAAACAAATGACATGTGTATCGAAACAAACGTAGCGGCTGATAAATTTTTCCGCGAGTTAGTTTATCACTTTGACGATCAAACAGAAAAAAAATATCAGCAAATTTTATCTGGTGGAAAGCGTTATGTGTCGGCTAACTATCCGAAACTTTATCCGGAACCTTTGAAACTGACCCTGAATCTTCCAATTTTTTTTGCTTATGAAAGGAGACATATATGGCAACATAAGCATATGTAAAAAGTTTTGATTTTGTAAGTCCTACCCGCATAATTTTAATCCTTTTGTTCAACATAATAAAGACAGCTATGTATGTACAGTATGCCACAGTGGGGAAAATGCGGAAATAAATGCTAAAAATGAAATTCGTAATATTGATTTTTTTTATTTTTTTTTAAAGATATATATCTGTTCTATGTTTTACCAAAATTTGAGAAATTTATGTCAAAGAATTTTTGAGATACATCGCACCAAAGTTGCCCTTTCTTTTAGTTTTAGATTTCATGTATTTTCTTGCAATAACTCTTTGACAAGAAAAGTAGCATTTTTATAACCGTTTGCTAAAACTTAATTTCTTTAATGAATAATATCTATCTTCAGCTTCCAAAAAAAAAAAAATATATATATATGTATATGTAATGTATATAAAATATAAGCAATGTCCGTCTTAATAAATTAATACTTTACTGTTCTCTCCCTTGAGCTACAGTTTTAGCTGCACTAAGCTCCGTCTAGTGGTTACATTTATTAGAAAGCTACAGTATTCAGCTAACTGTTTTTGAAAAAATTGGAGCCCCTTTGAAACCACTTTGAACGTAGTGTATAAATTAGTCTCGCTGGTTTAGACTAAAAAAAAACACGGTTTTGACTTTGGTAATGTTACAAAAGTAAGAATTTCTTTTCTAATAATAATTGGAAAGAACTCAACCAGGACTTTATTTTAAGAAGAAATATAGGGCTTTCAGTTAAATGCAAAATAAAATTAATCCGTTGAGGGAGGGCTGAGATATTCAATTTTTAGTTCAACTTAATTTTTCCTACCTCCAATTTTTTTTAATTCTTTTCAAATTTTGTCCAAATGTGTGTTTGCCCGATCCGAATAGGTGTGCAAAATTTCATTGCTCTAAGTTTATTAGTTCAGATTTTATAGATTTTTTTCCGCTCCCCCATACAAAGTGCCCAACAGTGCGACGGCAGTCTGGGCTCTGGGCAAATGTGTCTTTGGCAAGTACTGCACGTCATTTTTGTCCTTTTATCACATGTCCTAGGATATAAAATGCACCTTCTTTGCTTTGGAATCTTCTTTTGACGTTCTCTTAATAAAATATCCTCGCAATGCTGTGGATCGCCTTCCTTTGATTCTCGAAGCAATTTTTCGATGGTACTGCAATTGTGGAACGTTTGTAATATAATTCTGAAATGATTCATTAACTTACCTTGCTAGAGTTCCAAAAATTTAAGAAAAATTATTCACTTGTCTTTCAAAAATAAAATTACACATATGGGGCACTACCAGTACACCCCAGTGACCACGATATCTACAGTCCGGAGAGAGGAAATGCACTAAACATCTTTCAGGAATAAAGTAATAACGAAATAAATAAAAGTCACGGCACTCTTCTAAAATAACTACTTATATTTTAGAAAATATAACCGTTTTAATTTTGAAGTGCATTCTAGGGTTAAGTTTTTCAACAACAAAGTTGGTCAAAAGTTCTTCTCCTTATTTTTATCCATGCAAACTGCAGTTCATTACAGCGCTGATTAATTTATTCTTTCAAAATGTCAACTGTCATTGGTGCTAACTTTTTAATTAAAGTCCCTAATTGGATATAATAGTTTAGTGAGGCGCTTTAAAAATATCTTGATTAGTGTTTCTTAGGATCATATAACACTGTTCTCAGAGATAGAATACAATAATAATAATTGAAGAGATTTAATCCTCTTTGGTTTTGAAATAATTATATTTGTAAATGTAATTTTCTTAAGGGCACACTGCATCCTACATGATAAGACCAAACATTTATATGGAACACCTGCAAAGCAATTAACTTGATTTACTAAATCCAGGGAATTAAATTCTCTCACAAAGAAACAACTTCAATAATATAGAAACTAGATATGAATATCCTTGGGATATACAATAACACACGCATACATTGAGTATAGTATTCGCATAGACCGAAGGACATAAAACCAACCGAAAAGGGTCTTTGTTAGGTCCATTGGTATGCGCGTTACTTCGAGAATCGGAGCAAATACCAAATACATGGTTGTATAGTAAAAAGTAGAATGGGATGTCCTTTAGAAGGACATTTTATTCACATCGACATCAGTATCATGGGAGTGCTAAACACAACCAGCAACGACATGATAACATGATTGCATTTTACGGGGTGAGAAATGAAGCCGTAGTAATATTCTAACCAGTTTACACCGATATACATCATGTACCGGTGAAACTTACATGACTATGTATCGAGGACAATGATGTTTTACAATATATGGAACATTTTTTGTCGAAATAAGGTGGAACTTCACAGATGAGCATATATCTCAAGATGTAAAACATGAATCTTATTAGAAGTTTTTTTTTAACTGTGAAGTTGAACTCCTATACGTGTTTTGAACAGGTTAAATATTGGTTTGTCTGGTTGGTCTAGCGAGTCATAGTCACTAAATTATAATGTATTAATTCAAAAATACCTATAGCACACTGGACTCCTCGGATACGGACGAATACTTTGTTGATGACCATTTTCTATTAATTCAAGGTTTCAATTGAATTGAGGAGGGTTGGAGGCTCTTAAGATTTCAAATTCCTGTACAACGCGGCATGCACTTGTATGGTTTAAACTGGGCTATACTTACTTTACTTTACCTTACAGTCCGGGTTGTTGACAATTTTCCAAGACCTTGTTGATGGTTTCGGGCTGTAGCTCACGGATTGCTTGGATGATATTGGCCTAAAGGGCTTGAATCGTTTCCGGATTGTTGGCATAACATCGGTCCTTCACGGTTCTCCTAAAAAAAAAAATCCAAAGGGGTCAAATCACAGCTCCGAGGCGGCCACCAATCAACAATCCGCACCAAACTGTCACATTCTCGTCTGTGCGCACAGTACAATGACGGGGACCATGAGTGATGTCCACTAGCATACCCGTCTCACGAACTTTTTGCACAAACTTGCGTACAGCAGGCGCGGTGGGTGCTTTCTGTCAAGATTTCGAGCGGAAAACAGCTGTCAGTGTCAAAATAACCCATGATTTAAAAATAAACTACTAGATGGCCTACCCCTTATATCATGGGTTCTACTACTATCAAATCAATCTTTCGTCTCAGGAGGGGTAGTTCCTGGTATCATCCACTCTGGATCCCCACACATGTATCCATTTATCCTACGACCTCAGTTCCATGGATATGCCGTCTTATGCAATGACACTGGAACATCGGCTGTTGTACAAAATCAACTCAACTGTGCAGAGTCACGGGTTCCACGGGTTTCAGTATTACAGGCTTTAATTTTACGGTCAACTTTAAAATGGTGGTTTGCGTTTCCGGGCTTCTGTGAATACGGGCTAAAGTTTTACGGTCAAATGTATCGTTCCGTATCCTAATGGCTGCCGAATATATTGTTGGGAATAGGTGGCGGAGTTGGAGTATCTGCGCCTGTAGCGATTGTCAAGATGCGCTTAAGACCTTGCTCAACCCTGTTACCCGTTCCAAAATAGTTCGGGATGGAAAGGCTTAACTCATTAACTCTTGTCTGGATCCCAGGACACACTGGGATTACGGGAAATGAGATATCAATTGAGATTACTAAGCGAGGCTCGGAGGATAATTTCTCGGGACCAGAACCTGCGCTGGGTCTTCCTGCGTCAGCGGTCATAACCTCCATTGACGACTGGGTTTCTAACGAACACAATTATGTATGGCGGAACTCTCCAGGATGGGGGCAGTGCAAACTGAACGCATGCTCCAGTAAATCAGTAAGCAGCCTACGGTAGGGTGTCCATATTCCTCAAACGAAAAAAGAGGACATAATTTACAATCAATAAACACCACCGTACAGTTTTCGTTAGATAAAAAATATTGTTAGAGCTGGAAACACTTGTAAAACTGTATTAATAGTAGGGTAAAATGAGAACCACCTAGTAGGTAGTGCAATGCCGGAGGAAGTCCTTAAATTCCAATTCCATCGCAATACAACATTTATTTAAACCTTCAGTTCTTACTGTATAGTGTAGGTCATGGGTTTACAATCTTTTTCTTACTGCGACTTCCTAGAGAGGTTGAAATATTTTTGCGACGCCCTTCTAAAAGCACAGATATATGTGAAGCTGATCTTACTGAAGATTCACTAAAGGGTTTTTCAATAAGGACGGTTCGACGTTGAAATGTCTTCGTCTCATATTTATGGCAATTTTGCTTGTTCACATCCCACATTCATCTAAAAATGCGCCTCGTCGCTAAAGATGAAATTGAGGTCCTCTTCCAAACGCTCCAAAGCCAAGTCAGCGAACAAAAGGCTTTGTCTATCTTCATTAAGTTTAAGCTCCTGAATTAGTTGGATCTTGTACGGGCGTAAGCCCAAGTCCTGATGCAAAATTCGCCAAGTTGGAATCTGCGAAAGGCTGATTTCTTATGCACGTGGATGAATTGACTGCCTCGGGTTCTCCTGTACATTCTCATGGACCACGGCAATGCTCCCGACGAATCTGGATGGCAAAGACCAGTGCTAATTGAAAAACCCTTATTTATTTTTGAGTGCCAGGCAAATATATGAGTGCCAGCCATAAAGCAAGTCTTTCTGGAAATGCGGGAAACACAAACGCACTTAATCTTTGCCTATTGGATTGACCCAGGGCATCGCGACGCACGTTAGGGAACCCCTGGTGTAGGTATATAGTATAGAAAAAAGAATACATATTTTTATTACAATAATTTCAATATCAATTGAAAATGATTCAAATACGTTTTTGGCTGTGTTTGATATGATATGGACAGGACAATCAATTCCAATTAAGTCTTTTCCGATAGGTACTGGACTTAAGTTTATAAAAAACGTTGTTCAAGCCTGCTCTTTTTACACTTTTTACATTCTTTATATTAAAATTGAAGGTATTAAAAAAGAGAACAAAAAGAGGACACAATAAATAAAGAGGACAAAAAAAGATCCAAGCGAAAAAAGAAATTGTAAAATAGATCGCGGACAAAAAAGAGGACATGTCCTCTTAAAAAGAGATGTTCTGGAAACCGTAGCCTACGGCTGCTGTCTCTCAGCAGAGAAGACTGTGGACAACTTATTGGCTTTCTAATGAGACACTTTGCTTTTCCTAAGCATCTTAGTGTGTTAGGCTAAACAAATACAACTGTCTGCGACTCTTGTGAGGAAGGCGTCGAAACTTCGGATCGTTTCCTTTGTTGTTGTCCTGCCTTTGGTCGGAACAGGAGGCAGATGTGGTGAGTGCTAATACTGCTCCTCATCGCTGAAGTGCATTCTTGGCTTTTTCCGAAAGTCGAAGAAATTCCAGTAAAAAGGGTAATAAATACTCGTTTTACAATGGACGCAACTAGTCTGAGTGCTCAGGTGGAGTATTTCCTAATCCGAAAAATGAAGCTAAGGGTGGAAAATGATTTTCTATGCTAGCGTATGATTCTCAACAACCTTAAATTCTTCGTGACAACACTCCACAAGCTTCAATTTTATTTATAGTGCAATTAGGTATGGTTTTTATTGCTGCCTGGCTTTCGATAAAGATGGTGATATACCTTCGGGTGGTATTGCCCTTACCACAGACGTACGGGTTATTTTTGTCACTGGCAGGACTTCTGCTAGGAAGGTACTAGATACTATCTATGGACGGGGAGGCGTACCGATTTTTATATTTCCACAGATTCGAAGAAGACGCCTGAACCCACTCCTGTATAGCCCTGTGTAGGTTATGTCCTATTCACCCTCCACTGAGATGATATTGACGACGAGGTGGCATGGCTGCATCACTTCAACTGATGAATTTGCTGTCAAGCAATGAAATCTGTTTGCACAAAACAAAAATTCAATATAACTTGCTTCCAATAGCTTCCCTTTCTATGTTTGCACATCAATTTGAAACACTTTCATTCAACCTTGAATTACAATAAAAACAAACGTAACTATTATTGGATATATACATTATCCTTAAATGGGGTCCTGTGTACTTTTCTCATTGATTTTCAATTGAAAACCAAACAACGAGAGTATCGTCCACTTTGCCTTCCTCATCGTGATGGGGCAAACAAAAAGCAAACAACCACCAAATAATATTGTATTGGTATATATCGTCGTCGTATTTTCGCCCTACTTTAAAATGTGAACTAATTTGCGTTGAAGTTCGTCTATGTCCTATGTCCTTTGACTTGAAGGCATTAAACTTTTCCAATTGAGAAAGTATAAGCCACCCACGATCACGAAGCAATTGGGTCAGGAGGTGAACACTGAACAGCATCAGTATAGACATTAAATAACCCCCTAAAAGGAAACATCACGGCATTGTCTGGATGTCGCTATTGCTCCCGATACCAATGTGAATGCGGATACTCGGTATAAGAGGGAAACAATGTCAAGATAGATATCTACTTGAAAGTTTGAATACGCAATGACGTGGCATGTGGCGTCCTGCTGTTGGCGTTTTATAGACTTTTGAAGTGTTGTTCCGATGGTGTTTTTTTTTTCATCGACGCTAACACAGATAATAAAGGCTGGGGGTGGACATAAATATCAGTACGTGCAACATGACATTTTCATGACTAGCATGATATGTAATGAAACATCGATTTATGTCCCATTTCCAAGTTTTTGCAAGACAACCGACAACTTGCAAAATGTTCGTCCTTGATGTATACGTACTTCATCGGTGCGGGGTTTCCATCGAAAAGGTTCTTCTCACAATGCCTTCGCGTGCCCAAATCTTCTAAGGCCGATCTATACCTATGGGTATAGAAATATGCAAAAGAGATATACCCTTTTTCCTTTCTTATGAAAACATTGAAATAATTTCCTGACTGGCATTGTCCGCATTTTCTGGTTTGTTCCTTTGTCGGGTTTGTGTTGTGTACATTTATCAATAGTAAGGGTTATATGGGATTGTTGGCATGCGGATTCAACGACGCATCCTGACTAAACAATTTTCCCTTTGTTGTTGGAAATACAAAAAGTAAACCGCAAGATTTCTGTTCAGTTCAGTTCATAAAAAGGATGAGTCAAATAAATATATCTATTATTAGCATGCTCCTTATTGTGTATTTTATCTATTTGATTTAGATTAAGTTTTCCTTTTGCTTTTTATGAATATTAGACTTTGAAGATGAATTCTTGTTAATTTTTTCTAGCATATCCTTCGACGGTAAATTTGTAATGCTTCAATTGAGACAATAAGGTAGGTATTGGCTCTTTTGGGTGTCAATGAGAAATTATTTATCGCCATCGGTCAATTACATTTTTGTTAATGTTTTCCTAAATTTAAAAGATTATAAGGAGTAAACTAATTATTTCTTCAATGGATTTAGTGCGTTGACTTGAGGCGTACTAGCGAACTAGTGCAAGCTCTGCTGAATTAACTTCAGAACTCATATAACAAATCGGTCAGGGTGTTCGTCTTTAGATGCCAGAGTGCCCAACAATATCTTTGAGTGTAGCTATAATCGAACGAATTAAACAAAATGAATTGGAGTGCCATAAATAATAAGTAAAGGAAAGCTTCGTATCAACGTTGATTAAGTATCACAGCTCACAGACTTCGGATAAGATTGATTTCACTCTTGACAACCCATGCCGAAATAAAGACAATGTGACTTGAAAGAACACATGACCAGTTGCTGCTGAAAAACTGATGGATACATTGGAAGCCTTCAAATCTCACAGCGTCGCCATTCAGTAGATGCGATGGAGTGGACCGAATAACTATAACGTCTTATATACGGTGTCAAACTTAAGTTTTGGTTCGATGACGAATGATGTCGGGCATATGCACGAAGTAAGAGCTTTAATATCTCGTAAAACTATTCACAAGGATCAGGGTCAAGACAAAAGCTGCTCGCTTGGTTGGCATACTCTGGTATAGTACTGCTAAATGTTTATAGATTTTTTAAGCTTTCGATAGTTAGTCCATTTTTTCCCCACAGACTCTAAGGCCCAGTACACACCGAGCAACTGGAATAAAACTAAACCGGTTGGCAACTCGGGTTGGAGACCAGTTACGGACTCAGCGGTGACTTGACTCCACACACGATTAAACTCATCACCAATCAAAATCTCTAGTTGGTTCAGACATGTTTTTCAACCTCCCCCACCAGGAACAAGTTGGTGTGTTGTTCGCTCATCTTCGACTAACTAGAAACTGAAGTCAAAAGGCAACCCGACATGCAAATCAACAGACGACTGGTTACAAACTGATTTTTGTGAATCGCAAACGAGTTTTCACAACCAGTAGCGTCCTCTCATTTGATTACACAGGTTATGACTCCAAGCAAACTAGTTGCCAACTCGCATCGTTGATCAGTTTTTTTCCAGTTTCTCCGTGTGTGGGCCTAAGTCTAACTCGTGCGAACGTCCTAATACAATCCAAACTTGTTGAGATTATTAAACATGTTTGGTTCGTGCGTTGAAACATTAAAAGTGGATATAAAATTTAGATTGTAGAAAAAAATAAAAATAAAAGGATCTAAACTAAAACAGGG
Organism: Cheilosia scutellata; assembly: GCA_955612985.1. Taxonomy (NCBI): domain Eukaryota; kingdom Metazoa; phylum Arthropoda; class Insecta; order Diptera; family Syrphidae; genus Cheilosia; species Cheilosia scutellata. Next base: position 52,582,322 of record OY015312.1, on the reverse strand, counting down.
ACCAATAATAAAACTTCAAGCAGAAGAAAAGGAAAAAGAAATTGACGGAAGAATAAAATAATGTGTGCCCTTTCAGACAATAAAAAATATTGTTAGGGTTTACGATTTTAATTATTAGATATTATTGTTCAATCAAAATATTTTCAAATCATAAACATATTTTTTATAAAGTGAATAATGGTGGAGTGTACGATGTCATCATAAATTTTTTAAATTTGGTTTGGCCTCTACTCCAAAAATTATTGTTATTTTCATTTGCATTTCATTCATGTTTGTGTTGTGTATTTATTATTTATTTACCTATTTATTTATTTTATATTTTTTTTTTAAATACTTCTCTCGGGAAAGGCGAACCTATAACGCTTCAACAACGCCCGAGATGCTCGCAGATGTATGTTAGTTCTGCACTTAAATTGCTGCAAATTGTAGTCTTCCGGAAATATATCCCCAGGAAGCGAGTTCCAGAGTTTGCTTGTCCTGTAAAAGAAGGAGTTTTGGAAAGTTGATGTCCTGGCGTTTGTCAGGTGTACTGTATGGTCAGGCATTAGCTTCCTGTGTTGTGCTGCACCCAAAAGTTGAATTTCGAGGGATAATGTCTTTGATTTCGTTGGAACATCTTCCATGGAAGTACCTATAGAACAAGCATAGGTCAGCGACTTGTCTTCTGTGCTTGTAGATTTGATGTGAGTGTAGAGTCGCCAATAAGTCGAACTGCTCTTCTCTGTATGCTGTCGAGTAGGTTAAGTGAATTTTTTGAACAATATTCCAGGCCTGGTCTAACCTGTGCTTTGTAGAGAAGTTGCTTGGCTCTAAAGTACCTACCTCTTTACTATAATAGGTAGTTTTTTTTTTTAAATTCCTAAAAAAACTTTTAAACATCAAGATTTCGTGCGCACGGATATCAACAAAATTCAAGGTACTCTTTTGTTTCATTTTTTTTTTTATATTTGTCGAAAAATTAACTCAAATATTGAAAATTTTTAATTTAATCTTAATTATATTAATTTAAAATTTAAATTAATTTAATCTCAAATTTAAGTTAAACGCTAACACATTTGCAATTCTTAGTTTTAGTTTTTATTTTGTTTTATAAGTCAATATTTAGTTTTATTATTACCTACCTATGTTTAATAATTAAAAAAAATTAAGTCATGTTTATTTTTGTAATTAAAATTTAAAATTGTTGTGTCTAAGAATTTTTATTTGATAACCCATAGATGGCGTAGGTCGCGGAGGAGGTGCAATCGTTTAACTTAGGGTAGATGCCAATACCTTTGGCCAATGTATCTACATGGATGACGGATAGGGTGGGTGGCCAATGGCCAAAATTTATGACTGCAAACCTAGATGATTTCCCTTCCGCCTTTGGCCGGAATTATATTTAAATTTAGAGTTAAAATTATTTGTTTTGATTTTTAAAATTTGTGCTGTTTATATTTATATTTACACCTACTCCAAGTACAAAAGAAACCGCAAGCAGGGGGTTGAAGGGGGCAGAGGCTTCAGAGTGTGTCGCGTATACAAGTAGAGTTTGTGTTCAATCACATTATGATTATGACTCCACCAGTCGTGAAACTGGTTGCACGTTGGCTTCGGAGTACGATTTCCCCATGGAGCATGTTTAGCACTAAGTTCTTCGACCAAAAAAATAATAATTATCCTCCGCAACGAAAAAGTATCTCGAACTCATTTAAATATATGTGAAACACTGGACTGTATTAAGATACCGACACCGACACCACCTCCACTGTGCAGCGGGGACGGTCTCTTATATACACAGTAATTTCTAAAACCTAATTTGCTTTTCGGGGGTACCTAACCTTATAGTTTCGCCAACCAAAAATCTTCGGGAATGATTTCTTCATGTCAAAGATCTTAATGACTTCTTGAGCAAAGTGACTGTTCGATCGATTTTATTTAATCTATATTTCATCATTAAATTTTCATATACATTCACGTGTTTTTGGCGTTAAATGTCATTCAAGCTTAAATTCCTATCCTATAGTTTCCTAGCTAAATTGTTAATTACTTGTCTGGTCTTAGGTACCTATAGGTACCTAATGTATATTTAGAGAAAACTGATGCAATAAATGGCTATAAGTTTCATCAAATAGTTTCCTATAATAGCTACCAAAAAAATCTGGCTGCTTTTATTGCAAAAGCGTACGAGTACTAGATGCTAGAAATGTTGTAATAAAAGACTGAAAATATTCATCATTTTCTTTCTAATCTAACTTACGAAACGAATAAAACCTTTCCCTTTGGACAATAATTATCATCTCCTGCAAGAATTGGATTACACATTCCCTTACGTTCGTTCCCTTATGCTTATACTATACCTATATCAAGGCCAATATGTCTGTTATATTTCTGTTCGAGAAGCAGACGATTAATTGCGTCCTTTTAATCTAATGTAAACAAAGAGAGAATGTCCTTAGTCATGAACATGATATATATAGATATACGTTACATGAGTATTCGCATTATATTTTCTTGGTAGAATCCACTTTTTTTATTGTAGGTATATAAGTACCAATATAATATCTAAATGTGTGTCTCTGTAGACACACTCAAAATTAATTTCGTCGCTGGACGTATTTAGTTCATTAAGCTAATGCCATAAAAACTGAATCAAAAGGACGATGAACATTCATTGAATTGTCTGCGGTCACACTAAATGGAATATTATTCTTAATTAAAAAACCGCACAGCATCATTTAAATATTTTTTATTAAATTCAACGAGGGTATATTTATTTGTTATTCAAATAAAGTATAATTAGATTTATTTGTTTCGAAATTTATGATCAAATTTACAAACAGAACGGAAATTAAATTAATTAAAAATGTCTGACTATATTAAACTTGGTGGGAAAATGTATACATGTATAATATTTTTTTAAATATATACATACAAACATATTACATATCGTCAAATGAGACAGATAAAATAGTGTGCACGCACAGTGCATCCAATCCAGAGTATAATAAATTGTTAGATACGAGGATACCTACAGACACCTACCTACATTGTGTTTGATTAAAAAAAAATCTTGTTGCGGAATATTTCAGTTCTATGTATCAAGAGTTAAATAGATTTTTATTTTGAGTAATTCTAAAGCCAGGAGATCTCGTATTTAATTTTACTTTTAAAGTTCATACTCAAATAAAATTTCTATCAACCACTCAATTTAAATGCATAAATTAAATACCTAAAATTGTACACGAGCATATTATATATATCTTTCTTAATTTTAAGTTGATTAATTATTACTAATTCCTTTTTGTATGACAAGGGAGAGATTGTAACCAATATCCTATTCTCTTTATATAATATTTTTCCAAGGGTAAGCAAATTAATATTCCTGTCAGTCAAGACAATACAAAAAATATGCGAGTTGCTTTTTTATTGCCCTACTTAATTAAAATTTTGTTTTGCAAGTCCGTCAACAGTAAATCCATCATTATCCGAGGTTCATAGTTGTTTTGTAGCCGATTTTTTTATTGTATTTAGTTATAGGTAGTTAATCGCACGCACACTTGAATAACCATACTCTTTCTTCGACCCTAGCCGGACTTAGATACTTTGATGCAAAGTCACTGTAGTACCATAGTCAGGTCATGCCAAGAATAGTGTCAAACGTCAATGTCAAATAAATAAAAAAAAAATAATAATAAATTGTGACTTGATCGGCAGACACAGCAAAGAGCAGGCGTTATAGGACTTTAGAGTTATGTAACTTCTTTAACACCATAATTGAGAAAATTGTGCGCAACTCACAAACCAATAACAGGGGAACAATTTTTCAAAGGTTTGTCCCCTTACTTGCATTATGCGAATGATATTGACATTATTGACAGGCACCTAAGTGATGTGTCACTGGTGGTACAGCAAAAATGAGTTTATTCGTGAATAAGAGTGAAATCAGGCATAATACACATTGTCAACACGTAGGTAACAACGCACAAATCGGGCGGAACGTCATAATATGCAGCTATAACTTTAAGGTAGTCAGAGGCTTTATTTCAGCTCCACTACCTCGTCATTGCTTGCTGTATTCAGAAAAGCGTCTAAGAGAAGGTGACACAAATTGAAAGAAGGGAACAGGAAAATTAATGAATGAATTATGTAGTTAGTATGGGGGCTTTTTGATTTTTGAGTACAGCATATTTTTGTTCCAGTATAGTAAGAGTAACGGTCGCATCTATACCTATTGTTTTTCGTGGTATTCTACTGTTTTTTAGACTCAAAAACTACATACCGCTTTTACTTCCAAAATACTGCGGAAAATATAAAGCTTTAATTTAGAGATTAGGTTTAACGAACACGGATACATGCAGGTAGGTATTGACAGGACCTTTATGTCGCAGAGTGTAGACTGAAATAAAACGCAGTTTCTTAAAATGTTATAAACTCTCCAGACTTTATTCGTTGGTTGCAGGATTAATTAATAAATTTCAACTTTGCATTCTTTGGTAGATCTTTGAGAATTATATTTTGACAATTGACTCACAGCTTAGATTGGACATTGACATAGAATGAGCAAGTTACATCAGGTATTGTAGTTAGTATAACAGTTATAATATAATAGTTAATAATAATTAGTTGGTTTGGTTAAAGTTGTAACACAGAGGATACTACTTATCTTTTCCGTGAATGTCAGTCATTTGTTCGGTACTGAAAGAAGCACCTCGGAAGGTACTTCTTCGTCAAATATTTAGAAGAGGCTAATTTCTTAAACAAAATTCAACCAATTTTTAGGTTCTGTAAGGTAATTGTGTGTTGGGCCATCAACGAATACGGTTAATATCATTTTAATACTGAGAGTGTCGATGATGAGGCTTCCCTTATAATATAATCTTTATCTGAAGTAAGCCATAGAGCTAGACTTTCCAAGTGCCTACATTTTTCTCGTTGAGGTCTAACGAGCTTCTAGGCTCAGCGACAATAATATTCTACTCACTAAACCACTATCTTTTGCTCGTAAGTGCATACAAGGCTATTAGTAGTACAAATAGTATAAATGTTAGTTTAGGCTATCTTGGAAGACACACTTATTTCAGAGTTGTATGTACACTTCCTTCCTTGGAGAATCTGTGAAAAGTGTGAATAAAATTTGTTTCGGAAAAACGAAGGGTGACTGAATCAGTCTAGCCCCAACTATTATAGCCTCATATTGTTGAGCTCTGGGAGTTAGATTAGTTACTGTTTCAATGTGATCTCCGGGCACTGCATATTAGGCAGACACGCGCAAAGTTCGGTCTGCCTTACAATGACTTCTGCAGAAGCTGAAAAGACGAAGAGGAGGACGAGTTAATGGTTTACATGAGTAGCCAGCAAAGAAACAGCTCCCCAAATCCCAGTGGTATGCACATGCACAATGAGCCGAATAACCGCTTTGCAAAAAAAAAAGATAGTCCTTAAATCTTTTCCAAGAGGCAGGAATGTAGACGCACTTCAGATTCAGACTTCGCACGATCTCGGCTGTCAATAGACGGGTCCGTTTCTCTGGATAACACGTTCACCGAAGTGAGACTTCAATAATTCGATTGTTGCACCCGCTGAGTGGCTTGTGCCACCTTCTTGTTGCAACCACATATCCCTGATATCCAATTCATGCAATTGCTCAAAGGAACAACGTTCCAACATGTCTATTTTTTCCCTTGGAATTTAGCAAATTTAAGATTTTGAATTCAACAGTAGCGAATTTCGGTAGTAAATTTTAATCATTTGTAAGCGTTGTTTTTTTGTGTACTTCACAATGATGAAAATGTTGATTTTACTGAATATTTTGACATTAAAAGTCAAAGACGCCCCACGTATTAGGCTTAGGTGGGTTTACCACGATATCTCAAAAAATAAAATCTCGAATTAATATTAAAAATTGTGTTAAAAAGTGAGATGCGTATATGGGGGGCATGCTGCCCCCCTGCAACCCCCTTCTTGGGCTTACTGTTTGGCTATGGGATGGGTGCAAAAAAAAATCTCGAATTTACTTTTTATTTTCGAGATTTTTTCGAGATATAGTCATTCGAGATGTTTGTACATTGGAGATTTTTGCTTTCGAGATTAAAAAAAAAAAATTTTCGAGATTTTTGTCATTCGAGATTACGTCATAATCCCTTAGGCTGTATGTTGGGTTGCTTTTTTTCTATTTTTCCGCAGCCATTGGTTTTTCTACTCTTGTTGATACAGTCCTCCCCTTGGCGATTTTTCAAGCAACTTTATTATGAAAGGAATACAATCATGATTAACACATACCCAGTGCCCTAAAATTTGGTACCAAGCTTTCAGCAATCAGATTTACTAACAAGGAATTTTTATATTGTCCATTTGTTTCTAATTGACTTAGTTATCACGACTATACTCTTGGTCAAAAGGGTCTTGTAAATTTCTCTTCTTTCCTTTTTATTCTATCAGCTATAACCTATATTGTTCCTATTCGTTCACAAGACCTGACTATGCAGCAGAAGTCATTTAAAACTAAGAAAAAATTCCAATTCAGAATTCTCTTAAGAATCAATAACTGCTTCCATTCCACATAACTCAAAGCTTCAGGGCCACAAATTCGCCCACACTCATCAAAAGTTCAATTTGCAATTAAATCACGTTTAGTGTTTAGTTGATATAGGTAGTAGGTACCATGAAAGCGAAATCGAAAGCTGTAATTTATACGTCCATCACTTTCCGTTCATTCAGTAGTAGAATTGAAACTTCTGGCCACGTATGAGAAAATGTATTTAAAAAAAAAAGATTTCAAAATCTTTCTTTGAGGGATTCAAGGTCACACAGTTTATTGTATTTGTGTATAGTGGGCATTTGTTTTTAATGTAGGTACTAGAGGTCTGCAATGAATGGCTTGAAACCAGTTCCAAGACATTCGTTTCATTTCAAGTTCACTTGGTTACTGCACTCACTGCTTGAAAAGTAAAACAAATGAATCAGGAGATATTTGATTACTAAGTGAGTACTGCACCCATTGAAAACAAAACATTAGAGCAGTGCACTCATAAACAAACGGGTATTCATAAACGAGTACTCTTAAACATAGTGTACACTGCACTGAGTACACTGAGTATTTATTTTCTTATGAAAGTAAATGAATTAGAATCTCTTAACAAGGCATTGGAGGGGAGATAATGGTGAGTTATAGAGGGAAGAGGCTAAGTTTATATTTGAAAGTAAAGCTATGACGAGTACACGACATGCCAAACACCGACATACGCATGGCACTCTGACATCACGATAATTACTCGACATATTGTAGAATATGTCACGTTTTATATATTGTGACATGTGTGAAAAGTATGCCGGGTATGTTTTGTTTTGTTTTGTTTTGTGACATAAAAGATGGCGGATCCTGTAAAAGAAATTATTTCCATTTTGTAATAAAACCTAAAACTTTCCTAACAAAGCACACAATTTTATACCTAAAGCTGCAACAATGGACTCTAGACACCAAATAGCCATTCCATCGGTTTTATTCAGTGTACTCAGTGTACTCACTGTATTATTAAGAGTTATTATTGATGCTGTTTTGTTAAATTCAAGCACCCATGCAAAACAAAGAAAGCAAACAGTGAACTCATTTTGGTTTCCAGTGATCTCTATTGTAGAGTATTTGAGCTAGGCGTTGTGGTACTCATTTTTAGGGTACTCTCTTTCGTAAAATTGCTGTGAATAGAGTACACTGAACTACTGTACTCGTTTAAAGAGAGCAAATGAATGTATTCATGCAGATCTCTAGTAGGTACTATCTACTCTCTAACTGTCTGTTATTACAGTTAGACACGCGTAACACGTACAAACGTAGAGATGGTTGGCATACATTTTTTTTTTCGTCAGAAAAGGATTTTTTTCTCCAGCCGGCACTGATAAAGGAGCATGTAGTACACGATGCTACTCTTAACAGTATTTACTCATTCTTAATGAGTGGTTGGCCAAAACAAATTCCAACATCTTGTTTAAAATTTTTCAAAATTAAAATTACACTTTCGACAGAAGATGGGTGTGTAGTGTATATCGTGGCAACCGTATAGTTCTTCCAAATTGCCTAGTCAATTCGTGTTTAAAATTGTTACATACAAATCATACAGGCATAGAACGTATGAAAATGATTGCGCGTTCGTATATGTGTGGTGGATAAATTGTGATAAGGATATCGAAAACTTTTCAAGCTCTTGTGAAATTTGCCAAAAGACTCGGAATGTTAAAAGGGTAATAGTGACAACTAAGTGGCCTCAGTCAAATTTACCCTTAGAACGCGTTCACATAGATTTTTTTTTATTTTGCTGGGAAAAGTTTTCTCATTATAGTGGACTCCTATAGCAAGTATTGCGATGTCAAATTAATGAAAAATACAACAGCCCAAAATACATTAGCTCAACTCGAAGATTTTTTTGTAATTTTTGGGTTTCCTTCTGAAATTGTGTGTGATAATGGGCCCCCTTTTGGGTCTTTCAACTTTAAAAATTACTGTAAGAAATTTCAAATTAAATTGACGCATTCCCCCCCTTATCATCCCCAGTCAAATGGACTTGCTGAACGTGTGGTACAAAATGTAAAAAATGTTTTAAAAAAATTTTGTCTCGAAAAGGAATCTTCATGCCAAGATAAAATAAAAAAAATTGTATTCACGTATAGAAACACTCGGACAACTTCAACTTCCAAGACACCTTCAGAATTAATATTTTCTTATAAACCCAAATATTATTTTGATATACTAAATAATAAGATAAAAACCTATTTCGATTATAATACAAAATTTTGTAACATGAATTATTATGGAAAACTGAATATCAAATTGAGTAACAAATTTAAGGTAGGCGACATAGTTATGTTTAAAAGTGATTTTAAGCAATTTGTTCGTTGGATTCCAGCGAAGGTTGAAAGGGTTTTGAGTAGACTTACATATTTAATAAGAGTTAACGATTATATTAAGTTTGTACACGAAAATCAAATTAGATCCTCTAGCTTAAATGATAAGATCCTTGTAGCAGATTCTTGCTCCAAAAATATAAAGGACATTTTATCTACTAAGCCTAAAATAAAAATTGAGACTCAAAGCGATTCTGTATCAAAATCAAATTGTAAAAGGAAAAGAGAAGAATATGAACACAGTCCTGTACCAAAGCCCTTATGGCGTTCTAAAAGAATTAAAAACAAACCTGATAGATATGTATCTACTTAGCGATTAAAAAAATCAAAATTATGTTTTTATCGTTGTAATGATAGTCACATTCTAAGAAAGGGAAGATTGTTACATACCAATTAACATTACTACATTACAACACTACTAACTTTAACTAACATATATTAATGAACATTACTACATTAGAACACTACTAACATTAACTAACATATACCAATGAACATTACTACATTACAACATTGTTAAGATTAACTAACATTCTTGTTTCTTTCACTCGCTCGTTGGTCGTCACCTGGTGCGCAACATAATATATTATACCTCTGAATTTATAATAAAGATTATTTAGTTAAGAAATACAGTGTCTTTCTTTATTACAAACACAACACTGTCTAACAAATTAACATTTTTAAAGATATTTAAGCAATATCAAAGCCTTACCAACTCAATACTCATGTATAACTACACTTTCGGATATCTCGTTGGAGCGCGTGGATACCATTTATCTATGACACAATTTTTGTAACTGTGGGCGCAGTAGCGCTGTGGTTAGTGTGCTGGACTACTGTGCGTGGGATCCCTGGTTCGATCCCCGGAAAACACACAAATTACATCTTAAGGTTTTTTCTACTGCGCCACCTCTCTCGAACGTCTGACAAACATCCGAGAGTATAACTGTCCTGAAAAAGCTTCTCAATTCAGCCGTTCGGACTCGGCATAAAATTGTAGGTCCCTTCCATTCGTCCCAAAAATAGAAAACTCACACAAACGAATGGTTGCGAGAAGCTAGGCCTAGGATGTCTACCGCCTGTTGCGCCATCTATTTATTTATTAATTTTTGTAACTTGAGTTACGACCCTCGACTTGAATTGTTGAAGCAAATCTAGAAATACATAATAAAGCAAAGCTTGACAAATATTCAAATTCAAGGAAAGCAAAAACAGCACACACCGACACCCTATACTAATCGCTCCATTTCTCAACGCTGTGTAGAATAATCGTTTGAAATGACATCGCAAAGCAGGCAACACAATAGTCTTCCTCCTACTATGGGTATGCCATTATTACAGAGATTCACAGTGACAGACAGATCCTATTTATATCAGTAGGAAACTTTAAGTCCTTTGTTCGCTTTTCCTCCACTCTGTCTATGTCTGCAATCGGAAGAGTGTTACGATGACACCATTACAATCTGAGAAATGGGGTAATATTACATTCATGACTTCAAAAACGTTATTAGGTCGATGTGCATGTATATGCGAAGTGAACAAAGGACGAAATATATTTATCCCTTTTGAGGCATTTAGCTTCAATTTTACACTTTTCTCTTTTTCAACAGCACATCCTGATGGGAGGTATTCCACCGAAATGCACAGCAGACTATTATCAGGATGAACAAAACACGAATGCACACTATCCGGAACAAACAGAATACCACACAAAATATATGCTATGCACATGCTACATGCTCATGCATGATGCACTAGCACTATACAATATTCATTTATGTTAAGTCTTGGGGTGTAAACAGGACGAGAGTAAACAAATTCACATGTATATATTAGTACAGCGGTGTGAACAAAAACACACTGGTTGGTAAACTGAGGTTCTAACGAAATATTTATTTTCCACTTCTCCAATAATTCCTGCCTTTGATTTGGCTCCTCTGAATTTGTGTTTCTTATGTACAGTTTGGCCTTTCTGTCTTCTGCAGTGGAAATGAACTAGGAAGGAAATGCACTTTTGATACATTTATATTCACACGCAATCCATTGTAAAGTGGAGAGCTTGATTTATTGTCTTGTATGCCGACCATTAGTTCCTTTGGGTGTAGTGAAATTCCTTCAACTAGCACTTTGCCAGAACGAGTCCCTTGTTGTTAGATGAATTATTAAATTGGCAAACCTAATTGCATTCGGAAATAGCTCTCCGCTCTGTTTGGCGATAATTAAGGTCAGTATTATACGTTCCCTTGATATATCTATCTCTTGATTCGGAAAATTTCCAAAATTTTGTTTAATATCTAGTTATAGTTATAGTTACTGTCATGGAAGCTCTATAGGATAAGAGAAAACTCATTTGGCTGTAGGACCAACCAACTTTGAAGTTCACACTTAAGAGCCACCGAGCAGTAGCTCAAGATTTAAGATGCCGAATGACTAAGCGAGAGGTCAGGTTAATGTTTTGTTCCACTGCGGCACTCTGTCGAACGTCTGATAAACAACTCTGATGCTTTGATACCTTCCACTGCATAAAAGTCATGCTAAATGTTTGCCATGCGAGTTAGGATGTACTATATACACATTACACAAATATAGTGGTTTTGTATGGGAGGTACCAGAACAACTTGACCGACATAGATAATTTTAAATACCAACCTGACGACGATAATTTGATGATTTTTTTAAATGTCGGTAATTACGGTAATCAATAATTCATAGGCCAAAAAAATAGACAAAAAAAAAAAATTAAAAAAACAATTTTTTTTGCCTGGCGAAGCCGTCGGGGTTTCAGCTAGTTACTATATAAATATAATTCTTCTGTACGTGTAACCGAAATCGGCTGAACCGATTTTTATGGCAGTTTTTGTGTGTGTTTGAGTGGGTCCAAGGATGGTTTGAATTTATAATTGGACTCGGTAGGTTGCGCTGCCATCGGGTCAGGCGACTACTGCCTAACGGCAGATTAGATCCATGGATAGTTTAAAATTTACAATAGAATCAGGTTCTAGGTTTCGTTTTGTTTCGATATTGGCAACCCAACGTTCGGGTAGAACAATGTATGCGGTTCAGCTGGTATGTTGTATATAAAAATCAATTGGTGTGCGTTAGTTTCGCAAAAACTCGAGAGCGGCTGGCTAGACCGATTTGGATGATTCTTCTTTTATTTTGTTCGCCTTCGATAGGGAGTGGTTTAGCAACAAAAAAAAGATCGAAAACCCCAAAACTATAAAACAGAAAAATTGAAAAAAAAAAAAAAATTAATTTCCATTTTGTATGGAATTACACACCACAAACGATTACAAAACTCGAAAACCACCTAACCGATTTAGCTCAAATTTGGAGAAAATCGTTATTACTAGCCAAAAGTAGTTTCTGTGAAGTTTAGTCAAAATTGGATAAAATTAAAAATCGTAGGTGTATGTGTGTACCTCGAAACCCATTAAACTGATTGAGCTCAAAGGGGCGTAGCACATCCCACTCAAAAGAAATATACAAAATTTTATAATGGGTGATTTTTTAGGCGTTTAAAAAAAAAAAAAAAAAAAAAAACGCAACAAATGTTATTTTGTGTAAATGTTGACCGCGACTACGCTTCCATCCGGAATGTCCAATTTTGGTATACTTTTTGCAACATATCGACTGGTATCTCACCGAGTAATATAACACGAGTAAAGTTGTCTTCTAAGTTCCAAGGCGGCAATAATTGCTGACTTGTCCGTATGGACGAGAAACTTTACATGAGATGAATCACCAAATTCACCTCGCAATATTTCCATGGATTCGAGACACATTTTTTACTGAGCACGATTTTTGGTAATAAAATTCAATAATTTACAACCGTTTTTCGGTCGTTAATCTATCCAAGGTGAAATGGCAATGCTAACTGTGCATTTTTTACTTTGACACGTGTCACGAATCACGTGTGAAAAAAAATCAGGCTGAAAAACCAAAGAGCAAAAAAATCACCCTTTGTCTTTTATCTTGAGCTCAAATTTTGGGAAAATCTTTGTCATTTGCCTAAAAACGTGTTTCAGTTTGATTATAATTGAACGAAGATGCTTTAGCTAGCACAAAAAAAAAATTAATTGAAAATCGTAGATATATCTCGAAAAACACCGAAACGATTGAACAAGCCTTTTCAAGCATTCTTATGCCCGTCAACCATTACGTGCGCAACGCCTACATTTCGAATTCAACACATTCAACTCTAATATAAGATGCTCCCAGTTCTAAGCAACCAACGCGCTTGATGCGGTTGGAGATCGTTGCTCAACAAGTGTACGGGTAACGGGTCCCGTAAAGCCGCAACGGGTTCAACACAAAAATGTTCAATTTTAATTATAACTAGGCTCACCCAGTGGTCGAAATTCGACCACCATACATTTAAACACAAAGCAACGCAACATGCATGCAGAACGACAAAAAAAAAATGAGTATGTGCTTCACCTTCATTATGTACAAGCACTCTACTGAGGTAAAACTTCACAACGACTGTGTTTTGTTTTGTTTTGCTTTGCTTTGCTTTGCTTTGCTTTGCTTTGCTTTGCTTTGCTTTGCTTTGCTTTGCTTTGCTTTGCTTTGCTTTGTTTTGGTTTGTATTGTTTTGACCCACTATAAACCATCCATTTAAAGAGGAAATAAATAAAATTGCTGCGCCATCTACCGGGTCCTTAACCATTCAGGGATCCCCTCAAACACACACACCAAATTTCAGCAAAATCGGTCCTGGCGTTTAGAAGGAAATAAATAATATTCCTGGAACTCGATTGCAGCGCAACCTACCGGGTCCAATTGTGAATCTAAAGTCAAACCATCCAGGGACCGTGCAAGTCCGTACGCGTGAAAGAAGTGAAACTTCTTAAAAAGTATCGGATCGCCATATACCTACGCCAATGGAGAATGAAAGACAACAAATATAATGTGCACCCTCTGTGCCGCCCTCCCTTTCCATGACCATGGTACTTGTTCATACAATACTGCTTCTCATTTCCTTTGTTTCCCTCTTCATATGAAATCCAAACAACTACCCCAACCCAACCTTACCCTGTTACCTGGTTTGTACGTCTCTTCTCTTATGAAGATTATTAATATACCTACCCCATGCTATACTGCAGCACGCACGACGCACCCCAGCCTGCATTGGACATACGATCACTATGTACATACAGCTGCTCCTGCAATTACTGAGAAAACAAATCAACCCTTTTCGAATGAGGTACACAGACACACCACCCCCACGTATGACGATGGTTGTTTTTTTGTTTTGTTTTGTTTTTGTTTGTCCTGTCGCACGATCGCAAAAAGTAGAATTTCGACTGAGCGAAGGGGAAATATTCATTTTCTTTGTTTGTTGTTGTTGTAACCAATGCAATTTAAAAATATTAATTTACCTATTTTACAAATGTTTTTTTCAAATAATTATTCTTCATAACACATCTATGAGTGGTAAACTTCAATTTGGTAAAAAGAAAAATGGATTTTGTATTCTTTAAGTAGTGTAAATGACTATCACAAGAAATCGGGTCGGCTTTTATTTGAATTTGAATTACGAACAAGTTTCATTTAAATTTTATACACCAAACAAAACTTAAACTATATACACAGTGCGGCCAGTATTGCCAATTTCAAGGAACTGCAGTTGAAAGGTTGATTGGGATTCATAATCGCTTATGAAGAGTTACAAGCAAATCAATTGTAGTTGGTACAAGGTTCGTCTTACATACTTACTTAAGGTGGCGCTACAGTCCGGGGTGGACCTGGGCCTCAACCAACAAGCGTCTCCAGCCAGCACGATCTTTGGCCAGCTGTCTCCAGTTTCGCACGCTAAGTTGGTTGAGGTACCCTTCCACTTGCGTGCGCCACCTGAGTCGCGGTCTTCCTCTACTGCGCCGTCCCTCGGGTGTGGATTCGAAGATCTTCCGGGCCGGAGCATTCACGTCCATTCTCTCTACATGACCCAGCCACCGCAGTCGTTGGACCTTTACTCTTCTGGCTAGGTCGATGTCGCTGTACAGCCCGTACAGTTCGTCGTTGTATCTCCTCCTCCATTCACCGTCTATGCAGACGGGACCGAAAATTACTCGAAGAATTTTCCTCTCAAAGCAACCAAGAGTAAGCTCATTCGCTTTTGATAGAGTCCATGCCTCTGCACCATAAAGTAGGACTGGGATGATTAAGGTCTTATAAAGGGTCACTTTAGTTGTTCGAGAGAGGGCTTTGCTACTCAATTGCTTTCTTAGCCCAAAGAAACAGCGATTGGCAAGAGTTATTCTTCGCTTAATCTCAGCGCTGATGTCATTGTCTGAGTTCATAGCGGAGCCTAGGTAGACAAAGTCCTTTACCACTTCAAAGTTATATCTGTCGTTCTGTCCAAGACGTCGGTGTTGGGTGTCCTTTCTTGATGACAGCATATACTTTGTCTTGCCCTCATTGACCGCCAAACCCATTTTCGCCGCTTCCGTCTCAATGCCCACGAACGCGCCAGTGACATCACGCTGCGTTCTGCCGATTATGTCGATGTCGTCGGCGTAGGCGAGTAGGTGGACGGACTTTTGAAAGATAGTGCCTCTGGTGTTAGCGTTTGAGTTTTGCACTATTCTTTCAAGAACGATGTTGAAGAAGTCACATGACAGCGCATCGCCTTGTCTAAATCCTTTTTTGACATCGAAGCTCTCGGTAAGTCATCCTGCACAAACGGACGAGTTTGGCAGGGATGCCAAAACTAGACATTGCTCTGTATAGCTCGTCTCTATAAATGCTGTCATAGGCGGCTTTAAAATCGATGAAAAGATGGTGGGTATCGATTTGGACTTCCTGGGTTTTTTTCCAAGATCTGCCGCAGTGTGAATATTTGGTCGATGGTAGACTTTCCTGGCCTGAAGCCACACTGATAGCGACCAATGAGGTTGTTGACGAAAGGCTTCAGGCGTTCACACAACACGGCAGATAGGATCTTGTAGGCGATGTTAAGAAGACTAATCCCTCTGTAGTTGGCGCAGTTCAGAGGGTCTCCTTTCTTGAGGATCGGGCAAACAATGCTGACGTTCCATTCATCTTTCCTCCGACCATATTTTACAGATGAGTTGGTGCATACTCCTAACCAAGTCATCGCCTGCCGCTTTGAATAGCTCGGCGGTTAGGCCATCTGCTCCAGCGGCTTTGTTGGACTTAAGCTTAGATATGGCTATCTTCACTTCGTCCAGGTCGGGTGGACGGAATTGTTGGTCTCCATCGTCCAGGTTGAATGGTTCATTCTGCCTGACAGCGGTATTTAGTTCGTCATCGCCGTTAAACAGTCTGCAGAAGTAGTTCTTCCATATCCTCAGCATCGACTGCGATTCTACTATGATGTTCCCTTGTTCGTCCTTGCAGGCTTCGGTTCGGGCTCTGTAGCCTTGGCAGCTTCTTTTTACCCTTTGGTAAAACTTACGAACCTCATTCCTGCTGTAACATCTCTCTATTTCCTCGATCGCGCGCTTCTCGTGCTCTTTATTTTTTCTCCTGAGAAGCCGCTGTTCGTCTCTTCTTTTCTGCGCGTAGAGCTTACGGGCAGCTCGGGTCCTTCCTTGCAGCGCCGCTTTATATGCCTCTTGTATCGCTGCACGTGCTTGCCGGCACTCGTCGTCGAACCAGGGGTTTCGTTGTGGTGGTCGTGTGAAACCAAGCACATCAGAGGCGGCGTCTCTGATAACTTTTTGGCAATGTTGCCACTGGTCTTCAATGCTTGATGCTGGCTGCATAGAACTTCTTGAGAGATTGAGAGAGACTCGATCGGAGAAGGATCTGGTGATCTCTTGCGATTTTAGCCGTCCGACGTCAAACTTCCTCACAGTATTTACTTGTCTTGGCGGTGTTCGGGATAGGTATCCGAAGGCGTACCTTGGCTACAACAAGGTAGTGGTCCGAGTCAATGTTGGCCCCTCGGACGTCCATAACACTGGAGGAGTTCCTTGCGTCGATCGCAATGTGGTCAATCTGGTTGACGGTTGATTGATCGGGAGATCTCCATGTGCCTTTATGAATATCGAGATGCGGGAACCGCGTACTTGCTATGACACCATTTCGCCCCGCCGCGAAGTCGATCAGCCTAAATCCGTTATCGGAGGTGGTGTCGTGTAGGCTGTACCTTCCGACAGTACTACCAAAGATGCCCTCTCTTCCTATCTTTGCATTAAAATCACCTAGGACAATTTGAATGTCATAGTTAGGGCACTGCTCGTATGTCTTGTAGGTTCGTCTAGTAAATTATAAAAACTCACCCAATCGAATGGTTATGGGAAGTGGGGCCAACTATTTATTTTGCTTGTTTATATTCATTTTGATCAACATTATAAAATAGAATATTCACTAAGTATTGAACTAAAGAGGCTCTTTGAAGGGTTCATTTCCCAGAAGAAAAGTTACAATTATTTTAGTGGAATGCATGGGACATACTTTAGCTAGTCAAATCCCGCAACGATTACCTCGAGGACTTTCCTTCCAATTATTTTCATAGGAAGAATGTTGGTAAACAATATAAGTTCCTTAGCCTCCTGTGTCCCATCAGCAATGTTTTTGCTGGCAACTATTATGTTTTCCGTTAAACAAGCATTCCGCAGCACTCTCTCTAAAGTCTGCACCAAGAAAATAGTTTTGAAACTTTGTAGTACAAAAATGTCCTCTTTTATTTCGCAAAGTGTTTCTGTGAATTTATCAACCTGCCCCAGGTGTAACATAAGTTTCTTGTAACTAGTTAGCAAGAATTTTCATTTCCTTGTTTGTGAATTTTCAGAGTTCTCAAACTTTAGAAGACGTGTGTACGTAGTTGGTTATACTTTTTGCTGACGCAATGCATTTCTGGGTATAATTGTTTGTATCATTTGCATTTTAAATGACACAAAAAGGTTGATCACGCATGTTGACATAAAACTACTATACACATTTTTTTGTCGATGAGGGAGTACTACATTTGACGCGAACTTGAGTAGGATCAAAAAGATAGCTAAGAGCAAGCTAAGGGATTTCAGGTTTTTTTGTAGTCAATGATTAGAAATAGGTGACTTACATGTACGAAAAACAGGTACATTCTTTAAGATACAACAAGCGACAATCATGCAAAAAGTGTGTTGGAGATAGTATACATCTACAATGACGTTTGGTGCCACTTTATTTGACGATAATAGTCGAAGGATGTGCTTGCTGTGCATGCAAGGCAGATTTTTATGGAAACAAATCTGGATTCATAAAAAATATTGCGATATCAAAAGATGTAATTTTGACAGGTAAGTGCTAGACACTTTCAGTACTGCTTCATAAAATCAGAAGTGGATTAGTTTTAAATAACATTTTTTTTTGTTGTGGAGTAAGGGGGTCACGGGGAGTAAGGGGGTCTCAAGAACCGTTAGCCTTATGAACCTGAAAGTTTGTGTGTTGATTGATAATTCAAAATTATTACATGCACAATTCATCGTTTTTCAAAATTAGTTCTATAAGTGTTGAAATAAGGAACTGCAAACTTTTCCATTTCGACCTTAATACGCTCAACTTGCCATTATGCTCATAAATCTATGTATGTCAACTCAAGAAATGCTTTGAAATGTTAGGCAATACTTCACCGAGTATTTTGAGCTGACATTCATCTTTTTGGTCCCTCCAGAGTTTGAGATATAATAAGATGAATATAGATCTTATTCGGCCAAATGTGAACAAATTGCTTTCTCGATTGCAGTTGTTTTATTTTGCGTTCTAAAAATAGAGTTTTTGTCACTCGCTCGGCTGGCATTCAAAATGTAGGTACACATGCTCATTGCTCATATGTATGGCGTAGTTGAATTTGATGTGGGGAATTGATAGTTGAACAAATACGTATAGGTATCTTAAATGCTGAAAGCTTCCTTAATACCTCAATTTTTTTAAGCAATGTTAAATGGTTGCGGTTTTTTACATTCGCATGCAAAGTTATCGATGTACGGTAAAGTATATTAAAATCCAATCAAAACGCTGTAGATGCATTGCAAGAAGAATATTCTTGAAAAAATGCGTGTTCACTATATCGAGATTTATAGTACCTTACCTATACTCACTATTTGGGCTAGTCTGTACAACAATTATTTTTGTTCACTCTACCGAGATTCAATATATCGAACGTCAATTTTAGTTCGAAAATTCACTAAATCTATATATATAAAAATGAGTTCTAAAATGTGTTCGGATACGTATAACTTGAAAACAACCGACTCTATTGAGCCCATATTTACAGATAATCTTAGGTATTAGCCCAGGAGTGCACTGAAGGAGATTGGTCAAAATTGGACAAAGGGGCGTGGCACCGCCCATACAAATTTACAGATAATCTTTGTTATTGGCCCAGAAGTGCTCCTCTGGAGATTGGACAAAGGGCGTGGCACCGCCCATACAAAAAAACATTCAAAATCTTATATCTCGAAAACCGCCGAATCGATTGAGTTGAAACTTACAGACAGTCCTAGGTATTGGCCCAGGAGTGCTCCTCTGAAGATTGGTCAAAATTGGACAAAGGTCGTGGCACCGCCCATACAAAAAAAATCTAAATATTATATCTCGAAAACCACCGAATCAATTCAGTTCGAATTTGCAATCAAGGGTATTGGCCCAGGAGCGGTCATTGACCAAACATTGACCAAAATTGGACAAAGGGGGCGCGACCAAATTGGATACTTTCTTCTACTGGTTTATTCGTAATTGCCACCCGAAGGTTTAAGAAAAAAAAAACATAAAAGTAATCAATTTGTTTTGTTTCGCAAATTGATTTCCAAATTTCAATTGTATCTTTTTCGTTCGTTAACTTTCTGCACTGGCTATTTCAAAGGTAAATTATTGGTAGTGAAAAATTTATGTGCGATTTATACAAAGTGATGATCATTTACAGTTCGATATTTGTTACGATGCCAAGAAGAGACAATGGTAACAGTAGCCGGCGTTCTCAGAATGGCCGCTGAGCCAGTGAAGCTATCCGCCTTCATTTTTTATTAAAAAAAAATATCAAACTAGATCTTAAAATATTTAAAATATGTAACTATTTTAGGCAGAACAACGTTTGCCGGGTCAGCTATTGCTATATAAAATAGACCCAAATATGCAATAATCGAAAATATGGGGAAAAATTACAGCAGGTTTCCTAAAAATACGCCTTAATAATAATTGTGACGCTAAAATTTACACCCACGGAATAAGTAGGGGAGACTGGGTACGATTGAAACAATTTCTCTTATATCTATCATCCATAACATTGCTTTTTATAATCTGGGCAATAATGAAGTTATGTGAAATGTAAGAGCATATTTTTCATCTATAAGTGGACAATGTTTTTTGAGTACCCAGTGTCTTATTTTACGCAGTACATCAAATTAAAAAAAAAAAATGTAATTTGTTTCAACGGTAGGTACCCATACCAGGGGCGGTTGAAACAGTATTGGGGGTCAGTTGAAACACGTGCAAATAATACAAAATTTTACATTGTTACTTATATAATTAATATTTTATTTCAAATAATGGCTCTGTTTAACAATGTTTATCACATGATTGTTCTATATTAATTTAAAAATAACCAAAACTACAAAAAAATTAATATTATTCTTAAGCGAAACAAAAATAAATAAAAAGCGAAAAACCTTAGGTACTTCATTAATTAATTTAAAATTAATAAATATAATAATAATAATAATAGATACATAATAATAATTTAATAATAAAAATAAAATATAATAGAAGCGAGCAGTTATTTATTCCATGCTTCCCCGCGCCTTGTGCAATAAAAATATCCTGTCTTCACCTCCTCATAAGCATCGTTAAAATGTTGACAAGTCCACATTTCCTCTAGAAATCTTCCTCACACTTTCTCGGGGTACGAAAGGTAAGTAAACACATTGTTTCAACCGTACCCCGAAAAATTGTTTCAACCGTCCCCAACCCGTCCTTCAAGTAAAACAAATTATAAAGTAAGGGAAACAAGACTGACTCATTTAAACTAGTCACCATGTTGTATTCTACACCCTTTACTGCGTAAAAAAAAACACAACAATCTCACACGAATAGAAACCACAGTAAAAAGCAAAATAACCGAACAAAAATACTTACTTTGACCTATTTAACACAAAAGAACATCCCATTCCCAACTGGACTGCGCGACGAACGAAGGAAGACTGAAATTCGTCTAAGGAGTAAGGACTTGTCTCTGCTTCATCCACGCCTAATACTCAAACACGCTGCGCATATGGTTCGCGTTGCTTCAACCGTCCAGTGTTTCAAACGTACCCAGTCTACCCTATACATACAGCAAAAACTAACTGCAACTTTTTGACATAATTCAAAAATTAATTTGTATGATTGTCATTTTCATCTGCGACTCACATCTTGTAAACATCTTTAATGCAAATCGGATTGTCTTTTAAATGTTCGCATTGTGATGAGTAAAATACAAATAAGAGCAGTCATATTCTAATCATAACAAATCACATGCATAATTAAACCGACGAGCCAGGAAAACTTTTACGAATTTTTTGCAAATCCACAAATACGTCTGTTGTCAAGTGTTTTTCATTGTCAAAAATAAAATTATTTTACCTTCCAAATGAAGGCATTTAAATTGGCATATTTATGTTCACTTAGAACAGAAATTGTCTCATATAATTTTGGGCAGAGACATTTTAATTTACTTTATGGGCGATGAAGTGTCTATCTCATTTCATCGCAACTGTGTATGAGAAAATTATGCAAATTTCACTACTCGAAAAATACGTTGAATATTTTGATGTTACAATTATAATTTAATTTAATTTTGTGTCTCAAATTTATATAACTTACTGAGGAAGATTGGTATATTTTAGAGACATCATTGTTGGGTGATTTCAAAACTTCTCTCTCTTCTCTTCTCGTTTGCCCAAAGTTATATAATTATAGTCAATAGGTGTGTGTACATTTTTTCAGCTAACGGGTATTTTGAAGCTTTGTTTGTGGCTATATTTTTAGCTTCATTCCCCTTGATATCAACTTGGGTGAGTACCCTCGCCAAGAAGATGTTATTATGGAAAACAAGGGAACTTTTGACAATTTACGAGGAGTAGCATTGTTCCCATTTCTTAGTCCAGACATCAAATTGTCATTAATACTCAAAGTACGTGATCGGCAAATCCGATGTTGATAACTATGCGATGTCTAAATGTCATTTTCACGGAGGGGAGGGTCAACGACTAAAGGTGGGGTAACATCGGGTAGGAAAAGAGATGTGTTAGTTGTCATAATTTAAATTACTAACCGCGAAAATAAAAATAAAGATAAATTTAGAAGACACTTAAGACACTGGCTTATAATTTAAGAAGGCCATTCACATTGAGAAGATCGTAAAGTTCGTTGAATGTTTCTGAGAACGACAGTCTATGCGGCCATCTGTCAGTTCGAACGTCCGTACAACCGTCTCAACGTAAATGGTTGTAGGTAGTTTGTATCAAAATTCTCAAAATGAAAAAGTTTAACAAAAATTTTACCACATTTAGTGGACATTTAAAATATTCATCAGGCTGTATTTTTTATCCAATTCCCTGTTGCCTACCTAGGCTAAGTAGTCGGTAGTCCTTATGTTGCTCTGAAACTGGCTCGAGCGCATAATAAAGTGCTCAAATTCGGAAATTGCTGTAGGGGAGAGTGGGTACGAAAGTAACATTTTTTCGCATTTCCTTCCATAATCTGCAAACCGATGTACATACCAAACTGAAATAACCGACCTTCCCGGTGTACCGATTGTAACAGGATGAAAGGACGGATGGTTGTAACACTATACAATTGAAAGGAGAATACAAGAATATTGGTAAAAAATCATTTTTATTTAAAAAAACCAATTAAAATATTTGTGGAAACAAAAATTTAAGTTATGTTGACAAATGACAAGGCACATATCCCAATAAAATACAGGTCAGCTAATGCTAAAAGTACGGTAGTTCAATTAGTCTTGGGATATTATAAATCAGACACCACGAACAAAATTATTCAAAGTATGTAAAAACTAATTAATTAAAAAAAATCGTATGAAATTCGATAAAATCAACTATGAATATAGTCAAAAACTAATAGTCTGACTCGCAGTTGCGGCATTGAAACATGTGACAATCGTCCACTCAAAAAATGTTACAACTGTCCACCACCAATTCTTTTACATTGAAAATCAAATAAAAAAAAATTAGTTATCGCATCGAAAAAAGATTAGATAACTCCATACGGTTAAAGATAGTATGTAATACGATAATATCGCTTCAATAAAGTTAAGACTTTCTTACTTTACGAAATATGACAAGAAACATTTACCAAAAAAAAATAATTAACGTTCGCGCTAGAATTTCACGTTTTCAACTCTATTTGACACAATATTAGCACACTGAAGTGTGAAATTTTGGAGTGCATTCAGGTCCTAATTGCAATGAATTCTGCATTTAAAAATGAACGCACATGGCTCTATTTTTTCTTAAAACGTCAGAGTTACAACCGACCCGCTGTTACTTTCGTACCCACTCTCCCCTATTTTATTTGGATCTAACAGTTGTAATTTTAAGATTTGGATCTACAGTGCCGCGCAATGGCAAGTACAGATCAACCACTCCACCTGGCGGTTTTTCGAATCATCAACAAAATGTCAAAGTCGATGTGGAGCGCCATCTGTTTTCTAACAAATGTACTAAAAACAGAATTTTCCCGGATTTACAATTTCAATTTCTAAAATTTAGTATAGTTGGAGAAGTGTGTGTGTATGTCATCATAAAAAAATTGCAAAACCCACTGAATAAAATTGATGCTAACAATAATAATAATGGGCCTAATAACTTGAAGTTATAGGGCCCATACATGACACAGACACGTCGCTGCAGACTAATATATTTTGTTGTTGTGCACATTTCTGCGCAGATCGTCTGTGAAGTGTGTATCCATGTCGACTGTCTGCAGCGACGGTCTGCGTGAATTCAATTTTTTTTTTTTAATTTTTCTTGGCCTGCAACGACATGTCTGTGTCGTGTATGGTGAATTTTGCACAGACGACCGAGAAAATTCATGGCGTAAACATAATTGAAAGCCTCTCGCTTGGAGAAATCGGTTCCCTCATTAAATTTGTTTGTTTATTTATTAATGGACTTATTTTTTGTAGCAGCTTCATTAAATATCCTTCATCCATTCGGCAAAATTTAAAGAAGTCGGCAGGCAGTATTCGCCATTTTTCCGACCCGACGACCACGATGAAACGATACAAACTAATGTCTGTGCACATTGTCTGCACCGTGTGTGGCGAAGGCATGTTTGCACAGACTTAAGGTCTGCAGCGACGTGTCTGTGTCGTGTATGGGCCCTATTAGTACTGGCTTAAAAAAAAAACACCCTTTACTAGCTTAGCTATCTGCTCTTTACCACAAAAAAAAAAAAAAAAACACAGCACTATCTACTGACTGCACCCAAACTGAACGAAACATGCTTGTAAGATACGGTTATTAGTATGAATTATGAGTTAACAGATGTGTTAGTGCCAACTCGTCGCTATTTGATATTATTATTAATACTTAATCAAATTCATTCCAAAAACTAACAGATATTTTTAACAGTACTGTTCTGTACTAAGTGTTAATTATTACAAACATTTATAATTTACCCTATTTGTATTTTTCCTGTAACTCAAATTGATACTCTGTTCGCTTCTTGTTTTATATTAGTCTTTGTATAAGAGTTGTTTAATTGCTCTATTTTTGTTTGTTTGGTCGCATATCGACGAGCGCATAATAATTCCTATGTTAACTTAAATTGTCTTATACTTCTTTTATGTCGCTCTCTCTAATTACTCTCTAAAATTCTCAAATATTGTTATTTTCTTTGTTTTACTTTGTGCATTCATTCGTTCTGGTTAATGATCGATTTTGTCTTAGAATCTCGCTCTCTTGTAATTGAACCAGCAAACAAGTAACATCAAATCAATCATCGTATGTATGCTAAGCTAAGCCAATAAATTTGTTAAATTATTGAATCTCGTTCGACTCTTATTTGTGATCATTTAACAATTCATTCGAACCTTTAATTCGTCTAAAAACATTTCTGGTCCTTCAGTAGCCGAATTTAATTGGAAAAGACATTCATTTTTCGTGAAAAAAGACAATCAAAGTTCATTTTTGCCTATACACGTGTTTATCGAACAATTGTATATATATGCACCGTATTAATCTTTAATCTGCATTTCATATTGTGCAAATCCCGTGCATTATCATTAATTGCAAATTATTAACATTTGACCAGTGCGCGTAAACTCACTTTGGTAAATTTTCTTTCGGGGATAAAATGAATTTTATCAAGGCAAAACGTGGTCGTGCAAAAGGCATGATTTCTCGTGCTGCAACGTTTGCAGAATCGGTTGATACCAATACAACGCTAGCAATGCTTGAGATTAGGTTAGCTAAATTAAATGAAACGTGGGATGAATTTGTCGAGCTTCAAAATGCGCTTTATGAATTCCGTGCTGATGCAGATTTCATAGATCCAGAGCCTGAATTCGAAGAGTACGAAACAAAGTACTTTTTAGCTCATTCAATAATGACAAATTTCATCCAAGTTAAGAAATTAACTACTCAGCCACAACAGCCAAAACAATCGGTGGTAGAGCAATTAGCTAGTCAGCAAGCTTCGTTCCTGGAAAAAATAAATAGTGCCTCAGATAAATCCGCGTCGGCGTCGGTTAAATTGCCAAATCTTTCGATACCAACATTTTCGGGCGATTATAAAGATTGGCCGGAATTTCGCGATTCTTTCATGGGTTCAATTGACTGCAATGCATCGCTTTCTTCCACACAGAAACTCCAATATTTAAAATCATTTTTAAGTGGGAGAGCAAGCGATCTTTTGAAGCATGTGAAAAATGCTGATAGCAATTATTTAGAAGCGTGGGATAGACTTGAAAGCCGGTATGATCGCACTCATTTAATTGTGCAATCATTTGTTGAATCGTTCGTGTCACTTCCTACAACAAATGCGTCAAATGTTGTTTTGTTGCGCAAAATCACCGACGGCGCTGATGAAGTAATTCGCGGTTTAAATGCGTTAGACTCAAATGATCGTGATCCGTGGCTCATTTATATTTTGGTTCAGAAACTCGATCCTGAAACGAAGCAGGCATGGGCTGAATTTATAGGAGCTAGGTCTGATGCTACTATAAACGAATTATTAGAGTTTCTACAAAATCGTTGCGTGTGTCTCGAATCGTGTTTTAATCCATCTCGTTCAATTCAAACTCGAAATAAAAACCAAGGATCTATTCGCTCGCATTTAGTGGAAACAAATCACGGTTGCCCTAAGTGTAAATCTGAACATAGTCTGTTTCACTGTAAACATTTCACCGCGCTTTCTGTCGATGCTCGACGAAGTTTCGTAAGAGAACACGCCCTATGTTTTAACTGCCTTCGTCAAGGGCATACCTCTAACAAGTGCCGGTCAAACAATCGCTGTAAAATGTGTAATACGCGTCACCACACCCTCGTTCACCCTCCAAACTCGCCCTCAAACAACTCGTCTATAAACATTTCACCCCAAACCAACTCGTCCATAAACATTTCGCCATCAAACGACTCGTCCACAAACATTTCCTCGTCAACCTCTTCGAATGTCCTCGCTAATACAACAACCTACTCAGACCTTCCTTCAACATCAAATTCGTCATTTGCACCAAACCCCTCGATATCTACTCATATTTGCTCGTCTCTCAACGCAGTAGATAATTCCCCTCGTCGCACCCACACATTGTTGCCAACTGCCATCGCTCGCGTACAAGACAAACAAGATGATTTTCAAAACGTTCGATTGCTCCTGGACTCGGGTTCACAGGTGTCATTTGTCACGGAACAAACTGTTCAGAGATTAGGTCTCATACGTAAGGCTGCTCGAATTCCCATACTGGGTGTTGGTTCTACAGCAGCAGGTGTTACAAACGGAGTTGTAACTCTTACTCTTTTTTCGTGCCATAGCCAACAGTCGGTTGAGATTCAGTGTTACGTAATCTCGAAACTCACTTCGCTAATACCAGCTCAACAAAATTCAGTCGCAGCTGCAAATCTCTTCGCGTCATATACCTTAGCAGATCCCAAATTCTATGTACCGGGTAACATTGACGTGCTTGTTGGTGCTGATAAGATATTCAGCATATTTAACGGATCTGCTATTCGTGGTCAGCAAGGTCAGCCTGATCTTATTCCAACCATTTTCGGTTTTGTGGTTTGCGGAAACATGGCAACCCCAACATTATCTAACAATCAGAGTGTTACTGCATATTTGAGTCAAGTTGATACTTTACACTCATTTGATCTTGAGCGCTTTTGGTGTCTTGAGGAAGTGCATCATCAACCAGCGCTTTCTATCGATGATCAACTTGCGGAAGATATTTTTGCGAATTCTCATTCACGCTTGCCTGACGGCAGGTACCAAGTCCAATTGCCCTTTAAACTCGACCACAAAACTGACTTCGGAAATACCTTTAACGTCGCTTTACATCGGTTTCAATTTACCGAACGTAAAATTGCCTCCAGTCAGTATTTAAAGGACAAATATATCAGCTTCATGAGAGAATATCTTAATCTAGGGCATATGAAAGAGGTGCCTGAAAAGGAAATTCAATCATCCACAGACGAGTGCTATTATCTGCCACACCATGCTGTGCTGAAAGACGACAGCAGCACAACAAAGGTCAGGGTAGTTTTCGACGGATCGGCTAGATGTGGTAACAATAAGTCTCTCAACGAATCGCTGTTAGTAGGACAAACTTACCAACGCGATCTTTTCTCTATTTGCCTTCGCTTTCGTCGCCATCTTTACACCTTATCAGGCGATATCGAGAAGATGTTTCGTCAGATACGAGTGTGTAATCGCCATAGAGACTTTCAGCGAATTCTTTGGAGAGAATCCGCTAATCAACCTCTAAAACATTTTCGTCTTTCGACTGTTACATACGGAACAGCGTGTGCCCCATTCCTAGCAGTACGAACCCTTTATCAATTGGCCCTCGACTCGAAAGATAAATATCCGCGTGCGGCTGAAATACTGCTCAATGACTTCTACGTCGATGACGTCATGACCGGAGCTGATTCAGTTGATGATGTAATTTCACTTCGATTAGAGCTCATAGAATTGCTGCAATCAGGCGGATTCAATCTCCGCAAATGGACAACTAATTGTTGGCCACTGTTACTCAGTCTTCCAGAAGATCAACGAGAGTTATCACCCAAGGACTTCGAAGAGCATAACTCCGTAAAATTACTCGGTTTGCAGTGGTCACCTGCCAAAGACTCGTTTTCTTTCAAAGTGAATCTTTCCGAAAATCTAACTTTTACTAAGCGTCGAATTCTATCGGAGGCTTCCAGGATATTCGACCCTATAGGATTCCTGACACCCGTCGTCATAGCTGTCAAAATTGTATTTCAAGAGCTTTGGCGTAAAAAATATTCATGGGACGATCCTATTTCATTAGAATTATCTAATCGATGGTCTTCAATTCGAAATGAGCTACCAAAGTTAGAGACTTTAAATATCCCGCGGATCATGTGGACTTCAGGAGAAAATATAGAGTTCCATGGATTTTGTGATGCGTCCTTAGACGCCTATGCAGCAGTAGTATACTGCATAAGTAGGGACTCAGCTGGCAATGTAACCAGCACAATTGTCGCCGCAAAAAGCAAAGTGGCACCCATCAAGGTAGTGTCCCTTCCACGACTCGAGCTTTGTGGAGCCGTTCTACTTACACGGTTAATACAAAAACTTAAAAATTCTTTGCAGTGCAAAGAGATTAACGTTTTCGCCTGGACTGATTCTTCTATCGTCCTCTATTGGCTTTCAGACGTGCCCAAAAGGTGGTCAGTCTTCATATCAAATCGTACGTCAGAAATACTGTCAACTATACCAAGAGAGTCTTGGTATCACGTACGATCTCATCAGAATCCAGCTGACTGCGCATCTCGTGGTATCTCACCCTCTCATTTGCTAGAAAATGAGTTATGGTGGACCGGACCATCGTGGATTAAGCATGATCAAAGTCAATGGCCTAAGACCGTGAATCTAACATCAGACTTTTCAAACGAACAACTCGAAGAACGTAAAAATCCTCCTGTCAAAGTCCTTTTATCAAAAGTTGAACCAACCCTTTTTGAGACTCTCGTGAACAATTCCTCCACTTACCTCCACTGTATCCGTGTGCTCGCCTACATTCGACGATTTATATCGAACTCTCGTGTTAGCTCAAACTCTCGTGAAAAGCAAACTCTATCTGCAAGTGAACTCTTAATTTCCAAAACCCTTTTCGTTAAATGGCACCAGTCCCTCTGTTTTGCTTCCGAAATCAACACAATCGCGAAAGGTGAAGTGTTAAAAAAGGGAAATAAATTAGCGTCCCTTAACCCCTTTTTGGATACTGACCGAATCCTTCGCGTCGGTGGTCGGATCCAAGAATCTGATGCAACATTCGCTACGAAACACCCTATCATACTCGACAAAAACTCTCGGTTCGCGAAACTTATCGTGGAACATACTCACAAACGCTATTTGCATGTTGGTGTTTCGCAACTGTTTGCCATTCTAAGACAAGAATATTATATTGTCGGTTGCCGTAATCTCCTGCGCAAAGTTGTTCACCAATGTGTTAAGTGCTTTCGATTTCGGAAAACAGCGTCCACTCAACTTATGGGAAATTTACCCGCCGAACGTGTTCGTTATTCGCGACCCTTCAACATCGTCGGAGTTGATTATGCGGGACCCATAACCTTACGCCTAGCCAGAGGTCGAAACCCAAAATTCGTCAAAGCATACATCGCGATATTTGTATGCTTCACCACAAAGGCGATACATATAGAGTTGGTTGGTGACCTCTCTTCCGCCGCGTTTATGGCAGCACTCGATCGTTTCGCGTCGCGCAGAGGTAAACCCTCAGAAATCTGGAGTGATAACGCGACTAATTTCCATGGCAGTAAACGACACTTAAATGAACTGTTCCAGCATCTCATCAGTCAGCAGCACAACAACATCATCAGCGATCATCTATCAAAGGATCAAATCCACTGGAAGTTCATTCCCCCTTCTTCACCCCACTTTGGCGGGTTGTGGGAGGCGGGGGTGAAATCGGTAAAGTTTCACCTTAAGAGAGTCATAGGTGATCATAGGCTCACCTACGAAGAGATGAACACTTTGCTTTCTCAAGTGGAAGCTCTACTCAACTCTCGACCCATGTGGCCTACATCGGACATGGATCCCATCGCTCTTAGTCCGGCTCATTTTTTAATTGGTGAACCCCTTGTATCTGTTCCTCGTCCTGATATGTGTGTACAAAATGTTTGCCCTTACTCTAACTGGTCTCTTTTACAGAATTTAAAGCAAGGTTTCTGGAAGCGCTGGCACGTAGAGTACCTGACCTCACTTCAACAGCGCCCAAAATGGCAAACATCAAAAGAAGACCTAAAAGTTGGGGACGTAGTAATGCTGAAAGACCCACATCTACCACCATCAAAATGGATTCTGGGTCGCGTTAAAGATATACATCCTGGCAGATATACATCGTACTCGAGTTGCGACAATAACAACACAAACGGGCGATTATGTTCGTCCCATCATAAAACTAGCTCCTCTACCTTTTGCTGAAGGAACTGGGTCCTTCAGGGGGGGCTGAATGTTCTGTACTAAGTGTTAATTATTACAAACATTTATAATTTACCCTATTTGTATTTTTCCTGTAACTCAAATTGATACTCTGTTCGCTTCTTGTTTTATATTAGTCTTTGTATAAGAGTTGTTTAATTGCTCTATTTTTGTTTGTTTGGTCGCATATCGACGAGCGCATAATAATTCCTATGTTAACTTAAATTGTCTTATACTTCTTTTATGTCGCTCTCTCTAATTACTCTCTAAAATTCTCAAATATTGTTATTTTCTTTGTTTTACTTTGTGCATTCATTCGTTCTGGTTAATGATCGATTTTGTCTTAGAATCTCGCTCTCTTGTAATTGAACCAGCAAACAAGTAACATCAAATCAATCATCGTATGTATGCTAAGCTAAGCCAATAAATTTGTTAAATTATTGAATCTCGTTCGACTCTTATTTGTGATCATTTAACAATTCATTCGAACCTTTAATTCGTCTAAAAACAAGTACCATTTCTTTCAAACGTCTCACAAACATCAGTAAATACAACTCTTACGAGAAAGCTTTTTAATCTTAATAATTCAGCTATTTAGATACAGCGTTTGGATGGAGATCCTATGTACATTATAAGAGCCTGTTGTTCCCAATAGGTCTTTTTTATTGCACAGCTATCTCTATGAAGTAAAGTAAAGTAAGAAAATGTGCAATAAAACTGTCCCCAGTAATTTTTCTAAACAGTAGGTTTTACAGCTGAAAATTTGGCAACCTGGCATTGCTGTCAAAATGGCCATCAATGAAAAATTCAATTTCAAAATCAAAATCCTTCTGGAAAAATTAATAATCAACCTTTTAACGCAAAAATAATTATTTATCAATTTCAAAACAAAATATTTACTTCTTCTGATTACTTTTTTTTCTCTTATTCCTGACATCTTGTATGGTTAAAATTAAATTAAATTTAAATAAATAATAATTTCAAATTGTCCTTGATTTGTCCATTTTAATTGCGACATTCAATTATTAATATATGAAATTTGTTTTTCTGTAAAATGAACAAATATTGGTTCCTATTTCATTTTATATGTTTTATATAAATTTTACTATAAACATCTTTATATAATATAATTCTTCTGTACGTGATTGTAACCGAACTCCTCCTAAACGGCTGAAATGATTTTAATGAAATTTTGTTTGTGTGTTTGAGTGGATCTAAGGATGGTTTAGATTCACAATTGGACCCGGTAGGTGGCGTTGCGATCCGATTCCACAAAATTTCAAATAATAAACACTCAACAATAAAAAAATGTAAGAAGCAAGAATAAGCTCATGAATAAAATTTCAAATAATTAGCACTAAAACAAAAAATCATAAAAAATACGGACGTTGAAACATAATTGTCGGACAATGAAAATGTACGAGCAGACAAAACAACGCTAGTTTTTAAATAAAGATTTAAGCTTAGTACATACATACGCTCAACGTTGCTCAGTGCTCTTCTCATATCAAATATAAACACACTAATTTTTAAGTATTGTAAGTCTAGGTAGCTATTTATAGGTATATATTTTGTAAACAAAATGCAATTGAAATAAAAACGGTAAATAGCTATGTAGTATTTTATTACTTTCCGTAATATTCAGTTGTTATTTTGAAATTTGTATAAAATAATGAATTCCTTATAGTCTTACACCAACCATAGCCGATAAAATAGTATCTAAGTATCAGGGTTTTTTTTTTTGTGAAAGGAGAAATCTGTGAACAGATCCAAACTGCACAAAAATGTTTCCCCTGGTGGGTAGAATTGAAGAATGCTCCTGTCACTCTTGCTGGAAATGAATATTATGTATGTACCTTGTGTGAATCTTTGTGCGGTGTCAAGCTGAGTGTAGTTGTTGTACTTGGGTGCTGGAAAATTCTAATTTACTTTACTTCACTGAGAATCTGAGATAGATGTGCAATAAAACAGACATAGTCTACTTTTTTCCTGTTAGATGTTATACTGCGCAGAGGTTTGGTACTATGTTGCTTTAGATTTACTTGTTACCACAATAAGCTGCGTGGTTTTTTTCAGTTGCTACCGGCCGAGCAGAAATTTAATATTTTTTTTATGACATATTTTCGCTAATTGAATTTGTTTGAGCATATATGCTTGTACTTTTGTAATTAACTATAGTACTAGTCCCACAGAAGGTACTTATCTTATGAACTCAAAGAAGCTCTTATACCATATTCACTTTATAGGAATTTGGTTTTAAGCCTTTAGGAGTTAAGGAAGCATTTTCTGTGAGCTTCCTAACAAAGGAAATATTTTATGAATAGTTTTAATACAGTTAGCTACACAAATCAAACAGATACGTTAATGCAACTTTGTTCCATAACAGATAAGCAATAGATAGCACCTCAAATTTCCCTCAACAATAGATATACCTACCTAACTAGGGTTGATTGCCAGAGCTTTCATTCTGAAATCTTTAAGATTCAACACATAACGTTATATGTATGCAATATACGGCGAATATCTACCAGGATAAGCTTTTCATCTACCTAACTATAATTATCTTGTCTGAACTTAATCCTATTAATGGATTATCCTTTCAATGTTCATCATAGGTATATAAGTAGGCATGTTGCTGGTCCATATTACAGATTAGCTATTCATTTAAGCGGCGGAAGCTGGGTGGAGTATTTCCCTATTCAAGATATGAACTGAGTATATGTAATGACTAATGATAAATGTAATTAACGTAGTTCCTTAACGGTCAATTTACCATGGTGTTCTTGTGGAATGATATACTTTCTTTGTGTTGAAGGTTTTTGTGAATAATTAGATTAGTAGCTATACGATTTTTGTTGTACTCCTTAGGTTCGTGTTCTTTTGATTCGATTTGATATGATTCCCTATACAATTCACAAAAAAGAATTTAAGGCCTTGGGCCTTGTTTCTAACAACCATGCATTTGTGTGAGATTTTTGATTTGTTTGGGGCGAATTCATGATCTTGTAAAAAGGTAAAGTAAAGGGTGGGCCAAATAGAAGTTTCTTTTTAAAAATGCAACAAAATGAACCAAATTAAATGTTTTCCATATATTATGGCTTCATTAGTAAAACCAAACATTCCCATTTATTATGGAACACAACGTCGCTCAAATGGCTGCCTCGGCTGGCTTCGCAGTAGCGCATTCTGTCACTCTAATTTTTCAAGTCCTTGTTGATGGTTTCGGGCTGTAGCTCACGGATGGCTTGGATGATATTGGCCTTAAGTGTTTGAATCGTTTCCGGATTGTTGGCACAACATCGGTCCTTCACCACAAAAAAAAGTAGGTTAGCATGGCTCTGTAACACTCAGGGTTGACCGAAACGTTGTTTCCAGCCTAATTTTCGAAGAAAAATGGTCCAATGATGCCAGCACTCCACAATCCGCACAAACCTGTCACTTTCTGTGGATGCATTGGCACCTAGCATACCAGTCTCACGAAATTTTTTCACAAACTTGCGTTCAAAAATGTTCTTTACATTCCACCTTCTTTATATTGATTGCACAACAAAATATAATCTCGAAATTGGGTTGCACTGTGCTTCGCCAAGAGCCAACCCTCAAGCGGAAAAATGTTGTAGATATACGACGTATTTGGATGTAGCAGACTCACCTTTACAAGCATTTTCCAACACCTCCTAAAATTAAGTCTATTTTTTATAGGTAGGTACTCAGTAGCAATAAAACAGAAGCAATATCGAAAATCATGAGTCATGACCCACCACACACACACGCACACATACCCAACAAAACCGTATTCTAAATGCCAATGAAATCCTTTTGATTGATTGCTAATCACTTAAGGCCTTCAGTCGCATCATTCATCGGCTGCATACCGCAATACAACCATATATGATTGACTACATATCGAATTAAGTTTTTCTTCTAGTCGGTCTGTGGAATTGGATTAAGTGTTAACGTTTGATAGTATGTGGTGATTGATTTCCTCCTTATTGTGAGTTAGCATATTGTGACAGGACAAGCAGAAGGACATCAATCAATTCGTCAGACTAATGTGAGTAACGCTTTTATTTTGATTATTTTTTCCCACTCAAACGAATTCCATATGATAGACGCAGCTGTGGTGAGGAGTTTCTTCAAAAGCCTTAACTCGTAATCCCCACTTCGATCATTGCCCAGACACATTAAAGGGCGCTTCGATTTTATCCTCAATGTCTATATACACAAAAGAAAGGAGCTGCAAAAGAATTTCCGATATTTTCTTAGGACAGGAAATAATTGACTGCCACAACATTTGATGGGTCTCTCATTTGAGCGTATTTTAGGCATTTAGTTCTGCTTCGGAGAGTCTTTTGTGGATAGAAGTTAAAGTACTGATTACTATGATGGAGATGTTAGAAGATGATAGGGTGAAAACAATAGAATTTAGATAATATACCAAATGAACGTTGGTCTTTCGTAGACAGAGACTCTCATATGAACATCATCAAGGACCTTTATTGAACCATCGCGATTATTTGGTTGATTTACATACCTATATAAGTATTTTACTAAGTACATATATATAGTTTAAGGGAACCTATTATCTAATAAGATATAGGATAGAAACCCACCAGTTTAATTCCACAAGAAATTGGTTGGTCCATAAACCATAAGATTCAAAAATTTGGAATGACAACAAATTACATAAAGTAAAGTAGTCAAATGCTAAAGATAATTATCCGAAGTCACTTCTTCTGAACCAGCGGTAATTATCCTGAAAGTATCACGCTTACAATAAAGTGACAAAACCTGATATTATTTCGCGTAATTGTTACCACGAGAAGCTAGGCCTTGGGTGTCTACCGCCTGTTGCGCCGCCTATTTATTTATTTATTTTTTTAATTGTTACCACGTTGATATACATTCGGTTGAAGAGAACGCAATTCTTGTTTGACTACATTCTACATGCTCGCCAAAAAATTGTTCGATCTTGTATACAAAATACGTAGTCAATAGTGTAGTGAGTACCTGCACGTTGTTTGTCGAAGTCAATTGCCCAATCCGCGTCACTGAAACTCATAACCTCATCACTGAATTTTGAATGAAATATTAGCTTGCAGTCCATAGGAAAATAAAATTAGTTGGCCCAATATGTCCACACAGGACTCTAGACTTAACCATCCGGTGTAACCATCCGTTTATGTGATAGATACCAGGTAGGGACCGATCTGCTTGTCGTTCGGTGAGATACCACCACATCATGCAAGGCTCCATGAAATAGTCCTGACTATGTTTCGGAGTTTGACAGATGGGCTGGTGCAAACAGGATGGGAACACATGTGGCGGATGGTGAACGGCCTGCAGATACGCAGGTTAGCTGCGAATACCCAATACGCAGTCCCCGACCAAGAGCGACAGAAAAGGAGGCCATGCCTTAAAATGTCATAGGAATCCCTATGAACTTTCTGTAACAAGACCTATAGGCACAGTCTTCAACAAAGTGCCCCCCAACTCACAAGGTAGCTACGATGGATACAGAATAATATAAATGGCGAGACCCAAATGTACCCGCCACAATGTGGGATACACAAACATCTAATCTTGGAAACAGAAACGTATCTGCCCTCGGTGGATCAGCCGTCTTATATTTGATCTAACACCTTTACTTGAACACTGACACCGGTACATTTTTTTTTTGTTTCTTTCGGCATTAAAACTGAGTCCAGTAAGGTCTTAATTACGGGAAAACGAATGTGAACGATAGGACTGGCGCTGGTAGTATTCTGTTACCTCACTATAAGCAGTAGTCAAATACATAATGTTGAAATGGCTGGCTTCTAGGCTAATGCTGCAATATCCCCCGTCCTCTTAAAACCCTGACAGGCCTCAGATAACGCTCAATATTTCGTCGTTAGGTTTAGGTTGGTTGTGTAGGTACAGGTGTAACATTCCTGTTTAACACCGATCTGGCTCTGACTCAAGATCTCCCAAGGGCTTGTAACAGAATACTACAAGAGGCGTTCCATTGCGTCAACCCTCGCATGCCCTCACTGCTTGCATAGATAACCATGGGATCAAAAGGAAGCTACACACCCGAATATTGATAACAGCTCTGAGTGGTGAGGGTGACCCAACAAATATGAAAATGGAGATAATTGCATGAATCCCTTCCAGAGAATTTCGGTAATTCAGAGGTCACCGAAAGAAAAGGCGTCAATGCCTCAGAGGATTGCGAAGGAAGGCGTAGCACAACTGACGACGCCCGTGTCTTCGGAACCACAACCATCCACCCAGATGTCTGTCTTTCACGATGACGGTATAAGAGGCGTTCCATTTACCCAGCCAATGAGAGATGCCAATATGCCATTGAACGTATAAGAGCGTTTTACTCTATAATTGAGATGCACGACGATAATTCCAAAGAGGTCATACGAAAAATCAACGCCTCGCAGACATCACCATTTCTAAAAATACTATTTGCGGACTCATAAAGAAGACAGGAAAGTTTTTCTTATATAACAAAAAATTAAGTGTGTAAATAGTCACCCACGAAAAGTATGTAATGAGATCTAGATGTACGCCAAGTTTTTAGTTTAAGTAGTTTCATTGCTAAAAAAAATTGGTTCCGAAGTTCGAGGAGGGTCGAAAACAGCTTGAGTTTGTTGGCCTTTACTTGGCTAGGGCACATTCATATCAATCGCAAAGACAAGTGCTTTATGACATTCACTCCCGGTATTCGGTATATCTCTACCTGTGATAGACGGCAGTATCTTTCAGAAAATTTTCGATTACTAATTTAAAAAATGTTGTTTAATTTATAACTAAGCAAACTTTATATATCCATACATTATTGTATAGGCGACTATTGCGTTTGTCAAATCAGAGGTCGCTTCTGACCAGGTACCAATGTAATTTTTGAAATTTTCATAACAAATTTTACTTTTGTAAGAATGAGAATTTGGCTTCCGCATCTTTACATCGGCAGCAATATGGATTCTACTTCCGTAGATACTACTTACTTACTTATCGGGCTCCCGACCCGTGAAGAGTCTCTGCCTGAGACACTGCAGCCTTCCATCCTCTACGATCCCGGGCACGCTGCTTCCAGTTGTCCAGACCAAGCGCTCTGGTATCCGCGATGGCTTGGTCTTTGAAACGGAGGTTCGGTCTTCCTTGTCTTCTCGAACCTGGGGGGCTGGGATTCGAAGATCCTCTTAGCTGGAGTATTGTCCATTCGCTCGATGTGGCCGAGCCAATGTAGTCGACGTGTTTTGGCTTTTTTGACTACATCCACATCTTGGTACAGCTCATAGAGTTCGCGGTTATATCTTCTTCTCCATTCGCCCTCCTCGCACACAGGACCAAAAATCCGCCGAAGTATTTTTCTTTCGAAGGAGCCCAGTATTAGCTCTCCCTTCCTGCTTATCGTCCAGCACTCGGCGCCATAAAGCAGAACTGGCAGGATAAGGGTTTTGTAGAGCACACATTTCGTCCTTCGAGTTAGGAGTTTTGAACCCAGTTGTTTTGCCAAACCGAAGTAGCAACGGTTTCCTAGGGTAATTCTTCGCCGGATCTCCACAAGGGTGTCGTTCGTGGAGTTCATATTTACTCCGAGGTAGGTGAACTCCTTAACTACCTCAAAGTTGTTGCTATCAATAGTGACGTTTTGTCCTAGGCGGTGGACAGATGCTTGTTTGTTTGTTGATAGCATGTATTTAGTCTTGTCCTCATTTACTTCAAGGCCAACGGATTTCGCCTGTTCTTCAATCGCCGTAAACGCTTCTATCACGGCACGCTGGGAGCGACCAATGATGTCAATATCGTCCGCATAGCCCAGCAGCTGGACGGATCTGTTGAAGATAGTGCCTTCCGTGTTGACACCTGCACTGCGCACTATCTGCTCCAGTACGAGATTGAAGAAATCGCATGACAGCGCGTCTCCTTCCCGAAATCCGGTGCAAGTTTGAAATAGATCGGAGGAGCTGCTTCCAAACGGCACGTTGAAGCGCGTGTTTTCCAGCGTCACGACACACAGCTGAATCAGTTTTGTCGGGATTCCGAATTCGGCCATCGCCATATAGAGCTCCTGACGATGTATGCTGTCATACGCGGCTTTGAAGTCGATGAATAGGTGGTGAGTTTCGACTTGAAATTCGTTGGTCTTTTCCAGGATTTGCCTCAGTGTGAAAATTTGGGCTATAGTCGATCTGCCGGGCCGGAAGTCACACTGGTACGTGCCGATTAGTGTGTTGCAGAACGGTTTAAGACGTTCACACAGTACGTCGGATAGGATCTTGTATGCGACATTAAGCAGGGATATGCCTCGATAGTTCTTGCAAGACATAGGATCGCCTTTTTTGTAGATGGGGCATATGGAGCTGATAGTCCAGTCATCGGGCATGTTTTCTTCCACCCATACTTGGTTGATGATTCGGTGCATGCTCCCTACCAAAACATCACCACCGTATTTAAAGAGCTCCGCTGGTAAACCATCAGAACCTGCGGCCTTGTTGTTCTTAAGTTTTTTTATAGCTAGGCCAACTTCTTCTATACTAGGTGGTGGAACTAGTTCTTCATTGACTGGACGTGGGCTATCTTCTTGCCCTATCACTCTCTCTACATGATGCCCATTAAGCAGCTGCTGGAAATGTTGCTTAGACACATCTACTGATCTACTATTCCCTGCCCGTCGGGGACTAGGTTTCCTTCCCTGTCTCGAAGAGCCTGCGTTCCGGTTTTGTAGCCAGCAGCCAGTTGCTTGGCTTTTTTATAAAACCTCCGGGTGTTATTACGATCGCGCGACTCTTCGATCTCCTTGAGCTGGGAAGCTGCGTAAGCCCTCTTCTTTCTACGCAGGATCTTCTTTTCCTCCCTTCTCCTGGCTCGATACTCTTCTCTCGCTGCCCTTGTTTTGCGCTGCAGCGCTTTCTTGCGTGCATCTTCTGTCACCTTTTTCCTGTACACACATTCATCATCATACCACGGGCTCTTTCTCTGGGGTGGCTGGTACCCTACAGTGGTTTCGGCTACCTCCTTGATGATGTCGCGATACTGGCACCACTGATTGTTGACGTTTGTGGTAGGTGAGTGCACAGAGGAGAGTCTCATACTCAGGCGCTCGCTACTCCAGGTGTGCTAAGGCGTCCAACGTCCGTAGATAACACTAAACATTTTACCCTCAACTCAATGCCACAAAAGAAGTATAACTTCAAAAACTAGAGTAGAAGAAATTACAACTATTATTTCAGCTCAAATTTGCAGCTATTATCCAATGTTCATAAATACAAAATCTCTTTTCGGATATCCTTAAAACAATACTTACTCTCAAACGAAATGGATTTTCTACAGATTTAACGTCAGTCAGCACTGGTAAGTATAGTTGCAGCAGAGCACATGCACCAATCGAAGATTGTCCTTGCATATGTTTATTTAATGTTGTCGTCTATATTCTAATAAATAGATAAGTAGAGACAGATGAAAAAATCTTGGAAAACATTATCCACAAGGACGAACTGCATTTTGTTCAATTCCGCCTGCCTTTCTTTGTGATGATTCTGTTCGATATTTTTTTAAAAGAATGTGGGTGAAAAGTGTATCTAGTGATTAAGTTCGAATTGTCGTATTCGAATTCAAATCTCATGCGAATGTTACATCAATCGAATGTTTAAGAAGATAAAGTGCAAATCTTCGGTGTTTCAGACAATTCCCTTTCATAACATTGGTTGGTTGCAAGGGACCGGAAATTGTGTAGGTAGATATTCGTCAACTGATACTGAATACACTTTGACAAACATTTTGAGACTGTAGTTCTGATGGGAATCGATTTTAATTCCGCATTTGAGTTAGGTAGGTCCATAGCTAAATAATTGACATACTAAAAATATCCTCTGGATATGCAGAAAACTGATGTGCAAATCACTTCCGCTACAAAAGGATAAAACATCCGATGGAGAAAATGGATACCTGTGGAACTCGTTTTATTTCCCTTACCGTTCATACGCATAAACAATTAATTATGCTATGTTTCTGACTGTGAATAATCGAGTACCCAGGCTCTAATTGCAATTGTTTGCTTTCCAATAAAATTAATGAGAAATACTGTCTACAATGCATTCATTGCGGTCATGAATTATTTGAGAATATAACAGATCCATTACCCCTGCTACATTTGCGGTTCCAATTTACACTTGATTGAAATTAATTGAATGTTTTTCCAACTCAATTACCAAAATTGAATGCTTGTATTTGCGACCGCACTGGTATGATAAATGTGTTTGACCTACGTACAGTACAGTGTTGAGTTCAAATTGTGGCAACATTAATTATTGTACGTGCTTAGAAATAAATATTTATTAAAAAAAAAAGCTAGAACCAATTCAATTGAATTAGTAGTTTGTCCTGACTCATTGGCGATTGCTCATCAACGCCCGTAGCCCAAACGGTAAGTGCTAGGCCAAAAGTTAGCACTAAGAAGCAATTTGGGGGCAATTAGACCTCGAAAAGGGGTGTTGAAGCGGTTTTAGTTGCATGTTAAGCGAACGTTGGTAATTCAATGAAGAAATGATCTAAAGCAAGTGCACAAAAATTCTATCTTTTCTTATCAAAGGGCAGGGAAGTGCCCCAGCCAAGTTTTCTTATAAAGGCACTTACCCTTTTTACTCAGGCAGTTTTCGACCCCCTTCTAACATCGGAACCAATTGAATAAAAACTTCAAACTTAAAACATTTACCAACCTCATTAAAAAGATCCACATCACCAAAGTTCATCTCTATAACATGAGTGGTTCTGGGGAGAGTACGATAACTATGGCGCCAAAAATTGATAACGGTATTTGTAGAGGTGTTAAATGCAAGCACTTTTTACTATCGTAAGGGGGGTCTATGCCAGTGCTGCCAGTGTTTTGTCATAAGAATTCCCACGCAAGTGCCAAAAAATTCCCTTTTTCCCTCGCCTGGCTCGAAAAAGTACCTCAGATTTTCCCACACATAGTTTATGAAATTAACGAAACAAAAAAACAGTCTCAATAACTATGGGGAAAAACTTTAGTGTATTAGAGGCAAAGCTCCACGCTATACTCAAGAATGAGCCAGGCACAACAAAAAAAATTAGCATCAAAGCCGTTCACATTTATATATACCCGGACAATCAAGCAGCTATAAAGACATTTAGCTATCATTGGATCAAAATCAGAATTACACTATGACTATTTCTACACCCTTCAAAGACTTAGGGCCAGCTTCAAAGGTTCCGAAAAAAGTTTAATATTAACCGACACATAACGCTATACGACAGAGAAAGGAGTGTGGCAATAAAATCCCTGTGATACTCGTTTCTAAGATTCTTGTCTGTCAATTATTTATATACAACTTGTTTGTCATAGTGTTTATGTATTATGAATATTTATTAGTGATCATGATAAAATTGTTCCAACTACTTTTCACATAGAGACTGATGTAGAAATTTGTTTTCAAAAAATTCAAATAAAACCATGTTGTGGCTGCAATCTACGCTCGTCAACGAAAAAATGCTCTGAAACTATGATAGGCTATCCTAAAGACTTTATCTGTTAGATATCACTATCCGAGACCTTTGAAACCAAAAGCTGATGTTCATTTGGCAGATAAGTTCCTAATAGGCTATTCGGGACTTTATCAGCTAGTCTTGAAATTGGCCTTAGCCTTGGGAACAGAAGCAAATTTGGTGGGTTCCTGTCCATGAAGGCTTCGAAGAAAACGAAAAGCAGACGAATTGGCCAGAATAGGCTCCGAAACCCCTTTCACGGGCCCGGAAACTTTCTGATATACCCACAAATTAGATAAAAACTTAAAAGACATAAAAAGCTGGGAGAATATCCCAGGTTTAACAATGCCCATAGCAGACATGATATCAGAAACCTTGTAATACTACCTAAGCTAAATAAATCCAGCCAACTCATCGGAGAGCAGGCTATGTATGGAAGAAGACGAAACAACATTATATGCTAATTTGGAAGGAAGATCTTCTCCAGGGACCAACTTGACCCAAAAGATTTGAAAAAATCGTATGCAGCAGTATCATCACTTTACAAAAAAAAAGTGGAGAACCTCCTAGCCTAAACCCTCTTTCTAATGTATGGTAGGTACAATATGTAGATCTTAATCAGGTCGACGTGCCGCTTTTATAGGCTAGGATAAAAGGCGAGGATAGGATAGACAGTCTCCATTTGTTTCGTTTTCACTAAACAGTAAACATGGCTCTATCATATCTGTGGCAATAGACAGAGACGATATCGATTGGTCGTTTTCATTTTACGTTATTTGACCCCAGGTCTTCTGTCTTTTTGTGTCAATACAAGCGCTTGTTCATGAAATCAGTCAGGTGTATAAAATAAATTGTCTTCCGGAAGTTGAACAATAAAATTAAAGTATAAAGTTTCAAAGAACAAAAATTCCCTTTTGTTTGTTCTGGAAAACAGAAAGTTTCCCTTTTTCCCTTTTAGCTCATTTCGAGTACAAAAATTCCCTCAAAAAGGGAAATTTCCCACAATCTGGCAGCACTGGGTCTATCTGACTCCGGTTAGGCGGGATAACCGGATAATGTGATAATGCACGTCGCTTCGCTACCACCCGCTTGCCACTCAAAATCAAACTTGTGCGAAATAAGTGGCACCAGACTGGCATCACGCCACCTGCAAAATGCTACTTCGCGTCGCCCCACTCCGCTTTGATGCGCGCGTCTACATTTGTTTGCATATGCTTTAGCGATTCCACCTGTCATTTGGTCACCACGCAGGCACGTAGCCAGGGGGGGGGCTTGAGGGGCTGAAGCCCCCCCCGAAACGCTAAGCAAAAAATTAGAAACTAAAACTACTGCAACCATTCAAATGCAAATACATATAACTTAAAAAAATATCATTAAAAAACACGCACCAGAGAGCCGAAAAACTCGGCTTCTAAGCCTTTGTGCCTTATTTCCTTTGTAGAGCTCTTCAAATGCATCTCAATAAGTCTTGAAGAAAGCATCAACACTTTTGGCAGCGATCCAAAAAAGTGATTTCCTAGTAAGCCTCATTGTATGCAAAAAACTGTTCAGTTTAACGCTACCCTTATCAGTTTTCCTACAGACCAAATCCTTACACTTTCGTTTCTGCTATCGACAGCACAAAAGAAGTTCTGAATTCTCTTAAGAACATTAGAGAAAATGCCGAAGATTTTTTCAGAGAGGCTTTTCAATCCGAATCCCAACTTGCCGAGGACTTATTTGAAGCTGAATTAAGAGTCCCAAGAACTTAATTGAAACAAACAACGCGTTCCAATCCAGAAACC
Organism: Cheilosia scutellata; assembly: GCA_955612985.1. Taxonomy (NCBI): domain Eukaryota; kingdom Metazoa; phylum Arthropoda; class Insecta; order Diptera; family Syrphidae; genus Cheilosia; species Cheilosia scutellata. The sequence continues at coordinate 52,538,523 of OY015312.1, read as the reverse complement.
TCTTCTACTGAAGCCTATTTTAGAGTGTCTATACTGATTCCTTGCATAGATTCGTTAATACAAAATCTTACGGACAGATTCATGGTCAACGCAGACGTTCTACCATCATGTCATGTCAAAAAAAAAAAATTAAGACGTCTTCTGTTTTGAAAAAAATTATTTTAATATGTTCGTTTATACAGGGATTTGTACTAAACGCCGTTTTTTGTCAGACGAAAATGGTCGAGAAGATCCTCGATATTTCTCTAAAATCAATTTTTTCTTTCACAGCACCCCAGAAAAAAAAACCTTGGGTGTTAGGTATGGAGATCTGGGTGGCCAAGGATTGGACCAAATCGACCAGTTCACCGTTCGTTAAAAGTGTGGTTAAGGAATGGAGTTACCCCGCTGCTACTGTCACAAGGTGTTCCACTCTGTTGAAAGAACATCGCTCTTCTCTGAAAAAGAAGAACACCTTCAAGGAGCTTCGGCAATCGTTCTCTAAGAAATTCAATGGAATTAACTGTTTGTGGAAGAAATGCGGACCTACTAAAGTGTTTTCAAACATTTACGCTAAACTTCCTTTGAAATAAGCACACATGTTGAAGAAGTTGTTCAAAATAATTAAATTCTTACCTTTGAAAGGATGTTGTGTGTTAAAATTAAATGGGGACTGGGATCTGATCATTGGTTCAAATTGTGGAGGTTTCGTCAGTCCACAGAATGTTCTTGAGGAAGTGTCCGTACCGGTGCTAAATGGAAAGGGTGTAACCTATTACTCTGGAGAGTTCTGTGAATCCTGGTTCTGGTTCTGAAGTTCCAATTGCACAGCTAGTACTCGGACCTGACTAAAGGCTTAACTTCCACAGCACGCAAAATCCCACCCTCAATTTCTGCCGCCGCTGCGTCTGAACGTCGTTTTTTTTATTTCGAGGAGCTCACCCGGTATCAACAAGGCGCTGATACGCATCAGTACCCGGCTACATGGTGTACTACGATTTGGGTATCGGCCAACGAAGCGTTTCCATGGCAGAACCCGTTTACAAACACTATGTCCGCGTAATCACATTTTGAATACATTTTGTGGAGATCAACTTATCAATGTTAAGCTTTTTTTTTCATATTCGACAATTAACTGTTAACCATTGCTCATAATTACGTTAGTTTATTATTCTGACTTCATTTTGTTTGACCATATTTTTTTTGACAAAAACGGCTTTTACAACAACTTCTGTTTATCGTACGTAAAAAAGTTGCTTGAAATCATTTTCAGAAAATTCCTCAAGGATAAAAATTTCATAAAAATATAAAAATTTATTAAGTAAACATTTTGAGAAAAAAACATTTTAAGTAAAAAAATGTAACAACAAATTTTCAAAATGTTGAGTTTAAGGAGCCATAACTTTTTTGTAGCTGCACATTATGTTCCCTAAGTGCATAAGACTTGTATGCGCTTCTAAATTATTTTTTCAAAATGCACAAAACAATTTTTGTATCTCTAATAGTTTAGAAGTTATAGCGTTTTAAGTGGTAACACCTCCAAATTAGAGTTCACATGCTTTGAAGGGCAACGGAAGGAAACGGGAAATATAGTGAAAATAGACGCCATACAATTTTTTGTTCGTCGGAATTTCACGAATCTTCCCTTAAAGGATTATACTGCTTAACTGGGACACCCTGTATAGTTTTTTATTTAAAGAATTCCTCGTAAGATTTGGAAGCAAGCCCCCCCCGAAACAAAATCCTGGCTACGGCCCTGTCACCACGCCCGCCACTGCCACAGCACTTCAGTGCGCGTCTTGCTTAAGCATCATGTATCGCATATAGCATTTTACAAAAGTCTGTAATTTATTACTGATGCTTTGCAAGACTTTTCAAGTTTTATAGGAGATTATGCAATATCACAGGTCTCACATTGGATTTGAATGATCAACAGTTTATTCATATATTGAGAATTGTTACTTTGATCCCAGCTTCAGCACAGACGCACGTCTAAAAAATTATTGAATACTCTGTGAAGTTCAGTCAAGTCTTAGAGGCCTCCTTGAATAAAAAAAATAATATATTAAAATTTCCGAACTATGCAACTTTTTATGTTAAGGTTTTGGAGGATGCCACCTCTACTTGGAATAATTTAATTTGCTACTGTCCTGCTTTTGCCCGGATCAAGTGGCAAATTTTTGGTGCTGAAGTGCATTCTCGGCTTTCTCCGAGAGTCGAAGAAATTCCAGTAAAATGGGTAATGCTGGACTTGGTTCCTAGCAATTCAATTGACCAGTTGAGTCTAAGTGGAGTGTTCTAACAACAATAGAAAGAAAGTCCCCTCCCCTCCACAGAATTGAAGGCATTTCTTGTCTAATCTTTATATAGGTACATATAAAAATGGATCCTGATTTGTGTTCGGCTACTTATAACTTGAAAACCACCGACTCGATTGAACTCAAATTTACAGATAATCTTAGGTATTGGTCCAGGAGTGCACCTGTAAAGACAATTCCTATGCACCGGCAAAGCCGGACGGGTACACGTACAGCTATTTTATATAAAAATGTTGGTGCGTATGTAAGTCCGATAATGGCCGCTGAACCACTGAAGCTTTCCGCCTTCATTTCTAATATGAAGCAGAATAATAGATATAAAAAAAAATAATAAAAATTTAACAAAAATATCAAAATAAATCTTGAAATATTAAAAATAACTATTTTAGGCAGAACAACGATTGCCGGGTCAGCTAGTCTGATATAAAGAACAGTTTGTCCTGACTGATTGATGATCAATGCTCATCGCCTCATCCCAAGCGGTAAGATCTAGGATGCTGGAATTTTTAAATTTCCTTTTATGGTCAAAGTTAGCACTAAGAAGTGATTTGGGGAAATTCACTCCAAAACAAGAAAAAGGAAGGATTAATGTTTGTATGGAAAAATTCTTATTTTTCATCCTTTTTTTGCTTGTTTTAATTTTTATTTTTTGTTGGCCTATCAATTACCGTAATTACCGACATTTAAAAAAAATCAACTAAATTGGTTGAAAATTACGGGCGACAGAGGGAAACATACAGTTATTCCTCTTTGTTTTATTTATGTAGGAGAGATAGCTGTACTCGCCCGACTTTTCCCGTGCACATATATTCTTTCATAAAATGCGAGAAATGAGAATAAATCGATTTGCTGGAACTTTTTCTCTGCCTAAACCTGAAATACAGCAATATAAATAAAACAAAAAAAGACTCATGAAAATCGGCCGAGCGGTTATCGAGATATAACGTCATCGGGTTTCACCCCATAGAAGATGTTTTTTTGTATAGGAGGTATAACATTTTGAATGTGTTTTTTGTTTGGGAGGTGCCACGCCCCTTTGTTCAACTTTGACCAATCTTCACAGGAGCACTCTACGGCCAATACCTAAGATTATCTGTAAGTTTGGGCTCAATCAATTCGGTGGTTTTCGAGATATACGATTTTGAATGTTTTTTATTGTATGGGAGGTGCCACGCCCCTATGTCCGATTTTGAATTTGTTTAGCCTATTGATCGACCACTTTAATTACCGCCATTTAAAAAAAAAATAAACGAAATTGGTTGAAAATTACGGGCGACAGAAGGAACATACAGTTTTTTCAACTTTGTTTTATCCAATAGAGATTAAGAAGAAGAAGAAATTTTGCTTGGTTCAGGAGTTATTAGCGATTTGAAAAGGAGGATATGGGAAACATTTTGTTCATTTAGGTACTTCTATAACTGGAGCTAAGTCGCGGATAAAAAAGCTATTATTTATTATTATTATTTCTCTAATTGTATACTATACCTATGTATTCATCTTGGTTCTTTTGACACATAAAGGACTGTTATTGCGTGAAAAGGACTGTACCATCTCACCTTCTACAAGCAAATTTCTATTCTATTCTATTTAATGGAAAGCAGAAGATGTCTCTTTAAATAGCACCACACGATCTATTCATAATTAAAGAGTAATACCAATCTTTCCCTTTAACTTGAATATGACTCTCCATATTTTTTTTTTGCTGTTTTTCTTAAAGCGGGGGTGTACCAAAAGCTCCTTCCACAAGAGGGTGTATAAAATATGCTGATGCAAAGATTGTGGTAAAAAAAAACCACAACAACGCGCACACATGCAAATCAATAATATCAGCATAATAATTTACATTTTATTTTCCAGACGATTTTGATCTGCAATAACTTTTTTTTTTCGTCCTTTTTTTTAATCTTAAGATAAACGTGCGATACATAAAATTTCAATGTGGACTTTGAATAATAAATGATAAGACGCTGTGCTCCTACCACATGTGAAAAGGGAAAATAAGTCCACCAAAATTGTACTGCTTATGGATTTGTAACGTTGGCGTTCTCAGCCATGATAGATGATCATAAAATTTCCATAAAAGACAGTCACAGCATGTGCACAACACAACTTGTGTTGCCTTAAGTTTGAAAAATAAAGGCGTTTGCTCAGGGCCGTAGCCAGGATTTTGTTTCGGGGGGGGCTTGCTTCCAAATCTTACAAGGAATTCTTTGAACAAAAAACTATATACAGGGTGTCCTAGTTAAGCAGAATAATCCTTTAAAGGAAGGAAGTTCCGTAGAACAAAAAATTGTATGCCAGGGGGGTCTATTTTCACCATATTTCCCGTTATGGCCCTTCAAAGCATGTGACCTCTAATTTGTAGGTGTTACCACTTAAAACGCTATAACTTCTAAACTATTAGAGATACAAAAATTCTTTTGCGCATACAAGTCATAAGGTACATAAATGTGCAGCTGCAAAAGAGTTATGGCTCCTTAAACTCAACATTTTGAAAATTTGTTGTTACATTTTTTACTTAAAATTCTTTTTTCTCAAAATGTTTACTTAATAAATTTTTATTTTTTATTTTTTATGAAATGTTTATCCTTGAGAAATTTTCTAAAAATTATGTTAAGCAACTTTTTACGTACGATCAACAGAAGTTGTTGTAAAAGCCGTTTTTTGTCAAAAAAAAATGGTCAAACAAAATTAAGTCAGAATAATAAACTAACGTAGATGAGCAATGGTTAATAGTTAATTGTCGAATATGAAAAAAAGCTTAACATTGATAAGTTGATCTCCACAAAACGTATTCAAAACATAGTGTTTGTAAACGGGTTCTGCCATGGAAACGCTTCGTTGGCAAGATAGGAGTCCAATCGGGTACTGATGCGTATCAGCGCCTTGTTGATACCGGGTGAGCTCCTCGAAATAAAAAAAAAAATGGGGGTCAATGTTTGTTCATGTTTATTCCTAAAATTTGTAAGGGGTGTAAGCTTGCTTTACTGCCCCGGGTGCCATTGCTTCTTAGTCCGCCCCTGTCTCAACATATTTTATACCACAATACAATGAAAATTGTAAATATCATTTTTTTTGCTGATGATGCACAATTGACGCTTAAATTCAAAAAGTCCAACTATTCTGCTGCCGTCGAACTCATGAACAGTGATTTAGACAAAATCTTCATTTGGTCTCAACGAAATAAAATAGAAATTAATGCATCCAAGTCTAAAGCTCTTACACTATGGAGATTGCGACAACATAATATTGCACCCTCACCTTTAAAAATAAATAATTCAACCATTGAGTTCGTAAGTAAGGCGAAGAATCTTGGCATGTACTTCAATCAAAACCTTAATTGGAAAGATCATATAAATCATGTAGTATCAAAAATATATTCTTCGGGGTTTGAGTCCAACAAAAATGTATCTTCCAATAGATGCTAAACTTAAGTTGATTAAGTCTTATGTTGTGCCCTTCATTATATATGGCTGGGAAATGTTCTCAAATCTAGACTCCGAATCGTTTAGGAAGTTAAATATTGCATTCAATAATTGTGCAAGATACGTTTTCAATTTGAGTCGTTATGACCATGATGTCTCAACGCACGCTAAGAAAATAAATGGTTGCTCCCTTTATGCACTCTTACAGTATAGAACAGTCCTATCATTACATAAACTCATAACAACTAAAACGCCAAACTATCTTTTTGATAAAATTAAATTTAATAGTTCTCAAAGAACGTATAAGTTAGTTCCTCCAAGTCATCGATGTTTAATCAGCAGTAGGCAGTTTTTTGTACATGCAGTTCACCTCTGGAATAATCTCCCCCAAAATCTTCGAAGAACAAACACGGATAGAACATTCAAAAAGTTATTATTTGAATACTTCGCAAGCACTCTCTAACAACACAATGACTCAAGTACATGCAATTCTAATTCTATCTTTCTTCCTTCTTTATTTTCTTCTTCTTTAACCTCAGCACTGTCATCTTACTCATTATTTATTTATAATAAAATTCTTTTTTAAGTATCTAAATTCATAAAAATTGTAACCTCTAATTTCCTGTGCAAGAACAAAAGAATATAATTCTTAATTATGTACAGCGTTAAGATAAATAAATAAATTAAATTAAATTAAATTAAATTAAATTAAATTAAATAAATTAAATTAAATACATTAAAATGTATACCTATGTATATTTGACTTTAAACTTTGACCCTCTTTTTACCCCTTTAAGAGTTGAATTTCCAAAATCGAAGAAAATAGTTTTCTTTATTTTTGATAGAGTACACAAACCGAGTTTGAAGTCAATCGGATGAAAAATAAAAATTTGTCCCCCCCCCCCTTTACGTCGCAATCTGAAGTGCCCCAATATTTTCATATAATGTGTCCTCCATGGTAAATTTCATGCTTTCATCACAAAGTGCACAATTTTTTTTACTATGCCGCCTCACTAACACAACATCCTTTCAAAGGTAAGAATTTAATTATTTTGAATAACTTCTTCAAAATATGTTCTTATTTCAAAGGAGGTTTAGGGTAAATGTTTGAAAACACTTTAGTAGGCCCGCACGTTCTTCCACAAACATTTAATTCTCTTGAATTTCTTAGAGAACAAATGCCGAAGCTCCTTTTCTTATTAGTTTTTAAATCGTATGTACCTAAACGAACATACTAAAATTATTTTTTTCAAAGCAGAAGACGATGGTAGAACGTCTTCGTTGACCATGAATCTGTCCATAAGATTTTGTTTTAACGATGTTTCCTATGCTAGGAATCAGTATAGACACTCTAAAATAGGCTCCAGTAGAAGAGGTTTCAGGATTGGAACACGTTGTTTGTTTTAATGAAGTTCTTGGGGCTCTTAATTCAACTTCAAATAAGTCCTCGGCAAGCTGGGATTCGGATTGAAAAGCCTCTCTGAAAAAATCTTCGACATTTTCTCTGATGTTCTTAAGAGAATTCAGAACTTCTTTTGTGCGGTCGAAATCTAAGGATTTGGTCTGTAGGAAAACTGATGGTAGCGTTAAATTGAATAGTTTTTCGCATACAACGAGGCTTACTATGAAATCACTTTTTTGGATCGATGCCAAAAGTGTTGATGCTTTCGAAGACATTGCCCACGTTCTGCTGGTTATTTCTTCAAGACTTATTGAGATGCATTTGAAGAGCTCTACAAAGGAAATAATACTCTCATACCTTTCAATGAATCTTGCGTTTCACAAAGGCTTAGAAGTCGAGTTTTTCGGCTCTCTGGTGCGTGTTTTTTAATGACATTTTTTAAAGTTATATTTACATTTGAATGGTTGCGGAAGATTTGAATTTATATTACAAAGTTTTAGTTTTTAATTTTTTGCTTAGCGTTTCGGGGGGGGCTTCAGCCCCTCAAGCCCCCCCCCTGGCTACGTGCCTGCGTTTGCTTTGCATACACATACACACTGTCGTCTGTTGAATGACAAATTTCTTTTGAAAACAGTTTTTGTGTTGTCGTCGCGCCAAAAAGAAGAATGTTTCGGGTCATGATGGTTATTGTGTTTGAAAATAATTTACATTTTTTAGAGCAAAATCTATCTCCTCCTCATTAGCAGAGGTTTTTTTGATTATCTTTAAAGGATTATTGCTTTAAAATTGTTATCTATTGCATTTTGTAGTGGAAATATTTTTTTGATCAATATAAGGAATCACAGATGGCCATAACACATACACATAACAAACTATAATGTCTCACATCAGACAGGTTCGGGATGTATGAAAATTCAAATCGGGCTTGATTCGACAGAGCTTAGATTTCAAAATTGTTTAGTGGTACCTATTGTAGTAGTTGAGTTGTTTCGTAGATCGGTATAAAATGGCCGGATTATAATTTGCGATGAGGTATGTGCATCCATTTCCTTGCATATTTATGTAATATAATTATGAAAGAGGGCGGAAATGCTGCTCCATCATCCGGTATTTTTTGGAATTTTAAGTTGGACAGGGACACGTGCAGGATTTAGATTTCGTAAGCGTCGCACTCTAATTATCATTTAAATAAAACCCGAAACTTTGTTCGCTGATAAAAATATAAGTTAGTTTACAAACAACAAAATGGAGAAAATTATTTTAGTAGCTTTAATTTCAATACCTGCCCAATCGCACTCAAATTGTTTTCACACCACCACAGTCCACACCATACTTTCAGTTGTCTCATATCATCTCATCAGCCATCTGCTCATTTCGTCCCTGTTGATTATAAAGGGTGTCCCATAATTCACGCAACATTTTAATTGTGCGTAATTTAATAGTGGGTACAGTGATGCTTATGAAAAAAAAGTAAACAATGTGACAGCTGACAGTTCGGAGTTAGTAAAAATGGCTATACGAAAGAACAAGGCATTTTCATTGTTGAGCATTATTTTAAAAATAATGAAGGTTTGTCAGCTACAGTCCGGAATTTTCGAACAAAATCATTCAGTGATGAAACTCATTTTCATCTTGATGGATGTGGATGTGACCAACATGTGGTTTCAGTAAGACGGTGTCACATAATTGTCATACAGCCAGAGAAATAATTCAATTACTGCATGGGTCATTTCCTAGTCGTGTAATTGGCCGTTTTTGCGATCAGAATTGACCATCCAGATCTTGCGATTTAATGCCATTGGACTTTTTTCTTTGGGGTTTTTTGAACCACCAACGCGGTGGTGTGCAATTTTCAGCCTTCTACGTTAATTATTTTTTGAGATAAACAGAGGTACAAAATTGGCTTAGTGGATTCGGTTCAGACAGACATCGTAGCGAACCTTAATAAAAAGAAAAATACATTTTCTTTAGATAATAAAGTTCTTTCGTAAAATGTGAAAAATGAGAATAAATAGCTTTTCTGGAATTTTCTTTCTACGTAAACCTGAAATACAGCAATACGAACAAAACAAAAAAAGAATCATGAAAATCGACTCGGCGGTTATCGAGATATAAAGCCATCGATATTCAGCCCATAGAAGATGGTTTTTTGTATAGGAGGTATCAGATTTTGAATGTTTTTTTTTTGTATCGGAAGTGCCGCGCCACTTTGTCCAATTTTGACCAATTTTCACAAGGACACTACCTAAGGCCAATACCTAAGATTACCTGTAAATTTGAACTGACTCGATTTCGTGGTTTTCGAGATATAATATTTTGAATGTTTTTTTGTATGGGCGGTTCCACGCCTCTTTGTCTAATTTTGATCAATCTTTACAGAAATACTCCTGGGCCAATGCCTAAGATTATCTGTCAATTTGAGCTCAATCGATTCGCTGGTTTTCGAGATATAAGATTATGAATGCATTTTTTGTATGGGAGGTGCCACGCCCCAATGACCGTATATACTTATACAGTAAATGACGCTTACAAGAAACTCCAAAATGCCACAATTTTTGTTTCTTATAAGCGTGTGTTTCTTATATCCTAAACACGGATATAAGAAAAAAGTTTCTTATAAGAAAAACACGGATATAAGAAACAGAAGTTTCTTATAAAAAATGTTCTTTCAGAAAGAAAACTTTCATCGATTTTTTTGGTATTTTTGAACGCTATTTTTGGGAAACTCTTTTTCTTTCTCTGTGACAAATTGCAAGTTCTGGAAAAGAGCCGTTATATGTTTTTTTCACTTTATTTTAGCATTCGCTGGAATAAAAATAGGCAACATTTTTGCGCCACTTGAATAGAACATGCATTTAGTTTGACCGTTAACTTTGGTACGTGGTCTCATATTTTTCTTTGATTGATTTTTTTTGTTAATTTCGACTATTAATTTAAAAAAAAAAATAAAATGGGTGGAGAAAAATCCTTAACCGAGACGGAAAAAGAACAAATCAACGTTTAAAGGCCGCTCGCCTATTTATTGCCAAATTTAGCTAAGAAACTCGAGAGGAGCCGACACGTTATACCATATTTTTAAGTAATGAGTCTAACTATGAAAAAAAAAAAACATGAAAGGCCTCATACACAGTGTGCTTACAGGGACTTATATTAAAAAAAGCGTATAATTCTAACGACTTTCCAAAATCAGGGAAAAATGTGGTATCAAAGCAAGTCTCACAACCATTCGTCGTATTATTTCGAATGCGAAGTAGTCACTCTTTATCCCGGTTCGAAAAGCGCAACGCCTCCGTTTTTGTCGCGCACATGTGACCTGGACTTCGTAGTGGCATTGTGTGATCTTCTCAGACGAAAAAAAAATTAATTTGGAAGGCCCGGATTGCGAGCTCATTTGGACCGGCTGCATAACAGAATTGAAGGTATGATGTAGGGGCCGTTTTCGATTGCGCTATATTATTTGGCCAATTTGTATATACATCCCTTCCAAACCCGATGTGTGAATTTTGGAGCAGGAAGGTGGCTCAAAACACAATTGAACTATTTTTTTAAAATCTATAATACTCCAATTACCTTAAATTTAGGTAAAGTTTGTGTTAAAAAGAAGCAGAATTCTATAAAAAGCTTTTTCGTTTAAGTGTTCTATTGAAGTGGCTCAAAATTACGGCCCCACATTTTCCGGTTTTTAGCTAATAACTTTTTGTTAATACTTAAAGGTTCAGTTTTAAATCTTCCTGCTGGGCAAATCACAACAATTAAATGAACTTTAATTAAAAAAAAAATTAAGCCTCTAGCATGCTTGGTTTGGGACCAGTGGGCTATAGAAACCGACCTTAGAGGTGTGCTATTCAAGTGGCGCGGAGTGTATAAGTTTCGTTTTAATTGAAATATTATTTCGTGACATTTTTTTTTTTCAATTTCACAAATGAACACAAACAAAATTGAACTGACATTTATGGATTTTCTTTGAGAGTTCAGAAATGCATGAATTGTATTTCCTAAGGGCGTGTTCGTTCACATTTTAAGGAACATTTAAATGGGACCTTTTTTTGTGCCATACAAAAGTTTCTTATACACATCATATTTCGGAGGAAAACTGAGAATCGGTGTTGTAAAAACAATTCATTATATCAGTGTTTTTCTTATAAGCGTGTTTCTTATAAGGTATGTTTTTTACATTGGTGTAAATGTGCTCGTACACGGTGCTTTTGTTCAGGTTTCTTATAAACGTGCTTTTCTTATAAGCGTGTTTCTTATAAGCGTCATTTACTGTAAACCACGGTATTGACGTCACCTTTCCAGAATCAAAGTCATAAGTAAGTTCGTCAAACAAAAAAATTAAGCAATCGATCTCTAAGAAAACGAATTTATTAATTTTTCCGTAAGGCTTCAATTATAGCTATCAGTAAAATGCAACCGAAAAAATATTTGTTTGCTTTTTTGGAGCACTTAAACTTAATTGTTGAACTCAATCTTGGTCTTAAAATGTTGCTTTTGAATTATAAAGTCAGTTCATCTAAAAAAAATAAGCAATTAATCTACAACATTTCTTGAAAACGAATTTATTAATTTTTCCATACGAAAAACTTTTTCTGTTCAACTTCTCATTCATTTTCACGAAGTATTCCACTGAATTCCTATGATATGCTATGGTTAAATGTGTCAGTTTTGTTCTGTTTCGTGTTTTTACGGATGGATTTTTCTGATGGCTATAAGTATAACTGAATCCTTACATTACATACCTAAATATTTTTCTCTTCAACTTCTCAGTAAATTCCACAATATTTCCCACTGAATATGATATGCTATTTTTAAATGTTTCAGTTTCGTTCTGTTTCGTGTTTTTACGGATGTATTTTGCGGATACCTATAAACGACGCCTTATCTAAATAACGCTTCGACAAGACTTTTTCCCCTTTTCCCATGCGAAAGGGGCCCTACACCTACTACCTAGCGTCCCGAACCTATATAGGTACCTGTATTGTATATATTTTTTATATATTTGTCGAAGCATGGTTCAGTGTATATACTGATACTGAGTAGTACAGCATTCTACTGTACATTCAAACGTTAGGCTTACTGTATTATCAGTTACCTAAATGTAATCAGAGCGGGCGATACGATTATTCGAGGAGAATAATAAAAATAAAATTAAAAAGAAATAAAAAGGAAGTAATTTTAGGATTCTGATAAAACAGCAAGAAGGAGACGTCGTTCCGCATCTGCCGCTCTGAGATCGTTGCGTAAACAAGAATGAGGATTCGACATCAGAAGTGGGATAATTTACCCCCACAAGACGAGGAAGAGAAAAATAAATTTACAGGCGAACACGAACAATATTGGAAAATAGTGCAAATAAGTGGAGATTAATCTTGGAATAGGAAAACCAAACCTTTTTGGCTTTATTGCAAACTTTGAAGACATGGATGACTAAGGGCGAGCTCCTGCGAAGCGATAGAGATGGACTTGCTGATAAAAGACACAAGTTTATTACTGGCAAAAGGTGTAAGAATGTTGTGACTTCGATAAGTATTGATCCGACAAGAGTGGATAGTGTTGTTTTCAGATTTTTACCTTTATATTATCGTTTTTCTTAAAATTAATGCATTTAGTTAATACGCAACCGTAGCTCGTTAGAAATCGGTATCTCTTCAATGTAGACCGTGAGTGAGCGGTACGCGTTTGACTATGTGGTTTATGGTTTGTAATTGGTATACTATCACTGGTTGGAAGTGGTAAGGAGTGCTGGATGGAAGCACTGTTGTTTTCTATCACTGGATGGAAGTGGTAAGGAGTGCTGGATGGAAGCACTGTTGGTTTCTACCGCTGGATGGAAGTGGTAATGAGTGCTGGATGGAAGCACTGTTGGTTTCTACCACTGGATGGTAGTGGTAATGAGTGCTGGATGGAAGCACTGTTGTTTTTAATCACTGGATGGAAGCACTGTTGTTTTCCATCGCTGGATGGAAGTGGTAAAGAATGCTGGATGGAAGCAATGTTGGTTTCTATCATTGGATGGAAGTGGTAAGGAGTGCAGAATTGTGTAATGTGTATTATCACTATAGATGTAGATAAATAATACTACATGACGTGTTAAGTACCAGTTGATACTTTTCGGGACAGTTGTTGCAAGGGGAGAAGAACTAAGATTTGAGTTTAAATATCCGTATACTAGATTAATAATGAATGTAATCTTTGAAGATGTAATTAGAAAATATGTAGTAATTTGTTATGGTCAGTAATGGCCGAGTGAGACAAATACTAACAGCTTTGTTTTGTTTGATTTTAACACAAGTCACATGAGGACATGTGACATGTCAGGACGGCCGTGTCGAAGCATGGTTCAGTGTATATACTGAGTAGTACAGCATTCTACTGTACATTCAAACGTTAGGCTTACTGTATTATCAGTTACCTAAATGTAATCAGAGCGGGCGATACGATTATTCGAGGAGAATAATAAAAATAAAATTAAAAAGGAAGTAATTTTAGGATTCTGATAAAACAGCAAGAAGGAGACGTCGTTCCGCATCTGCCGCTCTGAGATCGTTGCGTAAACAAGAATGAGGATTCGACATATTTATTCTCTTTATACTTACTTACATAAATTGACATGTTTAAGTAGTGTAGCCACTTGACACAATTGGTATGACGTATAAATAATAACTTCTATCATAATTATGGTTTCACAGCCTTGTAAATATATCATACTTATAAATCAGGCTTTGTGGACAAGTTTATTACAAAATCTTGGCAATTTTATATCTCAATTCTACTTGCAGAAGTGCAAAATCATTTGAACCCAACTGTCAAATACATTATTCAGTCACTTCTCTTCTGATCTTGGTGACAACATACACTTATCGAAAAAGCAATTGGCACAATAAAGCCGGATTACCATCAGTCCAAAGCATGAACCTGGCATAAGAAATACATAACTGGCATGATTATTCAATAATGGAATGATTATTCCGATATGTCAGCAACACTATCTTCGTATATTAAATACAGACCATTTGTAAGATGCATCTCAAATTTAAGAAGTCCCAATAGTAGGTATAGATAATGTGCAAGTAGGTACTTTGTGTGAGTAAGTGTTTTCACCAAATAACTGGGTAAATCCTTGAAGTCATTAGCATATTGCTATAGTATACATAACAGGTATGTACTGTACATAATCCTCTTTGGTGCAGCTGCAAAATATATAAATAATATTCAAAATTATTTGCTCTTAACATGTTGTTCGAAAAGTTTCGACAAACTGTGGGAAAATGTGTGTAATTATTATTCAATGTTATTTGGGCTTAAATAATATTATTCTAAGCTTAAATACTTACCCAAATGTCATCGAAATTAATCTCACTTTAACAAGGAAAGTAGGTATCTGCGAGTGGTTTTCAAATCATAAATATGTTGATTTATTTATTTTTGATAAGCCATTCAAACTTCTGCACACACGTGGACGTCTTACAAAGTCACACAGGCAAATTATGCGCATTTATTCACACTTTCCATGGTGGGATATCCGTTCAGACGCAAGAAATATTTCATCGTCAGTGTAGTTGGCTCGCTTTCATCTATTACTGAATAATTTATATCAAGAAATTCCATTGCGGCAGGCAAATGATATTATTCACATTTATGCTGCTTCCTCAACGGTTTTTCGACAGTCCTAGAAATTCATCTTCTGGATGTTTGGGGCTAAACACAAAACATACAGCACTATACGTACAAATACTAAAATGATAAAATTATAAAAAATGAGCTTTGCCTAATAAATGGTTATCTTTTTTTTAGGTCTGGTTTTGTTGAATTTGCAGTACACTTTTTAACTACTGTAAATTTGGCCGATCGTGCAAATTCAGCAAATTTATTTTTAAAATCATGCGACAGTACAGATCGTCAAAATTACCATTCTAATTCTAATTCACTAATTCAAATTTAATATCATCCATCCGTCGATTGTTTGCTTTCCAACCACCGACACTCAAGTTTATAATACGCGTCCGTAGATGATCCGTATACAGTGTGTATACTGAAGAGGAGGATCCGAAGTCCGAATGTCTAAAATAATCCTCATGCACAGCAATGTGCAAAAAATACTGATTTGGCTTATACGATATTTAACAAACTTAATATCACGAGATACTCTACAAATTGCTCAGACGACGTTTGCAACCACATTTCGCTTAAAGTGCCACTTGTGTAATTTACTAGTTGGTATTGGTCGTATTATTGCATTACCACATTGACTGCAATTCGCGGATAAAGAGTCATCAATTATAGATGCGTGGAAATTTTGTAATTACTCGGTACATAAATTCGATGCATCTATGCGGATGCAAGTTGTAAAAGCACGATGTGTTCAATTATAATGATGTTCCTTATGGAGTAGTACCTACAGCTATTAATAGATTTATAATAATCAGTGTTGGGACTTGAGGGTAGGCAAAAGGTGGTATATTGAGAAACCAAAAAGTGGTAGAAAGTGGTCGATTTTTAAAACATACCATAAATGCTGCTATTATGCTATCAATACCCAAAATATGATGAATAATTTTTTGCAAACATTCAGAACAAATTTTCTTGAGCTCTATAAACGTCACCTCACAAAGCATCACAGATTTTTTTCCAAAGTTCAGTACCAGTATACCAATTTTCCAGTGCACAAAAATTTAAAATTATTCAACCACTCGGTTTCTATTATTATTATTATTATGCGAATGATGGAAAATAAGTCTTATAGTGCGTGGGTATTTGTTATTATATGCGTTATTGTTCCATTTTTTCCCCATCTGCAAAAGTGGTAGAATTTTGGGTTGAGCAAAAAGTGGTAGAAATACCACTTAAGTGGTAGAAGTCCCATCACTGATAATAATTATTAGCCACTTATTTTTGCTCCCCTGCATCTAATTCTGCACATTAAACAACAACTAATTAAAGTCATCTCATTATACAAATAGCTAAAGCCTGAGATAACTTGCTAAGTCTTTCAAGTGCCTCCCCTGAATTTTCGCACATTGAAATGAGCCACCCCGACATAAAGGGTGTCCCATAATTCACGCAAAATTTGAATTTTGCGCCATTTAATATTACAGTCGTGCCAACGCAAAAAAAAAACCTATAACAATGTGACAGCTGACAGTTCGGGGTTAGTAAAAATGGAACGCTATACTAAAAAACAACACGCATTCATTGCACAATCAATATAATCATTGTTGAGCAATATTTTAAAGATAATGAAGTTTTGTCAGCTACAGACCTACAGTCCGCAATTTTCGAATGAAATCATCTTCAGTGATGAAGCTCATGTTCATCTTGCTGGGTTAGTTAATCGACAAAATTGTTGTATTGTTGTAATTGTTGAGAATCAAATGCATCAACAATCGTGACTATTTGGTGCGGATTTTGGGAGGCATTATTGGACAATTATTCATCTTCGAAAATGCAGCTGTTCAGGCAGTAACAATTAATGGTGTTCCTTATCGTGACATGATAACCCAGATTTTAGTACCTAAATTACAAGATATGGATGTGACCAATATGTGGTTTCAACAAGACGGTGCCATAATGCCATACAACCAGAGAAACAACTCAATTACTGCATGAGTCAATTCCTAATATAATTCGGCCGTTTTTGCGATCAGAATTGGCAATACTGATCTTGCTATTTAACGCCATTGAACTTTTATCTTTCGGGTTATTTGAAGTCAAGAGTCTATGCAAACAAGCTCACGACTTGGAAATTGGAAGGTGTATTAATGAAATTCAGCCATATTATTTATTCGAAATGGTCATAGAAAATTTCGAAAAAAGAGTACCTACGTACTTCCCAGCAAACGATTATCGTCGAAACGATTGAACGATAATCGTTTTTGATTGCTTCACGTAAACAATTTAACTGTCAAATGGCGTCGTCGAAACGATTCGATTGAACGATGGCTATTTTGCAATCGTTTCATCGTTTTTGGTGTATTTTTGCAGTTTTATTTAGATTTATTTTAAGTAATCAAAGCATACGGAATAATATTTTGCAGCTTGCAGGTGCTGATTCATCAAGAAGAACACTAAAAATTCCCTCAAAACAAAGACGGAAAATAACTGACTGCGTTCTTGGATGGAACCGAAGTGGGACATCAAGAATGCTAAATAACTAGATACTTGCCATTTACAATTTCTAATTTTTATTTTTACAAATGAATAAACCAACTTTTTGTCTTCATTGCTTGTCTGTTGAATACCATGTCCATTGAGATTTTTTTCCTTGAGATAAACTAAAAGGATGCACAAAATTAAATCATCGATTGGTTAGTCTATTGTCAGATTATTCTTACAAACCACTTACCCACCTCCACGCAGCAGCCGTCTTAGTTGGTAGCACAGTGGTATTGAGCTCCGCATCAGCCAAGTCATCAACAACTTATAACTTCCAATAATGGACGCTTCTGCAAAAAATCTTAATAATTCGTTAACTAATACAATATTTAAATCAAATATTTACTTACATTATATAATTTAATGCTTAATCCATAAAACAATTGCCCCACAAAGAAGAAAAATGAATAAACAATGTCTATATTCAATTTTTTTTTTTTTAGCCGTCATATAGTTTGTTTACAGTAGTAGGTACCTACTCAAACTGTTAAAAACGAAAACGATGAACGATTCGATTGAACAATGCGATTCAGATGTTAGGGGAGACTGGGACACATTTGAACACTTTTTGCTTTGAGGTCTCATAAAATCCTATTTGTTTAAATTATTGGACTGTAAAGTATTCTCACTTTAAGAAATACAAATAAACTTTGATTTGGACAAATAACTACGTAAATTTAGTAAGGGCGTATAATTTATTTTTAATTAAAAACGAAGTAGGTCCTTATGTTAAAGAAATACAAACCTTGTTGTAACTTATTAGCTGCTAAAAGCAATTACAAATACTGCCGTTCAAAAGTGCCCCAGCCTAGTTCAAAACTATCCCACATTGATGTGCCCCGACTGTTTTGTTCAAACCTACCCCAATAAGTCAAGCGACAGAAAAATGTGCGTAAATATTTATATTTTTCATATATATCAAAAAACTTACATTTATACGGTTTCAAACGAAGTTATGCCTTAAAAATATATTTTACACAAAAAGAAAAGCTCACCATAAAATGTGTAAACTCTTACAAATAGAAAAATTTAAATATGCAATTTAAGCATAAAAACTCTTCATGCGGTTACTTCCAGGCGACGACTGAAAAGATATCCGAAAGTCGTTGACCACAAAAGAGCACAGTATTTAAATTTCTTTGTTTTC
Source organism: Cheilosia scutellata (assembly GCA_955612985.1). Lineage (NCBI taxonomy): Eukaryota > Metazoa > Arthropoda > Insecta > Diptera > Syrphidae > Cheilosia > Cheilosia scutellata. The sequence continues at coordinate 52,520,100 of OY015312.1, read as the reverse complement.
TTTGATCATTATTTATGAATTTAATTTAGTTTTTTTTTCTTCATCCTGTTTTTTTTTTTTTTTTTATTGAATTTCACAACTTTGATGTTTATGGCCACCCCATCATAAACTTACATTTAAATTTCATTAATTGTTTGAAGTGGCATTAAAAACTATTTTCACTACTTTTGTTAGTAAAATATAGAATGTCTCAACTTTTCATATAATTTTATCATTTTAATGAATATTATTGTACTTGAATTATACTTTATAATATTATATGAAATAAAATGTATCTATCTATCTATCTATCTATTACCAAGTTTAAAATTTGGTTTATACTTAGAAATATTTTTTAAATGTTGTTTTATTAGCAATGTTCAAATGTGCCCCACGTTCAAATGTGCCCCAGTCTCCCCTATATTAAGCAAACTAAAAACGACGTCGTTCAATTCAATCGTCTCGACGATGCTCCTTTGAAAAATTACGCGATTAGAGACCAGCAATCACAAAATAACGGCATTACCTTTGTCGATGGTGTATCCCTCAAGCTGCCAATCGATGCCACGAAAGCCCCGAACTGATAAGAGGTGTGTAGTGCTGACGCTGAGCCCTACTTGGCCAGCTCATTTGCTGCTATGTCACTATGACCTGGAAACCAGAGAAGTGTGATTCTGAAATGTTCGCTGAGACAGCGTGAATACCTGAGTTACCCTTCCATTTTTCGGTGAGTTAGTTGGTGCAAAGCTAATCATGACACATCCTTCCGTTTTAGCTACCCTGACTGACTCAAAAAGTCGTATATGTATATGTACCTATATCTTAGCCGTGTTCTATATTTTTTTCATCGGCTCTGTGAAAAGGAGTGATTACCGTCGGACCCGCGGTTCAGGGTTTAATATTTGATAGTAGTGCCCGTCGCTATTTTCTGAGCCTTCATCAAAAAGTTTTTGTGTATTCGGTGAAAGAAATGAAACGCACGGCCGTCAGCTTAATGTCGTTTTCCATTGGTTTCACTCGAGGATTCACTCATTCTGAAATCCAATAGAACAAGAAAACTGCTTCTGGGCTACTACGCTCACGTATTGGTGAAACGTCAAAAATTACTGTATGGCTGCTGCCAGTTGGCTTGTATAAAATACATAAAATGCACTTGTGTAAGTGCTTCTCGAGTGGATTCTGACTTGAAATCGAGAAGCGAAATTCTCTCCTCAGAATCAACAGAAGAGTATTTTTTGCGCCAATGGAACGGTTTCAGAAGCGATTTTCTTGATTCCGGACGCTTCCGGACGATTCTTTTTGCCCAATGGAAAACGACATAAGACTAACTTTATTTCTAAATAACTTATACTAATTACATATAATCTATATACTAAAGAAGGAGAGCGGTGAACGTTATCCGTAGTGAGAGTACAGTATGTACTACAGGTTAACATTCATATCAAAATTATGTTCTACTGCCGAAGCTCAGCAAATTTACTATAGGTATATCAGTGACAAGACTAACATCATGCTCTTGGACGTAATAAATCATTCAGCTTAGATGAAGATAGCCAAGCTTATATCCACCTGATCTAATGGAAAAGTCGATAGCAATATGTGAGAATCGTTTGCTCGATCCACAAGAAATGGTTGTCTGGTAAACTACATAGAAACCATCAAAAATTTCCTCTAACTCAGAATGACACTCATATCCTTTTTGAAATGTCATGTACGAGTGCACATCTCATTAATTTGTGCACTACCAAGTGTAATCTTTGCAATGAGTTTATTGAAAGCTTGCATCTATCTCAACGTTCATTAGATACAATCCATAATAAAACAGTGCATCTTATTCCCCCCTTATATTGATTGCCTAGAGGAGTTTGTAATTATTACGTGGAACGAAATAAAATACTTTAATAGCCCACAGAGCAATTACACTCATTAAGTTGTGCAGATACAATACCTAAGTGAGATCTAAGTAAATTTGCGCCGCTAAATTCCATCTAAGAACAAGCGATTTGCAACGATATTATTATCATTGTGCAAAAACCCCCCATAGCGTTTAGCACAATGCCTTGTGCGGAAGTGCTTTTGAATAATGTGCAAGATATAATAATTAATGTTGTTGATTCAGACTGGAAACGAGCATATACCATACATCTCTGCTGAAATTATTTATTTGCGCCGATTATTCATTCGAATTGTAAGCGAAGATTACTCGCTTTGGTCTCTGGTGGAGATACGAGTAGGTATATGATTTAATTGTTGTTAACACTTAAATTACAAATGTGAATCTTAATGATGCCATTAGGTCGTCAATCTATTAAGTTCTGCTTAGAAATTTAAATTTTCCATTGGGATTTTTTAATTGAATGGTTTGTAGTGGTCTATAATGAAGTTGGGATTAAGGTAATCATTGACTAAGAAAGTTTAAGTATTTCTAGGTAATGAAAGAAGCAATAAATCGGCATTGCTTACTGTAGTATCGGCACTGTGCGATGCCAATACTTGACTATATAAAATGTAAAACAATGAAAATAAAGTCGCACTATATAAAATAAAAATACGGAAAATAAAAGTCAATTGATAGTAAACTATAGAGAAATCGGTTCTTTAATATTGGGTCTCTACAATTGGCGACGAGGAAAAACTTATATAAAAAAAAGAAATTTGAAAAAGAAGAAAGAAAATAACAACCAAATATTAGTAATTTTAAAGTGACAAAAAGAAATGGCGAAGTGCATTATAATAAAAAAATAAAAAGATGAATTGAATGTCTTAAATGATGTGTATAAAAAGATGAATGTCTTAAAGAAAAAAAAAAGAAAAGAGCTTGAAGTGTATGTTTTGCTTAAATGCAGTAGAAAAAACGAAAAGCAGAGGAAGAAATATATTAAATTCGAATGATCTCGAATAGAAATAGATTAAATTCGAATGTTTGCTTAAATGTTGTATTGCTTAAATGCTGTATAAGAAATTCATAGATTAAATTCGAATGATTTCAAATTTAATGTTTTGCTTAAATGCTGTATAAGAAATTCATAGATTAAATTCGAATGATCTCGAATTTAATGTTTTGCTTAAATGCAGTAGAAAACCAGTAAGACAATTATCTTCGACTATGCCGAAGCTCAAATACCCGGTACTATATTATTGTAAAAAAAAAATATTTTAGTATTAAAAAATTATATAATTTGTATGGGAGGTATGGGTAGTTTTTATTCGACCAAGCTCATTTTTTGTCAAAAATGTTTAAATATTATTAAAACAATATGTGCAAAGTTTAAACTTGCTATATTTACTGTAGCTATTTAAATTTAATTTTTAACACAAAAAGCTATATAAATCTGATATTTTTGTATGGGAGGTAGTAGTAGTTTTCATCCGATCTTGCTCATCTTCGAACTTAGCCTCAGTTTGGTGGATGAAAGCTTACGTACCAAATTTCAAGTCAATAGCTCTTAAATTACGGCCGTAATCGTGCGGACAGACAGACAGACAGACAGACAGACAGACAGACAGACGGACAGACAGACGGACAGACAGACGGACATCGCTAGATCGACTAAGAAAGTGATGCTGATCAATAATACATATAGTTGTTCATACCTACAACGCCTCCTTATGGGCGTTACAAATGGAAAGACAAAGTGAATTCCATTCCATGGTGAATTCCTCACCACAGTGTGGTACCGGGTATAAAAAAGAAAAGCAGAGGAAGAAATATATTAAATTCGAATGATCTCGAATAGAAATAGATTAAATACGAATGTTTGCTTAAATGTTGTATTGCTTAAATGCTGTATAAGAAATTCAGGATTGAAATAATATGGAATTGTTAAAACTGTTTTACTGTTAAAAAAAAATAAAATTAAGAAAGTAAATGTAGTATCGGCACTGTGCGATGCCAATACTTGACTATATAAAATGTAAAACAATGAAAATAAAGTCGCACTATATAAAATAAAAATACGGAAAATAAATGTCAATTGATAGTAAACTATAGAGAAATCGGTTCTTTAATATTGGGTCTCTACACTTACATCTGTAGAATTGTAGAATTGGTCAAACTAAGAGAGAGATAGATCAATCTTCTATAAGGAGTACCAAACATGATGACAAAGTTAAGGAATGCGGTGGATTTCTTGGTAAACTTTCAGTTACAGAATTAAGATTTTCAGTATCGAACCACAGCAATAAGAAAGATTAGAGCAAAGATGTAAGTACGGTCAATAAACTGAGCAATCTCCCTTTAAGATGGAGGAGCTGGTGAAGGAGAGTTTCAGTGCAGGATTAGATATATGGCCAAATGTACCACTTTATCCATCCAACTGATATAAGCACCATAGGCCGGTCCGGTGCATTCAGAGCAGTCTAAAAAAGTACTAAAATTTCAATAAGCAATAATGGCCTATCAGCCATCAAGCACTTGACGCCTACTTTATTAAGTTTATTTTTACGGGAGCTTTAGAAATTAAATTTGGTAAATGGCCGTATATTTCTTATTGGAAGCATATTACAAAATATGCGTAATATTGTACAAAGGGGCGTGGCACCTCCCACACAAAAAAAAATTTAAACGCTATATGTGGCAGACAAAGTTTCCGAAAAGTTTAACGTGAAATTTTATTAAATACTAAGCACTTTAGAAAATGTGGACGACATTAGCCGTTTTTAACTTTCTCGTATACGTAGTAAGAGAAAGATATTGTTTTCGTACAAAATTTCGAACTCGAGATTTTGATCAATTCTGATATTACGATGATAGGGGAACTCAAAAAAGTGGGTCTCGCAATTCTGTCCGTCCGTATGTCTGTCTGTCCCACCCCTGGGGAATCTAAACGCTTGGACGGATTTGCTTCAAACTTCGTATTTAGAGTTTGTGGGTTTCCCGCTAGGGACGTTTTTTTTTTATGCTAGCCCTAATATTAACGGTACCTCCCATATAAAAATTTTACGAAATATTACGAAATATGTCTAAATTTAGATTTTTTCGAAAACTGCTCTAACGATTTGAATCAAAATAATGTTACTTTCAGGTAATGCTTAAATCCATAGTAATATCATTTGCTCAGTTTTGAGCTAAACAGTTGCAAAACAGTGTTTTTTGAACCATGAATGCGTCCTTCGATTTCCACCCCAATCGCTAAAAATGGTACTTTAAAAACTGCTCATATCTCGAAAACGCCATTTTCAATTTGAATGAAAATGTAACTGCTAGGTAATGTTTATATCCTGAATAATACGTCATACTCAGTTTTGCGCTAAACAGTTTAATAACAGTGCTTTTCGAATCCAAATTTGTAACATTTGTCAGCATAATTTTACAAAAAACCGCTCTAACGATTTTGATCAAAATACATATTTAGGACAACATAAGAAAACTCGAATATAGCCGTTTTATGAATATTTCTCAAAAATGACTACCCAAATTCCGACAATTGAGACCACTTTTTTAAATAATCAAAAATGGGAATACGAAATTCATCGCCTACTTGCCTCCTTTAAGTGTCAGTTGTTCGGGGTGAAATTTGAAAGTAAGTAGATAATAAAGTGTTGTTGTTAATACGTATGTTTATGTAGTATGTATTACTTTTTATATTTTAATTAACAAGGGTTGAGTTACTAAACCTGAGTACATCTTAAGTGGGTATGATTTTGAACGTAAAATTTGCTGAAATAACTCTGAGATTCTGCGAGATTCGCAATAAACGAGAAAGTTTCGTGCGACCCAGTCGTGCACATTTTTTATTATCAGCTATGATCCATATAGATCATCGATTTACATGCACTTACAACAACAACATGTGATCCTGCTTTTCATCGAGATCACGAAATATGATCTGAAAATTAATTCAACTATTTCTCGTTGTTGTTTCGTGGCGTTGTTTATTTCATTCACTAAAGGTTGGTGTCCCTGTAAATTATAGCCACACAGTAATGTTGCCAGACCAAAATGTGAACCACAATTAGCAACACAAAAAATCAATTAGCATTTTTTCAAATTCGAATAAGTTACTACTCCGACTTTCGAGATGTTTTGTTTCGCTATATAGCACAGAAATATAAATGGAAATATTAGCAGTACAATACGGTTAATTATGATGCATATTTGAACATAACATTTGAACATAGTTTCCCCAAAAAAAATATTCAATGCTAAATGTATGCAGATTTGTATCCATATGGTAACACCCCTACACAACAAGCGAAATGTCAAACTCAAATATGAGCAAGTGCAATGGAAAAATCATCGCATTGTGACGTCACATTGTACCGTGTGGCTGCAAGATGGCTGGTAGCAATACGAAATTTGTCATAATTGGTATTGGATTTTATATGTGTGTTGCCACAACTCAATCAATGATCCAGTTTGTTTTATTTTCATGATCTGATCCGGATCAGATCACGCTGATAATAAAAAACGGCTATTGAATACCACGACGTGGCACTTTTCGTATAGATAGCGCAATAGAACTTTTACTTAACCCTTTCGGTACATCTTTTTTGTTCTAAGGTTAAAAAAATATTTTATTTCTTTTTGTTGCTACTTAGACTCCTACTAAAAACATTGTAACATTATTTTTGGTAAATATTGGTTCTAAAGTGGTTTTTGGGAACGTTGCCATATGGCATCAATTGTATTAAGTGGTAGCAAAATAAATGACAAAATTAATATTTTTGTTTTAGTTTCTTATTTTTATATATTCATTTTTAAACAAAATTGAAAAGAAAAAAGTATAATTATTTTTTTTTTTAATTAAATTGTATTCTAGAAAAATAAGGATTTTTGAAAATATTTAAAAAACACATATTTTCATATATGTATAAAAATAAAAAAAACTAAAAAAATAATAAATTGTTGCATTTATACTCGGTTTCCTTTGTTTACATCAAACATTACAAGTACTACAAATTAAAAACTAAGCTTATTCCAAGATAAACACGTGTATTTATACAAAAAAAATAATTAAAAAATAAAAAATATTAAAAAAAAAATTAAATATTCATAAAAATCTAAGTAATTTTTTTTAATTCAAACCAAATTAAAAAGTATTGATATTCAAGACTATTTCTGCATAAAAACACATTTATTTTTATACATATGTAGGTATATATATAATTTATTTATAGAAATGATGCCTTAAAATGCACCTCTAGATAATATTGATGCCATATGGCAACACAGAAAAGGAAAATTGTGCCAAATTGAATAGACGGAACTTATATGTTTATTTTATTTTTTTAATTGTGCGCCTGATATTAGTCAATCAAATAAAATCGAAATTGATAATCTTTTTGACAATTATCAATGTAAAAAAGAAATAATAAAAATAGTCTTCCGACGAAAAAATTCGAACTCTATTGCAGACCGATCTTTCACGAGAGCTAAAAGCACAATGACGTCAACTATCACCCAGTTTTTTTGCTTCTAATTATTAAGCAGATACACTAACAAGTTAATCAGAAAAAAAAATAGATAAAATATACTCTGTTAAGAATTCAAGTTTTCTTTTTATGTGACATTATCATTGTAGATTTATCATTTATTAGCGTCACTATTTAACTCGTTGCATTTGTTATTATTGTTTATAATTCGTAATTTACCCTATTTTTAATTCCACTCAAATTCAGTTATTTGTAACCTAATTGTACAGTATTCACTTAAACTCTATAATCTTTACTGTAAGTTCTCTCTTTGTTGTATGCTTTCATATTATTATTCGTTTGAGTCATTTGCTTAGTCTAGTCTATAGTTTACGTTGCTTTTTCTTTCTTTTTGGTTTTGATCGTCAAACTGTTCGGACGCATCCACCTTTTGGTAACACAATTACACTATACATACATATTATACACATTACACAAAAACATTACATAATTACACAATGAACATTTATGAACTTTCTTATTAATCGAAGATTCGATACAAAACATAATGGTCCTTCGCAGTCGAATTAATCCAGAACAGTCGGATTAAATGAATTAACTTCCAACATAATATACGTGTATGCTAAATATTTGTGCATGCTTATATACTTCCGTGTTGTATATATGAATATACATATATAATCTGCATAACGCGTGGTGTGAATATTATTTTTCTTATTGCATATTAATCTTTAAAATCAATTTATTCCCTCTGTCGTGCGTAAATTATTTTCGTTATAAAAACTCTTTCGCTTCGTTAGGGAAAATACATTTATTGGGAAAGTATGAATGAAATTAAAGCAAAACGTGGCCATGTCAAAGGTTGCTTAACAAAGGCCGCAGCATTCGTGGACAGCGTTGATGATAATGTTTCGTTAGAACTTCTAGAAATCCGTTTGAAAAAGTTAGAGGAATCGTGGTCGCAATACGAGTCGTTACATGAAAAACTATTAGAGTTTTCGGAAGCAGATGGTTTCGTTGATCCTGAAGCCGAGTTTACGGAATACGAGACAAAATATTTTCTAGTTCAATCGACCCTAACAAAACTGATTCGCGCGAGAAAAAATGTGAATGATTCCGAGGCTGGTGAATCTGCTATCAAAATATTAGCCAACCAGCAAGCCTCCTTTCTGGAAAACTTAAACAAAGCAAAACAGCCATCCTCCATTTGTCTGCCAACACTTAACGTCCCAATATTTTCGGGTGACTATAAGGAATGGCCTTGTTTTAGAGATCTCTATATTGGTTGCATAGACTCCAAATCAAATTTGTCGGCTACACAAAAATTCCATTACCTCAAGTCATTTTTGCGAGGTGCGGCTGCAGATTTGATTCGTCATATTACTGTTTCGGATACCAACTACCTCGATGCTTGGGAGCGGTTAGAAAAGAGGTACGAACGTACTAGCCTGATAATTCAGGCACATATTCAATCGTTTCTATCCCTCCCTAGTGCTACAAATAGTGTTCAATCTCTACGAAAAATTACCGACGGTGCCGACGAAACGATTCGCGGCTTGAAGGCATTGGGAGCAAAAGGTCGTGACCCTTGGGTAATTTATCTTCTGCTACAGAAATTAGATAGTGACACTCGCCAGGCTTGGGCAGAAGAAGTAGGATCTAAGGATAATTGCACAATAGACGAATTACTAACATTTCTAGATTATCGGTGTGACGCTTTAGAGTCCTGTCAATCGCATTCCCGGACCAATCAATCTCGCGGTAGGTCACCTAGAGCCGTACTTAGCCATTTCGCAGAATCGAATCAACATTGTCCCAATTGCAAAGCAGATCACATGCTCCCAAAATGTGAACAATTTCTATCCCTCGATATTGAAGCGCGTCGTGCTTTCATTAAGGAACATTCGCTCTGTTTCAACTGTTTACGTTCAGGACATACTTCGAATAAGTGCCGATCAAATTTCCGATGCAGAGCCTGTAATTCGCGGCATCACACAATCGTGCATTCCGATTCGGTACCGCAACCGTCATCGTCGAGTTCTACGGACACATACTCCTCCACAAACAGCTCGATCACCACAACAGATAGTTCAAACCTTCCAACAACTTCCTCCATTAATCCAGAAAGCTTCTCCAACACTCCCTCAACGTCTGCAAGCGCTCTAGCTGCAACAAATTACAATCTTTCGCTTTGCTCTTCAGTAGCCATGGGTAACAATGCCGGTTATCCTAAACGTTTAAGTCAAACCATTTTACCCACTGCTATCGCATTAACTTCCGATAAGCAAGGAATCAACCAAAACATTCGATTGTTGCTAGACTCCGGCTCCCAGGTATCGTTTGTCACCGAACAGACTGTTCAACGACTGGGTATTCATCGCAAAAACGCAACCGTTCCTATCGTTGGCGTTGGATCAACAGCTGCAGGTGTTACGAATGGAATCGTTACGCTTAAGATCACCTCTCGTTTTTCACACGCTTCTATTGAAGTTGACTGTTATATAGTCTCCAAGCTCACTTCGCTAGTCCCTGCTTTAAAAACCACAATTGCTAACAATATTAACCTTTCATCGTATACATTGGCAGATCCCAAATTCAATATACCAGGTCATATTGACATACTCATTGGCGCGGATAAAGTATTTAGTGTATTCAGTGGGTCTGCCATTCAGGGCCATCAAGGAAAACCTGATCTCATACCAACAATTTTCGGCTGGGTAGTCTGTGGTAATCTGGCTACTGATGGCATTGCGAAAGGTGATGTGATAGACTCCTTTTGTACTCGATTAGAAGTTGATCAAGCATTCGATCTCGAGCGTTTTTGGCGGCTCGAAGAGATTCAAAACGAACCTACTTTGTCTGTCGAAGACCAGCAAGCGGAAGACATCTTCACCAAAACCCATTCTCGTTTACCTAACGGCAGGTATATGGTCGAGCTACCATTCAAGTCAGATGAAACAATTGACTTCGGAAACAGCAAGAAAGTTGCATTACATCGTTTTCTATCCGTCGAGCGTAGACTTCTAAGAAATAATTACTTACGCGAAAAATACACCAGCTTTATGGACGAGTACTTACAATTAGGTCACATGGAGGAGGTGCCTGATAATGAAATAGATCTCCCAACTAGTAAATGCTATTATCTCCCTCACCATTCTGTCATTAAAAGCGATAGCAGTACTACCAAGGTTAGGGTGGTTTTTGATGGGTCAGCTGAGACTGACAACATGCAATCTCTCAACAAGGCGCTCTTGGTAGGTCAAACGTACCAGCGTGACCTGTTTTCAATTTCACTTCGTTTTCGTCGTCATCGGTATACCATTTCTGGTGACATTGAAATGTTTCGCCAGATTATGGTCTCGAGGAAGCATACAGACTACCAGCGGATCCTTTGGAGAAATTCTAGTGGTCTTCCTTTAAAAACATATCGCCTTTTAACCGTGACCTATGGTACAGCATGTGCAACATTTCAAGCCGTGCGTACTCTTTTCCAATTAGCACTTGATACCAAACATTTATACCCTCGCGCTGCGGATGTTCTGTTAAACGATTTCTACGTCGATGATGTTATGACCGGTGCGGACTCCGTTGAAGAACTGACATCGCTTCGTTTAGAATTGGTTGCGTTGCTCAAGTCAGGTGGCTTTAATCTGCGCAAGTGGACTACGAATTGCTGGCCGTTACTACTCAGCTTACCCGAAGACCAGCGCGAGTTGTCTCCAAAGGAGTTTGAGGACTATAGCTCAGTAAAACTACTCGGACTGCAATGGTCACCAGCAAAGGATTCGTTCTCATACAAAGTGACCTTGAGGGATAACCCACCAATGACAAAACGTAGCATTCTTTCAGAATCATCCAGAATATTCGATCCCCTAGGATTTCTAACCCCGGTAATAATTGGTATCAAAATCATCTTTCAGGAGCTCTGGCGCAGTAAATATAAGTGGGACGACGAAATCTCACAACTACATTCAAATCAATGGCGTTCTATTCGTGATGAACTTCCCAGGTTGGAATCTTTAAACATCTCAAGAATCATGTGGTCATCTAATGAAAACTTGGAATTCCATGGCTTTTGCGATGCTTCGCTTGATGCTTACGCCGCAGTGGTATACTGTCGAAGTGTTGACTCGGCTGGAAATGTCACTTGCTCGATCGTTGCTGCTAAGAGTAGGGTAGCTCCGATTAAAGTCATTTCACTCCCTCGCCTCGAACTGTGTGCAGCAGTCCTATTAACCCGCTTGATAACTAAACTTAAAATTTCTTTACAGCTTAAAGATATGAAAGTTTTCGCCTGGACTGACTCAGCTATCGTACTTCATTGGCTCTCGGCACTGCCAAAGAAGTGGTCAGTGTTTATTTCGAACCGTACATCCGAGATCCTTTCGGTTCTACCAAGGAAATTTTGGAATCATGTGCGGTCCCATCATAACCCCGCTGACTGTGCTTCCCGTGGCATTCTACCCGCTCATTTAATTTTAAATGATTTGTGGTGGTACGGACCACCTTGGCTACACCTAGAACGAGATCAGTGGCCTAAAACGGAGTTCTCGGTTACTGACATCCCCATCGAGTATTTCGAAGAACGTAAAATTGCCCCTGCTCAAGTGCTAGTATTGACCGTTAACCCCACTAATATTATCGAAAATTTAATCAATGACTCTTCTCGTTATACTCAGCTAATTCGTAAACTTGCCTTTGTATATCGCTTTATTTTTAATTCGCGCGTGAATCCTACTTTAAGACAAGCGGGGTGGTTAACTTCAACTGAACTATCATTCGCAAAGACAAATATAATTAAATACCACCAGACCCAATGTTTCCCCAGCGAAATAAATGAGATTTCAAGAGGTAAGGTGCTCAAAAAGGGTAACAAGTTGACACCCTTAAATCCGTTCTTGGATACTGACGGAATCCTTCGCGTCGGTGGTCGTATCCAACAGTCCAGCGTTCATTACTCGACCAAGCACCCAATAATCATCGATAAGAACACTCGGTTCGCGAAACTCATTGCCGAACACATTCACATTCGACATCTACATGCGGGTGTATCGCAAATGTTTGCCCTTCTTCGCCAGGAATATTTCATAATCGGTAGTCGTAATCTCCTTCGTAAGATCGTGCAACAATGCGTATCCTGTTTTCGTTACCGGAAAACCAATTCTGATCAAATTATGAGTAATCTACCTGCAGAGCGTGTACAATTTTCGCGCCCATTCAATAAAGTTGGGATTGACTACGCCGGTCCTATCACTTTAAGGCTAGCAAGGGGACGGAATCCAAAATTTGTGAAGGCCTACATCGCGCTATTCGTGTGTTTCACAACAAAGGCCATCCACTTGGAGCTCGTCGGGGATCTTTCATCATCCGCATTTCTAGCTGCTCTCGATCGTTTCGCGTCGCGTCGCGGCAAACCTGCAGAGATATGGAGTGACAATGGCACTAACTTCCACGGCGCCAAGCGAACCCTCGACGAAATGTTCCAGCTACTACTTAGCCAGGAACACAATAACATCGTAGCAGATCATCTGTCCAGGGACAGTATTGCGTGGAAGTTTATTCCTCCCTCTGCTCCTCACTTTGGTGGTTTGTGGGAGGCAGGGGTGAAATCCACAAAATTCCACCTCAAGCGAGTAATCAGCGACCATAGACTGACCTACGAGGAAATGTACACATTGCTCGCTCAGATTGAGGCGTTACTAAATTCCCGACCTATGTGGCCAACCTCCGATATGGACCCTATAGCCTTAAGCCCGGCTCATTTTTTAATCGGTGAACCATATACATCTGTTCCACGTCCCTATATGCATGTTGAAAATGTTTGTCCATTAAATAATTGGTGTCTTTTACAGAAACTTAAACAAGGGTTTTGGAAGCGATGGCATGCTGAGTACCCTATAGCCTTAAGCCCGGCTCATTTTTTAATCGGTGAACCATATACATCTGTTCCACGTCCCTATATGCATGTTGAAAATGTTTGTCCATTAAATAATTGGTGTCTTTTACAGAAACTTAAACAAGGGTTTTGGAAGCGATGGCATGCTGAGTACCTCACTTCACTCCAGCAACGACCAAAATGGCTCCATGCTAAGCCAGACCTTGCAGTTGGGGATGTGGTTATACTAAAGGATCCAAATCTACCACCATCAAAATGGATACTCGGACGTATTAAGGCCACCCACCCAGGAGACGACAAGCGTGTTAGAGTGGCTACGATAACCACCCAAACTGGAGAGTACATACGTCCCATCGTCAAACTGGCTCCTCTACCTTTTGCTGAAAGACCAAGTCTTCCAGGGGGGGCTGTATGTTAAGAATTCAAGTTTTCTTTTTATGTGACATTATCATTGTAGATTTATCATTTATTAGCGTCACTATTTAACTCGTTGCATTTGTTATTATTGTTTATAATTCGTAATTTACCCTATTTTTAATTCCACTCAAATTCAGTTATTTGTAACCTAATTGTACAGTATTCACTTAAACTCTATAATCTTTACTGTAAGTTCTCTCTTTGTTGTATGCTTTCATATTATTATTCGTTTGAGTCATTTGCTTAGTCTAGTCTATAGTTTACGTTGCTTTTTCTTTCTTTTTGGTTTTGATCGTCAAACTGTTCGGACGCATCCACCTTTTGGTAACACAATTACACTATACATACATATTATACACATTACACAAAAACATTACATAATTACACAATGAACATTTATGAACTTTCTTATTAATCGAAGATTCGATACAAAACATACTCAGAGAGTAAGAATGGGTGTTATGAATATTCGTGTTGCCATATGGCATCAAAATACCGAAAGGGTTAAGGTGGCGCTAAAGTCCGGGGTGGATCTGGGACTCAAACAAAAGGCTTCTCCAGCCAGCACGATCTTTGCCCAGTTGTCTCCACTTTCGCACGCTAAGTTGGTTAATATCCCTTTTCACTTGCGTGCGCCACCTGAGTCGCGGTCTATCTCTAGTGTTTCGTCCTTCGGGTGCGGATTCAAAGACCTGTATGGCCACCTAAGTTGTTGGACTCTCACTCTTCTGGTTAGGTCGATGTCGCTGTACAGTTCGTCATTGTAGATATCTCCTCCTCCATTCAACGCTATGCTAACGGAACCAAACATTTTTTCGAAGAATTTTCCTTGCGAAATAACTAAGGGTAACCTCATCCACTTTTAAAGAGTCCATGGGGTAGTATGCAAAAAGATGAGCACGATCTCAAAGTCAGAACTCGGATTCAGTTTCATATGCAAAAAAAAAAAAAATAGTTCTTTCTCAACAGCTTTTCCTCAATGGGTTAGAGATCGATCTAAAAAATCTCTGTCATATTTAAGTATAATCTTTTTTTAAGCAGTAGGTAAATAAAAGAAGTGAGTACGTCTTCTGTGAAAGTGTAACGGGAACATGATTTTAAACAGTAAATTGAGTTATTTTAATTAATTTTTGGTTAAATAAGTAAATTAAAATTTTGCTCGCAAAATCATTAAATTATAGGTGCTTAAAATTATAGGTAGCTATGTACATTAAAAACCAATTTGGTGAAGACACAAAACTGGCGAATATGAGGTTTTAAAAAACAAAATAGTGGTAAGCAAAACCGTTAAAGAAATATTACAATTAACAAAATGAGTTGCTAATTTTAATATATAAAAATTCCATATAATTTTACGCATTCTATTTATTTAACAAAAGTTTAATTAAATAACGAATTATGTACATAGAAGACTTCTCTTTTTAAATATCCACTTAGGTTTTGAATGAAAAATAAATTATGTAGATACCCAAAAATAAGCAGATTAACTTTTTTAATTAAAGTTAGTAATAAAGGGCCTTACCAATAATCATTTTTAGTCTTCAACTTAAATATTTTGACGGTCACAATTGATAATTTTATATGGAAATTTTCGCCATTGTGACTTCGTAAAAGTTAGCCTGGACACTAAAAATGATTATTAGTACGCGAAAAGTCTATATGAAATCTGGATTCTACATGTAGCTAATTAACGCAGAAAATCATTCATTCGTCGGAGCACAACCGTGTGATTTAGGGTTTTTTATTAAGTAATTTTACACCTCTTCCACTAGAAGGACGAAAATCTTCACTAACTTGACTCCTTCTATTTATATCAACTTGATTTGTAACAATATTTGGCTAAAATTTGGTCATTTGGACTGTTTTATATGAACTAAGTAAGAGAAATACAATGCTTAACTATATTTGTGAGATCAAACTCATGCAATCAATCTTTTTGTAATTTTTTTGCATATCAAAACGTGCTTTCAATTTTAGATTGATGTCAGCACTTTGAGATCGAGCTCACAACATGAGATCTAACTCGGTCAGTGTATTGTTTTTTGCATACCATGCTAAGAAAGATCTTAGAAAAGTGAGTAAACAGCTTAAACTCATCTTTATGCATACAACCCCAAGTCTCTTCGTCATAGAGAAGGACTGGGACGATTATGGCCTTATAAAGAGTGACTTTAAAGTTGTTCGAGAGTGGGCTTTGCTTTTCAGTTGCTTTCTCAGCCCAAAGAGACAGCGATGGCCATGAGCTTTAGAGCCTTACAATCCTTCATTGTCCTTCGACAAAATCTGATCCGAATGGTCAAAGGATAAATTTTTTCTGAATGCATTTCGGTGCGTTTACATTCGTTTAAATTATGCTTCTGCGCCATCTACCTATTTTGTAAATTTTTGTCGTTCTAACGTCAATATGACTTTAGATTCTGTCCTAAAGTTATGTGTAGACAAAATCTGATGTCATATTGACGGCAGCATGTCAAATTTGCTAATCAGATTTGCAGAATTGCTAATTAGTTGCCAATTGCAGTAATTGTTTCCTCGAACTCGTCGCTGATATGTCATTGCTGGAGTTGACCCCAGGACCTAGGTAGATAAAGTTCAGGAAAGTTCAGTTGGTATAAATTTGAATAACAGCCGAAGTTCCGGGGTAGTCATTGCATCAAACGTTATATCCATGGAACTAGTGTCGTAGGATGAGTGTCGCGCAATACTTTGCTTTGTACTGGTCGTAGAAATTTATTATTTGAAAAGATCATTTGCAGTTTGAAAACGTGTGGTTTTTCCTGGTATAAAACTACACTGATGTGGACATGGACAATCAGGTTGTTTACGATCGGGTGAAGGCGTTAAGGAATTATTGCAGACAGAAACTTCTTGCGTCCATGTAATTGGATTCCCTTTCTTTCAGATATCGCTGATCAGCTAAAAAAATTATGTTCATCAGGCAAAATATCTCTATATTGGTTCTGCAACCAGATAGCCACAGATTAAATATTTGCAAAAACACCAAATAAAGATAGGTAGGTATATAGCAGTTATGGATCTACCACTCATTCTCAGATTCATAAAAGATACTATGCTGGATGAAGAGTTAAGGCTAAGTCAAAGGCCCGCCTAAATAAAGACTTAAAGACCATAAGGTCGCAGTAGATTGAATACTCTTTAGCTGCCAAAATGAGGCCCGTCTTATTGGTGGGGTGAGAATTAATTTTTATTAAGAATTTCAAATTGTGCGTCTCAAATCATTATGGAATGTGTCTCTCTCCCAGTTCTATTTACATTTGATAAAATATCTCTAGCAATCCCATGATGATGTTGAATTTTTAAGACATCAATTCAATATAGATTCCCACCTTCTTTTTACAGTCGTAAAATAAATAAGACAGTTAAAATGTACTGAAGTACCATCGTTTTCAGAATCTGTCTTCTTTTATACCGTGGCTAGATTTCAAAATAACGATATCACAAATAGATTTAACGCAGTCTAGTCCTATATGAGAATGATTGCTCTATGTATTTTTAAAACATTTCTCTTGATGGAATTACATGCTTCTCACATAAATATGCAAATCCAATTACCACTGACAGGACCTGAATTATAACACAGTTGGAAACACCAGGTTTCGGTTGCTGTTGTTGTTTTTTTACTCAGTTTATGTGCCAGAGGATATAGGAAAGTTTCCCTTTTTGTCCTCAACCTCAGGCAGCACATTGAAATTGAAATGGGATAACGAGATAACCTGATGAAGTGTGCTTCTGTGTTTTCTCCGTCCCTTTTTACGATTTGTCTTGAATTAATGAAAAGTATTCAGGGATTTGTTTGAATTGTTTGTTTTTCCAAATTTGAAATTCATTTGAAAAATGCTCACCTTTTTTGTAGCGTAACTGACTCTAATAAATATTAAATTGTATTTGCAGCTTTGTATTATTTGTACAACATTAACGGACACTTAGGGCCGGTTTGTTCATCTTTGGTTAACTCTAATCAACGGTTATTCCAGCTGATAATTAAAGAATCTGTTTGTTCAGTCAAATTTTAACCAGAGAATCCATGATTTTGTTAGTTAACCAGAGAAATCGATAACCAGTCGGTTTTCGTCGGTTACCGGCATTTAACCAAGGAAATTCTAAAATGTTATTTGTTCAAGCTTTGACATTCAAAAAATCATCAAAAACAAATCAGTTTTCTTTCAAAAATAAAAATTAATTTAATAAATAATAAACGCAAAATAGTGTGTTGCTTCGTATCTGCTATGTCGACCCATTTTCAACAACTGGCAGATGAATACGATGCAAGACAGTGTGGAAAAAAATTACATGCATTGGTGCAATTTTAACCATAGATTAAATCTGACAAAATAAACTGGAAAACTGGAACGATTTGCGACAAATCTATGGTTTGGTGACCAAAGTAGAAAATAAGTGAACAAACGCTTTTTGATTACCACAGATTATATAATCATGGGTTAAAATAAATCTATGATAACCTAACCGCAGATTTAACCAGCTCTGAACAGACCGGCCCTTAATTTGTTAGAGCCTTGAAAGTGACGTTTTCGTTCATACATTTTAACAACTACAGGCAGTTCTATAAAAGCATAGAGTGATGAAATTTTTTTTGTGACTACTACTACTACATACTTTCTATGATCGTTTAGTATAGTTTCATATAGACCTTTTTGTACATACATTTCGGCTTTAGTGACAATCCCTTGAACCCTTTTTTTCAAATCCAAATTAGCAGCGCTATGCTGCTATCAATAGTGACGTTTTGTTCTAGCCAAAGGACATATGTTATTTTTTAGTAATAGCGCCCTATCCTCATTTACTTCAAGACCTAGCAATCGTGTTCTTCGATTGCTTAGGTATGGCAGTGTGGTGAACTACGCCACTGGTCTAGTATAAGAGAGAATGCACTACGTTGCTTTTATGCAATAATGAAAATGAGATTTTAAGGAAAAGCTCTACTTAAAGCTACGAGCCTAGTCGGTTTTGGATAGCGTACATGTGCGGTCGCATTAGCTTGTATTGAATTAAAACGTATATTATAACCGAATTGTTGAATTCATTAAATACTGAATAAAGTTTATATTTGTATATTTAAATGTTAGCACGTGTGTTTCATTATATTGGTTCGCAAATATCTTCGCAATGAAAATTGAACCATACACTCTACAGCAGTCACTGAATTGATATTTTGTTAGTTAGTGCCATCCACACAGTGTTGTGCCGCGTAGACTACGCCATGTAGACTACGCAATTGTCGACGCGTCGTGTAGTTAATTCAAAATTGACGACACGACATGTCGACAAAGTTCAATCAAGCAATACATTATAGTTTTTATAAAATGAACACAATTGAAATATAAAATATAGATAACTTTTTATTTTAAAATGGGGAAACGTTTTTTTATTTGAAACTTTGCACACATTTCTAAATAGATGAATAAAAAAAGTGCCTGAGGCGATCAGGTGTGTTTAAACGATTTTTTTTTGCAATTATTGCAACACGCTGCTTGTTTATTATTTAATGAATAATGAATAATGTATAATGAATAATGAATAATGAATAATGAATAATGAATAATGAATACGGAATAATTAATAATGAATAATGAATACGGAATAATTAATAATGAATGAACATCAATAAGTGCAACACAGCTAATGCCACAATAAATATTTCCTTAAGTCGCAGGTCCATTCCAAAGGGCCTTAAAAATCCTTAAAATCAACATAACCCTCACTGTCGCTCAAATTCTGCCCGATTTATGCCCCAGAAACATCGAAAGTTATAGTTTTTATAAAATGAACACAATTGAAATATAAAATATAGGTAACTTTTTATTTTAAAATGGGGAAACGTTTTTTTATTTGAAACTTTGCACACATTTCTAAATAGATGAATAAAAAAAGTGCCTGAGGCGATCAGGTGTGTTTAAACGATTTTTTTTTGCAATTATTGCAACACGCTGCTTGTTTATTATTTAATGAATAATGAATAATGTATAATGAATAATGAATAATGAATAATGAATAATGAATACGGAATAATTAATAATGAATAATGAATACGGAATAATTAATAATGAATGAACATCAATAAGTGCAACACAGCTAATGCCACAATAAATATTTCCTTAAGTCGCAGGTCCATTCCAAAGGGCCTTAAAAATCCTTAAAATCAACATAACCCTCACTGTCGCTCAAATTCTGCCCGATTTATGCCCCAGAAACATCGAAAGTTATAGTTTTTATAAAATGAACACAATTGAAATATAAAATATAGGTAACTTTTTATTTTAAAATGGGGAAACGTTTTTTTATTTGAAACTTTGCACACATTTCTAAATAGATGAATAAAAAAAGTGCCTGAGGCGATCAGGTGTGTTTAAACGATTTTTTTTTTGCAATTATTGCAACACGCTGCTTGTTTATTATTTAACTTGACCAACTCAAAGTCATTCAGTCATTAAATTCAGTTCAGTAAATAAATTCATATTCAAGAAGCCCTGTTCTGTTCCTGCGCGTATGCTTACTATTACTAGTAACTAGTAGAGCTAGAGACGTTGCACTAACAGCTGTTTTGAATGACATTGACAATCCTATTGACGACATTGACGACGCAATTAACGACATTGACGACATAGACGACGCAATAAACGACATTGACGACATAGACGACGTTATTGTCGACATCAGAGTGTCGACAATTAAAAACGACGCGTCGTGGAACAACACTGCGATCCACATTGACACAAGTAAAGAAGTCAGATTTAAAAGTCGGTATCAAATCCCAAATAGGAAAACTAGGAGAAACTACCATATTGGTTCACATATTCAGCTGTAAGGTTATGAAGTAAACTTAGTATCGTATTGCTATAGTAAAAAAAACCAATGTACATTCTTTGTAGTGTCCGTGACTGATTGTCTTCCTTCGTCAAAGCTTGACATTCCATAGAAATAATGGCACATTGCCTACCCCATGATTTGCACAATCAGTAATTACCCTATCAAATCAATGTCATATCCACAAGGTGATACCGCATTATTGTCTTACTTGTGTATGTGCAGTGCATACCTATACGATTTATAAAAACACACTTGTAACCACGTACACAGATTGTATTGTCTACAAATAAATCCTTTGTTGACTCTGTAAATCATTCGTAATTCAGTGTTTAACCATTGTTTGTCACCAGAAGAGTATACAACAACATAACCCTTTATACTGGAAATCATCACCAGGATACGATAAAAGTATTTTTTATTCAAGTCTATGCGGCGGAGAAAATCTTAAAAAAAAAAAATAAAAAAACCACGAACCCATTATAATTTTCCGAGTATGTTTTATTTGGAATTGAAGGTATTTAAATTGCCAAGAAGTGATTGATTTTTTTTAAATACTTCTCCCGGGAAAGGCGAACCTATAACCCTTCAACAGCGCCCCGAGATGCTAGCAGATGATATATAAATATTCTTGTAAGCATTATCCATTTGAAAGATTTGGGTATTTTGACAAATTGAAGTCGGTTTTGGTCAAATGGTTAGGTCTAGTATGGTCTACATATTTGAAAACGTTTACACTGATGCGTTTTTTCTTTAATTACGACCATCGTCTTGATAAAATTAGGATAGAAGTGGCATAATGAATAATGAATAATGAATAATGAATAATGAATAATGAATAATGAATAATGAATAATGAATAATGAATAATGAATAATGAATAATGAATAATGAATAATGAATAATGAATAATGAATAATGAATAATGAATAATGAATAATGAATAATGAATAATGAATAATGAATAATGAATAATGAATAATGAATAATGAATAATGAATAATGAATAATGAATAATGAATAATGAATAATGAATAATGAATAATGAATAATGAATAATGAATAATGAATAATGAATAATGAATAATGAATAATGAATAATGAATAATGAATAATGAATAATGAATAATGAATAATGAATAATGAATAATGAATAATGAATAATGAATAATGAATAATGAATAATGAATAATGAATAATGAATAATGAATAATGAATAATGAATAATGAATAATGAATAATGAATAATGAATAATGAATAATGAATAATGAATAATGAATGAACATCAATAAGTGCAACACAGCTAATGCCACAATAAATATTTCCTTAAGTCGCAGGTCCATTCCAAAGTGCCTTAAAAATCCTTAAAATCAACATAACCCTCACTGTCGCTCAAATTCTGCCCGATTTATGCCCCAGAAACATCGAAAGTTAGACCCACAGATGCATGCCACCCAGCAAAGCCGCGACGGCCATTTACCGCCGTATTATTCAATCCGTTCAAATACGAGGTTGAAATGCTTTTAAACCGCGAAAATAAAGCTAACTAAACCAATCGTTTTTCAATTCAAAAAAGTTAAAAATGTAAACCTATGTACCTAACTAATATTCCAAGCTTTTAGAGTTTGGTGTATTCTAAGGAAGTACTAAACACTCTTCTATACCTACGAAATGCATTTTACAGTTTGGGCAAAGTTTGCTATATTGTTTTGTTACTATTCAATGTGCTGTGTGATTTATGAATTATTTGAGAATGTTCTGAAACGTTTCGATTAGCTATTTTGTAGTTATTATAAAAATTTAAAATGTTATAAAAGTAATGGCGTAGATAAATAATGCCGCCGTCGGAATGCGGTTTAAAATCGAAGTTGTGTATCTGTCAACAGTTTAAAAAATGCCACTTATAAGTGACATATTCAAGTTAGTTTTCGCGTGGTAAGGTTCAAGGCGACCTACGATGTCTAGATCCTTGAATGTGGCCATTAACATCGTTTAAAGAAGGCACTCTTTTGTGGCCATTAACATCTTGAATATGGCCATTAACATCGTTTAAAGAAGGCACTCTTTAAACGATGTTAATGGCCACATTCAAGGATCTAGTCATCGTAAGTCGCCTTGAACCTTACCACGCGAAAACTAACTTGAATATGTCACTTATTGACAATTTATTGTATTTTTTTGCTCTACCTACTCGCCAGGGCAATCCAAATGTCAAACTGAGATCTCCCATGCTCTCCGATGATCCAATAGAAATGTTAAAACTGAGTTTTCCGGTCACATGTTGGCACAAATAGATGTCAACTTTTGTCGTTTTCGGTTTGTCGTCCAGAACCATCCGAAAGAAAAAATGTACATTCAACGATTTTGACGTTTAGAGTGTATGAGTGCATTAGTGCTTCTTCTTTCGATTCTGAATTCAAATCCCGAAGCAAAATTCTCCTCTTTTCAGGAGAAGAACTATCAGTTGAGTGACAATCGAACGCTTTCAGAAGCATTCGGATTGCTTCCGGAGGTTTCTGGACGACCAGTCGAATTCGACATTAGTAGTAAGTCGTGAAATTCTTGACTTGATTTGTCGGTATTGCGGACACACACGTCAACTGAGAACACTGTTCACGTGTTCAATTCGTTTTACTTAATTTTTACATATATACCCGTCCCTATTTAAAAATTCATGGATTCAATTCCAAAAATCCCGATAGTGCTGACTCAAAGTTTCATTACTACCACTAGTGGTTTAGGCTGTGCGTTGATGAGTCAGTCAGATTTTTCAGGACACACAACTTTGTACATAGGTTGATCGTTAGCACAAAAGTATGTAGGTATAGGTACATACATACAGTCTTCGGCATAAATAGACAAAAGTAAAGTTAATTCTACTCATAAATTGGAACATACTTCATGCAAATTTTGGCATCAATAGAAAGGTCATTTAAATTCCGTTTGAATGATACAAAACTTTCCATAACCCATTAAGTACCTACCCATTGAAAATTTAGAACTTTTGTAAAAGTCTCCTTTTTTTACTTTTTTGAATGGGATGATCTCAGAAAAATTTTGTATGAAAAGGAGGAAAAAGTGGCTAAAATAGTTATTTTTAGCAATTTTCAAAAAATTATAGCGAAGAGAAAGAGAAAAAATTGTTTTGCAGTCACTATTAGAATTGTTTGAAGAAACTTTTTGCATCAAAATATATTTTTTTTTGAGACCGAGGAAGAAAGTCAAAAAGTAGACTTTTACAAAAGTTCTAAATTTCCAATGGGTACTTAATGGGTTAAGTAAAAAAACGGAAAACACAAATTACATCTTAAGGTTTTTTCTACTGCGCCACCTCTCGCGAACGTCTGACAAACATCCGAGAGTATGACTGTAGGGTAGGTCCCTTCCATTCCTTACGATTATACAAAATACATGGCTACTTTGTTGTTTGCAATTGAACTCACACTCAAAACATAGTTAATTGTTTACAATTCAAAACAAAGCAAAAGTAAAGTAGAAAATAAATGAAAATGCAATAAATTGCATATTGCACACAACTACTCTGCACTTTAAGTGTTGTAGGTGGGTCGCACATTTCCTGTCGGCAATTGCTGCCGACTGCAGTAAGTCTAGCAGACATTTATGCAGTACGAAATTGCGATTTTAATGTACAACCATCGTAGGATTTTAAAATTCAATATCGATCTACACAGTGGGACAAAATATTATGAAACACTGTTTGAAAATGTTTAGATTTTAATTTGTTTTAATTTTTCAAGTGAGGTTCTTTGACGTGCTCATGTGTTTCTTCTTCGCGAAACTCTAAAAATGATATTAATTTTCGTTTCGTTTTCGTGAAAAAACGAATATTTTTTTTTTCGTTTCTCATTTTCTCCGATTTTTCGGTTGGTGGTTTTGTCTAATATTTAATAAATACATAACATGTTGAAAAATATTTAGCTTCTCCTCTCGCACAGAGCACCTTTCTGAGTGTCTGCGGCTTTATCAAACTTTATTTTTTTTTTGTACTGCTGTCAAAAGCCAATGTGCCTCGAATTGTGAAAAGTCCCTGAAAGTAATTTAAACCGCACTTAATCGTTAACGTTTACGAAGAGGAAGAAAAAAAAACGAAACCAGTTAAACGAAGCAAATGTTCGCTTCCGGGTGATTTTTTTTCGTTTTTTTTTTTTTTTTTTTGAAGCAGAAGTAAGTTTTGTTCAATTTTGCTCTATAGAATGCCACCCCCAAATAGTATACATTCCAAGAGCTTAATTTAAGCTCGAAAATTATTATAATCATTTTTGTAGTCAGATAATATTTTTATGTGCACCACTGTGCGACTCGTCACGAACAATCCATACGAGTACTTGCGAGTCTAGGAGAGTATTTCTTTGGAAAATAAATTGCAAGGTGCAGTAGGAAATGTTTCATTTTACTGTGGAGGCGGTATGGCATAATGGTCCTCGGTTGGCTGGAAAACTAAAACACAATTCAAATTGCTTAGTATTTATTCCAAGCGAAATCAAATGTTTTGATGGCATGTCCACTCGCAATTAGGAGCACCATTTCAACAAAGTTTTTCATGGAACGTTGTAGCCCATTCGTCAAGTAGGCGGCACCTTTATAATTTAGTGAAATTTTGTGTGTACAGATGATAAAGATTAAAGTATAATATAACGAATTGCGTACTTACTAAAGTGACCCTTGTTTCCTATTTCTGACAACTTACCTATGTATTTGCAACATGCGAGGAATATTAGTTCAAATATTTGTCTATATCAATTTTGAATTTAAACTTAAGTGACCCTAATTCAAAAATGTCATTTGTGGTGGTTGAGCTCAACCATCACATTAACAGAAACTAATATGTTTACAAAGAGTTCGGTTAGAGTTACAACTATTTAAAAATATGTACATTAAAATAAGCGTTATGTCGTTGATAAAAATTATAAAGATGAGTGGACGTAAATGACAACCCTGTGGTACTCCTAAACCGCACCCAAAAGGCTGAACCAATGCGCATACAAAGACCGTATATACATTATACATACAAACCTGCTACAAAAGAATACTTTTCCAGCAAAAAAAGAATCATAAAATTCGGTGTTGCCAAACTCGAGATATAAAAGGACAAACATAACTTAAGTGAAAACTACTTTTCCAACCAGAACTATAGCTAAAAAAAATATGTGCGCATTTCAAACAACAAGCATACCCCTGCTTGCGAAGATATCTCACTCGATCGACGAGCGAGCCATGACCAGCGTTCCCACTTCAAATTTACGAAAGCGTAGTGCCGAGATGAAGAAAACGTAGTGTTTCGAGCTAAATCGTAGTGAAATATGAAAAATTATTGCAATCTCCATAATGTTTTAGTTTTACGCCAAGTAAGTACGACTTAACTGGGGGGTCGATTCTCGTTCTATGATAGGTACTGTGAAGTGAAAAGAGTTCTCACAAGTTCGCGCTTAATTCGATTCTCGGTCTATGAAAAAATGAAAACAAATGGCAGATTTTTTTCATATGATAATTTTTTTTTATCATAGCCGTTTCATTTGTGAAGAAGTGTGAAAAACATAGACAAGGCTCTCTGACTCACAATGGAAATGAAAAATAAGCGCGGGCAAAGGGATTCAGAAACCCAAAATATCTTCATATTTAATCGAATAGTATCTGGAGAATAGCCCGATTTGGCCAATGAAAAGTATTCTACCTTGAAAAGCTCGAAAATTACAAATTAAATTAAATTATTTATCACTTCACAGTCACAGAACGGAAATCGACCCCTTGTAAGTTGTAAACACCATTATTGCGCTGAAAAGTGAATTAGTGAATGCCCTGTTGTGAATGCGTTCAGACAACTTTTCCAAGGGAAAACATTTTAGAAATCAATATTTTGGCCTATTCAGCAAAATCTTTTATCCATTTTTCCTGTTATTCTGTTATGAATTTCCATACAAAAGTTCGAACTGTCAAACAATCTTTTACGATCTCCAGAATTGCTATTCTGCGTGCAAAAATCTTTTATGAAATCTGTTATAAATCATAACAGAATAAAAGACAGAATTTTGTGACTTTTATCATAAAAGATTTTTATTAATTATAAAGTTTTGAATTGAAATGGATATCTATATAATTTACCGTCAACGAAATGTTTACAAAAGAAGACAAATGTAATAATTGTGCATAAACTAGTGGGTATGTAATCGAAAATAATTTGGAAATTTGTACCTACTTTTGCTTTAATTCGCGAGGAACTCAATGTCGAATAGCTACTTCTCCGGACGGAGCGATCCATGCTTCGGTGGTTTGGACATGTTAAACGCATGTCCCCAACCAGGATCGCAAGACATCCTATGGAATCCGTACCATCATTAGGCAGGCGTCCCCTAGGTAGACCCAGTATGATATGGTTATATCAAGTTCATAATCTCTCCTCTACACCCGTATGAGGATTGCCCTTGATGATTTAGAGACGATGTCGGAGAATCGAGAGCTATGGAGGGTCCACTTGAGCAACCTATACCCGCAACCCACTTAATGGATAAGCGGACCATTGAAAATGATTGAATGAATATTTTTGGTATAGACGAAGACACCGATCACTTTTGCTGGAACTAAGAATAAAAAGTAATCCATTTGATCTTCCTAATGTATGAGTTTTATTCAGCTCTTTAGATTGGATTGGAACAATTTACAAAACACGAATACAACCATTTCATTTCAAATGCAGGTAAATTGTATTTCTAGTGATGACGATGTAAAGTTGGATATTTATTTCAAGTTTTTCGCGACACTACATTTTTAAGGATACAGTTCATATCAGACTTTTTCCTAAAAATATGTTCCAGTATTTATTACACAATTATTTAGTTTGTAATAATTCAAAATATACTCTTTTCAGACAGCATTTTAATATGTTTTTTGCGCAAATTTGATCAGGTGCCTACCGTCTATGCATAAAAAAAACTCTGCGGTTTGTTTTGACAGCTTCGTAACAGATTTTCAAGTTTCGAACTTCCATAATAGATTTTCATAAAAGTTCGAAACCCTGAATACGATTTATAAAAGATCTTTTATGGTCGAGATCTTTTATGATTCATAACAGAAAATTCATAACAGAATAACAGATTTTGCCGAATAGGCCTAATTATTACTTACTGAAGGAATTTTATGCAAGAAATATATGGATAAGAAGTCGGACGGAAAATAGTAGTGTTTCCAAATTTTTCGTAGTGACGTAATGATTTTGTCGAACTAATGCAAAATCGTAGTGAAACATTACGATCGTAGTGAAAGTGGGAACGTTGGCCATGACTGATTGTCCACACAGCAGCAGCACAGCACCGTCGTTTGCCTATGCCAAAGATACACATTTACCCACCCCAAAGGAGAGGGAAATTTGCTGGGTGTTGCACTTCTCAAATTGCTATGTGTTGAGTAATGAAAGCCAGAGTTCTGATTAACTTTACTTTAACAGCGTGGAACCCATTATGTGTTTAAAAGGGTTGAAATGGAATTTTCGGTATACTTTGTGATAAAGTATAGAAAAGCATTAACAATTTCATGCGATCAAAAATCCTTAAGAGAAACAAATTTACCTTAAATAAAGTGCCACTGCGCATGTTGGGATCTTCCTTTTGCTTTGGGAGGGGCTATACCATCCTTTACCCTCTTGATCTCTCCAAAGATCTGTAAGTGTGACTGACACTTGTCAGACGATGTGTGGCTTAGGAAAAGAATCGGCTTCCACCAGCATCAGGTCCAATCAACATTTTTACCTCTGATACTTTCAAAGTTGGAGCGCATCCATCCTACGGTATCACTACTGTCTGTGCTGTCCAACAAACATTAACCAGACCGATTTTAAATGTAAGCCGGAGAAATTCGGCCATACGCTACTGTTACTCAATCGTGGTGTCAATGACAACCTCTTGAACGAGAGGCATTTGCTCCGGCGAGAGAGGTTGATTTGACAAGTCGGTCGGCTTGCCATATGGCTAAAGGTGAGAACCTCAGGTATAGGACCTTTTTTAACCTTCTTGGTTATTTCGATTTGACACGATTAGTAATCGACCAGTCTCTTTGAGCGGCTCTGGCTAAGATGAGAGTATTCTCTATGTCCAAACCACTTCGGAATGCACTTTTAAAGAGACTTTTTGCAATACCGCTGAGCCTT
The DNA here is from genome assembly GCA_955612985.1 of Cheilosia scutellata. Taxonomy (NCBI): domain Eukaryota; kingdom Metazoa; phylum Arthropoda; class Insecta; order Diptera; family Syrphidae; genus Cheilosia; species Cheilosia scutellata. The sequence goes on along the minus strand of OY015312.1, from coordinate 52,491,432 downwards.
AAATACCCACCCTGTTGAATCTGTAGCCCAGCCAGACTCTTGCCAATTGCAGAGTATCCCAATTTCTCGAACACTACACTACAGTTACAGTTGTCAACTAGGTTGGATGTGTCCGAGTTTGAGGTGTACAATTCCACATCTCCTTTTCTGACACAGTCTTGTTAGATGGTGTTCACATGAGGTTCCACTTAAGATTAGAGATTTGATAATGCGTTGAGTCATTGCAACATTAAGCCTCCCACCGACCGGTGCACTTTAAAAAGGTGCACACGTCAAGGTGCCTGCCCCTTGCGAATGTACTTCTTCCCTAAGCTGTAACTTAGTATTCCCATTACCATCTTTATATTAATTAGATTTACTGCACAAGTACAACATATCACCAGCAAGAGAAATGTATCAATGTAGCAGCTCCGAAAACAAACTTTAGCTACTTATTCATAAATAGAATTTATTACTCGGACACGAGTACAATGATATTACTCCAAAATTTATTTAATAAAATCCTGCAGAATTTATAAGCATTTCTAAGCAATTTTCTTACATTGTCATGTCAGTCAGTATTTATTGCTAAGATTAAGACCTAATAATGGCAGATTCACTCCTTTTGTTATACTTCCTCATGATATTTTTGCCATACTTAGTTAGGTATGTGAGTGTTGCCATCACTACGATATGACTTTGTTTGTTATGCGTTTCGCAAATTTGTTTACTCTGAAAGGCTTGACAATATTTTACCAAGTCATTTTTACTACTTCACAAATTTAAAGAGTACCATTCGAAGGGATCACTTAAAATGTAAGAAATTAATGTTGGTAAATTTTACTAAAGTACTCTGGGAACCTAACATCCTAACCCCCAGTTTCACAGTGGAAGCTTAAACTACACTTTTAGTAATTTAAACTTCAGTTCAAAAATTAATTTTTCATTAGTTTCTTTTAAACCTTGAATCCAGAGTTCATTCTATAGTTTAAATTAAACGACAGTGTTCTGCCGTTTCAGTTCACTTGACAGTTGACACAGTGACATTTCAATTTCAAAGCTGCCAACTCGACTGTCAGAAACACGAATATATTTGACGTTGTTTTGCGTGTTCTTTGATAGAAAAGACAAGGAACGATTATGGAAACAATACTGCAAAATTCTATTCATTAAGTTTAGTTAAACTGAGTTCACTTGAACTGAAATTCAGATTATATTGTGAAACCGAACGAGTTGAACTTTAAATTTGAACTCAAGTTCAGGTCAGTTGAACTTTAGTTTAAACTAACACTGCGAAACTGGGGGTAAATAATTTAACAAGTGAATCATTTTGACACTCTGCGGACTAAAAACGGATACGGATGACAGTTTAATATTTCTTCTTACTTTACTATATAATATCTGTTGATACTTATTCGCTCAAAAGTTCTTTCACCTAAAGGAACGACTTTGATTTAATTCTTATGGCAACACTGTCACTGGTTTAACTCTGTGTTTGAGTTGCTTTGTTAAATATAATCTCGGGCAAATACCCAAAGGAATATGTTTTGATTTCTGGATTCCATTTAGAATGCTTTCTTCTTTTCTCCATTTCGTTATACTGCAAAGCAAACCCTTTGTATGAAGACATAATGCTCTTAAGTAAGGTGCGGCATTATGAATGAAATGTAAAGACAAGATAATAACTCTACAGCACGTAAGCGACGAAAAGTATTTTCTTTCCGAACATTGTGAAAGCACCAAAGGTACCATATTCAACATGCCTCCATAATTATTTTATTTCTATATAATCTTAATTTGTCTGCGAATGTTATTAGTCCCTATTGTATAGATATAGAAGGACACAATAGATCATGACTAAGTGCTTGTAATTTCCATTTAAAAAAAAAAAAACCTGAATAGACTGATGCTGATGTGAACAATGAACATCCACAAAAAATATTTCACAATGCAATACAAAAGGAATGAAACTACACGTGAATTCATTAGGTTCTAAGGACATTAAGAAAATTTGCGAAATATTTGTCTTAATTTCCATTCTAAATTAAATTTTCCAATTCGTAGTGAAATGGACGCTCATTTTTCGTCTAATTTCGCCTGGGGTTTGGAATTTTTACAATTCTAATTAATTGTCTTAAATGGCAGACTAGGTGAATGTATGGAATGTATTTTGAGGTAGTTGATTGGCTGGGGTCTGGGTATGGGGTTGTCGGGTGGATTTATGTAGTGACACCAACAATTATTACCAAAAGGATGCCTTTATGAAGACGGTTTGATTGAAGACTTTGGCGTTTGGAGTAAATGGGGCAAACATGGTTTTGGTTTTGGTGGTTACGATTGCAGAAGTTGTGGCGACAGATTAGGATGTGACACAATAGTGGTGAAATTAGTGGCCAGTTGGTAGAGCTGAATGACGTCGGTCGATGAGTTTGCAGCTTCACGGACAATGGCATTCATTATTGTCGCTTTTTTGTTTGTCTGTTGGCACACAACACATGTGTCTGTTTCTCAAATTTAACAAAAAATGGTAGACGTAATTAAGCAGCGGATTAAAATTTATAATAGAAATAATTGTAGTTATTTTTGACAAATTATGGCAAATTATCCTTTCGGTAATGAAAGCCGCGACGCTATAGAAATGGGTAAGCGGGACATTGAAGGTGATGCTAATGTAAATAAAACTGTATTCAGCGCGCGCCGAAAGGACATGCATTAGTTAGAATTACTTTTCACAGCTATCTTTCTAATTTTCAAGTAAATAGCACGTGCTTTGGAAAACAACGTCCAGATTACGTAAAATGAAAATGATCGAACGTTTTCGTTTCGACATAAGCAATCTCTGTCGTTTGCCACATACAGTCTGTCACGAAATTGTTTTTACAAATTTCTTGTCAAGCTCATTTTTGCGTATTTTTTATTACTTTCATAATGTAGTATATTTTGTTACTATTCTTTAGTAGATATATTAATAAAAAGAAATTTATTAAAAAAATGAAGTAAAACATCAAAGAAGCTCCTTTGTTTTATAAAGAAACTGTCTAAATTACCAGTTGTTTTCCTTTGTAAAAACAATTCCTTGACAAACTCTATATGATAGAGACAGGATTACTGTCCTACTTCATTTACACTAGTTGTTTTAAATGATGTCATTGAAACGACCGCAATTTTTCGCCCTCAGAAAGACTGCCTAGTGCCTTTTAGATAGGATTCTCTTTGCACTATAGTTTTCTGATTTTACTGTTTTTTGTTGTCCTTTGACTCTGGAGGGTTTTTTTTTTTTCTTGAAATAAGTGCACATGGAATTAGTCAGTGGTTGTTAAAACCGAGGAATGTGAAGTTAATGGCACAATTGAGCAGAAATCCAGCTTATCTGTTCTCTAGTAGATAATGTAGTTTATTTTTTCCAGAATCCTTTAAAGTTACCTTCTAATTTGATTAGAATATTTTTTGGTTGATGTCTTCATCAATGTTGTTAAACATTGTCGGCCATTTTAAAACTTAGTATGATTTGTACGACAAACTGTTATACAGCATTTTTTTTATTTAAATAACTTAAATACATTTTATGTACTTTGGAAATAAGAAATCAACATATTTGGGCCAATCTAAACTACCGTCAAAATGTTAAATTCTCTTCTCCACAATAGCCGTACTTATCCTAATTGGACTACACGTCTGCATTCAAATCAATATCAAACAAATTCTCATTTTCACTTAAGCTAGTATTAGACGATATGTTGAATCAGCATACGTATGCTGAAAATTGATTCCGAATCGCAACATATCGTGTAATAGGCAAATTTCTGTCATCATATGTATGCTGAAAGGCGTTTGTTGACAAATTTGTTGGCTAGTCAGCATACGTATGTTGACGAACTAAACATATCGTGTAATACCCCTTTTGGGACCGTATGCTAACATTCGGACAAATTTTCGGTGTATGATGACTCGTATGATATATGCTGACGAGCTAAAGTAGGCTCAATCAGCATACTCCACATTTTTCAGCATACGGTTTTGTTATTTTTGAAGTTTCGATACATTTTGAACGCGCCGGATATGTTTTTAATGAAAAAATGGCTGGTTTTGTTGTGCATTTTTTAGCCACCCGCGGTTAGTGACAAGTCAATTTTGAATGACTTGGGTGTGCCGGAAATGCAGCATTATATTGCAGGAGAATTGCGGAGCCTTCGAGCCGCATAAGTGATATTTGCGAAACGTAAATTGTCTCGTGCATATTATCATTTTCTTCAATAAAAAGTTAATATTAAAAAATTGCATTCGTTTCTATTATCTTCTTCCTGTCGCCGTGGTCATTTTTAATATATTTGTACCATATTAGAAATGACCACGATGACAAGCCAAGACAAAACAAGTAAAAGTATTATCATCGGCCTGGCCGATGCTTTCATACCCTCCACTGCATACAAGTGAGGCAAAATGTGAGGCATTTGAGTACGTACACAACACATGGTTCTAATAATGTATTCTAATATTGGTTTTGTATGGGAGGTACCATAACTACTTTACCGATATACCTCCAAACTAACCTGACGACGCACGCTAAAAACAAGTCCTCTCACAAAGTTTCATTCGCCTAGGTCGATTCGTTTCTACGCTATCGTGTTTTCAACAGACAGACAGACAGATGGACATAGCTAAATAGATTCAGAATTTGATCGTGATTCAGAATATATGGGGTCTCCGATGTCTCCTTCTTGGCGTTAAAAATATAATGGCAAAGTGAATATACCTTCATGTACAGTGTAGAGGGTATAACAAGCACCCCCGACCGACGACCCCTTTACAGCTTATGCCCAAAACCGTATAAGAGCTAGTGCCCTACTCTGAGTCTGTTGTCTTTTCATTTCGTTGTACGTCGAACGCGTACATTTTACCAGAATCGCAGAAAATCGATAAATACAACGCGCCCGTATGCTAAAATCCCGATTTGTTAATTTATCAGCATATAATCATACGAGTCTTCAAATTTGTAAGCATACCGAATTCAACATATCGTCTAATATGGCATCATACGTCCTGAAAAAATATGATAGCAAACCGTATGCTAGCATATGCTGACAGCAAACAATTTGCTGCTTTCGGAGTAATTCAACATATCGTGTAATAGGACATCATACGACAGACAAAAATATGCATATATGCTTAGAATTGTTAGCAAATGATAGTCAGGATACGTATGCTGATTCAACATATCGTCTAATACTAGCTTTAGCTACATAATATCTAAACATAATTTAAAATGTCAAATCAGACATGCTCACGAAGCGAAATGTATTTCGAATGAAAATGTCTATAAGAAATAAAATGATTGATTTAAATATTTTCTTATTCTATGGTCCCAGCCCCCTCCCCCGCAGAGATTTATGGCCAGATGCTGGGTCGATTTTTGTGGAAAACTTTGCAATTAGACTCAATTACCTTGACGTTCACGCTGGGATAATAGTGATTTTATGATTATACAGAAAAAACTTGGGAAAATAAACATTTTTATGGCAAGCATTAACGTATTCCCTTAATTTTATTTAATTTAAATATTTATAAAGATGAATGGTGATTATTAATGTCCTGGAGTTTGTTGTTCGCGAGTCAAGAGCAAATGGAGCTTGAAAAGAATCTCGAATCCCTTATTCTTTTAAATTTTTTTATGCTGCCGAAAAAAAAGTTTTTTTGCGGACTGCTAATGAGTCTGTTAATTGTAGTTAAGAAAGTTTGATATTGTTATGAGTTTTTTTTTTTACTTTGCGCAAAATTATTTCTGTACTCTTTTGTAGGAATAGAAAAAGGTAAAATTTTAATAGACAAATAGAGAGTGGGACAAAAGAGCGAGTGCAGCCTAAAAGCTACCTCACAGTGGTCAAGAAAGACTTTGGCCACGCTTCCGCATTCTGAAGAATTTTAAAATCTTAGCCGAAAATATGGACTATACCACCCCATAAAAGTTCGAATTTGGCCTATTTCCTCCTTGGTTAATGTATTTCCTTTACCTATAGTTGTGGATTATGTGAAGTTATTTCTTAAACTAAGCTCCCTACTTACTCCAAGTATCCTTTTATTTGATTTAAAACATGTTATCAGGTAGATTAAGCCACTGTTCGTAATCAAGTGAATCAAAAATAACTAGGATTTGAAAAATATCGTAAAATTAAAACAAAAAAAATCCTGTTCGTAATCAAGTGGCACGAAGTGTGTGTATACGTTCCGTCTATTAAATTTGGCACAATTTTGCTTTTCTGTGTTGCCATATGGCATCAATATTGGTTAGAGCTGCATTTTGAGGCATCATTTCTATGAATAAAACTATATATAAGTATACCTAAATATGTATGTATAACAAAATACTATGTATTTTAATGCATAAATATTCTTGAATATCATCACTTTTTAATTTAGTTTTAATTAAAAAAAAGAATTTTATAAATGTTTCATTTTTTTATTATTTTTTTATATAAATATTAAATACATGATGTTTATTTTGGAATATGCTTAATTTAGATTTGTAGTTATTGCATGTTTGAAGTAAAAAAGAAAACCGAGTATAAATGCAACAATTTATTATTATTTTTTTTAGTTTTTTATTTTTATACATTATATGGAAATATGCGTGTTTTAAACATTTTCAAAAAGCTTAATTTTTTTTAAAATATATTAAAATTAAAAAAATTATTTGTATTTTTTTCTTTTCAATTTTATTTCAAAGTTAATTTTTAAAAATAAGAAATCAAATCAAAAATATTAATTTTGTTCTATATTTTCCTACCACTTTATACAATTGACGCTATATGGCAACGTCCCCAAGAACCACTTTAGAACCAATATTTACCAAAAATATTGTTATAAAGTTTTTAGTAGGAGTCTCCGTAGCAACAAAAAGAAAAATAATATTTTTGTAACGTTATAACAAAAAAGATGTACCGAAAGGGCTAACAAAGACAATTATTGAATGTGTTTTGTCGTAAAATGGACATCAGCTAAGGTTTAATAGCCAAAGAAATAAGTCCCTAGCAAAAGCTTTTATAGGTTGGAATGGAAATGGTGGCCAATATCATGGAGTCCCTGCTGTACACCGAATAAGTAAAGCCACAGTGTGCAGAGTAGATAGTACTGTACGAGTTTTGGACGCCAACAATCGATGAATTTCTTGCAAACACCATTTTTTGCCGGCCAGAAAATTATGCGGAAAAAGCAATTCTTTGCTGAACAAGATTCCCCTGTGTAGCTGGATGCATTGACGGTACCTACCGAAAAAAAAAATTAACAGCAGTGTGTCAATTGCAGTTGGGTAAGTTATCCGACCGATATGCCAGAAAACAGTATTTTGATTAAATTTTATGCTAACAATTTGGGACCATTCTGCATGTAATAGGGGCCATTTTGCATTATGAATGATTCTCTCATTTTTTGGGGCCTCTTTTCATTATTATTTGATGAAATTTTTCTCATTGGGGCATAATTTCATGGAACCAAAGCCAGTATTAGACTTACTCACTGTCTAACATTTTGCATGACTTGTATGCATTCCTAGCATGAGAAAGCAAACACATCTCCGATCGAATTCCTTTCAGCATTAGGCTATCGCCCTATCCTCTCACAGCTATTCATTTTGGGTGAGTATTTTTCTTTTCAGTATTGGGAAAAAGGGAAATAATTTTGGTTACAAAAATTAATCTGCGTTTTTTTTAAAGCAAAAGTAAAGTAAGATACTAGTAGATGCAATCTTAATTTGTGTTATTGACAAAATATTCGCATTTTCACATTCCATTGATATTTATAGATATTTTATTCATTTAGAGATAAAAATATTTCACTTTCAAATTTACCGTCAATTTATTTCGGAATGAGAAGACTATAATATTTTTAGTGAAGCCAAAAACAAATTAGAATATTAAGATCTCAAGGTAAACATAGGAAAATTCATTAAGACATAAAAGTAAACGATTGATTTTGATACCTATTTTTGTATCTTCTGTTTGCTTCCCACCACATCGCATCGGCATCTGTAGAAAAGCTGAAGAATTGATTTTCCTTCAACAAAATGTGCAAATCTTCCCACTAAGACATCCGATGATGAGGCGAAAACAAATTATTCAAGTTAAGCCTCAATAAAAATAATTTATAGTTAAACGTTTATGTTGAGTCAGGATTCCGTGCTCCGCGCACCTACGTGCAATTATCGTTTCTGCCTTAGAGGAACACTTTGTGGGGCAAACTGGATTGCTTATTAGCAGCATTTTATGGTCAGCGATAACAAGAAGTGATAACCAGGTTTATTAGCAGCACAATATTTTTTATGCGGGTTGTTGGGCTGCAGCTGTGGGGCTACTCCTCACGCTCCATTTAGAGTACATCTTTATATTTTTCGAGTTTCATTATGCTACTGACTGGAATGGGTGGGCAGTTCTGATTCTGAGTGAGTTTCAAACCGGGGAAAAAATGGTTTTCGTAATATCCTCTTCGTCGTAATATTTAAAGTGAAAAAGTTGATGAGTAGGTAGTTAGACTATGGAGGAGAGAAGTCAATTATCTTCCTCCTTATTCCGTTGAAGGGAAATGAAGTGAGTTGAGCGAGCGTTTTTTTTTTTTTGGCAGATGTCTGTTGAATAAATTTCAAAATAAAAGTGGCAATTAAAGTTATTTGCCTTTTTTTAAATTAATTTTCCATTAAGGTGCTTCTGAAGCAGAATTTTTTTGCATAATGGTTAAGAAGAAAATAAAAGTTTTGCAGATTCTATCTAAACCGCAAAAAATAAGAGAAATATTATCAGGGGAAAAACAGTTCAAATGAGAACCGTTGTTGCTCCTCGCATTTTCTATTAAAATAGTTTTTAATATTCTACCAGCATTCAAATGTCCTCTAAAATGCAGATGAACATGATTAATAAATTAGGTGTCAATTTGAATGGAAATTGCACGATTCAAAATTAAGTACCTACATTTTCCATGTTAGAAAGCAACCAATTGATTTTGAACGTTGGTGGTGGCCTAAAATCGAACAACGAGAGTCATGCGACAGCTGTTTGGGAGCTGTTAAACTGCTGTTAATTTGGCCCAACCTGATGGATACAGCTGTTTAACATCTGTTAGGGACCTGTTAAACTGCCGTTAAACAGCTGTATCCATCAGGTCCGTCCAAATTAAATTTTTTTTCATCAGAAAAGACGAAGGTATGCGACTCTCGATTCCACCTGTCACACTTGTTGCAAACTCAAGGCGGTGGATCTTACGTGCCGCATTCAATTGTGGTTTCCTCTTAATTTTTTCATGGCCAATATGGCTGGCCTTCTGTATCACGCGATGAACAGTCGATCTGCTGGCTGTAACTCCAGTTTCTGTCTTACTTATAGCCTTGAGAGCCTTGAACTTGAAGCAGATCTCAGTATCGCCCGCCTTTCCTGACATGTTATTGCTTTGCTGACTCTTCCTTTGCGTTTTTTTCCATAGTTCTCAGGGTCCTTAATAAAGCTGTTAACAACAGTGGCGCCTCTTCCAATCTTGCTCGCTATGAAACGGATGGATTGTCCTTGTGCCCGGTAAGCTCGAATTTGGCCTATTTCCTCCTTAGTTAATGTTTTCCTTTACCCATATTTGTGGATTGTATGAAGTTATTACTTAAACTAAGCTCCCTATACTCAAAGTATCCTTTTATTTGATTTAAAACATGGTAACAGGTAGATTTAGCTACTGTTCCTAATCAAGTGGCACGAAAAAAACAGGTCAATTTAATGACCCTTTTGGGAAAAGTGTCATAAAAGTTGCATTTATCAATTTAATTCCATTTTTCTTTTTACAATATTAATCTGTGGCAATAAGACAGAGTAGCTTATGTCGAAAAAAGTGATTTCGAGAAAAATCGATTTTTATCTAAAATTTTTATAAATTATAATTTATAACTTTTTTTTGGGCGAAATTGTAAAACAAAGAGATTATTTAACATTTTTAACTATTTCATGGAAATCTGATAGGATGAAAGTAGAAAAAAATTCATTTTTATACTTAAGATGTTATGTAAAAATCAAACTGCAAAAAAAGAATGTCTTAAGTAACATAAGTTGTTCTGTCAAACCTATAACAAATAATAACAGTGCCCTAAGTGGCCTTAAGATTTTATGTCGAAATCGAGATCTTAAAATAAACAGACATAAGGCAAAACTTTGGTTTTTTAAATTTATTTTTAATATTTTATTTCTAAAACTTATTTCTAATAATAACAGAAATACTACATTTAAAGCAATAAAAAAGGTATAAAATTTATTAGACTTGCGAAATGTACTCGTAAGAAATAAAGGAACTGAAACCAATACAAAATGTGAGTTTGAATGATACATTATGGATTATGCACTTAGATATGAGCTGAGTATTATCTCCTTCGTCAGCTTCGGTTAAGTCTGGATGACATTCTCCAATTTTATTATTATATCATTTAGATTTTGATAAAAAGGATGGTAAATACTGTCAATCAGTGGTGGCATATCCAATAAATCTTTCTTTTTCTTTTCGTTGATTTCGAGAGGAGTACCTAAGATATAAATTTATTCAAATCCGTAATTTTTATGGAATTAAACCCACGACGTCTTATGTTCAGCGACCTGAATTCTTCTGTCTCGTTGGGTGAAGTTTTGAAATATACTGTTCCAAACTCCTTCGTGAACCTCATCCACTTTATATTTTGCCAACAGAACTTTTGTGACCATCATTGTCAGCCTTACGCCACATATTTTTCCTTGGAAACATTTGAGAAATTGAAAATCTGGTCTTGATTCATTTCCTAGACGTCAAATTTGTGTTTAACACCCACAGTTCTAACAAATTGATACCAGTCTTGAGGATGATGTATTTTAACTGTTGTTCGCTTTTAATTTTTTTCAATTAAGACATGGTCAACGTCATTTTCCAAGTGAGTCTGTCCAGGAATAAGAAATTTATGATCAATGATCTCCAAGTTACTGTCCAGTTGCAAAAAAGCTTCAAACATTGAAGCAATAAAAGAACTTTTAATTTGTCCTGGACAATAGTCACTATACAGGACAACGTGTTTAGTGTCAGATGGAAGGTCTTAAAGGTGTTTGAAAACACATGGAGAAATCTCATTTCCAATTGCCTCATGGCACATATAACATACTGGCTGTCCGGTTATACAGTCATGAATAGTTAGATTGTAAGTCCGTAATGGGCCTTTTTAACTGAGGACCTTAAAAAAGGCGTTGGGAGGAATTGTTGCAGGTCGAATGTTAGAACTTTTAAAGATTGATTGTTCTCAGCGTTTGTTTTGTCTAAGTCTTTTGACTTATAAGCATACTCCGCATTCAGTTATCTAACTTGCGTAAGGTTCGTTCTTGTACAGTTTTTCCAGCTGTAGATATGTAGCTTTTGGCTGCCAGAGTTCCTTTTGTCTTTTCGCATCAATTTTGATTGTTTGGAGTTAGTCATTTCGTTATTTTGGTCTTCATTTTGCGAAACCACAGTTTCACAATCACCAAACAATAGATTTTCTCTAGCTGATGGCCAGCGTTTTTTGTTTCAAAAGAAATATCAGATTCATTACTTACGTTGTCAGAATCAACAGGGACAAAATTGGGATCACAAAATGAATCATCGTCATCGAAATCCGCTGAACTTTCTTCTTCAGCTTCAGTGGGGAAAACAGCGTTTTCTTCACAAACACAATCTTCTTTTTCTTGTTCTGATACGCTCCGTAAAGCTTGGTCCTCCGAAATGTCTGGCACTTTATTTGCATCTTGAAATTTAGTTTTATGTTAAGGTAATTAACCGTTGCTATTCTATGATAAACTTGCTAAAATGAACCTACCATTTAAGAAACTTGTATTGTCTTCGTATCTTGTAAATGGTGTGGAATTTCTATCATTTAACTGATTCTGTTTTTTTAATGGCAAAGTTATAATTTTTCTCGCGCGTTCCATTTTATTTTGCTTTATATGAAAAACTTTGAGTACAAAATATACAGCACACAATTTTAAAAAGTAATAAATAAAATAATTAATACGCAAAACTTATTTTTTAGACTCTAAACACGTCTGATCACTTCAGCACTCTAGAACACGAAACACAACATTCCCGCTTAAGTAAACGAAACCAACTGAAATGCAGCCAACAAAACTATCTTATATTGACATAAGCACCGGTTATTTGAAACGCAACATTTAATAGAAAATCTTATGTAGACATAAGTGGTTCTGACAAACTTAATTTTTCTGATTTCTGTTTTCTTAATTTTTACACTTAAGAACTTATGTCGACATAAGTGTGAGTAAAATCCAAATAAAATTTTAGCAAAGTATCTTAAGTCAACATAAGTTTTTTTAAAAAACTGAAAGAGAACCGGATAAAATTAAAATTCACACGAATTAATACGACATAAGAGTTTTTGTTGAATCATAAAACTTGAATTAGGGGGACATAAGAAAATTGAATGACATAAGCTTCTCTGTCGAATGCATTGCATAGCCGTTCAAACATAAGTGGTTAGGAATAGTGCAATATTTTTGTAACGGACAAATATTTTTAAATGGGTGTAAGGCAGAAATTTAGATTTCAAGCTGCTTATGAATATCAATTTAAAAACAGAGAAATAGCTTATGTCGACATAAGCTACTCTGTCTTATTGCCACAGAAATATAATATATCCCTCATTCCTTCTGCAATTAGTTTTTCCCAGATTAGCAAAGGGTTTGAAAAATATCGTAAAATTAAAACAAAAAACTGCCTGTTCTTAATCAAGTGGCACGGAGTGTATTCATAAATAATATAAAAAACTGACTGAGTTCAAAGGACTTTAGATTACAAGCTTTGTTGACTATAGGCAATAGGCAATTAGGCATACGCAATCGCTTACCCCAAGATATCAACAGATAATAATTACCCAAAATTAGACTTATGACTTATATTTCCATCTAAAAAGGTTCCATTGCAAACAAAATATTAGCTCATATTGTAATATAAGAATACTCAGACTCACGCTCAATAACGATTGACATCACTTTACCCACTTAATCCTCACCACCATCATCAACATCGATAATTGTACTGATTTTTCATTTCACTTTTTTCCACTCCTTTCTTTTTATTTATTTTGAAGCCAGTTGATTTCCTAACGGATTTTCTTTAGGGAAACAAAAATAATGAGCAAACATCCCTGCACAATGTTTACAATAACAATGAAATATTCAGAAGGGATAGATGTCTTTCAATGTCACCCCTTGTTGTTGGCGGTAGGGCTGGAAAAAAACCCAGTTACTGGGAATCTGATATCCTGTCTCCATTATTTTATTATTTATTTTTTTTTTGTTTTTTTTTTTTTGTGTAGTAGTAGTAGGTACCTACACGTCGTCGTCGCCCGTATACCTTGTGCCTTACATAAATTGAGGAAATTCATTGAATATCGGATTATGTATATACCCAGAGGATATTGTCTATGGAGGGAACAAACTGTGGTTTTCGTTTGCTCTTCCACGATAAAAATTCAAATGAATTGCAATAATAAGGTCAGTGGATTAGACATAAATGGTATTTGATGGACCTACTTACATATATGATGATAAAGTTGGTTAATTGTGGTAGTCAAAGAGAGGTGCAGTGAGTTATCAAAAAAATTGCTAAAGTCTTTGAGATTTTAAGAGATAACTAAGCGCAATTTGTGTTGGCTGTTGCATCACCTTGGGTCAGGGCTAGTCGTTTCGTTAATTTTGTGGGTGCTAAATTTTTGAGAATCTATAGCTAGCTCACTTTTACTTTTACATGCAAAACGAAAAGTAAGTATAATAAAACCAAAAGTGAGTATAACAGTTTTGCATGTAAAAGTAAAAGTGAGCTAGCTATAGATTCTCAAAAAATACGCCTATGGTATTGGTGATTTTCATATACTAAAGGCAGGTAAATGAACTCATGTACCTAAGCCCAAAAGATCTCAGACCTATTAATCTTTCATCATTTCTCTTAAGAACTTTAGCTTCTCCTAAACGTTTAGCTCAACACGCTTACTGTAAGGGTAAATCAGTGGAAACGGCTTTACATACATACGTTACCGCGTATGATTAGTATGTATATTAAAACTAGTAAAATCGGCAAACAGATGTGGGTTGGGCGTAAACCCACACAAAACTGAACATTGACCCTCTATCTATAAATGGTGTTAGCTTGTCATTAGATAGATAGATAGATAGATAAATAAATTCGATTTATTATTTGTTTCATCTTACATTAGTCATTTTACAATTTTTATTTTTTTGTTAAATCGTTTAAGCTTGGCTTTGCCGTCTGCCCGATTGACATCGATTTACAATTAATAGACATTTATAGAAGTTATTCAAATCAATAATATTTGTTTTAGATATATGTATTATAAAAGGATTTTTTCTTATGTTTTTAAAAAGCTTCGTTTACAATTTGGTTGCGATAAGATATGGCAGTTTGATAAAAATTTAAGAGTTGGTTGGCATTACTTTCGCAGTTGAGAAGAGTCAATACCTCCGCTTCCGATATAGCGTTACTGCCTAAATAATATTTTCTTGTTTCACATAAGACTGGGCATGGAAATGGATGATATCCTCCCTCTCTCTTAAATTACATAAGCTGCAATAAATAGGCAGATCCTCACGATGCGGCATGTAGTTAAGCCTTACCAGCTCCCCTCTCATTTTGAAGATTGATGAGATAAGTTCATTCTTATTTTCGTTGCGGAAATAGTTGCGGTCGCATAAATTGTGGTTGAGATGAGTGTATATTGACCTATGCACAGAGGATGTAGCCTCATTGATACAGTCAATTCTATGTTGCTCATCTACATTTGAAATAAGAGCCAAGAGGTCTTCTTTGCAGTAGATATCTTCCATTTTCTTCCAGTATACGAAAATTTTTTTGACTATATTCACCATATTCTTCTAGCGTTTTATACCAGAGGATTTTCATTCGTATTGTTTGTAAAGCTATAATTTTAGGAAGCCTTTCATCTGGCATATCAAGTACTTTCATGATATAATCAATATGATATTTAAGGCTTTTAGTGAAAAGATTCAAACCAATCTGAAATTTCGGATCCGTTCCATACAGCTGACAGGTTAGTATTGTATAGGTTTTCAAGAACCTTTCCAAACTTTTCTGTCATTCCAAGATTATATAATTTAAAGAATAGTGCACCACGATCCACTGTATCAAAGGCTGCTTTGAAGTCGATAAAAAATACGTACAGCTTCTTTTTCTGTTCAATATAAGTGCCAGCTATGCTTTGCAGTACAAAAATATTATCGATGGTCGAATAACCACTTCGGAATCCTGCTTGAAATTCACTGAGTAACTTGTTACTATGTATCCAAGCTGTTAATCGATCTTTGAGTAATGTCGTGAATATCTTGTAGGAGGCGTTAAGGAATGAGATTCCTCTATAATTCGCTGGCTCTGAAATGTTGCCTTTTTTATGTATGGGAAAGATAATTGATTCTTTGTCTTGGTATTTCTCCAAAATTTCTGAGTGAGATTTTCCGTTCCATATTTAATAAATTCAATTGGTATCCTATCTGCTCCTGGTGCTTTTCCGTCCTTAAGTTTCCTCAATACTGTCCGTACTTCTTCCACTGTGATAGCAGTATCCAATATTGCATTTGTGTATGCAGGTTTAGCATAATGAATAGGAGGAGTAAGGCTTTCAGGATTCAGAAGCACTTTAAAATGGTCCTGCAATAGCTGGATGTTCAATTTTGTACTTATTCGTAATTCTTTTCATTTAAACTGGTTCACCGCCCTCCAAAATTCCTTCGATTGTTTGTAGTGTGCTAGTTTTAAAGCTTCGATTTCGTAGAATAAACATTTTTTCCTCTTACATTTACAGCTTGTCATTCTCAAATAAAGTTAAATACTTTGATTTAGATAGAAGGAGTAACAACGATTCTCGCTATTTGAGTTTGACCCTGACAATTTCTGTTGGGAAATTTTGTTCAATTTCAGTCTATGAATTATTGTTTAAGAGAAAAAGAAGGATAATATCAATAACCTCGCATCACTCATTGGCTTTACATCTCGGTCATACGAACTATACTTATGTACGTGTGGTCTGGTAGACTGCCTTGGAAAAATCAATCAATTATGATAATTTAAACAAAGTTCAAGGAACAGCTTGTGTATGCATCAGCAGGGCTCTTCGTAGTACATTCTGGGAAAAGAGAGCATTCTTCGAAAATGAATCGACCCACTTTTTCACGGGTGAATCAAAAACTGTGGATGGAGTTGGTGGCGGTGTTGGCTGAAAGAAAACGTGATATCCGTGTATTTTCGGCTAGTCAAGCTGCAATCAGGTGCCCTGAATCAGTCTCTGCTTGGGTAGTAAAAATCAAGACAAGGGTATAGTACAGTACAGATAGGTAGTACAAGACTACTATTGTAGTACAAAAGATAGCCTTGCCTTGGGTCAGTTTTGAGACAGCTAGGTCATTCTGGTATCGTGAGAATCGAACTTGGTGTCGATGCTCAGTTGTCGTTCTTTAAGTCGATGTTTGTTTACCTCTTACCCATAGGGAGCTCTGCTTATCCAGTTTATCTGTTTTTTCCGAATTTATGCTACAAAAAGAAAACAGTGCTATTCCACTATAGACTATACTATACCATCAAATAAAAACAAACCTCTGCTTGGTTGGAGTATTTAATTAAATTTAAAATCAATAGTACACGTAAACAGTGAAGTTTATCAAAACAAAGCTATATTTAAAACCGTCTTTCAATTTAATTACAAATATCACCTCAATTATCACATACAGTAACAGTGGAGTACCTACACATAATTATACTTTCTCTTACATTCTTTACTAATTGGCACTTACATATAACTTTTAATTGATATCCGTAAAACTTTAAGTTTTGAAAAACAAAGTTTTCCATTTTGCATTTCCCCCTAAGGGGGTAGGTAATACCAATTTGAATTAACTATGAACCGACTTTGAAAGTAAGCGTACATGGATATAATTTCTTTCATTTTGGAATACTAATTAAATAAAGCTGGAGGCAAGAGCGACCTTCAACTCGTATACTGTATTTTATTCTCAGAAAAAAGGTCTGCTAGTTATGTACTGTACATAGATGTAAATAAATAAATTAACCCCAAGTACGGATTAAAGTAAACAATTATCTAGCCCCTAAAGGAAGATAGTTTTTTTTTTGTTTTAGTTTCAATAAATATGCAGTAATAATAATGGTATGTGTAATGTGTATACCATACAAGGTACATACCAAAAAGTTGGAAATTAATGACATAGTAGATATCTATTTGTAAACAATATTCTCATCTTCAATATTTTCGTATTTGGGGTGTTTTTCTTAACCCTAGGAAGCTAATCTACGTCTGTGAGACGTATGGCTCGGGGATATCAAAGGGCACGGTAGTGCCCCAGCCAAGTTCTCTAGTAAAGGCACTTACCCTTTTTACAGGAACAAACTCAGGCGGTTTTCGACCCCCCTCTAACTTTGGAAGCAATTAAGCCAAAAACTTCAAACTTGAAATATTTACTGTGCTCATTGAAAAGGTTCACCTCACCAAATTTCATTCCTATAGCATTAGTGGTTCTCAACATACAGGACTTCAAAAATCGCAAAAACCGTAACTGACTGACTCACTCACTCACTCACTCACTTAGATGATGATCATCAAAATTATGAAGCAGTTCCGGCCATCCTAAAATCGTGAAATTTGGCAGAATGCTAGATCCTTTGGTGCAAACACTGGGAAAAGTTCAAAACTTGAGATTTTCCATTCAGGAGGCGTGGTATACGCCCACTTTTAAAAATTGGTTATTATTTATTTGGGCCACTTCCCATTTCCGTAGAATGTTGAAATTTGGTGGAGCGGTAGGACTTGCAGTGTACAGAAAGAAAAAAATCTAAAATTTTATATTCTCCATTCAGGAGGCGTGGTATCCGCCCACTTTGAAAAATCGGTTATTATTTATTTGGGCCACTTCCTATGCCGTAGAATGTTGAAATTTGGTAGAGCGACAGGACTTGCATTGTACGAAAGGAGAAATATCAAAAATTAAAAATTTTCCATTTAAGGGGCGTGGAATCTGCCCATATGAATAGATATTAATCTACCTGCTGATTGAAATTTTAATGAATAGTTTATTAGAAAGAAAACCAAAGTGACGGTAGTGGTTGCCAGTGTCTGTTGGCATATTAAAAAATAAAGACGTTCAACATTGTTTGTGAAATCAAATAAGGAAAAACTTCGCAAAAAGTAGTGAAATCACACAAAAACATAAATGTAAAAGAAGAGCCAAGTTCTGTTATAAAGAACAAAAATTGTTTAATTCGTCAGCCACGAAAAGTAATGAGATCTAAATGTACGCCAAGTTCTTAGTTTAAGAAGGTTAAATGTTAAGCAATTGGTAGGTTTACTTGGCAAGTTTTTCGTTTATAACTTTATTATATCGTACAATATATAAGATTTTGAAAACTTGACCAGTGACCTACCAATTGCTTAACATTTAACCTTCTTAAACTAAGAACTTGGCGTACATTTAGATCTCATTACTTTTCGTGGCTGACGAATTACACACTTTTTGTTCTATATAACAGAACTTGGCTCTTCTTTTACATTTATGTTTTTGGTGTGTTAATTCTTTCCAAAATAACGTTGACCGCAGCGCGTTGGCTGTTTTAACTAACTCAGCCAATATTCGGAGCTTGCACGGGACGGCCATAAGCAGTAACGTCACGCTAAGTAGCCGTAATAGCCGGTTATAGTCATTTCGTACGTCTGGGAGACTTATGATTATCTTTTATGGAACTTTTGTGAGCGTACCTATGTAAGGAAATTTTTTGTTATCTATTACATATTTACAAATTCATTATAATATTTTCTGTTCAATAGTGCGGGGCACCACGTAATTTGATTATATACCATAAGAAAGTATTTCAGTATTTTTTTCGAATTTTTTAAGTGACATTCAGGGGTCGCTACCAAGGTTTGAATTTTAAATAAAAAGGCAAGATTTTACTTTACTGTCCATTGTTTTTCACAGTCCGATTGATTTCAATGCCCTAAACACAAATCTGAAAAAAAAAAATTTGGCGGTGTCTCACCGTTTGGGCGTGGCACGCCCCCAAAGTTCCGAAAATACCATTAATTTTTGTATTGGATTGTGATGAAACTTTTTTATAAGTTAACTGCACATTTAGGGAATATACAAAAATTGATTTTACAAAAATGTCTATCCCTGAAATTTTGGTACTATTTTATATGGTATTTTTGGAACTTTGGGGGCGTGCCACGCCCAAACGGTAAGAGACCGCCAACTTTTTTTTGCAGATTTGTGCTCAGCGCATTAAAGTCAATCGGAATAAACAAAAAAAAAGTATTTTTTTTCGAATGGGCAGTAAAGTAAAATCTAGCCAATAAAAACTCAAAATCTGTAGTTGTTAGTTTTACAAAATTATTGTTGTTGTAATGAATTAAGATATGCCCCGGTACTAATAATCATTTTTAGTTTCCAGACTAACTTTTACGAAGTCACAATGGCAAAAATTTCCATATAAAATTATCCATTGTGACCGTCAAAATATTTAAGTTGAAGACTAAAAATTATTATTGGTAAGGCCCATTACGTAGATATTTGAATCATTTATTTTTAAGATAGAAGGGTTGACTTGTTAGTATTAGGGTACTTTTTCCTATACTCTTTTACCAACAAAAGCAAATTTTGACAGCTGGTACTCTGGTAGCGACCTCTAAATCTTAACAAAAAACAAAAAAACTTGTTTCATATTTAGAGGTATATAATCAAATGAGAAAGTGTCCCGGGGAATAATTCTAAAGTCGAAAAATAAGGACCACCCTACTAGTTATATTTTCAAAATAATTTGATTTGT
The DNA here is from genome assembly GCA_955612985.1 of Cheilosia scutellata. NCBI lineage: Eukaryota > Metazoa > Arthropoda > Insecta > Diptera > Syrphidae > Cheilosia > Cheilosia scutellata. The sequence goes on along the minus strand of OY015312.1, from coordinate 52,471,569 downwards.
TATGACTATTTGTAAAAAAATTTATTATTTGCAATAAAAAAGCCAAAGAATATTCGTTTAGACTTGTTTTCATTACTTTCGGAGTAAATTATAAAAATCTTTAAATCAATTTTATTTTCTACACTTTTTTCGAGATATAGTTTTTCGAGATTTTTGTACTTTCTAGATTTTGTCCCATTCGAGATTTTTGCATTCAAGATTTCTCAAATTCATTTTCGAAATTTTGTCCATTTTGGATTTAGGTCATTATAGTTTACGTCGTGATCCCGTGGTGTTTGGAGACATTTCTGTAACACAAAGTAACAAGTTCAATACTGAATAGCTAAAAAATATTTAGTGAAACGAAAGCAGGTATTTTTTTTTTTTTGAAGCAGATCTCAGTATCGCCCGCCTTTCCTGACATGTTATTGCTTTGCTGACTCTTCCTTTGCGGTGTTTTCCATAGTCCTCAGGGTCCTTAAAAAAGCTGTTAACAACAGTGGCGCCTCTTCCAATCTTGCTGGCTATGAAACGGATGGATTGTCCTTGTGCCCGGTAAGCTCGAATTTGGCCTATTTCCTCCTTAGTTAATGTTTCCCTTTACACATATTTGTGGATTGTATGAAGTTATTACTTAAACTAAGCTCCCTATACTCAAAGTATCCTTTTATTTGATTTAAGACATGGTAACAGGTAGATTTAGCTACTGTTCCTAATCAAGTGGCACGAAAAAAACAGGTCAATTTTATGACCCTTTTGGGAAAAGTGTTGCATTTATCAACTTAATCCCATTTTTCTTTTTACAATATAAACATAATATATCCCTCATTCCTTTTGCAATTGGTTTTTCCCAGATTAGCAAAGGGTTTGAAAAATATTGTTAAAATAAAACAAAAAACTGCCCGTTCCTAATCAAGTGGCACGGAGTGTACTTACAACATCGATGTTAAGCGGAAAACCAATTCAGCCACATAAGCACAATATTGATTAAGCTGATCGTAGAATAGACTCTGTGATGCAAGTAATAATAAATTAATGGTCTACCTTCATTTTCTGTAATCTTTATAATAATGTTAAAAAATGCAGCCTCTCTAAAACCATATTTGTGTTTAGAGAACTCGAAAACTGTCAAACCGATTAAGATACAATCCTTAGACAATCTCAGGTATTGGCTCGGGAGTGTTTCTTTGGTTACAATTGGACAAAGGGGAGTGCGAAAAAAACATTGCGTCAATTAAGGGGAAACTTACAAAATCTATTTTTTAAAAAATGAAAATCGCACGTAAATCAAATACATATTTTCAAGCTTGCCGATTAATGGCGCTAAAAATCCACATCTCAAAAAACTATACTAGAAAATTATACTTAACAAGTAAAAGTGTTATCATCGGCCTGACCGATGCTTTGATACCCTCCACTGTATGTACTGTACAGGTACACGCCTGTGTCAAATATTGTTTTTGTATAGCAGGTACCATAACTACTTGACCGACATAGACAATTTGTAATACCAACCTGACAACGGTAAAAAGAAGTCCTCTCACAAAATTGTATTCATTTAAGTCGGTTCGTTTGGACGCTATGGTGCTTCCAACAGCTAGACAGGTAAATTGGTCGAATATTGGCTTTGTATGGAAAGTTACAGAACTACTTTACCGACATGGACCATTTTTATTACAAACCTGACAACCGTAAAATTAAGATCTCTCACAAAATTTCAGTCGCCTTAGTCGATTCGTTTGGACTCTATAGTGATTTAAATAGATAGAGAGACACATGGATCTAAGAGTGGTTTTGTATGGGTGGTACCAGAACTACTTGACCGACATAGCCCATTTTCAACTTGACGACGGTAAAAAGAAGTCCTCCCACAAAATTTCATGCACCTAGGTCAATTCGTTTGGACGCTATCGTGTTCAACAGACAGACAGACGGACAGACAAACGGACAGACAGACGGACAGACAGACAGTCGGACATGGCTAAATCGATTCAGAATGTGATCCTGATTCAGAATATATATACTTTATAGGGTCTCCGGTGAATCCTTCTTGGCGTTACAAATGTAATGACAAAATGAATAGTATACCTTCCTGTGGAGGGTATAAAAAGTGCGCGGGATCGGACAAAGGTGCTTGGCACTTGATAGGTATACAAACAAAAAACGCAAATGCTATTTCTCGACACTCATGGCATGGCAACAAATGTTTTAAAATTTGGAACATTGATACGTATTCTCCTGTTAGAAGACAACATAATAGCACGGGCAAAGTCAGGAGTTTAGTATTTTATTTTAATTTTATGACCAGTAGGAAACTTTTATCCAACCTCCTAGAAACTCTGAACTTCTATAATATGCTGACAACACAGTTGACGTCGTAAGTTCTTACAGTTTGTTTTTTTACCAAACTGTAGGTATTTAAATACTATAGAATCTTCGAAAGTAGAAAATCGAATTTACAATAACCGAATAAGAAGAACATTGCTCGAGCCCACTAACTCCTTAACAAGTCGAAAACTTTTGCTGCCGATACAAGCGGACCATGATTCATAGATAACAGAATTTCTTCTAAATAATACGAACTTTTATCGAACGTTTTGAATATAAGTGTATTCGTTTGAGGAAGTTTTCTCCTCAATAACATCTCAAGGACTTCTTTATAAAGTTAGTATTCCTATTGAATTTACCATAATTGTTAAGCATTGGATTTGCGTATAGACACGCTTGTGAGTAGTCGCAATTTAAACTTTTACAGAAAATTGTTGTAAATTGCTTCAACGATGTTATCCAGATTCATTATTCACATTATTGTAGATACAGAAAGTAATGACTTGATTGAAGTGTGTATCGAAGAATGGTTATAGTTGAGATGTTTTTTGAAAGATAGTTATTTAGATGGAAGGATGAAATGAGTTCAATGCGATTACAATTTCTGCCAATGTGTGTGTTCGTTATGGCCTGATCTATTGTGCCTCGTGCTTATACCTTCGATAAGGATTTTCCTTCTTCCAGAGTCCCGTCGTATTGTGATACTATTTATTGTCTGAAGGTCTTTGTTCTGTCTTAGCATTAACAAGAAAATCGACTTTAGAGCACTTCATGCAGATTAGTTTTTTCTATGAATTTGCAAATGAGCACCGGGTCTATGGTTCTTATACCTTTATCTGGGGAGATTACAATAACTTAGGCGCCAAAAATTGATAACGGTTTTTTGTACATGGGTTAAATATAAGCATTTTTTACTACGGGAAGGGGGGTCTATCTCGCTTCGTTTAGGCGGGAGGGGATATTTATCGTACTCGTGCCCTTTATCTGGTATCTTGATAGAAAATATAGATTTTTAATTAGAAAACTTAAATTTTTTATTGATTCATAGAGTACATATACATATTATACAGATTGGAATTATTGTATGGAATAGCATATCGGATTAATGGCCGGCATGGCTTTGCTGGCAAGTACGTACTCTTTTATTGAAATTTTCTATGACCATTTCGCATAAATGTGGCTGAATTTTATTAATACACCTCCCAATACACCTCGCAATTAAAAACTGGGTTCTGTTATCATGTCACAATAACAAACACCATTAATATTGTTACTGCCTGACCACCCGCATTTTCGAAGAAGATTGGTCCGATAATGCCTCCAGCATAAAATCCGCAACAATCTGAGCCCCAAATGCGACAATTTTGATGATTAACGAAGCCATCAAGATGAAAATGAGCTTCATCACTGAAGACGATTTTGTTCGAAAAATTAGCATCCACTTGTTGTTGTTCCATTCCATTCAACGAACTCTCTTCGCACTGCACGATCAGTAGTCTTCAGTTTGTGAGTCAATTGAACTTTCAGCATAAAGTTTCAAGTCTTTCTTGAGAATTCGCTATAGAGAGCTTCTCGAAATGCTCAATTCTTGACTACGGTGCCGCTATGATGTTCCTGGAATGACAGCAATACTCTCGCGAACTGCTTCGATGTTTTCTTTTGAACGATTTGTGACAGGACACCCAGAGTGTTTAAGATTTTTCAATTATTCTCTCCACAGTTGATGGTTTTAAATCACTATGACGGCCATAATTTGTTCGAAAATTGTAGCTGTAGCTGACAAACCTTCATTATTTTTTAAACATTGACAACAATAAAAATGCTTTGTTCTTTCGTATAGCGCTTCATTTTTACTAACCCCGAACTGTCAGCTGTCACATTGTTATCTTTTTTTCCGTTGGCATCACTGTACTATTAAATGGCGCAAAATTCAAATTTTTTGTGAATTATGGGACACTCTTTAGTTGCTCAGATGTTTCATCCGCTTATGATTCAGTGGAAAAAGGGTCTGGAATTTTCGTCTCTTATCGCAGTATCTATAGACGCCTTCATCTGATATATCAATTTTCCTCAGGTGTTCCCTGAGCTACATTAGGACGACTATTAGGATCGATAGGTTGATCTTGGTGAGGGGTGCCTATTGTTTTGTTTTTTTTACTTCGCATTTTGTTGTTTCGCTTTTCTTACAATTATTTCTGTTTACTTCGTAATATCGTAGTTTGTTTTTGTTTTACTTTGTTTTTCAATCACTTCGCCCTACAATAATTTCGCATTTCTTTCTTTCGCTTTTTACTCGTTTTGCATTTTCGTTAAAAGTGCAATGAGTTATTTAGGTCAATGTTATCTCACTAATGGTTTATTTCGCATTTTATTTTTATTAGAATCTATTGTTTTGGCGTGTGGATTTCTTTTCGAAATTCGTTTTCGTAGTTTTTGGCGGTAAAATTAGCAAACAACATAATATAAACTTTGCATATACCCAACCTTGCACCTACTCCAAATCCTACAGTGACCACAAGCAGGGGGGTTGCAGGGGGGCTGCATGCCCCCCATACGCATCTTACTGTTTACGCGCGAATTTGAATGCCCTTAGGCTCTTTACATCCAAAAAAAACGAAACAAATGATGGCGAAATAATTGAAATCGAAATAAACAAAAACCGAAATAATCGAAAAACTAAACAATAAAAGGCGAAATGAGCTTAAAACCAACTAAGTAAAAAACTGAATTATTTTTTTTCGAAACAAATATAAACCAGATAATTGAAAAACATATTAATAAAAATGCTGAAGCAACAAAATGCGAAACGACTAAAACGAAACAACTAAAAAACGAGATAAAAATGACGAAACAAACCATACCCCTTGGTGAGCCCGATGCATGCTTTGATTCTTTTTTAGTTTATAGTCCCCGAAACGGTTCTCTGCTTGTCTATCAGGTCTTGAAGGTTTTAAAGATTATAGTCCTTTTTGTCTTCCCTGTTCTTCTGAACTCATAGAGTGAAGTGTGTTCTCCTAAGGAATGCCCATGATTCCTACGTGGCCCGGTATCAAGCAGGCGGTTACTCTCTTCTGCTTGCCGAATTTTTTAAGCCTGGTTAAGTATTCCCACACAAGCTTGGATTTAATGATTGATTGATTTAATAATTCCCAAGAGAATTGATGGCTGTTTCGCTATCCTAAATCTCTGCTAAACTGCTTTCTACTGCCTTGTCTGTGAGAGAAACAACTGGAGGCTGATCGATTTAAATAAGCTTAAAGAAAGGAAAGGAAGCCTACCATTTAAAAGATACACCAGAGGATATATTTGTTCTTCCATGTGGGAATGTCAGGCCCTGGTCTGACATTTGATAATTGGGGGAGTTGGTATTAAATATAAATGTTACATCCATTACACTGAGCAGAATCTACATGTACTTGCAAATTGATTTCACAAGTGTAACTCTATGATGACCGTATTCAAATGCATGTAATCAGATGACCAGTCTAATGGCTCTCCTATTTTGGTAATCCAAATAGAATTCCGACTAGTCAGCTACTACGTCCTTCCATTGCAAAAGCAGCTTTATGAAAATTTAAATACCTAGAAATGTATCTCTATACCTGCACTTAAGCTGCATATGACAACTTTATTTTCATGCGATGCATACTGAGTGCATGTCGGAACATTTTCATATCAATTCATTCACAGCAGAGTTAATATCCATACCAATTTTAAGCGTCATCATATATCATTTTCGGAACCATGTTCAGTGCCTTGTGCACAAAGTAATATATGACAGGAATAAATTTTCCGCAAGGACACTATGTAGGTACATGCGGTAAGCTAAAGTAAACATGGCAAAGGAGGTAAAATGAAAATTTAACACGGTAATGCTGACTGGTCGGACAGTCCTTGCGACTGAGACTACAGAACAGACCCCCAGTAATCTCATATAATGGAATGCAAATGAAGTAAAGGGAGTGGACTGCTAAACATTCAAGTTAAAGGAATAAATTTGCACACAACTTTTAAATCTGCTCTCGTAATAAATTTATTTTATTAGCTATGACGTTGAGAATCGAATTTCAGGCTGAGTGGCCGTTTTTTGTTATCGAAGGAGGTATTTAAATTCTTGTTAATTCTGTTCGGTTTTTGAATTTTGTTGGGTTCAGTGCAAGTTGCTCAGTGGTTGTGTGTTGGACTACTGTGCGATGCAAATTGCATCTTAAGGTTTTTCCACTCCACCAGCTTTCGCAAACGTCTGACAAACATCCGAGAGTATTATGTATATCTGACCTAAAAAAAAATCTTCTCAATTCAGACGTTCGGGCTCGACATAAAATTGTAGGTCCCTTCCATTCGTCCCAAAAATACAAAAAACTCACACGAATGGTTGAGAAAAGGTAGGACAAGTGTGCCTATTAGACTAAGAGCCCACAGTAATTTTTGGGTGTGATTGATAACACCAAATAACTCACATAATTAGGTAGGTCTTAAGTAGTTGTTCCTAAACGTTACCGTCTTGCATGCTGTAGTGGGGGCCATTGTGAGTAATACCATGTCAAAAATGCATTTTTTCTGAATTACAAATAATTGGCAAAACAACTTTAATATAATTTCAAAATGTAGAGTTAAGTGCCCTGATTACCAATATGGTGGTCCAAGACGTTTTGCAGGCGGCCTTCTGCCTGCAAGACGCTCTTAGAGTAACCTAAAAATCGATTTTTTTAAAAATTGTGATAACACTTTTTTTTCTTCTCCTATATATAGAACTAGCCATCCTGATGACAAATATGGTGGTCCAAGACGTTTTGCCGATTTTTAGGCTACTTTAAGAGCGTCTTGTAGGCAGAAGGCTACCCGCAAAAGTCTTGGACCACCATATTGGTAATCAATGAACTTAACTCCACATATGGTCCAAGACGTTTTGCACCCTGCTGCCTGAAAAACGTCTTGGACCACCATATTTGTCATCAGGATGGACGGCTCACAATCTTGGGCTATTTTAGAGAGGACAGTTTTAGTTTTGGGCACTGTACAATACTAGCGGAGCTACTCCCGGGCGTAGAGGTGCAAAGTGATGAAATTCACCCTCTGGTCGACTTCGACACTCCGTACGAGGTATCATACCCGGAAAGATATGAATGGCAAAGGGATAAGGTAATTAAACATTGCGAAATAGAAATCTATACAGACGGCTCAAAAACAGCGGAAGGTACTGGAGCTGGAATCTACTCCGTAGATCCAGACCTAAAAGTGTCTATACGACTACCGGATACAGTATCCAAGGCAGGGATGGAAAAGTGGATACAATTGTATCTTTTGGATACAATCAGAAATTAAAGTTACACAGTTACAATTCACTCGAAAAAGATACAATTAACAAATCATATTTTTGCTTCAAAAGTTACGCAGTTACAATCCTTCTTTAAAAGATACAATTTCATACCCACGCTACGAATACATCCAGAATTTGAAATAAAGAATATAAAATGCATTCATTCATTCAACTAAGAAACAAATTTCATAGGTCATGCGCAGGGGCACTGCAAAGCACAGTGCACGCATGCTCTTGACTTCTTGAGTGTTGAGATCTAATTTTCACTGTCAGAAGAAAATTTCACAACACCTCTTTACACAACAAAAACCTAGCTTTTCATTCACTGATGCGGCCGGCGTTTATGAGGGCGTGCGTTAACAGATTATGTAGAAACAACGCGTTCATATGATACAAGCTAAAATGCGACTTCAGGCCAACGCCCAAGCAGACCTATACTTTCTGCTTTTACGCGCGTTTGACAGTTTTGACATTTCATCTTCGATTTGACTTGTTCGACTGTATTATGTTTAAAGAAATAGAGTAGGCCCTTCAATGTTGGAGTTCCATAGATTCAGAGAGTATAATATTTCATCAGAGAAAGCATCACGAAATTTAGCTAATTCACACAAAACGAAAGGTTGTGATTGTGAGAAGCCATTCCTAAGGAACTTATACGGCCCAAGGTAGGTATAATGTATACTAGGTAATATATTCCCAGAACTCTTTTCCGTTTCTTTCTGCACATCTGTCAAAAAGGCAAACTTTTTTATCGAGATACGAATAGTCACAATTGCCAGCAACGTTTATACGTTTATTGTCACAGTCACAATAGACCGCCATTGCAGATGTGATACGGACCTGCACGAACTTTTTAATTATTTTATTGTAATTTGAAATATCACCAATAAATTTTTCAAAATGATACCCATTTGTTTTATATCAAGGGTAAAGGGGGACATTATTTGTTTTTATATCATGAACTAAGAGAAGAGTCTTAATATTCATACAGCTTTAATTGTATACTTTCGCGTTCACCTTGTTTTTGTCGATAAAATAGGTATCCAAAATTAGGTTGATTTGCATGATTTTGATTTAAATTTTTTTTGTAATTCGTTAGTTTTTTTTTATTTGGTATCGTAAAAAAATTGTGGAGGATCATTTGCAAAAACTATTTTTAGATTTTAAATTTTTTTTTTTATAAATCCGCCATAAAAACGAACATTTAAAAAAAATCATTAAAGATCGGTCTAATCTTGGATTTTTCATAGCCAAAAAACCAGGTGATCTCGAAACTATACAATTGCCCATAAATGTATCTACCAATTTCCAAAACGATGAGGATACACTTCAGTCCTAAAAGTTACAATTTCAACTTGTGAAAAGTACAATCTAAAAAGTTAATTTCCCATCACTGATCCAAGGCACTTTGGCCGCAATACGACCGTAAAAGATCTAGGGAAATGCTCAAACTAGGCAGGGAACAGCTCAGGACACTGATCGGTATATTTTCAGGGCACTGTCTTCTCAGAAAACATACCAAAAGGCTGGCTCTGCGAAATAAGGCCTCAATGAAATAAGACCCCAAAAATAAAATGAAATAAGGCCACAAAAAATTATACAGGAAACAACAACAACGATTTTTAATAAAATTTGGGGTGTTATTTCCTCTTTTGGGGCCTTATTTCCTAATGAAAATGAAGAAATGAAATAAGACCCCATACAAAAAAAGAAAAGGTATGGGGGGCATGCTGCCCCCTGCAACCCCCCTACTTGGGTTTACTGTCAGATTTGGGGCCTTATTTAATTTTTTTTTTGGCCTTATTTCATCGCAGTGGGGCTTATTTCATATTTCAAATTGGGGTATTATTTCATTATGAAATAACACCCCAAATTTGGGGCATTATTTTACTTTCGCTTTTGGGGCCTTATTTCATTGGGGCCTTATTTCCTGCAGCCCAAAAGGCTCAGGCTGTCAGACTCGGACACTTGCAGATTCTGCAATGACCTGCAAGCCGAAGAGGCCATACACATATACTGTGTGAATGTGAGGCGATATGTCGCAGTAGAAGGAAATTTCTGAACAGGTACTTCTTCCAACATTCAGAGGAGAGACAATACCAACTATAAGGGGCTACTTGGTTTTTGCAGAGAAATTGTGGCTTTCTTCAGGGCAAGTGTTTAAGTGTTTTCCCATTGTAGGTCACTGCAATTGGTTCCCCCTACGGATCGCGATAGGACCTTATGGTGCCTAGTGCCGTATGAGACATCTCATACCTCTTTTTAACCTAACCTAAACCTAAGTATATGCAACATGTTTATTAAAAAATAAAAAAAATAAAAATAGGTGGCGCAACAGGCAGGTAGACGTAGACATAGACACCCTAGGCCTAGCTTCTCGCAGCAATTCGTTTGTGTGAGTTTCTATTTTTGGCTGAATTAAGCTTTTTCAGGACAGTCATACTCTCGGATGTTTGTCAGACGTTCGCAAGAGGTGGCGCAGTAGAAAAAACCTTAAGATCTAATTTGTGTTTTTCCGGGGATCGAACCTGGGATACCTCGCACAGTAGTCCAGCAACACTAACCACCGCACTACTGCGCCCACATGTTTAGTTTACCAATATCAACAACATTCTTCAGCAACAGTCTGTAACAAGTATGCGAAATAAATAGAATTTTCTTTCAGATGAGTGTCTTCTTTATTCATATGTTGTTTTTACACTGAAGTCTAATTAGCAACTGGCTGTTCATCGTTGGCTGCAATCTAAGCAATCTCAGTGAGGCAATACATACATTAAATAATTCTCAGCCAACGATGAATAGACAAAGCTGTACAGTTTTCTCTTAAATTACTCTTACACAGTCCCTGGCTTAAAATTTAAAATTATAGACAAAATTTTGCTGATTTGCATTATAGAGAATTTAGAATATGGGTCAATATTTCAAAATATTAATATTTTGCGGGCAGGCATTTACATATAGGCTAAAAAACATTATTTTTTTTAAATATTCGACTAAGACACGTTTCTGCAGAAACTCTTTTAACATGTACACATAAATAAATAAAAATAGAAATGCATAGTAATGCCGAAATTTTAACTTAAACACCCAAAATGTCAATACCATGGCATGTCCCAAGTTGTACCTTCATTCAACAAATGTATTTTATTTGTAAAATGTAAGCCGGTTTGTAATTTTTATTGATGAAGCCTTGAAGAAGAAAGGACAATGAGGACTGGGGCCCAGTCAATTTATTTTAAGGAAATTTAAACAATTACGTGGAAGGTATTTAGCGATTGTCCCCAAAAAATTGTCATTCCCGTGACAAAAAGTAAATATTTAAAAAAATTTAATTAACGCCGCGGCGGATTTCACATTAATAACGGGACATATTGATTGTTTTTGGAACATTTTGCAATAAGCCCATATATATATCAGAAGTGATTTTTCTTTCATGTGGTTAAGGCGTTTCATGTTTTCGTTATCCAAAGTTGTCATTACCATGGCTAGTGTTTTTGAATGTAATTATGTATCAAATATTTTTTCCAATGCATGCCTTTTTTATGTACTTAATTAATTGTATGCGTTTTTAAGAAAATATTCAGTAAAGTTCGGTTTTATTTTAGAGAAATACCTTTCGATGTCATTTCCATGTCGTCATTTCCATGGTTCCTGTGGCATACACGGTAATGACAATTTGGGCACGGAAATGACATACTCAATCATATTGCAAAAAATATTCAAATATTTTCACTTTTTATTTCAAATTGAAATTTGAAGGTCATTTGTGCTTATCACGGCGCCTCGCAAAAGTGTAAATAAAAAAACCGAAAATGTCTCGTCGTTACCAAGATAGGATTTTGTCATTTCCATGTTAGTTCTGTCATTCCCGTGAAAAAAAGTATTTAAAATTAACAAAATTTGGTGGCCCATTGGCTTAAAATATTTAATAATGTTTCTTAAATACAGAGTACCTAACCAAAAAAATATTAAATTTGATTATTTTAGTAAATGTCCATTTCGAGGTCCAAAATATTAATGTTTTGAAATATTGACCCATATATTTATATTAATCAGCGCCAATTATTATTTTTGGAAGAACTTCCGTTCTTCTGATTTGTGAAATTTTGAGTCTTTTTGCATATTTTCTTGGGTCTTATTTCATAATGAAATTTGGCCCATAAATATTGGTTAATTTTGCAATTTCCGGTTTTGGGCGATTTTTCGCATAACCACGGTAGTAAATTGTGAATTCTTTTCTTTCATACCAAAATTCATATAAGCAATTGGCTGAGAAGATATTTATGTAGGAAAATTATACTCGTAAACCTCTTGCGGAAATAATTTTATTTCTTAAGTAATATTCCTTTAACCATAGAAAGGTAATCATATTTTTTAGTACATTAAAGGTAATCATTCGTCGAATCGACGAAGTAATATTGGACTCCAATTTTTACGAAAAGTGTGCACAAAATGCTTGTTAATTTTAATAGTTAATATTTACAGACCATTTCTTTAAAAAAAAAAATCAAAAAACTATTTTTTTAAAAACTTTTGCTTTTATATTGAAAAATGTGTTTGTACCTTTGTTTTTTTAGATCAGTTCATACTTTTTTTTATAGAAAATAGAAAAATAAGAAAACATAAAATAAAATCATAAGAACTTAAAAATTAACTCATTAAAGAACAAAAATAAAATATATCGCAAAAAAAAAAAATAATTCATTTTGAGCATTTGTTATAAAGCTCAACTTTATGCTCCCATGATTTCCTTGTACGTATCGTATGATTACTTGGTCTAGCACCATTTTTTTTAAGGATAATATGTAAAAATGTTCCCTTTTCTTTACATTTATTGCATCTACGTTGCCCTCTCTTATTTCTTTGTTAATTTTGGTGGTATTTTTTTGTTAAATATTAGATCGAATCGAACACTAAAAGTTACGTAGAACGTAGAAGGTAATCTTCGTCGTTTCGACGAACATTGCCGCCAATTTTTCGATCAAAACAAGACTTACCCAAACAGTTTTTTCGACGAAACTCCACAAACTAAAAGACCTTAGAGATGGCTGGTGTGACACGGAGAGAAGATGCGATCGGAATAAAGATCGAAGAGAAAATCGAAAAAAATAATTTGATGTTCGTCGAATCGACGAAGATTACCCTTCTAGGGTTAAGGACATTTCTAGCATTTTCTTGCAATTGCTACTTTGCTTTAATGATTTGGAGTAAGGTTATAGTTGCCACAAAGTACCAACTTATTAGATATGCACTTGGTATTTATCAATTAGATTGAGGTATTCAAATCAATTCGGGTGCCAACAACATTTATTGAACTGTATAAATTTGACACGGTTTAGGATTAACTTCAGCGCTTAGCATTAATATCCATCAGTTAGGCGTTTATTAGAGACAAACATTCGACGTTCGGTGGGCACATGCATGTAATTCAATTAAGTGCTTGCCACAATTCGCATGGTTTGCTCTAATGAGGTATCTTGTTTCTCTATGCATCCTTATACCCGTAGGTATAGAGTTGTATCTTCCTTTCAAATGAGGATGCTGTTCGTAACGTGAATACCAAAGCCACGATACATATTTGTGTCGACATGTGCGACTTTCATATACCCTTAACATTATGTCGTACGGTTTGGAAGTATGCAGGAAATATAAATATATTTGTGAGCCAATCGCCCCTCGGAAGTGAATACAAGAGCATAAATATTTTAAATAATTATCAAATGTTTTACGTGCTTGAATACGCTATTCCTGAAAACATCCATTCTCCGAATTGTTGACAGCTAAACGAAGCCATTCTCTAACTAACGCACAGTTAAGTACGAACTTTACTACATCCGTCTGAGTTCTTGAATTCCTAGGTACGTAGCTACATTTTAACTGTCATATATCTCATTTCAATTACAAGTTGGAGCGTATGTCACAATTTGCGACTATATTCAACGCACAAAAGTGCTCACATAAATTGAAGCACAAGATAAAACTCCTCACAGCCACAGCACCGTTGAGTAATGACCTACACATCCACAGACATCCATTCGCTGGGAAGTGACACAGTCACTGCATGAAGAAAAATTTATTAAAATCCTAGCTTCTCTCCAAATATCTGATTAAAGTCTTGCGTCTTGGTATGATTTGGTTGATGAGAAAATGAGCCATTCTTCAACACGCAGCTGGAGACGAACATGAACGGAATAATGAAACTTTGTGAGACTGATGACAAGGCATAAACGTTGATTGTAATCATTTCGACAATGGTTTGTATGCGTATCGGTGTGGGGATAACTCACAGTCTTAACGCCAGAAGCAACATAGGCGGTAGATATAATATCCTTAGGGTTCATGTGCACGCGGCCTTAACCGCATGCAAATTAGTGAAGGACTGCTTTATATGGGTAGGTGTTTCTGTTTATTTTTAAAGAAAGTGCTAATGATATACCGACATAACAGTTGTTACGATTCAAATATAGGTTTGATGTGTATTAGCTTAGAAATGACAGAAATGACATCTGGGTATTTTAGGTATACCTAGGCATTAGCCAAAATTATCTTCAAGATTTTTTGTTTAGTTCAATATTGTGGTTTTACTGTCCTGTTAGTGGCCGAAGGAAACAGAATTTATATCAACGTTTTTATTCAGGGCTATACCTAGTGAGCAAAATTCCCCCCGAAATATTTCCCATTTTTCAAAATTACATATTTCGAAAAAGGGCAAATATTCCGTTGGAATATTGGTAGGTATCGTAAACAAATATTCCAGCCGGATTTGTTCCTTGGCTAGCAATCTAAACGGTGCGCTGTGAATTTTGTAAGCAATATTTTCTTTTATATTTCACCGAATAGAAAACTTTCTTTACTTAAATAAGGATAAATCCAATTCGCATGTTTGCAGTTACTCAATTCCTTGGATTATCACAATTTTTTGCAAAATATTCCCAAATATCAGCTTAAATGACAACTGAATAAATCACAATTGACAACTGTCAATGCATTCGACACATTTTCCAAGAATTCCGGGGGAATTAATTTCCGAAGGACGTTTACGATAGGATGAATATTTTCCAGGTAAATCAAACAATGTTCGGGGGAATTTTTCTCCCACAATTGCCGATAGGCCTAATGCGTGACGTTAATGACCAATCCTGCTTTTGGGTTCAGAAAAAATCTATTTAGGAACAGACAATTCTAGTCAATTACGTAAGGTAGCTTGAAAAACTTAGCAATAGATAGACTGAGTCGGGTGTATTAGGTGTGTAATAAAATGCTCCCATTTCATCATAATAATCGCAGGATGTCAATCTGCACAACCACCAGATGCCGTACCACGAACAACCATCGATTGTATTTACGTGCACCCGGCAAAACATTTCTTTTCACTGCACAATTTTTCCTGACTGCACAAAACATCCGATACAAAAGCTGAGCTACTGCTAACACAATTTGCTAGTTTGAGTACGCACTACTAAGGAGAAGAAGTTGTTCCTAAAGCACTCGACGTCGACACCAAAGAGCAATCGACTGGAACGACAACAACAATAAATTGAATACACTCAGTTTGTTCGTAATATGTAGATTTCGCACTATGCCTACTTTAGTTGGGAAAACCACTCGGAGCCGAGTGCGAGTGACAGTTGGGGAAGTTGTTTTTAAAAGTGAAAACGTTCCAAGGATCTTTGTAGGCTTTCGGATATTTTTGGAGGCAAAAATGTCCTATTTAGGAGATGCCTTTTCAGGAAACTGACAGGTTCTCTTTAATCGGCAGTGATAAAACCAAGTTAGTTAGGGCATCCTACCCCTTGTTTGGTAGTCGCACATCGGGGTGTGCGCCAGTCTTCTCTGTTTAGAGGCCCATCAACCGAGCCTTGAGACCTTAACCTGGGCAAGAGATGCGGTTCCAATTTCTGCTTCCTGACCCATCAATAGATTCAGCATTGCCATTCGGAAAGACACGGGATTAACATTTGCCGTAGGGCCCAACTTTTGTGCATTAATCCCTGGCTACGAGTCCCATGGGCTCGATATTGTTCTTTTATGGTTAAGTGTATCGATTGAATCATCATATTGTGAAGCTACTCTTAGTCATAATTATTTATGAAATAAAAGTTGTACCTCTTAGTTAGTGTTTCCTTGGGAAGACCCTGGATCTGATGAGTTATACCTAAATCTTTGACAAAAAGCACATAACAGGCGTCGTCGTGATAGAATTAATCATAAGCCTACTAGTATCTTTTTATGGTGTACTACCCTGCGAAGCTACAGCAACTATAGCATTTATTCCATAAAAACAAGTCCCTCCCTACGGGTCTGGTTCTAGAGAATACAATAAACGAGTTATTGGAATCACTACATTGTGCAAAGTGTTGGATCCCTTAAGACCCTCGACACTTGAACCAGGAACTTAGATTTTAAAGTCAAATCCCCGAAAAACCGAACGGGTAATCTTCACACACAAATGGAAGATATCACGGTTTGTCACACCTTCTGCTAGACGCATACGGCATACCACTTAAAATTGTTGGCACCTCAAAATATATGCAACTTGGACTTAAAAAGAAACTCAATTGGAAAATTAACTATCAAATATAAAATATAAAATTATCTTTCACTCCTGCAATCGTATGTTTGTTAAATGGATGGTTTCGGATTGTGGCTGGTTTACTACAAATGATGCCCTACATGACCATCCAAAAAGTTCAAAGACTGACTTGCATCAGCACCATTAGTGTAATGAGGGCAACTCCAACCGCAGACGTTGAAGCCAATCACCATCAGCAGCCACTAGACATCATACTACCACGAAATACTCCTCTTCTTATGTTCACTAACCTAACGTTACGTTAATGCCATTACTTTATCGTGGATAACACAACAGTATTCCGGAAAAAATAAGGAAGAAGCATTTCGGAGATAAAACCACCACAGACACTATTCACGATTTTTGCGTCATCCGAGTAGTAGAGATGGCTGCGGGTGCGGGTCAAAACTACCCCATTTTGCCTTTCCTCTCTGGACTGGAGTGTAATGGAGAAGAAGTATTTTTCTGGCAGGAAGAAAATATTTAAGATCGTGCTATGCCCAGGATGGTGGTATGACCATTAAGATGAGCCTTTTAGTATGTTAGCTGCACTGACAACCGAAGATCTGAAATAGTATATACATAATTTAAAAAACTGCAGGGAAGAAGTTTGCCGTTACATCTTACAACTGTGTAAAATAATTACTTCTAAAGAAGGCGCTTCAATCGCTCCTTCACTCCCGTTACAGAAGTATCAAGTATATGCAGTCACCAATAACTCAAGGATAAGAATTTTGTAATACACATGTTGACCCCTCCTTTTCCCAACTTCTACGTCTTGAATTCAGGGCTCTCATTAACATGAATCTGAATCTGTCCCTAATAATAGGAAGATGGATAATTGCAATGCTCAATGAAAGATAATCCAGACCCGCATCGATTATGTGGAAATCTCGACATTTGACAACTTGAGGGTGTCCTCAAAGGGGGTGTCCTCTCGCCACTATTATGGTTCGTATCCATTTATGACGTACTTCAAATCAAGAGATAGGAGAGAATTTGGGAGCACTGTTTCAGAAATACTGCAAAATGCACTATCAGTAGTTCAGTGAAGGATTTCTGTAAGACGACTATCGTCCCTTTTACCAAATGGAGGACATTTAAATTCATCCCACTATGTATGGCTAAACCATTAAATTTTCACGTAAAGCCAAGTCCGTGGCAATCATCCTTGACAGTAAACTATCATGGAACCCAGAAATAGAACGTATCGTAAACAGGGCCACCATATCCCTATGGATTTTCCGTGGAGCCTGCGGTAACTATTGGAATCTTAGACCCCGGATGATATATTTGCTACACTCGTATGTGGTTAGACCAGTGATCACTTATGCAGCCGTGGTCTGTCAGAACAGATCCAACATATAGCTGGAAACTGCATGACGGGCTGTCTTCGCCCCATCCCGACTACTGGTCTGAATGTCATCCTAGGTCTATTACCTATTCAAATACACATTCAAGTGGTAGCAAGACGGAGTATTCATCGTCTGTTCCATTTGAACAACATTGACCTCTATTCCTGAAAGACCGAAATATGGCTTCCATAAAAAATGTCTCCATCATTATCCCTCCAAGAGAGGACTGGGAGAAATACAAACCTAGTCTGGTACACAGACGGTTCTAAGATGAAGTCAGGAACTGAATCTGGCATTTATGGAGAATCGCCTCAACGAACTATTCAGCCAACAACAACTTGACAAAAACTCGTCCACATTTCATGCCAGAAACTTTAGTTCAATCGTTTTTATCTAGCACCAGATAGTATAATAGCGGTCCTACGAACAAAGTCCCAACTGGAACTAAATCCCACTAGCCAAAATGAACTAAGTCCCACCAAATATGCAGTGGGACTGGGGCATGCCATGTAAACTCAACAAACTAGATCATCTGTTAAAATGATCCATCCATCCATTTCGGTTGGAAATTCCTTCGAGCTGAAATTTTAATTGATGAATCTATTCTTAGTCTCCTTTTTATCACTACTCATCTTTCTTTGTTGTCCATGCGTGTGTGAGTTATTTCACATACTTTGCTGTAGTCAACAATAAGCGATATTAAATTTCCTCAATAAAACTCTTTTATTCTTTTACTCGTATTAGTTTTTCTCCCACTTGCTTTTAGACGAAATTCAATTTTTCCACTTGTTCAAATTTGTCAAGGCTTCCCTTTTAACGGACACCCTAAATACTCTTTGAGATCCTATTTCACTCAAAGCAATTGCTAAAACAACAAAATGTGAGTGCCAGCCAATCCTTTGTCTATAAAATTCAATATCACCAATATTTCACTTTGCTGATTGCCTCTCATTTGACAAAAACAAATCATTCCTTAAATATTTAGAAAACAGACTTCAGAAGAAAGGGATGCTATATATGGCATGTCAGTGAATTATTGCCGCAGAGAATCAAACACTCAGGAACTGCGAGTGGAGTAAGTATATGAGATGAATATCACGTTCTTTTAGAAATAGATACTCCACGGCTATGTCACGTACACAACATTAGCATATCTCATGTTTGCAATTCAAATGTTTTATTGAAGCTTTATCTTTGTTTTATGGATCTAAGGGGAATAGCTCACTTTTGAGTTTTTGCAATGACAACGGAATAATGTTTTACTTGTGTCTGTGTCAATAAAATAATGTTGTAGAGACAACAGTAAATAAAGCTACGTGTTAACTAGGACTGCACGTATGTCTAGCAGAGAATTTGTAGTACCTAGTAATGGTGTTTTTTCACTAACAAAAAAAAAAAACTCACATTAAAAATTACAAGTTGCACACAAAAATGTTACGTATACGCCCAGTAGCCCATTTGGAGAAAATTTTAAAGTTACAAAGTTTTAGAGTTTTTGTGAATTGTTTATTTGTGCGACATTAGGCGTGTTGCATTGAACATCTATCTCAGTGAATAGAAGAATCTTAAGCACGCAATCACAACAATAAAAAAAAATTAATAAAAAATAATAATATTATGGAACTAAAATACTATGTGTAATTATTTGACAAATACATGAAGAGATATGTTTTAAAACGAGTTGTATTTCTGATTCATCTGATGCAGGAAGGACAGTGACCGACATTCCATTAGCCTATCGAGACTGCACCCACATATGCTGCACCCACATATGCAGAAACATATGAGCTATATTATTATTTATGTCACATTAAGTTTTCGATTAGTCTTATAATCCGCGTTACAAAAAACTTCGCACCCATATAACAGAACTGGGGCCTGTACCATGAAACAACAAGTATTGTGCAATGGGAGCTTTTTAACATATTGCTCCAATAAATTGCTACTGTTTAACAATACTTGTTGTTTCGTGGTACTGGCCCCTGGTAGTAAAAGAGCTTAAGCTAGCAGTAGGAGGAATAAAGCTTTGAGTAACGCGTTGGCCGCGTAATACATAAAGAGCATTAGCTATTTTATTGCTCTAACTAGCTACTCGTATTTATATTTCGAGTTAGCTTTCAAAATTTGCGTCGGATAGTTTGTTCCGATGATTTTAATTACATTTTTTATGTGACCAAGGGTAGTACTTTTGGTCATTTGTAAAAAATATTAAGAATTCGGCCTCGTCAGCGATCCCAACTCTAATTTACAATGACACTCCAACTGTCAGCTAATTACAATTACATGTAATTACAATTACATGTAATTGTAATCTATTCCAATTACAATTACTGAGTAATTGCGAAGTAATTAAATTACATGGCCATTACTCGTAGAAGTAATTAATTAACTATTTAATTACAAAATTAATCATTACAACCCATCACTGAATACATATACATATTTTACCAGCAACGTTACGATTGAATAATAGCCCGAGGTTCTTTACTCTGTTAAGATACTCTATTGTGTCTTTGCCAATTTTTAAAGCAGGTAAAGTTGATACATTGAATAATTTCTTATACATATTGTGGCGTATGGCCACAATTATTAATTAAAGAGAGTATTTTTGATTTTAACGAAACTTAGTTCTTGTTTGCTCTCTTTTGTTCTTTTCTTCCGACTTGCTCAGGGCTGGGGGTGGGAAGAACTAAGTTCCAATGAGAACGTGAGGGTTACCACCGCTGTGGAGATGAGAAGGGAATTGACCCGAAAGAAAATATGTGTTTAACAATTATTCCTGACTAGCTGACCCGGCAAACGTTGTTCTGCCTAAAATAGTTATTCAAGATCTAGTTTAATATTTTTTGTTCAATTATTTTTTTTAATAGAAAATTAAGGCGGATAGCTTCATTGGTTCAGCGGCCATTCTGAAAATGCCGGCTACTGTTGCATTGTCTCTTCTTGGCATTGTAACAAATATCGAACTGTAAATGATCATCACTTTGTATAAATCGCACATACATTTTTCACTAACAATAATTTACCTTTGAAATAGCCAGTGAAGAAAGTTAACGAACGAAAAAGATACGATTGAAATTTGGAAATCAATTTGAGAAACAAAACAAATTGATTACTTTTAGGTTTTTTTTTCCTAAACCTTCGGGTAGCAATTACGAACAAACCCGTAGAAGAAAGTATCCAATTTGGTCGCGCCATGCCCCTTTGTCCAATTTTGGCCAATGACCACTCCTGGGCCAATACCTTTGATTGCCTGCAAATTCGAGCTGAATTGATTCGGTGGTTTTCGGGCGGTGCCACGCCCTTTGCCCAATTTGAACCAATCTCCAGAGGAGCACTCCTGGGTCAATACCTAGGACTGTCTGTAAGTTATTTCGGTCTTAGCTTGAGAAGACACCTACTTTTGTTTTCAATTTCAGAGATGCAGGCTTTGTGTGCATACACGAATTGTTGTAATGCTTATAGAAGTGGGGGCTTATCTTTTTTCAGTTTGCCTAATGATTACAGGCAAGTGCTCTGGGTTAAGCATTCAGGAAATACAAAATTAAGTAATTTGGCAAAATGTGGAAAAAAATATAAGGTTTTGCTAAAAACATGTTTATCTTTCAAATTTGGTTGTGAGTGGGACAAAAATTTTGCGTACCAATTTTGTCGCCTAATATAATATGTTCTTGTTCTGAAAACTATAGGGATACATTGTGTGAAGAACTTATGAAAGTATCTTTTTTGGCAGAGCAGACATTAGATGAAGGAGAACGTTAGGAGAGAATAAAAAACAATCTTAAACGAAAACATCCAGCTGCGACAATTACGCCTATATACTGCCATTTACCCTTAGATGAAGATAATTTCTTATCTTTGGAAGGAAATAGATCACTACCCGGTCCTAGTTTAAGAGTTTTCTATAATAGAAAGCTAGTACACCAGATACTATTCTTGTGATTCAGAAACAGAGCTCCCGTCTTCATCGATAAAAAGCGTAGATGTAGCAAAAATCGTCGTCATCTCGCATTACGATTTCTTTTCAGGTCTCCAAAGAAAATAGTCGTAATAAAATGCTCAGCACCAAAACCGATCCTGTGAGAATTCTTATTTTATCTCAATTAGTAGGTACCTACATAAAAAAAATTGTCAGTGGAAAAGTGAAGAAAAACATTTATATAACATTTTTATAAATCTTCAGTACCTAATGTAGGTACAATAATTATTTAATTGAGATTGGATTTTTGTTACCCTTAATTTCAGCAATTCGAAAGTGGCATTCAAATATAAAGTTTTCTCCAGGAATATCTCAAGGCGTTCTTGAGTTGTTAAAAATAAAAAGCACTTCCCTCTCAACAATAGACAAAAAATGTGTGTTGTTGCTAGATGAAATGGATGGCTATAAAGCCTGAATTGGAATATAATTCGTCTGAAGATATAAAAGGTACCTATATGGCTTAATAGATCATGGCAGTTTTGGTCGGAAAAATGTCATCGCTATAAATGCACTTCTTGTTATGTTGAGCGGGTTAAATTGCAATTGGAAACAAACTATAGGCATTTTTATAGGAAACATTAATGGAGTGCTCTTAAGCAATATTATTAAGGACTGCATAGCTAAGGTAACATCCTCAGGTTTTGAAGTTAATGCAGTAAGCACCGACCAAGGAAGCAACAACAGAAGTGCGTACAGAATTTTAGGAGGGACAATTAAACAGCCTTATTTTAATCTTAATGGGAAACACATTTTCTTACTCCATGATGTAGCACACCTTATTAAGAGCGTAAGACTGACTCCGGATCAAGTTTCTTGGAAAATACTCGAAAAATTTTTTGATCCTAATTCAGGCAAGGTAAAACTCAAAAAAAATTTTCCACTGAATTCCTATGAATTACTGGGGTTAAATGTTTCAGTTTTGTTCTGTTTAATGTTTTTACGGATCCATTTTCCTGATAGCTATATAACTGATGTGTTACAACTATTGATTGATGAAAAGAATATTTTTAAAGTAGGTATGGACATGGACCTACAGAATAACACGTTCAATTTAGGCCAAATTTTGGCGCTCGTTGATGGTGAAGGCATCAGTAACGTCATTTTCAAAAAAGTGCGGATTAGATAATGACGCCGCCGCGCCGCCGGCCGTCCCAAAATCCGCACCAAACAGTAACTTTTTGTGGATGCATTGCCACCTGCTTGTTTAAAAAAAAAAAAACATAGCCTCATCCAAAAATGCGGCTCGGTCGATAAAGATGATTTTTCCACTCGGATCCATGTCATCAGAAGCCGCGGCGGACATTATTTGAACGATGTTATATTTCATACATAATGGCATACCTTCATGTATGTGCCCTTCACATTAAAAAAAAAATTACGTTAATAGGTACACACTGCTTGTTTTATTCCATTTCAAAATCGACCCATCATTATTGAAAACCCCTTTACATACCTACATATTCAAAATTTCAATAGGAAATATAAATTTCTTTCCCCAATCGAATTAAGTAATCATTTATCTTCGATCGCGTACCTACATCAGATTATTTTTCCAGCGATACATATCCTCATCCTCATCCAAACTGGTTTTTTCAACTTTACGTCTTGCTCTGCTGCTCTGCTCATGCCCACAAACAACCTATACCTATATTATTTATGTAGTTCGTGGTTGTGTTACGTCACATTCCAAATTATCCACAATCCATGGTTGGATATGAAAGTTAGCATATCGTTAGGGGTAAATGAGCATACCTTCAGGGGCAAATAGAGACGCTATCTGGCGAGGCGTTGACCAACTATTTTCATTTCGTCGAGGTGGTTCCTCTATGTATATAAACTCAATGGTGCTAGCTAGAGATGTGCAAATTGAATAAGTCTAGTGCGTGATTAGCTGGATGTTTCAATATATGGGGATGGGGAGTGATTTTGACTTGAGGGGATTTAAAACTAGACAATTATTTTGAGACCACTGTGCGATAGACGACAAATCCGAATTAATTAATACGATTGACTGTTTCTTATCACCAAAAGGTGGGCTTACTATTAGTTGGACATTATCGGCATATAGATGAATTGAGCAGTGCTTGATAATTTCTGGAAGTTGATGAAGAGCGTGAATAAAATGAGTTTTTTTCACTTATTGAAACTTGAGGTACTCCAGTAGGATTATTAAGGAATTATCATCAATTTCCACACATTGCTGTCTTCGACACACACAGGAGAGGATAAGCTTTGAGAATTCCACAGATAATCCAAAATATATCTGCAATTTTTGGAGAATTGGATGATTGACTGTGTCAAAGGCCTTAGAAAAATTTAAGAGTGTCAAAAGACTCACTGTCCATCGATACTCGTATCTCTTCTGTAAGGCAGCTACTCTGTGAACGAAAACCAGATTGATGAGTAGCCATAGTAAGTTGTGCTTCAATAAATATTTTCGTATTTGTGTTAGCACAGCTTTTTCGAAAACTTTAGGAAAGTATGGGAGAATAGCAATTTGTTGAAACCCCATATCAGTACCTGTCTTTTTTTTTTGGAATAGGAATAATTCGCGTCTTATTCCCCGGGCCAGGAAATTCGGAAGTTATTAAGATCGTATTAAAAATGGGAGTAATAAAGGGTAAGATAATATGGAAGCAACATTTATGTGAATCTAGGATTGATCCGATCAAGGCCAGTGGCATTCGACTTTATCGACAAGATTGCTTCAACGATGACATGTCCTCCTCATAAAGCCTCTCGAAGATAAAAACACTGTTGATACTAGATAAATATGGATCAATAGCGTATAGAAATCGCTGCACAATAATAATATCATTTAATTTAGGCGTTGAGATGCATTTTTTATTAAGGGCGTCAAGTCAATGCCATCTGGAGTTTTCAAAGAGAAAATTGGCTTAACAACCTTGGAAAAGGTGCTTAACATAAATTTTAGGAAATTTTTCAAGGATAGAAATTTCATAAAAAAATATAAATTTATAAGTCAAAATTTTGAGAAAAAGTCATTTTAAGTAAAAAATTGTAACAACAAATTTTCAAAATTTTGAGTTTAAGGAGCCATAACTCTTTTGTAGCTGCCCAGATGTAGCCGATGTACTTAAGACTTGTATGCGCTACTTAATTGTCTTTTCAAAATGTACAAAACTATTTTTATAGCTATACGTCAAACTTCCGTAACTCGAACTTCTTTAAGTCGAATTTCTCTATTACTCGAAGTTTTATTGAGAACTCAGCGTATTCAACTTTTTGAACTTTTGGCCTCCATAACTCGAAGTTTCTATAACTCGAATTTATTTTCTTTCATTTTGAGAGTTCGACTTATGGAAGTTCCACTGTTTAGAAGTTATAGCGTTTTAAGTGGTAAAACCTCCAAATTAGAGGTCACCCACTTTGATGGGCTATAACGGGAAATACTATGAAAATAGACCCACCCCCCCTGCCATACAATTTTTTGTTCAGCATAACTTCAGGAATCTTCCCTTAAAGGATTATCATTCTTAACTGGGACACCCATATAAACATCGTTCTCATCCATCCGTGACACCGTGACTGGAATATTATAATGTTGTTTGGATCACGTTTTCGATAAAAATATTATTTACATAATAGCTTAATAAATAAAATAAATATTGCACTTTTTCTCCTCGATCTATTGTTATATTTTTTTTATCGTAGATTTAAATAAATAAATTCTATTTTTCACACACTTTGATAATTTGATTTCCATTCTCCACATTATTGTTGAGATATCGCCACCACTTAGAGAATGACAAATTTAATTATTTGAACAACGTCACGGCTCTGACCATTACTATACCTACTATCGCTACCCAGAATTATGTAGTGATATCTTCCAGTCAAAGTCCAACAACACTGCACACTCTTTAAGATATAAACGTATCGCAATCACAACAGAGTGAACCGCAACCACAAGTAACCATTAACAGAGAAGAGCTTACCAAACAGTTTCTAATGTCAAACAGCTAAACGATAAAGAGAAGGAAACTCTTTCAATAGAACAGCTCGCATCTCACATCAAAATAGAATCTCTGCAGTACATGTAGTAGATACAAATTTCAACTTTGCGCTGAATTTATGCGCATAATACTGTTTTCGTAATTTCGTATAGAGCATGAACATTTTCTCTATCCACAGAATTCCACCACACTATGACGTGCTCTTCCACTGCCAGTTAAACAAAAATTTAACCAGTCGAATAAGTGAGTCGTTCAGTGAATGCTGTTCCGTAAGAGAACGCTAGCACGCGCGCGAACATTTGCAACCGATAAAAATTTAAAAATGATCCGTAGAACCGGAATCGCAGCACACGACTACTAAAGTCAACCTCCTTGCCAACCCTAGGATAACTTGGGTTGGAAATGTGAGAAAAGGATACAATTCCTCACCATTATAATTGTTGTGATCCAAAAAAATAAAAATCTTTCGATTTGCTTTGGGATACATTTTATTCACGCGGCGTGTTTTAATATTGTCCTATTTTTTTTTTTACTGCAAGTGTTGTTGTTTCTAAAACCGACATCGCAAGAAGGATACACGAGAAAGTATGTATCTACCTACCTCTGATTAGTGGTCATCATTTATTTTCTCATCATCCTGTTGCATTCAACGATTTTGTTCGACCTGTGGGATACTTGCAGCAGGATACCACTACAGTTCGAGAGGGGATTTTAAAATAATTCCCATATGAGCATCGGTCGTGGGTGGTGTTTCTATCTATCATTGGAAATTGAAAGCAAACACATAGCTATGTGCGCAGTATAATAGGAATTTTATTTTCAACAAGGAAATAAAAAGTCCTGCAAAAGTGTGCTATTATTACGATTGGAAACTTGTTCCTGTCGCGCCAGATGATTGATCTGATAGTGAGTGATAAAAAGGAATACAAAAAAGGATATGAATCCATCTGAGTGCAGTGAGAAAATAGTCTTAGCTTGCGAGAGTAGAGCAACTAAGAGAAAATAAGAAAAAAAAAGTAATCTATCGATTGTGTGCAATTCAGGTGAAGGATTAGTATCACAGTGCAGTTTGGTATTGAGTGATAAGAGCGGGAAACTGCTTTGCACTTATGTTATACAAAAAGGAAAAAATACATGAAGTGCACATTTTAAAGGATATACCTACCTATACCTTCCTTACTACTGTGATTTAATAAATTCTGTATCCAGACGCGTAGAATAGTGTTCTTCCAAAAAGTTGATGTGATTACTCAAATATTTTATGCTACCACATGAAAAAAAAAAATTATTATTGCGATAACAAAATAAATAAATACAGTTTGTGTACATCTGGCACAACAAGTGAATTTATAATTAAGAGGATTAGTGTTAAAACAAATTTATCCTGCAAAATATCGATTAGGTCCAATGAATTATACATGAATGGATATTTTATTTGGAATGCGGTTTATGAAACCTACACACCAGTGAAAAGTGATAAATGTAAGTTTTTTGAAATTTAATTACACGACTGATACAATAACTGTTAATGTAACTGATGAAATATACCTAATAGCCAACCCACATACCATATTGCGGTAGAGTCATGGAAAAGGACTTGTTGGCTTTTTCGTCGACATTTGACCTGCATTTGGATTTCAGTGACATATTGTGGTTAAATCTGGATTATCATAAATTGTATGCAGTTATTAATTTATCTCTTTAAATTTAAAATTCAAATGTGGTATTTATTTTAATTTGGTATTTAATTTAATCATTGATTTATATTTGTTTTTATTCGATTTTTTATTTTACTGATTGAGGGGAATTATTTTTTTTTAATCTGGAAGAGCGTGGGAAATTGTTGTATATTGGCTCATATACACAGTTGTGGAAATTTGATTATGAGTTATGACCACATGAAGGTTTTTAAATTTTTTTTTAAATTTTTTTGATTTTTTTATAACAAGGGATCTCCCCTATTTTAAAGCATACAATAAAGGACATTGATATTGACATGGGAAGTCTCTTAATAAGCTCATCAGAATTTGTGATATTCCCGCAGTGGGAAATGCCGTCCAAATCATAACCGAACCGAAAAGAAATGAACTACTTTTTATGACCTACTCGCTACCCAACAAATTACTAATTGGAATGAGAAAGATCTTGAAAGGTAACGGTTTATTGCATGGAATGTAGACATTATGCTTTGAACGCACCTTGGAGAACGAGGCACCACCCAGGTGTTTACAATTTTGGCTTTTCGATGGACACACTTCACAACCGAACTTCCACTACTGTATTATGAATCAAATTTTAAATTGTATAGAGGGTGGGCCATTTACTGATTTATTTTACGAACTAACCGAAAGGAATATAATTTTCCAGAGTTCGTTGCTTAATTGAAAAGTATAGACTTTCGTTTATTTATGGATTCAATCTCATCAAAACTGCAGCAAGATCACGTAACCTAAAAACGATCAAAAAATCTCGTTTTCATAAAAGCTCTCTGTCGTTCCATCGTTTTCATTTTAAGTGATCTGACTTCTGGTCAACAGAAAAAAAGTTCCAATAGCACCAGGACAAAGCTTTACTGAGACACTGAGGCCAAGCATTAAGCAATGTCACTAAATCGGCTGATTACTTAAACTTTGTGCGCAAAGAATCGACTTTACATGGCTTGTACGG
Organism: Cheilosia scutellata; assembly: GCA_955612985.1. NCBI lineage: Eukaryota > Metazoa > Arthropoda > Insecta > Diptera > Syrphidae > Cheilosia > Cheilosia scutellata. Next base: position 52,443,392 of record OY015312.1, on the reverse strand, counting down.
CACATAGTGCAATCCTGTTGGAATGAAACAGAGCTAATCCAATTTGAATTCTTAAACTACAATAAATAAGCTTTTCACAACCATTCGTTTGTGTGAGTTTTTATTTTTGGGGCAAATGGAAGGACCTATATAAGCTTATGCCTATTCCGAAGGGCTGAGTTAAGAAGCCTTTCTAGGACATTTATACTCTGTATGTAATTTGTGTTTTTCAGGGAATCGAACATGGGACCCCTCAGCACACAAACCACTGATCCCTAAATTTGTGGCTACCAATCTCATTAACTTTGTTCATAAACTTTTGTACAGCGCAGTTATAGTAGGTTCATTATTTTAAAGAAATTTATTTTATTTATTTGTTTACGCAATACAGCAACTATGTTATTATCTTAAAAGCAGTTTGTCCTGGCTGATTCGTAATCAACGCCCAGACCAAACGGTAAGAGCTATGAAACTCATATTTTGAAACAAATTTACTTATATGACCAAAGGTAGCACTTAGAAGCGATTTGGGGAAATTCAACTCCAAAAGGTGGGGAAGGAGCGATCAATGTATGTATGGGAAAATTCTTGTTTTTCATTCGATCGACTTCAAACTTTGTTTGTGTACTTTGTATAAGAAATCAATTAAATTGATTTCCCAGATTTTGGAAATTTTGCTTGGGGCACGAGGAAAGTACACTAGGTACTTCTGTAAAGGGTGCGAAGCCGGGAATAAATGCTAGTAGGTATTTAATAAGACTGTAGGGAGTTTTATGTCTGCTCGCGGTTCACAGTATATCTACTGGATAGATTTCGATAAAGCTTTTAGGAATGCTGCTTAAGGCTCCGAGCTTTAGGCTGTAGGGCTCATTCCCACGCCAACTTTTTGGGACTAAAATCTCTTCATTATCTACCTTTAATTTTCCATTATTCAAGAAGGAGTGGGTTTTCATGTTTCACATTTTTATCTTCCTACCTCCTTTTTTCCAAGTTCTGAAGTTATCTGTCTAGCACCATGTAATCCTAAGCTCCAACCCTTATACCGATTTCCTAAAAGGTACCTAATACGATTCATAATGAGGAATACTGTAATATACCTACTCCTTCTTTGTCTCTGAAACACCATGTTAGACAACGGCTCGACGGCTTGTGGTCTTTGCTTAACCTACTTGACAACATTCAAGTACAAGCATTTCGGCTAATAGGAGAGTTGATTTTTTTATCTCAGGTACGATTGAGCGACGCGACGCACGTTCGCAATTGTAATGATTTGGTTTAGAGTCGAAAGTGATTTTCGAAATCTAGTCTTGAGACTGCTTAAATAGATCGAGCTTTTTCATCAAGCTACCGTTAGTAAGATTATCACAATTTTCTGAAGTTCCATTCTTCTGATTCCAAGGTGTTCTATGGAATCCGTGAGAGGCGTCATCTATACGTAGTCGGTAGTCCTAGAATGAGAGGGGTGGATCAAGTTTGATATCTCTTTTCTATTACTATACTGCGATTAACCCTGATAATTTTAAGTCAGTGTCTGAAGACCGATAGTGTTCAATAAAGGTCTATTTATTATTATGGGGACTTTAGCCGACAGTGTGTTGGATACCTTAAAAAAACATTCCAGAGTAAATTTGCAAAAAAAAAAAAACTTGTTAAAAATAACGATTATTTTTAAGACGTTAATTATAAGTTTTTTTTTTCAATCGTTCCATTCCCTTCGAACGTCGGAAAAATACACAGAAATTAACACTTAAACTAGTATTAGACGATATGTTGAATCAGCATACGTATGCTGAAAATTGATTCCGAATCGCAACATATCGTGTAATAGGCAAATTTCTCTCATCATATGCTGAAAGGCGTTTGTTGACAAATTTGTTGGTAAGTCAGCATACGTATGTTGACGAACTAAACATATCGTGTAATACCCCTTTGGGGACCGTATGCTAACATTCGGACAAATTTTCGGTGTATGATGACTCGTATGATATATGCTGACGAGCTAAAGTAGGCTCATCAGCATACACCACATTTTTCAGCATACAGTTTTGTTATTTTTGAAGTTTCGATACATTTTGAACGCGCCGGACATGTTTTTTGGATTTATATTGCCTTGATTTTTGCTTTTAAAAGAAAAAATGGCTGAGTTGTTCTGTTCGCAGCTTATAGGCTGGTTTTGTTGTGCATTTTTTAGCCATCCGCGGTTAGTGACAAGACAATTTTGAATGACTTGAGTGTGCCGGAAATGCAGCAGCCATCAACGTCTCGACGCAAACGCAAGCCGTCTAAGGATAACATTAAGTCGCTTTATATTCAGCGTGTTTCTTTATTCATTCGGAATATTCGGAACATTCCGAATAAGCAATTAGCGTTTCTTTATTCAATGGAATATTCCGGATAAACCATTTTGTCGTTTCTTTATTCATTCTGGAATTTTTATAATGTATTCTTTTTATTCCTTGTGGGGGATGGAATAAAAGGAATATTCTCTCGTTTGACAGCTGCACTTGAACAACAATAATGACAGAAGCAGCAGACAATCATTTATTTCAAATTTATAATATTTTTTATTCATATTTTCGATTTTCTTTTACAATTTCCAGAATTGAATTCTATTTTAAAATGGTACAGCTGATTGACATTCTTTGCATTCCAGTTCTGTTTATTTATTTATTCCATTCTGGATATTCCGGAAAAAAATTAGAAAATTCTATCTTTTCTATTCCTTATCCTGAAAAAATAAAGAAACATGCTGATTATGCCAAATCATTTTCTTCAATTAAAAAGTATTAATAACAAAATTCATTCGTTTCTTTTTCCTTCTTCCTGTCGTCGTTGTCATTTTTAATATGGTACAAATGCAAGAGAAAGCAAGTAAAATCGGCCTGGCCAATGCTTAAATACTCTCCACTGCATACAAATCATGCAAAATGTGAGATATTTGAGTACGTACACAACACCACGGTTCTAATTTTGGTTTTGTATGGGAGGTACCATAACTACTCTACCGATATACCCCAACCTGACGACCGACCGACCGACGCACACTGGGGCCGATTGTATGGAGAGGATGCCCAAAATGCAAAATTGAAACTAACTGTTTTTTTATAAAACAGTTGTTTGGCTGTGAAGTTAATACAACTGTGCACTATTATTCAAATTTTCACAGTGGTGGAAGTAAGTTGTGTACCAAAGAATAAGCGGTAAAATAAAGATTAGCTGTTATTAGCAATACCGAGTGTTTGTGCGTTGAATATTTCAAAGTAAAATTAAAAAAAAATCTGATTGAATTAAAAAAAAATTAAAATATGTCTGGATTAAACCAAGGACAGTGTATAAGAAAAGCGTATTAAAAAATAAATAAAATGTTGTTTTTGTACCAAATGCTTATTAAAGCGAGAAAATGTGGCGTGATATATTTAATGTTATTTTTCTGTGATTTGCGCGAGAGGCTTTCACTTCTGGCTTTTGTTTCTTAATAAGGAATATGTATGCTATTATAAAAAATATTCAGTTTAAAAAGCCTCTCGCGCAAATCATAGAAAAATAACATTAAATATATCACGCCACATTTTCTCGCTTTAATAAGCATTTGGTACAAAAACAACATTTTATTTATTTTTTAATACGCTTTTCTTATACACTGTCCTTGGTTTAATCCAGACATATTTTAATTTTTTTTTAATTCAATCAGATTTTTTTTTAATTTTACTTTGAAATATTCAACGCACAAACACTCGGTATTGCTAATAACAGCTAATCTTTATTTTACCGCTTATTCTTTAGTACACAACTTACTTCCAGCACTGCGAAAATTTGAGTAATGATGCACAGTTGTATTAACTTCACAGCCAAACAATTGTTTCATAAAAAACAGTTAGTTTCAATTTTGCATTTTGAGCATGCTCTCCATACAATCGGCCCCAGTGTGCGACGCACGGTAAAAAAAAGTCCTCTCAAAAAATTGCATTAGCGTATAGGTCGATTCGTTTGGACGCTAACGTGTTTTCAAGAGACAGACAGATAGACAGACAGAAGGACATAACTAAATCGATTCAGAATTTGATCCTGTTTCAGAATACCTAGTATGTATTCTTTATGGGGTCTCCGATGTCTCCTTCTTGGTGTTAAAAATGTAATGGCTAACTTAATATACCTTTCTGTACACTGTAGAAGGTATTACAAGCACCCCCGACGGACGACTTTACAGCCTATGCGCTATGCCCAAAATCGTATAGGAACTAGTGCGCTACTCTGAGTCTGTTGTCTTTTCATTTCGTTGTACGTTAAACACGTACATTTCATCGATAAATACAACGCGCCCGTATGCTAAAATCCCGATTGGTTAATTTATCACCATATAATCATATAAGTCTTCAAATTTTTAAGCATACCGAATTCAACATATCGTCTAATATGGAATCATACATTCTGAAAAAATATGATAGCAAACCGTATGTTAGCATATTCTGACAACAAACAATTTGCTGCTTTCGGAGTAATTCAACATATCGTGTAATAGGGCATCATACGCCGGACGAAAATATGCATATATGCTTAGAATTGTTAGCAAATGATAGTCAGGATACGTATGCTGATTCAACATATCGTCTAATACTAGCTTTACTATACATATAAAGTCATCGCATTGTAATATTTACAGTAGGTCAGGAATAAAGAACAGTTGCTAATTGGCAAATAATTGCATTTTATTTAAAACAAATGAATTGACTAATGAACCGCTGTGTATTTACATGCTTTATGAATATCATTATAAAAGGTTATGAGCAGCTGTTTGGTCTTCAAAGTTGTTATGAAAGACGTCAAGATGTGCCGAATCGAAATGGACAAACGGATAGAAGTTAATTTTCTTTCGCATTTCCGATTGGTAACCAAAAAAATAGGGATGACAGACTTCGAGCATTTCAAAACGTTCGGCCGGTTGTAATGTCATTGAGGTTAGAATAGTGAGTTTTAGAAATGAAAAAATGGAACACGCGGTACAGAGATTATATCACTAGGTACTCTTTACACCGCCGGGCGTTAAGGAAATGGGATGCACATTGGTTTTAAATGTTTGTAAATTTGTATAAGGAGGAAAAACAGAGTCTGGTAATATAGCATTCCACATTCTAGTTGTACGGCTTCTAAATGAATCTCTATATTTAATAGTACGACCGAAAATAGGCTAAATAGTAAACTAATGGGAATTCTTAGCATGGCGAGTATTGTGGTTGAATTGTTGAAGAGGCGGCATGCTTCTGGCGATTTATATTATAGCCAGAATAGAAGGGGGAATATTTTTTACACCGTTTGAGAAAACCTAGACATTTCGAAGCGTTCTTGACGACTTCGTGTAAATGGTCATTAACGGAGGTTATCATGAACGCACATACAGAGAATGGAAAGCCTTTCGGTTTCAGTGATGCAAGTGCCTTTCATTTCGCTTAAGAAACAGCAGACAGCATTGTCTTTTGGAAGTATTAAATTCTACCCTATTGGCTAAACCTAAGTTTAGGATGATGTCAAGGCCGGAAATTAATGGGTTTAATATACATTGCCGTTCCGGTTCTACGGCCCAGAAAGGTGGTTTCTAATCCACTGAATAATAATAGATGCATCAATCCCACAAAGAAGCAAAAGACAAAAGAGCTCGATGCAAAACTCTGGCAAATGCCTTGTTTTGCATCGAAATATCAAGCGTAACAATTTTCGGTTCACCAAAGTGATGGAGAGATTGGTTCCACTTCTCGGTTAAATAGGCCATCAAATTACCAGTAGATCTGTTGCCATGAAAACCATACTGAGGAGATTCCATGATTCAAGGTATACATTTTTGCAATAGTATTAAAATCTTATAAAAATAACGTTAGTTATAATCCTTATATGTTTCATTTACTTTCCTCTGTAAAACATTTAACAAAATTGATGAAAGTGTCAATGTTGTGAGAAATACATACATAAAAAAGCGCATCTTACAAAATGCCATAATTTATATTTTTCTTTCAAATAGGTACCAATGATTTCTGAAGCAATCGGTGACAGGATCTACAAATGATTTTGTCCGAAACTGTGAAAATTTTATTTTTAGACAATTGGCCTGGCAATAATTTCATTTATTTTCAATGGTCCGCTTATCCATTAAGTGGGTCGCGGGTGTAATTTTCTCCACCACGATTCTCCACCATCGACTCGAAATCATCAAGGGCAAACCCCATACGGGTAGAGGAGAGATTGTGAACTTGATCTAACCATCTCATCCTGGGTCTGCCTAGAGGACGCCTGTCTGATGGCACGGATTCCATAGCATGTCGTATCATCCTGGTCGTGGACATGCGATTAAAATGACCAAAGCTGCTCGACATTGAGTTCCTCACGTATTCTGGTGGTTCTAATACTATCTCTATTGACAGCTTAGATTTGACACCAAGTTCAGTCTTCCTAATAACAGAATGACCAAGTTGGCTCAAAATTGATCCAGCCTGACAGGAAAACTCAGCATTGCTCCTTCCATAATTTGTCTGATAATATTGTAACATGGAAAATTGACAGTTCACACGGTTGACAGATATTTGTTTACAAAAAACTGGCAGGTCCGTTGATATATCGGACAAATGAAAAACTGTTTTATTTTTCATTCGGGTAAGTGAAGTTTTTGTTGAGAAACGCAAAATAATAGAAAATTAAAATAAAATGAACTAAAATGATGCACTTGCGATTGTTTTGGCTGCGTACGTATTCAAATGCAGCGAGGAAGATGAATTGCCGTCACACAAACGTCATCGGGTCAGCGTGTTTGGACGAAGGTATGGGATTGCAAGACGACAGCATACTTATATTTCAAACATGAAAAATAAGTATCACCCACAATTATAAAATATTCAGACGTCATAAGCACCGTACATTTCGCATAGCAATTGACAATGATTTTTAAATGTTTTTTCAGCAATTATTGTTAGACTAAATTGTAAGTTCACAAGATTGTAAGAAATTTGGGACAATTTTTTCATTGACAGTCCAGAAAATATTGTCAGTTATTGGCAATCATCTGATCATATCTTATCTATACATATAATAAAACTGTAAGAATTTTTTTGTCAGTTAAAAACTCGAATACTACTGGACAGAATTCGATGAAACTTTTTTTAAATTGTTCCTTAAGACTGTGGGACCGCTATAGGCTGTCGTTTATATCCACGTCCTTGAGAAACGTTTTTAGCCAAAATGAATTTTTTGAAGTGCTATTGTTGCTATTTTGTCACAAAAAATATTCAAATTAACAAAACACAGATTTGTTGATTTGCTAAAAATGACAAAGTTAATGTGTCTCTTTCAACCGAGTTTAAGGCATAAAACCTAAAAAAAATATTTTACTTTTTTTCCCTAGAATGCGGTCAAATTTGTATCCATTGAAGTTTTTCTAGAACATTATATATTGCAAAATAATTATTTTAATTAATAAAGTCTTATAATGCTTTAATCTGCTGTAAGACGATAGTTATAGGAGAGCTACTTAGTTCTTGCATATACACGGTATTATTGTTCTATTCAATTTAAAAAATGGATTACGAATTAAAAATTCATAATAATTTTTAAGGCTGAATAGAACCACCCAGAGGAAATAAAGATTCACTCTCTCACCGTTTTGGTGCTGATACTGGTTGTTATAGTATTGCAAAACCAACAATAGTGCCAAGTTTTTTTGTCGCTATGTGCACTGACCTGTGGGGCAAAAAAATGTTGACAATTGTGCAGGAATGCAGGATACACATTTTTTTTTAAAGAGGTGAATGCTGCAGGTGCATAATGTAGGCAAACCACCCCCTTTCGCAATTTTTCGATGTGTTCTGCACGAATGTATATTATATCCCACATTCGAATCTTAATGACATGCGGAATTTAATTTTACGCGGATTATGAAATATGCTTTATTAAAACTATAGCTTTATTTCAGTATTTATCTAAATGGGAAAAGGTTTACAAAAGTCCGAATTGCAGAAAGACAGTTGATAAACTGCGTTCTGTTTCAGTTCAACTACCGGTCAAGTAGATCGAAATGACACCCTCCAATGTTCCCTGTACATACAGTGTCATTATCGTGAGCTGAGTGACTGGACGTGATTTGCATGAGTTTCTTTTCAACAGAATGGCTTCTAATGCTAAACTGCCAGAGAAACCCTCAAGTTATAGAGGGAAATATATCGCAATTCCGGTCGTACAATGGCCTATAAATTGTTAAAACTGAACTGTTTGAATTTAAAAAGATTCAGATGAACGTATCCTCATCTGTCAGTTGTATTTTTTAAGTCTCCAATATTTCTTGTTTAATTTTATTCAAATTTCAAATGGCAGTTTATCTTAAAAATTTAAGAATTTTGCTTGTTACCTCAATGTGAGAACTTAGGCGGCTCTTCCTAATTTTGAAAAACTTTGTAGATTTATTATTTGTTTACGTGTTCATGCTCAGTTTTCATTGTATTACACCTGCTTCTATGAGTGACTTCTGGAAGATCAATCTTGATGTTGTTTTTCCATATACCGATACCCGCTGAGCTCTGTCATCAAGTATTCGCGTTCTAGTCTGACTCAGTTTAATAGATTTTTTTTTAGAACATGCTTGCGAGCATTCCAAACTTGTTTTCTTGTCGGTTGTTAAGGATCATACTCATACTGCAAAACTTGCAAAATATATAGCAGAATGGATAACAAGAAAATGGGGACTTTGTAAAATTTTAGGCGGAACATTTTACGAACATCAGTGTTTATGCCAAGCGATAGTAATGTTGTAAAAGACTACAAATTCGTTGACCTTGAGCGTTCGGGAGGGAAATTGTAATGATGTCGCCTATACAAATCCCATACTTGGGTTCACTATTGGATTTGGAGTGAGTGTTATATTGTCGCATGGCCTTATGTCCGAGACTTTCGAAGTAAAAACCCGCGTCCACGTTGATCTCCATCTTTGATCAATCCATTAAGATATAGGTATGGTTGATCCTATGGATTTTGATTGATTTTCATACCATTCGTCCCTGCTGGAAAAACACGCGGTAAATGGTCTTGTGAAATCTAGCCGGGGAGGAGTGTTGTAGTCCGTCCATACATTAATGCTCGTGTATTTATTCAGAATTTGTGCATGATCCGTCAGTCTGTATATTCAGCTTTCAGTACCCTATTAAGCCTCAAAGTTAGACCTAATTTAATGACGAGTATTTTATACAGTTCATCAATTGGTGCCCCTTCAGACTTTATTTAGATATTTACTTTTGCATGTGAAGTAGATCCGGTTTGTTAAATGTGCTATCAATGGTTTCGAAAATCCCAAGCGTTCAAATAAAAGAAAATGTGAAAAGTGGAAGATGTTTCTTTTGATGCGTTTTTCGTCCCGGCAGAAGCACTACCGATCAGTTATTCACTCTCAGAATGGTACTTGAGAAGGCTTGGGAGTAGGTATGCTACACCTGTTTACGCATGTATCGTAGATTTGCAGAAAGCATACTATTGAGTCCCTCGAGGTAAACTCTGGATTGTATTACAGGAGTATGGAATTGACGGTTCTCTCTTGAGAGCCATTCAATCTCTTTACACAAACTGTAAAAGCTGCGTGTTCGGATAACCGGCGTTAAATCAATACCTTTCACCGTGAGCGTTGGACTTTGCCAGGGGTGCGTCTTGTCTCCTCTCCTTTTCATTACTTATATGGACTCGATGTTACAGCGCAGTCTTGGCGAAGAACGTTTCGAATTGGGAGATCTGAGGATAAGTCATCTGCTCTTCGCTGATGACTTGGTCATCCTTGGGTCCTCTCAGATTGAACCAGCGCGCACTCGATTGTAGCTGTTTGTGTTAAAGCTGAGATGAAGGTTAACGTGAACAAATCTGAAGTGATAGTTGTGTCCAGAACGCATGTTCAATGCACTCTGCATGTTAGTGGAGTCCCATTGAAACAGGTGGAGAAGTTTAAGTATCTCGGGGTCTTATTCACGAGTGATGGAAGAAGCAATGCAGAATTTTCCTGTAGGATTGGTCAGGCTGGGACAATTTTGAGACAGCTTGGTCATTCTGTTATTAGGAGGACTCAACTTGGTGTCAAAGCTAAGTTGTCAGTCTTTAATTCGGTGTTTGTTCCAACTCTTACCTGGTCATGAGGTTTGGGTAATGACCGAAATAATAAGATCGCGGATACAAGCTGCCGAAATGAGATTTCTCCGTTGTATTGCTGGTGTGGCATAGCGACATATCTCCGCCCAGTATATTTTCCGAGCGGAATTATGTCGCTTTTTTTCTGGCGGAGTTATGTCGTTTTGAAAACGTCATATGTCCGCGCGGAGCTATGTCGCATTTAAAACGACATATCTCCGCGCGGAGATAGGCGTCTGTAAGAAAGTTTGGTGTATTTAAAGTATGGGGTGTGTGGCTCGCTTCGCTCGCTAACAGGATTTTAACCCTTTTTTGCAGGATTTATCCGCTCACGCGACTTCGTCGCTCCGCTAAGGGTATGTCAACAACTGTCTGGCAGGCGCCTGGAGCTAAAGTTTAAGTATATTTACTCTGGGGTATTTAGCAGTATGTATAATATTTTTAGTCAATAAAAATACATGAACTTTTCTGTGTTTTGAAAACGTCATATCTCCGCCAAACTAAGAACGACATATCTCCGCGCGGAGAGATGTCACTTGAAAACGACATAACTTCGCGCGGAGATATGTCGTTCTTAGTTCGGCGGAGATATGTCGCGCGGACTTATGTCACTATCCCGCTGGTGTGACTCGTAGAGATCGCATTATAGAAATACCAGAATACGTGAGGAACTCAATGTCGAGCAGCTACTTCTGCGGGCGGAGCGGTTCATGGTTTGGTAATGTTAAACGCATGTCCCCGACCAGGATTTCACAAGGTGCTATGGAATCCGTACCATCGGGCAGGCGTCCTCTGGTAGACCCAGGATGAGATGGTTAGATCAAGTCCATAATCTCTGCTCTACCCGTATGGGGATTGCCCTTGATGATTTGGAGTCGATGGCGGAGGATCGAGAGCTATGGAGGGTCCACTTCAGCAACCTACACACGTGACCCACTTAATGGACATGCGGACTATTGTAAATGAATGAAAAGATGAATGTTTCTTTTGATGAAAAGGTGTAGAAAAAGGGTAACTTTTCTGTCCCCTTTTGTAGATTGAATTTTCTACTTCCAATTCACTGAAGACCCGCGCCGTGTATTTCATCTTATTTGTGATAAATAATAACTTAAGCACGCGTTTATAATTTTCATCACCTCTATTGTTTATTACGTAGGTATATTTAAAAATCAAGTGTCAGCTGTAATTATTTAGATTAGCATAATCGTGAAGACTGCAAATTTATTTCGACGGAATACCTCATCCAGACTCATAACGGAGACTTGTCCGTTACTCATCAACAGCACCGTTAAATTGTGACAACGAACATGATTTTGTTGTTGTTATTTTTTTCGCTAGCAGCTTTAATAATAACTGAAGCACATCATCTCATCTGTCAGCTTATCAAGCAGTAATTTAATGTCCACAAACACAATTTCACACCCCATTATTTACATCTGGCAGCAAATTTACAAGCACTTAAGCTACCTATTGTGCTCCAATCCAACAAGGTGATAACACCTTGTAGTGTTTGCCAATAGCAGTTGTTTGCTTCTGGGTTATGTGGGATTCCTGGTAAGAAGCTAATGCAAACAGTTTACCAATGCAACACATAGATTAACTCATAGGTTACGAATAAGTAGGTAATATTTTCCGAAGCATGAAAATCAGCTGTCCGTTGATTTGCGTGCATATATTCAAGAAAGTGTTTTAACTAGTTTTCAAAATGATATCCAGCATGAAATCTGTATATTGATAGTGATACTATTTATGTAACTGCCGATGTGTTATCATGACCCAACAAATCTTTACAAATGTAGTACCTAATAAAATGTGATATTAAAATTCTATTGAATCGCGCAAGAGTGACAACGCCAAATCGATATGTTGAAACTTGTTCACACATTCACGACACCAAGAACAGGAAGTGGACACATTACTTGAATGCATAATGCCCAAGCCACAATGGCGCTTTGCGGCGTGCGCGCGTTGACAGATAGAGTAGAACCAATGCCTTCATATGGTGCAAGCCAGAATGCGGCTTCAGGCTTCGGGTCGCGTTGTGATCGTAAATATCGTAAAGTTCAACGCGGCGCCCAAGTAGAGCAACTTTCTACTTTCAGTGGCGTTGGACGGCTTTGACGTTTTCTTTCGGTTTGGTTTGTTCGATTTGATAATATTTAAAGTGTTAGAGCATATGCCGTTCATTGTTGGAGTTGCATGGATTCACTTAGGTATATACGTACCTACTCGTTTTTAGTAGCCTATGAGGTATTTTCAATACAAATTAATTATTTTACTGTGTGGAAATGACGAATATTATTTTTGTTGTAATGCTACTAGTGATTTCTTTAGATTGTTGATAAAAAAAATATGTGCTCAAATGTTATGTACACGCTTTTGATATTTCAATTTTGTCTGAAACTACCCTATTCTTCATACAATTTATTAACGAGATAAACATTTTTGTTTAGAATATTTATAGTTTCTTTTTCTAGTTGAGGGTAAATCTAATTTCCTGCGATGTGCAAATGATAGGTATTATTTTATTACTTGGTTTACCCGCCCATTGCTTAGATATATTTTTTATTGTCCATCGGGACAATGCACATGAATATGCGCACCTTTGTCCGACTTAGACCCAACTTCACGGGAATTCTCTGGCCAATAGATATCGAAGATTCCCTATAAATTTGAACTCAATCGGCTGGTAGGGTTTGAAGTCCGTACATAGGAACATAAAAAATGTCTGGACAACACAGCGAAATATAGCAAAAAAAATTACCCCTATTAGGTCATAAAATCCATTCAATATGCATTGTCTGATGGCTGACCGAATCTGGTAAAAACCCAGCGAGCGACGAGAAGCAGTACCTGCGATCGCAATCCATACCACCAGATGTATACATATAATGTATGTATACATGTAATTGAAATAAAATATAAATATAAATTGAAAAATCAGGTAAATCGTCGGTATCCATATTTGAGAATTTATGAATAGGGGTTTTTTTTTAAATAGCCAAACCAAGTTTTTAACAAAATTGCACTTCTCTATTTAAGTGACTGAACTTCTTTCCACAGCTCAGATAAATGCTGTCCATTTGGTAATATTGCTCACTTAAATCGTTTTACAAGAAGTATTCCACAAAGTAATCAATTCACAATTTTAAGGGAAGGAATTTTCGATGTAATTTACCCATATTTTCTCAACTAAACTAAAAATCTACCTGTCCCGCCTGAAACGCCTTTCATGTGAAGGCATGCACCTGTGTACATTGAATGCACAGGCAATTCTTCCACTAAAATATTCCACGACAATAAAAGTGAAAATACATTTTATTGATATTTATTTATGCATTTTTTTTTACTATTTTGAACAAATTTCCTCTTAATTCGTGCATTAAAATAACAATTAACAAAAAGGAGTAGTTGCATTCTGCTCTGAATTCGTACATAACGTACGTACGCAACATAAACCAAACAGAACTTTCAATCTCTCCTACTCTAATCTCTCAACGCGCCAACGCTCTGAAGCGCCATTTAGTTTTGGAAAAGTGCGGCTTGCGCGCGTTGACATAAAGTACGGTAAAGTTTCTAAAACGCCTGTCAACGCACGCAAGCGGCAAAGCGCCATTGTGAATTGGGTATAATTTTGACGCCTTTTTCAATGAAAGAGTTGAAGCAGTGACGCACGATCACAGCTGGAACTGATTTATATAAATTAAGATAGCACATGGGTGCATAATTGTTATTTTCCCATTCCGGGGTGGCTTTTCATAGATGAATGTCACAGCTTTGTTTGATAAATGTAAATGTTGAACTGGGTACGTATACTTTAATTGGACATAAAAGAATTCATGACGACAACTTACTGAAAACTAAGAATGTCCCAAATTGTTGATGGATACCTAAGTTCTACTCGATTTCATCATTATAATAATAATGAGCTCTTTCCTTGTGGGCGCAGTAGTGCAGTGGTTAGTGTGCTGGACTGCTGTGCGAGGGATCCCAGGTTCGATCCCCGGAAAAACACAAATTACATCTTAGTGTTTTTTTCTACTGCGCCACCTCTCGCGAACGTCTGACAAACATCCGAGAAGCATGACTGTCCTGAAAAAGCTTCTCAATTCAGCCGTTCGGAATCGGCATAAAATTGTAGGTCCCTTCCATTCGTCCCAAAAATAGAAACTCACACAAACGAATGGTTGCGAGAAGCTAGGCCTAGGGTGTCTACCGCCTGTTGCGCCACCTATTTATTTATTTATTTATTTTTCTTTCCTGTGTTTGAAATATTATGCCGATTTTATATACATACTAGCGGACCCGGCAAACGTTGTTTTGCCTGCTCGTACATTTTCATTTAATTTTTATTTAACCGATGTGCCCAGACTGATTCTGTACTCCGTGAGCTTCGACCGATATTTCCTCGGACGTGTGCCCACGAATTGTATTGTCTAGACAATTTTTTTCCCATGACTGTAGAAGAATAACGTTTGAAATGTATTTTTTTATTATGAGAGGTGTCACGCCCTTTTGTCCAGTCCCGCCAGGTTTTGTAAAATGCTTCAATCAGGCAATGTTCAGATATCGCGATTTAAATAACTTTGTTGTAAGGGTGGTGCCATATGGCCCGTTTTCCAATCCCACCCACTTTAGATCCCATGGGTGTCGAAAAATGGGATTTCGCGCTCCTTTGTCCAATTTTGATCAAACTTTCACAAAAACACCTTTGGATCAATAACAAATATTTTCTTAAAATTTGTTTTCAATCAGTTCGGTAGTTTTCTAGATATTTGGTTTTTTGGTTTTTTTCGTATGGGAGGTGCCATGCCCTTTTGTCCAATGTTCACCAAATGGATGGTTTAGATTCATCCTTGGACCCACTCAAACACACACACAAAATTTAATTAAAATTGGTCCAGCCGTTTAGGAGGAGTTCGATTACAACACACGTACAGACAAATTAAATAAGATAGCTGTACCCGCCCGGCTTTGCCCGTGCACAGAAATTGTATTGCTTATAGTTCTTAGATAATAATGTTCTTTCGTAAAATGCGAAAAATGAGAAAAATCGATTTTCTGGAATTTTCTTTCTGCGTAAACCTGAAATACAGCAATACGAACAAAACAAAAAAAGAATCATGAAAATTGGCTCAGCGGTTATCGAGTTATAACGTCATCGAGTTTCACCCCATAGAAGATGTTTTTTGTATGGGCGGTGCCACGCCCATTTGTCCAATATTGACCAATCTTACAGAAACACTCCTAAGCCAATACCTAAAATTGTCTGTAAGTTTCAACTCAATCGATTCGGCTGTTTTCGAGATATAAGATTTGTAATGTTTTTTTTTTGTATGGGCGGTGCCACGCCCCTTTGTCCAATTTTGACCAATCTTCACAGGAATACTCCTGGGCCGATACATAAGATTGTATGTAAATTTGAACTCAATCGATTAAGTGGTTTTCGAGATATACGATTTTGAATATTTTTTTGTATGGGAAGTGCCACGCCCCTTTGTCCAATTTTGACCAATCTCCTTAAGTGCACTCCTGGGCTAATACCTAAGATTATCTGTAAATATGGGCGCAATAGAGTCGTTAGTTTTCAAGTTATACGTATCCGAACACATTTTAGAACTCATTTTTATATCTATAGATTAGCGCTTGTTTTGCCTGCTCGTACATTTTCATTGTCCGTCAATTGTTCAGCGGCCGTTTATTTAACCGATGCGATGTGTCCGGACTGATTCTGTACTCCGTGTGCTTCGAACGATATTTCCTCCCACGAAGTGTATTGCTAGACATATTTTTTTTCCATAAAGCTTAGTACGCTGCTCGAGCTAAATTTTAGCTCCCATACAAAATTCTCTCCAAAATTTAGCTGAGCTAAATTTAAGCGAATCCATTTAGCCGAGCGGTACGCTGCTTCAGCTAAAAAATCAAAATTTCATTTCAGACTGTACAGACATGTATCTATCAAAATTTAGCGCGCCCATTAATGGTTCGGGGCATTTTCCCAAGCTAAATTTTGACAGTTCGTGTTGTTTTTTTTCTGTTGTGTTTTTGTGTTGCGGAAAAATAAATAAGGATGCGTTTTTGCAATGAATACATCGACGAGGAATACCTTGGAAGTGAAGTATTTAAGATCAAAGAATAGAAGACGGGGGAAAATAAAAGCACAACGAAAATAAAATATTTTTCGTGTCGATGAATTTTTGAAGGAAATTATTTTCCACGAACATCTATTTTCTTTGACACTTATATCCACAGCGCACTCCATGTCAAAATTTAGCTAGGGTTTTAGCTAATGTTTGGAGAGAAAAATTGGAGAGCCGCTAAAATTTAGTTTAGCTCGAGCAGCGTACTAAGCTTAACTGTCGACGAATAGCGTTTGAAATGTATTTTTTTGTAATGAGAGCTGTCATGCCCTTTTGTCCAATCCCGCCAGGTTTGTAAAATACTTCAATCAGGCAATGGCGTTTTCCAATCCTACCCACACTTCGCGCGGTTGTTTGTTTGGACAATTCACATCAATATCTACAATTTTACAACTTTAGCTCCCATGTCGAGTAATAGCATTTAAAATGTCTTTTTTTTATACGGGAGATATCACGCCCCTTTGTACAATTTTTATCAAGTTTTTATAGAAACACCTTTGGGCCAATAACAAATATTTGAAATTTGAGTTCAATCAGTTCGGTAATTTTGTAGATATACGATTTTTTTTTTGTTTTTTTTTTTCGTAGAGGAGGTGCCATGCCCTTTTGCCCAATTTTTATTACGCGTAACCGTTTTACACATTTACCAATGCAATTCAGATATATTGAATGTTGCAATACAGGTAACAGAATTTTATTTAGCAAAACAACCATTATCCAATATTATTCATGAGCTTATTTTTTTTAATTTTATTTTATTGTTGAGTGTTAAAATTATTTGAAATTTTATTCATAATTTTTTTTGTTGAGTGTATATTATTTGAAATTTTATTCATGAGTTTCTTTATTTTTAATTTTTTTTTATTGTTGAGTGTTTATAATTTCCAATTTTGTGGAAAATTTTCCTTGTACCCACTCAAATCTTAAACATACACACAAAATTTCATCAAAATCGGTCCAGCCGTTTAGGAGGAGTTCGATTACAACCAATGAACAGAATGACCAGAAAAAATCTATGTGGCGGACATTACAGTAGCAACTCTATTGCTACTTGCGAATTTGGGTGTCTTACCTCGTTAAGAGACTTTGATGGTGAATGAGGCAGGTAATCTTATATAAGGAGTTTCTGGGAAGTTTCGTTAAAATTTGATAAAGGTGCGTAATACCTTCAATACAAAAAAAAATAGACTTTAAAAATCTTTAATCTCAAAAACCACCGAATATATTGAGCTTAAATTTTGAGAAAATCTATATTATTGGCGCGGGAGTTCAAAATTGGACAAAGCGGTATGGCACCTCAAAAAAAAAAAAAAAAAAAAACTTTAAAATATTTTATACCAAAAACTACCGAATAGATTGAGTTCAAATTTTTAAATTCTTTATTGTCCATGCAGCGTTCGTTTGAAGCTTTTTTTAAAATTCAACAAAGGGGCCTGGCGCCTTCCATACAAAAAAAGTTATTTTCAAATCGATCTTCGACATTCATGGGAGACAGCGTTTGTAAAATTTTGAGCATTGTTCTAGTAGACAAAAATATAGCAGGTTATAGAATTGCTAGGCACGAGAAAAGCCGGTAGGCTACAAACAATAATATTATATCCAACTTGCTACTTTTTCATAATATACATATTGTGATCTTATAGTATTTTCTTCGCAAAGGCTAAGTAATATCGGGTTCTGTATTGCCTGGGCCTTTCCTTTTTATATAATATGTATATGAAGTGGTAATTTTGTACGATTTGGCATCAAACCAAAGCTTTGCATTTTTAGAGTTAATATTAAGAATTTTTTTTAAGAAACTTCTTTAGATATCTACTATTTAAAATATTTTCTCGAGACTGTATACATGAAGGTAAAGAATACCTTAGTTGAATATTTCTTCGAAGCAATATTTTTTAATAAATGTCCCTGTTCCTAACCTTGGCTCTAGTTAGTGCAATTTATAATTATATATATTTGGCCGTGTGAAAAAACTATAAGATTTTCCAAACCTATACGAACAAAATACTAATCTTACTTTTGGAGGCCTATTTCAGAAATTTATTCTAGGGGGGAACTTTAAGTCTTCGTCATTAGTATTAAATATTCTGACGGTCAAGTGGCCACCTCTGGCCATGCAGCCCCAAAGTGAGTTCTTTTTAGCATAGTTTTTGTAACAGCAATTTTATTTCTTATGTTATATGTATTTACATACTTAGGTTTCAAGGTTTCAGTTGATTTATTGATGGACAGTCCCATTTCCTTTAAGTACCCAAATAAAATCGAAACAACAGGGGTCAAATCAGGAGATCGTGACAACCTATCGATGTCACCACTTTTTGACATTATTCGGTCGTGATTAATTTCTCGCAAAATTTGAAGAAAGTTTTGGAAAATGCCCCGATAACTAGCAAATGCCGATGAAATATGACGCAATGATGCAGCCGGCTCAAATAGCACATCAGATGGTGTAGTGATGTTTGGTATACTACAGGTACCAAATACCAATTGGAGGTTGTCAGTGTCACAAAAGTGGTATTCTGTTAATTAAAAAAAAACCACAGTAAAGTTGAAACGTACTTCTTCGTCTCAAATAATGAATTTTGGCAAACATTTTCTCGGCGTATTCACAATTGAACAATTATTTTGAAAAAAATTTGTTTATACTCCAAAGGCCCTATTGCAACGTTAACTGTTCCATTTGTAAAATATCATCATGACCTGGAACATAAAAGGCACTTGTGAACACTGAACTGGTAGCTGCTCTCATTCTTATGAATTTAGCACTGAGTTGCTTAATTTAAGTTGCTTATTTCTAAGGTCTTTTTGAAATTTACATCATACATACAGTCCTGTGGATAGTGTGTTATTTGCTAAGTGCTTACATCATTGAAATGAATACAATTCGAAAAGCACTCATTGGGTTAACCAATAACCCATAAAGCTATTCCTAGCCTACAACTACCCAATAATCTACCATTAACGTTATTGTGTATCTGCCCAAACAAGGAAAAGGATATATTATTATGCCAAAATGGTTTCTTTAATAAATAATATCCCAAATAGATAACCCAGTAACTACATACCCACAACAGTCCTACAACTTTGCCATCATAATCCAGTAGCACTCAATGAAATTTGTATCGATTTGTGATTGGTTTCGATATAATATTTTGATTGAATAAAAATTCCTCTGAGGTACCTATTTTGTATTTCCATAACTCATCGAGCAACGTGCACTGCATTTGGAATTTGATTGCTATTGAATTACATTGTAATTTTGTTGGGTTCGGTTTGCCGCACAGATGTTCATAACGTAATGTCTTGAATATCCTTTGGCTGCTAATTTTGTGTCTGACTTTTGATGGAAAATTATTTTGGTAATCATCACTTATTTTTGAATATGAAGATTATGTTTACATAATTTCTGACATGAAATATTCTATAGTTTTAACATTTTTGGTAAGCACAATTCGTGTTATAAAGAATGTCTCACTTTTGTCCATAGATTTGAGTGCTCCAGTCATCACAGAGGTTTTTGAAATCCATAAAAATTGCCACTGAATCTTCTGCTCCACAAACCACATTGATACCAACTGAAGCGACTATCACCTCAAGAATCTGTCTTTAAAAATGTCTCAAGAGGTTATTTCCCACTTGAAGGACGGGGATTATTGGGGTAGTGTACAATAAATCCTTGGCTGGAAAAGGCTTTACATCAAAGCTCAATGACTCAGTGATTATCAAGAGTGTTTTCGCACCTCCGATGTAATTTTGGAAAATAATAGTAGAGCGCATCTATACAAAGTCTTTAACTGCTTTGACGTTATATATCTGTCATTCTAGACGCTTTGCCCACGTCGCCTATGTTGGGATTCCTGCCTCAATAAAGGCATACAATCATGCAACTCCATTGGTTGCCAGAACGTTTTCTTCATATTTTCTCCTTCATATTATGTAGGTACATACATACTTGCAAGTATACCACTGACACCTGGGCCATAAATATTGACAATTGCGACAGGTGACAGGTGACAATTTTTAAACGACAATCCGACAATTGTCAAATTTCTGTTTCATAAATAATTAGACAATTTTGTAGAATAGCCGACAATTGTCAAGTTTTGGTTTCATAAAAAATTCTCATGATAGTGAATTCTCAGGAATTTTTCGAGAATTGTCATGAATTCTCTAACAAATTTGTACTGACAATTTTTTTATGGGACAGATAAAATTTTACAATTGACAATTTCGTCAGTATGTAATTGACAATTCCGACAGGCGTTTGAGTTTCGGTCAAGTATTGACAGTGAAGTGACCAGTATGATTTCAAATGCTTAATATTATTATTTCTTCAAGCGGAAGTGATGAATCTCAAATCTAATTTCGTGGAACGCACTTGACACGTTAAAGAAAAAATAAATAATAATATTTTATTATCTACATTAAGTGATTTCAAATTTAAGAAAAAGTTGCATGTTCGGAAAACAGCACCGAAGTATATTTTGTTAAAAAATTGGTGGGCATCTAGAGCATACCGCAAAAAGCAATCACTCTCCTGATAAGACCCACGGCAAATTTGTCAAAATACATATCTATAACTATGAAAAAATTGTCAGGACAAATTTGTCAAAATATTACAATGACAAGATAGTCATGACAAATTTGTCGTTGTATTTAGGTTAGGTTAGGTTAGAGTGGCAGGCAGCCTCACTTAGGCCAGAGGAGGCCCATTGTGATACCACAGGATCTAATGATCTCACAACTACCCATTGAACCAAGAGGAGCTGGGAATCAACCGTTGGAGGCAACGTATGCTTGTATTAGCGAGTTCGCCAAGATTGTCGAAGAAATCGTCTATGTTCGACCAAAACTCATTAACTGACATTTTTCAGAAAACTTTTTTTATGTACCAAAATTATTATTTTCAAATTGCCTTTCCGGTAAAAGTCATTAAAATCAGGTATATTCTATCATTTTTATAATAACTCAGTTCCAAAAGTCATTCACTGAAATTCTCATACTCTACCCTACCAACGAAAACTCATTATGTGATTTAATGATTTTTGGTTGAAAATTTTTTTTGAATCAGAGCAGCCCAAATATCAAACACCATAGTCATAAACTCACTAACTTACATAATGTAATTCGTTAGGTTAGATTATGTTACGGTGGAAGGCCACATAAGTGCAGCCTCACTTAGGCCAAAGTAGGCCCATTGTGATACCATAGGATCAAATGATCTCAAAACTCCCCGCTGGAACTAATAGGAGCTAAAAATAAAGCGTTGGTAGCGGCTGAGTATTCTCCAGGGTGAAGTTTTCCTCAAAATGAGAGGGCTGGACATGTGCATAAAGAGGTGAAGTCTTCTCCTCATCTCCCCATCCATAGAGCTCCTGCAGAAATCGTATGCATGAGGGCGTGCCTCCCAATTATGCAGTGTCCACAAACACCTATACTATTGTGCTTATCTTTTTAGTGTTTAGTGTTAGTGGAGTTTGACCGCGATTAGTGGCGTGAGACATCGAGAGATTTTTCTTTTCTGCTAGAATTGACATAGTTCTGCCATGCCTAGCGAGTTCGTCGGCCGTCCAGTTGCCTGAAATGCCCCTATGGCCCCGCACCCATATAAAGTGAATTTTAAATTGTTCCGTCATCTTTTTAATCTTAGCCATCTTAGCGGCAATTGAGGGCAGTATTGCACTTAAAGGATGACCGAATCCTCAAATAATTTTTTGCGCTATAGAAGCTACATATTAATTTTGATATAATGCTAAAAAATGTCCGGCCTCAGATTTTTTAAACAACAATAGACTTGCCAATCCAGAGTATCATCCAAAATCCAGATACTCTGAATCTGGTAAGGACGAAGACAACGAGTCCCTGAGTGCTCTCGTTAAGATAACTTCTTAAGACTCCAACAAACCCTAAAATACCTCCCAGTTCGTCCGCACCGATGGTAAAAATAGTGATAATCTTAAGTCACATTATATCAAACGAACACCTTTATCATCTTAGTAAGAGAAAAGCTTCGGGGCTTAGGTAATCCCTATACGCAAGGGAGACTGCCTCCTGGAAAAAAAAGAGAGGGTAATGAATTGCCAGAATCTAATTTTTCAGAACGAGAATACGAAGACGAAGAAGAAGAATATTAAGGAACTAATTTATCCATATTTTATTCTTTATTCCCAAGTGTTCCTTTTTTAAATTATTTATATTATGTACCATACGCACATTGTGACTTAACTTCCTTTTCTTACTGTTTAAATAAAAAATATCATGAAACTATTTCTAATTTACATTAATTTAACTAAAAGAAGCAAAGATCTAAACTCATTAATATGATACAACAATTTTTTTTTTTTATCAGCCAAAAATCATTAAATACTTTAACACTGGTAAGTTGGTAAGACTGATGGTAACATTTTCATCTGGATAGTTTTTCACATACCTCCTATATTGTACTAATATTAAAACCCGAATTTAAAACAATAAACTCAAATTCATAGCACGAGTAACATAAATGAAAATTTGTTATTTTAAAACCTGTTTATCTCGGACTTTTCATTTTGTCAGTTAATGAGTTTTGGTCGAACATAGACGAAATGTTCTCCGAGGTGTAGTTTTCTGCGTGCTGAGAGGGCTGGGCACGTGCATAGGAGGTGAAGAATTGTCTCCTCCTCCTCCTCGTCCATGTAGCTTCTACAGAAATCATTGGAAGGGAGGCCCAGTCTGAGAGCATGTCTCCCAATAATGCAGTGTCCCGTGATGACACCTACTAATGTGCTTATGTTGGATCTTTTTTGTTTTACAAGATTGTTGGAGCGCTTAAGATCCAGCATGGGCCAGATCTGTTTCGTGATGGAGCACGTGGTGCAGTGTGATCACCTTCGATTGGTGGCGCTTATTGCATTTTGTTTAATTAAAAGTTTACACGTAGCGAGGGGCATATATAGATTCTCCTTTTCCGGTAGAATCGACAAAGCTGTGCCATGCCTAGCGAGTCCGTCGGCCTTGCACTTCCCCGGAATGTCCCTGTGGCCCGGCACCCATATAAGGTGAATGTTGAATTGTTCCGCCATATCGTTAAGAGATAAGCGGCAATTGAGGGCGGTTTTGGACTTGAAGATGACCGAAACCAGGGATTTAATCGCGGCTTGACTATCCGTAAAAATTACGATATCCTTAGCAGATATTACATTATACCGTAGCCACGACAGGGCCTCCTTGATCGCCATGATTTCCGCCTGGAACACGCTACAGTGATTAGGAAGACGGAATGAAATCGTAAAATCTAAATCTTGGGAGAAAACACCCCCCCCCCCCCCTACTCCTGTTTCCGTTTTGGACCCATCTGTGTAAAAGCAGACGGATCTTTTTTGAGACACTACATCACTCTCCCAGTCAGTACTGGAGGGTATGCAGGTTTCGAAATGTTTACTGAATTGGAACTGGGGGAGGGTGTAATCAGTATCTTTTGGAATGCATTATATTTTATCTAGAATAGACGAGTGACCAGTTTGTCGACTAGTCCACAGACGGATTGCTTTCATGCGGATGGCTGCATTCGCTGCCACTTGTTTGCAATAGAGGTCTAGCGGTATCAGGTGGAATAGTATGTCCATCGCCGCTGTTGGAGTGGTCCTAAGCGCACCACTGATGCACACACAAGCCGTTCGTTGAACACGACTAAGTTGTTTACAGTGAATAGCCTTTTCAAGCACAGTCCACCAGACTACGACGCCATATGTGAGTATAGGTCTAATGACGGATACATAAAGCCAATATGTGATTCGAGGCTGGAGTCCCCATTTGCTACCAATAGCTTTTTTGCAGCAGTATAATGCCGTGGTGGCTTTCTGAACCCTCTGCAGTATATTGGGTTTCCAGCTCAGTTTGCTGTCTAGAGTGAGGCCTAAGTACTTAGCCGTATTGGAGAGCACCAGTTGGGTGCCATTTAGTTTTGGGGGAATGAAGACGGGAATTTTGTACTTCCCTGTAAAGAGAACCAATTCAGTTTTCTGAGGATTGACACCAAGTCCTTATGTTTTGGTCCATTTAGAGAGCCTAGAGAGGGCGTTCGGCATGAGATCCCTAAGCGTATTGAGGTGTTTCCCTAAGACAGCGATAGCAACGACATCAGCATTGGCAATTACCTTGCACCCTTCCCCTTCCAGTATTAATAGTAGTTCATTCACTACTAGGTTCCATAGAAGAGGTGAGATCACACCACCTTGTGGCGTACCCCTACTGACGAACCTCCGAGCCGATGCTTCGCCCAGTTGATGAACCTGTTGGTGAGCAACTGATTTACCCATTCGCCAGTTGACTTATCAACTCCAAGGCTCGTCAGTGCTTCAATAATTGCCTTTGTTTCGACGTTGTTAAATGCTCCCTCAATGTCCAGGAAAGCTGCCAATGTGTATTCTTTTCAGTCTAAAGATTTCTCAATAGTTGATACAAGAGAGTAAAGGGCCGTTTCAACCGATTTCCCTTTACTATACGCATGTTGGGAGGCTGACAGAAGATTTGCGTTAACACTGCAGCGCATGTGGGAATCTATCAATTTCTCTAAGGTTTTCAGTAGAAATGGTGACAAAGTTATGGGTCTAAGATCTTTGGGACTAACATGCGAGCTTTTACCAGCCTTGAGTATGAAAACCACATTAACTTCCGTCCATGACTTGGGAATATGTGACAAATCTAGGCAACTCTTGAATATTACGGTTACCCATGGAAGGATTAGCTCCACATTCCGTTGAAGTTCGGCCGGTATTATGCCATCAGGTCCAGAGGAGACTTGAATGGCTTAAAGCCGTTAATAGCCCAGAGAATTTTGTTCTTGGTAACAAGATGTGAGGAGCTGCTTATTATAGATCTAGCCGAATTCGCAGTCGGACTAGTGACGGCGTTGCAGCTATTTGGAAAGTGGGTATCTAATAGAAGATCTAGAGATTCTGAACTGGAGGTAGTCCATGAGCAATCAGCTCTCTTAAGATAACTCCGTATCCTAGGAGTCGACGCGAGAATCTTTCTGAGCCTAGAGGCCTCAGAGATCTCTTCTATTTTTCCACAGAAGAGTCTCCAGGAATTTCGTTGGGCTTTCTTAACTTTGGTTTTATAAGATTTGAGGGCCTTTTTGTACGAGATCCATCGTTGTTTTGAATCGTTGTTTTTAACTGACAATTATGTCACCTGTCAATATTTTATGAAAGGAAAATTTGTCAGACAAGTGCGACAAATTTGTAGAATTGTCACCTGTCAATGTTTATGAAATAGGGCCCTGGACCAGGAACTGTGGCCTAACAGTGAATCCCCAGAAAATTGAACTGGTACTTTTCACAAATAAATGAAAATACCACAGTTTGCTAAACCTTCTGTTGGCGGCACAACCCTCAGAATCTCTGATAGCGCAAAGTACCTGGAATCTTCGGTAAAACCTGGGGACCATCTCCCAAAATTAAGCTCTTGATGTACCAATACTGACCTACGGCAGTCTCGTATGGTGGACGGCAACCAATAATGCCACTTACCTAAAAGCATCAATTAAGGTTCAAAGGCTAGCGTGCATCGGAACGACTATTGATGAGGACAACTCCAACTGCAGGACTTGAGTCTATCCTCAACTTACTTTGGCTAGACATTCATATAAAACTATCGAAGGGCGTGGCACCGCCCATACAAAAACAAACAATCAAAAACCGACAAATCGATTGAGTTAAAATTTATAGACAATCTTAGGTATTGGCCTAGGAGTTCTCCTGTGACCTCTCATACAAAAAAAAGTCTTCTATGGGGCGAAACTCGATGATGTTATTACTCGATAAGTCGATATTCGTATTGCTGTATTTAAGTTTACGCAAAAAGAAAATTCCATTTTACGAAAGAACATTATTATCTAAAACCTAAGCAATGCAATTCCTGTGGACGGGCAAAGCCGGGCAGATAGAGCTAGTCCTGGATATATTGAAGGCAAAGTTTTCATGACACGTATTTTGAAGAAGAACCCACGTCAATTGGCATATGTCAATTGGCATACTGCTAACATAATGAGATTTAAAGCGCTTAGACAATTTTCTTTATGTCTGCGTTATATCTCTAGTCTTAACCAATAAGTCGGCAACAATTTTACCGATCTCATGGAAAATATTGTTCACAAAATGTACGACATTAAAGCCAACTTATGTGCCCGAGTTATCAAAATATTGGGGTTAGTCTGTTTGGTCTCCAATGAGTTGGACAAAAGAGTCAACTTTTTATCCCTATAGTCATCTGTGACATTCGCTGCCACCTGGAGCAAGAGGAACAAACAATTTGACAAAGGCTACAATTTTCTTTCGAGCCTATTTCTTTCTGAAAAATAAAGCTAGTTTTTGGTAGCATTTTTTCAAATACGAGTGTACCTTTATATCTTTTGTTGTTCCCTCATTATTTCGAGAGGTTAATCTATCTATAGCCTGCGTTTATCTTGTCTTTAACTATAGACGTTGACTATCAAATTTGACTGACCCTTTTGAAATTCCCTATTTTGAAATAATATGCAAGTGCCATACGAATATCTATCTTTCATGCCATGCCCATGACATACTTATCTCTTTTTAAAATTGTTATGTATTTTCATATAATTTAATTTAAGAAAAAAACTAATAAAAATACTTCTGCAAAATATTTAGCATTCCATTCATTCAATCATTCCATATTTTTCGCCATAACATCACATAAATCCCACCTCGCCAAGAACTGTCAAAGTTGGAGAAAATAATAAATTTTATTGCCCACTTTATTGGTATAATAGCTTCATAAAAATTAACCACAACCATCAAGCCGATGAATGAAAATAGAAAATTAGCACAACAATCTGTTTACGATTCACTCTCACGCGAGTGATTTTATTGAAATTTTAATCAGCCGTTTAATGCAAATGCACACGAAATAAATTTTCGACAGTGCACAGCTGAATGTATCTATAAAATTAGTCAAACAAGAAATCGCGCGTACGATATGATATTTGCACGAAGTGCTTTTTGCCAATTTACTATAGTGCTCATAGAAAAGGCTAAATTGTTCAATCATTCGAATTTGAAAAAAATATATATTTAATTATCATCTAATCTAAGTTGGCATCGCTAATAGGAGAGAAACAGAAAGCTATCTGTACTGCAATCATTTATCGGCCTGCAATAGATTGAAATGCACGCGCAATTAGTTAATCTACAAATTGATATTGGCGACCATTTTTTTATGTGTTGGCAACAAACTTTTTAGGAACATTCCTAACCCTTGCTTTTTTGATTTTATGTGGTATAAGTTGGAGATTTAAATCAACGTGAAAGGATAAAATGTGGGCCTGTCCATTCTATCTACCTGTTAGAAAGGAACTCGGAATGCAACAAACTATGGTTGGGCAGATTTAAATGGGACACATAAAATACGTGTAATCTGAAAATCATTGTGTCACTAACCGTCATTATTATCGCCTTCTGTGAAGGGAACATTATTAATATGACTCATCACTTCTTATCAAAAAGTACCTTTGACTATTCCACATCTGAGTACGCTATCTTATTTCAAGTGTACATAATGGGTTAGGTTAGGTTGAAGTGTCTGTCGGCAAAAGCCGATACACAAAGACCATCCGTCATAAAGTCCCTTGTGATACCGCGTGAATCTAGGTGAACTAGTTTCCCCCTACTCGTTGAACCAGTTTGAGTTTCTAAACGTAAAGCTATACTATTAGACACATGTCACACAATTTTTGATATGCTGACGTCAGAGAAATTTGTTTATGATGTAAATGTACGTGTCATTGTATCCATAGATTCGTGACATGTTCGCTTTGCCATGTTGTGACGCAGCTGAATGATAAAGGCGAGTGAACGGCGAATGAGAGACGATTACAGAGTAACTCGTTGGTACCTAAGAATCGTCTGTCCAGTGTTCGCATAGGTAATTTCCTTTGCTGGTAGTTCCCTCGCTAAGACAGTTTGACCGCTTTCTTAACCGCATAAATCTCTGGCTAGAAAACGCTGCACTGATTTGTCAGTCGCTATGAATTGCTGCTATACTTTGTCCAATTTATATTTTCAGTACAGGCCTGGGGAAGCTCTTTGTTCTACCAATGGTGCCAGTAGATACTCTCATGGCACTCAATCACAAGAATTGCCACCAAGGAATTGTTGTTGTCATTTACGAAAAACAATAACCAGTCTGTTTATGAAGGAATTTTCCTCAAAGGCGCATACAGTCTACCATGTCCAGTCTATTTTATCACAGAAAATAAACACGAACATAACACATAAATTTTGTCTTTTAAACCTCATTCGTGAGGTGTTTTAATGCATTCAATTCATTATCAGTGCAACAAGTGATCATAAGTCTGTTGCAGTGATATCGTAATTAATTAATAGTGATTACTAGGGCAACCGAATTCATACTCAACCTTGTTTTTTTGAATATACATACATACCTACAAAAATGTCTTTTACACAAAAGTAAGCAATTTGAGCCCTATTCGTTAGGGCAGGCAGGGCCGGATTTAGGGGAGGGCAGACGGGGCTACAGCCCCGGGCCTCCAGAAACCAGGGGCCCAATAATTCCGACGAGTAAACATCAGACATTTTGTTAGCGCTTTAATTTAATTTCATATACTTCTTGTTTTTTTCTATATTTATAATTATATGTATGTTTTTTTAAATAATTAACTTGGTGTCGCAATAAATTATTGAAACAATTGACGGAAAAAAAATTTTCATTTTATTTGGAAAATAATAAGCCAGGGGGCCTCCACTCATTTGTTGACTTCTAAACCCGGCCCTGAGGGCAGGGGTTACCAATTTTTTTCATACTGCGACTTCCTAGAGAGGTTGAAATATTTTTACGACGCCCTTCTAAAAGCACAGAAATGTGAATAGAAGCCGATTGTACTGAAATTGATTGACGTTGAAATATAGTCGTTTCATATTTATGGCAATTTTGCTTGTTAGCATACCCGCATTCATTTAAAAATGCGCCTCGTGGCTAAAGATGATTTTTCGGCCAAAATTGAGGTCCTCTACCAAACGCTCCAAAGCCAGATCAGCGAACATACGGCTTTATCAATGGTCATTAACTTTGAGCTCCTGGATTAGTTGCATCTTGTACGGGCGTAAGCAATGCAAAATCCGCCAAGTGGGAATCTGATTTCTTGAGCACGGCGAGGAATTGACTGCATCGGGTTATCCTGTACACTCTCATGGAGCGCGCTGCCTGGCAACGACCTGCGCCAATTGAAACTCCTTCATTTAATTTTGAATGCCAGGTAAATATATGAGTGCCAGCCATGAAGCAAGTCTTATGGAATGCGGGAAAGGCAATCTTCGACTGCAATGTAATTATTGGGTTTCGCTTCGTCTTTGCCTTAGTATTCGTTATACTTTTCCTTCTTTCAGAGCCTTATAGCAGTCAAAAAATTAAACTTGCGACACCCTTAAGATAGCGCCACGCAGCGTTACCGATGGGCGACTTTTTTTATCTTTGGGCCCCCGGCGGCGACTTTTCAAAAATTCTCTCTTTTGGCCCCTTTTTACAACATTGGCGACTTTCGGACGACTATTTCCATAAAAGAAATCCTAAAAACTGTTGAACAACTCAAACAAATATGCTCTGTATCCATAGTTAACCCATTTCAATATGATTCCACTGTCAGCGCCAAGTTAAGTATGGTTTGTTTTACTTCTTCTCCCTCATTATTGCATCTTTGATTATGCAAACCAAACCATCACTGAATAAAAATTGCTGAAGGGAGTTTTAAGTGATGAACGTTTAGTTAACTATTTTAAGAAACCAAATGTTAAAGAATTTTGGTTTAATTTGAATTTGATTTTTTGAATGGAATGTTCTCAGAGAAATGTTTTATGAAAAGGAGGAAAAAGTGGCTAAAATAGTCATTTTTAGCAATTTTCAAAAAATCATAAAAAATATTAGCGAAGAGATTTTTGAAAATACTGTTTTGCTGTCACTATTAGAATTGTTTGAAACAACATTTTGCATCAAAAAATTTTTTTTGGACCGAGGAAAAAAGTAAAAAAAGTAGACTTTTACAAAAGTTCTAAATTTTCAATGGGTACTTAATGGGTTAAGACAAATTTTGTATCATTCAAACGGAATTTAAATGACCTTTCCACTGATGCCAAAATTTACATGAAGTTAGTTCAAATTATGAATAGAAATAACTTTAGTTTTGTCTTTTGTCAAAATACTTATGTCCACCATTGTACTTACTCTGTCTCAGAGTAGGGCGTGTTCCACTGAGAATCTTACTAGTTTTTACTCAACGAATTTCTGGTAGTAAGAAAATAATTGAAAAAGCTGTCAGGCACTTGACAATTGACAGATGATTTAAAATTTGTCGTCCTATTTGGCATATGCAAGCAATTACTATTCGCTTTTGTGGTTTGACTTCATTAAAAAGATGTTCGATTAATACCGAATAACTTTCGCCGCTAATATTGCTAACAAATTAGGAAATTATTCGCCTTTATCAGACATTTTAAAGACTTTTTACCACTGCAATTTATGAATTGACAAACAAACAGGTCACATCATTACACTGCAATTTAGGGAAAAACAAAAAAACAAAATGCATCTGTCATTATTTTTAGATTACTACAAAAGCGTTCCCTAACTTTTTCGTAAGTTTCTCTCTCTGAGAAAGACTTTATCCCCACTAACATTTTTACAGTCTTTTCCATTCTTATTACAAAAGTAAAGAAAATACCTAATGAACATGTTTTGTTGAAAATACATCGAGTATTAAGTTTCATTTGTATTATGCCCTTTTTAAACTCTTGGCGACTTTATCATTTTGGCCATCGGTAACGCTGGCGCCACGACGCGACGCGACGCACGCACAGTTATGGAACCCCTGCGTTAGGGTATATTTGTGCATATTTCGGTATAAAAGCATATTTTCTGTGATTTATTTTTACGCCAAAAGAGATTAGGCCTTCTGGGGAACTCTTTAACTAACGCGGCTACTATCTTACCCCTTGGTGGTGTGGAAAAATGTAGACAAGCTAAAATGGCAATAAAATGGTCGTTCTCCATCTTGGAGCCATCTCTGAAGATGGGTATGTGTACCTTTTATGACAGTACATACTCGCGAAGAGCCAGTCTTGTCTGTCCGAAAAGAGATTCTGAAACATTTTATCTGCGTATTTGTTCGAAAGCAGCACATAACGAAGACACAGTTGCCATACTTTTTCAACACCTGATGCCACCCGACAGATTTCAATCGCATATCATTATGCCGAAAGACAATTTCAAAATAATGGGTAAACAATTTCGACATTTTCTTTTGTTTTGCTTTGTAATTCTATTATCGCGTCTCTATAATGTCGACGCTTTTATCTAATACGAAAGCCAAAATAGGTAATTTTTCATACTTATAATATTAATTTATTACGCCGCCACCGATTCCAATGAGACATCAAGCCATAGCACAAAACCCAATCCGAACAAAAAAAATGCTTATCAGCTAAAAGTGAAGAAAGCCAAGTAGGTAGTGATATAACCCAATGCCATTGAAGGGGTGTACGCGAAAGAACGCTTATCTTCGTTTATAAATTTTATTATCTTTCTAAGTAATTTCTGACCGTCGTTTGTGCTCATTGTGTCAAAAATAATTTGCTTGATATTTTCAACATAGTGCGGACGAAATTTCTATAGATAGGTACCTACCCTATTAGCATAATTAAATCCGCAAACTATTTAGACTCGTAACAGCGATGTTCTAATGAAAATTCCGTACTATGGGCTATGTAGAAAATTATATTGTTCCGTTCCGACAAAGAAGCACCGTTTTACATTGAGAGCTTCAGGGAAACCATGATACCATCGTTTAGGATCATTAGCGTATCGTTTTGGGCAAACAAAATTAGACTATGGACACACGTCTGCCATGCAAGTCGTAAATTGTCGGTTTGAATACTTGTTTAATAGAAGTATACTGCGTTAGCATTTCGAGTGTTATACAATTTGACAGCAGGAATTATTATCACGTGCACGTGACTAGAGTACGTAGTCGTATTTATATAGCTTGAGAGAATAGAAAAACACTTGGATTTGGGATATAAATTTGGAAAATTCGTTTTTTTTTTGCATCTCGTTGAACTACTCTGTAGGACGTAAAATATTGGAATGCCTTTGGAAGATATAATACCTACCTTTTCAATACAGTCGTCGTAGCTCGTAGGTATACTTAAATAGCAATAAAATTGACGAAAGCTATGTGCATTCCACTACAAACAAATATAGTGACACGTAGAACGGATGAAAACAAAAGCTTCGTCCCGTAGAGTAACCTTTATAGACACCCAAGAGTAGAAGGACACCTCAATCGGCTTGTAGTGCGCTACTGACAGCAGATAGCTAAGAACCGGACTAACTGGAGAGCCTTGTTAAATGAGGCGTCGATTGATTCGGAACTGTAAAGATGAATATAGTAAAAGTAAAAGAAAGTTGTTTTACTGTTACCCAACTTTAAAAGCTATATTTTTAGAATATTTCTGTAATTTTTAACTTTAGATTACCACGAATTCAGTGAAAGCTTGAGCTAGGATTTTTTCAAATCACATGAAGGTTAATTTAGGTTTATGGTGAATACTGAACCATTGTGATGCCCGTCGGGAAATGGTTTTCCCTTACCCATTATAACCCTGTCTATCAAAGGAAAATAAAATAAATAGTTGACGCAACAGGCATGTAGACACCCTAGGCCTAGCTTCTCACAACCATTTCCTAAAACAGTTTGAAATAATGGAATAACGCTCGAACAGTGTGAGTTTTTTTTTTTTTTTTTTTTTGAGTCCGAATGGCTGAATTGAGAAGCTATTTTCAGTTATACTCTCAAATGTTTGTTTGATGTTCAGGAGAGGTGGCGCACTAGAAAAAACCCTAGTCTTGAAGCTTTGAACAAGCTCAAAATCGTGTCTTTTGATGTGGTGGGAAAGCGCGTCTAGGTCGTTGAAGAAGTGACTCCCTAGAAATTTGTACCTGGTGTGATGGAGAACTGAGCATAGGAAGTTGTTTGTGTCCTTAAAGGCTCCCTCATCATTGCAGTCGCTACAAAGTTCTTCCTCAGTTAAGCCCATTTTCTTCGTGTGGTAACGCAGAGTAGTGTGCCCTGTTATGATTCCTACGAGCCTGGACAGTGATTTTCTATCCTTCCGTATGATACCTCGATCTTGGTTTCATTGAAGAACGGCCATTGCAGTCTTCTGGTACTACAACTATCTAGAGCGGCCCATTTAGCGTCCGCCTCTCTTGGGGTTTTTCTCCCTGCATCAAGCTTGAGTCTGCAAGGCGGTATAGGCACAGAGGGATCAGCTTGTTCTGAAGCAGCTGTCGAACCTTGTCTTGCTAATTCCTCTGCTTTCTCATTGCCTGGGAATACCTTCATGTCCCTGAACACAGCAGAGCGATACCTTGTGCTGTGTACCAAGAGTTTTGAGTTCTTCGCGAAAGCACTTCAAAAGCTTCGACTTTATTTTTGGTGCAGTTATGGAGTTTATTGCTGTCTGGGTGTCAATAAAGAAGGTAATACCTCCAGATGCCCTTACCACAGACTCACGGGCCGCTGTTGTCACTGCCAGGTCCTCTGGTTGGAAGAAACTACTATGGTCGGGGAGGAGTACCGATGTTGATGTACCCAGCAATTCGGAGAAGACGCCTGACCTGACCATACCCTAGTACCCATTTTAAATCCGTCTATAAATACGACTATTGGCTGATTCTCATGATACTAATGTCGGCTAATGATTGTGTAAAGATGTCTAGCGGAAACAGATTGGACAGGATAGTCTAAAGTCCTGTGGTTGGATTTGTCCTCATCGCACTGATGTTGCCGATGCTTGCTAGTCTTTAAACTTTCGTTATGTCTTTTTGGGTAGCTGGCATTATTGGTTACCGGCCATCATATGAGACTACCTTAGATCAATATAGGTCTTAATATAGGCGTGTAAGTTCAGAGTTTAATTTTTGAAGATGGTCCCCAGGTTCTTTCTAAAAATTCAGCTGCAGAAATAAAAGGCTATTGTGATTCTTTCGTTTACAGGTATTCATTTTCCAACTTAGCTTTTTGTCTAGTATAAGTCCCAGGTATTTTGCACTATCGGAGATTCTGAGGACAAGCTGCGGTATTTTCCTTTAAAAATTAAACAAAATAAAATTAATCTTTAAATTGAATTGAATTCTTTATTCGGTTTCATGGTCTAAATAAAATAAAAATAATACAAGTAAATGATTATCCTTGCGGGCTCTGTTTGAAAAACAATACATAGTTTAAAAAGCTAATGAAACGCTTTTATAAGTACTGCACAGCAACAAAAAATAAAAATTATCCAATTTATTTTTTAAGGTTTATCTTGGAAGGGTCTTAGAGTATGCCATGTTTGTGTAGTTTACACTGGAATAATATGCCTAATACATAACTACAAACGTGGCTTACACTAAGCCATATATTGACATACAAAATTGCAAGTTAATACGGCTAATGGTTCATGGGTTATGAAAAAGCCTCACTTAAAAGGGCAGTGAAAGTCAAAATCCAAAAATTCCTTCTATCTATTGCATTGTCTTCACAACCCAACCAACCAGATTGGAAATTTGAAAGTTGTACGTTTGGAGGAAGTGGTTCAAATTTGACTTGCAAGATTTGAGAATAACACATTTTTCAAGTTAAATAAAAGCCTTTAAAAAATGTGGTTTTACTGATTTTTAGGAGGTTCTCGACATCCACTCTATACACTTACACTCATGTCAGTTCTTTAATATAGCAGCAAACATTCTATTACTTCAAAATACAAATGGGGGGCACCACCGTTTTTTATAATCTCAATTTCGATTGAAAATCTAATAAATAATTCATTCAATCCGACGAGGGCATGCTTGCCATGTCAATTTGGCAATCGTATATTTTAAATTATTAATCACATTGATACACGGCTTTGCCCGGGCACATCAATAAACCATATCGCCATGAAGTCCCTTTGAACGATATCGTTGCAGAGACTAAATTACCAGCGTATTTTTGAATTCATTCTATATTATTGGTATATGAATAATTTATGAGCATATATGTGGGAGTCGGAAATCAACTTTTTTTTTTGTTGTCATGAAACATGAGTAGGTACACCTCAAAATTTTATTGATTACACTTTATACATTTATGATGACAGACTTGTTGATGTGTATATTTTGTTACGATTTTATTATTGAATTTGCCGACTTGTGAAATCAGTTTATACACCGTTACCTGTAAAGGAAAAAATTCCCAAACAGTTTTATCTCTTTACGCTTGTTTCTAAGGAGGCTCTCACACTCAAACAACAAGTAATAATCAACTAGGCAAGTAGAAATTGTCACATTGAAACAAACAGTGTTTTCAGAAATTTCTAACTATGATGTCATGCTTACCAACAAATTTTACTTCACCTTCGATAGCTTTCCAATCCTTTTCAAGGACATCCCTTCTGCTGTGTTCAATTTAATGTAATTATAATAGGCACTCAATAAGATTTTTTAAAACGTCATAAATATTCTTTTGATGGACCGCGAGAGTCGTCAGAGTTGAATACGTTTTTGCTTTTCTTTTTTGCTTTCTTTTGACTCTACAGTTCGACTTGAACCGAGGCCTCAACCATAAAGCCTTTCAAGTTAACACGGTTCTTAGCAAACTGCCTTCAGTTGCGCACTCCAAGTCGGTTGAGGTCGCCTTCTATTTGTCTATTGCATTGTCTCTCTCCGGGTTAAACTCGAAGAATCTACCGCCCGGATCATTTCTTTTTATCCCATCTACATGTCTTAACCATTTTAGATGGCAGAATCACAGTTTCGGTCGATGTCGCTGTACACCTCCTATAGTTTGTCGTTGAATCTGCTTCTCAATTCCAAAGCCCGTCAACGGAAACGGGACCGAACATTTTATAAAGAAGCTTTCTCTCCAAACGACCGAGGATATCTTCATCAGCTTTACATAGAGTCCAAGAGTCAGCACCATAAAGCAGTACTGGGATGACCAGGGTCTTATAAAAAATGTTCGGCATAGGGCTCTAGTACTAAATTACCTTCTTAGCCCAAAGTAACAGCGGCTGGCAAGAGTTATTCTTCGTTTAATTTCATCTGAGATGACATTGTCAGAATTTATACCAGCCGAGGTAGTTTTCGTCCCTTACTACCTAAAAGTTTAAGCTGTCGATTGTGACGCTTTGTCCGATTCTTCGGTGTTGGGTGGGCCACCTTGCTGACAGCATAATACATACTACTTCCTTTTTCCCCCGTTGACCGTTAGACCCTTTTTAGCCGCTTTCGTTTCTATACCGGCAAACGTAGGTACCCAGTGACAGCTCGGTGTGTTCTACCAAGTATGTCAATATCATCGTGTCTTGTGATAATGATTATCATAAGCATCAAATTGGTCAAGCACTTTAACTAAAAAACGTGCCTTGTTTGTTGTCCTGAGAGTTTCGTACAATTCTTTCAAGTAAGATGTTGGAGAAGTCGCACGACAGCGACTTGTCACCTTGTCTAAATCCTATTTTGATATTAAGATTTTTCGGTTACCGACCTTAATGCAGCAGCGAGCTTTCTCCATCGTCATCCTACATAAGGCTCTGAATCTGAATCGATGAAAAGATGGTGAGTATCGATTTGGACTTCATGCATTTTTTCCAGGATCTGCCTAGGTGTGAACATTTGATCGACGGTGGACTTTCCTGGCCTAAAAACGCACTGATAGGTCCCAATCAGGTGATTTATGAAGGGTTTAAAGCGTTCATACAATATGGCAGATATGATCTTGTGTGCGATGTTAAAGAGGATGGGTATCCTTTCTTGTGGAAAGAAAGATAGAAGATTTGATGATAATGTCTTACAAAAGTGCAGACAGTCCATCAGCTAGTAGGTTTTGGCCGTCTAAGCTACGCAAGCCCTTCTGAATCTTAACAGCGAAGTAGACGATTTTGCGTCAAAAATAATCGGGAGCGGGACATAATTCTGCATTTCAAAATTCTGTATCGACAAAATTCTGTATATTTATTTTTTGAAAATACTGTATGAAAAAAATTCTGTATTTCAGAATTCTGTATTTCAAAATGCTGTATATCCAGAATGCTGTATTACCAAAATGCTGTATATCCAAAATACTGTATTTACAAAATGCTGTAAATGCAAAATTCTGTTTTCCGAAATACTGCTTATGCTCCAATAATTCTATACTTTGAAAAAGCGTTTGCATAACAAAAAACAAGCTTTGATATAATTTTTAAAATTTATTGAGAACAAAATATATGTAAAATAAACTGAAATTCAAGTGATTACATAATTTAACAAAAACATAAGCCAGAAAACAGTGGCAGTGGCCTGGTGACCAAGTGGCAGGTGGCATAGGAGTTTTGTGGTGACGGCGACGGAATGTAAGTGGTTTAGTTTAAACTAGTCATATCATATTGTAGGGGCTGGTGACGACGTGGATTTTTACATTTCAACTGCGTATTTTTGTTTACCCGGAAACTAAAAACATGCGAAACGACCAAGAATTAACAGGTATGACATTTTAAGAACTGATGAATTTGTGGCACTATACGTTGTTTGCCACTTAAGTCCCTTTCATACCACCACTTTCACCACTTCGGTGCGCGCCTCATCTAAGAGTAAACTTAATTCTTCAAAGAAATAATATGAATTACTGCATAAAGATAACCACAAGTTCTAAATTGATGAAAATACAAATTCTTTAAGGCAAGCGCTAAAGGTAAAGCTTTGATTGCCGTAGCAAAATTCTAAAGCTATTCGTCGCACTTTGTTGTCATAAATCTATGTTGACATTCACGAAGACAGTAAATTATACAAAAAATTGAATTATACAAGAATTCTGTATTTAAAAAAAATGGTTTTGATAATGTAAAAAAGTGCGCAAAAAAGAATTTTGATATACAGAATTTTGAAATACAGAATTTTGAAATACAGAGTTTTGTTCATACCGAATTTTGTTCATACAGAATTTTGAAATACAGTATTTCCACCCCAACCCAAATAATCATGAGTCTCGTGGATAATTTGCATCTACTTATGTAAATACGTGCACAAACATATTTGCGGTTCGGGGGGTTAGGACTCGCTTGAGGACTCATTGGATCATTTTTTTTTTAAACTAAGCAGTCACTGCGGTCACTACGTATGATGAGCGCTGCACAGTGCACAGCTAATCAATTTTCATTCCCCAATTGGATGAATTCGGACTGGAGGACATTTGTTCCAATAAGACTGAACAACGCCGGAGCGAACTGCTACTGCATGCGATACAATAAACATTCTTTTCTTAAGCAGGCTTTTACCGGTCGACTGATATGGTATTTACACTGGCAAAATCATCCAACTTCTTCAAATTGTTTTTTTTTTAAAGTGAGGGCTTTATATGAACAAGCCATAAACTCATGGCAGCCCAGAGAAGTGGTAAAGAAAACCTATTCCTTAGGTCTGAAGAAAACATAGAAAATTTAATTATTAAAGACACACTGGGTCACAAATGGTAACCAAAAATGGCGGCGGAGGTCACTTAAGCGATATCATTTCCAAAGCATGATAAAAAAAATCCTCCATTGTCCAAATGGAAATTTAAGAAAACACAATAATATTTTTTTCTATTCCAAAGATACAGACCAGGAAATAGGGTCATGCTTTTTTTTTTAGATCGACATCGCTTAAAATAAATATTTGTCATAGCAAAGGGTTTCCACAACAAATTTCCCACTCCACCTATAATATTCTATTAGTGTTATTTTCATATAATATATTCAGAGTTCCCATCGGGATGAATCCTTTCACAAAAAAAAAAAACAGTTCCGTCATGTTATATGACAAAAAAAAATATCCACTCAAACAAACATTCAATATAGCCGCTCTTTCACATCACCCAGTTGGCCAGTTCCCAACTGGTAAGCTGAGAAATTTAAAATTTAAACTTTACACAGAAGAGGGTAAGGATTTTATTATGACACAAAGGCTCTTCATAACGTCATAGCATGGCACTCAAAGAAAAATTGGCTTAAATGGATATCGTTGTAGCATCGTTTCTTAGGGAATTGAATTATAAGTAACATTTCGCTCTCAATTCATCGTAGTCAGAAGTCAGGTATCATCTCATAAAACAACCTTCAACCTGTAATAAAATATTTTTTTTGTCAGCTATTTATGAGTAAACATTAAGTAGGTATAGGTATCTACTGCCTTTCTCTGAGAATAGTCTAATCACCAAGTCTTCAATTTACCTGGATCAAATTTCCATTTATAACTTTCACTATGCGTCCCTACAGAATCCACTTTATTTCACATCACTGACACTGCTGTAACTTATTATATTTGTCTGATGACAAAAGCCATTTAACATTTCCGGTTGGATAAGCCCTTTCATGGAGCGATAATGGGCCGAGAGGTTAAAGTATTTTTAACAACAGAAGAATGATATTTATGTATGAGACTTGTGGCTGTGGGCTATATCTGTATTGTGTTACTGTGGTTATTTGAATACAGCTATGAGCTGCTGAACTTCAGTGAACACGAAATCGCGGATAAAGGAGGTGGATTTGAACAAATATTATTTCTGAAAACAATGTAGGAATGTTTATGAATCCGATAATTTCAAGTGCAGTTTGATTAAAGTTTTACAATATTGTCAATGGCTTTTATGTCAACTAGCGGGAAACTCAGTCATCAATCTTTTGGTAACTGTATAATGATAGTCCAACAAATCCATTAAGAAAAATACAAAAGTTAAATGGAAAAGGTATTTTACTGTCAACACAGGTTAAAGTCAGAGGCCTTTTTAGCACATACATTCAAGTTTAGTATCCAGTTCAGCATTTCCTCCTGAACCATAGGGCCCCTATTTCAAAAACACTTACCCCCAGTTTCACACTGGAAGTTTAAACTAAAGTTCAACTGAACCTGAACGTGAGTTTAAATTGGAAGTTCAACCCGTCCGGTTTCACAATATAATCTAAACTTCAGTTCAATTGAGCTCAGTTCAACTAAATTTAATGAATGAATTTGATAGTATTGTATTGTACAGTACTTAGGTTTTATACGACTTTTCTAAAATCGTTCCTTGTCTTTGCTTTCAAAGAATACGCAGAACAACGTCAAATATTTGTGTTTTTGACAATCGGCTGATCTGAGGTTTAAACGGCAGAATACTGTAGTTTAACTTAAACTGTAGAATGAACTCTGTTCAAAGTTTAAACGAAATTCTGAAACAAAATTACTTGTTGAATTAAAGTTTAAACTAAAAGTGTAGTTTAAGCTCCCACTGTGAAACTGGGGGTTACAGGTAACAATTCTATAAATTTGTCACACTTGTCTGATAAATTTTCCTTTTATAAAATATTGACAGGTGATAGATAATATAATTGTCAGTTTAATACAACGACAAATTTGTCATGACTATTTTATCATTGTCATATTTTGACAAATTTTTCCTGACAATTTTTTTATTTTTATACTTCAGTGCTGTTTTCCGGACATGCATTTTTTTCTTAAATTTGAAATGTCTTAATACAATAAAATATTTATTATTTATTCTTTCTTTAAAGTGTCGAGTGCGTACTTCACGAAATTATATTTGAGTTTCGCATACAAAAATTGTCAGTATGTAGGTACAAAGTTGTCAGAAAATTCATTGTCATAACAATTTTTTTATTAAACCAAAACTTGACAATTGTCTGCTATTTTCCGACAATTCTACAAAATTGTCTAAAATTGTCTACGAAATTGTCCAGTTTTTAAAAATAAAATAAAAATAAAAATAACTCAGTCCCGAAAATTAATCGAATACCTAGGGACTGATCTCTCCCACGATGCGATGTGGACTTGTAGACGTAGAGGCATTATGTCATGGTGAAGATGTGGATTTTGGCATTACAACTGCGTATTTTTGTTCACTCAGAAACTAAAAACATGCCAGACGACCAAGAATTCAACTTAGTACCACATTTTAAGAACTGATGAATCGGTCTCACCATACGCTGTTTGGCACTTCAGTGCGCTTTAAATCAGTTTCATACCTTTTCGCGGCCATCCCACCGCCACGCCACTTCTATGCCACTTACCACCTATGATGACCACTTAATCACAACGACACTGCCAAACCTCTGCGGTACGCGCCTTGTCTTAGTGTGAAAGTACCAGCTGGAAATATTGCCTGTGCGTCCTGTCCCCGCTACCAACATTTGCTCCCGCAACGCTGGCAACTAAGAACTTGGCAAATAAACCTGTTCTAGTCTTGCCGATAGTCACGCGGAACGCTCAACGCACGCAGGTTGCAGAGCGTACTCGTTCCCATCTTCCGCCCAGTATATACTTACGTATCAGTCGACTCAAGAGTCTTGAGTGCACTTTTGAACATCCCTCATAATCACGTTTCAGGAAAAAAATTAGAATACACAATACACTCGCTTGGACGACGAGACATGAGAGTTGACTCATTGAGAAAAGACCTTGCACCCAAACGACAAAGGTCTATTTTGGATCGAAGAAAAAGAGCGAATTGCAGCAATTACTTCTTTCCCCAAGGCACATAAAGTCATTTGGCGAAGAGCTGATGGTACACACTGTGCTTGATTTCATAGAAAATTGCTATATTGATATCTGTGTCACCTCTGACAAGTGGAGGAAAATGGAAGTTAACTTGGCAACGCTATTTTTACGTGTCTTGGACGACCACCTAGAACTTTCATCATCCTCTCGAATGATGCCGCATTGGATTACGCCCATGTAAAGTTGATTGCGTGTGCTGACCAAAGGTATGCTGATATTTTTATTATCTTAGGGCTTCATTAGGCTATACGAATATTAACATTTTTTTTCAGGAACAGACACAAATTATTACTTAAACAAAGAGACGAAAGGATTCCAATATGATCGAATAGAAGTGCTATTCCCGATGTGATATTTCAAGGAAAGACGATTCTAGTTTCAATTGAAATGCTTTTGTTAGGTACTTTAATTGTTTAACTATCCCACTTCGAATTTCCACGCGAGTCCTCTTTACATTTGCGTTGCCATCATTACACCTGTCCACAAGCGTTTTTGGGACTTCAACTACTTTTAGAATTTTCAACTAAAATTAACAAAATCAAAAGACGAGGTTCTCACTATAGTGGTTCAATCGAAAAAAAGAGCTATTCTCTGTTTATTTGCTCTTTTATAAATTCATAAAATATGCAATCCACACTATCACAAAGATATTCATTTATATAATTCCAATAGATGGTTGTTTAGAATTACAATGTTACCATCTTCAAAATTTTAATACAAAATACAAAATACTTTAAAAACAAATTCAAATTAAATAATCATTAATGTGAAGCATTAACAACACCCGATAGGTACTCTTGCGACAATACAGATACAGCTACAGGTTTGCAGGTTAAGGTTTACTAATGTATTTTAATTTTTGTACAAAAAAAAAAAAATAAATTAAATTGAAAATCGTAGGTACACTACCCTCAACTAGTATTGCTCTTGGAAAAACTTTTTTGTCACAAACATCCCTAAATATCAATATAAATCAATTGGCACCAAAGATTCAGCTAAGTCCTGCGTGTGGAAGTAATAAATGTCAATATCCATGGATAAAGACAATTTATTACCAGCCACCCGGAATTACATTAAACATTTTAGAAGCGAGTTCAACGTTGGTATAGGTATACATTTTACAAACTTTCGCCAAAACTTTTTTTAGCAGAAATTACAGACTAGACTCTATAAAAATCACTGTTTCATCGTCTCAATCGTCCATTTTTGTTAAGTCTAAATGAAGAAAAAAAGATATTATGTTTTTTTGTTTTTGTTTCATCACCACCCTGCATTTAATTCAGGTATTTCGAAATAGAAAAACAAAATTGAATTAATTAAAAACGTCCTTATGCGGCGTGCACTCACATTGATATAAATAAATATACATAGCTAAGTAATTTCATATACCTATAGATTTTATTCATTTTATTGCAACAATATTTTACAAATAAATACAGTTATGTACTCAGTACAAAATCGTATTAAAATCAACTCCATCCCCAATGTGGTTGTGAAATTGAAAGCCGCAAGGAATTATTCGAATTATTTGAATTGATCAGTGAACCCCACCTCATTAAGTGCATTAATCACTGCACAAGTGCACACCCACTGTGAATAGTCTCAATTCTGAAAATGTTTCTACTGCAACACCAGTGATTATGAATAAGAAATATATGAACTTTTTAAACAAATACGAACATTGCAATTAATTCGTCCTTCCGCATATATTTATCCGAATCGCTTTCATAAAAACCGTTCGCCGCCGCCTTTGATGTATTAATGAATCTTTTGAATTTTTGATGTGTACCAGAATATAGATGGCATTTAATCGGATAATAATCAGATAAAACTGTATGAATTTTCTTTGGCTGTTAAAAACTCGAAAACTACTAGACAGATTTCGATGTAACTTTTTTTAAAATGTTCCCTAAGACTGTGAGACTGCTATAGGTTATGTCGTTCATAGCCACGTCCTTACGAACAGTTCTTAGCCAAAATGTATCTTTTAAAGTGAAAATATATACATGCACAAATACCTTCCTTGTTTGTTTGCTAAAGGCGAGCGGCGCAAGGCGAGCACGGGTCAGCTAGTCATTATACAAATTCGCTGGCAAACTATATATCGTTGCATTTTATCCCTCTCTATTTACATTAGGTATATAAAGATACGCATATCTGCAAATTGAAATTAGTTTCAAGTCCAACTAACATGTAGGTAGGTGTATTTAATCTATTAAATATAATATTAAAAGCCGACCCGATTTCTTGTGATAGTCATTTACCCTACTTAAAGAATACAAAATCCATTTTTCTTTTTACCAAATCGAAGCTTACCACTTATAGATGTGTTATGAAGAATAATTATTTGAAAAACACATTTGTAAAATACATAGGTAAATATATTTTTAAATTGCATTGGTTACAACAACAACAAACAAAGAAAATTAATATTTCCCCTTCGCTCAGTCGAAATTCTACTTTTTGCGATCGTGCGACAGGACAAACAAAAACAAAACCAAATCGTC
Organism: Cheilosia scutellata; assembly: GCA_955612985.1. Classification (NCBI taxonomy): domain Eukaryota; kingdom Metazoa; phylum Arthropoda; class Insecta; order Diptera; family Syrphidae; genus Cheilosia; species Cheilosia scutellata. Next base: position 52,399,024 of record OY015312.1, on the reverse strand, counting down.
ATACGTGGGGGCGGTGTGTCTGTGTACCTCATTCGAAAAGGGTTGATTTGTTTTCTCAGTGAGTGCTATGGTCAGCAGGAGCAGCTTTATGTACAATTGTACATAGTGATCGTATGTCCAATGCAGGATGGGGTGCGTGCTGCAGTATAGCATCGGGTAGGTATATTAATAATCTTCATAAGAGAAGAGACGTACAAACCAGGTAACAGGGTAAGGTTGGGTTGGGGTAGTTTTTTGAATTTCATATGAAGAGGGAAACAAAGGAAATGAGAAGCTGTATTGTATGAACAAGTACCATGGTCATGGAAAGGGAGGGCGGTGCAGAGGGTGCACATTATATTTGTTGTCTTTCATTCTCCATTGGCGTAGGTATATGGCGATCCGATACTTTTTAAGAAGTTACACTTCTTTCACGAGTACGGACTTGCACGGTCCCTGGATGGTTTAATTTTAGATTCACAATTGGACCCGGTACGTGGCGCAGCAATCGGGTTACAGGAATTTTATTTATTTCTTTCTAAACGCCTGGACCGATTTCGCTGAAATTTGGTGTGTGTGTGTTTGGGGGGATCCCTGGATGGTTAAGCACCCGGTAGGTGGCGCTGCAATCGAGTTCCAGGAATTTTATTTATTTCCTTCTAAACGCCTGGACCGATTTTGCTGAAATTTGGTGTGTGTGTTTGGGGGGATCCCTGGATGGTTAAGGACTTGGTAGATTATTTATTTCCTCTTTAATTGGATGGTTTATAGTGGGTCAAAACAATACAAACCAAAACGAAGCAAAACAAAACAGTTGTTGTGAAGTTTCACCTCACTAGAGTGCTTATGTACATAATGAAGGTGAAGCACATACTCATTTTTTTTGTCGTTCTGCATGCATGTTGCGTTGCTTTGTGTTTAAATATATGGTGGTCGAATTTCGACCACTGGGTGAGCCTAGTATATATTAACCATCTACTTTTCGAGAAAACCACTTGAGTTAAAAAAGTTACACTTTCAAATCTGGGCGTATAATTTGCCGACAATGTTGGATTTACTCATGGATATCATTGTTTCAATGTTGTTTCAAAGGGGTTGGTCGGAATTTATTGCTACATACGAGTATAGCCACGACGACCCCCACCATTCCGTGAATTAGCGAACATAACTGACGCTTGTAAAGCTGCTCAATACTTGCACGTTGCACGTTTATAGGTCAAGTCGGCCAAGTATAGGAAATATTTAAACGCGCATATGCCTGTTCTCTTTGTTCGTGTTAATGAATTATTTACCACTTAGAGGACACGGAGTTACGGGTAGTTTCTGATGGTTGAATTTTTTTCCCTGATTCTTATACGATGAAAGTTTATGATGTTTGCATGACTAAAGTTTCTCGGTCAGTGTCATGACAGGTATTATATTGGTGACGGCAAAGTTTAAATTAGCTTTTCCGTATTTTTTTTTAGTTTTTAATTTCAGCGTCTGACTTTGTGTCGTATCTATAGATATAATAAAACTTTTTCGAAATGTTTTTTAAAGTTCTGAGAAGGCTTTAGGATATATTGTTCATTGGCACGAATACTTTTTGGGAGCGTTTTTAACCAAAATGTATTTTTTTTTTAACTTGCCTTCATTAGGTCATTAGGAATTTAAATAAAAAATGAAAAAAGGAAGAAATAAGAGGCCAAATTTTTTTCTAAATATTTTATGAGTAACATGGTATTTTTAAACGTCTTAAACAAGGTGCTGTGATAAAAAGTGTCTCAGACATGTTCAAGAAACACTGTATATTTAGATACAGTTCAGCCAAAAGGTAATTTTCACCGGATGCTTCTTACTCAATTGTAAGTATCTCTATTCCGTGCCAGCGATAGTGAACATATTGTATTTTTGTATTCTATAATAATAGCTCTTCAAATAACTTTGTTCAAAAATTATCAGAAAATTACATTTTTACTCGCCTTTTCGGAGTCTTAAATAACAGAGCCGCATTATAAAATTCTTCACATCATATTCAGAACCTTGAGCACTCGTACAAAAATTCAGAAATAAAGAAATTTATGTAGCGAATCTCCGACCTATCCGAGTTTAAGAGGTCTTACACGTAAGGAAAGAACACAATGGTTTTGTGATTTTAGTGTACGGGACTACAGGTTCGATCCACAGGAAAACATAAATTACATCATAAGGTCTTTTCCACTCCTTCACCACTCGCGAACGTTTGGCAAACATTCAATAGTTTAACTTTCTTGGAAAACGCTTCAGGCTTGGCATTCAATTTAAGGTCCTTTCCATTCCCTTAAAAAAATAAAAATTCGCAATGGACATGTTGAGTCGTTGAGTCTTTGCAAAAGTACGATTTTCATGGAAAATGTTTAGCAACCAAAGTATAAATAATTTCAATCCAAATATAATCGTGATACTCGTATATGATGAAACGCACTATACCTAATCAAATCCCAATCAAATGATCTCGTAAACACTTACCAAATGAAATACCCTATACCGTACTGTACTTCGCTACCATCAAAGTATATATCCCTGAAAACACGGGAACAAATAATATGCTCTAATCTAATCAATCTGTCCATTTTGACTAATCAAAGAAATCAAAAGATCTGTTGAATGAACACAAACATGAATACGCTTAGCCACTACTGCCCTAGCGGCCATGATAGGAGATTGTTTACAAATTTTCAATTACGAAAGAACTCAGGTTTTTCCTTACTCCATTTATATATGCACAAATTAATGACATAAGTCTCACACTTAATGTTCCAATCAAATGATTCAATTACAGTAGACGCTTAATATAGTGAACTATATAAATAATCGGGTCTGTTCACTAACACCTGTTCGTTCATTATTTCGACGGGGGAAGCTAATAATGCTTTTCAAAGTAGAACCTTTTTTAAAATGCACTTAATTCAACAGTAAAAATATATAAATTAACCAAAAAACAAATAAGTTTAAAACAATCAAACGAAGCAAAAAAATATTGCTTTTAAAAAAAATTTAAATAAATTTAAAATTCAGATTCTATGTTGTTCCAAGAACTATTTCTTCAGCTTTTTCCTTTCATATTTATGGAGCTAACAGTTGATTTTGGACACTCGAAATAAATGGCCAAAAACGTTGCCGAACTATTTTTGAAGAATGCCTTTTTAATGTGCAAATTCACAGTCCAGAGTTAAGTGTAATTTAAGTAGAGAGAAACAGATAGGTATCACTCATGTATATTTTACATGTCACAGTCGATTCACAATACCTACCCCAAATGGTACAAACAAATATTCAGCCCTTACAAAAAAGTTAGTTTTGCAGTATTTAATAAGTAATAATTATTAGATTTTTAAAATGTTGTGAATTTTAGAGAAGAAAAATTATTTTGTTTAATTGAAATTCTAAATCGAAGAAAAATCAAAATGAACTTGTCAAATTGTTAACAGCTGAGTAGCTTGTCACATGTCAAAGGTACGAGTAGGTAACACTTAAGTGTCTACATAATATTGGATACTTAGGTTTTGTAATCAAATATTTCACTAAGAAAAATGAAATAGAAATCAAATCTTGAATAGTAAAGCGACAATCAATACTTAAGTGGTCACTATGAAACCGGGCATAATGTTTAAAATTAATTATTGTAATAGGAATGTTCATGAAAAAATGTGTGTTCACCACTTTGAGATTTTTATTGCTTACCAGCTATTTAGTGTAGTGTCTATAAAATTTCCTGTGTTCACTTTCCCGAGATTCACTATATCGAGCGTCTACTGTAAATTCAAATATGTATGTTTTGATATTTTTCAAGGCGAGTAAAGATCAAAATGTATTTCAAAGAACAAACATTTTTAAACGTATTGCTAGAGTTTTGTACCGATTGATTCTATAATAACGAATCGGGAATTCGTTACTTTTCTTTAATGGAAAACACAACAAAAAGCTTTTAAAATATAATGAATACAATATAGGGACGCTATTTATATTTTTTTAAACCATAAAAATCAAATAATTTTCTAAGTACGAGTAATTCGTTGGTTAACATAAACTTTTCATTATTTTTTCCAGAAGGAATCTTGGAATTAATTCAACAATTTGAACGAGGTAAGAATTAGTAGTTCTTTAGTTCTTATACAATATTGCCTATTAATAAAAAAATAAATAAATAGGTGGCGCAACAGGCGGTAGACACCCTAGGCCTAGCTTCTCGTAACCATTCGCTTTGTGGGAGTTTCTATTTTTGGGACGAATGGAAGGGACCTACAATTTTATGCCGAGTCCGAACGGCTGAATTGTGAAGCTTTTTCAGGACAGTCATGCTCTCGGATGTTTGTCAGACGTTCGCGAGAGGTGGCACAGTAGAAAAAACCTTAAGATGTAATTTGTGTTTTTCCGGGGATCGAACCTGGGATCCCTCGCACACTAACCACTGCGCTACTGCGCCCACATCCTTATTGTCTATAAATATATCTCTGTCCTCGATATTTAAATGTTAAATCCGCCTAGTCCTTGCTGAATAAATTTAACGCTTGAACTGAGAAGACTCTCATCGACAAGTTTTAAAGGGTGATTTTTTTTTTTTGCTTTTTGATTTTTCAGCCTGATTTATTTTTACAATTCACGCGTGATTTGTGACACGTGTCAAAGTAAAAAATGCTCAGTTAGCATTGCCATTTTACCATGGATAGACTTACGCCCGAACAACGTTTCTAAATTATTGAATTTTATTGCCAAAAATCATGCGCTAAAAAACGTGTCGCGAATCCATCATGGACATAATATTGCAAGGCGAATTTGGTGAGCAATTCATTTCACGTTTTGGACTTGTGAATTCGCCGCCTGCATTTAGATCGTGCGATTTGACGCCGCTGGACTATTTTTTGAGGGGGTTATATGTGATTGTGAAGTTTCTGTGAAGAAGACGGTACCGTGAAATAAAGTCGAAGGAAATAAGGTCGAATCGTGTTTATTTCCATTTTGATTGGAAATAATGTCGAATTGCACCTTTTTTCGTGGTCGATTTTATTTCCATAGCAAAATGGTAATAAGGTCGAAAAAAGGGGAGAGTACGATAACTACGGCACCAAAAAATGATAACGGTATTTTGTAGAGGGGTTAGATACAAGCACTTTTTACTATGGGAGGGGGGGTCTATCTTACTCCGTTTAGGCGGGAGGGGTAATTAAAAAAAAAAATTATAAATAAAATTAGAATAAAATATTAAAGAAAAAATGACAACACTTACAACAACTAACTATAGTATTTTTCAAAGCCAGGAATCTGTTATAAATTGTCTAAAATGCAAATCAGCAAAATTTTGTCTACCAATGTGAAATTTCAGGCCAGAGACTGTATCTGAAGAATGTTGTTAACATTGGGTAAACTAATATAATTTAAAGAAAGTTTGCATATACTCAGCCTTGCACCCATCCCAAAATCCAACAGTGACCCCAAGCAGGGGGGTTGCAGGGGGGGTAGCATGCCCCCCCCCCCCATACGCATTTCAAGGCGCAAGGGTAGCAATTTGTACTCTAAGCGGAGCGATATATAAAAGTAATTTTCAATTTTCTCAAAAATTAGAGGACATAAATCAATCTGGTTTTCAGTGTTCGATTAAGAATTGATTTAGGCAGTAAAAACTACAAACAAATTAAGTTTCTATTTTGTGAATATTGAAAAAAATCAGCATTCAACTTTTTTTTTTTTTTAATTTTTTTCCTTAAATTTCAAGTTTGAAAGTATTTTTTTCAAAAACTATTAACAGTTATAACTTGATTTAAAAATAATATCAAAGAACAGATTGCTGGCTTCCAAAAATCTTAAAGTCCTTTATTGTAAGTGTTGCTGTAATTGTTTCTCAATTTTTTTCATTTTTAGTATTTTTTTTTTTTTAAATTGCCCCTCCCGCCTAAACGAAGCCAGATAGACCCCCCCCCCCCCTCCCATAGTAAAAAATGTTTGTATTTAACCCCTCTACAAAATACCGTTATCAATTTTTGGCGCCGTAGTTATCGTACTCGTGCCGAAAAAAGGGAAATTGTGTAGAAAAAATAAACCGCATAAGCAGTGAAACATGTTTGGGGGGACATGCTGCCCCCCTGCATTTACTGTCAGATTTGGAGTAGGCGTGCTGAAATAATCATTATTGAAGTGATCGACATTATTTCCATTCTTTTTTTTTTTTTTTTGAAATATAGTCGAACGAAAAAATTTTTGGAATTCGACATCTATACATATAATAAAACTGTTGGAATTTTCTTTGTCAGCTAAAAACTCAAAAACTACTGGACAGATTTCGATGAAACTTTTTTTTAAATGTTCCTTAAGACTTTTAGACTGCTATAGGCTATGTCGTTTATAGCCGCGTCATTAGGAAAAGTTTTTAGCCAAAATATATTTTTTGAAGTGAAAATATATACATACACATATACCTTCCTACAAATGGATGTTTATACTTTTGCGATCGTGCGACAGGGCAAACAAAAACAAAACAACACTAGCATACGTACGAGTATACCTCGCATTCAAAAAGGGTTGATTTGTTTTCGAAGTGAGTGCTATGGTCAGTTGTATATGTAAGGTAGGTATGTATATTATGGCATGGGTATATTATTAACCTTCAGAAGAGAAGAGACATACAGACGTTCATTCTGATATGTGGTATGGTACCAGTGTAAGGTTGGGTTGGGGTAGGTAGTTGTTTGAATTCTGTTGGAAGACAAAGGAAAGGAAATGCAGTATTACAAATAAGTAGCAAGATCAGGGAGAGGGAGGGCGATGCAGAGGGTGCTCATTAAATATCCAATACATTACATCCATTATCGATATCGCCATGCAACGCAGTATGAATTTCATTCTGATATGTTATAACAGGGTAGGGTTGGGGTAGTTGTTTGGATTCCATAGGAAGAGGGCAACAAAGGAAAGGAAATGCAGTATCCATCCATATCCAAGATATGCTTTTAATTGTTAGGCAATATTTCACCGAGTATTTTGAGCATTCATCTTTCTGGTCCATCCAGAGGGTGAGATAAAATAAATTGAAAATAGATCTTATTTGGCCAAGTGCGAAAAATTTGCTTTATCGATTGCAATTGTGCTCAGGGGTAGTTTTATATTGCGTTCTAAAAATAGAATGATTACTCGCACCTTGCGCGACAAGCATTCAGAATGCGCATTGTATATGCGTATGTATGACGTAGTTGAATTTGATGTAGGGAATGGATATGCATAAAACAAACTATTTACATATGTACGTAGTACATAGTTTGTGATGCGTAAATAAGTTTGCACAATGGTATTATAATATTTGAGATCTGCAACTATGGAAAGTGTAACGATATGATCGCGTAGTATAAATAATCAAATCTTACCTGTGACGAGTTTTCATTTATGTGATATAGCTATTATGTCCATTGACTTAGGACTTTCGGTACAGGTTACGTAAGGACTAAGTTGTGACTGGGGAGGGGTAAAGGGGTGGTAGGGACTAAATCTGGAACTATTTGACCGATTTTAAAATGCTATATGTTGCATGTTCGCGTGTGAGCTGCAGTTGTTTATACTTGCGCCCACTAAAATAATAACGTATATAGCTTACAAAAAGGCATTGCGATAAAATATTTTGTAAGCTTAAAATAGAGGACAGTATATAAACAAACGTACAATGATAACTCAAATAAATGTTAGTTTTATTTAAAAGAAAAGAAACCGGCGGGCGGAGCTGCGGGTATTTGCTAGTTATTTCTAATCAAAATAGAAATAAAACATGATTCGACCTTATTTCCATCGACTTTATTTCACGGCACCTTGGAAGACAACATAACTCGTGACAACCAGTCGATATATGTTGGAAAAAGTATGCCAACATTGGACATTCCGAAAGAACCACTTGAACCGTAGTCGCGGTCAACATTTACACGAAATAATCACAAAGTAAATGGCAAGAATTGATTTATCGACCCTAATCAATTCACTAAATTTTGCAGATTTTCTTGTTTTTTTTTTTTCTTTTTGCATTTTGAAAAACAAACGCTTAAAAAATCACCCATTATTTAAACAGAAAAGTGTGAAACAAGTTAGTTTTAAAATGATGGTTATGGATAAAATCAAACAGATAAAATTTGCTAAATAAGCTTCTGCGACTAGGTTTTCAAATCGATTTGGTTTTTTTATTAGGGCGTTATTTTATGGTGTCACTAAACAACACTGGCTATCAACACTAACAGCTTTTCAATTCAAACAGAGGTTTGACCTACCTCAGGGGTCAGTGCTTGGGAAAATCTCGTAAACACATGATTGAAGTTGATTCCGAGATATTTTAACGTCGTTTGTGGTTACCAGTAATGATCCTTCAGGTAATCCCAGCCCCACGTTTTAACAATTGGCTGTTTTCCTTATACAAGGCATTGGTGGTCGTGGGCTTGTTTGCTTTGCATAGACCTTTGACTTCAAAAAAAGCCCGAAGAATAAAGTCAAATGGCGTTAAATCGCAAAATGAGGGAATGACTCATGCATTAATTGAATTATTTCTCTCGCTGTATAGCATGTGGCACCGTCTTCTTGAAGGGACCATGACGTAATCTCGAATGACAAAAATCTCGAAATTTTTTTTTTACTATCGAATGCAAAATTTCGAATGTACAAAAATCTCGAAAGACTATCTGCTAGGTTCCACATTTCACTTTCACTCGAAATGAAATCGGAAATGAATTTTTCACTGTATTCGATTTCGATTTCAAAAATTTCGCAATTGGGACAATGTGAAATTGTGATTTCGAAAATATTTCGGAGTTTCCGAATCGCTCGAAATGCAGAACACTGAAAACGAATTCACTCGATTTGCAATTTCGATTTCACTCGATTTCTGGAACCTAGCTGTAAATCTCGAAAAAATCTCGAAAATAAAAAGTAAATTCGAACAGTAAACCCAAGCAGGGGGGTTGCGGGGGAGCAACATGCCCCCCATACGTATCTCACTTTTTAACACCATTTTTAATATTAATTCGAGATTTTTGTTATTCGAGATTATGCTTTCTAGATTTTTTTTTCGAGATTTTTACATTCGAAATTTTTGCTTTCGAGATATCGGGGTAGACCTTCTTGAAACCACATGGTCACATTCATATCTTTTAATTTAGGTATTAATTTTTTGATTCATTTAGGCACTAAAAACTGGGTTATAATGTCACGATAACGAACACCACTAATTGTTACTGTCTGACCAGCCGCATTTTCGAAGAAGAATGGCCCGATAATGGATCCAGGGCAAAATCCGCACCAAACAGTCACGCCATGTGGATGCATTTGTTGCTCAAAAATTACGCATGGGTTTTCTGAACCCCAAATGCGACAATTTTGACGATAAACGAAGCCATCAAGATGAAAATGGGCTTCATCCGAGAAGATGATTTTGTTCGAAAATTGCGGACTCTAGCTGACAAACCTTCATTATTTTTAAAATATTGCGCAACAATGAAAATGCGTTGTTCTTTTGTATAGCGCTCCATTTTTACTAACCCCGAACTGTCAGCTGTCTTATTGTTATCTTTTTTTCCGTTGGCATCACTGTACTAATAAATGAAACAAAATTCAAATTTTGAATTGTGTGAATTATGGGACACCCTTTATATAGGTAACAAATATTACCAGCCCATGTGCATCTGGAGTGTGTTTAACATTGTAATGTCCTACATCACTTTTGTTGATATGCAATTATTATTATTGTCGTCATTATTCCCTGCCAAAGAAAGCCCATTTAGTCCGTAATAATAATAGAAAACGTAGCAAATTCATAAATTATCGAAAACAAAAAAGGCAATACCTATCAAACGCATTATGAAAGTTGAAGCAATGAAAAAGCACGAAACGATAACACGTCGAGATATATATAATAAATTCGGAACGTGACCAGAATTCGGCGTTAGCGCACAAAGTTATCAATATCCTTGATGAGCCGAATACTTCAGTTCCGTATAATTGATCTGTTTCGCTTGCGAAGATTATTAAGAGCTATGGCTCTTAATTTTCATATATAACAAAAGACCCGTCCTGTGATTTTGTGGCGTGGGTTTGGCGTTCTCATGTTTTCAATAAATTTGTGCACGTATTTTTTACATGCAACGTCAAAATTAGAAGGACGAAAATGTTACTAGAATGTAAGTTATTTATGTGGATGTAGAAAATTAGTTTACATTTGAGTGCTCACAGATAGGTATGATTGGCAGTGTGGAAGAGGACACACATTTAACATTAGAGTGCGATAGAGTTAAAATAGGCGTACCTAGTGGCAAACATGAATTTATAAAATTGTGTTCGTTATATTATCGCACTGATGAATAATAATAATCATCCGCTGCATTCCAAATATGGTGCCACTTGAATTACACACAATGCACACATGCACCATCCTGTCCAATTCTCCCACCTACCATTAGCGGCCGATTCTAGTGGAAAATTCAATTATCTTCCATATCGACAACGAGATTCATATCCTTTTTTTTGTTAATAAACTTTGTCCAAGTTTCTGAAATATTGAGTTCCGGCCTTAGTGGTAAAACCACAACAAAATGCATCGAACAGACAATTAATTACTCGTCGATTTCATCGACGTTATTAAATTTGACGAGTCCATCTGTGATGTGACAATTGGAAAAATAATTACGACATGGTACAAAAAAGAAAAGCTACTACACGAATTCATATAGGTACCGTATCTGTCAGAAGCGGATTGCATTCAACCGAAAGAGAAATTAATTTTATGAAATTAAAAGGTGAACATATGTTTCCGGATCATTAACTGCCATGTTTGGTGAGTAAAGTTCAAAAAATTTATATCGATTGCGAATTCTGTTTTTAAGATTAAAATTGATCGATTTGAACTTTAATTTGTATTCAGCTACAAACAAAGAGCATTAGAGCGCACAAGCGTATCAATCACTTTTGTATAAAGCTGTCAGTTGAAATATGTATTGTGATTTAATATATGTATTTGCAAAAAGTCAGGACACTTTAAAGTGTCTGTCATTATCTTAATAAGTAAGCAAAATTCTACCTGTCAAATTATTAAAATTATCTGCTTAATGATTAGCTTATCCGACTACCTTTGCATGCCTACAAAATAGTAATAGATACTTATCGATATGATAGCGTATGCTTTATCTCTTTACTAGCCTTCTATTTGAAATTTTATCCTTCGAAAAATTCCGCAACACAAAAAATATTTTGTTGACAAATTGGACGACTTCGTAAGCCATTAATAATATCGCCGATTACCTTGCTCTCTGAAATGTCACTCTATACTATAGTGAGATAAGTCAAAGGCACACCTTGTGAAGGTGAAAAGAAATGAATTCTATAACAGAATGAGACTTCGATTTAAAAGTCATTAGTCACTAGCTGTCACTATTGTCCCGGGCCGGGCGCCAGCAAAAAATGCACAAACCCGAATATTGATGAAGCTGTAGATATTTACCTATCTTACACTTTCTCATTTAAATTTTCACAAAAATACTTCACTCTAGAAGGACCACTGATGGTTTTTATGGTTGTTTATAATATTAGAGTAGGCCCTCTATATACATATGTATACTGAATTGCAAACGTCATCGGAAATAAATACGTGCTATCTTTCAGGGCCGAGTGCACTGGTCTAAATACCCTTTCCCATCTGTAACCCAAAATGAGTTTTTCGTTTAAATAAACATTCAGTGAGGACTTCTGTGTGGGTCGTAAATTGGTTCGGGAACTCTATCTAGAGGCGAGATACACTACACACGTTTTAAAATACAGACCAACATACCATAAAAATGCATTAAAGAGTTGCTTGGAAATTTACAAATTACATACTGCTTCGTCAGAGCTGACTTATTTTTAAGTATCAGCCGTACAGCGTTGCACACAGGAAGGATCACGTTCACAAATCCTCTGGTGTTTGGTCATAGACGGTTATGCAATGCAATTTTTAACGAGACAACTTAAGACAAGCTACTTACAGAAAACGCTCTTAAGACAGTTCTAGTGCAGCAAGGAAAACATGTCCATTAATCAAAAGAAGGCTGTCAAAGTTAAGTCGTTAAATACTCTGACAAAGTCAAATATTTTTTGGTAATCCCAGATAAAGGGATTAATTGGAATACCCACATAAACAGCAAAATAACAAAAGCAAAAGCTTTATAGACATGTGGACATGAAGTCAAATAATATGGTAGATCCCCAAACTAAAGATACACTGGAAATGGTTTTGTTTAGTTTGCCATACACACTTAGCTCAGCATAAATCCATTGTAAAACACTGAAAATTATTTTCGACGGCCTACAGCACGGCCTAACAGCAAACCAGCGACCGCACCCTTTTATGACCGTCAGAGGACTAACTCAATCGCTCTTCTCCTTACAATTATACAACCACACGATCGCTGGCCCTCTCTTTATTGGAGAGGGTAGTTTTTCCCTTTCAATGGCTGTTATTGACTGAGAAAATGGATCAATTTTATTCCTCAATCCTCATGCAATGTCATACAACAATCGTGAATTTTGATACCACAAAAACAGGATCAGTTAAGAAAAACAGGCCAAGTGCGAGTAAGAAATATTTTCGTAAAATCTTCCACAAAGTGGAGGCATATCTCCAATTGCTGTGCACGATGGCGAATCGACACATTCGGATTCTCCTCAACACTGCGCTCAACAACGGCAATAACTTCTTCTGTTCATACTGTTAGTCGTCTTTAGGGATGCGTAGCGTATGCGTATTATCCACTAGTTTGTACTTGGTGAGAAAATGACCAAATGACAGACCACTGCGATGAAATAAGGACCCAAAAAAAATTAAGTAAAGCCCCAAATCTGACAGTAAACCCAAGCAAGGGGTTGCACGTTTTTGTTTTTCGTTTGGGGTGTTATTTTATTTCCTCTTTTGGGGCCTTATTTCATAACTAGTTTCTGCCCGCGGCTTCGCTCGCGCAGCCCTCAGGATTTTAAATATCACGAAGGAAACCTTCCTATGAAAGTAACTGAGAGCAGTTAGTAAATCAGTTATATAAAAATATGTAGCGAAGTATTGCCTAAAATGGTTTACATTTTTTTAATAGATACCTATTATTGATTTAGATTTATGACTACATATTTGTTACTTCTTTGATAAACACGCTGATCGAGCGAAACTAAATTTTAGGTGCTCTCCAATTTTTCTCTCCAAACATTAGCTAGAATCCTAACTAAATTTTGACATATAGTGCGCTGTGGACTATAAGTGTCAAAAAAAAACAGATGTTCGTTGAAAATAACTTCCTTCAAAAATGCATAGACGCGAAAAAGTGTTATATTTCCGTTGTACATACTTTCTTTTTTCCTTGTCTGGTATTCCTTGATCTCAAATTTATCACTTTCAACGTATTTCTCATCTAGGTATTTATTGAATCCTTATTAATTTTCCCAACACGAAAACACAACAGGAAAAAAACCGACATGATCTGTTAAAATTTAGCGTGAAAAATGTGCCGAACAATTAATGGGCGAGCTAAATTGTGACAGATACATGCAGTACCTACAGTCTGAAATAAATTTTCGCTTTGGGAGTTCTATTTCTTATTTCCCAATTTCATTGCCGAGCTTCAGTTTCATTAAGTTTGAACGTTTGAACTATGAAGAAAATTTAAATATTATGAAAAGTAGGCGGTGCGAATTTGAATAATGAGAAAACTCAAATTTTGAAAATTCTAAAATTTATTCAAATACGCACCGCCTACTTTTATTTAATATAACAAAAGTAAGGAGCGTTACAGAATCAGTAAGGGTAAATATATATATGATGAAATAGGATCCCAATTTTCAGTAGGAAATAAGGCCCCAAAAAAGGAAATAACACCCCAAATTTTATTAATAAAATTTTAATTTAAAAATTAACGATTTAAATTTTATTAAAAATCGCTGTTGTTTCCTGTATAATTTTTTGGGCGCTTATTTAATATTTTTTTGGCCTTATTTCGCAGAGCCGTAAGCATGATGTCAAAAATTTAGTAGGTTATCATTACGATACTACCTTCAAAAAATCACTCCATCCGACTCTCCAGGGTGCTGCTTAGCTTATATCTTGAACAAGACGTAATTGGAGTACTGGAGGCCGCTGGCCAAGGACCAAGCTATTTTTAGAAGTGTACTGGTAAAAGCCTTCGGGACTGTGGCGCCACGTCAAGTTTAAGTAAGTAAGACTTTAAGATTCGGTTAAAAATCGTTTACAAAATTTAATTATTCGACTGTTTAAAAAGCTACAATTTAACTACAAGTCCAAGCAACTGATTTGGATACCGAATTATATGTCTAAGAGCCCATCATCCAAAAGTCATCAAAATCCAATTAAGTTATCAAAGATCTCGGTTTCATTGGAAATCTATACTTAATTAAGATTAAGACTACATCAAGTGTTTCACTAAAAGCCATAACTCTCTTTAACTCAAGAGTCATCGAATGAGATTCCATCAAATTTATGTAGTCAAAGCAGAGTGCTGGTCATTCTGTAATCCCAAATCCAAATCGATAAATAATCATATTTCTGATAGAAATACTGTGACATTTCTTGACATCCTTCTTGACACCCTCGAATGTAGTCAACCTATACCTCGTACCTCCACTTCCCTCTTTAATTATATTTCAGAAAAAAATATTCATACACCAAACCACTTGTGCATAATGAGAAAACAAAATATAAAAATACTTGTTCGCCTCGTGTACGTGTAAAAAATAGAAGCCTACCTTCCCTGCGAATGTCAGTGACCATGTTCAATGTTCACAGTTGTATGTGAGTTAACGAGGACACGATGAACAGCTTAATCCATCAAAACAACAAAGCAAGCTTTCACCAGACTCGCCAGACGGCACACAAGCACAACGTAGTCAGAATCATGTTCATGGCTAACAAATAAAAACAGTTTGTAAAATAATCTCTTGGGCTAGTCATCGTGTCGTGTCATTCTTTTTGTGTCACTCAGAAAAAAAAGAATCTTTTTTTCCTTCTTCGTCGGCTTGGTATACGGCCCACCGGCCAAAAAAATAGTAGATATTCTGTCGCTACCGTTTTTTCTTTCTAATTTGGATAAGTTGTATTGCGCTTGAGGTAAAGTAGTTTTTTTTCTTGTCATTGTCATCTATCTATAAACCCAAATCCTGGAAGCAGAACAATGGTCACCAATCAGCAACAAGAACAACATCTTTAAATAGATACAATCAAAATGAAATTCGTATTATTTTAAGCAGAGGCATGTTGAATTTCCTTCCAATTTCAATTAAACCACCCTCTTTGTACTTTTGTCAGGACTCAATGGAACGCCTAATGAATAATGAAACCCAAGAACAATCTATCAACTTCTGCCCATTTAAGCAATGTTCATCCCCAATCAAACCGAAAACAATGCATTCACCCGACCCTCGGTTCCAACGAAATTGAATCTCCATCACAGATTTATAGTTCAATTTGCTGTTGTTTTTGCTGGCTGCTCACCCTCGAATCGGAAAACCGAGAACAGGGAGAGTACGTAGATACATATATTTTAGGAACTAATCCTTTCAACATATGGATGCTGACTTTTGGGAAAACAATTTGGACTTACGTAACCACTACCCGAAACTCTTCATGTCGATCAACTTGTTGGTTTCATTCGTCCGGGGTGGAGATGTCTGTACACGCCTTGTGTTTGTTACATGGCCCGGGAAAGATTGTAGCGGAGCTTCGTACCATTCGTACTGTATTATATAAGAGTGCTGGTCTTGGAGCAAAGAAAGTATAGGCACTTTACGCTGCCAGTCAAAGTGTAATCCGAATGCACTGATGCGAAATGAAGACTTATTGGCAGCGCATTACATTGAGTTCAAATTGCTTCCTATGGGGCTTATTGTTCAAACGCTTTACCTCTAGGTTCATGTGTCACAAGTAGTGATTTCTGGCTTCTTGGATTTGTTATTGACAGCTCAGGAATTTATAAAGAGGAATTGATGCGCACGCCAAAGTAAATGGTATAACAGATTTATTTTTCTGAGAGTGTGTTTTTGCGATCAAACCATCAGAGAGGTGCAGGTTATGGCTGGGAAAGGTATGAGAAATAAATTTCCATCGGCTGTGGTTCAAAGAAAAATATTTTTTATGTACTCGTATCTAGTTGCCTACTGCCTATGGTAGGTACTGTCAATTCGTATAAAATATTTCATTCATTTTCATTCATTCGGTTTTAAGGGTACGCACGTCTATTAAGTGGGTCGCGGGTGTAGGTGTGTGTGTAGTTTACCCTCCATAGCTCTCGATCCTCCGCCATCGACTCCAAATCATCAAGGGCAATCCCCATACGGGTAGAGGAGATATTATTGACTTGATCTAACCATCTCATCCCGGGTCTACCAAAGGACGCCTGTCTGATGGTACTAATATTTTTTTTATTAAAAAAAAATTTGTTTTGTATTCAAGTTTGAAAACCTATACCTAATGAAAATCCAAACTCACTTCTTATTTTTTAATTTTATTTGCTCAATTTAATAAATGTATAGCTTCCTTGATTTGGCGACTCTTGAAAAGCGTGTGGGGTGGGGTGTCACAACCCCCCCCCCCCCCCTACATACCCCCCCTCGCTGCGCCCCTGATAAAAACACATGAGGATATCTCTGCAAAGATTACGAAAATTCAAAAATGCACTTTAAAGAGGAATTCCAAATAAAATCGCAACACAATCTACTCAAGAATTTCAATACAAGGAGTAACTCGATTAATTTTTTCGGGTTGTCAGATTTAAGTTAGTAAATTAGTCGAGAATTGCAGTAGAAAAACTAGTTCTAAATTAAGATACATATATAGTATGCGTTCCTCAGTAATCAATCATTTGACAGTTTTGTCTCACCCTGAGACCCTTGCCTTTGGTAATTAAGTTGTTTTTTTCTTTTCTTTTCATTCGGTTCATCCATTTCCATGCTGTCCAAAATGGGCTGGTTGGGGTTGCTCCCCAGATCCCCGAAAAAATAACTTAAGAGTGAACTGCTTGTAAGATTTGATTTTTCCAAAATAAACATTTTAGCTTAAATATGTGGTTAACATTATTAAGCTATACCTAAGACCAGTCTATCAATAATAGTCCAAGGATCTCTACTTATACAAACAAAACACCAGAATGAAGGAAGCTACTTTTGTACAGTCTATAGGGGTAAAACTTATAAAGCAAATGCTTCGATAGCTTTAATGATGTTTGATGTTTGCACATAATTATGTAGCTTCCTTCGAAACATAATTGTTCTTGAAGATAATTAGCTTTTCAACAAAGAGATATTGTACAAAATCACCAAAGTAATACTAAAATGTCCAGGATTGTATTAGTATCTATATAGAAAAAAAACAAGTCTCTTCTCGACATTAAGTGAAAGCCATTCTATAGTTCCAATGAAAGCCTATCCCACTCATAACGTCAATTTATTTAACACAGTGCATAGTGCGTATAGGTACCCGCCATAGCATTACCACTTAATTGGATACCATTAACATCAGTCTTCGTCCAGAAATAGCCCACTGTCTGCTGAACCGACGACCCTCTATCCGATGTTACCGCCAAACGTTGCCACATTATCCAGTTTCACATCAGCGCCCTATCAGTTGTAACATCATAGAGAAAAGGTGGCAAAGCAATTCGTGCCATCCATTAAGTAAATTCACACTTACTCCCCACAGACCGAACGGGGAAGTGTTGCAGAAAGAGATCTCTGACAGGAGTAGATATCACGCACCTCACCAACTGGGAAATTTAATGGCATTATTAGAAGGCCCACATTATGCTGTTATTGCTACGGTAAAAATAACAAAAATATATACTCGTATAGCAGAGGCACTTTGCAATTGGTTACGGATTGTTGCCTGCATATCTGGAAGGATGTGTTGTGTATAAAAGTGCGAACAGGCACTCACCTGTTTTTTATTTCCAATGGTGACGATTAATCGGATCGATATCAATTTCATGATTAAAGTATAGCAGCCGTATACCTACAGTTTACACATATAGCATGTCAGTAGGATACATTTGGCAGACTCATCTCTTTAATGATAGATATAGCAGCAAGGGCGTTATTTTATTCGAATATGCAGTCGTTTTTATATCGATGGTTGCTTTACGGGTAGATATAGATATTTCGTGTGTTTGGTACAGAACAGATACCTACATTGGAAAATTAGTCGTTTTCTGAGAAAAGGTTTCAATTTCACACGAAATGTAATGATCCTTATTAAATATTTGTCTTATGTACGAACTCGCAATGCAGTGTTGTTACCATAATAAAATACTAATAGTTTAAAAAACTAATGAAACGCTTTTATAAGTAGGTACTACACTAAAAGTAAAAAAATTAAAATTAACCAATCTATTTTTAAGGTTTATCCCGGAAGGGGCTTAGTGTAAGCCATGTTTGTGTAGTTTACACTCAAATAATACAATACATAACTACAAACATGGCTTACACTAAGCGGAAGGGGCTATGGCTTACACTAAGCGGAAGGGGCTTAGTGTAAGCCATGTTTGTGTAGTTTAGACTCAAATAATATAGTACATAACTACAAACATGGCTTACACTAAGCCCCTTCCGGGATAAACCTTAAAAATTGATTGGTTAATTTTTATTTTTTTACTTTTAGTGTAGCACCTACTTATAAAAGCGTTTCATTAGTTTTTTAAACTATTAGTATTTTATTTTTTGGTTTTTAGTGCTGTTTTATATCTACCACCTACTTACACAAGCTTTTTTATACTATCATTTTATTGTATTGTCATTACAACAGCATTCAAAATTTCAAAGTCCTAAGTCAATAGACATAATATGTAGGTATGTATTCCACATAAATGAAAATTCGCAACAGGTATGGTTTGATTGATTTTACTACGCGTACCTACTTATACACTTTCCATAGCTACAGATCTCAAATATAAGTATGTACGATGGTGTATAGCATACCTAGCTACGCATCACAAACTCCTTATATGTATACGTACATATGTACATAGTTTGGTTTATGCATATCCATTCCCTACATCAAATTCAACTACGCCATGCATATGAGCATACATTCTGAATGCCCGCCGTATGACAATTCTATTTTTAGAACGCAAATTACATAAAACTACCCTTCCTAATAGGGCCCATACACGACACAGACTCGTCGCTGCAGACCTTAAGTCTGTGCAAACATGCCTTCGCCACACACGGTGCAGACAATCTGCACAGACATTAGTTTGTATCGTTTCGTCGTGGTCGTCGGGTCGGAAAAATGGCGAATACTGCCTGCCGACTTCCTCAAATTTTGCCGAATGGATGAATGAAATTTAATGAAGCTGCTACAAAAAATATGTCCATTAATAAATAAACAAAAAACTTTAACGAGGGAACAGATTTCTTCAAGCGAGAGGCTTTCAATTATGTTTACGCCGTGAATTTTCTCGCTCGTCTGTGCAAAATTCACCATACACGACACAGACATGTCGTTGCAGACCAAGAAAAATTCAAAAAATTTTGAATTCACGCAGACGGTCGCTGCAAACAGTCGACATGGATACACACGACACAGACGATCTGCGCAAACATTTGCACAACAATAAATTATATTGGTCTGCAGCGACGTGTCTGTGTCGTGTATGGGCCCTATAAGCACAACTGCGATCGAGATAGCAATTTTTTCGCTTTTGGCCGAATAAGATCTTTTTTCAATTTATTATATCTCACCCTCTGGATGGAATAGAAAGATGAATGTTAGCTCAAAATACTCGGTGAAGTATTGCCTAACAATTAAGAGGATTTTTTGAGTTGACCTACATAGATCTATGAGTACTAGGCTCACCCAGTGGTCGAAATTCGACCACCATACATTTAAACACAAAGCAACGCAACATGCATGCAGAACGACAAAAAATGAGTATGTGCTTCACCTTAATTATGTACATAAGCACTCTACTGAGGTGAAACTTCACAACAACTGTGTTTTGTTTTGCTTTGCTTTGCTTTGCTTTGCTTTGCTTTGTTTTGGTTTGTATTGTTTTGACCCACTATAAACCATCCATTTAAAGAGGAAATAAATAAAATTCCTGGAACTCGATTGCAGCGCCACCTACCGGGTCCTTAACCATCCAGGGATCCCCTCAAACACACACACCAAATTTCAGCAAAATCGGTCCAGGCGTTTAGAAGGAAATAAATGAAATTCTGGAACTCGATTGCAGCGCCATCTACCGGGTCCTTAACCATCCAGGGATCCCCTCAAACACACATAATTTCAGCAAAATCGGTCCAGTCGTTTAGAAGGAAATAAATAATATTCCCGGAACTCGATTGTATCGAGATCGCCATATACCTACGCCAATGGAAAATGGAAGACAACAAATATAATGTGCACCCTCTGCACCGCCCTCCCTTTCCATGACCATGGTACTTGTTCATACAATACTGCTTCTCATTTCCTTTGTTTCCCTCTTCATATGAAATCCAAAAAACTACCCCAACCCAACCTTACCCTGTTACCTGGTTTGTACGTCTCTTCTCTTATGAAGATTATTAATATACCTACCCCATGCTATACTGCAGCACGCACCCCATCCTGCATTGGACATACGATCACTATGTACAATTGTACATAAAGCTGCTCCTGCTGACCATAGCACTCACTGAGAAAACAAATCAACCCTTTTCGAATGAGGTACACAGACACACCGCCCCCACGTATGACGATTTGGTTTTGTTTTTGTTTGTCCTGTCGCACGATCGCAAAAAGTAGAATTTCGACTGAGCGAAGGGGAAATATTAATTTTCTTTGTTTGTTGTTGTTGTAACCAATGCAATTTAAAAATATATTTACCTATTTTACAAATGTGTTTTTCAAATAATTATTCTTCATAACACATCTATGAGTGGTAAGCTTCAATTTGGTAAAAAGAAAAATGGATTTTGTATTCTTTAAGTAGGGTAAATGACTGTCACATGAAACCGGGTCGGCTTTTAATATTATAATAGATAGTAGATAATGGCAAGTTCAGCGTAGTAAGGTCGAAATAGAAAAGTGTGCACCCCCTTGTTTCAACCCTTATAGGACGAAAAAAGCCTCCCTTAAAGGGGCAGGGGAAGTCAAAATCCAAAAATTCTTTCTAAATATTGCATTGTCTTCACAACCCAACCAACATGGAAAATTTCAAAGTTCTAAGTTTAGAGAAAGTGGTTCAAATTTGGCTTGCAAGATTTTGACACAACAAATTTTTCACGAAGTTAAGTAAAAGCCTTTAATTATAAAGGGGGAAATTTCTTTCATTGTACAGACTAGTTCAATGGGTTTCACATTCAATGAAATTATCCCCAGCTTCCATCTATGCTGGATGGTGGTTCTATCGAAAGATGATAGGAATTTCCGAATTTATTCGTCTCAATTGTTTATATCTAGACGCGGATTTAAAAAATAAATTAAAATTGTGTGTGGCTTTGATTGTGAAGTGAAGCTAATAATTTTTCTAGGTAAACTTGTATATTTTTGTTAATAAGAGCTCCTCACTTTCCGGATAAAATCGACCATCCAAAATGACGGATCAGGTTCGTATAGGCCTAGCTTCTCACAAGTCACAATCATTCGTTGTGTTTTTATTCCGAGTAGAAACGACTGAATTGAAAGGCTTTATTAGGACAGTTATAATACTCTCGAATGTATTTCAAACGTTAGAGAAATATAGCGCAAAAAAATGTATTTAAGGGCATCGAATTTGAGCCTATAACTTAGCCCTCGTATTGTCTGCCTAACAGGCGATTTATGAACTCCAAATTTTCCTTCGAGAGTTTTCTAATCACAATGCATAGTTTCGTGTGTTAACTGGTAGCTTTAAAATTATTTTAATACTGCCTCAGAAATGTCCAAATTGAACCTTTCATGCTTAGGTATATTTTTTCCGGGTTAACCTCTAAGATCCATATTTGAAGATTTTGGTTCGGCATACCCTACCCACTATGCACCTTTCGTTGAAGGTTGGCATTATTACTTTTAC
This sequence comes from Cheilosia scutellata, assembly GCA_955612985.1. Classification (NCBI taxonomy): domain Eukaryota; kingdom Metazoa; phylum Arthropoda; class Insecta; order Diptera; family Syrphidae; genus Cheilosia; species Cheilosia scutellata. Next base: position 52,377,017 of record OY015312.1, on the reverse strand, counting down.
AATGCAGTTCTTGGGATTGGGATATGATAATGTCCCTTTTTCGAAAATGCGAAAAATAATTGCTTCGCTGAAATAAGTTCTCCTCTCCAGACACAACTGACTATGGATTTTTGATAATTCTTCCAGAATTGCTAAATCATATGTGGCAATTATAAAGAATTCGTACGGCAGGCAATTTCTTTTCCAGGAATTTTATTTAATTTTTCTTTTGATAGCATTTTTCTAATTTTACCAATAGAATATATTTTTCGTCTAATTCTAGATCTGTAGCTTATATCTGGGCTTGAATTAAGGTGACAAACATTTGGATGTCTATTACGATTTTTTTTTACTAAAATCCACCAATCCTTGCAATCTTTTACCTTATTCATTTTATCGTCAACTTGTTGATAATGGACAGTTTTTGCATACCTTCTTAAAACTATTTGATGCGCTTTTACTATTTACTTTTACTTGACTTTTTTTCCTTTCTGCTTCAGAATCAACATTGTACCATTTATTTTTGTAGTTTAAAGTTATTTACTTGCTCTGTTGTTCATTGTTCTATGACATTGTTGTATGACATGTAGTTTGATGTCATTTTTGTACGTGTCATTTAGATTGGGAAGAACGATATATTTCCACGAGGTTCATGTGCATGTAATCTGAATCTGACCATATCGCTTTCTTAACATCAAACCCCTCAATACATTTTAGCAAGAGTTTCCTATACCACCAATAAATGTTAGATTATCTCCGTTCTTTCATTTAAAATGATAAGCCCATTGTCTTTGCCAAATTGCAAGAAGTCCTTTCCCCTTGCATGTTAATGGCGAATCGGATTTCCATTCCTGCGGTGAACGTTGTATTTAGTATATTTCCACATCCAAATCACATATCCTTACATTCATGCCTCCGATTATAATTGCACCAAGGGTTTTATTTTCTTACAGAAACTCCTTGTCGGTTCACAACTGATACACTGTAAGGGAACATCCTAGAATATTTCACCAAAATGCTCTGTAAAAACAGCCGATTGATGCCCAATTGTGTGGCACTTCGTCTGGTATTCCTGGGTCCAACATCTTTAGCCACAGCTGGGATATTCTCAGCAGAACGACGGCCAGACCTGGCAGCATCTCGTGTTGTCCTATACTTTTCTAGGCTAAACGTCGCGTCGTAGTGTTTGTCCCGTTGGTGTCAGACGATCGGGAAATCTGCGACGAAATTCACGCTGTGCCAAAACCACCAACAAATTATTCTGCAATTCGAAACATTTATTCCGCGTTCTGAGGAGTATAGAGATTTATATGTCTTGTTGACTTGTATTTTGTATCTTTTTACAAAATGTTAAAGTAGAATTGACATTTGCCGGCAATTTCTTCTAATAGGGTAATTACTTTGCGCCACTTTGCGTTTCTATGAAAATAATACAAATAATGAATTTAAATTCATGCTAATTTTAGAAATTTGTAACATTAGTTGTGTCACCATGCTGAAATAATTTTTTTTAAATCGGTCTATTAGTTATAGAGTTACCCCTAATTTGCCCCCTCCCCCCCTCCCTTAACCCATCCGCAACCACTCTAAAACCTAAATGGGCAAGATATCTATAAAAGAGAAAAAAAATCATGACAATCAGATAAATGGTTCTCGGGTTATGGAGGGACAAACAGACATGCGTTGAAATTTTTTTTATATAGAGTAGATAGATATAGACCTACAAATTTGATCCAATTTATTCTATTTGTAAATTCAAATAAGAAATAAAATTACAAAAATAAATCGTAATACCAAGTGAAAGAATTTAAATTACCGACCTTAAATTGTGCCCCGTTCTGTTTTAAAATTTAAACCTACTCACCCTACAAAAAATGCAGAGGAAGAAAAACTTCCTTAGATAGCCTTTGTCAGGCAAAATTATATAATAAAGACTTTATCAACAATCTACATGCTCAACATAGGAAACTTATTGGGTCCTAAAGGCAATTCGACCCCAGATCATTCATAGAGATACGGAATCTCCTGTTTAGTCGGAATTGTTTTCAAAGTTGAATGGAAAAGTTTTATACCTCGATGGGGGTTTGGAAATAATGCTCGAATATATCAAAGTCTAGATTTAATTGTTTTTTTCCTTATTATTATTAATATTAACAACAATCCCTAAGTATTTTTTTTGGAAAAACGTAATTAAATTCTTTGTCTTAAATGAGTAGGTATTACATTAGGAAATTCCATCTCATATTACTTCCAATTCGTCCTGGAACTTATTTTCAAATTAAAAAAGTATTAATTTCAACAATTTCTGAAGAAGGTACGTAATTTAGTTTGAACACAGAAATTCCTTTGTCAATTCCCTTTTTTATTCTCAACGCCAATGATATTGAATTTATAACAGAGAAGATGTCACAAGAATAGGTACATAGGTATAGGTAGGTATCTACTTTCTACTATAGTCAATCAGAAGAGCACAGAAGATGCATTGCGCTACTAGCTGTTGCACAAAAAAAACTGTCACATCCATATTTCCCAGGGGAATTCCGCAACTTTTGAGAATAGAAAACTACAGCTAACATTACCTGGTTACCATTGGGAAATCTATTGTCAGAGATGATTTTTCAATTTCCCTTGTCATTGTGAGCACGATTTTTTGTTTGTAATGATAAGTCCCATGCCAGTAGTTTATTGCTGCAGTGAATTCAAGAATATAAGTTGACAATTTCAATTTCTGTGTGTCCCAGAGGACTGTTGAGTGCAGTTTTGTTACAACTCGTGTAACTGAAAATAATGCTATGCTTTTCGGCAAATCCCAAGTCAGGGATGATAGCTACCACCCATCTACGAAAAGAGGGATAATGTAATGTTGTTATACGAAGTACACCCATTATTTTTTCAATAGCACACGCTTTACGAAAGTGGATTCACCGGTAAGAAAGTAAGTATTTTCACTTTGAAGCTTACATTCCTGGTAAATCTAAATACACACAAATATCGTGAAGAAAACTGAGAAGAAGCTGAAAACCAATGCTCACAGATAAACCGGGAAGCATTGGTTGTTGTATTCACGATGAGCATAATATTGTGTCTGGTCAATAATCAGTTTTGCTTCATGTACTGTAAATCTTTTCTATTAATGCAGGAGAACTTCTTATTTCTAGAAAACGTTTTCAAATGTCTAGACTAAGCACGTTGATGTATCTAGTTTAGTAAGTCGACAGCTCTCTATCTTCATGTTGCTGAGTTTTCAGAAGGCTAGGCAGGTCTGGTGTACAGTTTTTTTTTCTTTCAAACATATCGACAACACCGACAATTCAAGTCAAGAATTTCTCGACTTACTACTAAGTTGACATATTTTATTTGTGCCAACATGTGTCCGGAGAATTAAGTTTTGACATTTTTATTAGGTCATTGGAGAGCTTGGGAGAGCGCAGTTTGACATTTTGATTGCCCTGCCCCTGACATAGAGCACCACTCACCACTTCACCAGTCAGAAACCTTTGAAAAAAAAAATGCAATTGTTCAGAAGTGACATAGGGGAAGTGGTGGAAAAACCGCTTATTTAAGGTATGTTCGCTTTATAAACCAAATATAAAATATAAACCAAAGCCTCATATATAATTTATGTACTTTAAGTATTATTACAAAATATATAACTTAAAAAAAAGTGTAATAAATTTTTAAAACACATCAACAAAAAAACAATGGGGGCAAAACTGCTTTATTGACTTTTAGGGGAAATCGTTTCTTCACAAACATACGTAAGATCTTCATCGACCCCTGTACAAGCTTCATGAGCTCACCCTGACACTTGGTACATTTAATCCAGCCGACAGTTGGGTTCGATTTTGGAAAAAGTTTTTGGGTAAAGGTGCACTTGTGATCTTCCTCATCTTCGCTTTCAGCAATATTTATTTTGATAAGCCGCCGCTTAGTTATTTTGCTGACTTTAACGGTGGTTTATTTTGCTCATTTAGATACCGCACAGCGCACCACCAAGTGTTTTGCCCTTATGCAGGTTTGTCCCGCACGGATCTTACTTGAAATTGTATAGAAATTTCTCTTCAAAATATTATATTTAAGCCGGCTTTATATATATACGCCTTCCAACAGCTAAAAATAACTTATTTTATTATTTGAAGAACGATAACGTTTTGACAGAAAAACACAAAAAAGAGCGTAACTTTTTAACGTCTTCACCGTGCTACCATATGTTGGCAGATATGAACTGTTATACAATAAGCTACATGTTACCATTTAAATTATTACCAATTTAATTTTTCTTCATACTAAATACAGTAGACGCTCGATGTAGTGAACCTCTGTATAGTGAACTATACAATATAGTGAACCACCAAAATTTTACACGGACTACTCCAAATAGTGAACTATGAAAATCTCTATACATATAGTGAACTCCGATTCTTTTTTTTTGGCAATATTCAACTAACAATTTACCAGTTTTGCTTGCATGTCAACTATTTTTCAGAACAACTTTCCGTTCATTTGTGTGTTTTCCTGATATTTTAGTTACGAAACTCTTACAACAAAAAGCAGTGCAATTAAATTTAAGTTTAAAGAAGAAACAAATAATGGTGAGAAATTATTTTTCAAAATTGAGTTTTTGAAAAAATATTATATTCATCTATTTGTAGCTGCAAAAAATATTTTTATCTCTGTGTTTTTTAAAGACTGATTTTTTTTTGTTATTTTAGTGTTTTTGAATAAAAACTTATATTCTTTTTTTATTTTAGTTTAATTAATAAAAAAAATCGAAAATAAAAAAAAATTGTATTTATATAAAATTAGGCTTTGGTGAACATTTAAAAACTCCCGCTCGATATAGTGAACAGGCCTCTCGGCGATAGTCTTTGAACCAAAGATTCATCTTGAGGTATGAATGTATGATTCACAGTCACTTGCTGATTGAAAAATTTGTGAGGCTGGTTTTTATTAGTTCACTACATCGAACGTCTACAGTAGTAGTAGTTTTCGGCATAAAATCGTTGGTCCCTTCCATTCGTCCCAACAATAAGAAACTCACACAAAGGAATGGTTGTGAGAAGTTATACCTAGGGTGCCTATATGGAATTTTTAGGTACAAACATAGAAGATGGCTCTTCAAGCCACCCCAATCAATTCGACTTTAGAGCTAGCTCGAACTTTGACTAACTAACACTGCCTCCAGTTTTCATTCACAATGAAGGATATCTGCATTTACCTTCCATCCTTCTGCGCCATAGAGCTGGGTTGGGATGCTGAGAGTTTTATATAAAATCACCTTAGTGTTTTTTTTTTTTTTGACAAGATGTTAGTCAGTATTAAGGAATTATTATTCGCCTTTCCCGGGAGAAATATTTAAAAAAAAAATAGGTAAGGGTCCAAAGTTCATTTAAATACAAAGCTCTCTGACATACAGTGAGCAAACTCGCCGATGCTCCTAAGAGTTTTCTTTAGGGTCTAGATCTGGAAACAGGTCTAAAGAACTAACAATCTATAAAACGTTTTATAAATAATAATAACAATAACAAAACATATTTCATTTCGACAGAAAAGAAATACTTTATAGATATTTTAAAATTATTGTTTCCAAACTCCAAACACGAATGAAAACTTGCTGTTCGCTTACTTTTGACGCTCATTGTAAGTAGCTTCTCCCTTATACCAAGGACACAATAACATTCATTAAAAAAAAAACATATTTTAGAATTCTTAGAACTTGATTACACATAATTTTTGAATATCTAATTACTTGTTCTTCCGAAGGTATAAAGGGTGGGCTATCTATAGTGGTTTCTTTTTAAATCATAGGTTATTTTGACACTGACAGCTGTTTCCCGCTCGAATTCTTGACAGAAAGTCAGTATCATACATCCGCGGAACGAAATGAGTCGCTTTACGCTTGAACAAGGCAACGTTGGGAAATATTGAAAACTTATTTCCAAAGTGAGTGCTGTGTAGGGTGTAGCCCAAACAATGCATTTTTTGAAAAGAATTTTTGGCCGAAATGAAGCAACCACCGCGAGTTTGTGCAAAAAGTTCGTGAGACTGGTATGAGAGTGGACAGCATTCATGGTCCCCGTCGTCGAGAAGCTAATGCATCCACAGCGAGTAACAGTTTGGTGCGGATTGTGGACTGGTGGCACCATTTTTCTTCGAAAATGAGGCTGGGAATAACGTTTCGGTCAACGGTGGGCGTTACAGAACCATGTTAACCGACTTTTCTTTTACTGAAATTGAAGACATGAATTTGGACGACCTCTGGTTCATGCAGGATGGCGCGCAATGACACACAGCACATGCCAAAATCGATCTTTTACGCACCAAGTTCCCAAATCGTGTTGGCAATGTCAATTGGCCGGCTCGGAGATGCGATTTAACCCCTTTGGACTTTTTTTTTTGTGGGGAACCGTGAAGGACCGATGTTATGCTAATAATCCGGAAACGATTCAATGTCTTAAGGCCAATATCATCCATGCAATCCGTAAGCTACAACCATCAGCAAGGTCTTGGAAAATTGGAGTAACAGAATGCTCTATTGCGAAGACAGCCGAGGCAGCCACTTGAACGACGTTGTATTCCATAATTAATGGGACATTCCCATTTCTCTTACTAAGAAAGCCATAATACGTAGAAACAATTCAATTTTGTTTATTTTATTGCATTTTGAAAAAGAAACTTGTATTTTGCCCACCCTGTATATCTATCAAGATGTTTCTACATAACAAGTCGACAGCACCTTTAATAATGTTAAAGGTCAAATAGTACAGATTTCGCACTAATAAATCTAAAATTCTAGCAACTCAAGGAAGGGAAGCAAAGCACTAAGTGCTTCATTAAAAGTTCTCATTTGCCTAATGCTATTCTTGTGTGTGTACAGCTCCGGGGAGTACTATGTGCTCGACATTATAACAGGTAAAACACTTCCACGCCGTTGCATTTAGAATGTCTCCATGTTTGAAGAGCGATATAAATTCATAACTAAGTTTCACTGTATTTCACCAGTTATGCTCCGCCAGAGAATAGGGGAAACAAATAGAGTGATTATAATATGGGAAAGGATTTTCTAGTGGTAACCACGTGATGTTCCAGTAAAATGAATACATATGTGTATTAGGGTGGGTCGAAAAACTAAATTTCGTCCGATCGTTTTGGAATAGCAACCAAACTGTGACCCCAAGCTTTAAAATGCGTGTACATATTTTTAAACATTTTTTTTTCCTGTCGGTTTACCCGCGCATTTCATTTGAATATGAGGATATTTTGTGAAATCTGACACAAATAGGTTGATTTTATTAGAATCCGAGAATAATTGTTTGCCAAATAAATTAAAACGTACCTTGCGTTAAAAATATAAGCATTCATAGCATTTATTACTGTTACCGAACCTGCAAATCGAAATAAGGACAATAATCATCGTATCTGGACATGAATTCGTACAGTAAACTGGGAACGTGCAGCCGAATAACGAGCATACGAACGTGTATTTGGATGTGGGTTTGTCATACGCGGCAGACTTAGGCAAAAAGTATAGAGCTATCGTCACGTTAGTGAACGACTTATGATTATCCACATCAAGGCTAAACTCGCGAACATCAGCCCCATATGCGCTCGTATCGCCACTGAAAAAAAAGGACCACGCTACCAAAAAAAGTGTCTATATAAGAGCTCCTCGAAAGCAAAATTCGAGCAAGAAAATCGAGGTTAATATTATACCTAACCTAGGAAGTTTGAACGGTAGTATAGGCAAGGAGAACATATTTGTTAGTACAGTTGGCAAGTCTGAGAATAGACATCCATTTACTACTCCATATCTCAATATTCATAGGTCATTCAGTGACAACGCTGACAACCAGCGATGCCAAACCTAGCCCAATTGTGAAATTCTAGCACTGTTTCATTCGATCTAGCACTGTAAATTTCCCTTTTAGCACTGTGTTTAATTTATATTTTTAAGCAATACACATTTAATTATTGCTATAAAACTGTTTTTCTATGAAAATGTAGTTAATTATTTAAAACTAAAATGATGTTTCAGTATTTTGTACGTCAAAAACGTCAAAACAGTGTAGATATACTAAAGTCGTTTGGTCTGGCCCTGAACTAGCCCTGAAATCACATTTCTGGCTCTAAATCACATTTTTGAGTTGGCATCACTGCTGACAACACAACAGTAGCAAACGCATCAAAACAAGACGCGTATAAAGCGGTGGTGTGAAAGAGTACTAGAGCTGCTCCCCAGCTCTATATACGAGCAAAAGATACGGGATCAACATCGCATTCTCAGGAAGAAAGAGAAAGAGCACGAGAAGCGTACGGTTGAAGAATTTGTGAGATGCTATTTCAGAAACAATGTACGGAAGTCTTACCAAAAGATAAAAAGAATGTCCTAGGGAAAAAATGCCGTACTTAATCCTGTAGAGATACCCAGCGAAACCTTGTAATGAAATCACAGTCGGTGCTGAGAATGTGGAAAACTATTTTCGCAGACTATAATGTAGACGAAGACCAGAATCCCGCTTTTAGGTAGAACGTACCATTCAATATAGACTGCCGGCCCGCGTGGCGATCTGATTGGTCCCTATCAGTGTGGTTTTAGGCCAGTAAAGTCTACCGTCGATATAATGTTCACACTTAACATTAGACGAGCTATATAGAGCCTATCATGTATAGTTTTGGTATCCCTGCAACACTCGATCGTTTATATAGGGTGATGACGAAGAAAGCTCGCTGCTCAAGATGGATTTAGACAAGTTGACGCTCTGCCATGCGACTTCTTCAACATCATATACTTGAAAGAATTGTCCGAGACTTACATCTCATAGGCCAAGACCCAAGACACGATTCTTCAAAAGTCTGTCGAACATACGCCGATGATATTGACATAATTAGTAGAACACAGTGAGCTGTCACTAGTACGTTATCTAGTACAGAAACGGAGGTGGCTAAAATGGGTCTAGCGGTCAACGAGAGCAAAACCAAGTATATGCTGTTATCAACGGATCGGACAAAACCTTATAATTGACAGCTATAACTTTGAGGTAGTGAGAGACTTTGTATAGGTAGATACAAGTAGCACGGCTGTTCTATCAGCCCTGATAACAACACTTGCCAACCTTTGATTGAGCTGAGACGCAAGTGCGTATAATTTCGAAAAACTAAGGAGATTCTACTCATATATAAGACCTTTATTATCCCAGTCCTGCTTTATGACGCTGAAGATTGTACTCTGTCTAAAGCGGGTGAAGCTATCCTCGCGGTCGATAAGATTATTCTTTAGATTTTCGGTCCCGTCTACGTTGAAGCTCTTTGGAAGAGAGGACTCATCGACAAATTTTACGAGCAGTTCAGCGACATCGATCTAGTCAAAAATTGCACATCACTTCTTTAAGATGGCTGGGACATGTAGCAAAGAGACAGCCCAGTAGAGGAAGACCTCGCCTTAGGTGGCGCTCACAAGTTGAAGGGGACCTCAACCAACTTCGAGTACGCAACTGAAAATAGTGAGCCAAAGACTGTGCTAACTGAAGAAGTTAAAGCCTTGGTTCACTTCAAACTGTAGAGCCGCTTACGCCTAGTAAAAAAGTTTTCAAAATAAAATGGCCTTTGTTGAAAAATATCGAAATATTGGGGAAAACACAAATTTTCAAAATCAATGCGCGGGTAGAAGGAAGCTTCTTAGAAAATATTTGTTTTACTTTTTAGAATCACTTGGATATGGATCAAACTTGTATCACTATTCCAATCCAAAAAAAAAATAAAAAAAAAATGTTCATACATCGATGACCCACCCTAATGTGTATATTATCTATGAATGAGTGAGTACACTTTAGACTCAGAAAGTTTTGAACATACCTTGCCCACAAGGCAAGGTATCACTTAGTATCTCGAGCACTTCTTACAACCAACGTGACGTAATCTTTGCCCACCTTTTAAAAATTATTTGTTCGAATTTAAAAGCCTTGTAATACAGTCTTCGTGGTCATACATTCAGCCACAAATATTTATTATATATTGCAAAATTGCAAAATTAACTTAAATACCAACATCTGGACAAAAGTAACATCTAAATTAGTTCGTCAAACGCATTTACGAATGCTTTGGAATAATATCAGTATTCCTTTCACTTTCATGACATTACATCTTCTTTGTGTTCCTCTAGTGCCTTATTCACCGAATTGGTATCTTACAGAAATCATTAAAGGAATCTCCTTTTATACGGCAGGGCTCCCTATCTCATTATGGGGTAGGTGTACTCACCTTTCCTTTGTTGCTGCCGCTATACCCACATACAATTCGGGGAAGATAGCTATATCCCGAAATACAAGAGAGCAAATAATGTTAGAAAATGGGGGAAGCAAGCATTCCCTTGTGAAGATAATAGAAACTAATGAAAGAGGGTTTTATGTTAGACTCAGGGCCAATATCGTCGTTGGCTGATGATAGGGCATTGTTTACCTACTATAGTCTTTGTTACAGTAAGTGTTATGAAAACATACTTTCGTCCTTTGCGCGCCAGCATTGAGTGCCGAAAGATACACAGCCAACAAGGGAATAACGTCGGTCGTCTTTTTTGTCGTCTTTTAAGGAGGAAAATCAGTGATAATGGATATCATGTGTAGGCAGGCATGTAGTTAATCAATTTAAAGTTTAACCTTTAACTCGTCTCATTCCTTAGTTGTTGTTTGGAGTGAACGTTGTCTGGAGCATTAAGTCGCCTGTAGATGGGTGAAAATAAGTGACTTGGAATTATCGTTTATTTTAAAAGTGCTATAGCTGATCGCCAACATTTTATCGAATATAAATGGTACTGTGTTCTTTTTGGTTAGATGGAGTTGGGGCGAGGCTCTGCAGACAGTGTACGTTTATAAAAGGTGTCATAAAATTGACGAACGATTTAAATTTAATAGAAGACACAGTTCTTGTTTCCAATAGTATTTTTTTATATTTCAAATATGAAGTAGGTAGGTTTGGTTTTGTCGAAACTTTTAATGGCCACTTTGCATGTATTTGGCTGAATTTCATTGAGGCAGCGTTGAATCTCCTCCTTTAATGGATGTGGACTTGATTGTCCAAGTCTTTTGACTTCAAATAGCCCCATAGAAAAAAAATTCAACGGCGTTAATCACATAATGAATTACCCTAGGAAACTGTTGCTAATTCGATTTGGCAAAATTTGTGGGTTCAAAACTCCTAACTCGAAGGACGAAATGGGTGCTCTACAAAATCCTTATCCTGCCAGTTTTGCTTTATGGCGCCGAGTGCTGGACGATAAGCAAGAAGGGAGAGCTGATTCGGTGCTCTTTGGAAAGAAAAATACTTCGGAGGATTTTTGGTCCTGTGTTCCAGGAGGGCGAATGGAGGAGAAGATACAACCGCGAACTCTATGAGCTGTACCAAGATGTGGATGGAGTCCAAAAAGCCAAAACACGTCGACTACATTGGCTCGGCCACATCGAGCGAATGGACAATAATGCTCCAGCTAAGAGGATCTTCGCATCCCAGCCCCCAGGTTCGAGAAGACAAGGAAAACCGAACCTCCATTTCAAAGACCAAGCCATCGCGTATGCCAGAGCGCTTGGTCTAGACAACTGGAAGCAGCGTTCCCGGGATCATAGAGGATGGAAGACTGCAGTGCCTCAGGCAGGGACTCTTCACGAGTCGGGAGCCCGATAAGTAATTACCTTACTTATCGGGCTCCAACTTAAGGCGCCAACATACAAATTTTATCGGATAGTCAAGCAGCCTTAAATTGACCCAAAAACCGTAAAGTGTCCTGTAAGCCCTATCCAAATACAACAAAATCAAACTTGGATGGGTACCTGGCCGTCAAGGTATTGCGCACAAAAAATCGGCGGACCAACTAGATAGGGATGGATCTGAATCTGCGTTCTATGGACCAGAACCTTATTGCATTAGGGCTAATTAATGATTGGGAACAACAACCTTGTCTAAACCTTTGGGAAACTGTCCCGATTAATTAAGACTTACTCCTACCAGGAAATCCTCAATCTAAATAGGTATTAGAAAGCTATAGTGCCAAAATCCTATTTTTTTTTTTTTTTTTTTTTTAGAGAAAACTAGAAGCTATTGTGAGGACCTCAAGGGCACAACCGATATTACTCATCTTCTTTGTGAATGTCAAGCTATTGCTCTGAATAGAAGGAAATACCTTCGAAGGTACTTCTTTGAAAATTTGAAGGATGTTGGCCTATCAAACAAAATTGAAACCATTTTTAGGTTCTGTAGGGAAATTAAGTGTTTGGGAGAATTGGTTTTGGTTTTGTCCGTGAAAATTCACCGGAGATGGCGATGAGCCCGATATGGTAGCTATATAGTCTTCTGTGATGAACTCGTAAACTATTCCACCTAACCTAACCTAAACTAAAAACATACAAATGAAGGTAGACATTTTCGAAAATACCGGCATTATGCAATACATTTTGTAAAAACCGCCTAAAATCAATAATTGTGAAATATTTTGAGTTTATTATTGGGAAAAAGATTGCACCTGTCAGGAGGACCCATAGCAAATGGTATTGCCCAATAATATTGATCATCCTGGGGCGCTAAACCGCATGTTTATGTATATTTGCCCTTCCAATGGAATGCTATAGTACCTCTGGACATTTTATGGGGGAAAACCCAGTTCAAGAACGAGAATATATTAATATCCTCCTTTGAAGGAAAGTCAATGTCCGCAGAGGTAGTCAAATGCTGCTACCAAAGTGGAGCACGTCCTCATCATTTGCGGAGAATGAATAGTAGGGCGGCAGCAAACTTGTTTCCATTTTCGTACGGTGTACTTTGGATACCCTTATTACCGACCAAACTTGCTTTTAAGTTTTTTTATTTGTTCGTCCAGGCATGGGTTTAATGTATATCATATTCATACATCAAGCGACTTATAGCATTGGAAATATTTACATAAAAGGTTAGCAAGATGTTTAATTACAGAAAATTAAAATTTCAACAAATACTTAAGAGCATTATGTCGGTTGAATTTTTTACTATGTCGTTTTTAATTGTACCACATCTATATATAGGTAGGTATACATGTAGGAGTGAATTGAAAGCAGACGGCAACACTCAAATGAACTCTCTGTTTTTCCTCTCAACTGGTCCATGCAAGCAAAAAATACCTGCAATGGGAGCTAGCGGCACTCTTAATCTCGACGACGAACGACGAAGACGTAATCGATCCCGCTGCCTATTTCATCCGATTATTATAATTTTGCGTTCACTCAATCGCTATTTTCTTTATTATTGTATAATTACCTAAATTAAATAAACCTGAATTCTATAAATGGGGGCTCAACCGGGATTTCTTTAATAATTCTCAGCAGAAATTCGATTTATTCTAATATCAAAAGTCATACGCGAAATTATAAAACGGTAACGAGTTCAGCAACTTGTGATCGCACACGTGTACACTGTACAGCAACGACGAGTTAATTTAATCGCGATAGAAAAAAAAACGTATACGATGGTAGGCAGACGACGGGGCAGACAATTAAATAGTACTGAAATGACTCCAGGAGCGGACTTCTCTGAATTATTTGAAGTACTTTTACAACGAGAGGTCGAATTAAAAAGACGGGAGAAAGAGCTGGAGTCGAGCAGAAGTAAGTGGAAAACTTCCATGTTAGCAGGCGGAGGTGACTTGGGAGCACCCTTACACGACGAAGACGAGGTAGAAGACGTTCTGCCTGAGGTTAACGGAAGAAGGACGAAGACGGCGAGGACGGCGGAGGGTGCAAGTACGAGTGGATGTCGGGGACAGTTACCATCCACAAGGCGGCTTCAGGAAGACGAACGTATGAACGAGGTAACAGGAGAAAATGCTGAATCAGCTCAGGTTAGAGAAAACCGAAGATGTGCGAATGGTGCGGTCAGTGTGGAGCTAGAGTGTTCATTGCTGCGAACAGAAATCGAGGAGCTCAAAAAGCGTGATATTCAGGCAAGTATCGGATCTTTTGAAGACGCTCTTAATGCTGTGTCATGTTTCAGTGGTCAGGGAGATGTTGCTTCATGGGTCGACGAATTCGAAACGGTATCATCCTTGATGAAATGGGATGACACGCGGAAAATTCTATTTGGCAAACGGTTGTTGGTTGGTACCGCTAAAATGGCGATGCGGACAAAGCCAACTATAACAAAATGGAAGGAGCTCAAAGAACTGCTGCTTGATGAATTTGGAAACGCTATGAATACTGCGGATGTGCACAAAGGGTTGGTTGCTAAAAAACAAAAGAAAGACGAGACAGTTACTGATTATTTGTTTGCAATGCGAGAGTTAGGGGGAAAGGGCGGCATAGACGATATCTCAATCATACAATACGTCATCGATGGCATCGATGACGATGCCATGAACAAAGCCATGCTCTATGGTGCTCGGACAATGGGTGATTTTAGGTTGAAACTCATGGAGTACGAACGCTTCAGAAATAGCCTTGGGCAACGCGTGTCTTCGCATCAGCTAGTTAAACCGAAACCGAAAGCTAAGGAGGTTAGCAACAGCAGCAATCATAGAATACGTTGTTTTAACTGTGGACTGACAGGGCACAAGAGCAGGGGGTGTGAAAATAGGTCTAAAGGCCCTAAGTGCTTCAACTGCGAAAATTTTGGACACCTTTCAGCAAACTGTCCACTAAAACAAGACGGCGCAAAAGCAGTAAACGTGGTGGAAAGTGACGTAAGCGAATTGGAGGTTAAGGTGGTATTGGTAAATGGTTTTGAGGTTAGGGCAAGAATCGATACTGGAAGCGATGTGACGGTGATGGATTCGACGGAGTATTTTAAGATAGGAGCTCCAACATTAGAAGCTGATGACCAAGTTTTTCGGGGACTGTCCCAAGAAAATACAAAGCCTTTTGGATACTTTGACGCAACGGTTCAGATAGACCAATTGTTCTATCGCACAAAGATTTATGTGGTGTCCTCAAGATACCTGCAGCATGCTCTTTTGATCGGCAAAGACATTTTACGAGGCACACGCATTTCTCTGGATAAAGACGGTGTACGGATAGAACAGATAGATTCGCAATTAAGGAACTGTTACCAGGTTAGTAATGAAAAAGTAGAAATATTTGTTGGCAATCCGTTATACTGGGACGAAGTACAGAAATTGGTTAACAACTATAAGCCGATGAAAACAAAGACGACAAACGTGCAAATGAAAATTATCCTTCGATCGGACGTGCCGATTGCTCAACGTCCAAGACGGCTAGCTCCGCTAGAAAAGGATATTGTCCAAAGGCAAGTAGAGGAGTGGCATGCGATGGGAATTATACGACGAAGCGAATCTGAGTATTCATCACCAGTAGTGCTCGCAAATAAGAAGGATGGGACAAAAAGATTGTGCGTAGACTATCGGGCACTCAACAAAATCATCGTTCGTGATCCGTTCCCAAATGCTATTGTGGAAGAGCAACTCGATCAGCTGAGTTCGGCCAAAGTTTTTACGACGATGGATTTGGAAAACGGCTTTTTCCACGTACCGGTAAGCGAAGAGAGCCGTAAGTATACGTCTTTTGTGACAGCAGAAGATCAATGAGAATTTAACGTTGCGCCGTTTGGAATATGTCTTTCACCAGCTGTATTTCAACGACATGTCAACGCAGTCTTTAAAGAACTGAGGCTTCGAAAAATTTTATTGATATTTGTAGATGATTTTGCGGTGCTGGGAAAGGATGTTGAGGATGCCTTGGCTAATCTGAAGCTTGTGCTGGAGGTGGCGGGTGAGTATGGTCTTAAATTTCGATGGAAAAAATGTCAGTTTCTGTGTGAGGCCATCGACTACTTGGGATTTCGAGTTGCGAATGGAACTATCAAGCCCTCGATGGAGAAAATAAAGGCAGTTCAGAGATTTCCACAGCCGATCAACGTTCCGAAGGTCCAAAGTTTTTTGGGACTCACTGGGTATTTTAGAAGGTTTGTGCCTGGTTATTCCAGCATTGCGAGACCATTGACAGATCTGTTAAGAAAAGGTGAGAAGTTTCAGTTTGGGGCAAAAGAAACAGCTGCGTTCGAGGAACTTAAGAACATTTTGACCACCTCTCCCGTTCTTAAACTATATCGGCCTGACGCGGAAACCGAGCTTCACACCGATGCTTCCAAATGGGGTTTTGGGGCCGTGTTGCTCCAAAAAGAAAATAATGCTTTTTATCCTGTCTCCTATTATACATAGTAAGAAGACCTCTACCACGGAACAGAACTACAGCAGCTATGAGCTAGAAGCTCTGGCAGTGGTGAAAGCGCTGAAGAAGTTCAGGCACTATCTCCTGGGACTGCGATTTAAAATAGCAACGGACTGCGCAGCTTTCAAAGGAACGATGGAGAAAAAGGAGTTCTCTTCAAGAATTGCTGGATGGGTGCTGATCACGCAGGAGTTCGACTTCGAATTGGAACACCGGAACGCGGTAAGGATGCGCCACGCAGATGCACTCAGTAGAAATGCGATAGGTTTCGTCAAGGGTGAAATTAATTAAAAGCCTTTTAGAGTTTAGTCCATATAACAATTTTAGATGCGAAAGAGGAGTTATTTACAAGGAAGACGAGGAAGGAAGAAGGTTACTGTACATACCGAAGAAAATGCAAGCCGAGTTTTTGAGGAAGGTTCACAGCGATGGTCATTTTGCAACGAAAAAGATGATGGAGATAGTAAAACGAGATTATTACATCCCTCATCTTGCAAAGAAGCTGGAGGAAATCCGAAACAACTGCATTGCCTGCATTTTATCGGAGAGAAAATCAGGAAAACAGGAAGGGTTCCTTAGCCCCATCGAAAAGGAAAGCGCCCCTTTGTGCACATACCACATCGACCACTTAGGTCCGCTGACCAAAACAGCGAAGCAGTATACCTACATATTCTGCGTAGTCGACGCTTTCTCCAAGTTTACATGGATTTACCCAACGAAGACGACTTCGGCTACAGAAACGATTTCCAAGCTGGAACTGCAAGCAGCAACCTTTGGAAATCCGTCACGGATAATTTCTGATCGTGGGTCCGCGTTCACGAGCAACAATTTCGAAGAATACTGCAAGACAAGGAACATTGAGCATTTGGTAATCGCCACAGGAGTGCCGAGAGGGAACGGCCAAGTAGAGCGTAAATGGTACACGCATTGCGGTACTCTTCAAGCATGCATCAACTCGACCTGGCAGCGAAGCATAAAGAATACACCGTTTGAACTCATGTTTGGCACAAAAATGAGAAGCAACACTGACCCTGAACTGACAAAACTAATAGACGACGATATAAGAGAGCTGTTTACCATGGAGAGAGAGGAGGCAAGACAACTGGCACAAAAGGCAATTTCAGAGATCCAAGACGAAAATCGGAGGACTTATAACCGGAAAAGGTGTCCAGCTCGCAACTACAAGGAGGGTGACCTGGTGGCTATTCGCCGCACACAGTTTGGACCTAATTTAAAAATAGCTCGGAAGTATCTTGGCCCCTACAAAATTAACAAAGTAGGCAATCACGACAGATACGACGTAGAGAAGGTGGGAGACCACGAGGGACCGGCAATTACAACCAGTTGTGCTGATATGATGAAAAGTTGGCGCCATACGGACTTTGATTCAGACTCTTCCTTGGAAGAGTATAACAATAATTAATTTTTTGTTTATTATTTTTTCTTTGACAGAACGCTGAGGACAGCTTGTGAGCAGGATGGTCGATCTGTAGGAGTGAATTGAAAGCAGACGGCAACACTCAAATGAACTCTCTGTTTTTCCTCTCAACTGGTCCATGCAAGCAAAAAATACCTGCAATGGGAGCTAGCGACACTCTTAATCTCGACGACGAACGACGAAGACGTAATCGATCCCGCTGCCTATTTCATCCGATTATTATAATTTTGCGTTCACTCAATCGCTATTTTCTTTATTATTGTATAATTACCTAAATTAAATAAACCTGAATTCTACAGGAACCATTTTCAATTTCTAAGAGTATTACTCATTGTATTGTTACTACAGCAAGGTTGGGTAAATATTTTATCACCAAGGCGAGGTGCTATTAATCACCCTCTATATAGCTTTCAGAAACAAAAGGGACGAAGACTAGGTTACATAACTATGCTCAATGCTCATACTGGCAAGTGTATGTTGAAATTCCATGTTGGATGAGTATAATCGCAACGAAACACACTGACATGACGTGATGAGAACACAGGATTTGCGGATTTTTGCACAATCAATCACCTTTCGTGATAGCTAGCACGATATAGGTTAAAAAGTCAACTGGGCGATGACTGACACACTTTGAAGTCTCTAACAAATTGACCACAATGTCTGTCAGTCAGCGATATGGGTACACGCTTAGAAATTCTGTTTTCGAAATGAAGGAGATTAACAAAAAGTTGATAACAAACTGTGGTCCAAAACTCACGCAAGAAAACACAGGTTTTTAATTAGAAGATTTTATTTTATTTATTTATTCATAAAGTATCTACATAGTACGAGTATAGGGATACAGTTTGGTTCGGAATGGCATATCGGATAAACGGTCACCACCGTTTTGATGGCAACAATAACTAGTGGATATTCCAATCCCAAAATTTGATAATTTTTAGGGTTAACAAAGCCATCATGAAGAAAATGGTCATCATCAAACCTTATTTATATTTAAAATTAGCTGTACCCGCCCAGCTTTGCCCGTCCACAGGAATTGTATTGCTTAGGTCTTAGATAATAATGTTCTTTCGTAAAATGAGAATAAATCTATTTTCTGGAATTTTCTTTCTGCCAACCTGAAATATACAGCAATACGAAAAAAAAAAAAAAGAATCATGAAAATCATAGAAGATGTTTTTTGTATGCGAGGCGTCACCCCCGTTTGTCCAAGATATCGATAATGGATGTAATGTATTGGATATATGTACATATAATGTGCACCCTCTGCATCACCCTTCCTCTCCTTGATCATGCTACTTGTTTGTAATGCAGTATTTCCTTTCCTTTGTTTCCCTCTTCCTATGGAATCCGAACAACTACCTACCCCAACCCTACACTGTTACCATACCCCATATCAGAATGAACGTCTGTACGTATCTTCTCTTCTGAAGATTATTAATATACCCCATGCCATAATATATATACCTACATATACAACTGACCATAGCACTCATTTGTAGCAAGGTATATGTGTATGTATATATTTTCACTTCAGAAAATACATTTTGGCTAAAAACTGTTCCTAAGGACGTGGCTATAAACGACATAGCCTATAGCAGTCTTATAGTCTTAAGGAACATTTTAAAAAAAGTTTCATCGAAATCTGTCCAGTAGTTTTTGAGTTTTTAGCTGACAAAGAAAAGTCCTACAGTTTTATTATATGTATAGATAATATTGCGGCAGCAATTTCCGAAGAAGGTTACTGACACCGGAATATCCGAACTCTTTCGTGCAAGGAGTTACAGAAAGGGCCTGGTCCTCCATGTTGGGGGTTGTGTGTGCGTTGGGTTAACTACCCAACTACGGAAAACAAGAGCGGTTACGAAGTAACCAAAAGCCTCGGATAAGGACGAATTTGCTGTTGACAACCCGGCAAAACAAAATAATGATGATGATGTTCGGATCTGCACATGCAATATTCGAACCCTGAACAGACTGCGTGCAAACCGAACAATTAGGGGTGGTTCTAAGCGGTAGGATGGGTCGGGCAAAATGAGAAAAACCGTGACATTTACTACGGTGATTGCTACAGGGAACAAAAGCAGCGTCTATTTGGATGCGGATTTTTTGTAAGCGGCAGACATAGGCAAGAAGTCTTGAGCTTTCGGCACATTAGTGAACTATCAGCCTAATATGCACTCACCCCCACGGAAGATAGAGACGATGCCCTAAGTACGACGTTAGGTCTTCTTAGGTGATTTTAACGCAAAATTAGGAAAGGAGGACATCTTTGGTAGCACAATCGGGAAGCACAGCCTACACGACACCACGTCTAGAAACGTACCTAATTCACTTTACTGCGGGACGTAATGTTACTATAGCTAGCGAACTATTTCCTCACCTCAATATTCACAAGGAACATGGTGATCATCAGATCAACTGATTGACGCAAGTCACTCATCCAGTATTCTAGATATCCGAACTTTCCGGCTAACATAGACTCGGACCACTAACTTACCTTGTTGCAGCCAATGTTCGAATGTGGGTATCTCAGACGCCACAAAAACGAGGAAAAACGTTGTTCAACGTTACGATTTAACGCTGAACTGCTACAATCGCACCTAACCGCCAGAACCTTTGCCCATCGCGTCTCCCTCAACCTCTGGAGAAAGAGCCAGCATCAAGTACTAAAGACCAGTGGCATCGATGCCAATACGCCATCAGAAAACACGAAACTGATGTGCTTAGTTTCACAAAATCCTCCCCACGAAATCCCTAGTATGATGATGAGTACAACAAATCAACTGTCCTACAACGCGGCGCTGCAGACAAGAACGAGAGCAGCTCGTGAGCTCTACGAGCAAAAAAGAAGGGAAGAACACCGGCTTCTCCGGAGGAAAAAGAAAGAGCATGAGAAGGGCGCGATCGAGGAAATAGAGAGGTGCTACTCCAGGAACAATGTTCGGAAGTTTTACCAAAAGGTAAAAGGAACGTGTCACGGGAACATGACCCGAACAGAGACTTGTAGAGACGAACAAGGAAACCTTGTAGTGGAGTCACATTCGGTGCTGAGGACATGGAAAACCCATTTCTGCAGACTGTTAAACGGTGAAGACGACACAAATTCCGCTGTCAGGCAGAATGAACCATTTAGCCTAGACAATGAAATCCAAGACATCCGTCCACCTGACCAAAATGAAGTGAGGAAAAAAAATATCCAAGCTCAAGTCCAACAAAGCTTCTGGACCGGACGGTTTAACTATGGTATTCTCTTCTCTTTCTGAACTTTACAGGACTTTAATATCAACAGAAGATAGATCTCTTACACTGATCCACTGTACAATTTTTGTAGAGGCATTAAGCTTAAAGACTATGGGTAAGATGTAAGTTACCCAGAATTCATTTAATGCAAAAGTCGCACTTCTTAGAGGATGGAGAGGATGAGCGTTTTGATTTATTTTGTTTCCGCACATTTTTATGTCACACTAAATAATGTAAAAAAGTATTACAGTAGATGTACTGGTAGCGCATTAGCTTTTGCAAAAAAAAAAAAAGCGTCCCATAAAGTGTTGCGGCAAATTGTCCACCCCGTACCCTGCAAGCATCAAGGAGACAATAATAGTGACGATAATGACAGAATACTGCTAGCCCCAACATCATTTCCAGACTGAAATCTACCACATCGCCCATTTATAGTGTGTTCGTTATAAAATTCATTGTGATGACGCAATTTCTCTAGTATCCCGTTTGCAACAATGTTAAAAGCAGCTGTCTGTACCCACTTATGGATACGTATTTACTTACTCCCTTGAAAGTATCTCTCTGCGTGGTTCTACTGGTGGTTAAGTAATCGCCTAAGTTTATGACCACTCCAAGTTGATGGCTCCTTAGAGATGCCGATGTAATTATTCGCTCACCATGAACACCAAAGTATAAAATGTCGTATGTAACACTTTACCCGATAGCGTATAGGGACATTGTGTACTACCGCATTGGGATATAGTAATATCTTTTGACTATAATTTGTTGCTATTGTAAAAATGGAGCGTAGCAATTTTCATGTCAAATTGGAGTCCGACAATAGTGGTACAAAACGCTTCATATCTACAGTGATATAATTTATCTCAGCCACATTATATGACTCCAAAGTAATTTGATTACAATTAAGATGGGAATTGAGAATAAAGTTGGTCGGGCAGTTTATGTGGGTCTGGTGGTAGGTCTGTTGGCTGACTCAAATCCTTTTCAACAAATTGAAATTTTTACATCCAACATTTTATCTTCCTACTATTCAAAATATAAAGTTCGTTCCGAACACACTATTGTGGGAGTACTTCTCTGGTTTCTTTTATTTTCTATAAGCATATACATAGATGTGTTCAAAGAAGACAGGTCTGCTATAGATACAATACATTGTAGAAACAAAAATCGGAAAGTATTGAGCACTCTTTCGTAGAACTGGTCGTCCAGGCAATATTATAATGAAAGCGACGTAAGGGTCATTCTAAACGCAAGACTAGCAAAATCAAGTTCCAATTGCCATATCATAAAAGAAAGCAGTCTCAGTAGGCATACAATTGACAGGCATGGGTATTTCTTCAAAAATACCAGGAAAGAAGCCTTATATAAGAGAAGTCAATCAAAAGAAACGTTAAAACTTTACCTCTCTCCACAAAGACGCAGATCTGTCATTTAGTTAGAAAGTTTTATTCACCGACGAAAGTAAGTAAAGAATTTTTGATCACGACATGGCAAATCAAAAGTTTGGTGAAAGAGTGGTACACAAATTTAAATTGAAAGCTGGTGTTTATTGAAGGAAACTTGCACCAGTACATTATAGTTTTTTAATTCAGCAAGATAATGGCCGTAAACACTCCGGTTGAAAAAATTAAGGAATAGTTGTTATATTATGCTCCATGACCAGTTGAAGAAAAAGCTTGTGGAAACAGCTCCATAAACATTAAATATCTTCAAAAGCGACTCTTAAGTAAGCCCTCGAAAGTCATGCATCAGAAGCTTTTCTCAGAACCTGGGCCCTATTTCATAAAAATTGACAATTGCGACAAGTGACAGGTAATAATTTGTAAATTAACTACTGGACAATTATTATTGTCGTGTTTTCGTACATAAACAAATTGTCACGAATTTTCCGAGAATTGTTATGGATTTTCTAACAAATTTAACTGACAATTTTTTCTCAGAAAGAAAATATGTAATATAGACAATGGCCTCCGCACACTTCTGCATGATTTTTGACGGCAGAACAAATTATATTTCATTGTGGTAGTATTATTTTCACAATAATTGAAATATTTTGAAAGTTGTGTATGTATTAGTTTATGCCTTGTTCAACCGCTAAATTCCGCAGAGCATTTTCTTCCATTTATTTCCACTCACTTCAGTCCCCTCGCCTACAAAAACCGGTTTTATGCCGGCAGAATTAATCTCGTGTGCATGCAGAGGCCCAATGTAGGTACAATACCTAGTATGACGTAATTGACAATAAACAACAGGCGATTCAGATCGGTCAAATATTGGTACTGAAGTGACAAGTAAATAAATATTATTTCTTCATGTTATAAAGAATGTTTTAAAAAAATAATTATATCTATTATTTATTAATTGTTTTAAAATATAGGTAAAAATTATATGTTAGTAAAACAGCGCCGAAAAACAGTTTGTTAAAAAAATATGTGAACATCTAGAGCCGAGTTTTCTAAAGTGTGCGCCGAAGCATATCCAAGTCCTCCGTGGAATTATGGTAAAATAGATTTTAAAATGGAAACGAATGAATGCCGTTGATTGCGAAAGGTTTTGATTATTCTTCTACGAAGCTTTTTTTTGGTGCAATAGAATTTTATAAGAAGACCCGAAGTTTTGAGAACCCCAAAAGAAAGTAAATTGCATGCAAAACTACTCCAAAGGATCACACAGAAATTTGCCGGACAACTAGCCAACCCATTTTTGATGTCCATACAAATTAGGGAATTTGTTGCACCTAAAATCCATCAAGAACTCATGACCATGGCTATTAGGCGCAGTCTCGTAGAACGATATCTTTGTTGATGCATACCTATTCCGTTAAAAAAACACATACAGTGAGCGTCAAAAGTGAGTGAAAACCGATATTCCTTCGAGTTTTCTTTGGGGTCTGGAAACAGGTCTAAAAACCATCTAAACATATAATTTTTTAAGGTATAAAATTACATTTTGAAACTCCAAAAATAAATGTAACCAACATTGGTGTTCATTCATTTTTGATGCTGACTGTATATGTCAACAACAAAACTAAGGAAGAAGCGAAATTTCGTAAAACTGAATTTATCTACAAAAAAGATTGCAATTTTGGAAGAAAAATATTTTTAGTGCCAAATTGAATTTATTTGGATCTGATTTAATGTTATAAGGTGTCCTCCAAACAAACAATTGCACCCAAAGTACACGCTTCAGACCATGACGCATCTAGGAGCGAAAGTAATGGTCTGCGGTGTATTCTCTTGAATCGGTTTTGGTCCATTTATTCTTATGATGGTCAACCCTTGATCAACACGCTTATAAAAGCATATTAGGGAAAACCTTCCGTAGCATAGGTATTCCGCGGATAGTGAAGCATTGATGTTTTGGATTGGCCCGCGAAAGGTCCCGACATAAACCCAATTAAAAACTTGTGGGCCGACGTCGAAAGAGCTTTAAAAGATAAAAAATTCAAGAAATGCTGAAGAGCAGTGAAAAATCTTCAGAAAAAATTGACTGCCGTTTTAAAAAAAATAGCCTATATTTTTTCAATATTGGTATTTTTTTTTTTTTTTTTAAGTTTTTGTTATTGCTGGGTTGTAGGTAGTGGACTTTATGTCAAAATATCAATCAGTTGATTTTGTTCACTACGTTTCGTCCACGTCTATGGACATCATCAGATAAAAAATTAGATTCATATTTGCATGATGACGATTATTTTGAACTTAAGCCTATTACAACTCAAGAATTTCTAAACAAAAATTTCACATCATATATGTACCTGTTACTTATTTCTTCACTTTAATAAAATTAAAAAAAAAATCGGAAAATAGTTATTGCGTTTTCCATAACTGCAAAAAATGGAATATGGTGCTCCGCGAGGAATTTTTCTCATGAAAAGTGCTCTGCAACCAAAAAAGATTGGGAACAGCTGGCGCTGAACAAGAGCATCCTTTAAAAAGGAATCACTAGGTTTATTCGAGTACACTGATTAAATCTCATAAAAATTAGAGGAAAAGATAAAATGAGCAAAATTGCGTTAGGCCAAGGAAATAGCGCCCGAATCGATTTGAAAATAACGCCTTTTTTATTATTTATGTAGAACATTCTACCTACCTACTCATTTGTTATAGAAGAAGAGGTAAAAGGAGTTTTTTTTATTGGTTTTAAGTTTGCTCTCTTGGTTTAGACAAAATATTCTGTTAGTATACCCTTGAACGTGTGAACGTGTGCTTCTAGAGTGAAAATGAATATTATCTGTAATTAAATCCAATAAAGGAAAAGGTAAGTTGTGCGTGGATGGATATATGTATCATTGTGAAAAATTAAATAAATGTAAAAATTGTATTGCAATTATGAAGTAATTTGTCATTTTTTGACTGTTTTTATACCCGGTACCACACTGTGATGAGGGTATATTCACTTTGTCATTCCATTTGTAACGCCCATAAGGAGGCGTTGTAGGTATGACAAACTATATATATTATTGATCAGCATCACTTTCTTAGTCGATCTAGCGATGTCCGTCTGTCTGTCCGTCTGTCTGTCTGTCCGTCTGTCCGCACGATTACTGCCGTAATTTAAGAGCTATCGACTTGAAATTTGGTACGTAAGCTTTTATCCACCAAGGTAGGTAGGTAGGTAATTGGGTGCTCTTGTGGCGGCTGCCACAGCTTCACGTAGACCAGCAGTTGGGTCCATTGTGTCCATGTCCAGTCACGGGAACCTTCCATTTCATACCTGTTGGAGACAAATAATATACCGCTTTTGTTTGAGTCGCCTAGATTTAGTATTAATCACAGGCAATCGCAAGCTCTCGTGTCTGGATTTCCGGCTTGTCCTAGGAGTAACCGAAGGGTTTTGGAGTTTGTTGACCTACTGGAACCACCCCGATTTGAGTATGAATCTCAGGAGTTCTTTAAGATCAACATTCTCCAGATCTCCTAGCTCATCGAAGAACAAGCTGTTGAGAATCCTCTGTCTACTGTTTTTAAGGGCTTCTATTCTATTTCCTCAACGTCTCTGCAGCTTCTGCAAAAGTCATTATGCAGTATGCCCAGCCTTTCCGCGTGTACCCCTATCGCACAGTGTCCAGTAATGACCCCCATGAGTATGCGGATATCTTTGCGGCTAAGTCCGATCATGAATTTGGATCTCTTTTTGCTCACTTCTGGCCATAATTCTTTTGCATGTCTGCAGGTATTGAGATTGGTCCAGCGTATAGATTTGTTCTACTCAAGGATTCAATGTCAATTTTCCTAGCAACCGTGCTTAGCGGAGTTTTTACAGATTTTAGGGCCATTCACCAAACTGAGGCTAAGTTCGAAGATGAGCAAGATCGGATGAAAACTACTACTACCTCCCATACAAAAATATCAGATTTATATAGCTTTTTATGTTAAAAATTAAATTTAAATAGCTACAGTAAAGATAGCAAGTTTAAACTTTGCACATATTGTTTTAATAATATTTAATAATTTTTGATAAAAAATGAGCTTGGTCGAATAAAAAGTACCCATACCTCCCATACAAATATATAATTTTTTAATACTAAAATATTTTTTTTATTTTACAATAATATAGTACCGGGTATTTGAGCTTCGGCATAGTCGAAGATAATTGTCTTACTGGTTTTTATTTTGTTTTCCTGGTACCAACCTGTGTACCTTCGTTATATGAAATAGCTATATTGTAATTTGTTGACAAAGTTGGAAAATATTTGTTTCTTTAAATTCGTAAATTGAAAAAAAAAAAACAGAATTACCAGAATTTATTTGATTGAAATAGCTATTGCCTGTCAGAATTTTAAAAAGCAGCATTTTGTAAGACAGAACAGAAAAAAACAGAATTTTGAAAAGCAGAATTTTTGTGTTTAAAGTCATAATTTTGCAAAGCAGAATTTCGACCCGCTCCCCTAGAATATATGTATGTTTTGGGCGCAGTAGCGCAGTGGTTAGTGTGCGAGGGATCCCAGGTTCAATTCTGGTTTAAGGTTTTTTCTACTGCACCACCTCTCGCGATCGCCTGACAAACATCCGATAGTATGACTGTCCTGAAAAAGCTTCTCAATTCAGCCGTTCGACTTGGCATAAAATTGTAGGTCCTTCCATTCGTCCAAAAAATAGAAACTCACACAAACGAATGATTGCGAGAAGCTAGGTCTAGGGTGTCTACCCGCCTGTTGCGCCACCTATTTATTTATTTATTTTGAATTTTTATTTACCAGAAATTTGTTAAAATCAAAAAGTTGACAGATAGACAATAGGAAACATTTTCCAATGGTTGCTATCGGTTAAGAGTTATGTAGATATAAAAAAGTGAAAATACTAAAATGATCTGAATTTCAATAAAATTGCGAATATTGTGTTCAAATTAGAAATAGCTGGAAGTGGCTCGAAGTATATATACGTACTTTTGGGTACATTTTCCGCTCTCTAAAAGCATTCCGCTCAAATTGGTTTTTAAGACCTGTTTCAAGACATTAAAGCAAACTTAAAAGAGCTCGGTGTTTACTCACTTTTGACACTCACTGTATCTGGAAGAGGCCCAACAAAATGCTCTTCCCTCAACTTCAGTTAAAATACTATTAGATAATACTTCATGTTTGTTTGTAATATTTAATAGTGTTTATTTTTTCCTGATTCTCAAATCAGATTTTTCTAATTCTCAAGTCCTTTTCTGAGTAAACTGTGCAGCAGCATTGTATGCCGGCCTGGACAACCTGAAACACCTACCTACACTCTGCCATTGCGTGATGACAAAGGGACGCACTTAAATCAACCACCGTTTTTCAGAATTGGCATATTCAAACCATATTTTCGGGCTTAACACAAAATAATGTCCCGCAATTCACAGCATCCACCGAGTCCTTAAAAAAACTCCATTTTCATTATGAGAACTCGACAAAGCTCTTTTGTGGAATTCACTCTGAATACCAATGATTTCCAATCTATTTGAAATCATCAGACCCAGATGCACGTGTTTACTGCTTCGAATTCTTTTATTTTTCTGTAAAAATGCTTAACTTCTTCCACATGACACTCCCTGGTAAATATCATAAAATACCGAGCCAGGAGTGCTTAAAATTCTACACTTCCAAGTACCAACGTAATGTGGAAACTTTCTTTCATTTTTCATATTTCTCTTGCATGACGACACGTTTGGAAAGTAATTTCTCTACGACTCGACTTCTGGTATTGAAAAAACGATTTTTACGAGGCAACATCATAAAGTTACCTCATAAGAGTAAAACATGGCGCACATGGTAAGGTAATTTCCGCGAAGTCATTATTCATGGGCCCTTGTTGTCGTCGAGTGATTCAGAGAGATTGATTTTTTTTTCTTCGTTCCTTTTTCTATACCTATACAAAAGGCTATGTGTGACTGTGAGCTTGTACATAGAAATCCGAAATAAAAATATGAATGTGATATACAGTTTGCCGGAAGGCAGTGCTCGAGGATGTCATTAATATCTATCAGATCGGTACATTGAGCTATTGATATTGTTTTTGTGCGAGTTCTCTAGTGGAATCAGCAAGATTCGGGATTTGTGGTAAATGAGGCAATAAAGTTGGATATTTTTTGACTTTCAGGTATAGCTACATACTTGTAAAAGGTTGCCTCCAAAGCAATCTGAAAAACTGCCATTGATAAATTAAGCTGGATGCTGGGTAGACAATATTTTATTGGGAAAACCAAAAGATTTCTATGGGGAAATGTGTGTAGTACAAACATAATGTTTTGACAAGGCAGATTTACATCAATCGGTGTCTAACGCTGGCGACCTTGTGTGGTAAGACCATTGAAATTGAAGAATACAAATCGAAGTCTGGTGTAATGGTTTTCGGGGATACAAAATGGGACATCATTTATGACCCGGCTTATGTCCTGAATAAAAAGGTTCTGATTGTGAATGCCGTATCTGCAAATAAATATAATTATGGGACGGAGTCAATAGTATGTTTTGGAATACGTGCTAGGGACAAACCAACGAAACATGGACCTCTTCGGTTGGAACAGTAGCCGCTCGAGAGTGAGTACCTTACATATTCTGATGGTGTTCCTATGGGATATGTTCCATTAAAGGTATTTCATTTCGACAGCTTGTATCCGCGATCTTACTCTTTCTGTCAGTATACCCAAATCTTCTGACCATAGGTATTGATATTGAAAAAACACCGAATTAAAGACGCAAATCTTAGACTGCAAAACAAGTTTACTCCCCTTGATAACAGTAATCTCTAGCTGTCACAAAATTGCCCATATTGGATTTGGACAACACTAGTCATTAGTCATTAGCGAATGGGGAAAAAATGACTTTGAATCCAAGTCAAGTTATTCCTGGTAAACATCTATGAAAAAGAAACATGCGAATGGGGAAAAAACTAATTAACGCGAAAGCCCGCAGGTACTTCGCGCGACAAATCATTATGTAAATGACCATCCCAATCGGGATATTTATGTGAACTTTCCTTAGAATGTGATATCAAGGGTTGGTTTACTTCATACTCTAGGTTTAAAATCCGTGTGGACCGAGCTGAACAATCCTAAAACTCCAAAAGCAAGGACAGAGTATGCAGAATAATAATGACTAAATTAATGACCGAGTTGAGTAAGGTCACCCGAAACGACTGCTGAGATGCGAGGGGCTTCTTTCCTTTCGTTCCTTGATTCGATTTTCTTTTCGTTCTCCACAAAAGCATTGCGTCATTCGATCGTAAAAATTAAATTAGTTTCTGGTGCACTGCTGCTTTTGTTTGCATTGTTAAATAATTAAATTTTTTTTATACTCGTACATATAAATATTTCTAGTAATACATATAACCGTTAACCAGAGATGCCTTTATTTGCAAAAAATAATATAAGGAAGGGGTTGTAGTTTATTGTATTTTTTTCCAAATAGCACTCCGGAGTAAATAGTATTCAGAGAACAATGACTTGAGTGGGCTATGGTTATGGACAAAGAGTACGCCATATCGTCCATCACCATCAGTCTAATAATAAATATGTATGTATGTAATAGAGATATTAGCACAGGCCTCGGCCCTGATTGAAGCTAAGTTCTGGGCGTCCGGGTATCGTAGAATAGCGCTAATGCAAATGGACAAACTAAACCCGTAAATAAGCTGATTGAATAATTACAGAGACGTAAATATTCAAGGTTCTTACATATACCCGTATTTATCAGGAACATAGGATGTGGGCGCAGTAGTGCAATGGTTAGTGTGCTGGACTACTGTGCGAGGGATCCCACGTTCGATACCTGGAAACACACACAAATTACATCGTTTTTTCTACTGCGCCAACTCTCGAGAACGTCTGACAAACATCCGATAGTATGACTGACCTGAAAAAGCTTCTGAATTCAGCCGTTCGGACTCGGCATAAAATTGTAGGACATTCTAACTTTTTTCAAGCCTTTCGTTGGATTTTTAATGTAGGATTCTTCTGATATGTCAAGGCCTCAAAAAAGTTGACCTCTCACTCTCGCGTTGTAAATCTGCATGCTAATATATATATGAATATATACCCTAACTTCCTACTTTGACAGTAATCTACAAGTCACAAACCTTTGGTTGTATCTCGGTAAGCGAGCTGTCTGGGAAGTAAACAGACGCAACTAAAGTTCTACACTTTTGGCTTATTTCTAACTTTAGACAAAGGCAACCTGATCTTACAAAATATTTTAGGAGCCCTAACATTATGAAGTAAGTTGACTCTGTTTGTGGTGTCACAATGGACCTTATCTGGTCTCAGTGAATTATTCCGTATGTAATAGAAAATTGCCATCTAACCTAACCTAACTTAAGTTAAGGGTCTTTGATCATTTTGTAGCTAAACACAACTAACCACATGAAAACCGGAGTCATGCTTCTTTTGCACCCATAATCCCTTATTGAGTATAGAGTTTGGTTCTTTGGGTGTATGTGTGCAGTGTAGGGTGTGCCATATATTTTGATATGCACAGGTTCATCCAATCTTTCCGGGTTTTGTATAAAGTTGGCTGCACAAGAATCGCATTAAAAAAAGAAATGGACCCAAAATATTCGCCTACTATGCAATCAAGCTGTAGTCGTATAATGACAACACCCATAGTAACCTATTCTGACCATCAACGCAATGAATCTCTCCGAATTCATATACAAGTGCTAATAGGCCAACAAACTCCTTCACTTCTCAATTCAATTTCGACAACATACCTTTTACAGAAACAAGTTAAGCGAATTCTAAATAATTTGAAATATACTGTAAAACTTTTCTCATCACACCATTTTTTAGACACCGTCCAAGTTATCTCATTAGCAGGACTCAGTTGGCTATAGTCAGTAAGTGGAATGTGCAAATATATCCTGCCAATTTAATTTGTCCTCGTTTCGCATATTGTGCTGAGGATCCGATGAGTTCAAGTCTGGTATAGGTGCTATAGGAACTAGTCGGAAGCGATTTTGTAACCTAATAATAAAAAGACTATTTACTGTCCTCATTCTACTAGTAGGTACAAGCAAGCAGATGTATTCTGAGTCTGACCCTACAAAGATATTTTGGAATTTTCCAGTCATCACTGTAATTGGATTGTTCGTTTCATTCTGAGAAAATTGTTCTCACAGTGTCGATGTATCTGTAGATGAAACAAATGGAGAAAAATAATTCAGCTTTGAAGGACTGGTAACAAGAAGACTCACAATTAGATTCAGTTTTAATTAACCAGAATGGAAATGAAAATTCCTGGCAGGATATGAAAAAGCAGGAGCTCTTAAGCTTGGTTAGTGTGTCGCTGTAAAAGGATATACAGACGAAAGAGAAATGCATATGCAACGATAGCAATTGAATGGCAATTGCCAGCTACTAATTAGCATTCTGTACAGTGGATCATATGGATTTTTTACGCATTCTTTTATCAGGCAAGTATTGTGCTGGTGTATAGGTGTACATCAGAAACGATAACGAAATTTCTGAGAGATTTTTGTTAATAAAATAAACCAGTAAGACAATCAAATACCCGGTAGTCAGGGGCGTAGCGAGGGGGGGGGGGGGGGGTTGGGGATGTCGTACGCTTTTCAAGAGTCGGCAAATCAACGATCAATTTTCAAAAATTAGGTCTTAAGTTTGGATTTCCATTAGGTATAGGTTTTTAAACTTGTAAATATATGCAAAGGTTGGCATTTTCAAAGTTTCCACATGAACTCCTTAAAATCGGTGAATCGGTAAATTTGCCGACTGAAATATTTAAAATTTAGCGAGTTTCCATTCGATTTTAAAAAGGACGGTCGGCATCGGTGAATTTGCCGCCTGAAATCCCTAAAATTTAGCGATTTTAGATTCGATTTTAAAAAGCGCGGTCGTCATCGGTGAGAAATCCTTAAAATTTAGCGAGTTTGGATTCGATATTAAAAGGACGGTTGGCATTTCTAATTAGAGGTTAAATTCGAAGGAATGTGTTATTCGCTAGTTCGCGGCTTATTGATGTCAAAATTACGTCAGAGGCACATATATTATATGTGGCGTGCTACATAATCATGTATTAGCACCTTTAAAGTTGTAATTTTTTCAACCAAGGATGTTAGGCTCAAAATGAATTTTGTTTCTGGAAATTCTGCAGTTTTATCCATAACTGATAGTTGACCTAACCATTTCGGTCGTTGTATTCTAAGCTTTTTGACCAGATCAACGTCGCCCTATAGCCCGTAAAGTTTTTCATTAAATCTCCTCCGAAAATAAGTCAAACAATCTTTCTCTCAAAGCATACAAAGAGGTTTTCATTAACTTTCGATAAGGTCCATGATTCTGCACCATACCGCAAATCGAAGTTAGTTGTCTAAGGGCTGGCACAATGTCTCCTTGATTCTTTGAGATGCCTCCTTATTCGCTTGATTTCTCCGCCGATTTCCTTTAGCGAGGTAATTGTAGAGCCTAAGTAGACAAAATCTTTAACTACATCGAAGCTATAAATCTTTCCATTGCTTCAGTTTGCCCAAATCGCCGATCTTGAGAGTCCTTTCTCGATGATAGCATACATTCCATTTTGTCCTAATAATTAACAGCCAGCCTCTACATCGCTGATTCCGTTTTGAATATGTACTTGCAGATGTGTCACTGACTGCTCGCTGAGCTTTCCTGATAATGTCAATAAAATCTGTATCTGCAAGTAGTTGAAGCGGTTTTCGAAAAATTGTTAGCTTATGAGTTCCGTACAATTCCTTCAAGAAAGATGTTAAGAAAGTTACAAAAAAAGGGCGTCACCTTGTCCTAAACCATTTTCGACATCAAAATTTAACTAACATTTAAGTCTAACCGTAGAACCCTTTCAGTTTCTACAAAGCTTTCAAAAACTCTCGATAAGAGTGAAAAGGAGAACATTAATCGAAGTTTAAACTTCTTAAAAGTGCTTACTGCACGTCTGTGCCAACTCAGACATCTGCAATATCCTGGTTGACATGTTAAAACGTAATCAATTTATACATCTACTAGCTTCTAATAACCTTTGTTAACAACAATCTTAACTTCTGTAGAGCTTCAATTGCGCAAGGTTTATCTTCTATAACATGCAAAGTGCCAATGCCAAATAATGGCGTTCCTTTCATAATCAGCTAGATTCTCAGCTGCATCCTTTTTAAATTATCTAAACAATTCCAGATGAATTAAAAGTCAAAAAGTCATGTGATGAAAATGTTCTAAAATGTATTGAAATTCGGAAATTGAATTTTCGTAGTATACCAGCTATTTCAATAAAAAAAAAAAATCGAAATGTTAATTTTTGTATCCGACATTTATGTACACGAAACATCTACCAGACTTGATCTTGCAAATTTTGACAAAGCCATAACACAGCCTAGCTTATAGACAAAGTTGAGACAATTTCTTTGATGAAGACTTCTTAGTTAATTGTAGAGTCAAAAATTCGAATTTTCGACTTCGCTTTCCT
This sequence comes from Cheilosia scutellata, assembly GCA_955612985.1. NCBI lineage: Eukaryota > Metazoa > Arthropoda > Insecta > Diptera > Syrphidae > Cheilosia > Cheilosia scutellata. The sequence goes on along the minus strand of OY015312.1, from coordinate 52,343,263 downwards.
TGCGTAAACCACCACACCCGCCACTGAATAAAGGAACAATCCAAATGGAAGTTGAAGCTTCGGATATGTTAAGGGTAGCTAGCTACGCTTCTACGCTGGCGGAATGTTGTGCTTTGCTTACCAAATATTGACGTCTTACCGGAGCCCTTCGATAAAGCTTTCAACAAATTTGTATAGAAATTCATTACAGGTTAAGTGACAGAACTTCGAAAAAACCACTTCTTTGAAGCTTTATGGAAGCCGAATCTTCGACTACTTTCTATAAGTATACTTACGGAAGTTTATCGGAACTCGACAGTCCATTAATCTATAAAATTTTCTGCTCGTATTTCCGATCAATTCTAAACGAAGCAGTTACAGAAGTCCAGACTTCAATAGAGAGTTTTTTCCTTCTAAAAGCTTTATCGACAACTTATAGAAGCCAAAGCCTTTCAATGTTCAAACATTTTGACCAATCGGTATCTTGAAATGTTCGTTGGGAGGGTTCGGTCCTGTCCAACTTTGACAGTGCAGTGAGAATTCTTCATCGCCAACCTTCTCAGACGGACGTCTGTACGTCAATACAAACAAAAGAGTATTGTTCATCGATCTGGAATTCCTTTGGGGTTTCTAAGAAAATTAGAAAACATCTTGTAGAATACTAGTTTTGAATAAGTTTAATACATTGGGAAACTATCCCGATCGAGAACATTTTATTAATGATTATTAATATTCCTGACATTCATTCAATATAGGAACTTAACTACTAACATTAATATTTATAAGTAAAAGCTATAGTACTATATACTACAGCGTTATACACTACATTCTCTCCTTTTTGTTTAAATATTATAACAAATTAAATTTAAAACAAATCCAATTTTAAAATGTAAGAAAACAGATTACTTAATATCGAAATTATAAATTGTAGTTAGACAAAGAAAAGTAGGTATATATCAAAATATGGACCAACTGTGATGTCTCGTTAGTAAATTCACATGACGATTTAGATCCCCTTCTTTGTACAGCCCATTTTCCATTAATTTTTTTTAGATGTACTATATTCCGTCGTGATATCTCACCGGTTTGAGGATTCTTGATTAATACATCTCCTCCTTTTTGTTCAAGAACATCATAGGGCCCTTCACTGAAGTTTGTATCTAATTTATTTTCTTTATCACCACAAGACAACTCAGTGTGAATGGCATTTCTTTTCTTATCGGCATATATTTTTCCGTAACAATATGTTTCCGTAAAAACATAGTTCATTTTCAAAAATTTTAAAATGAAGAATTTCCTTCTTCCAATTGTTATTGTATATGCCCTGTTTTACATTCAATATTTCAATATCAGTTGATGATACTTTGTCAATTTCATTGAGTGTCATAGCCTTTGGAACACTATTACATACGATTTGTTGTATATGTTCTTCGTGATCAAAATTCTTAATACCATTCGTGATACATAGTCGAGACAAAGGATCAGCAATATTAGACTTGCCTGGCTTATAAATCACCTTATACCTATAGGATTGCAACCGAAGAACCCATCTTTCTATTCGAGCACATGGCTTGGATTTCGGACCGAAAATAATTTCCAGGGGCTTATGGTCTGTTACAAGTTCGAAATCTTTTCCATATAGATATATATGAAAATGTTTTACACCCCACACAAGTGCCAATGCCTCCGTTTCCGTCTGGCAATATCTTTTCTCACAATCGGATAAACTTTTGTTTCCATATGCTATAATTCGTGGTTTTCCATTGCTATTAAATTGAATCAATACCGCACCTAGCGCTACAGGACTTGCATCAACCATTAACTGTGTCTTGTCTTTTGGATCATAATATCCTAAGTGTATGTCGTTACTCAGAACATTTTTAAGAGCTTCAAATGCACGCATTTCATTCTCGCTTAATTTTATATCAGACTTGTGTCGTCCATTTTAATTTTTTAAAAATGCTCGTAAAGGATCTGTTAATGTTGCTAGATTTGCTATAAATTTTCCTACATAATTTATAAGACCCAAAAAACTTTCCAGCTCTTCAATCGTCTTGGGTTCCCGAAATTTATTGATTGCTTCTAATTTTGCTCGAGATGGTTGAATACCTTTTGCAGAAAGGATATGCCCCAAAAACTCAATTTGCTGGACATTATATACACATTTATCGTAGTTTAATAAAGCATTGTTTTTTTTAATTACCTCAAGTACGTTCTTTAAACGAGCGTTATATTCTTCTTCAGACTTACTAAATATTATGATATCATCAATAAAATTAACGGCTCCTTCGCAACCAGAAAGCATGCGTTCTATTATCTTTTGAAATATTTCGGGCGCACATGTGATTCCAAACATAAGCCTTTTGTACCTGAATAGTCCATTATTGGTGATAAATGTTGTGATGTAACGTGATTTTGGAGAAATTTCAAATTGACGAAAAGCATTTTTTATGTCCAGTCTTGAAAATAATATTGATTTTCGTAGTTTAGGAAGAATTTGATTCATTGTAGGTAATGGGTAATTTTCTCTCAATATCGCTGTATTCGCTCTTCTCATGTCCACACATAAACGTATATCACCATCCTTTTTCAAAATAGGCACGATAGGAGAAATCCATTTTGAATGTCCTTCGACTTGTTCAATTATATCTGATGCCAAAAGTTAATGTATTTTGGCCTTAATTTTTTCTTCCAAAGGTATTGGTAATTTCCGACAAGGCTGAATTACAGGAGTTACTGAGCTATCTATGGGAATATCAATCATCACATCCTTGATTTTGGGGAAAACAGTGTAGGTACTCAATTGAGTTCAACAACTCCAAACCTAGTTTAAGCACTCCCAGTGCATAAACATTTCCGTCCATTCATTTACAACATAAAAAGTAGCAGATTATTTCTTACTTCCTACCAAAATGTCGGCCTCAAAAGATCCTAAAACATTCAATGGTTTATCGCAGCCATACGCCAGAAAGGTTTTCTTTGGATTTTTTACTTGATTCCGGACCGCAATCCCCTGACCTTTCATTTCTGGCCATGTTTGTTCTGAAATAATATTTGACTTGCTCCCAGAATCGATAACAATTGATACCAAAATGCCTCCGATCCGACACATTATTTCATCTCTTTCTTGATTTTGAATGCAAAAAACGTAGGTATTCGTTACTTTCATCATCAGCTTAGTCCGGCACTTGGATTCAAAATGGCCTGTTAATCCGCATTTACGACAATTTTTATTCCTTGCCGGACAATTCATATCACGTGCAGAATGTTCTTTAGAACCACATCGAAAAATTCGAAAATGCGTTGCTAGGTTATAGATTTTTCAGAAATTTTATTTACTTCAATTGTGCTGTTACCAGATTTGTTTCCAAAATTCTCCATTTGAAATTCTACGGTTTCTAAGGAATTTGCAAGAAAAACTACATCATTTAGTGTCTTTGAATCATCCATCTCTAATATCTTTTGTCTTAGTTTTTCAGAAAAACATTTCTCCACCACTTGATCTTTAATATGTTCGTCAGTGTTTTCAAATTTGCACTTGGTAGCTTGGCGTCTAAGACGGACAATAAATGCTTCGAATTTTTCATTTTTTTCTTGACACATTTGCCTAAAAACATGTCTTTTATACGTCTTATTTTGTCGCGGAGTAAAGTATTCATCCAATTTCTCGACACAAACATCATACACATTTTTGTTTGATTCTGAGACTTCATCCACAAATGCACCTGGTAAATTGTAAAAAATTTCCTGCAAATCTTGCCCTCCACAATGCAAAAGAATTGCTCTCTTTTTAATAGGATCTTTGATTTCAGTCACAAGAGTATATAGTTCAAAAGCTCGCTCCATTTTTCCCATTTCATTCCCAATGATTGAGTGTCACAACTGCGATCAAATTGGTCCATTTTATTTAGATAACTCATATCAGAGGTCATCGTGAACCTATATCAAAATACAACAGATGAGTGAAAACATTCCTCTACTGTTTATGTTTAATATCGTCTAAATTCGTTAAAACAGAATTTAATCTCATTGTAACATTGTGATATAACTTTATATCATTATTTCCTAATGAATTATTATGATTATTAATATTCCTGTCATTCATTCAATATAGGAACTTAACTACTAACATTAATATTTATAAGTAAAAGCTATAGTACTATATACTACAGTGTTATACACTACACATCTCATGTTTCAGCTTAATACTACTGAGCACTGCTATTTATATTGTTTACACTAGCCTTCATATAATATAATCTTCCAAGACCCTACTGCCTTCGACAAAGGGTAGATTAGTCTGTAATAACAAATCTAGAATTTATATGCTGCAAGAAGATTATTGAATGAGCTGATAAGTAATGAAAGATCATAAAAGAAGAATACTGGCTCCGCTGGTATTCATGTGTGAAAGCTCTATCACAAATAAGGTCCTCAGAAATTCCACTCGTCTTTCAATGTTTTCACTAGCAAATCTTAACAAAAGAAAGCATTTCCATTGAAAGAAGTTCCTCCTCTCAACGACCTGTATCTGCGAGAAGGATCTCAAATTAGAAACTGAATCCTCAATAAGATTACTGTGTACAGTCCCCAAAAAAAGGTCTTCATAAGCATCAGTGTTTTGTATAACCATTCTAAGAGCAGCAATTTCCATACGCATTTCGTACTTTTTTTTTCACCACATTAGATACATATGTTATCCCTATCCGAAGGAAAAAGTTGACACACTTTAGAAAGCCGATAAATTCGCGACTTTACCCTTAATTTACACGCACAAGATATTCCACCCGAATAATAGGTGTGCACAGTTGAGAGCAATGAATACAAAAAAGGATTTTGAAAAAAAAAAAAAAATGTGGCCCATATGTCCTAGAGATTACCTTCTCAACCAATCTAATTTGCATATGGAATGGCTCAGACATTCTTTTACACTTGACGGTGTGGAGGATTTACCTACCTTACGTATTCCACACCCATGACCATGAATTTGCGAAATGAAATTTTATTTCGAAGACTGGAAAATCAGTCTACGAGGTTGATGAAAGCTGAATACTTTTGCATGAGTGTATTATCGGAGTTATTTCCAAAAGCCTCGTCCTTGTTGTTACTTTTTCATTTGTCGATGTCGGCACCTTGATTTGAATGATTTTTTTTTTGTTTACCTACTCCATTCTCTTCATGGTACGAAATAATATTGTACAGTTATGTAGTATAGATTGCATGTTCGTTTTTGATTGCTTGAATTCAAATTTAATATTCTGCGGACGTATCGTTTTCAGGGCGAGCTGTCTACATTCAGAGGTTATTTCGGAATGAATTTTTGGAAGATTTTTAAAAAATAATCTGTTCTTTCTTTTATGAATAATTTGAAATAAACTCCGATTGAAAAATTCAGCTACAAAAACCTGATTCGATTATCAAACCGAGAAGGCAATTGAAAGCTGAACTTAGTTTTCTGTATGATCAAATCTACACTTCGATTTAAGGCATTCAGTTCAGATTGAAGACTGTAGTAATAGATTTCTAGAGTACGAAAGCATTCGTGATGTGTGTCAATATAATATTTCCTGAAATGGGCCTTACCAATAATCATTTTTAACCTTCAACTTAAATAATTTCACGGTCACAACAAATAATTTTATATGGAAACTTTCGTTATTGGTTACTTCGTAGTTGGCCTGGAAGTTATTGTAGTAACGCGAGCATTTTGTTGCAATTTTTAAATAACTTCTCTAAACCCTTATTATACAAATAGATTTGCACACTTTCGACGATTTTTTCATCTATGCGGATACTTTAAATTATAGGTTGACTGCCAGTGTCATAAGAATTACTACGTTAGTGCCAACAAAAAAATCACTTTTTCCCTCGCCTGGGGCGAAAAGGAACCTCTGATTTTTCAACACATATTTAACCCTCTAACGGGCAAAACCGTAAAAATGGTCGTATCAAGTCGAAATTTTTTGTCTAAGTAAATATAAGTAAAAGAAGCTTAAGTTTCAATTTTCAGGTGAAAAATTTGTCTGGAACGACCGCCAGGTGAGAAATCGTCAAGACCGTCTGAAGACGGTCTTGCCGGTTTGCATGTAAAAAATAACATAGGTAAATATTTATCTACTAATGAAGTTTTATTCAGAAAAAGAGTTATAAAAGTTATAAAACATATTATTTTCTATGGTGGTAATCCCAGAAACAGTTCTTATCAACTGTACCATATAAATGAAGGCCGCATTTGGAGCAAACGACTTGTGTATCTGACTTTTTACAATTTTTGCACTTCTTTTTGCCTTTTCTATCAACCCATATTGGAAAATGATTTTCAACACTTGATGGTGGTGATTTATTTTATAAAGTAACATAAACGAACTACGAACTAAGTCCCAACTGGTACTAACTCCCACTAGCCAAATGAACTATAGATCCCACCAATTATGCAGTGGGATTTAGATAGTTCATTTGTTTGGGAGATAGATCGTAGTTCATTATGAACTAATTCCCTATAAATTAAGTCCCAATTTGAGAAAAGTGGGAGTTAGTTAATTTAACTTGTTTCGACGAAAAAATAATTCTTACATACATCTAACCTCGCACTTAATCCAAATCCAACAGTGACCCCAAGCAGGCGGGTTGCATTCATATTCCACTGTGCCTAATGGGAAATCAAATTGGAGATCAATTTCCGTAGACTGTATCTATGGGGGGCCATGCTGACCCCCTGCAACCCTCCTGCTTGTGGTCACTGTTGGATTTGGAGGTCGGGAGTAAGTTCATTTGGGACTTACTTCATAAAGAACTAAGTCCCACTATTGGGTTTTAATTCATTCTTATATTGGGACTTTGACTTTGTTCATTCTTAGTTGGGTATGAGTTCCTAAAAATCATGGGAGTTAGTTCATATGAACTAAATCCCAAATTGTCTGGGACTTAGTTCGTTTTGGCTAGTGGGAGTTAGTTCCAGTTGGGACTCGTTCGTATAGGTTCGTAGGGCCATAAAAGGTATACCTCCTCCAGTGTAGCCACCAGCAGTAGGTTGAACTGATCATCCAGCAGCTTCGAATGTTGGCAATGGAGATAGGGGTCTTTTGGGTGGTTTGGGGCGTGCATTGGCTATAATCGCAGTTGATGTGGATGGTTCTTGTTCAGTTTCTCGATGAATTGATCATCGGACAATTTTTCCAATTTGATTTTTTTGCTATACCTACTTATAGCTTCGCTTATAACAATCCATCTAACACAAAAATTTAAATAAAAAGGGGAGAATAATAAGTAAGCAATGATGTTTCTTCGCACAAAAGACGTGAACAACACTGAAACAGAGGGGACATTTTTTACACACAAACAGGCAAGGCCGTCTGTAGACGGTCTTGCATTTTTAGTTTCCAAAACACACCTCACGTTATTTTTTCACTTCAACAAGAACATATAACGCAAACATATTATAATAAATAAATGCTCTAAAATTATAAAGTCGATGACTTAATTCTAAATACCTTTATTTAATAATTTAAAACAAAATATTTTGCGGAAGAATTTTTGGTGCTATTTCGTTGACTGTTTGCGTTCGACGAATGACTGCACCTAAGCACGTGGTCGAATTGCAATCATATGCTACCACAATGTGAATCAAACTAGCCTAAAAAAGGTTTTCGCTAATTTGAGCAAAAAAAAGAATAGATTTGACTCTGTAGGCCAAAAATCAAAGGCCGTCTTGAGACGGTCTTACCCGATAGAGGGTTAACAAAAAGAAAACAGAACATAACGAAACAAAAACCAGTAACACAATTATCTTCGACTATGCCGAAGCTCAAATACCCAGTACTATATTATTGTAAAATAAAAAAAATATTTAAGTATTAAAAAATTATATATTTGTATGGGAGGTATGGGTACTTTTTATTCGACCAAGCTCATTTTTTGTCAAAATTTTTTAAATATTATTAAAACAATATGTGCAAAGTTTAAACTTGCTATCTTTACTGTAGCTATTTAAATTTAATTTTTAACATAGAAAGCTATATAAATCTGATATTTTTGTATGGGGGGTAGTAGTAGTTTTCATCCGATCTTGCTCATCTTCGAACTTAGCCTCAGTTTGGTTGATAAAAACTTACGTATAGCTCTTAAATTACGGCCGTAATCGTGCGGACAGACAGACAGACAGACGGACATCGCTAGATCGACTAAGAAAGTGATGCTGATCAATAATATATATAGTTTGTCATACCTACAACGCCTCCTTATGGGCGTTACAAATGGAATGACAAAGTGAATATACCCTCACCACAGTGTGGTACCGGGTATAAACAGCCTCAATAACTATCGGAGGAAACCCAAGTGTATTCCAGGCAAAGTTCCACGTCATTCAAGAATGCGCCAATCACATGTAAAAAACCAGCATCAAAGTCAGTTGCTATAAAGGCCATTAGGTCACCTATCATTGACTCCAAATCAGTATTAAACAAATTGTATGGTGGGTTCCTGGGCATGAAGGCGTTGAAGGAAACGAAAAAGCAGACGAATTGGCCAGAATAGGCTCAGAAACTCCTTTCGCGGCAGCGGTACCTTTATGCTATACTCCCAAATCTTCTATAAACTTAGCCATACAAAGCTAGGAACATACAAAATGTATCTCAAATTAAAAAAATATCCCAGGCTTAAGACAGGCCCACCGAGCTATACCTACAGCCATTCAATCACAATGCCCATAGCAGGCATGATATCAGAAACCTAGTATAGGATTCCTAACAAAAAATCATGGGCTATGATGATACTACCTAAGCAAAATTAATGATTCTAGCTCACTCAGCGGAGTGCAGGCAATGTTATTGAAGAAGACGAAACAACATTATATGCAAAATGTGGAATTAGAGGGAATACCTAACTATGGACTAACTACGGACACTGAAGTTATTAGTTATTGCAAGATACAGGTCTCCTTTATTTTTGTGTCAATACAAGCGCAGCCAAGTGTAGACAATAAATTGCTAATGTAGATATTAGCAAAAAAAATAGTTTTCCTGAAATTGAACAAGAATATTATAGAAAAGTTTCAAAGATCCAGGTAATTTCCGGCTTTCTTCTAAATGATCTCTTTGGTTTTTATTTGCCCTATCCCTACAGTGCCGTAGAAAAGTCAATTGTTAAGGGCAACTTGACATTAATTAAGTACACCGTAGAGTCAAGGTAGGACAGAGGACACTACCGACGAAAGAATTTACCAAATAACGCTGAAAGCAAACAAATCAGAGGAAGATGGAATCCAAGACCGACCGGAAATATCGTGGTCTAGTACAGAGGTCAGAGATACGAGGAATTCCTTCAAGAGAACCGGACAAAAATACACCAAGACCATAGAAGATTAGAGCTCATAGAGGCCAGACAAACCGACATACCTTGATGGAATGAAAAAAGAAGTTCCGGAACGGGTTGAATGAAAATGGAGAGGATTTAGCCAGTATAGGAAAGGGTGACCAACGCAATTTCCAATACAAAATCGCAAAATGTTGTCGATGATATTTCCAAACCTTGAAAGGTACAACTAAATGTGTTCAAGACTGTAACAAAACGAGTCACATTTATCAAATTCATTTAAGCCAGCATACAAATCAGTCCTGTAATACGCAGAACAATCTTTTCGTTGTTTAAGCTCAGTAATTGAATGCGGAAAAAAATATTTCTCGCTTGAATTATCGAGCAGCCCCTGTTAATTTTCACAGGGGAAATACGGAAGTTTTTTGACAGTGTAGCGTCGTTGTCTTATACCCTCCTGAGAGGGGAATAAAAGAATTGGTTTTTTGGTATTTTAGGGGGTACTTTGTACTTTATTTAAATATGACTTAGCCAATGAGATAACTATACTTAGCAACACGAGGTTGGTATTTGGTGGAAGACTGAGGAATTGGCCTTATCTGTCCACCAAAAAAAACCACCCTTAGTGCAAAGCAGTAATTACCCAAATCTCCTAGGAAGAGCCTTAGAGTATAAGAAGTAATTACCTGCTAGCTGCTTGCGACGGAATGCCTTAAACCACATTTCGGCTCTTCTTTTATAGCTCCGAAATGAAGCTTTTACAGATCATATGTCTTAATCTATTAAATGAAAGCTTTTAACGAAAGCTTTTAACGAAAGTTTTTAGTTCAATTTCAATTCAATTCAAATATAAGCTTTTAGGATCTAATTTTAGTAGGGTGTCATACCCGAATTTGGCAAAAGTAATTCAATTCAATTCAATCAAGTTTAATTATTAAATTTTAAAAGTTTATTAAAATTAGGTAATAAGTGAAAAAGTTAAAAGTAAATACTTAAAAATATAATAGCTAAAGGTAAAAATACTTAAAATATATTGTGACTGCTACAACAGTAATTTTTTTATTTATGAATGAAAAACGTTTGCTTTTGCTTCTGAATTATGTTTACTTTGATGTCTTAAAATGTTTGTCCATTAAATCGGAAAAATTATATCGGGTAAGTGACCGTCGCCGTCGCCCGAATTAATGACCATCACTCTTGTCAGAACTTCCTGCGATAGGTCCTCGCATTCTTGATGGATATTCTCTTTGAGGGCTTCAATGGACTGAGATTTTTTGCCATAAACTCGTTACTTTCAAAAACTCCACAAAAAGAGATGAAAAGATTTTTCACTCGTAGATATTTGAGGTTCACGATGAGCGTGGGTTACACGCGCTTGGCGATCAACGGCTAAAAGATGATGCACTCTCTAACTTTCATCAAAATTCTCTGTATAAAAACCGCTGATTGATGCCCAATTATGTATCACAGCGTCTGGTCCATACTCCAGAATTTACTGTGACATCTTCAGCCACAGCTGCAGTATACACCGCAGAACGGCTTCTTTAGGTACGGCTAGACCTGATAACATACCCATACTCTTCTAGGTGAGCAGCTAAATGTTCTTTAGGAGTACATCTATTCATTCTTGTTTGACGTTTACTTCAAAAATGTCAAAGTAGAATTGACATTATGCCGCCATTTGCAAAAATTATTAAGGTAATGATGACCACCATGTTGGCTGTTATTTATAACTTTTTAACAAACACTTGGGTTGAAATGATAGCAATTGCGAACGACACCAGTAATTCATTCAACAGCCAATTTTAAGTTTTCCATCCGTCAGTTGGTGAACCGTACGCTTCCACTAGGCCGACCCGCATATTGCCTACAACGCCATGTTTTAAATAGATTTACAAGAGGCAATTATATATGGAACTGCTCTATACAAAATATTAATAAGCTTAGTAAGACCTTGGTGTTAGTAATAGTATGATGGTATAATAAGAAATATTTGAATGTGCCATTCACTCATAATTTTTTTTTTCTTAAATTATTTCTATGCAAAGAATGCAGAAATTTTCGAACGCATCGCTCCCTACTCTACAAATCATTAAAAACTTTCAGTTTGATAAATTTCAAAGGACTCGAAGGAATTTTTTTTCTTCTCTACTGCTTTATCACATGGCGCTGTGTGTGTTCTTGTAAACATACACTTTTCTTCTTGATGAATTGTTTTTGTTAATGTTCGAGAAGAAAATAACACAAGTACTGAATTGTAAGGTTTTCATCTTTCATGTGACATTAACTTGGAACACATTTACTCATGGCAGGTACGCAACGCTACCTTCTTTATAAAGTGTTGAACCTTTGTATTTCCACTTGAGAAACATGGTCAAAGGTGCAGGAAAATAGTATTCCTAAGTAAGTGCATGGGAATTTTAAAAAAGGATATAAAAGTCTCTGGTTCTTTGTAACCCCCTTCATAGGGTTAAGTTTCTTTCCATTTTATGATCATGAAAGATTTTGGTAATTATTAATATTATTGTATTGGAGTAAAGTTTTCTTGACATACCTAAGATGTAAGTTCGGATCCGGTCTCTATCAAAAAGGCGTAGTTAGGTTTAGGAGTGCTTGCTGAAAATTTCAAAATGCATTTCTAAAATAAAGCGTTGTTGTTTGTCCACCTCTTCAAACATTCCATAGCCCCAGACTTGAGCACTATACGTTTGTATAGCTCTGCAAACTGCCAGAAATACTATCCAATTTCTACTCAGGATTATACTTTTTTGCTTTGTTGCAATGGCGCTGCTCTTCGCAACGTTATTCCTTTTCTCTACATGTGAAGTTGATTTTCGGGGTGAGAATTACACCAAGATAGGAATACTGCGAGGCTATTCGAATTTCTTCCCCCTTAAAGATCCTTTTTTCTTGATTTGAGAGCCTATATGGTTTAAGCTTGACATGGAGACCTCTTTATAGGCATTTTAATCATTGAGGTACACTGCGATAAGTAATGGCGATAATCATCCTTGTTTCACCCCAAAAAGTGTTTCAAAATATTCTGATATCTCATTTCCAGTCCATACCGCTGACTGGGTATTAGAGTACTAACAAATTTCATTAAAATTCCCATTTCTCGCAACTTATAAATCAGTAATCTTCTCGAGATTTTATCAAAAACGGCTTTTAGATCCACGAAGAAGGAATAAACTTTCTAATATGTTGTCTACTGTAGAGTAGTTTTTTCTGAAGCCAGCTTGTTCCTCACTTGGGATGTTATTCCTTTCCACCCAAGTGTATAGTCTTTCATTTAGGATTTCCATCATGATCTTCGTTATGTAGTTCATAAATGAGATACCCCTATAGTTGCATGAGTCTTTAAGATCTACCTTTTTGAATATTGGAAATATTATGGACTTAGTGAAAGTTAGTTTCTTCTATCCTACATTCATCTAAAATTTTTCTATATGCTGCTGCTAGTCCCCGCAGAAAATCATACGTCGCACTTATAATGAACTCATATGTTACCCCATCTTTCCTCGAGACCAAACGGTAGTCCAAATTCGGATCTTCGATGTTGTATGCAACCCATTTCTTGCTTTGGGTTGAGAAGATCGCTGTAGTAGGTTATAAGCTCCTGAGTGCTTATCTCAGGATATTTTTGGTGATCTTGGTTTCTTATCTCCTTTGCTAAGCGCCACCAGTTCTTACTGTCTTTAACTGTGTTAATTTTGGAGTCGATATGTTGGTAGTATGATATTTTGCTTTTTTATAAACTATTCCTATTCCTGTAGGGCCCTTAAAAAATTATCTTTTATCTCTTGATTTCTTGTTTTGCGAAATAAGTTCAATACTTTAAAATTTGCATTATTATTTTTTGGGTTGAATGCAGAAAGGCTTCCTTAATTACATTAGTTGCCTGGATAACGCTGCACTGGTCTGCTAGTCGGTATGAATGTCTGATGTTTAATTCTTCTGAGAAGACTCCTGCTCCCGTTCCATTCTCCGTCTTTGAGTGATCTGTGAAGATGGGTATACCTTTTATGTCAGTACTCGGGGAGAGCTAGTCCTTCCTGTCCGGTATACAGTCTGTAAATTCCTGGTCAAAGTGATACCTCGTTTCTTGTAGTCTGTGAGTGGCATGAGTCCGCTCTGATCAAATATGTGAAGTATACGTAAGTGATCGAATGATTGGGGCTTCCAAATTTGGTTCTCTCGTAGTCTGACAGTACCTTTGGGTACCACGTTCTTAGTGTAGGTATAACTCTATGGGTTATAGGTTCGGCAACGTTTCTAGACACAGTTACAGTTGTGGTTTAGATTTTAGTAAACCCGTTATACCTTTGCATGCAATTCTTTGTACAATGTTCAGATTTTTGAGTTAGGATTTAGTGTTAACAGCCTTCCACCATACAACCGAGCCATAGGTCAGAATTGGTCTTACGATCGCGGTGAACACCCAGTCCACTATGTTTAGTTGTAAGCCCCACTTCTTTCCGAAAGTCTTAGTGCAGGCGTAAAAAGCATGTAGTCATTTCTTGATTCTCTCCTCCGTGTTCTGTTTCCATTTTTATTAGGAGTTTAACACGATACCCAGACATTTGGCTTCGGGTGAGATAATTAAGACGAATGCCTCTCAATTTTGGTGGTTCCCATTTTGGTATCCTATATCTTCTGGTGAACAGGATGATTTCAGTCTTGTTCGCGTTAACCGATAAACCATTGTTCTCCATCCACTTTGAAAGTTCTGATAACGCAGATTCCATGACATCACTAATATTGTGGGAATGTATATTCCTGTATTCAGCATAACTATGTAATCTACGTAGGCGACCTTGATCCCCTTGTTAACGAGTGATTTGAGTTTGTTTATTGAGATGTTCAATAGGAGAAGCGATAAAACCCCACCTTGTGGCGTCGTCGCGTCGTCCCTTTAATAACCGCTCTCTCAATAGTACTGTCTCCCAGACTGCTGTAAATGATTCTGCTTTAAAGCCCATGCTATTTTATCTTTACTAGTAGACTCCATGATGCTTACCAGTTCCTCATCCCGAAGTGAAGGGGGATTGAAAGGTTGATTTCCTTTATGTGTACAGCCCGGAAAGTGCGTTCTGAGAAGCAGTTCTAAGGTTTCCTGGTTGTTTGCTGTCCAGCTGTTATCATCCTTGTAGAGGTAGAGGTGGAAGAGGCTTTGGCTTGGATTTTCCGTAATCTAGCCGCCTCTGTGGTAGATTCGATGCTGGAACAGTAGTTTGCCCAGGATGTTCTTTTTGCTGCCCTTGTTTTCTTTTTAAAATCGCAGAAACTGGTGTGATATTCCTGCCAGTCTTCTTCTCGTTCTTCGTCAGTTTTGCTCTGTTTATTTTCGGAAATTTGGAAGCACATGACCAAGTCCAATAATTTCAATAGTGAATAAGAATTTATTTAAATCATAAAATGGATGACCTACTGATATCGATCATGTGAGTGAAAAATATAAATATTTTTTCAGCCTCTTACCTGAGAAGGAACACCTTTTCTTTATTTCAATAGATGCTGCTGGTTATATTTTTAGTCTGTTTGTTCATACATAAAACAATAATGAAAGTTTATTTTGTTTGAAGTGTGTTTTTCTAATCAATACGTTAGCTGTTTATCCTCCCAAATTAAATACCTATTACTAAATATTAACAAACGACCTCATTTTATTTTATTTTCAGATGTTCATTAAGATTCAATTCAAACTAACAACATAAGCCAAGGTATGTAAAGAGTGCAATAAATGCATCCCAGAGAGTGACGTTCATTTATTTGAATGCAAACATTTTAAATATTTTCGGCAAACAAGTCTACAGAGGACAAATAATAATTTATATCTACACATTAAATTTAAAAAAAAAAACAAAAATCCACACGATGAGAAGGAATGCATTGCAGAGAATTTTTATTTCAAACTCATGTAGGTGTACACCTACTTCAAAAGTTTATATAAATTTTCGAATTTTCATTCAGAAAATATGAATTGAAAGGAACGCGTACAGAACATTGCTTATGTCAAGTTCAAGAAAACAAGCAGACAAAATAATTGGTACTAAAATTGCGAAGCCAATTTGTATATGTTTCTGCTCGTCGTTCGATTGAAAGATTCTGTCGACAAAAGCTTATGGGTGTGGAAGATGTTTGCGGGAAAACAAAGAAAATTAATTGAAGTAGAACATAGTTCTTTGAGGGATATCTTTTGGGAACTGATTTCAATAGTGGTATTTATGTATTTTCGAATAAGTGCAAATCTTTACAACAGTCTCAGATACACCAACCAAGCATGCTGTTAAGTACTATTTTGTTTCGAAATGAGGATGGCAACAAAACTTTACTGTCAGGTACACCAGCTCGGATTCGGTCATGATGGGACTGTATGCTAAAAAAACATCTTTGGCAGTAGAATCCGGAAACATATACCACTTCTGACGGAAAGAGACTTATACCCAATTCACAACGGCGCTTTGCCGCTTGCGTGCGTTGACAGGCGTTTTAGAAACTTTACCGTACTTTATGTCAACGCGCGCAAGCCGCACTTTTCCAAAACTAAATGGCGCTTCAGAGCGTTGGCGCGAATTAAAACACTTGTTTCTTACTTTTAAAATTAAACAATATTTATTTGGAACTATGTCCTTTATTATTGAAATACTTTTTACTAATTCTAAAAGGAGCTTAAGGCTACTATGTAGTTACAATAAGACTATCGATAAATTCATCATACAGTCGTATTTATATATTTTTCTTATCTATCTACAAGGAGACCCAAGCGTACAATCGTCTTGCTTGATAATGAAGAAGAGATAATATTCCAACATTGTATACAAACGATATTATCTCTTGTACATATGTTATCATTGTAGCGTTGTGTGCAAGACTGTACTAGAGGCTAAAGATATCATTGAATACAAATAATGTTATCTTTTTTCTCAATATGTTTTGCTATGGATACTTAACTCCCCCCCTTGTTAAACGAAATCGTCCCGATTTTTCGACGCTATTTTTAACATTTCTCTTTCATAAGTTTTGTTATATGCGTCAATCTTTTTTTGTTTTTGACGATCTGTTATACATTGTATAGTTTTTATCATTACGTACGTAAATGCTAGAATAACAATCAGTGTTACAATTGTGTATATAGTTGATAATATCGGTTTTTCTTCAAAAGGAATAATTAGTTTTTTTAAAGTATCTATGTTATCGAATTTGTACATTGTATCTTCTTTAATTATTTGGTCGATGTAAGACTCTGAATTATGATTTCTTAATATAACTTCTTTAATTTGCTTATGCATGTTTTTGTATATTTTATCGTCTAGATTTATAGTATTTTCATAAGTAACTAAGTTTATACCATTAATTGTTTGATTATTTAACTTATGCTTACCGCTTAATAACATAACACCGGATTCAATTTCTAAGTCGTAATCGTATTCTTGTTTAATGTTGCATTTTGAAGTTATATTCTTTAAAAGTGGAATAAGACAATTTTCTTCTTCAAAGTTAATTTCACAAATGTTTTTACTTAGATGATTTTGACAATTTCTTGTTCTTAAATAAGTTTGGTTACATAAGGCAATTGTTTTATCTGTAATGATTTTTCCATGTTTTGAATTTAAAGGTGTTACTTTATACAATTTACATGATTTAATTAGAACTGGATATTTATATATTGTGATGAAGAATTCATCAGTTCTAGCTAAAAATATTTTAGAGTACTCAAGTATATTTATTATGGGTACTTGAATTATTTCATGTTGAATAATATTTTTAATGTCATCTAAGTCTAGGCTTTCTGATAAATATTCATTATTTTTTGCTGCATTAATTGTTCTGGTCAATAATAATAATTGTTCGTACACTTGTTCTATTACTAAATGTTCTTTAAGGCTCTGACCTTCGAATTGTTGCAAAATTTGTTCAAATCTAGAATTTATAGTTTTTTGTTTATTATTGTTTTCTATGAGATTATTTATACTCGTTTCTATGTTAACTAAGTCATAATGGTCAGGATTACCAAACACATATTTGAAAGCTGTTCCTAAAAAGTTAATTGATCTAGTATGCCTAGTATGTTCTTGTAATTGGTCTGCTAAATTCTTAATTTTACTTAACCAAATTTTTTCTTCCTGTGTAGGTTGATATTTACTAGTTACGATATTTACGTAAGGTTGAAATATCGAAGTCAGGTTGGTGGCATGTAACAAATAAGTTTGTTCTTTGAATAAATACACGTCATCTGTTTGCGTAAGTATAAACTTCTTGTTTAGTATCTCAGTTATTTGAACGTTTCCTTGCCCTTCTTGACTCTGTACAATTCCTAGTAATGTTAGGAATATTAATATTTTCGTCATCTGAAAAATGATAATTCTTTATGTTATCCTTGTGAATTTTTATTCCTTCTTTAGAGATTACCGTGTCTCCTTTATCTTCTTCTACTATTCTTGTTATGTATCTAGCGTTAGATTTCTTTCTAAGACCTGTGATTCTTACCATTATCTTATCTCCTTTTTTATACTCTCTGTGTCGAGTTCCTTTATTTAGACGTTCGATCACTTTTTTGGATGCTGAGTTTAGTTTATTTATTATAATTTCACTATTTCTATATTTATTTTGATTAAAGAAAATGTCTCTAGGTTTCAAACCGGTAACTGAGTGTATAGAATTATTTAATTCACGCACTGTTCTAAATATTTCTTCGATAAGTCTTGTTTTATTCTGAATTGTGAATATTCTAGACAGTTCAGTTATTGTACCGTTTACACGTTCTACCTGACCGTTAGCTGTCGATCTGTATACTGGAGTTTCTACTTTAGTTATGTTGTATTTCAAACACATTTGGTTCACCATTTCTGTTTTGAATCCCTTCTCGTTATCTGTCATGAGTCGTTCACATTTTGGGAAATAATTAGATAAGACCTCTTCCATAACGTCGTACAGTCTGTTTCGAGTTTCGATTTCCCGAAGGATTGTATATTTAGAATACTTATCTACTGTTACAAGGAAAGTATACTTGTCGTTGAAGTATATGTCCATATGAATGTGTGTTCCCACATGTGTTGGTATTTCTGAATTATTCAGAGGTTCTCTGATAGGTTTTCTTTCATATTTTCCAAATAGACATGCTATGCATTTTTTGTTGAAACTCTTTGCTTGTTTATTTAGATCGGGCCAGTAATATTTCTCTGAGATTTCTTGTATATTGTTACGTAACCCTCGGTGTGCTCTTTCATGAGTTACCCTTACAAGTTTTAGTTGTTCCTCCAAATTTGTCACGTCTTGAAGTTTTCTTGGTGTGAATATAAATCTTACTAGTGGGAATTCTTTTTTTATGTTTTCACCATATTTGTATATGTTTTCAAATTTCGTATGCAAAGCTACAATCTTTTGGGGTTGTATAACTTCTTTCATCTGCCTTAGTAAAGAGTCTTTGTCCTTAAACTTTATTATGAGTCTTATTTTGTTACCAAAATAGATTTGTGTTTCGATATTATTTGTTATATCTTCAATAAGTTCGAACTGTGCAGTGTATGCATTAAAAGGCTGATTCACAGTTTTTATTATATCATTAGAAGAACTTTCAGCTGAATGTGCTGTTTCTATGGTAGACGTATTTATGCGTTGACGTGATAATGCGTCAGCTACAAGATTTAGGTTTCCTGGTTTATAAACTAATTTTGCTCCAAAGTCTTCAATGATTCCCTTCCAACGTTTCAGCTTTGTGTTGGGATTTTTTTCTGATACAGAATATATAAGGCTCTGGTGATCGGTATATATGGTTAAGTCTGCTATACCATATATGTAGTTTCTGAGTTTTTGTAAGGACCATATGATCGCTAATAGCTCTTTCTCGTTTGTGCTATAGTTCTCTTCTGTCTTACTCAGTGTTCTTGACAAGAAGTGTATAGGTTGCTTATTCTGACTTAGTACGGCTCCAATAGCTATGTTGGATGCATCAGTAGTAAGCTCGAATGGTTTACTATAATCCGGTTGAAAAAGTTCGACTTGTTCTTTCAAATAATTTTTTAAAATTCTAATCGCTTCTAATGCTGAATCATTCAGATTTAACTTAATATTTTTACTTTGTTTTTTGTTTACTTTACCGTTATCTCCTCGTAAATATAATGTCAGGGGCTTGGCTATGCTTGCGTATCCCTTTATAAACTTACGATAGTAACCTGTAAGACCTAAAAATCCTCTCAAATCCTTTACCGTTTGTGGGACTGGAAAATTTTCTATAGCTGCTATTTTCTCAGGGTTCGTAGTGATTCTACCATGTCTGATTATGTGACCTAAGTATTCTACTTCTTCTTGAAAAAACTTACTTTTCTCATCAGATATTTTTAATGTGGCTTTATTGAGTACGTCGAATACTTGACTTATGTGCTGTATATGTTCTTCCTCAGATGAAGAATATATCAATACGTCATCAATGTAAACGTGTACGAATTTACCTACAAAGTCTCTCAAAATGTCGTCCACGCATCTCTGAAATATGCTTGGTGCATTTTTGAGCCCGAAAGGCATTCGTTTAAATTGATATTTTGCGCCATTTATAGCAAAAGCTGTTTTTTCTTTATCATCTGTTTTGATTTTAATTTGGTGGAAACCTGACTCCAAATCTAACGTTGTAAAGTACTTGGCTTTACCTAAATTTTGAATTGTCATGTTGACATCCGGAATGGGGTATCTGTCTGTTACAGTGTGAGCGTTAAGTTTTTGGAAATCAACAACCATGCGCCGTTTTGGTTTTCCTTTTTCGTCCAAACCTTTTTTAGGTACTGTCCATATGGGACTGTTATAAGGACTATGGCTTTTTTCTATTATATCGTCATGTAAGAGTTTCTGTATTTCTTTGTTTACGAATTCGTTATCTGCTATGGGATATGGATATTGTTTAACATAAACCGGATTATCATTGGTCGTCCTAATGCTTGCTTCTATAGTATCTGTAAAGGGTAACGGTCCTATGCTGTTATTAATCTTCATCAGTCTATCTATGTCTGCTTTATAAATATTATTTTCCCCAATTATGTAATTAATTTTCTGAATAGATTCGACACTGCTTATGGTAGTTAGAGTCATATTACTGAAATTTATTTCCGCGTTTAGAACTTTAAGTCCTTCATATCCTAATATCATATCAAAAGACTGAATATCCTCTAATTCAAAAAATGTTATATTTTTCTTTAATATCCTAACTACTTTCTTTGTATCTACCATAGAATAACCATGCATTGTTTTTATTTTTATAGGTTTAATTTTAATTTTTTCGCTAGAATCGCATTTTCTATTAATGTAATTATGGGTTGCACCAGTATCAATAAGAATTTTGTAAATTTTCTTATGAATAGTACTAGTTAAATTTAAGCAGGGCAACCCGTCTACTAGTTTAAATGATCTATTCTTATGTTATTATTTACCATACATTCCGTTTCATCTGCTTCTGCATATGTACTGCTGACATCGTCTCTGCGTTGTTGTCGGGAGTTATTTACTCTCTGCTGCTTGAAGTTCTGCTGATAAGATCGTTGCGGTCTGTTGTGTGTGTTGAAACTCCCGCTGTGTTCACGTTTCGCTGGTGGATTATATACATCGGGTTTGCATTGATTCCAATTTTGTCGCTGTGCATGTACAATTTGTCTCGAGTTTATCTCCATCGGCTGTGGTCCTTGATTGTGTTGCTGCATATTATCGTATTGCTTCTGGGGTTGATAATTCGTTGTTTGGCTCGAATAATTTGGTCTTCTTTCGTTTCTGCGTTCATGTGGCATATTTTTGTGGTGCTTATCTTGAGTGAGATGTAAATGCCTGTGCACATTATCATGTTCTATTCTGCGAGCAATTGCGAATGCGTGTTCTAGATCATTTATTGTAGCTGAATATAATGATCCTCTTGTAAAGTTGTCACTCATACCATCAATGAATATACGAACTGCGTCGTCGTTAGCATTTTTAATTAGTCTGTCGATTATATTCGGCGGATCACCTGACATAGTGATTTTTGATATTATTAAATTGAGATTTTTATTTATCTCGTCGTGGTATTCAGACAGTGTGCTTCTTTTTTGCGTGATGGCTTTCATCATGTCTTGTAGCACGTATAGAGGTTCTTGATTAGAGTACGTATAATCTAATCTGTTACGTATCGCCTCAAAATTAAAAATTGTGTTATAATTAGTTAACACATTCGCGGCTGCACCCTGTATTTTACTTTTCACTATAGTCAATGCTGCTGCGTACTTACTGTGTGTTTTGAAGTTTTTAATGCTGTCCATTAATCTGGATGCTTCTTCGCGCCACGACCGATAATTTGATTGATCGCCGTTGAAAATAGGTAGGCTTTTAAATGCGTCTAACTGTATTTCACTACCATCTGTATATGTGGTTCTTATTTCCTCTAGCACAGGTATGTTTGGTGCTATGCCTAATCCAGATTTTACTTCATTTAGTTTTGTTTCTAAATTAGTGTTTATTTGATTTTGGTTAGTTATTATTGCTGCTAACCTTGCATTCTCTGTGCGTGTGTGCTCTAGGGTTTGTGTTACTGTGTTGCACCTGGTTTCTAAAGCTTCTAATCTTGCCATTAATACTGCGAGTTGTTCCATTTTGAACTCGTGTCTGTTGTCGTCGAATTTGTGTGTTTTTTTTCTCCACATATACACTTTCACTGAATTGCTTAGCTGCTTCGTATGAAGAAGCTATATTTGTACCTGCTATGCTAGGTAATTCTTGTAACCGGTAACGCGAGTGTTCTGTTTATACTAGATTTCACTACTTGTTCCCGAGGTCCGCTCGATTGAAGTTAAAAAGTATATTTAACCTCCTGGCAGGATCGCCAATTAAAACACTTGTTTCTTACTTTTAAAATTAAACAATATTTATTTGGAACTATGTCCTTTATTATTGAAATACTTTTTACTAATTCTAAAAGGAGCTTAAGGCTACTATGTAGTTACAATAAGACTATCGATAAATTCATCATACAGTCGTATTTATATATTTTTCTTATCTATCTACAAGGAGACCCAAGCGTACAATCGTCTTGCTTGATAATGAAGAAGAGATAATATTCCAACATTGTATACAAACGATATTATCTCTTGTACATATGTTATCATTGTAGCGTTGTGTGCAAGACTGTACTAGAGGCTAAAGATATCATTGAATACAAATAATGTTATCTTTTTTCTCAATATGTTTTGCTATGGATACTTAACTCGCGTTGAGAGATTAGAGTAGGAGAGATTGAAAGTTCTGTTTGGTTTATGTTGCGTACGTACGTTGCAACTACTCCTTTTTGCTTATAATTGTTATTTTAATGCACGATTTAAGAGGAAATTTGTTCAAAATAGTAAAAAAAAATCATAAATAAATATCAATAAAATGTATTGTCACTTTTATTGTCGTGGAATATTTTTGTGGAAGAATTGCCTGTGCATTCAATGTACACAGGTGCATGCCTTCACATGAAAGGCGTTTCAGGCGAGACAGGTAGATTTTTAGTTTAGTTGAGAAAATATGGGTAAATTACATCGAAAATCCCTTCCCTTAAAATTGTGAATTGATTACTAATACTTCTTGTAAAACGATTTAAGTGAGCAATATTACCAAATGGACAGCATTTATCTGAGCTGCGGAAAGAAGTTCAGTCACTTAAATAGAGAAGTGCAATTTTGTTAAAAACTTGGTTTGGCTATTTAAAAAAAAACCCCTATTAATAAATTCTCAAATATGGATACCGACGATTTACCTGATTTTTCAATTTATATTTATATTTTATTTCAATTATATGTATACATCTGGTGGTATGCTGGCCATTCGGACGATTGCGATCGCAGGTACTGCTTCTCGTCGCTCGCTGGGTTTTTACCACATCCCGTCAGCCATCGGACAATGCATATTGAAAGGATTTTATGACCTAATAGGGGTAATTTTTTTGCTATATTTCCGCGAAGATCTTCGCTGTCTTGTCCAGACAAATTTTATGTTCCTATTTACGGACTTCAAACCCTACCAGCCGATTGAGTTCAAATTTATAGGGAATCTTCGATATCTATTGGCCAGAGAATTCCCGTGAAGTTGGGTCAAAGTCGGACAAAGGTGCGCATATTCATGTGCATTGTCCCGATGGTCAATAAAAAATATATCTAAGCAATGGGCGGGTAAACCAAGTAATAAAATAATACCTATCATTTGCACATCGTAGGAAATTAGATTTACCCTCAACTAGAAAAAGAAACTATAAATATTCTAAACAAAAATGTTTATCTCGTTAATAAATTGTATGAAGAATAGAGTAGTTTCAGACAAAATTGAAATATCAAAAGCGTGTACATTACATTTGAGCACATATTTTTTTTATCAACAATCCAAAGAAATCACTAGTAGCATTACAACAAAAATAATATTCGTCATTTCCACACAGTAAAATAATTAATTTGTATTGAAAAAACCTCATAGGCTACTAAAAACGAGTAGGTACGTATATACCTAAGTGAATCCATGCAACTCCAACAATGAACGGCATATGCTCTAACACTTTAAATATTATCAAATCGAACAAACCAAACCGAAAGAAAACGTCAAAGCCGTCCAACGCCACTGAAAGTAGAAAGTTGCTCTACTTGGGCGCCGCGTTGAACTTTACGATATTTACGATCACAACGCGACCCGAAGCCTGAAGCCGCATTCTGGCTTGCACCATATGAAAGCATTGGTTCTACTCTATCTGTCAACGCACGCACGCCGCAAAGCGCCATTGTGGCTTGGGCATTAGGCAAATTATAATGTTACTGTCTGGTGTTCACCTCATTGGTTAATGGTCGAATAAGCCGGCAATCTTCGTAGTATTCCAGGGTAAGCGTAATTTTAAAAATGTCTTCAACGTTAGGAACTTTGAAGGTTAAATCGTTGCTTCGAGTATTGTTACAATTGATATGCCTCAACGGAAATTTTTGCAACTTTTGTAGCTTTTGGATATGAGTTTCGGTGCGTTGAACCATGCAGGAACACCATATCGCAGTTTGGACTCAATGAGTGCATATTATACCTGTCTCAAAACGGGTACCGTACTACCGTTGCATGGTATTTCAGACAGATGGGACAGTGCGTAGATTGCTTTTTTTAAATCCATACGTAGCTTATGCAGCTTAGCAATTTATGTGTTGCATAAGAAATTACAGTCGATGATGACTCCTAGATACTTATAGTTGTCAACTACTTCGATGACCTGTAATGAAACTCGTACATGCATAATTTCTCATGTATAGTGAGATTTGATTGGATTTGTAACTCGGATTTCGTGATCATGTTGAGAGTAAGTAAGGCCTTCATGCAATTTAGGGAAAATTTAACGTTACACGGCTGCAGTTCAGCCAGCATTTTGCCAAGGACCATTGTAATCGATAACAAGAAGTTAACAGTGATGCCTCATCTATCACCTCACGACCCTTACGAAATTCTTCTACAATGCAGTGCTGCAGAAAAGGGTGAGAGCGGTTCGTAAGCTCAACGATTAAAAGACGAAGGAAGAATATCGGCTTCTTAGGAGGAAATGGAAGGAGCACCAGAAGCGAGCGATCGAAAAAATAGAGAGGTGATACTTCAGAAGGAAAGTATGCAAATTTTATCAAA
The DNA here is from genome assembly GCA_955612985.1 of Cheilosia scutellata. Classification (NCBI taxonomy): domain Eukaryota; kingdom Metazoa; phylum Arthropoda; class Insecta; order Diptera; family Syrphidae; genus Cheilosia; species Cheilosia scutellata. The sequence continues at coordinate 52,318,342 of OY015312.1, read as the reverse complement.
AGGTCAAGGAAACAAAACCCGAAGAAAGACCTATACAGATGAGCAGGGACACCTTGTGGTAAAGTCACAGTCGATACTGAGGAATTGGGTACTGGAAAACCACTTCTGCAGACTGTTAGTCAGCGAACACGACCTAAATTAACCTTTTAAACAGAAAGAACCATTCAATCTAAATGATGAAAGCCAAGATTTCTAGCAATATCTAAACTCATATCCAACAATACTATTGGACCATATGGCCTGCCAGCCGAACTATACAAGGCAACGATAGGCGACTTAATAAAGAGCTTATACCAAATTATCTCCAATATTTGGTCGGAAGAAGGAATATATATGATGAGTGGGATCTTAGCACTATTTGTCTGATTCACAAATAAGGATTCCCTCTAAACTGCGCCAACTATAGTGGCATTAGCCTGCTTTATATCGCATATATTTTTTTAAAATACTTCTCCCGGAAAAGGCGAACCTATAACGCTTCAACAGCTCCAGCGCCCCGAGATGCTTGCAGATGTATGTTAGTTCTGCATTTAAATTGCTGTAAATTGTAGTCTTCTGGAAGTATATTCCCAGGAAGCGAGTTCCAAAGTTTGCTTGTCCTGTAACAGAAGGAGTTTTTGAAAGTTGATATCCTCTTGTCAAGTGTACTGTATGGTCATGAGCATTAGTAGCATGTCTTGTGGGTCGCCCAAAAATTGCATTTCGTGGGATAATGTCTGCCTTATTGCGTGAACGCCTCAAACTATCTGTCAACGAACTGATTGAACGCTACAAGTACGAGTTTAGGCCTCGAGTGCCTACAACTGACCAAATATTCACACTACACCAGGTGCTGCAGAAAAATATCAAGAAAATTCAATCCAAAATCTGTTTATTTATTTTAAGCCAACAAATGACAGCGTTTACAGAGACGAGTTATATACAGTTGTGTTCGTGTCTAGTTTTGACAACCTGCCAATATAATCAAATTGTGCAGAATGACGATGAAAACTGTCGCTGCTTCATCAGTATTGTAAACAATCTCATCAAGACCTTTGATGTCAGAAAAATCTGGTGACTTCTTTAACATCATATTTAAAAAAAATGTTGCGAAACTCACAAGCCAACACCAAAGGCACAACTTTCACAAGCCTACTATACAAAAAAATTGCATATGAGGATTATATTGGCATCTTAGACAAAACTCAGCGAGCTGTCACTTTGGGGTTAGAAAATATATATTATTAATATACATAGAAGCGGCAAAAATGACAAAAATGACACACAAGACACCTACAACTTTGAGATACTTATGGCCTTTAAACTTTATATCGGCGTTAGTCCACTTTATGCCACAGAAAGGCCTCGTATATCGGGCTTTATCGGTGATTTTTGTTGACATTCATATTTGGAAATCTCCAGCAAAAATGTTGTGGATAATTGCCACATCAACCAGACGGGATAAAAGTACCTTAATAGTCGGTGCTAGTCAGTGAAGTGCCTTTTATGATACTCCCACCCTTGTAGTGATCGACAGAACTTATTCCATTAATTTTATTTCGAAAACCCCATACCAACTCATACAAATTAAAATACCGCCATGAACAATAATTTTTCGAAAAAAAAGTTGCGTATACGCCCCCGATTAATGATTGCGCGCTTTAAATAGAATGAGATAAACAGTACTAACTCAACTACACCCGCAGCTAACAGATGGTTAAGTAACCGTGCAGACGTCTTTTGAAAATTTGTATTTCGAAAGCCACTGAAACACTTGAAGTCTCTTCACAATTAAATTGCTGCTTTACTATTTGGCTATTAATACGTTTATACAACTTGCCATTCAATTACTTTGCGGATGGATAAATACAATATATACGACAGTGCTCTAATCTCACTATAAATAAATTGGCACTACACTTATGGCAGAAAGGGTTGTTTGTTGTTCCCCATGGGGGTGGAATTTAGTCATAAACAGCCAATTAAGTTAAAAACATTAAACTACACTTTTTATTTCCAAAATCAATACCATTCGATAAGAAAGACATAAAAACAACGAGCAGGACAGGGTCAACATCCGATTATCGGAATAACGACTGCGGATAGTAATAATCGGACTTGTCACCTATTTCCAACATCAAAATATCGCTACCGTTAAATTTTCGCTATAACTTATGCCCAAGCCTATTACCACAAATTTAACTGTCACGTTTTAAGTGTTTCCTTCATTGAGAAGTAGAACCAATAAAACGCACAGTTAGCGGCGCGATACTTAATATTTTATGAGCTCAATGAGTGCAAAGATAATAAACGAAAATGTCGTGTACGCATTTCTGAGTATTTTTAGAAAACGTCTATAAATAATACACAAAACTGCGAAAAACCACAAAGGAAATATTATTTCCAGTTTATATTTAACATTAAACGATTTGCTTGCTCGATTTCCTGTAAATGAACATGTGCCGATTGCGGAGTGTGAACGCATCCGTACAAAGTAAACTTGACTCCATATTGCCAATAGGATCAAACAGTAAATGACACATTTTTTTTCTAAATATTTTCAGAAATAATTTCCACATGGGAATTATTTCAAAGTGATTGAAATATGTACATACGTATAAACAAAATTGTGTACATAAAAAAAATGGAGAGAATTTTTTTTTTTATTTTTATTTTTTTGGTTTCCAATTGAATGACTAAAAATACCGAATATTGCCATATTGACTTAAAAAAGTTGGTTTGTAGTTTGTTTTTGTTTATTTTTGAATTTCAACCAAACGACTAGCTAGATATTTCCAAACATTATCGTCCCGAAGTCATGAAAAGACAGAGTTTTGAAATATTGATTATGGACTTGTTTATGTTTATAATGCAAATGGATTTTTCTTTGCATAGAAATTACTTGACGGAAAGTATAAAAATTTCGGGGTCGATTGTACCTAAGCATTAGCTTTGAAATGGTTAAATTAAAGAAAGCTTTTCGTAATAAATTTTGTCGAGAAATTGAAATTGTTTTTACTGAAAAATTGTTTTACGTCACTATTTTAGAAGCGAGACAGACACCTGACGATGTGTATAAGGAAAGGATAAACGGTGGTGAATCATTTCTATTACTAAGATATTAATGAAGAAAAAATATGTGCGTCTAACTCCTTTGGATTTTGAACTTTTTTTTTCTTTCTTGTCTAGGAAATGTGCGAGCCACTTAAGTCTTATGGAATAAGGTGCATTACAAAAGCGAGAAAACACTTCTGGCAACTTGCGGCAACATTCGTACTTTTGAAAGGCACTTTATTAAGTCGAGCTAAAATTTAAAGACAATATTTAATATTTGTCCGATGGTCCTGTTAAGTTTGGTCATAATCGAACAAATCATACTTATTTTGAAATTTCACCCCGAACTGAAAGTCTTGAAGGAGGCTAGTAGACGATGAATTTCGAATTATATTGCCACTGAAGTTTTGGGCTTTGCAAAAATATGCCGGGTGTGAATACAGATCGGGATTTGGGTCATCTTTGAGTAATATTTATAAAACGGCTATATTCGAGTTTTCTGAAAAAAACTAATACACTTTACCTAGCAGTTAAATTTTCATCCAAATCGAAAATGGAGTTTTCGAGATATGATCAATTTTAAAGTACCATTTTTAGCGATCGGGGTGGAAATCGAAGGACGCATTCATGGTTCAAAAAAACACTGTTTTGCAACTGTTTAGCTCAAAACTGAGTAGGGTAAATGTGTCAATAGTGGATCAGTGTAGGTACACAGTGAATCACTTGCTCTCATAATGGCTCTTTTTATTTTAAAATGAATCTGAAAATGAGCAAAGAACACATTTTAACTTCCCCTCGCAACAAACCATAAGTCTGCGCGATCGCGTTGTCGAAATGGGTTATCCTCGTATATTTGTGTTTTCAGCATAGGTAAGTCATTTTTTTTCTGTTTTATTTTTGATCTTATTAAAAAAGTGTGTATTGCAACTTCATTTGAATTTAATATTTGTACTATTGCTTATATAGACTTAATAATTTTTGTCAATTTGTTTACTTTGGTGAAATATTGTTTAATATGTTTTTATGAAATGGCAACACAGTACACAGTGAATCAATTGAAGGTGCGGTACACAGTGAATCAATGATTCTTATATCATAAATATCTTATTTTGTTTTTACACAGCTATTTATTTTAATTTACCCCTAGGCACAACTCCAGTTACTTTGGGTTTGGCTATACCGAGTTTATGGATGAACTCGGAACTTTTTCAAGAAGTGATGAGGCATTTTATTAAGCATGAGGCATTTTATTTTATTCTGTTTTATTATATTCGTTTTTATTCTTTTGTTTGTCCCTAAATAATATATGGATTAATAAATATAAATATATAATGAAAAAAACTTATATTTTTACTGAATAAATGGATTTTAAATCCCTGTTTCACTGTGTACCATGCACTGATTCACTGTGTACACCCATAGTACACAGTGGATCACATAGAAAGGGTAATTTCAAATAATTTTTTCACTATCTCAGCATTAATAGAGCTTTGTGATTTTGTGCTTAAAATGAAGATAAAACATTGAAAAAGCTGTGGAAAAAATATCACCACTATTATAAATGAGAGCTTTATTTTAAATCCGATTTATTTTTTTTAAATCCGTTACCGTTTTCGAGAAAAAGCCAATTTTCAAAACTGACGTTGCTGGACTTTGTAGCGAAAAACTTGGTATGCAGACATGTTAAGCATGCCTATATTAACTCAACTATCAATTTTGGTTCAAATCGTTAGAGCCGCTTTCGATAAAATCTAAATTGTTTAATATTTCGTAAAATTTAAGTACCGTTAAAGCCACAAACTCTAAATACGAAGTTGTAACAAATCCGTCCAATCGTTTAGTATATTTCAGGCCAATGGGACAGACAGACAAACAGACGAGCAGAATTGGGAGACCCACTTTTTTGTGTTCCCCTATCATCGTAATAACAGGATTGATTAAAATCTCGATTTCAACATTTTGTACGAAAACAATATCTTTCTCTTACTACGTATACGAGAAAGTTTAACAACTTTGCGAACACCATTTGTAAAGTTGTAAAATTTGGAAAACCTTATGTCTATTGTTCGAGCAAAGTTCTTCGCGAAAAGTAGGCGGTATTCAAAAACTGGTCTCGATATCTCCCTTATAGAAAAAATTATTTGCAACACTGTATCTGGATTCTGGATATTATTTAGTACTGGAAAAAAAGTGATTCCTTTGGTTAAACGTAGTAATGCACTCCCGCTTGAATGTAGAAACAGAGTGCGCACAAATTGAAGGGAACCTCAACCGATTTCACATGCGAAACTTGTGTCAATTAGCTAAAGACCGGGCTAACTAGAGAGGCTTGTTAGTCTGATTATTTAAAGCCTTCTCCCCGAATTTATATTATATTGCCTTATTGTAGTGATCATTGAGTGTCATTGATTGAATCCTTTAAGGTATATGACATAAGATAATTATTAATCATGATAAGGGATTCACCCTTCTTACTTTTGAAACACTCATCAAGAAAAAAATAGTAGCAGCGGCCTTCGTGGTAGACATCGTATTCCCTAAGCTCAAGAAACTAGCGTTGTTTGGTCAGGGTATACTTGCTAATGAATGTATAAATTACATTAACTCTTATGGTTGAAATGTCGAAAAAGTCCGACAAAAAGTGAATTTCCCCTACATATATTGGTCATAATATAGCCCATGTGTACTAGTCAGATATCGACTTGGAAGTTCGGCAAAGATTTATTTGATGTGGAATTAATTTTGAAGGGAAATTTTAAAGACTGGTCTGACTGAGTGCATTACTTAGGATATAGTGCATAGCATCGAAAAGATATACTAACTTTCCCTTATGTATGGTCTTCTTTACCAAATTTGTTAGCTAGCAAATCCTTAGACCGCCCAGATCTTCCTATACTGTGCAACATATGCATCCGTATGCCCCATTCTTACAGAATTCCGCTTGAATAAGTACGCTTGATTTGGATATTCAACGTCGACAGAGGTTGGGACTCCTAACAAAGTTTCAAATTGATGCGAAGAACGATTCATCAGTTATAAAAAGGGCCCCGTTAAAAAAATTCCAAAATCGGAGAAACTGAATTCCTTTATTTCTTTTATAGAGTACACAAATCAACCTCCCTCCTTTTACTATGTATGTACTTTAAGCGTTAAATTTCGAAATATCCTTCCTTAGTCCTTGAATACAAAATGTCAGTTCAAAATGTCAGCTTTCTGGTGCTGGGGCTTTAGAGTTGGGCGCTGTTGAGTCAGTGAGTGAGTCGTAATTTTCATTTTTATATATGAGATTTATGTATGTCCGAAAAAATTGTACAACCTATGGCACCGATTTATAAAATTCTTTTCTTTAAATGTGTGAAATAAATATCTTCAGGTTATAAGGAACTTTTGTGTTAAAAATACAGCATTTTTCATTTAAAAAAAATCAAACGTTAATCATAAGTAAATCTGTCACTTAATCAGCACTTTGTGTAAACAGTTTTATTTTTATTTTATTTAACCTCATCATATCTAGGATAAGATTTAGGACAGATTTGTGTACCATAATGGACTGTGGTTTCTTTTTTAAGTTTAACTCTGTACAAACACATCATCTTTTTTTTTAAGTACCTACATATTTTTAATATCCTTTCAGGTCAAACAATATGACACATTTACCACATCAACCGCGATGAGTCTGATTAAATATCACTCAAATCCTACCACAGTTATAATATTGTATACAATATTTTGACATAATGTTAAAATTCCTAAGAGGATTTCAATGGGAAACCCTCTTTACTCGCATTTTTCTGTGGCACTTCGTTTAAAGCACAAAAAATGTCTGTTGCACTTTACGATGGTATTCATAAACCATTAATCTCGACTTACCAGATAATTTAAATGACTTTTTTTTTTTGTCTTTGATGGGGGACACGGTGGGGGCAACAAAATCCTACCTAATGGAGAAGTAGTGTAATCTAATTCCGAGGACATTGATAAGCTAATGTATTCATTTCACGTGGGTTCGGATTACAGCAAAGGAATCTCTTGTTTTGCTTAATTATCCGTAATTAATTTGCCAAGCAAGAGACCACCAATTCACGTGGTTGTGGGAGTGAAAATGACTGAGTACTTATACAGCTCCATTGTCATTGGAGGCCTTTAGGTAATTGGAAATCAGCCTAAATTATACTACTATTTAATCAGAGGCTAGGACCGATGGTGAAACCTTGACGATATAAGTGGAGTATGTTTGGATTAATTGAAAATAATTGGATATGGATGGTTGGTAATTACAGTTAACAGAGAGATTTATTTATAATCTAAAAATCTGTAATTAAAATATTTAGAAGCATTTGGTAATGCTACTATTCGTTGGAGAAATTGATCTAAAAGGATATGTTTCAGCTAACTTTTTTACGCTGACGTTTTCACGGTCATATACGGTTGCAATTTGAATTTTAATGAGGCCTCAAATGACCTTCAATAGCTTCGACAATACTGCATTTCCTTCCTTCTTATTGGAATCGACTCCAGTTCAGTACGTTAACGTTATAGTCGGAGAGCTAGTGAATTTTTTTCGAGATTATTTCGTCAACAAAATTTTACTTTTTTTTTGGTTGTCGTGGATGCAAAGGTCATAAAAGTGGAACTCTGCCGAACCTGTGGCGAGCGGTTTGGGGGGTGGGGGGCTCCAAAGTTGTAAAAAATCATTAAAAAAAAAATTATAGTGTCACATCTGAATTTTTGCATGATGAATCTCTAGACCGAAATATGCAATGTGGTATAATTGGCAGAGCGATATGGCGAGCGGAAGGGCGTGGCAGAGCCTCCCAAACATGCAAAAAAATTTAAATTTTAAACTTATTTTGTCAAGCTTGAAATTTGGATATATCATGGACAACCTCCTAGTAAATCTATATCTGCAAGGGCAGAGCGAAATTCCAGTCATAACATCTCGGCAGAGCCCGGCGAACTGTATTTGGCGTAGAGTTCGTTTACAGGGGCAAGTGCAGAGAAATGATTCATATCTCCACAAGTATTTGCACGATTGTAATATACGTACATGATTCTAAAAGCTTATCCGATGACCTTTAAAACTATGTACAAAGTTTTATCCTAACGCTTACACTTTTGAAAATATTTAACTTTCAATACGAACATTTTTAACCGACCTAACAACATTTGAAACGTATGGTCTTTTCACACATCAAATGAAAGCAAATTTAATTTTTTTAATTTCAGAAATAGGTTTAGCTCATAGCTATAAGAATTTAGAACTACAACTAAATAAGGTAGAATATAAACTTTTTTTTCACATGTATGTCAGTCAAAGCATTTACATATAGGGTCATTCTAAACAGTGCGCAAAGTGGGATGTCTTAGCTTTTCGAAAATCGGAATTAAGATCTTCCAATCGTCAAGTCAAGCACTCGCACGAATTGCTAGCAGCAGTTGACTTGCTTATTTCTTACGGTTAAATTCATGCGTCTTTCCTTTATGAATGATTGGTATATGAAATGATGCGATTATTTTCGCGCTTTTAACGCTTGTAGCTGCACTGCTATAGTGCAAAATTTATGAAATTTTTATCCTTGAGAAATTTCCTAAAAATAATGTTAAGTCACTCTTTTACGTACGATCAACAGAAGTTGTAGTAAAAGCCGGTTTTTGTCAGACAAAAATGGTCAAAAAAGACTCGATATTTCTCTAAAATAAACTTTTTCTTTCATAGCACCCCAGAAGAAAAAGATCCATGGGTGTAACACCTAATCAGGAGATCTGGGTGGACAAGGGTTGGGGCCTAATCGATCCACCGTTCGTTAAAAGTATGGTTGAGGAATGGAGTTACCCCGCTGCTACTGCGACAAGGTGCTTCATTTTGTTGAAAGAATATCACCCTTCTCTGAACAAGAGGAACATCTTCAAGGAGCGACGTCAATCGTTCTCTAAGAAATTCCACGTAGTAATGGGAATTAACTGTTTGTGGAAGAACGTGCGGGCCTAATAAAGTGTTTCCTATTACCCCAGTCCAAACATTTACGCTAAACCTCATTTAAAATAAGCAACACATTCTGAAAAAGTTGTTCACAATAATTCTTACCTTTGAAAGGATGTTGTGCGTATTAAATCGGGATTGGGGTCTGACCAAAGGTGCGAATTGTGATGATCTGTAACCCCATCTCTTGTGAATTGCGCTTCGAAGTCAAAAATATGCTCATGAGGAAGTGCTCGTCTTCTGCCTGTTTATGCAGTAGCATTGAAAAATTCCACTCTTCTTTGCGCATCTCCTAGTAGTAAATCCTGTACCGGTGTTAAATGGAAAGGGTGTAACCTATTAGTACTCTGTAGAGTTCTTGGAATCCTGGTTCTGGAAAGTTCCAACTGCACAGCTAGTCTGCGCACCTGACTGAAGGCTAAACTTTCAGAGCACGCAAAATCCCTCCCTCCACTTCTGCCGCCGCCGCTTCCCTTTTATTTGAAGGAGCTCACTCGGTATCAGCAAGGCGCTGATACGCATCAGCGAATACCCGGCTACATGGTGTACTACGATTT